>CM039673.1:100124388-101599542 GCA_022496015.1 Hordeum marinum | reverse complement strand
AAAAAGAAAAGGAAGAAAGAAGAAAGAGAAAGAAAAGAAGAAGAAGAAGAAGAAGAAATCGAAAAACCTGAAAGAAGGAGAAAGCGGTAAGGAGGAGAAAGAGGAGAGGAGGAGAAGAAGAGGAAAAAAGGAAAGGAAGAAGAAGAAGAGGAGGAGGAGGAAGAAAAAAGAAGAAGAGGAAGAAGAAGAAGAAGAAAGAGGAGAGGAGGATAAGAAGAAGAGGAAAAAGGAAAGGAGGAGGAAGAAGAAGAAGAAGAAGGAAAAAGGAAGAAAATGAAGAAAAGGAAGAAGAGGAAGAAGAAGAAAAGGAAAAAGAGGAAAAATCCCGACCCCGACCCCGACACCCCGACCCCGACACCCCGACCCCGACCCCGACCCGACACCCCGACCCCAACCCGACACCCCGACCCCGACACCCCGACCCCGACACCCCGACCCCGACCCCGACCCGACACCCCGACCCCGACCCTGACCCGACACCCCGACCCCGACACGGCACCCCGACCCCGACCCCGACCCAACACCCCGACCCCGACACGACACCCCCGACACCTCGACCCCGACACGGCGACACGGCACCCCCGACCACGACACAACACCCCTACCCCGACACGACACCCCAACACCCCGACCCCGACACGACACCCCCGATGTCGATGGAACCCTAAATAGCAAGTATCGTCGGTGCGAGATACATGTGGCCGTCGGTGTCGAACACTACATCCATGTCCCACAAGTTACGCCGGCGTCCGGCGTCCCGCAGCAACAATTCTCGGGGTCGATGGCGGTTGAACACCTATGCGAATTTGTCTTGCAGCCTCGGCGATGACGATTAAAAGCCAAGTGTTGAAACTTGAAACACCCTAACTGACTCAAGTCGGTTTGGTTGTTTGGAATTTCAAAACTTGGCTTTAATCCTCGTCGCACAGGCTGCCAGACAAATTTGCCAAGGTGTTCAACCATCATTGGCCCCCAGAACTATTGCTGCGCATGGGACACGGGGCACCGGCGTCACTTGTGGGATGTGGATCTAGTGTTCAATGCCGAGTGCCACATGTATCTCGCACCGATGATACTTTCTATTTAGGGTTTCATCAACGTTGAGGAACCCCCTAACGCGACACAACACCCCTACTCTGACATGACATCCCCGACGCCCTAACCCCGACATGACACCCCGACACCCCGACCCCGACACGGCACCCCGACCCCGACCCCGACCCGACACCCCGACACCGACATGGCACCCCGACCCCGACACCTCCTCTTCCTCCAAAAAAATTATTAGGAGAAGAAAAGAAGAAGAATAAGAAGAATAAGATGAAGAAGAGGAGGAGGAGAAGAAGAAGGAAAGGAGGAGGAGAAGAAAAGAAGAAGGAGAAGAAGGAAAGAAGAAGGAAAAATAAAAAAGGAAAAGAACTAAAAAAATAAGAAGAATAAACAGAAGAAGAGGAGGAGGAGAAGAAAAAAGAAGAAGAAGAAGAAGAAGAAGAAAGAAGAAGAATAAGAAGAAGAAGAAAAAAGAGGAGAGGATGAGAAGAAGAAGAGGAAAAAAGGAAAGGAAGAAGAAGAAGAGGAGGAGGAGAAGAAAAAAGAAGAAGAGGAAGAAGAAGAAAAAAGAGGAGAGGAGGAGAAGAAGAAGAGGTAAAAGGAAAGGAGGAAGAAGAAGAAGAAGAAGAAGGAAAAAAAGGAAGAAAAGGAAGAAAAGGAAGAAGAGGAAGAAGAAGAAAAGAAAAAAAGAGGTAAAAACCCGACCCCGACCCCGACCCGACACGCCGACCCCGACCCCGACCCGACACCCCGACCCTGACACTTAAATTAGGTATATATTAAAAAAATTAGGTATTCAATTTTTTATTATGTTCATGATGATGATGCACTTAAATTAGATACATATTATTCATGTCAGGTATTCATTCTTTTTATGTTGTACTAATTTCGTTTACTCTTTGTCATTGCAGGTGTTGACAGATGGTGGGCGTGGGTCGAGAGCGCTCCGAGGCTCCTACCTCGGCGCGTGGTGGGAGGGGTACTTCCATTCCACCCCATAGCCTCCGGAGAGCGCTGGATCTCAGTATGCAGACACCACCGACGGTCGCTTCTTCTTTGGCCGGGAGAGGTCGGGGGGGGGAAGAAGGCTGGTAGAGGTGGACGTGGCAGGTGGAGAGGTAGGAAGGCTGCTACGACGCCTTCCTCGCCGTCACCCCCAGCTGATTCACCCGACCATAGGAGTGCTCTGTATGAGATGGAGCCGCCTGAGATGGACCCGTCTCGGAATCCGGTCCACGAGCCTCGGGCCGACGAGCCTATGGCAGACGGGCCTACGGCCGACAAGCCTCGGGCCGACGAGTGTCGGGCCGATGAGCCTTCGTCCCACCAGACTCCGGAGCTTAGCAGGGCTCACGCTGAGTCGCAGAGGAACCCATCAGCGGACTCGACGGAGTCGAGTGGCCGTGCTGAGGGTGGCTATAGTTCTGATAGCTATAGCGAGGATGAGTGGGTTCAGGGGCGCAAAGTCTACTAGCGTGGTGGTACAAAGCTCCCACCCACCCCGGCGACCCCCGACCATAGGTGGTTGATTGTGCCTGATGGGGAAAAGTAAGTGCATTTACTCCTTTTTAACCTTTTGCCTTCACGTTTCTTCGAATATCTAATGTGTTGGCCTTGTCATACTACAGGTCTTGGAAACACGATCCTCATGTCCGCAGGCCCAACAGTGTCCTTGGTGTGATTTGTCGCCAGAGCTTCCCGGGGTGGGTCACGTTGCCCAGTGAGGGCCTGGTTCGTGATCTAGGATTGACCTGGGAGCACTACTTGGCTGCCCCGGCCCCGCCGGGGCATAGGATCGGCAATGTCGAGTGCCACAAGGTGTCCGACATTGTGATCCAGACGTTTTGGGTAATTTCTCCTTTGCCGTCTATGTTGTGTTTCCTTCTTTGATTGGCAACCCTAGTGATTGTACTAATCCGTGTTTTCTTGTTTTATTGCAGACCTTCTACAGGTTTGCTAAGGGACAGGAGGAGGCCACGGCTCGAGTTATCGACAACGAGTGCAGGCGCGTACTTCAAAACTTTTGGCACGAGGCTCGGACGTAGGCTGTTCGAGACTACTTCGCCTCGGCTGGTATTAGGAGGAAAAGAGAGAAGTGTCGCGCGAATTTTCTGAGTAAGGAGAATTACATGAAGGTAATTACCTATTCTTAAGGCCTTGTACTTAGTTTCCTTGATTTGATTCGTAGGCGTAGCGCTCAAATTTCTCTTGCTTAACTTAGGTGCCCCCGAGATGGTGTGCGGATAGGATGGAGTGTTGGGAGGCGTTGGTGGATGAGTGGTGCTCTCCCCAATGGCGCTCCACCCATGACACTGCAAAGGTAAAGCGTGGCAAAATGAAAGGTGTCCCACACCATCTAGGCAGCGTCAACCTACATCAGTACAAGGAAAACTGGGTATGTGGTTTGCTTCATGATTCATGCAAATTTATTCTTCATGCTAGCTTGATCCCTCAACTAATACTCTGTTCCTCTCTTTTAGGCGCGAGAGAACAAGGCTCAAGTGCCACCGCTGTTCGACCTCTATGCCATGTCCAATACTGCCTCGTACAAGAAGGCCAAGGCATTCTCTGAGTCTGACCTCGATGATCCAGATAAATTCACCAACCGTGCCTCCCACCACAAGCTTGTGAGGTACAGAGACGAGGGGAAGGCAAGGAAAGGGCCAGACTTTAACCCAAGCCAGCAACCTCTTGATCCAGAGATGGTGATGATATCTGGTGGCGGGAGGCCCCATGGCTCGTTAGCCATTGGCAATGGACTGATACGTTGTAGTAGCACTCTCCCGCAGATCAAGAAGTGCCAGACCAGCTCCGATCCTGAGATATTGCCTCGTGTACAGCCAGTGGAGCTCGAATTCAAGGTTAGTTATACGGACTCAGATACCTTTCCTTCATTACATTGTGTGTGCGGTCGTCGATGATTACAATGCTAACGAGTGGTGTTGCGGGCTGCTATTGAGGCAGAGAGAGCGACGAACTAGGTGCTTGTAGAGGAGAGGGACCGGCAGGCGGCGGAGAGGGAGAGGGAGCTTGAGGACAGGACGGCTAATGGATTGGAGGAGGAGAGGAACCGGAACACGATGGCTAACCGGGCCCTATACGAGATGTTCGCGGTAAGTTTCTTCTGCATATTAGCCAAATCATGCACGTAATGTTCCTTACAGTAGTATCTAATATGACTGACTTGTCAAAACCAAATGTCCAGACCCTGTGCGAGAAGACCGGCACGACCCCTCTGCCGATGACAGACATTGCTCCGGTGGGCTCGGTGAGTTTCATTTGAATGGTCATTAGTTACTAGTCTTCACATTTGAGTTGCATCATGCTAACGATACATTGGAAATGATCTTTGGTGTAGCATAACTCCCGACAAGCATCGACCGATCCTCCTCCGTCAGCCACTGGCGTGACCGGTCCTACACCTACACCTACAACTACACCTCCATGATGACGGTAAGTTTTCGCAAGTGTTTAGCATAACAAATGCATACTTAGCTTTATAAATGACCTATTTATCTCCAAAATGCCGTATACTTAGCTTAGTTTCCTCGAAAATGACATTATAATCTTACTTAGCTCCAAAATGGCCAATTTTACCATCGATAGTTCTCAAATGACCTATACTTAGCTTAGCTTAAGAAATGACATATTTAGCTCTAAAATGACCTATACTTAGCATTATTTTCTCCAAAATGACATAATAACCTTAAATAGCTCCAAAATAACCAATTTTACCACGGATAGCTCTCAAATGACCTATACTTAGCTTAGCTTAAGAAATCACCTATTTAGCTCCAAAATGACCTATTTAACCTAGAAAGCTCTAAAATGACATGTACTTAGCATTTATTCCTCCAAAAATGAATTGATATGGTTACCTAGCTCAGAAATGATATAATAACCTTAATTAGCTCAAAAATGACCTATTTAACCTAGGATAGCTCTAAAGTGACCTATACTTAGCATTATTCCTCCAAAATGACTCAATATGCTTAGCTAGCTCAAAAATGACATAATATGCTTAAGAAATGACCTATTTAGCCCCAAAATGACCTAATATGCATAATTAGCTCAAAAATGGCATAATTACCTAGGTTAGCTCTTCTTCTTCTTCTTCTTCTTCTAGTCTTCTTCTTCTTCTTCTTCTAGTCTTCTTCTTCTTCTAACTTCCTTCTTTCCCATTTTGCAGATTTGATTCACTTCACGGAAGCTTGTGTTCATGGAGTCATTGTCCTTCCATTTTGTTTTAATTTTGTTGGATCAACAATTGACACTGGCATATGTATGTATAGATGAATGAAACTTGCATATGTATGGATGAGACTTGCATATGTTTTGATTTGGTATGTGTTGGATGATCATATCTATATGGCTTGCATATTATTTGCATATGCATTGTTTATTATGTGGTGGATGAGACATTTTATGTGATGGACTAGCCATAATGTTTGCCTTATTATGTGATTCTGAATGTATATATGTGAATTTCTATGCAAATGAATTGATATAAGAGAAAAAGTAAAAACAAGGGCTATATAGCCACTTTGTCGTCTGCTAGCAGAAGGAAAATAGGCCACGTGGCAGCAGCCTTTGCAACCTGGGCTGGCCTATTTGGCCTCTTTGCCGTCCGCCAGCAGATGGCGAAGATCTTTGGGGCTTTGCCGTCTGCGACTGGACGACAAAGAGCCTGCGTTGGCCCAGCTAATACATAACGTCAGCTGGCATCAGCTGCAGCTCTTTGCCATCTGCTAGCGGACAGCAAAGAGTGCCGTTAGCCTCCTAACAAGGCTGGCCCCTTTTGTCTACCGTCCAGGGGCGCCGTCTGCAAGCAGACAATAAAGAGCTTGACTTCTTTACCGTCCGCCAGCAGACGGCAAAGCTGCCTTTACCGTCATCCGTTCGGCCGGACTGTTCGCCGTCTGCTGGCGGACGGCAAAGCCTTTGCCGTCTGCTATGGCAGACGACAAAGAACCTGATTCCAGTAGTGAATGCGTTTGTGAGTGTACACAGGCTCTATAAGTCGATGAGGAGTTTGATATGTCCGGAGATTACCGACCCCTAAAAATGTATGTCTTCAACTGAAGACTTTGGTGAAGACTTTGTTGAAGACTTTGATATTCTCCTAAGACTTTGAAATTGAAGAAGTCGGTGTGACCTAGAAGATATGAACGAGGACTATGAAGCGTGAAGACTTTCGTTTTCGTAGATTCATTTCCTTTATTTGAGTCATAGGAAACACCGTACTATTAAAGGGGGCCAAGGTAATACTAAGGAAAATTTCCAACTGATGCTCAACTCCAAAATCCTCAACCTATCCAATCCTTCGAGTGAAGCCTTTGGAAATCTCCTGCAGTTCAATCAAGTTCTTCAGTGAAAGAGACGAAGTTCTTCAAGTCTCTGAGGAAATTGAACTGACCGAGGAGTTAGGATTTCACCACTACGAATTGCCTACAAGTGAGGAACATGATAAGCCTGAGGAGTTTCATAGTTCGAAATTCCGACCATTGCTGTGCTTAGCGCCAGCTGTCCCCAATCATTCTTATCCACATAACGGTCATATCCTTGGGGTATTTATGTCTTATCATGTCAGGTTGCACCCTGGCTATAAATAGCCCCCCACAACCACTAGTTGGTTAGCTGCTCCGAGAGAAAAACTGACACTTGTCATTTGAGAGCAACCCATCCTCTAAGGACTTTGAGAGAAAATGATCAGTGAGGAAAAACCCACAATCAAACCACCAACCCCAAAGTGATTGAGCATCACTGAAGAAATTGCTATGTGGAATCGACGCTTGTTACCTTTGAGGACTCTGCATCCTCCAGACGGTTAGGCGTCATGGTCTAGTGCATCCTGCAGTAAATTGGGGATCACGACGTGACCTTGGTCTAGAGCATCCAGCAGTAAATTGTGGATTGTCGGGTGACCAGTTTGTGAGGGTTTTGGAAGTCTACCCTGAAGACTTACCATGAGTGTTGGGCGAGGACTGTGTGACCTTAGCTCAAGGAGAATACGGTAAGGACTATGTGTCCTGGGACTGTGTGTCCTCTGGTTTAAATACCAGGCAGCTCCAAACCAGATGTACGACTGCCACAACAGTTGGAACTGGGTCATCAAATCATTGTCTTCATCAAGCTACCTGGTTCTATTTCCTCAACCCCTTCATTTCCTCATATAAGTTGTTGATGAAATTGATCTTTACTGTCTGAAGAATTTGACTGAAGACTTTCACAAATTCCTCACCTCAAATTCTTCAAGTTGCCTTGTTCCTCACCTGCTTATCCTGTATCACGCTACTTGTAATCTGTGCATGTTTTATTTCATCATGATGACTATGCTGTCGCTATGTTTCTCATGCACTTGAGTACTTATTCCGCTGCTAGTTATTCATCACATTTCAATTCCTCAAAGTTGAAAGTCCTCAAGTGATGAATTTGTAAAAATCACCTATTCACCCCCTCTAGTCGATATAACGCACTTTCAATAACCATACATAGATAGGGTAGCTAGGGAAACACACACACCAAACTCACACTACAAATAGATAGGGTAGCTAGGGCAACACCGGAATGTGTTCACCGTCGTCTTCACCAAGTGCCGGCTTCACCTCGTCTTTGCTGCCGCTCTTCACTGCTCCTCCTCAAGGTTGTTCTTGCACACGTAGTACGGGAGGCTGTGCATGTGGTTGTGAGTGGGAAATATGCTCTCGAAGTCGGTGAAGATGTTGTAGGTGGTGAATGCGATGAACTCACACCCACACCAAAATACCTTGCCAAGCAGGTAGTCGGCATCGAACCTATTGGTGAAGTGGGTGACAAGTCCTATGGGTGGAGCACTGGCGTGGGGACGCTGTTCCACGAGTTGGAACATGGATAGCGAGCCCTCCGGACGGTGGTTGAAGCCCGCACGAAGGAACCACTCCGCAAACTCAGGATTACCCCTCCAGCGTGAGAACACCCACACGTGGAGCGATGCCTCGGTGATGACGTGGGTGGGGTACCACATCTCCGGCCCGGTTTGCGGCATGAGGACGTCGGCTCGGTGTACCGCATCATGCTCGCGTCGTTGCGTGTTTGCTTTGGCTTTTGGGGAAGAAGACAAGGGGGAGGCGTAGATGGATGTGTACAAGAAGAGGCAACAAAGGGTTGTTTAAATAGTCGTGGGAGACGCAGAGGGTACATGCGGAAACAGCGTCGATCATGACTCAGTGCCTGTGTGAACCCATGCGATCATACATCAATGTGTAAACGTGAATCTATGCGACCGTGCAGCCTCCCCCTTCTGCCACCACGTACGTCTGCGTGCTTTGCGTGCGTGCTCTGCGTGAACCGATGCGGTCGTGCATCAATGCATGCAAATCTGCCTGCGATGCGTGAAACGATGCAATGCCTGTGGGCCGTGAAGTGACTGAATCGAGCGGCAGTCTTGCGGTAGGGATCGATGCGTGTGTGTCAGCGTGCATGCATGTGAGTAGGTCAATGCATAGGTGAATAGATGCGTGCATGGCGGCGTTCGCATGCATAGCAGGCTGTATTGATCCCAAAGTCGGGCATGCATAAAAGGCTGATCCGGTGCAACGTCCTTGATAGTAGGCTTCTTTATTTTATTACCAACAAACTAACAGGTCCGTCCTATGAACACAAAGACGGCCCAACCAGCGAAGCCACCGCGACAGTCAACAGAGTCCAACGTGGCCCCACTAGTCAGAACTAGTGAGAGTTAATGGTTAAGACGTCCAATGTCTGCTATGAACATTTGTGGGAGTTTCAACTAAGGGAGTGGGGGAAAGTGAGCAAAAGTTTGGAGCATGGGGAAAACTGAGCACAACTAAGGAATGGGGGGGCACAAGAGTAATAATCCCATAATGGATATATTATTTGTTGAATTTCGATTTAGAAATTTAAAGATATTAATTATGCCATATTAAATGAATAAATGGCAAAAAAATGAATAAAATAATATATTTTTCATTAAAATTCAATATAATTATTACTCATTTTATTTTGAACTTTTTATTATTTTGGTTTTTTCATTTTTTGAGTTATTTTGAGATTTTTGTCTTTTTAAGTTTTTTGGAGTTTTTAAATTAATCATTGTTGTTTGTTAATCATTGTTGTTTATTTTAATAATTGTTCAGAATTCAAAAAATTAAATCATGTGAAATCAAGACCTAAGGGTTAATAGGATTGTTAGCCTACTATTGTCAAAAAAAAACAAGTGCAGACTTGGAAACTAGGGGTGATAGAACTCGAAAGTTGAGTGTGGTGGGGTTGGAGCACTAAGAGGATGGGTGACCGGCCCAGAAGTTAGAAAATTTGGAATGCGGGGTGATTAGATATTAAATTGTCAAATAATTCAAAGATTTGAAAAACAGAAAAAAAATCGAAAAAAAATATTAAAAAAATCTTTAGTCCCGGTTGGTTTCTCCAGCCCTCGCTCCAGAAAGCTGCCACGTGGAGCCCCTTTTGTCCCGGTCCGTAATCCAACTAGGACTAAAAGTGGATGGCTTTAGTCCCGATTTCTTAGTCTCAGTTGGGAAACTGAGACTAAAGGCCCTTACGAACCGAGACTAAAGGCATGTTTTCTACTAGTGATACCGGAAGAACCATGGCATTGGCTACTTCAACGCCAATGGAGTTGAATGAGAAGAAGTTAAATACCCTAAGCCCAAGTTTGTTCCCCAAAGGGAGAAATATGAACATACTCTCCCCAAGGGAACAAAAGCTCAAGATGACCTTCCACCACAAGACCACAAGCTCAAGAGCAAGGACAAGCTTCAAGAGGAGATTGACCCATATATATGAAGATTAATCCCAATCTATGTCAAGTGGGTTCCCAAGGCTACCACAAGCTCAACTTCTACAAGTGCTAATTCAACTCCAAGGATTCCCATCAAGTTGATGTGGATCCCAAAGAAGAAGAACTAGAGAAGTTCTTGAGGGGTGACTCCACCAAAAAAATTCACTCGCATTCATTTTTGTCAAGGACTATTTGCAATCAACTCCAACCTTATGCAATAGTTCAAGGAGTCAGACATTCCCCCAAAGGTAAACAAGGGTCAGGGTAATTAATGAATCCATGGACATCATCATATATGCTTTGCACTTCATGTCCATAGATATCCTTGTATTTGTCTCTTGTGTGGGACTAACCCATGTAGGCGAGAAGACGAAGAAACAAAATGGATTGCTCCCAACTCAAGGTGATCTTCATCAACTATGAGAATCCACCACTACATCACCCACATGAAGTCTTATATGACAAAACCCAAGGTTAGTTTATCCCTCTTAGGGGGATGTCACATCAAGGGGGAACTTTACTCTAAGACTTGAGTTAAAGCATCTCATAAAGATGTGAACACATTATGTAAAAGTGGTAACCCCACTTGTGCTTAAACGATGAATATGACCTATGATCAGGTATTCTTACTTGGCTCCTAAGTCAATATACTCATATATAGATGACTTCATCATGGCCAAAGTGCTTGGTAGATACTAAAGTAGTTTTGCATGTTTGTCAAATTTCATTCGAAATCTTATTGTGTGAGCATGTTGGTGTGTGTATCTTTTCTCATTCAATGATATCCAATTGTTGTTATTTGGATCTTATCTTTTATTTGGACAATTGGATATACAAGAATGCCTAGGAACACTCTCTAGCTATCTATGTGTTTTCGTCTAAAATTCTATTCATGCTACATCACAAAATTTGAGCAAGCACTTCTCGAACCCTCTGTGTGAGGAGCACTTGGAGTTCCGTTTCGTTAAGAGTTGACTACCAAAACCTCCCAGTGCATCTTGGTGCAATTGTAGGATCGAAAGTAAGTCTAGAGGCAAGGGGAGGGTGATTAGACCACTTGACCAATTTTAGCAATTGTAGTCTGGACCGTTGCGCTTATCGGATTGACGATGTGCTTCCCGACATTGCTCGATGGTGATGCGCGTGTCTTCTTTCCGTCGGTCTTCAAGGACGCGTCGTTGATCCCGACAGTCGCGCAGACCAGACAAGACCATGGATGCCTCATTGTGCTCGTCATCATGTGAAGCTTGCTGCGGCTGCCTCTGGGCCTGTTTTCATGGAGGGGATTGCACCGTTGGTGGGCCCCCTTCAACACGCTCGTAGGCCCGGGCTGCCTTTTGGCATTTGCGTATGTCGCGATGGCTCTGCATGCCGGGTCTTGTTGGCTTTGATGAAGGATATCAAACTCTGACTGGTGGCTCTCCATTCATCCATCTTATTAGCCGTCGACATAAAGTTGAGCAGCATCTGGACTCATGCCATGGCTTCCTCGGTTGTGTCTGGCATGGAAAAAGAGGTGGACCACGACGTCGCTTGGCTCTTGGTGGGACCAAGAGAAGCGTCGTCGTGCTCCCAACATCGTGTTTCGCTCGCCGGGGCCGTCTGATGCGCAGGGCCAAGCTTGTGGATTTGCGGCCCCGCTTGACGCTCCGTCTTGTTCTTCATGGGGCGCACACCTAGTAACCCCACCAGTGACGGGCGCAGTTCAAGGGTCACGACTTGCACGAGACCGGGCGCCCCTGAGGCGGCCGTGGCCATCCGAGCAGTGGGGAGGAGAACGATGTTCGTTTCCCTCGCCCACAAAGTCAGGGTCGGGCTCGCCAAGTCGTTGTTGTGGTTGCTCCTCTTTGGCATCTCCTTCTCCATTTCCGGCCGTGGGGGACCGGACGGGGGCGCCGCCTGCACCGATCGCGTCGCCCAAGATGCCCGCCTCACTTGTGATCGCTGCGGTGTTGATGGTGCCCGCGGCCGCATGCAAGGGAGCTTTCGAAGCGGAGGGATGCGTGGCTGCACTAGATTTCTTCTTGGGAGCCATTGTTGGAGAAGATGATGAAGAAGACCGACGGGCCGATCACAATCTCGGGTTCGCACCAGCGCAACGCCCCCTACCTGGCATGCCAAAGATGTCAAGGCTAGATGCACACGATCACCTATGGGGCCATCAGCCCCTTTGTGGTTTGGTGGAGGGCGTGGACGTAAGCACAAAGAGCTGAGACAACGACACGGTGGCGATTTACCCAGGTTTGGGCCACTATGAAGCGTAAAACCCTACTCCTGCTTTGTGGGTGGATTGGTCAAAGGAACACGAAAAGTGTGCAGCACTCCATCCCAACAAGGGTTGCCTTTGGGGGAGTTACTATGCGTGTACAAGTGTTCAAAAGTCTGAATCTTGAGCTAGGTTGCCCTAGGCCTCCTTTTATAGCACAAGGGGCAACCACAGTGTTAAAATAGACATTGTCTGATGATTAGATAGCTAGCAGAGCTTATCATACCTAACTCTGGCATTAAATAGAAAATACCATCATTGCTAGTCTAGATGGCGTGCGGGGGCGCATCCCCGGCAAGCTTATACCACCGCCTTTAGCTAACTATTTCACCTTAGCATGACATGTCTATGGATGGGTGTCAAGGAGGCATAATTTTTCTTCCTGCATGTCGCCACGTGCTTAGCGAGAGCCACTTAGCCACCTGGGGGCTCGACATCGCATCGACAAGTGACTGGCCTTGCCGCTCACTCCTTCCGTGGGATGGCTTGCCGTGTCTTCAAGAAGGGGCGCATGTCCTAGTCCTTACAAGCGTCGGGGGTGCGCTTGCCGCGCAACAACCCGGGTTTGGGCTGCCGCGTTGGGCTTGTTGGAGTCTGTCTTGATCATTTGTTGGGTTAGCTCGATATTTGAAGGGTTCGATTTCTACCGCATGTGCATAAGTAAGGGGCACTGGGTACCCCTATCCTAGTGCACCGACAGGATCCCTCGGGTCTGCCCCACATGCGCTCGCCAAGTGGTGTTGGGCTAGGCCCAAAATTTATGCACATGCGCCCAATGTGAGGGAGTAACTGCCAATTTACTTGTCAGCCCTGACCCACTACCTCAGGTCGTTTCCACCACGCTTGCCCCATGCATAGAGGGGAGTTACCGGAGGGTGCATGTGACTTAAAGCTCTGGTCATGGCAGAAACCGCGGCGCCATGGATTGGAGCAATGGGGCGGTAACATGTTCGCCTATGATCGTGGGTAGTGGGATTGGTGGAGATGGGCGACAACCCTTGGAGCGGGGGAGGGCCAGCCCCCACGCCCTCCCTATAAATTGGGAGGTCTCGAGAGGCGATGCGCATCCACCCTCTCCTCCTCCTTGAGTCCGAATCCACAGAGCTTTCTGCTTTTCCACTGTCTTGAGAGGTACTTGCCGGCAGCATGCCCAGGGTACGAGAGCATCCTTCGGCTACCGCCGCGACGACGAGGTCTTCCCATTGGGATCATCCCACCGCTTCAGCCATAGAGGCGGAGGGCTATTCTAGTGTGCGTGGCAGAGGCATTGGAAGGGGCTGAGGTCAACACGGGGCCCGTGGTCGGGGAAGACGGAGTGTTGCCTTTATTCCTCCTCCACCATCAGACCCATCCCTCGTGGAGGGTCACTCCGAGGGGACGGCGCTGGAGTTCGTCATCAAACTGCATGGTCCTCCCCGAAGTCGCCTGCGCCTCCCTCGCCCTTTCGCCAGGGTGATGGAGGTCAATAAGCCGCATGCGTTGCGGTTGTGGGCGCATGGTTGCTATGACGGTGTCGTGCGAGCGGACGTCGAGTTTCCTGAGCACCGCGTCATCCTTCTCAGGCACAGGTGGAAGACCTCTACACGTGCCCACACCATCACAGGTGGGCATGTCCTCCGCTTCAAGTTGGTGGAGGCCGACCTGCTCTCCGTCAAAATTTATGGGCATTCAGGCGCCCGTCTTTGCTGCTGCAAGGAGAGCTCGAGTGATGTCAAAAGCTCCTCCTCGAGCACTAGCGATGAGGAGGACAGTGTCAGTGAAGACGACGAAGACGAGCCCCTAGCTGTCAAGTCGGAATACGCCGACTCAGACTCAAGCTGAGCGTCGGTCGCACCATCACTATCAGCTAAACCCCTCCCCAGCAAAGTGATTTTCCGGGGGTTCTTGACTTCGGCGTTGCCTTCTCCTCCAACCGGCTCCAGCAGGCTCATGGACTTCAGCTTTGTCTTCCCTTCCGATGGGCCTGCCATCCGTGCAATGCTGGTACCAGCGAGGTCAGGTTGGGCTTCTATTGGGGCCCTTCTCTTATCCCCTTTTTCTTTTGTTCTTGTTTCTGGGGGAGAAAGCCAAATGAAGGATTATTACAAAGGTGTGCCTTCTAATGTAACCTTTATCCAACTTGTATTGCAAATGAATGAAAAAAGTGCTATTTTCCTTCTTGCAAGTACTATCCCTTTCTTTCCTTGTTTATACTGTCCAGGTATGTTTGTCCTTGCTACATGGAGCCGCTTGCCAGATTATTACTTAACCACGAGTGCCAAGAGGGAAATGAGCCCCCGGCAGCAGATTGGCGTTGTTCCCCAGTAGAGCTCCCTGTCGGTGTCGGCGCAGCCCCCACAGTTGTTAAACAAAAACAGCGGGCGGCTCGTCTCGACGAGGGTTCTCTCCATGTGGAGGACTCCACTACCCATAGAGAGGAAGATACTATGGATTTCCTTAGGGCATTGGAAGGCATCGAACTTGGGATATGTGGTTATACTTATCTTTTCCAAGTAGCATCCTTCTTTACCGCTGGATGGGCCATTGTCCTCATTTCTTCGCATCTCTTCCCTATCTTTCCGATGGTCCGCCATGTAGGGAGAGAATAGTACCAAACATTAAAAGTTCATCAAGTACTCTAGCAAATCTTATATCTTAAAAGCGATAACATTGACAATCATAAAGATGCATAATGAGCATGTAAAATGATGATATGATGCAATGCCTAGCTTTATTATTGTTGCACAGGGTCTGCGCCTGGCTATGTATAAAGGGTTACATGCAACATCGGCAATGCTTGTACAAAAGGTGGCTGTCGGGGACTGAGCCCGGCAGCCGCGCCTCATGGGTAGAACTTATGAAGATGCTCAATATTCCATGAGTTAAGCACCTTGGTGCCATCTTCCGTCTCCTGGCGGACTGCACCAGGTCTGGTGACTCATGCTACCTGGTAAGGGCCTTCCCACTTCGGCGTCAACTTGTTGGTACCCTTGGCGGACTGAACACGCCTAAGGACAAGGCCGCCTTCCTCAAGGCTCCAGGCGTGGACCCTACGGCTATGGTAGCGGCGCATGGCTTGCTGGTAGTGTGCAACACGCACAGCAGCCTGGAGACGGTCTTCCTCAAGGAGCATGGCATTGTCATGTCGTAGCTGTAGTTGCTCTAGTTCATTGTAGGCAAGCACTCGAGGTGACCCGTATATGAGTTCCGTGGGGAGCACTGCTTCCGCCCCGTACACTAGGGAGAAGGGCGTGTGTCTGGTAGCTCAATTTGGTGTCATTCTAAGTGACCAAAGAACCACCGACAGTTCGTCTATCTAGCGCTTGCCGCTCTTCCACAGCTTATCGAAAGTCCTTGTCTTGAGCCCTCGGAAGATTTCAGCATTCATCCTCTTGACTTGCCCATTGCTTCTAGGATGGGAAACAAAGGCGAAGGAGGCATTGCTTCCAAGGCTCTGGATATATTGCATGAAGGAGCAGCTCATGAACCGGGTGCTGTTGTCAGTGATCACCCTGTTAGCCACTCCAAAGCGACACACCAGTCCTTTCATGAACTTGATAGCTGACTGTGCGGTCACCTTCCTCACTGGTTCTACCTCAGGCCACTTTGTGAACTTGTCGGTTGCCACAAACAAGAAATCAAAACCCCGACAGCATGGGGGAAGGGGCCCAGGATATCGAGCCCCCAGACCAAGAATGGCCAGGAGCGAAATCATGTGCGGATCTTGTGCTGGTTGATGGATGTTCTTGGAATGAAACTAGAAGGCTTCACACTTGGTGACCAGCTTAGTGGCGTCTTGGAGGGCAGTGGGCCAATAGAAACCCTGCCGGAAACTTTACCGGCAAGGGCTCTTGATCCTATGTGAGATCCACATACTCCTCCATGAATCTCCGCCAACAGCTTCAGTCCATCCTCCTGGCAGATGCACCTTAATTTCACACCGTTTGGTCGTCTTCTATACAAGGTGTCATCAACAAACAGATACATACTTGACTGGCAGGCTACTTTTTCGGCTTCCTCTTGCTCTTCGGGGAGTTCTCCTGTATGAAGGAAGCAGACTATATGTTTTACCCAGGTTGGAACCTGTGGCTCGAAAACAAGGACTAAAGGTGTCTCTTCATTCACGAGAGCACTTGCCTCAATCGTGAGGATCTAGGGTTCTGTGGGAGGGAGCTGCTCATCAACCGGAACGACTTTCCTAGGCAGCTTCTCTACCAGCGGCTTCGGGGAGCTCTGCCAGGAAATGCTTACCAGATTTCAGCTTCCTTCTCTTTTTGGACATCGTTGACGGGGATACCGACGATTGGGTGAGGCAGAGAACAAAAGTCCCAGGTTCCACAAGAAGCTTCTGTGCAGCGCACTTCGATAGATGGTCAACAATGTTGTTTTCTGCTCATGGCACACGCTCTGTTTGTAGTCCATCGAAGTGCTCCTCCAACTTCCTCACCTCTTCCACGTATGCTTCCATCAGCTGGCTTTGTTAATCCTTGGTTACTTGCTTCACCACAAGCCGAGAGTCTCCTCGGACAACCAGTCTCTTGATCGCCAACTCTACCGTGATTCTAAGTCCGGCAAGGAACCCCTCGTATTCAGCGGTATTGTTGGTAGCTTTCTCCCTGGGAAAGTGCATTTGAACGACATACTTGAGGTGCTCTCCGGTGGGGGCAATGAGGAGCACGCCTGCTCCGGCACCCTGGAGTGAGAAAGCACTGTCAAAGTACATGATCCAATCTTTGGGTGCTTCTTAGCCAGGGAGGATTGTCTCTGGAATTTCTTCATCTAGCGTGGGTGTCCATTCTGCGATAAACTCCGCCAATGTTCTGCTCTGAAAGGTGGAAGTGCTCTCATACTTCAATCCCAAACTTGACAACTCCAGTCGCAACTCAACTATCCTGCTAGTGGCCTCGGGGTTCCTCGGTATGGGTTGTAATAGGAAACGGGTAATAACCGTGATCTCATGGGCTTGTAAGTAGTGGTGTAGCTTCCTCAAGGCCATGATGAGGCCGAAGATCAGCTTTTGTACTCTAGAGTACGTTGATCTAGCCCCCTGTAATAGTGAACTGACAAAGTACACGGGTTGCTGCACCATTTTCTTCTTCACCACCTCTTTAGATCCGTTGTCGTCCATTTTCTAAGGTCCCCCTTGATTTGTATCGAGTCCTGCCGCGGATGTTTCTACCTTGTCCCCGACAGCATTGGCAGCAATCGATGAATCCTCACCCGCTTCCCGCTGCTCCACCAGCGCTGCACTAACGTCTTGATTTGGCGTTGCTAAATATAGCAGCAACGACTCTTGTGGTGTAGGAGCGACCAAGGTGGGAGTAGAGAAAAGGTAAATTTTCAGGTCTTGCAGTGTTGCATCTGCTTCTCGGGTCCACTTCATTGGGCCAGCCTTCTTCAAGATCTTGAAGAATGGCAAGGCGCACTCAGCAGACTTGGAGATGAACCTACTCAACGCGGCAACACATCCGGTCAAACGCCTGATATCTTTGATGGTTTTGGGTGCTTGTATCTGTTCGATCCCTTAATCTTGTCTGGATTAGCTTCTATTCATCGCTGAGATACAAAGAACCCAAGTAGCTTGCTGGATGGGACACCAAATATAGACTTTTCAGGGTTGAGCTTCAGGTTGATCTTGCGCAAGTTTGCAAAAGTTTCTTCCAAATCCTGTATGAGAGTTGCTTCATCCTTGGTATTGAAAACAATTTCATCCATGTAAGCTTCCACGTTTCTGTGCAGTTGAGGTCCAAAACCAATCTGAACTGCCTGGCAAAGGTTGAACCAGCACTCTTTAACCCAAAGGGCATATGCACAAAACATTATGTGCCGCAGGGAGTTATGAATGTGGTCTTTTCCTCATCTTGTTTGGCCATAAATATCTAGTGGTATCCGGAGTAGGCAACCAGAAAGGAGAGCAAGTCGCATCTGAAGGTGGAATCGACAACCTGATCTATGCACGGCTAGGGAAAAGGGTCCTTGGCAAGCCTTGTTCAAGTCAGTGAAATCTATGCAAAGCCTCCATTTCCCATTCGCCTTGCATACCACCACCGGGTTTGCTAGCCAAGTTTGATGCAACACTCCTCTGACCAGATCAGCTGCTTCAAATTTCTTGATTTCCTCGGCAATAAACTATTGCTGCTGCAAGGCTTCCTTCCTAACCTTTTGTTTGATGGGTCAGGCATGATGGAAGATAGCAAGGTGGTGCTTAATTACCTCCCTGGGAACACCAGGGATGTCAGATGGTTGCCTGATAACCCACAAGTATAGGGGATTGCAACAGTTTTCGAGGGTAGAGTATTCAACCCAAATTTATTGATTCGACACAAGGGGAGCCAAAGAATATTCTCGAGTATTAGCAGCTGAGTTTCCAATTCAACCACACTTGAAAGACTTAATATCTACAGCAAAGTATTTAGTAGCAAAGTAGTATGGAACTAACGGTAACGATGGAAAAAGTGACAGTAGCAGTTTTGTAGTGATTGTAACAGTAGCAATGGAAAAGTAACTTAGCAAAGATCAATATGTGTAAAGCTCGTAGGGAATAGATCAGTGATGGATAATTATGTTGGATGGCATTTATCATGCAACAGTTATAACATAGGGTGACACAGAACTAGCTCCAATTCATCAATGTAATGTAGGCATGTATTCTATATATAGTCATACGTGCTTATGGAAAAGAACTTGCATGACATCTTTTGTCCTACCGTCCCGTGGCAGCGGGGTCCTAATGGAAACTAAGGGATATTAATTCCTCCTTTTAATGGAGAACCGTACCAAAGCAATAGCACTGGAACCGTACCATCACAGAAATACATGAACTCCTCAAACAACGGTAATCACCGGAAAGAGTCCCGGTTATTGTTACACTGGGGGATGCGGATCATAACTCGTAATAGGTGTCTACAACTTGCAAGATAGGATCAAGAACACACACACACACACACACACATATATATATATATATCATGAAAACATAATAGGTTCAAATCTGAAATCATGGCACCCGGGCCCTAGCGACAAGCACAGAAAACTCATAGTAACATCAATCTCAGAACATAGTTGATACTAGGGATCAATCCCTAACAAAACTAACTCGAATACATGGTAAATATCATCCAACCCATCATCGTCCAGCAAGCCTACAATGGAATTACTCACGAAAGACGGAGAGCATCATGGAACTGGTGATGAAGGATGGTTGGTGATGATGATGGCGCCAATTTACCCTCTCCGGAGCCCAAAACGGACTCCCGATCTGGCCTCCCGAGGAAGAACGGGAGGTGGCGGCGGTTCCGTATCGTGAAACGCGATGAACTCTTCTCTTTGATTTTTTTCTCCGCGGATGTGAAATATGGAGTTGGAATTGAGGTCGGTGGAGCTCCAGGGGACCCACAAGCCACCTAGGCGTGGCCAAGGGGTGGCCGCGCCCCTGGCTTATGGCCAATGGGTGCCCCCCTCTGGTTGATTATTTCGCCAATATTAATTCTAAAAATATTCTGTGTAAATTTTCTAGTCAATCTGAGAACTTCTATTTCTGCACAAAAATAACACCAAGGCAATTCTGTTGAAAACAGCGTCAGTCCAGTTAGTTCCATTCAAATCATGCAAATTAGAGTCCAAAACAAGGGCAAAAGAGTTTGGAAAAGTGGATACGATGGAGAAGTATCATTGCCAGGCAAACACATTGACATTTGCCCGCAGGAATGCAATGAGTGTGCTCTCCTGTCAGTAAGGGTAGCACTGATGGTGAACGTACCACTAGTGTCGTCCTACCTTGCCAGAACTTTTTTCGTCTCACCATCAGGACTCCCCGGTGGGTCATCATTGGGTGCAGCACACTCCGAAGAGGCACGCTTCCCAGAGTCCTTGCCAGTGTTCCTACTAGCCTTCTCCGATTTCTTTGACTCCTTGGTGGGGGCTGGGACTTCTATGGTCTCAGCTGCTACCACAGCATGGTACATCTTGTCCACGCAGATAACTGCAATCTTCTTGTACGATGGGATGGAAATGATCCCAATGGGCCCTGGCATCTTGAAAGTATTGTAAGGATAGTGGGATGTTGCCATGAATTTTGCCAAGGCTGGGAGACCGAGGATTCCGTTGTAAGGCAGAGGGATCTCGGCCACGTCGAACACTATCCTCTCTGTCCAGAAGTTCAGTTCCTAGCCAAAGGTCACCGGAAGAGTAATCTTTCTCTTAGGTCGGCTCCTGCCAAGGTTGATTCCTTGGAAGGTACCCGTAGCTTCAAGCTCTTCATCATGAATCTGCAGGTTCTCGGCCACTTTAGGGGAGATCAAGTTCAATCCCACCCCGCCGTCAACTATCATATTAGACACCTTGAGGTTGTGGATTGTTGGGGAAACCAACAATGGAAAGCATACAAGCATAGTGGTACGGTCAGGATGATCCTCTTCGTCAAAGATGATAGGCGTGCGGGACCATTTGATCGGCTTCCTAAATTCTACAGTTGGCTCTATGGCATTGACCTCGCGCGCCCATGCTTGAGCTGTCGGTGAGAGGAATGCAAGGATGCACCCCCGTCAACGCACATGATTTCGGTTGCTTTCTCAAACTCCCTATCACTGGAATCCTCATCATCATCCTCATCATCCTCATCGTCACTCATATCATATGTTTCCTTTTTCTCACGGCCTCTGGCGGGTTTCTCCTTTTGCTACGGAGCTTTGCCATAGCGGCCTCCCCTGCTGCCATGGCCCTTCCCGGCAGCACCATCTTCGCCTTTTTCTTTGTTGCGCTTCTCGTATTTGGCCCTGTGCTTCTCAACAAGTTGCTTGACTTGTCGGCATTCTTGGAGATCGTGGCCCTTGGTGCGGTGAATTTTGCAACATGGCCCATCGGACTTCCTGGTCTTCTTAGCGGCAGCAGCCTCCTGGCAATCAGCGCACACGGCAGCTCCCTTCCTGGGGGTTTCGGCTTTCGCCTTCTTGCAGGCAGTAAGGTCTCCAGAGTTCTCAATGGCCAGTACTGCCTTTCCCTTGAGCTTCTTGTTGCGCTTCATGTTTCTTCCCTTCGGGTCGGGGACGTTGTCCTTATTATCAGAGTCAACTACGACGCTTGCCTCCTCCCTGGGGAGTCGCCTTCCTTCTTCAGCCCGAGCACATTTATCCACCAAGGTGTAAAGGTCATTGACAATCTTGGGGAGCTTGACATTCATCTTGCCTCGCATCCTCCTGTTGTGCACGTTCGAATGGAATGCAACAATTATAGTTGCGGGATGTATTTCTGTGATGTTGCGATGCACTCGGCTGAATCTCTAGACATACTTCCTCAAAGTTTCTCCCTCCTTCTATGGGAGTACTTGGAGATCGCTTGGCTGGCCTGGCTCTTGGTGACCACCTGTGAAGGTGCCAACGAACTCGTTGGATAGATCAACCCACGAGGAAATCACATTCTCCGGCAGCTGTATCAAGCATGACCTCACACTTGGCTTAAGTGCCAAAGGGAAATAGTTGGCGAGCACCTTTTCATCCCTTCCTCTTGCGGCTTGGACAGCTATTATGTATATGCCCAAGAGCTATGCCGGGTTCATCTTCTCATCGTATTTATCATGTAGCTCAGGCTTGAAAGCTGGGTCCGATGAACAGTGGACCCGTCACAGCTTGCTAGTGAAGGCAGGGCAGCCGACCTCGTAAGGAAAGTACCCGCCACCAGTGGGCGGGGGTTGCCGACGTCTGGACCATTGTGCTTGTCGGATCGACAGTGTGCTTCCCGACATCGCTCGATTGTGATGCGCACATATTCTTTCCGCCGGTGTTCAAGGACAGGTCGTTGATCCCGTCGGTCGCGTGGACCAGACAAGACCATGGATGCCGCGTCGTTCTCATCAACATGTGAAGCTTGCCGCGGCTGCCTCTGGGCCTGTTGTCGCGGAGGGGATTGCATAATTGGTGTGGCCCCTTCAATGCGCTCGTTGGCCCGGGCTGCCGCTACCATTCGCATATGTCGCGATGGCTTTGCATGCCGGGTCTTGTTGACTTCTATGAAGTAAATCAAACTCTGAATAATGGTTGTCCATTCATCCAACTTATTGTTGGGGAACGTTGCATGGGAAACAAAAAATTTCCTACGCACACGCAAACCTATCCATGGTGAAGAGCATCTACGAGAGGGAGAGTGGATCTACATACCCTTGTAGATCGCTAAGAGGAAGCGTTAAGAAACGCGGTTGGTGTAGTCGAGCGTCTTCACTATCCAAATCGCCGAGCGTCCCGAGATCCAATCACGAACACGATATGTCCCGATCAAGTACTGAACGGACGACACCTCCGTGTTCAGCACACGTGCAGCTTGATGACGATCTCCACCTTCTTGATCGAGAAAGAGGGAGCAGAGAGGTGGAAGAGTTCTCCAGCAGCATGACGGCACTCCGGCGATGGTGGTGGAGCTATTCCTGCAGGGCTTCGCCTAAGCACTACAGAAATCCGATCTAGAGGAGAAACTATGCACTGGAGGTTAGGGTTGCACGTCGAAGAAGGAACTTGTGCCAAAACCCTCAAACCCCTCTAGTATATATAGGACGAGAGGAGGAGGAGGAGGGGCTGGAGCAAGGGCCAAGCCCCACCTGATTCGGCCGGCTAGGGAGGAGTCCTCCTCTTCCCACTCCAAGTGGGATTAGGACTCCTTCCATATATAGCCCTTTTTTGCCTTTTTCCACCTTTTTCCTTTTGGTATTTTCTTCCCAGACACATGGGCCTTGTGTGGGACTTCCACCAGCCCACTAAGGGCTGGTATTCACTCTCCTACAGCCCATGAAGCCTCTTGGGTCGAAATACCCCTCCCGATGGTCTCCCGATACACTCCCGGCACTCCCGGTACACTACCGATGAGCTCGAAACTTTTCCGGCGACCAAACTGGGACTTCCTATATATGAATCTTTACCTCTAGACCATTCCGGAGATCCTCGTGATGTCCGGGATCTCATCCGGGACTCTGAACAAACTTCATTCACCACCATACATAACTCTGTACTACCGAAACGTCACCGAACCTTAAGTGTGCAGACTCTGCAGGTTCGAGAACTATGTAAACATGACCGAGACACCTCTACGGTCAATAACCAATGGCGGTACCTGGACATACACATTGGTTCCTACATATTCTACGAAGATCTTTATCGGTTGAACCTCTATGTCAAGGATTCAGTTAATCCCGTATAACGTTCCCTTTGTTCTTCGGTATGTTACTTGCCCAAGATTCGATCGTCGGTATCTCCATACCTAGTTCAACCTCGTTACCGGCAAGTCTCTTTACTCGTTCCGTAACGCAAGATCCCGTGAATAACACTTAGTCACAATGCTTGCAAGGCTTGTTGTGATGTTGCATTACCGAGTGGGCCCTGAGATACCTCTCCGTCACACGGAGTAACAAATCCCAGTATTGATCCATGCCAACCCAACAGACACCCTCGGAGATACCTGTAGAGCACCTTTATAGTCACCCAGTTACGTTGCGACATTTGATACACACAAGGCATTCCTCCGGTGTCAGTGAGTTGCACGATCTCATGGTCATAGGAACATATACTTGACATGCAGAAAACAGTAGCAATAAACTGACACGATCATATGCTACGTTTGTAGTTTGGGTCTTGTCCGTGACATCATTCTCCTAATGATGTGATCCCGTTATCAAATGACATCTCATGTCCATGGCTATGAAACCTTAACCATCTTTCATCAACGAGCTAGTCTATTAGAGGCATACTAGGGACATGGTTTTGTCTATGTATCCACACATGCATCTAAGTCTCCGATCAATACAATTATAGCATGGATAATATACGATTATCATGAACAAGGAAATATGATAATAACTAATTTATTGTTGCCTCTAGGGCATATTTCCAACACTTATCAGCCATCGACATAAAGTTGAGCAGCATCTGGACTTGCGCCATGGCTTCCTTGGTTATGTATGGCATGGTGAAAGAGGCGGACCGCGACGTCGCTCGGCTCTTGGTGGGACCAAGAGAAGCATGGCCGCACTCCCGATGTCGTGTGCCACTTGTCGGGGCTGTCTGATGTGCAGGAGGCCGAGCACGTGGATTTGCGGCCCCGCTCGGCACTCCATCTTGTTCTACACGGGGCGCATGCCCAGCAGCCCCGCCGGTGATGGGCAGAGCTGAAGGGTCAGGACATGCACCAGACTGTGCGCCTTCGAGGCGGCCGCGGCCATCCGAGCAGTGGGGAGACGAAGGACTATCGTTTCCCTCACCCACAACATCAGGGCCGGGCTCGCCAAGTCGTTGTTGTGGTTGCTCCTCTCCGGCGTCTCGTGTTCCATCTTAGGCCGTGGGAGACTGGACGGGGGTGTCGATGATGCCCGCCTCACTTGCATCTGCTACGGTGTCGATGATGCCCGCGGCCGCGCGCGAGCGCGGCTTCGAAGCGGAGGGATCCGTGGCTGCACCAGATTTCTTCTTGGGAGCCATTGTTGGAGAAGATGATGATGAAGACCAGTGCGTTGATCACAATCTCGGGTTCGCACCAACGCAACGCCCCCTGCCTGGTGCACCAAAGTTGTTGGGGCTAGATGCACACGATCACCTATGGGGCCATCGGCCCCTTTGCGGTTCGGCGGGGGGCGTGGAAGTAAGCGCAAAGAGCGGAGAGAGTGAGACAACACGGCGATTTACCTTGGTTCGGGCCGCTGTGAAGTGTAAAACCCTACTCCTGCTTTGTGGGTGGATTGATCAGAGGAACACGAAGAGCGTGCAGCACTCCAACCCGGCAAGGGTTGCCTTCGGAGGAGTTACTATGCGCGTACAAGTGTTCAAAAGTCTGAATCTTGAGCTAGGTTGCCTTGGGCCTCCTTTTATAGCATAAGGGGCAACCACAGTGGCAAAACAAACATTGTCTGATGATTAGATAGCTAGCAAAGCTTATCATACTTAACTCTGGCATTAAATACAAAATACCATCATTGCTAGTCTAGGTGGCATGTGGGGGCGCATCCTTGACAAGCTTATACCACCGCTTTAGCTAATTATTGCACCTCAGCATGACACGTCTATGGACGGTGTCTAGGAGGCGTAATTTCTCTTCCCGTGTGTCACCACGTGCTTAGCAAGAGCCACTTAGACACCTGTGGGCTCGACGCCGCATCGACAAGTGACTGGCCTTGCGATTAGGTGGAGCATTGACAGATTGGCTCGTGCCTGCCGGGCGATGCCTTGCCGGGTCTTGAAGAAGGGGCACATGTCCTGGTCCCCGGCAAGCGTCGGGAGTGCGCTTGGAATGCATCAGCCGAGATTTGGGTTGTCGCATTGGGCTTGTTCGAGTCTATCTTGATCATTTGTCGGGTTGGCTCGATGTTTGAAGGGTTCGGTTGCTAGCGTATGTGCATAAGTTAGGGGCACTGGGTACCCCTGTCCTAGTGCACCGACGGGATGCCTTGGATAGAGCTAAGGTTAAGGTCCATGTGCTCACTCCTAGTCCTTGGTGCTAGAGCACTAGTGGCTCTGGTTGCCTCAGCTGCTGCCTGTGCAGTAGATGAAGTGGGATGATCTGGATTCATCACCACAACATTGTCCTCAAACTCAGGCTGCTGTGGCATATGTGGTCGATCAAGGGCATATACATTATTTTCAAGCTTGGAGTTGATAAGAATTTGAATGTATGGAGCATATCCACATGATCTCTTTTGATCAGCAGCAGTCCTCTTCACAATCTCAACTATCAAATCCATGCCCCTGAATCTGGTGTGAAGGTCAATGTGATGCAGCATGTTGACGGAGAATCCTAGGATCATCTTGTCATCTCCTGACTTGGGCATCAAAGTATACCTCATGATGGTGTTGGTGGTCACTCCTGCCCGCAGATAGTATACTGAGCCAAATTTATGCGAGTGCACATAGTCAGCAGGAATCTCCTTGTACATCTTAGACATGGAGTTATGATTCACCTTGGCCTCAGAGTACACATCCAAATCACCATATTGCACTTGTGGGGCTCCTAAGATGGTAGCCCACTCTTCCACTGTTGATTCATACCTGACACCTTCTGTCATCCAGACAATTCTACCATCACCATAAAAGTGAGCTATGGAGTAGAATTGCATGATCATCTCATCATTCCAAGGGGTCAACTCTCTACTAACAAATGCATTAATGTCAATGGCCTTGAAGTTCTCTTGCGCATGGGGAAAAGAATGCTCATTCTTCTTGATGTAGTCCCAATCTACATATCTCATATCACTTACAGTTGGGCTCTTGTGTGGGAGAATGGTCTCATAGAAATGTTCCCACAGTTTGGTGTAGAATTTGTAGTCTACAATAGTCCTTCTCCTTTGACAATATGGATCAATATCTCTCCATTCCCTCAGCCCTGAATCCTTCCTCTTCTTCATGTCCTCAGCAATAGGATGGTTGTCATTGTGCTCTGGAAGGTGAGGTCTTAGCTTGTTAGGGAACATTGCATGGGAAACAAAAACATTCCTACGCACATGCAAGATCTATCCATGTTGATGAGCATCTACGAGGGAGAGAGTGAATCTACATACCCTTGTAGATTTATAAGAGGGAAGCATTAAGAAACGCGGTTTATGTAGTCGAACGTCTTGGCGATCAAAATCGCCGAGCGTCCCGCAATCCAATCACGATCCGTCCCGATCTAGCGCCGAATGGACGACACCTCCGCGTTCAGCACATGTACAGCTCGATGACGATCTCCGCCTTCTTGATCCAGCAAGAGGGAGCAGAGAGGTAGATGAGTTCTCGACGGCGATGGTCGTGGAACTATTCCAACGCGGCTTCGCCTAAGCGCCGCTGAAACGATCTAGAGGAAAAACTATGATCTAGAGGAGAGGGTAACATGTGGCTGATTTCTATTGTGAAAACCCCTCAATACCTCTAGTATATGTAGGAGGAGGGAGGGAGGAGTCTTGGCCCCCAATGGTCCAACCCTTGGTTCGGCCGAAGTGGGAGGAGGAGTCCTCCACCGATCCTAGTAGGATTAGGACTCCTTCTCTCCCACTTGAAACCCTCTTTCCACCTTGGGTTTCTCCTCCTAGCCGCATGGGTCTCCTGTGGGGCTTCGGCCAGCCCACTAAGGTCTGGTATGCCTCCTCCCACAGCCCATGTAGCCTCTTGGGTCGAAGCACCCCTTACGATGGTCCCCCGGTACCCTCCCGACACTCCCGGTACACTACCGTTGAGCCCGGAACTTTTCCGGCGACCAAAACAGGACTTCCGATATATCAATCTTTACCTCCAAACCATTCCGGAGCTCCTCATGACGTCCGTGATCTCATCCAGGACTCCGAACAACCATAGGTCACCACCATACATAACTCTATACTACCAAAACGTCACCGAACCTTAAGTGTGCAGACCCTGTGGGTTCGAGAACTATGTAGACATGACCGAGACACCTCTACGGTCAATAACCAATAGCGGGACCTGGATGCCTATATTGGTTCCTACATATTCTACGAAGATCATTATCGGTTGAACCTCTGTGTCCAGGATTCAGTTAATCCCGTACGATGTTCCCTTTGTTCTTCAGTATGTTACTTGCCCGAGATTCGATCGTCGGTATCTCTATACCTAGTTCAATCTCGTTACTGGCAAGTCTCTTTACTCAATCCATAATACAAGATCCCATGGATAACACTTTAGTCACATTGCTTGCAAGGCTTGTTGTGATGTTGTATTACCGAGTGGGCCCTAAGATACCTCTCCGTCACACGGAGTAACAAATCTCAGTCTTGATTTATACCCACTCAACAGACACTCTCGATGATACCTGTAGAGCACCTTTATAGTCACCCAGTTACGTTGCGATGCTTGATACACACAAGGCACTCCTCCATTGTCAGTGAGTGGCATGATCTCATGGTCATAGGAACAGATACTTGACATGCAGAAAAACTATAGCAATAAACTAACACGATCATATACTATGTTTATAGTTTGGGCCTTGTCCATTACATCATTCTCCCAATGATGTGATCCTGTTATCAAATGATATCTTATGTCAATGGCTAGGAAACCTTGACCATCTTTGATCAACGAGCTAGTCTACTAGAGGCATGCTAGGGACAAAGTGTTGTCTATGTATCCACACATGCAATGTGTTTCCAGTCAATACAATTATAGCATGGATAATAAAAAATTATCATGAACAAGGAAATATAATAATAACCATTTTATTATTGCCTCTAGGGCATATTTCCAATAGTCTCCCACTTGCACTAGAGTCAATAATCTAGCTCATATCACTACGTGATTTACATTGTAATGAATCGAACACCGATACAGTTGTGGTGTAGATCATGTTTAGCCCTTGGAAGGGGTTTAGTCAATGGGTCTGCAACATTCAAATCCCTGTGCACTTTGCAAATATTTATGTCCTCCTCCTTGATGTACTCGCGGATGGAATTGAAGCATCGCTTTATGGGTCTGGTCCTCTTGTGAAACCTTGGTTCCTTGGCCAGGGCAATGGCATCAGTGTTATCACTGAACAGATCCACTGGATTCAGTGCACTAGGCACTACTCCAAGATCTGTCATGAAATCCTTCATCCAGACACCTTCCTTCGCTGCCTCCGAGGCTGCGATGTACTCCGCTTCGCATGTAGAATTGGCTACCACGCTCTTCTTGGAACTGCACTAGCTTGTCGCTCCCCATTGAGAATAAATATGTGTCCGGTTTGCGACTGAGAGTCATCCGGATCAGTGTCAAAGCTTGCATCGACGTAACCCTTTACGTCGAGCTCTTGATCACCTCCATAAACGAGAAACATTTCCTTAGTACTTTTCAGGTACTTAAGGATATTCTTGACCGCCGTCCAGTGCTCCATTCATGGATCACGTTGAAACCTTTTGGCCATACTTATGGCAAGGCTGAAATCAGGTCTTGTGCACAGAATTGCATACATGATAGAGCATATGGCTGAAGCATAGGGGATGACACTCATCTTCTCTCTATCTTCTGCAGTCACTGGGAATTGAGCCTTATTCAACTTCACACCTTGTAACACAGGCAAGAACCCCTTCTTGGATTGATCCATTTTGAAATTCTTCAAAACTTTATCTAGGTATGTGCTCTGTGGAAGTCCTATTAAGCATCTCGATCTATCTCTATAGATCTTAATGCCTACTATGAAAGCAGTTTCTCCTAGGTCCTTCATTGAAAAACTCTTGTTCAAATATTCCTTCATGCTTTCTAGCATTTCTATATTGTTTCCAATGAGCAATATGTCATCCACATATAATATTAGAAACTCTATAGAGCTCCCACTCACTTTCTTGTAAATACAATCTTCTCCGTAAACTTGTATAAACTCAAACGCTTTGATCACCTCATCGAAGCGCAGATTCCAACTCCGAGATGCTTGCACCAGTCCATAAATGGATCGCGGGAGTTTGCAAACTTTTATTAGCATTCTCTGGATCGACAAAACCTTCCGGTTGTATCAGATACAACTCTTCCTTAAGGAAACCGTTAAGGAGCGTTGTTTTGAAATCCATCTGCCAAATTTCATAGTCGAAATATACAGCTATTTCTAACATGATTCTGACGGACTTAAGCATCGCTACGGGTGAGAAGGTATCATCGTAGTCAACTCCTTGAACTTGTGAAAAACCCTTTGCCACAAGTCGAGCTTTATAGACGGTGGCATTATTGTCCGCGTCCTTCTTCCTCTTAAAGATCCATTTGTTCTAAATGGCCTTTTGGCCTTCAGGTAATACTTCCAAATTCCATACTTTGGTTTCGTACATGGATCCCATCTCGGATTTCATGGCCTCTAACCACTTCTCCGAATCTGGGCCCATCATCGCTTCTCTGTAGCTCTTAGGTTCATTGTTGTCTAACAACATGACCTCTAAGACAGGGTTCTTGTACCACTCAGGAGCATCATGCGCCCTTTACGACCTACGAGGTTCAATAGTAACTTGATTCGAAGTTTCATGATCATCATCATTAACTTCCTCTTCAACTGTCATAGGCTCCATAGAAACAGCTTTCTAAGCTATGCTACTCTCTGGTTGAAACAAAGGTTCAACAACCTCATCAAGTTCTATCTTCCTCCCACTCAATTATTTCAAGAGGAACTCTTTCACAAGAAATGTTCCATTCTTAGCAACAAATACTTTCCCTTCATATATGAGATAGAAGGTATACCCAACTATCTCTTTTGGGTATCCTATGAAGACAAATTTCTCCACTTTGGGTTCCAGCTTTTGAGGCTGAAGCTTTTTGACATAAGCACCACATCCGCAAACTTTAAGAAATGACAACTATGGATTCTTGCCAAACCACAATTCATATGGCATCGTCTCAACAGATTTTGATGGTGCCCTATTTAAAGTGAATGCAGCTATCTCTAATGCATAACCCCAAAAAGATAGTGGGAAATCGGCAAGAGACATCATAGAATGCACCATATCTAATAAGGTTCGATTACGACGTTCGGACATACTATTATGTTGTGGTGTTCCAGGCGGTGGTAATTGTGAAAAAATTCCACACGGTCTTAAGTGACTGCCAAACTCATAACTCAGATATTCACCTCCTCGATCAGATCGCAGGAATTTGATCTTCTTGTTATGATGATTGTCAACTTCACTCTAAAATTGCTTGAACTTTTCAAACATTTCAGACTTGTGTTTCATCAAGTAAATATACCCATGTCTACTTAAGTCATCAGTGAAGGTGAGAAAATAATGATATCCACCGCGCGCCTCAATGCTCATTGGAACGCATACATCAGTATGAATGATTTCCAACAAGTCACATGCCCGTTCCATCATTCCAGAGAAAGGTGGTTTAGTCATTTTTGCCGTGAGGCACGGCTCACATGTGTCATGTGATTCAAAATCAAGTGACTCCAAAATTCCATCAGCATGGAGCTTCTTCATGTGTTTTACACCAATATGACCTAAACGGCAATGCCACAAGAAAATGGTACTATCATTATCAACTCTACATCTTTTGGCATCAATGTTATGAACATGTGTATCATCACTATCGAGATTCAATATGAATAAAACCCTTAGATTGGGTGCATGACCAGAAAAGATATTACTCATATAAATAGAACAACCATTATTCTCTGATTTAAATGAGTAACTGTCTCACAATAAACAAGATCCAGATATAATGTTCATGCTTAACGCATGCACTAAATAACAATTATTCAGGTTCATCACTAATCTCGATGGTAATAGAAGAGCGAGCGTGTCGACGGTGATCACATCAACCTTGGAACCATTTCCCACGTGCATTGTCAATTCGTACTTTGACAACTGACGAGTATATGTACCTGGGGTAGGGTCCTAAGCAGGGCCCACATACCCTTCCCAAGGACGCTACCATAGAGGAGTTGAAGATCAAACAGGAACTGCAGAGTGTGTACTTGGAGGCCACTCGACAGTACGACACTTGGAGGCCCTCTTCCCACTCGGCGGTCGCGTGACACTCGACATGCTTCATTGCACTCGACGCCAGGAGACCGGAAGCCGTTACTAAGAGCCCAACGGGCAGATGACGGTTTAATGGTCATTACGAGCCTTTATAGCAGGCGTTACCTATAACGGCCATATTTATACCCCACGATCAGCCCTTAATTGCAAGAAAATTATGAGGGGTAGCGGACTCTATATAAGCCGCCCCTCCCCCTCCTGCACAGGGTTAACAACACTGTTGTAATCTCCATATTACACTCGACATAAGCTTCTGAGCACTGAGACGTAGGGCTTTTACCTCCACGAGAGGGGCCTGAACTCATACATCTGTGTGTACACCCTCGCCGTAGTAAGGACTCTCCCCTCTTCATTCATACCCATACCTTCTAATATCAGACTTGTTCCCACGACAGTTGGCGCCCACCGTGGGGCAGGCGTCTAAGTGACTCCCGGCGAGGTTGCAATTTTCTTCTTCGAGCATGTCTTCCAGTGATGTCTTCGCTCTGGGCCGCGAGATCCGTTTCGGCACGCTCATCTTCATCGCCAACGATTGAGCATGGCTCCAGGAGGCGCTCCCAATTTGCGGGGCCGCGCACTTTCGCGCGGGTCCCTACGGCGTGTGTTGCGCCAGCCGTCAACCCCTTGTCGGTCGGCTCCTCTCGTTGTTCGCGGTCGGAAGCGGTCCAGCTGCTCGCGACTCTAGCGTTGGATTGAGCACGCGGCGGCGCGCCAATCTTCTTCGCAAGTGGCAGTGCTCGAACCTGCCAAGTCCCTTCACGGCATACTCGAGTCGGATTCCGATCCGTCCGACGTACCGTCCGAGTGCGAAAGCTGTGACCCAGCCGCGGAGGTCCTGATGGCAGCCTCTCATCAGAGTTCGCCGCCTGGTTTCGGCCATGGCAAGCGCGAGGCCGGAGGTCCATTGTTCGGGAAGCCGCGTCGTGATGAGGAGTTCCTCCATACTCCCATCGTCGGCACGACCGCTGAAGCCCAGGCCCTGGAGGCCACACGCATTCGACTGGAAGAGCTCCAAGCGGAGATCGAGGAGCGTGCTCGTCAGCGTCCGCCTCGTCCCAGTCGACACCAGCGAAAGCCTCACGACCATGTCGAGGTATACCGAAATCCCGTCCTAAACATTGCTGCGGCTGCAAAGATAGCAGATTCCATTCAGCCATCCCGTTCAGAGGCCGGAAGGGGGTTGATTCAGATCAGAGCGTTGCTAGATGCAGCGCAGCGTCAGAACTCGACAGTTTCTCAGTCCCGTCACAGGATCCATAGCAATTCACCCAGGGCAGAAATCGTTCAGTCGGAGCACAGCCCTGGTTCACCTTTGCGGCGTCGAAGTGACAACTGCCGCGATGGTCACCGTCGAGTGCCTTCTCCTCCGCGGAGTGGTCCGTACGTGCCCCGGCACCAGGACGACAGGCACTCTCTCGGCGGTGAGCAAGATGTGGGTTTCGACGCCCGCACGTACCTTCTCTAGAAGAGGATCGATAGGAGCAGAGCACACAGAGATGGACCCGACCGAGATGCTCCGATTGGAAGCCCAGCCATGGTGTCAGGTCCCGAGTGCTTCAGCAGAGCTATACGTTCTGTAGAGATTCCCCCCGATTTCAGGATGGCGCCGGGGATCGGAAAGTTTTCCGGCGAAACAAAGTCGGAGACCTGGTTAGAAGACTACCGAGTGGTGGTACAGATCGGTGGCGGGAATGACAACGTCGCGATGAAGCACCTTCCCTTGATGCTGGATGGTCCAGCCTGTGCGTGGCTGAACCGTCTGGCTCCTTCTAGCATACATTGTTGGGAAGATCTCACTCAAGTGTTTGTCCGGAACTTCGAGGGGACGTGCAAGCGACCTACAGGTCTAGTCGACTTACAACACTGCGTCCAAAAGCCCAACGAAACCCTCAGAGATTACATACAGCGATGGTCCACTCTGCATCACACTATGGAGAACATGTCGAAACACCAGGCCGTTTGTGCTTTCAAGGCCGGTGTGAGATACAGGGAGCTGTACCTGAAGTTCGGGTGGACGGGTGATATTTCACTCGGCAAAATGATGGAAATCACCATGCAGTATGCCAATGGCGAGGAAGAAGACCGTCTCCGAAGAGGCAAGGGGAAAGCCATCGCTAATGAAGGCAACGGCAACAACCGCAAGCAGAAGCGGAAGGCCGAAGACCCAACACCGGCAGAGGCAGCAGTGCTGTCGAATCAGCCAAAGAACAAGGGCAAGGCCAAGGCGCAGTACAGCCCTAAGAAGGGGAAAGGTCAGCCAGGAGCTGACATTTTGGATCAGTCGTGTGTGATTCACACGAAGCAAGATGCCGAAGGCAATTTGATTTTGCCTAAGCATACCACTCGGCAGTGTCGGACCCTAATCCAGCAATTCAAGGGCGAACAGTCGAGTGAGAAGTCTCATGAAAAGGAAGACGAAGAAGAAGAAAAGGAAACTTTCCCTGATGTCACCGCGACGCTGGTGATTTTCGCTGATGCCGAGAGCAAGAGCAAGTGGAAGGTCATAAATCGGGAGATCAATATGGCCGTGCCCGACACTCCAACTTACCTCAAGTGGTCTCAGTATGCCATCACATTCGACCAAAAAGACCATCCTGCGCGTGTGGCCACTCCCGGTTGCCAGGCTCTGGTGGTCGACCAAGTGGTGCATGGGACTCGACTCAGAAAAGTATTGATGGACGGTGGAAGTGGCTTGAATATCCTGTACGCAGACACTCTCAAAGGGATGGGCATTCCGATGTCTCGTCTGAGCGAGAGCAACATGCAGTTCCACGGGGTCATCCCGGGAAAGAAGGCCAAGTCACTCAGCCAAATAGCCTTGGATGTGACATTCGGAGATAGCAAGAATTTCCAAAAAGAAAAATTAACTTTTAAAGTCGTTGATTTCAAGAGTGCTTACCACGCCATTCTGGGGCGACCCGCTTATGCGCGTTTCGTGGCACCTCCATGTTACGTGTATCTTAAGCTGAAGATGCCAGGCCCTAAGGGCGTAATCACGGTCACCGACAATCTACAGCGGGCGGACGAGTGCCTCCCGCAGGGCTCCAGAATCGCGGACCATCAGATGGCCATGGTGGAGCTTGAGGAGTACAAGAAGACCACTGATCCCGCTGACTTGCTCCGCGCGAAGAAATCGGCTTCCGAGTCGGCATTTCAGTCGGCGGGAGAAGTGAAGAAGGTGCACATTCACCCGACAGATCCCGATGCGGCCCCGACGAACATTTCCACAACACTCGATAGCAAATAGGAAGGCGAGCTCATCCAGTTCCTCCATGAGAACTGGGACATCTTCGCATGGAAGCCTCCTGACATGTCGGGGATTCCCAGAGAGCTGGCTGAGCATCGTTTGCGAGTGGATCCAAAGGCGAAACTAGTTTGGGAGCGCTTGCGTCGATTCGCGACCGAGAAGCACAAGGCGATCGGAGAAGAAGTGGCCCGTCTCTTGAAAGCCAAGTTCATTCGGGAGATTCACCACTCCGAGTGGCTCTCGAATGTAGTGATGGTGCCGAAGAAAGATAAGTCATTGCACATGTGTATTGACTTCAAGAACCTCAACAAGGTGTGACCTAAAGACCATTTCCCGCTCCCTCGCATAGATCAAATTGTTGACTCGACGGCGGGGTGCGAGCGGTTGTCGTTTTTGGATGCATACTCCGGGTACCATCAGATCCGTCTGTTTGGCCCCGATGAAATAAAAACCGCCTTCATCACCCCACCTGGGTGCTTTTGTTACATCACCATGCCTTTTGGTCTCAAGAATGCTGGGGATACTTTCATGCGCATGATTCAGAAATGCCTGATCGATCAAATCTCTCGGAATGTCGAGGCATACATGGACGACATAGTGGTCAAGTCGCGCAAAGGTTCTGACCTGCTGACTGACCTGGCCGAGACATTCGCCAATCTGAGGCGATTCAACATAAAGCTGAATCCAGCTAAGTGCACCTTCGGCGTCCCCGGTGGCAAGTTGCTCGGTTTTCTTGTTTCTAAGAAGGGAATTGATGTTAATCCAGAGAAGATCGGCGCTATCACCCGGATGAAGACCCCCGTGCGAGTGCATGACGTGCAGAAGTTCACTGGTTGCCTGGCGGCACTAAGTCAATTCATTTCCTGTCTCGGAGAGTAGGCTCTGCCCTTATATCAGTTGATGAAGAAGTCCGACACTTTTGACTGGACTGATGAGGCCGAAGCAGCGTTTGCAGAGCTCAAAGCACTGCTTTCCACCCAGCCGGTATTGGCCGCTCCTGCCAGCAAGGAGCCCTTTCTCTTGTATATCGCGGCCACAAATCGGGTCGTCTGTAATGTGTTGACTGTCGAGCGAGAGGAGGAAGGAAAGCCACTCAAAGTTCAGCGGCCAGTGTATTATGTCTCAGAAGTACTGTCCCCCTCAAAACAAAGATATCCACATTATCAGAAGCTGGTGTACGGTATTTACCTATCAGCAAAGAAGGTGGCTCATTACTTCCAAGATCATCAGATTACAGTCGTCAGCGATGCTCCCTTGTCAGAAATCTTCAACACTCGTGATGCTTCAGGTCGAGTGGCCAAATAGGCTATAGAGCTCGCTCATTTTGATATCAGATTCGAGGCCAAGAAAGCTATCAAGTCCCAAGCATTAGCAGATTTCATGGCCGTGTGGATCGAGCAATAGCAGCTTGTCCCAGCTCAGTCGGCGCATTGGACTATGTTCTTTGACGGGTCTAAGATGCTGAATGGATCCGGCGCTGGAGTCGTGCTGATCTCTCCTAAAGGCGACAAACTCAGCTACGTCTTGCAGATTCACTTTGACTCCTCCAACAACGAGGCAGAATACGAAGCACTACTGTATGGGTTGCGCATGGCCATATCACTCAGCGTAAAGCGCTTGATGGTTTATGGCGACTCAGATCTGGTAGTAGATCAAGTGATGAAGGAGTGGGACGTCAGGAACCCCTCAATGACTGGGTATTGCAACGCGGTCCAGAAGCGTGAGAAGAAATTCGAAGACCTGGAACTCCACCATATTCCTCGACTGAAGAACCAAGCAGTTGACGAGTTGTCCAAGATTGGTTCCACTCGATGGGTTGTTCCCAGTGGTGTGTGCTTAGAGAATTTGCACACTCCTTCCGTTCAGGAGGACCCCTTTACTGAGGAACCTCCACAGGCTCTGAGTTCCACTGACTTGACTGAAATTGATATTCCTGCCGTGATCGACCTCATCATGGAGATCCTGGTTATTAACCCCGACTGGACCGTGCCGTTTATCGCGTACATTGTTAGACAGTATCTCCCGGATGATGAAGCCGAGGCTCGACAGATAGTTCACCGGTCCAAAGCTTACACTGTCATGGGAGACTAGTTGTTCCTAGAGAGTGTGACTGGCGTCACCCAACGCTGCATTTCCCCCTATGAAGGTCGAATGATCTTAGAGGACATTCGCTCGGGCACTTGTGGTCATCATGCTTCTTCAAGGGCAATAGTCGCCAAGGCGTACCGAGCTAGGTTTTATTGGCCTCGAGCCAACGATATGGCCAAAGACATCGTGGATCACTATGATGGGTGCCAATTCTATGCAAACCTCTCGCACAAGCCAGCATCTGCCCTGAAGACTATCCCCCATGCTTGGCCTTTTGCAGTTTGGGGACTTAACATGGTCGGACCGTTCCGGCCTGGAAAAGGAGGATTCACTCACTTGCTGGTTGCAGTCGACAAGTTCACCAAGTGGATTGAGGCAAAACCCATCAAGAAGCTGAATGCTCGAACTGCTGTTACTTTCATGAGAGAGATCATTATCCGGTACGGCATCCCGCACAGCATCATCACAGACAATGGCACGAACTTTGACTCAGATGAGTTCAGGAGCTTCTGCAACTCCAAGGGCACCCGAGTGGACTACGCCTCCGTTGCTCATCCTCAGACCAACGGGCAAGTCGAGCGGGCAATGGACTCATTTTGCAAGGATTGAAGCCCCGTCTGATGCGTGATCTAGGCCACACCGCTGGTGCTTGGGTGACCGAATTGCCATCCGTCTTGTGGGGGCTAAGGACGATGCCAAACCGGTCGACTGGACGAACTCCTTTCTTCCTTGTGTATGGAGCAGAAGCCATACTGCCAAGTGACCTGGTGCACAACGCTCCTCGGGTGGAACTTTACAATGAAGCTGAAGCTGAGCAGGCAAGGCAAGATGGAGTAGATCTTCTGGAGGAAGAGCGCGAGATGGCCCTAATTAGAACTACTGCTTATCAGCAAGACCTGCGATGCTTCCATGCCAGAAATGTCAAGAGTAAAGCTTTCCACGAAGGAGACCTAGTACTCCGAGTGAATCAGCATCGTCCGCACAAGCTTGCCCCTGCATAGGAAGGCCCTTTCATAGTCACTAAGGTGCTGAACAACGGGGCTTATCACTTGTACAATCTCATGAAGCGGACGGACGAGCCTCTTGCTTGGAATGCGGATTTACTTAGACGTTTTTACACCTGAGACAAGAGTTTACTGATGTAATAAGATTATCTTTGTCAATCCAATGCACGTTCTCGCAACAAGTTTGTCGACTCAAGTCATACAGACACATCTTGGGAATACTCCGAGTGATGAGCAACCCTCACGCTCGGGGGCTTAGCTGCGAACATGTTTCGCCTAAGTTAAAATTCCTGTCGGGTGGGTGACAGTCCGCCTACTCGACACCTTAGCTGCGAATCGATATTCGCCTAAGTTCTAAAAACACTCTGAGTGATGAGCAAACCTCATGCCCGGGGGCTTAGCTGCGAACATGCTTCGCCTAAGTTCAAACACGTCGAGCGAACAACAATCCGCTTACTCGACAACTTAGCTACGAATTGACATTCGCCTAAGTTCTAAAAACACTCCGAGTGATGAGCAAACCTCATGCTCGGGGGCTTAGCTGCGAACATGCTTCGCCTAAGTTCAAACACGTCGAGCGAACAACAGTTCGCTTACTCGACACCTTAGCTGCGAATCGATATTCTCCTAAGCTCTAAAAACACTCCGAGTAATGAGCAAACCTCACCCTCGGGGGCTTAGCTACGAAACATGCTTCGCCTAAGTTCAAACACGTCGAGCAAACAACAGTCCGCCTACTCGACACCTTGGCTGCGAATCGATATTCGCCTAAGTTCATAACACTCCGAGTGATGAGCAAGACTCACCCACGGGGGCTCAGCGGCAAACATGTTTCGCCCAAGCCAAATATGTCGAGCGGACGAAAATCCAAACGCTCACCAAGATCAAACATTAGTCGAACGAAAGGTTGAAAAGCGAATTCAGATCGAATTAAAAAAGTTGAAACCACGGCAGATGTTCAAGCAAAAGTGCTCATGCCTAAGGCCTGAATGAAGTTTCGAGGGATACAAACCCACTCGGCATACCGAGGCAAATTTAACTGTTTTTCTTCTCTCTGTCAGAAATTAAGTTTTCAAGCGGACGAAGGGCTGGAGGGCTCGATGAAAGTGTCCAGGTCGATGCCGTCGGCGATCCTGGTGGCTGCCTCAATGAAGGTCTCCATGAAGTCCTCAAATTACAGTTTCATCGTGTTCACCACCTGGAGCCCCTTCAGTTTCTCCTCCCGCACCTCCCGGCAGTGCACTCTGACAAGGGACAAAGCCACGTCCGCTCCACAACGGGCCGCTGATTTCTTCCATGCTCTGAGTCGACCAGGAAGTTCATTCAGTCGAGCCATGATGGCGTCAAGGTCTAGCTGCAGAGTGTCTTCCGGCCAGAGCTCCTTGTCGATCCTCCCCATAACGGCCTTAAGCCGACTGATATTAGCCTGGACGCCTTGGATCCTGAAGTTAAGCCGCAACATGTTCATCACCACCGCATCAGCCACATGCGACTTGGTGGTGTCAAGGTTGGGCTCAACCTCTTCAGTCTCTTTTTCGAAGTCGCAGCAGAAGTCTGGAAGAAGGGATGGGGAAAAAATTCAGTCGACAACGAAAGAACTTACACAAGGCAGTCGGCAAAAAAACTCACCGTCAAGCACCAGATACATCTTCCTGGAGAACTCGCCTAAATGCCTTTCCAGGCAAGCGCTCTTTTTTGTCAGCTTCTCAACCGTCTTGGCGAGGTCGGCGTTCTCCTGCTTCAGCTTCGCACTCGCATCTTTGAGTTTCTTCACGGCCTCCATCTTCCGGTCTGCGGCTTCGGCCTTCTCCTTGGCCGCCCGCTGAGCATTAGCAAGCGCCTTGTCCTTCTCCTCCAGTGCCTTCTTCATGGAACCTAAAGAAACAACATTGTTGAGTCGCGCTTGGAGTCGGCAGTTCTCATCGCGCACGTCTGCTCGAGTAAAGATCCTCGGTTCAAAATGAGTCGAGTGAGGAAAGAGGTTCAGAATAATAGCAATCATTACCTCCCAGAGTCTTCACCTCTTCACGAGCTCGCTCCAAGGCGTTATTGGCGGCCGCCAGATCCACCTTCAACCCGTTCCACTCAGCCTCCACCTCCTTATATTTCGCTCCCAGTTCGCAGGCCCGCTACGGTCGACACAAGATGGAGTTGCAGTCAGCAATTGATAAGGCAGTCGATCGACTGAGCATGCTGAAGAAAGTTCAGAAAATAAAAGTCCACTCGACATGTCCAGTGGCCACACTTCAACATCTTCGTCATTAAGACCACTGCCAGTGCAAGCACTCGACAGTGGCCTCGGGGACTACACCCAGTGGGTGTGCTAAGAGCGCCCCCACTGAGACAATTGACTCTCGATCCGTCGAGCAACTCGTCAGAAAAAAAAGTCCACTCGACATGTCGAGTGGCCACACTTCAACGTCTTCGTCATTAAGACCACTGCCAGTGCAAGCACTCGATAGTGGCCTCGGGGACTACACCCAGTGGGGGCGCTAAGAGCGCCCCCACTGAGACAGTTGACTCTCGGTCCGTCGAGCAACTCGTCAGAAAAAAAATTCCACTCTACATGTCGAGTGGCCACACTTCAACGTGTTCGTCATTAAGACCACTGCCAGTGCAAGCACTCGACAGTGGCCTCGGGGACTACACCCAGTGGGTGCGCTAAGAGCGCCCCCACTGAGACAGTTGACTCTCGATCCGTCGAGCAACTCGTCAGAAAAAAAAAAGTCCACTCGACATGTCGAGTGGCCACACTTCAACGTCTTCGTCATTAAGACCACTGCCAGTGCAAGCACTCGACAGTGGCCTCGGGGACTACACCTAGTGGGTGCGCTAAGAGCGCCCCCACTGAGACAGTTGACTCTCGATCCGTCGAGCAACTCGTCAGAAAAAAATAAAAGTCCACTCGACATGTCGAGTGGCCACACTTCAACGTCTTCGTCATTAAGACCACTGCCAGTGCAAGCATTCGACAGTGGCCTCGGGGACTACACCAAGTGGGTGCGCTAAGAGCGCCCCCACTGAGACAGTTGACTCTCGATCCGTCGAGCAACTCGTCAGAAAAAAAGTCCACTCGACATGTCGAGTGGCCACACTTCAACGTCTTCGTCATTAAGACCACTGCGAGTGCAAGCAATCGACAGTGGCCTCGGGGACTACACCCAGTGGTGCGCTAAGAGCGCCCCCACTTAGATAGTTGACTCTCAATCCGTCGAGCAACTTGTCAGAAAAAAATAAAATAAAAGTCCACTCGACATGTCGAGTGGCTACACTTCAACGTCTTCGTCATTAAGACCACTGCCAGTGCAAGCACTCGACAGTGGCCTCGGGGACTACACCCAGTGGGTGCGCTAAGAGCGCCCCCACTGGTTATGGAAACATTAGACAAGGTCTGCCCTGTCAGTACACTCGACCCGTCAAGTGCCACCCTCCCTACTCTGCGAAGTTCAACTTGCCTTTATGCAGCGTCATATCATGGTTTGTAAATTATGTCCATGAAACCTGCCAGGCAGCCACGGAGTGGGGTGGTTCAAAGCAAAAACGTATTATGTATACAATAAGCTCTAAGACCTCTACCGATGCAAGCACTCGACAGCGGCCTCGGGGACTACACCCAGTGGGTGCGCTAAGAGCGCCCCCACTGAGACAGTTGACTCTCGATCCGTCGAGCAACTTGTCAAGAAAAGTAAAATCCACAGCAATAGGATCTATTCGAGGAAAAGTACACTCTCTACAGCAGTCACCTAGTGGGTGCAAAGCAACAAAGAGAGGATGGAAATTTACTCGATAGCAGACTTACGATAGAACTTACTCGGACATTGGTGCGGAGCGCCGAGCTGACGCCAAACGCCAGCTCGCTCGCCCCGAACGCTTCCTTCGACTTCTGCATCAGCTGCTCCGCCTGAATTAGAGCTTCCTTTGCAGCCCTAGTTTGATCTTCTGGGGTGCGATGTAGAGTGAAAGTTGTCACGAAGGGAGTCGACACAATCGTCGGAGCAGTCGGAGCAGCCTCGACGTGTCCCGTGGGAGTCGCCGTCACTACCATCGAGATGGTGGGAGGAGCGCGCGTAGGGAGCACGGCAGGTTCGACCTGAGGCTGGGTCGAGCCGCCCGCCCCTAGGGAAGACTCTCCCGCCGGGCGCTCTGGAGCCTGCGCCGAAGAAGCTCTGCACGCCTGCTGCACCTCGTCGTCTTCCAACTGGATAACTTCTGCAGCTACAATCGACAAATGTCAACAACCATATATAACAAGTCATGTACATACAAGACAACAGTTCACTTACCACGGTGAGAGGTGGCCGCGTCTGCGGTTTCAACATCCATGGCGCCCCCGTCGTCCCTCGGATGCGAGGTCACGGACATCGCAGCTCTGAAAAACCATGCAACATTTAATAAGCAGTACAAGACTTCAGTCGACAAAAACCTCAAGAGACAAGCACTTACGTGGAGATGACCAGAACAGCCATCCTCATCCGAGGCAAGGCCTTGCAGGGTTTGGCGACAGTCGGCTTAGGCCATTTGGCCGGCTTCTCACTCGGCTCAGCCATCGAAGGGTGGCTTAGCTTGGGGTTCTTGTCACTGGGGCCTGGAGCCTGCTCCTTCACAGCCGCGGGGTCATGGCAGGCCTTGAATCGAGCTTCGCACTGAGGGCGTACCTCGACTTCCTTCTCTTCGCCAGTCTCCTCGGACACGCTCTCGGAATCGGAGGAGCCGTCACCATCCATGCTCCCGCTGTCGCTCGCCACGCCTTCCTCTACGTGGTCCCCGTTGGGAACGGGCGAGTGCATGTTCGTCCACTCCTGCACGGTTCAAATGGGCGTCAATCTACAAGACGGTTCTACACTCGACAGTACACCCGAATGAATCGGCATAATGTCACTCACCAGGTTCTTGGGAGGACTGCTCGCGGAATACGGCTTGATCCTTTTCGCCCCCGCAGGGTTGTCACGGGCTCCGGTGATGCTTTGGAGCCACTGCTCGACAACCTCCAGAGAAACCTCCTCGGGGTGCGCCCTGGTCGTATCGTCTGCGCCGGTGTAATGCCACATGGTGTGGTCTCTAGCTTGGAGAGGTTGTATGCGTCGACTCAGAAACGTCTCTAGCAGATCCAGCCCCGTCACACCGCCTCGGATCAACTGCACCACCGCCTCGACCAAGATTCCCACCTGGACGGCTTCTGCGGCTGCATCCCTCAGGGTCTTGGGGGCGGCAGGGCGATCCAACGTGAAGTGGGGAAGACCAGTCGACATGTTCGGCGACGCTGCGTCCTGGCAGTAGAACCAGGTCGACTGCCACCCCCGAACTAACTCGGGCAAGGTAATGGGAGGAAAGGAGTTCCGCACTCTTTTTTGCACGCCGAGACCCCCGCACGTCTGGATGACCTGAGTCTTCCCGTCGTCCGAGTTGGCCTTCTTTACGGTCTGAGATCTGACCATGAAGAGGTTCTTGAACAATCCCCAATGTGGCGAGACGCCCAGGAAACATTCGCACAAGGTGACGAACATACACATATACGTAATGGTGTTCGGCGGCACGTGATGCAGTTGTGCCACGAAGAAGTTCAAGAACCCACGAAAGAACGGATGGGGAGGTAGAGAGAACCCCCTTTCTACGTGGGATAGAAGAAGTACCCGCTCTCCATCGCGCGGCGCGGGCTCGATCTCGTCCTTGGGAAGCCTCCATGCTCCATGGGCTATGAGCCCGTCGGCGACGAGGCCCTCGAGATCCTCGGCGGTGACGACGGAGGGAAGAAAGTCCCCTTGTATCCAGCCCGCCGGCACCGTGGACCGAGCGGACGAGGGCTTCCTCCCCTTGCGTGTCGGGGCGCCCCTCTTCACCCGCTCCAGTATCTCGGTGGCATTCTTCGTCATCTTCAAGCGGCGGCTGTCGTCGGCACGGAACGAGAGGCAATGGCGGATGCAGGGGGTGGAGGAAGAAAATGACAGAAGACTGCAGCGGATGCCGTGTGGGCCAAGCCGGAGGAGGCTTTTATTCACCGTCGAGCGAGTCACTGACAAGTGGGCCCGCGAGATAGCCGCGCACGCCAACCGCAGGCAGCGCCCGATACGTGGCAAAATGTTCGGCCCGAAGATCGAGGCGTCGTGCGAAATGTCTGGCACAAAAATCGAGGCATCGTGCGCCCGCTCGCCCAAATTGTGTCATCCTCTTCGCGCGCTCGTGCGCACCCCCCAGATTTTCGTATCACGAAGAAACCGAGTCTGACAGACCGGCCCTTCCTTTCTCAAGATGCCTTCGTTTGACTCGGTATAGGACAAATCCCAAATAGTCACTCGAACACTTTTGAGGCTGAATGGATCCGGGGGAACGGAGAAGAATCCAGTCGGCGCAAATTTCTCTGATGCTTCGAATATCACTCGGAATGTTCTTAAGGGCGAATCCAATTAGACTTCGAAAGTCAAGATTCAATCGACATAAAGTGCACGAAAGCTCAAGACACTTCTCCGAGGATTAGACGCTCCAGCTCAAGGTCGACGTCGAAATCTTCTTTTCCCCATTCACACCCCTATCCATTCGGGGGCTAATGACGAGTATATGTACCTAGGGTAGGGTCCTAAGCAGGGCCCACATACCCTTCCCAAGGACGCTACCGTAGAGGAGTTGAAGATCAAACAGGAACTACCGAGTGTGTACTTGGAGGCCACTCGACACTACGACACTCGGAGGCCCTCTTCCCACTCGGTGGTCGCGTGACACTCGACATGCTTCGTTGCACTCGATGCCAGGAGACCGGAAGCCGTTACTAAGAGCCCAACGGCCAGATGACGGTTTAATGGTCATTATGAGCCTTTATAGCAGGCGTTACCTGTAACGACCATCTTTATACCCCACGATCAGCCCTTAATTGCAGGACAATTATGAGGGGTAGCGGACTCTATATAAGCCGCCCCTCCCCCTCCTGCACAAGGTTAACGACACTGTTGTAATCTCCATATTACACTCGACATAATCTTCTAAGCACTGAGATGTAGGGCTTTTACCTCCACGAGAGGGGCCTGAACTCATACATCTGTGTGTACACCCTCGCCGTAGCTAGGACTCTGCCCTCTCCATTCGTACCCATACCTTCTACTATCACACTTGTTCCCACGACAACAGCCTTCGTCTATTCCGTAGGTCCCGTTTTGAGTTGCAAATGTGAGCAACCGAACCGGTATCAAATACCCAGGCACTACAACGAGAGTTGGTAAGGTACACATCAAAAACATGTATATCATATATACCTTGTTTGTTGTTGGCTGCCTTCTTGTCGGCCAGATACCTGGGGCAGTTCCGCTTCTAGTGACCAGTTCCCTTGCAATGAAAGCACTTAGTTTCTGGCTTGGGTCCAACCTTGGGTTTCTTCACGGGAGGGGAAACTGCTTTGCCACTCTTCTTAGAGTTACCCTTCTTTCCCTTGCCATTCTTCTTGAAACTAGTGGTTTTATTGACCATCAACACTTGATGCTCCTTCTGAATCTCAACTTAGCGACTTTCAACATCGCAAACAGCTCTGCGACTGACTTGTTCATCCCGTGCATGTTATAGTTCAACACGAAGCTCTTGTAGCTAGGCGGCAATGATTGAAGAACTCTATAAGTGATCGCCAGAAGGGGCATGCCCAATTCGGCCAGACAGGTGGAATACCCAGACATTCTGAGTATGCGTTCACTAACAGACCCGTTCTCCTCCATTTTGCAAGCATAGAATTTATCAGAGGTCTCATACCTCTCGATTTGGGCATTCTTCTGAACGATAAACTTAAACTCCTGGAACATATCATGCTCCATAACATTCAAAACGTCTATGAAGTCCCGGTTCTAAGCCATATAACATTTCACATTGAACCATTGACTAATCATCAGAACATGTCTACCGGGCGTCCACAACATTTGCAGACTCAACTAGAGTGGGTTGATCACCAAATAGTGCATAAAGTACATCAGCCTTCTAGGAAGCCGTGAGGATAATCCTTAGATTACGGGCCCGGTCCACAAATTTACTTCCATTATCTTTCAACTTAGCTTTCTCTAGGAACTCATTAAAATCCAGGGGTGCTACTGCGCGAGCCATTGATCTACAACATAAATATGCAAAGGTTACTAAGACTATTGTTCAAGATAATGAGTTTAGTTAATCAAATTACTAAAGATCCCACTCAAATTGACAGCCCTCAGGTCATCTGAGTGATACATGATCCAAATTCACCTACTCAAGTCCAATCATCACGTGAGTTGAGGTGGTTTCAATGGTGAACATCATCACGTTGATCATATCTACTATATGACTCATGTTCGACATTTTGGTCTCTTGTGTTCTGAGGCCATGTCTGTACATGCTATGCTTGTCAAGTTTAACCCGAGTGTTCTGCACATGCAACACTGGCTTGGACCCATTGTATGTGAACGTATAGTCTATCACACCCGATCATCACATGGTGTCTCGACACGATGAACTTTCGCAATGGTGCACACTCGGGGAGAACACAATTTATCTTCAAACTTAAGTGAGGGATCACCTTATAATGCTACCATCGTCCTAAGCAAAACAAGGTGCATAAAGGGATTAACATCACATGCAAATCATAAGTGACATGATATGGCCATGAACTTGTGCTTTTGATCTCCGTCTTGAAAGCACCGACATGATCTCTATCGTCATTGGCATGACACCATGATCAACATCATCTTGATCTCCATCAACGTGTCGCCATCGGGGTTGTCGCGCCGACTGTTGCTTCCACGACTGTTGCTAACTCATAGTGATAAAGTAAAGCAAAACGGCAAAAATATTTAAAAACGTTGCCTCAAGTAAATTTACTGATGGATTGAAGATGAAAGGGATGCCTTCCAGGGCATCCCCAAGCTTAGGCTTTTTGGTATCCTTTAATATGACTTGGGGTTCCTTGGGCATCCCCAAGCTTAGGCTCTTTCCACTTTTTATTCCATAGTCCATCAAATCTTCACCCAAAACTTGAAAACTTCACAACACAAAAGTCAACAGAAAACTCATGAGATCCGTTAGAATAACAAAAATAAATCACCACTTTAGGTACTATTGTGAACTCATTCTTTATTTATATTTGTGTAATACCTACTGTATTCTAACTTTTCCATGACTCATACCCCCCGATACGACCCATAGATACATCAAAAAAGCAAACAACACAAAGAAAACAGAATCTGTAAAAAACAGAACAGTCTATAGCAATCTGTAAACTTCGAATACTTATGGAACTGTTAAAATTATTAAAAATTAGGAAAACCAGGAAATTCTTTATATTAATCCTGTGTAAAAATTTCATATTAATTTGACTCTCTTAAAAATTCATAAAAATCCTGGACTGAGCGCAAAAGTTTCTGTTTTCTAGGAAGATCAAATCAACAACTACCATAGATCACCCAAAGGTTTTACTTGGCCCAAACACTAATTTAAACACAAAAACACAATTACTAAAGAATTAATAATGTGCCAAACACACCAAAACATAAGCAAAAAGCTGAAAGCAAAATAAAATTGGGTTGCCTCCCAACAAGCGCTATTGTTTAATGCCCCTAGCTAGGCATAACGATTTCAATGATGCTCACATAAAAGGTAGTAGTTGAGATATGAAAAACAGCATCATTAATAGCATTAAAAACACATTTTAAGTCTAACCCACTTCCTATTCATAGGGATTTTGTGAGCGAACAATTTATGGGAACAAGAATTAACTAGCATAGGAAGGCAAAACAAGCATAACTTCAAAACTTTGAACACATAGAGAGGAAACTTGATATTATTGCAATTCCTACAAGCATATGTTCCTCCCTCATAATAATTTTCAGTAACATAATGAATTAATCTCACAATATAACTATCACATAAAGGATTGTTTTCATGATCAATTATAGCATACGTGTCATCACCAAAACTTGGGGAACAAAAAGTATCATCTTTATTAACCATAGCATCCCCAAGCTTGTCATTTTGCATATCATTAGAATCATGGATATTCAGAGAATTCATACTAACAACATGGCAATCATGTTTTTCATTCAAGGAGATATCATGAATCACTTTATAATTTTCTTCTTTCAACACTTCCTAAAAATTTTCATAATGTTCAAGCAAACCTTCATAGAGATAATCAAGTGCACTCAACTCAGTAGCAATTGGTTCATCATAATTTGGTATTTTCAAAAGATTAGCAAGTGGATGAGGATCCATATAGATGGATTTTTAGCAAGTGAAGATACAAGCAAATAGAAGGCACATGGCAACACAAGCAAACAAAAGGCAAACGAAATAAGGACGAATAAGAAGGCAAATCTTTTTGGTATTTTCTGAAAATTGTTTTAGAAGTGGGGGAGAGGAAAACGAGAGGAAAATGGCAAATAATGTAAATGCAAGAGATGAGTTTGTGATGGGTAATTGGTATCCTTGACTTGCTATGTATCTCCCCGGTAACAGCGCCAGAAATCCTTCTTGCTACTTCTCGAGCATGTGTTGGTTTCCCGTGAAGAGGAACGTTTGATGCAGCAAAGTAGATAAGTATTTCCCTCAGTTCTTGAGAACCAAGGTATCAATCTAGTAGGATATACAAGCGAGCTGCCAATAGATAGACCTGCACAAGGAATCAAACTCTTGCACCCAACGCTATAAAGGGGTTGTCAATCCCTTCACAGTTATTTGCAAGGATGAGATCTAGTAGAGATAGCTATAATAGGATGCTTGAACAGAAAGTAAAACTAAAATTAAAAAGAGGGAAGCAAGTATTTTTGGTATTTTTGGTTTTAGATCGAAAAGTATAATATGGAAAATAGACCCGGGGCCATAGGTTTCACTAGATAGCTTCTCTCATGATGGCAAGTATTACGATGGGTGAACAAATTACTGTCGAGCAATTGATAGAAAAGAGTATAATTATGAAGATATCCAAGGCAATAATTATGCATATAGGCATCACGTCCGTGACAAGTAGACCAAAACGATTATGCATCTAATACTATTACTCCACACAATGACCGACTCCTGCTTCCATCTAGAGTATTAAGTTCATGAAGAACAGAGTAACGCATTAGGTAAGATGACATGATGTACAGGGATAAACTCAAGCAATATGATGAAAACCCCATATTTTTACCCTTGATGGAAACAATACAATACGTGTCTCGCTACCCCGACTTTGTCACTGGGTGAGGACACCGCAAGATTGAACCCAATACTAAGCACTTCTCCTATTGCAAGAATTACCAATCAACTTGGCCAAACCGAACCAATAAATCGAAGAGACTTGCCAAGATATGAAATGATGCATATAAGAATTCAGGAAAGACTCGAATAATATGCATGGATAATCTGAACATAAACCCACAATTCATCGGATCTCGACAAATACACCGCAAAAGAGTATTACATCAGATAGATCTCCATGAAGATCATGAGGAACATGGTAGTGAGAAGCAAAGAGATAGAAGAAGCCATCTAGGTACTAGCTATGGACCCGGAGGTCTGTGGTGAACTACTCACGCATCATCGGAGGGGCAATGGAGTTGATGTAGATCCCCTCCGTGATCTAATCCCCCTCCGACAGATTACCGGAAAAGGCTCCAAGATTGGATCTCTCGGGAACGGAGGCTTCTGGCGGAAAAGTATTTTCGTGGCTCGTTTCGATAACAATGGAATATTTGAGTATTTATAGGCCGAAGATTAGGGTTAGGAGAGTTGCCATGGGACCACAAGCCTGCCCGGCGTGGGGTACCCCCCTGGCCGCGGCAAGCGGGCTTGTGGCCTCATGGCAGCTCCTCTGCCTTGGTTCTCAAGTCTTGTGGCTTCCTTTTATTCCAGCAAAAATCATTCTGGAGGTTTTATCCCATTTGGACTCCGTTTAATATTCCTTATCTACAAAACTCAAAAACAAGGAAAAAACAAAAACTGGTACTAGGCTCTAGATTAATAGGTTAGTCCCAAAAATAATATAAAATAACATATTAATGCATATAAAACATCCAAAACAGATAATATAATAGCATGGAACAATAAAAAATTATAGATACGTTGGAGACGTATCATTTACCATCAGGTTGCATATTAATCTTGTGCTGACGTAGAGTGGGACTAATGCCCTTAAGATCATCAAGAGTATATCCAATAGCGGCCCGGTGCTTCCTGAATTTTTTTAATAATCTTTCTTCTTCATGTTCTGAAAGGTTAGGACTAAGTAACATGATATATCTTTTTCTCATCAAGATAAGCATACTTCAAAGTGTTAGGCAATTGTTTTAATTCAAACACAGGATCACCTTTTGGTGGAGGAGGACCTCCTAGAGTTTCAATATTCAGATTGTGTTTTAGTAGAGGTTGTTGTTCAGAGATTTTTTTATCTATTTCATTTCTTTCCCACAAGTGCGTATCATTTTCATGGTCTAGCAAATATTGTTCTAGTGGATCTGTAGGAGGAACATCAATAGAAGCTAGAACAATTATTTCACACTTACAAGATAATTCTTTGTCACGAGGTTGTCTACAAACTTGGAAAAGTTAAAATCATGAGACACACCACCGAACTCAATACTGACGGTTTCTTTTTGACAATCTATCTTAGCATTTATAGTGTTCCAGAAAGGTCTACCAAAGATAATGGGACAAAAGTCATATTGTGGGGAACCAAGAACTAGAAAATCAGTAGGATATTTTATTTTCCCACACAAGACTTCAACATCTCTAACAATCCCAAGTGGTGTGATGGTGTCTCTATTAGCAAGTTCAATAGTAACATCAATATCTTCTATTTCAGCAGGTGCTATGTCATTCCTAATTTATTGGTATAAGGTAAAAGGAATAACACTCACACTAACACCCAAATCACATAAGCCATGATAACAATGATCCCCTATTTTAATCGAGACAACAAGCATGCCAACTACGGGTCTATGTTTACCTTTTTCATCGGTTTTAGCAATTCTAGCAGCTTCACCACACACATAAATAACATGCCCGTCAATATTTTCTACCAAGATATCTTTAACCATATCAACACTAGGTTCTACTTTAAATTGTTTAGAGGGCTTAGGTGCTTTAATATTACTCTTGCGAACCACAGTTGATACCTTAGCATGTTACTTTATGTTGAGGAACGTTGCATAGGAAACAAAAAATTTCCTACGCACACGCAGATCTATCCATGGTGATGAGCATCTACGAGAGGGAGAGTGGATCTACGTACCCTTGTAGATAGCTAAGCGGGAAGCGTTAAGAAACACGGTTGGTGTAGTCGAACGTCTTCGCGATCCAAATCGTCGAGTGTCCCGCGATCCAATCACGAACCGTCCCGCGATCCAATCACGAACCGTCCCGCAATCTCGTCACGATCCGTCCCGCAATCCAATCATGATCGTCTCGTGGCCTTGATCACGGTCCTTCCGATCTAGTATCGAACGGACGGCACCTCCGCGTTCAGCACATGTGTAGCTTGATGACGATCTCCGCCGTCTTCATCCAGCAAGAGGGAGTGGAGAGGTGGAAGAGTAAACCGGCAGCATGATGGCACTCTGGCGATGGTGGTGGAGCAATTCCAGCAGGGCTTCGTCTAAGCACTGCGGAAAACCGATCCAGAGGAGCACCAGTGGAACGGGTAGCACGTGGTCGTAAAAACTAGTGCAAAAACCCTCTAGTCCACCTGTATATATAGGAGGAGAGGAGGAGGCCTTGGTGCAGGGCAAGGCCCTCTTGGAGTCGGCCGAAGAGAGGAGGTGGAGGAGGACTCTCCTCCTCCAATCCTAGTAGGACTAGGATTCCTCCTTTTTTCCTTTTTCCACCTTTTTCCTTTAGGATTTTTCCTCCCAGACACATGGGCCTATTATGGCTGTTACACCAGCCCACTAAGGGCTGGTTTTCACTCTCCCACAGCCCATGAAGCCTCTTGGGTCGAAATACCCCTCCCGGAGGTCTCCCGGTACACTACCAATGAGCCCAAAACTTTTCCGGCGACCAAACTGGGACTTCCTATATATGAATCTTTACCTCCGGACCATTCCGGAGCTCCTCGTGATATCCGGGATCTCATCCGGGACTCCAAACAAACTTCAGTCACCACCATTCAAAACTCTACACTACCGAAATGTCACCGAACCTCAAGTGTGCAGACCCTACGGGTTCGAGAACTATGTAGACATGACCGAGACACCTCTATGATCAATAACCAATGGCGGGACCTGGATGTCCACATTGGTTCCTACATATTCTACAAAGATCTTTATCGGTTGAACCTCTATGTCAAGGATTCAGTTAATCTGTATAACGTTCCCTTTGTTCTTTGGTATGTTACTTGCCTGAGATTCGATCGTCGGTATCTTCATACCTAGTTCAACCTCATTACTGGAAAGTCTCTTTACTCGTGCCGTAATAAAAGATCCCGTGGCTAACACTTAGTCACATTTCTTGCAAGGCTTGTTGTGATGTTGTATTATCGAGTGGGCCCAGAGATACCTCTCCGTCACATGGAGTAACAAATCCCAGTCTTGATCCATGTCAACTCAACAGACACCCTCGGAGATACCTGTAGAGCACCTTTATAGTCACCCAGTTACGTTGCGATGTTTGATACACACAAGGTATTCCTCCGGTGTCAGTGAGTTGCATGATCTCATGGTCATAGGAACATATACTTTGACATGTAGAAAACAGTAGCAATAAACTGCCACGATCATATGCTACGTTTGTAGTTTGGGTCTTGTCCATCACATCATTCTCCCAATGATATGATCTTGTTATCAAATGACATCTTATGTCCATGGTCAGGAAACCATAACCATCTTTTATAAACAAGCTAGTTCACTAGAGGCATACTAGGGACACTGGGTTTGTCTATGTATCCACACATGTATCCATGTTTCCAATCAATAATATTCTAGCATGGATAATAAGCGATTATCATGAACAAGGAAATATAAATAAACACTTTATTTATTGCCTCTAGGGCATATTTCCAACAGTCTCCCACTTGCACTATAGTCAATAATCTAGCTCACATCACTATGTGATTTACATTGTAATGAATCGAGCACCCATGCAGTTCTGGTGTTGATCATGTTTAGCCCTTGGAAGAGGTTTAGTCAACGGGTCTGCAACATTCAGATCCGTGTGCACTTTGCAAATATTTATGTCCTTCTCCTCGATGTAATATCGGATGGAGTTGAAGCGTCGCTTTATATGTCTGGTCCTCTTGTGAAACCTTGGTTCCTTGGCTAGAGCAATGGCACTAGTGTTGTCACAGAACAGACTCATTGGATTCAGTGCACTGGGCACTACTCCAAGATCTGTCATGAACTGCTCCATCCAAACACCTTCCCTCGCTACCTGCGAAGCTGCGATGTATTATGCTTCGCAAGTAGAATCAGCTGCCATGCTTTTCTTGGAACTGCACCAGCTTACTGCAACCCCGTTCAGAATAAATACGTATCCGGTTTGCGACTTAGAGTCGTCCGGATCAGTGTCAAAGCTTGCATCGACGTAACCCTTTACGACGAGCTCTTCATCACCTCCATAAACGAGAAACATTTCCTTAGTCCTGTTTAGGTACTTAAGGATATTCTTGACCACTTGCCAGTGCTCCATTCCAGGATCACTTTGAAACCTTCCGGCCATACTTATGGCAAGGCTGACATTGGGTCTTGTGCACAGCATTGCATACATGATAGAGCCTATGGCTGAAGCATAGGGGATGACACTCATCTTTCTTCATCTTCTGCAGTCACTGGGCATTGAGTCTTACTCAACTTCACACCTTGTAACACAGGCAAGAACCCCTTCTTGGATTGTTCCATTTTGAACTTCTTCAAAACATTATCAAGGTATGAGCTTTGTGAAAGTGCTATTAAGCGTCTCGATCTATCTCTATAGATCTTAATGCCTAATATGAAAGTAGCTTCTCCTAGGTCCTTCATTGAAAAACTTTTGTTCAAATATTCCTTCACGCTTTCAAGCAATTCTATATTGTCTCCAATCAGCAATATGTCATCCACATATAATATTAGAAACGCTATAGAGCTCCCACTCACTTTCTTGTAAATACAAGCTTCTCCATAAAATTGTATAAACCCAAACGCTTTGATCACCTCATCAAAGCACTTATTCCAACTCCGAGATGCTTGCACCAGCCCATAAATGGATCGCTGGAGTTTGCAAACTTTGTTAGCATTCTCTAGATCAACAAAACCTTCTGGTTGCATCATATACAACTCTTCCTCAAGGAAACCATTGCGGAACGTTGTTTTGACATCCATCTGCCAAATTTCATAATCGAAATAAGCAGCTATTGCTAACATGATTCTGACAGACTTAAGCATCGCTACGGGTGAGAAGGTCTCATCGTAGTCAACTCCTTGAACTTGTGAAAAACCCTTTGCCACAAGTCGAGCTTTATAGACGATGACATTACCGTCCGTGTCTGTCTTCTTCTTAAAGATCCATTTATTCTGAATGGCCTTTCGCCCTTCAGGTAATACTTCCAAAGTCCACACTTTGTTTTCATACATGAATCCCATCTCGGATTTCATGGCCTATAACCATTTCTCGGAATCCCGGCCCATCACTGCTCCTTCATAGCTCGTAGGTTCATTGTTGTCCAACAACATTACCTCCAAGACAGGGTTGCCGTACCACTCAGCAGTAGTAAGCGTCCTTGTCAACCTACGAGGTTCAGTAGTAACTTGATCCGAAGCTTCATGATCATCATCATTAACTTCTTCTTCAACCGTCGTAGGTTCCATAGAAACATCTTTCTGCACTGCGCTACTCTCTGGTTGAAGTAAAGGTTCAACAACCTCATCAAGCTCTATTTTCCTCCCACTCAATTCTTTCGAAAGAAACTCTTTCTGAAGAAATGTTCCGTTCTTAGCGACAAACACTTTGCCTTCGGATCTGAGATAGAAGGTATACCCGACTATCTCTTTCGGGTATCCTATGAAGAGGCATTTCTCCGCTTTGGGTTCTAGCTTTTCAGGCTGAAGCTTTTTGACATAAGTATCACATCCCCAAACTTTAAGAAACGACAACTTTGGCCTTTTGCCAAACCATAGTTCATATGGCGTCGTCTCAACGGATTTCGATGGTGCCCTATTGAAAGTGAATGCAGCTGTCTCTAATGTATAACCCCAAAACGATAGTTGAAAATCAGCAAGAGACATCATAGAATGCACCATATCCAATAAGGTTCGATTACGACGTTCGGACACACCATTACGCTGTGGTGTTCCGGGCGGTGTCAACTATGAAACAATTCCACACTGTCTTAAGTGACTACCAAACTCATAACTCAGATATTCACCTCCTCGATCAGATCGCAGGAATTTAATCTTCTTGTTACGATGGTTCTCAACTTCACTCTGAAATTATTTGAACTTTTCAAACATTTCAGACTTGTGTTTCATTAAGTAAATATACCCATATCTACTTAAGTCATCAGTGAAGGTGAGAAAATAACGATATCCACCACGCACTGTAACATTCATTGGACCGCACACATCAGTATGTATGATTTCCAATAAGTCACTTGCCCGTTCCATTGTTCCATAGAACGGCATTTTAGTCATCTTGCCCATGAGGCATGGTTCACATGTGTCAAGTGATTCAAAATCAAGTGACTCCAAAAGTCCATAAGCGTGGAGCTTCCTCATGTGTTTTACACCAATATGACCTAAACGGCAGTGCCACAAGAAAGTGGTACTATCATTATCAACTCTACATCTTTTGGCATCAATGTTATGAACATGTGTGTCATCACTATCAAAATTCAATATGAATAAACCCCTCACATTGGGTGCATGACCATAAAAGATATTACTCATGTAAATAGAACAACCTTTATTCTCTGATTTAAATGAGTAACCGTCTCGCAATAAACAAGATCCAGATATAATGTTCATGCTTAACACAGGCACTAAATAACAATTATTTAGGTTCATCACTAATCCGGATGGTAATCGAAGAGAGAGCATGCCGACGGCGATCACATCAACCTTGGAACCATTTCCCACGCACATCGTCACTTCGTCCTTTGCCAGCCTCTGTTTATTCCGTAGTTCCTTCTTTGAGTTGCAAATGTGAGCAACTGAACCGGTATCAAATACCCAGCCACTACTACGAGATCTGGTAAGGTACACATCAATAACATGTATATCATATATACCTTGTTTGTCTTTGGCCTCCTTCTTGTCAACCAGGTACTTGGGGCAGTTCCGCTTCCAGTGACTAGTTCCCTTGCAATGAAAGCACTCACTTTCTGGCTTAGGTCCATGCTTAGGCTTCTTTACAGGAGTATCAACTGCTTTGCCATCCTTCTTGGTTTTACCCTTCTTGCCTTTGCCTTTGCCATTCTTCTTGAAACTAGTGGTTTTATTGACCATCAACACTTGATGTTCTTTCTAGATTTCAGACTCAGTGACTTTCAGCATCGCAAACAGCTCGGCGATGGACTTGTTCATCCCGTGCATGTTATAGTTCATCACAAAGCTTTTGTAGCTAGGTGGCAGTGATTGAAGAACTCTGTCAGTGATCGCCTCTGGCGGAAGGGCAATTACCAACTCAGCCAGACGAGTCGAGTACCCAAACATTCTGACTATATGTTCACTAATAGACCCGTTCTCCTCCATTTTGCAAGCATAGAATTTATTGGAGGTCTCATACCTCTCGATCCGGGCATTCTTCTCAAAGATAAACTTCAACTCCTGGAACATCTCATATGCTCCATGACGTTCAAAACGTCTTTGAAGTCCCGGTTCTAAGCCATACAACATTGCACACTGAACTATTGAGTAATCTCCAGCATGTGTCTCCCAAGCGTTCTTAACGTCTTCGGATGACACAGGAGCAGGTCGGTCACCAAGCGGTGCATCAAGGACCAATGTTCACGAAATCGGTAACTGGTAACTACTCGGTCGGCTTGGGAGTAGAGATTAATCGGTGAATCGGCCTATTAACTGGAATAATTGGTCGACCATTAATCGGTAGATTAAATAGAAACTTTCCAACTTATATCTTGATTTTTTATGTATTATACCATGCTTCCATGGACCTAGCTATGTAATATACCCAAATATTCCATTGTAGGCGTGTGAAAAAATGGACAAGAGGTAAAATTAATAATCGTTATACATCCAAATCTACAAAATCTAAATATTCCAAATTATTAATTTAACATTTAAACTTGTCCATGTACTTGGTAACATACATCAGACAATATATAAAAAACTACAACCGACCAATAGTTCTATCCACTAATCTACGAAATTGTAATTTATAATCTACTAATATATGAATGTTGGATTCTCCAATAAGATAGGGGGAAAAGGTGGTAGTACCTTACCTGCTGGTGATGCCATGGAGGAATAGATTTGGGAGCATCCCATGGGATAGGATGGGGAGTAGCGAGGGTGCGAGTCTAGGCAGGTGACGAGAGTGGTGGAGCAGTTGAGGTGTAGTGTGGTGGCTGGCACCGGTGAGGACCTGGCTAGCCACCATCCAGGTTATGAGGGAATGAAAGGAGCATGAGGGAACGGGAGGAGGGCCAAACCCTTGGTGTTTAGTAGCAAGAGGGGGTGGTAGGGGTTATGTGCAAAATTTTGGGATTCGTTTGCCCACCATTTAATGAGCCAGTAGTGATTAATCGGTCTGGCAATTGATTAATCGATATGAAGACTGATTAATCGGTCTAACTGGCCAATTAATCGTCCTGGAAAGTTAACGCGATGAATATGTGCTATTCGATTCGGTCACCCTACGAGTAGAGATTAACTGGCAAGTTAACTGGTTAATCGGATGAATTCTTGAACAATGTCAAGGACATATAATTTCCGGGAAGTCGTGAGGATAATCCTCAGATTAAGGGCCCAGTCAACAAAGTTACTTCCATCATCTTTCAGCTTAGCTTTCTCTAGGAACGCATTAAAATTCAAGGGTGCAACTGCGCGAGCCATTGATCTACAACATAAGTATGCAAAGGTTACTTAGACTGTTGTTCAAGATAATGAGTTTAGTTAATCAAATTACTAAAGCTCCCACTCAAATTGACATCCCTCAGGTCATCTGAGTGTCACATGATCCAAATTCACCAACTCAAGTCCGATCATCACGTGAGTTGAGGTGGCTTCAATGGTGAACATCATTATGTTGATCATATCTACTATATGACTCATGTTCGACCTTTCGGTCTCTTGTGTTCCGAGGCCATGTCTGTACATGCTAGGCTCGTCAAGTTTAACCCAACTATTATGGGTGTGCAACACTGGCTTGCACCCATTGTATGTGAACGTAGAGTCTATCACACCCGATCATCACGTGGTGTCTCGACACGACAAACTTTCGCAACGGTGCACACTCGGGGGGAACACAGTTCATCTTGAAATTTAAGTGAGGAATCACCTTATAATGCTACCGTCGTACTAAGCAAAACAAGGTGCATAAAAGGATTAACATCACATGCAATTCATAAGTGACATGATATGGCCATGAACTTGTGCTTAAGATCTCCATCTTGAAAGCACCAATGTGATCTCCATCATCACCGACACGACACCATGATCTCCATCATCTTGATCTCTATCAATGTGTCGCCATCGGGGTTGTCACGGCCTACATGCTTCGACTACTATTGCTACCGTTTAGCAATAAAGTAAAGCATTACATAGCGCTTAATGATTGACACGCAGGTCATACAATAATTAAAGACAACCCTATGGCTCCTGCCGGTTCCGTACTCATCGACATGCAAGTCGTGATATTCTATACATCACATGATCATCTCATCCATCACATATATCACATCATATAATTGGCCATATCACATCACAACATACCCTGCAAAAACAAGTTAGACGTCCTCTAATTGTTGCTGCATGTTTTACGTGGCTGCTATGGGTATCTAGCAAGAACAGTTCTCACCTACGCATAAACCACAACGGTGATACACTAGTTTGCTTTTCAACCTTCTCAAGGACCGCCTTTTGTCGGATCCGATCCAACTAAAGTGTGAGAAACTGCCACCCGCAAGCCATCTAGGCAACAAATTGCATCGAGGGAACCGGTCTCTCATAAGCGTACGAGTAATGTTGGTCCGGGCCGCTTCATCTCACAATACCGCTGAACCAAAATACAACCAAGGGAGGAAGCAATCTAGGCATCAACGCCCACAAACCTTTTGTGTTCTACTCGAGATCTCATCAACACATAGACCTATCTCATGATGCCACTGTTGTGGAACGTTGTATGGGAAACAAAAAAATTCCTACGCACACACAGACCTATCCATGGTGATGAGAATCTACGAGAGGGAGAGTGGATCTATGTACCCTTGTAGATCGCTAAGCGGGAAGCGTTAAGAAACGCGGTTGGTGTAGTCGAACGTCTTCGCGATCCAAATCGCCGAGCATCCCGTGATCCAATCACGAACTGTCTCGCGATCTGATCACGAACCGTCCCGCGATCTCATCACGATCCATCCCACGATCCAATCACGATCGTCTCGTGGCCTTGATCACGGTCCTTCCGATCTAGTATCGAACGGACGGCACCTCCGCGTTCAGCACACATGCAGCTTGATGACGATCTCTGTCGTCTTGATCCAGCAAGAGGGAGCGGAGAGGTAGAAGAGTACACCGGCAGAGTGACGGCGCTCCGGCAATGGTGGTGGAGCAATTTCGGCAGGGCTTCGCCTAAGCACTACGGAAAACCGATCTAGAGGAGCACCGGTTGAACTGGTAGCATGTGGCCGTAAAAACTAGTGCAAAAACCCTCTAGTCCACCGGTATATATAGGAGGAGAGGAGGAGGCCTTGGCGCAGGGCAGGGCCCTCTTGGAGTCGGCCGAATAGAGGAGGTGGAGGAGGACTCTCCTCCTCCAATCCTAGTAGGACTAGGATTCCTCCTTTTTGCCTTTTTCCACCTTTTTCCTTTAGGATTTTTCCTCCCAGCCGCATGGGCCTATTGTGGCTTTTCCACCAGCCCACAAAGGTCTGGTTTTCACTCTCCCTCAGCCCAGGAAGCCTCTTGGGTCGAAATACCCCTCTTGGAGGTCTCCCGGTACACTACCAATGAGCCCGAAACTTTTCCGGCGAACAAACTGGGACTTCTTATATATGAATATTTACCTCCAGACCATTCCGGAGCTCCTCGTGACGTCTAGGATATCATTCCGGACTCCGAACACACTTCGGTCACCACCATTCAAAACTCTACACTACCGAAACGTCAATGAACCTTAAGTGTGCAGACCCTGCGGGTTCGAGAACTATGTAGACATGACCGAGACACCTCTACGGTCAATAACCAATGGCGGGACCTGGATGTCCACATTGATTCCTACATATTCTACGAAGATCTTGATCGGTTGAACCTCTATGTCAAGGATTCAGTTAATCCCGTATAACGTTCCCTTTGTTCTTCGGTATGTTACTTGCCTGAGATTCGATCGTCGGTATCTTCATACCTAGTTCAACCTCGTTACTGGAAAGTCTCTTTACTCGTTCCGTAATACAAGATCCCGTGGCTAAAACTTAGTCACATTGCTTGTAAGGGTTGTTGTGATGTTGTATTACCGAGTGGGCCCTGAGATACCTCTCCGTCACACAGAGTAACAAATCCCAGTCTTGGTCCATGTCAACACAACAGACACCCTCGGAGATACCTGCAGAGCACCTTTATAGTCACCCAGTTACGTTGCGACGTTTGATACACACAAGGTATTCCTACGGTGTCAGTGAGTTACATGATCTCATGGTCATGGGAACATATACTTTGACATGCAGAAAACAGTAGCAATAAACTGACACGGTCATATGCTACGTTTGTAGTTTGGGTCTTGTCCATCACATCATTCTCCCAATGATGTGATCCTGTTATCAAATGACATCTTATGTCCATGGCCAGGAAACCATAACCATCTTTGATAAACAAGATAGTTCACTAGAGGCATACTAGGGCCGGGTTTGTCTATGTATCCACACATGTATCCATGTTTCCAATCAATACAATTCTAGCATGGATAATAAACGATTATCATGAACAAGGAAATATAATAATAAAAACTTTATTTATTGCCTCTATGGCATATTTCCAACACTTTATCCTAACAGGGAAAGGTGGTTTCTCAATATAACTAGTAGGCACAACTGGATCAACATTGTAAACGATAGTTTCTTATTTACCTACGACCGGTTCTTCGATTTCTTTTTTAATAGTGGGATGATATTTAAACCAATTCTCCTTAGGGAGATCAACATGAGTAGAAAATGATTCAAAAAAAAGAGGCTACTATCTCAGAGTCAAGTCCATATTTAGTGCTAAACTTGTGAAAAGCATCGGTATTCATAAAAGATTTAACACAATCAAACTCAATCTTAATACCTGACACATTACCTTCGTCAATTTCCCAATCTTCAGAGTTGCGTTTAATTCATTATAAGAGATCCCACTTGAATTCAATAGTCTTCTTCATAAAAGAACGAGTATAAGAAGTATCGAGCATGGATCGATCATTATAAGAAAGCCGAGCATAAACATTTTTCATAATAATTTCTCTCGACAGATCATGATTGTGGCATGAATATAACATTGACTTAAGCCCCCCCCCCCCAAGCTAGAGCGATGCTTTCTCCTTCACAAGGCCAATATATATATATATATGTATATGTATATGTATATAATTCCAATCACGATGAACTAGATGCATAGGTGAAAGCACATTTCCTCCCTTGGTGGTTTTGGTAATTAATAACAACATCTATCTTATTGGACTAATGTTTCCACTAAGTATATTGCAGGAAAAGTTCAATGATGGGATGGCAAAAGGATTGTGGAGAGACCCCTAGATGCAAGGAATAGGGTTGGCAAAGCTTCAAGAAAGAAGACTCTACATTTTACTTTGTGAGAAATCACTTTGAGTCTATAGGAAAGAAAATACTATTAAAAGGGGAAAGGTATTGTTGGTAAACAAAATGCTCCATGTGCATACGTAATAGTCACCAAAAACACCCACAAGCAATTCCACAAAAGTCTGTCCAAGCCTTCCATGCAAATCGGTGCCACCAATTATTCCCACTCAGCCCTACCAATTTCCACCTCAGACAGACCCCTGCCAAACCCTAAGTTTGGAGATGAGAAAATGGTTAGAGGTAATTCTATCAACAAGCTGCTCCATATTGATCAACACACGAGATTCAGAGTGATGGACTTGATAGTTGAGACCGTGAAGAGGATTGCTGCTGATCAGAAGAGATCATGTGGATATGCACCATATATTCCGATGCTTATCAATTCCCAGCTATAGAAGCACATATATGCACTTGATCAACCACATTTGCCTCTCCTGCCAGAGATAGAAGACAATGTTGTGGTGATGTTCCCAGATCATCCCACCTTAGCTACAGCACAGGCATAGACAGAGGCGGCCAGACACACTAGTGCTCAGGTGCCAAAGACCCGGAGTGAGCAGATGGATCTTCTTCTTAGCTATGTGCTCACTATGCAAAATGACATTGGGAACATCTTGAAGAACCAGGAGAGCCTTGCGAGGATTGTTGATAACAAGTTCCACATTCTCAACAACAAGGTGTATGAGCTTATATTGATTGTGAACGAGCTCAAGAAAGAAGTTGATGGCGTACTCAGTCCCCACACCACAGATGATGATGAGGATAGTCCACCCCTGAGGATAGCCACTCAGTTCAGGACTCAAGCCAGCACTCCTACAATGCCAGTTCCAGAGATGAGGCCTTCTTCATCACCACTTGTTGTAGCTCCATGAGCTCTTTCAGCTCCACCAGCTCCACCAGCACCTCCAGTTGATACTCCAACTCCGTCCATGACGTCTGCTGAAGTCTTCACTGAAGCCATTCTCTCGACTCCTTCATGAGCTACTGGAGGAGATTAGCCCCTGAGGAGCGTTTAGTTCTATACCTTAGATTTTTTTGGTAACTTGTTGCCAAATGGGGGGAAGTTATATAGATAATTAGGGCTTCGAGAGAGAGAGTGTGTGTTGCTTTTTATCGATTTTTCGAAACATTGATATCTTTTGGCTTGTTTGTGTTAAACCTTGTTGGTGTTTGATCATACACTTGATGTGTTTTGCTACTATTTCGTATCCTTATGATGCCTATGAGATGATCATTCACTTTGCTTGATTGTGTTGTGCTATGATGTTCATTCATATTATTTTCACACACCACCAAGTTGTATGTGGCATGGAAGAGTGCCCCGTGTACCTAATCGATTGTGCATTGCTACTTCTTGAGCTTACGTTGGTTTTTCCTTGAAGAGGAAAGGGTGATGCAGCAAAGTAGATAAGTATTTTCCTCAGTTGTTGAGAACCAAGGTATCAATATAGTAGGAGGTACAAACAAGGCCCAAAATCTATGCACCTACACAAACAATCAAACACTTGCACCCAACGCTATAAAGGGGTTGTCAATCCCTTCACGGTTACTTGCAAGGATGAGATCTGATAGAGATATGTATAAAAGTTTACTAAAAGTAAAACTAAATAAAATTAAATAAAATTGTAGCAAGGTATTTTTGGTTTATAGATCTGAAAATATAATATGGAAAATAGACCCACGGGCCATAGGTTTCACTAGAGGCTTCTCTCTTGAAGGAAAATAATACGGTGGGTGAACAAATTACTGTCGAGCAATTGATAGAAAAGTGCCTAGTTATGACGATATCCAGGGCAATGATTATGCATGTAGGCATCACGTCCGTTTCAAGTAGTCCTAAACGATTCTGCATCTACTACAAATACTCCACACATCGACCGACTCCTGCATGCATCTAGAGTATTAAGTTCATGAAGAACAGAGTAATGCATTGAGTAAGATGACATGATGTAGAGGGATAAACTCAAGAAATATGATTAAAATCCCATCTTTTTATACTTTATGGCAACAAGACAAATACGTGCCTCGCTACCCATACGTTGTCACTAGGTGAGGACACCGCAAGATTGAACCAAAACTAAGCACTTCTCCCATTGCAAGAATTACCAATCTAGTTGGCCAAATCGACCCAATAACTCGAAGAGACTTTCATGTTGGAAATATGACCTAGAGGCAATAATAAATTGGTTATTATCATATTTCCTTGTTCATGATAATTGTTTATTATCCATGCTAGAATTGTATTGATTGGAAACTCAGATACATGTGTGGATACATAGACAACACCATGTCCCTAGTATGCCTCTAGTAGACTAGCTCGTTGATTAAAGATGGTCAAGGTTTCCTGGCCATGGACATGTGATGTCATTTGATAATGGGATCACATCATTAGGAGAGTGATGGGATGGACAAGACCCAAACTATAAACGTGGCATATGATTGTGTCAGTTTATTGCTACAGTTTTCTGCATGTCAAGTATATGTTCCTATGACCATGAGATCATGCAACTCACTAACACCGGAGGAGTGCCTTGTGTGTATAAAACATCGCAACGTAACTGGGTGACTATAAAGGTGCTCTACAGGTATCTCCGAGGGTGTCTGTTGGGTTGGCATGGATCAAGACTGGGATTTGTTACTCCGTGTGACGGAGAGGTATCTCAAGGCCCACTTGGTAATACAACATCACAATAAGCCTTGCAAGAAATATGACTAAGTGTTAGCCACAGGATCTTGTATTACGGGAACGAGTAAAGAGACTTGCCGGTAAAGAGGTTGAACTAGGTATGGAGATACCGACGATCAAATCTCGGGCAAGTAACATACCGAAGAACAAAGGGAACATCATACGGGGTTAACTGAATCCTTGACATAGAGGTTCGACCGATAAAGATCTTCATAGAATATGTAGGAATAAATATGGGCATCCAGGTCCCGCTATTTGTTATTGACCGTAGAGGTGTGTCGGTCATGTCTACATAGTTCTCGAATCCACAGGGTCTACACACTTTAGATTCGGTGATGTTTTGGTAGTATAGAGTTATGTATGGTGGTGACCGAAGGTTGTTCAGGGTCCCAGATGAGATCCCAAATGTCACAAGGAGCTCCGGAATGGTTTGGAGGTAAAGATTGATATATAGGAAGTCCTGTTTTGGTCGTCGAAAAAGTTTCGGGCTCATTGGTAGTGTACCGAGAGTGCCGGGAGGGTACCGGAGGACCATCGGGAGGTGTGTCACGCCCCGAGGGGCCTCATGGGCTGTGGGATGAGACAAACCAGCCCCTGGTGGGCTGGCTGAAGCCTCCACTAAATCCCATGAGGTTTGAGAAGAAAAAATCCAAAGGTGGAGAGGTGGAAAGAGTTTCCAAGTGGAAAGGAGGAATCCTACTCCTAATAGGATTGGAGTAGGACTCCTCCACCTCCTATTAGAGGATGTAGAGGGAGAAGCTAACCCTAATTGCCATGTGCTGCCCTCTTCTTCCTCTAGATCATTTTCTCCTCTAGATCGGTTTTCAGCGGTGCTTAGGCGAAGCCCTGCTGGAATTCCTCCACCACCATCGCCGCAACACTGTCGCGCTACCGGAGAACTCGTCTACCTATCTGCTCCCTCTTACTGGATCAAAAAGGCGGAGATCATCATCGAGTTGTACATGTGCTGAACGCGGAGGTGTCGTCCGTTTGGTGCTAGATCGGAAGGACCGTGATCAAGATTGCGAGACGATTCATGATCAAGATCGCGGGACGGATCGTGATGAAATTGCGGGAAGGATCGTGATTGGATCGCGGGATGGATCGTGATGGGATCGTGGTATGCTTGGCGATTTGGATCTCTAAGCGTTCTACATCAACCGCGTTTCTTAATGCTTCCCGCTTAGCGATCTACAAGGGTATGTAGATCCACTCTCCCTCTCGTAGATGCTCATCACCATGGATAGGTCTTGCGTGTGCGTAGGAAAATTTTTGTTTCCCATGCAACGTTCCCCAAAATTGCAAAGATATGAAATCCCTCATATAAGAATTCAGAGAAGATTCAAATAATATTCATAGATAATCTGATCATAAACCCACAATTCACTGGATCTTGACAAACACACCGCAAAAGAGTATTACATCATATATATCTTCATGAAGATCATGGAGAATATGGGATTGAAGAACAGAGAAAGAGAAGAAGCCATCTAGCTACTAGCTATGGACCCGAAGGTCTGAGGTCAACTACTCACGCATCATTGGAAGGTCAATGGTGTTGATGTAGATGCCCTCCGTGATCGAATCACCCTCCGACAGATTACCGAAAAAGGCCCCAAGATGGGATCTCACGGGAACAGGGTCTTGCGGCGGCGAAAAAGTATTATCGTGGCTATCTTTGGTATTGGGTGAATATTTCTGATTTATAGGTGGATAATTAGGGTTGGAGGATCTATGGGGGGCCCACAAGCCAGGGGGCACCCCCCCTCCCGAGCGTGCCCTAGTGGCTTGTGGCCCACCTGTAGGTCTTTTGGCCTCTTCTCCAAGCCTCCTAGGTTCCTTCTGGTCGAAGAAAAATAATCGTAAAATTTTATTCCGTTTGCACTCCGTTGGATATTCCTTTTTTGCAATACTCAAAAACAAGGAAAAAACAGAAACTGGCACTAGGCACTAGGTTAATAGGTTAGTCCCAAAAATAATATAAAATAGTATATTAATGCATATAAAACATCCAAAATAGATAATATAATAGCATGAAATAATCAAAAATCATAGATACGTTGGAGACGTATCAGCATCCCCAAGCTTAATTCCTACTCGTCCTCGAGTAGGTAAACGATAAAAATAGAATTTTTGATGTGGAATGCTACCTAACATATTTATCCATGTAATACTCTTTATTGTGGCATGAATGTTCAAATCCATAAGACCCAAAACAAAAGTTTAATGTTGACATAACAATAATAATATTTCTAGCGTACTAACAAAGCAATCGTGTCTCTTCGAAATAACATGGCCAAAGAAAGTTATCCCTACAAAATCATATAGTCTGCCTATGCTCCATCTTCCCCACACAAAGTATTTAAATCATGCACAATCCCGATGACAAGTCAAGCAATTGTTTCACACCTTTATGTTCTCAAGCCTTTTCAACTTTCACGCAATACATGAGCATGAGCCATGGATATAGCACTATAGATGGAATATAATATGGTGGAGGTCATGAGGAAAAGGAGAAGATAGTCTAACATCAACTAGGCGTATCAACGAGCTATGGAGATGCCCACTAATAGATATCAATGTGAGTGAGTAGGGATTGCCATGCAACGGATGCACTAGAGCTATAAGTGTAGGAAATCTCAACAAGAAACTAAGTGGGTGTGGATTATACTAAAAAATCCAACTAGTTATACGAAAGTGACAAAATAAGCGACTCTCTATCATGAAGATCAAGGTGCTACTTTGAAGCACAAGTGTGGAAAAAAGATAGTAGCATTGTCCCTTCTCTATTTTCTCTAATTTATTTGGTGGGCATCTTAGGCCTCCTTTTTTATTTGGGATTCATTGGCCTCTTTTATTATTTTTAAAGTATGGAGTCTCATCCCAACTTGTGAGGGAATCATAGCTTCCATCATCATTTCCTCACATGGTACAATGCTCTAATAATGATGATCATCAAACTTTTATTTACTTACAACTCAAGAATTACAACTCGATACTTAGAACAAAATATTACTCTATATGAATGCCTACGGAGGTGTACCGGGTTGTGCAACGATCTAGCATAGCAAATGACATTAGCATCACGCTAGCTGTCTTACGATCACGCAAAGCAATATGACAATGATGGTGTGTGTCATAATAAATGGAACAATGGAAGTTGCATGGCAATATATCTCGGAATGGCTATGGAAATGCCATAATAGGTAGGTATGGTGGCTGTTTTGAGGAAGGGTATATGGTGGGTTTAATGCACCGGCGAAAGTTGCGCGGTACTAGAGAGACTAGCAAAGGTGGAAGGGTGAGAGTGTGTATAATCCATGGACTCACATTAGTCATAAAGAACTCACATACTTATTGCAAAAGTATATTAGTTATTGAAACAAAGTATTACATGCATGCTCCTAGGGTATAGGTTGGTAGGATTTAACCATCGCGCGCTCCAGACCCTCACACAAAGGATGTCAATCAATAAACAAATCATGTTCCGACTTAGTTACATAACGGTTCACCATACGTGCATGCTACGGGAATCACAAACTTTTAACACAAGTATTTCTACAAATCCACAATTACTCGCTAGCATGACTCTAATATCACCATATTTATATCTCAAAACTATATGCAAGGAATCAAACTTATCATAGTATTCAATGCACTTTATATGAATTTTTTTATTATATCCCTCTTGGATGAACATTATATTAGGACTAAATTCATAACCTAAACCAATTACCATGTTGTTTAAAGACTCTCAAAATAATATAAGTGAGGTATGAGAGTTCAATTATTTCTATAAAATAAATCACCACCGTGCTCTCAAAAGATATAAGTGAAGCACTAGAGCAAAATTGCCTAGCTCAAAAGATATAAGTGAAGCACATAGAGTATTCTAATAAATACACAACTCATGTGTGTCTCTCTCAAAATATGTTTGCAGAAAGGATGGTTGTGGCAAACTAAAAAGCAAAGACTCATATCATAGAAGACGCTCTAACCAAAACACATTCATGTGGTGAATAAAAATATAGCCTCAAGTAAATTTTCCAATGGACTGAAGACGAAAGAGGGGATGCCTTTCGGGGCATCCCCAAGCTTAGGCTCTTTGGTATCCTTGAATATTCCTTAGGGTGCCTTGGGCATCCCCAAGCTTAGGCTCTTGCCACTCCTTATTCCATAGTCCATGATACGTCTCCAATGTATGTATAATTTTTGATGATGACATGCTATTATATCATCTGTTTTGAATGTTTTATATGCATTAATATGCTATTTTATATTACTTTGGGGACTAGTGCCAGTTTCTATCTTTTCCTTGTTTTTGAGTTTTGCAGATATGGAATATTAAACGGAGTCCAAACGAAATAAAACCTGCAGAAGGATTTTTTTTGGAAGGAAACAATTCATCCAAGCTCTGAGTGCACGTCAAGGGAGGAGCCAGGGCACCATAAGCCTGCTAGGAGCAAGCCCCCTGGCCACGCCTAGCAGGCTTGTCGCCTTTTGGCAGGTCTCCTAACCCTAATTCTTGGCCTATAAATACCCGAATATTCCCCCAACATCAGAAGGAGACACGAAAATACTTTTCCGCCGCCGGAAATCTCTGTTCCCGAGGGATCAAATCTTGGAACTTTGTTGGTAATCTACCGGAGGGGGCTTTGATAATGGAGGGCATCTACATCAACTCCATTGCCCCTCCGATGATGCATGATTAGTCCACCACAGACCTACGGGTCCATATCTAGTAGCTAGATGGCTTCTTCTCTCTGTTTGATCTTCAATACCATGTTCTTCATGATCTTCATGGAGATCTATCCGATGTAATCCTCTTTTGTGGTGTGTTTTTCAAGATCCGATGAATTGTGAGTTTATGTTCAGATTATCCATGAATCTTATTTGAATCTCTTTTGATATCTTATATGCATGATTTCATATCCTTGCAAGTCTCTTCGAGTTATTGGTTTGGTTTGGCCAACTAGATTGGTAATTCTTGCAATAGGAGAAGTGCTTGGTTTTGGGTTCAATCTTGCGATGTCCTCACCCAGTGACCTAGTAGAGGTAGCGATGCACGTATTTTATTGTTGCCATCAAGGGTAACAAGATGGGTTTTTTGTCATATTGCTTGAGTTTATCCCTCTACATCATGTCGTCTTTCTTAATGTGTTACTCTGTTCTTCATGAACTTAATACTCTAGATGCAGGTAGGAGTCGGTCGATGTGTGGAGTAATAGTAGTAGATGCAGAATAGTTTTGGTCTACTTGACATGGACGTGATGCCTATATGCATGATCATTGCCTTGGATAACTACTTGATTATTCGATGTTCTATCAATTGCTTGACAGTAATTTGTTTACCCACCATGATATTTGCCTTCCAGAGAGAAGCCTCTAGTGAAACCTATTGCCCCGGGTCTATTTTCCATCATATATTTTCAGATCTATAACTTTCTGCAATTTATTTATCTTTTAATTTCCGCACTCGTTTACATCTATCTCTTTTAGATCTAATCCTTGTAAATAACCGTGAAGGGATTGACAACCCCTTTATAGCGTTGGGTGCAAGAGTTTGATCTTTTGTGTAGGTGCAACCATTGGTGACATTGCTTGTTCCTCCTACTGGATTGATACCTTCGTTCTCAACAATTGAAGGAAATACTTATCTACTTTGCTGCATCACCCTTTCCTCTTCAAGGGAAAACCAACGCAAGCTCAAGAGGTAGCAAGAAGGGTTTCTAGCGCCGTTGCCGGGGAGGATACACATCAAGCCTACCAAGTAAACATCACAAACTCATATCTTGCATTTACTTTATTTGCCATTTGCCTCTCGTTTTCCTCTCCCCCAATTCTGAAATGATTTTTAGAAAATACCAAAAAGATTCGCCTCTCTATTCTCCCTCTTTTGGTTTCTTCTTTCTTACTAGACCACTATGTCTAGTATTACCACGTCCCCCTTGTCACAAGATTTTGAAGTTCTTTAATTCAAACAAAACCAAGGGGAAAATTTTAAAGATGCTTGGTATAGGTTAATGGAATCTTATCGTATTTCCAATCTAAAAGGGGATGCGAAAGCTTTGCTTAGAAATTTTTACATTGGTTTAGCTTTGCATCATAGGGAGCTTCTAGATTTCGCCTCAAGGAAGTTTTATTGAGCTTGACACGAATGCCGCTTATGAAGTTTTAGAAGGTATTTTGGTGGTTCCTCCACCAAAAAGGGGGTTTGATTTCTCACAAGAGTGAGTTCAAGTTCTAGACAAATTGGGTGACTTACATAAGCACTTGGTCGAGTTACAACAATATCGCAAACCCCTAAAACATATCAGCGGGAACCTAAAACGTTTGAACACTTTGATTACCCTTTGCAATAAGCATTTGGACATTTTGGACACCAAGATGGATCCTCCCCCTACAAATGGGGGAAAGTGGAAAGAACCCCCTGGATTCAAGAAGGTCCTCACAAAAGTTGCCAATACCAAATATGACAATACCAAGATCTATTGCGTTTTTCCTAGCTAGGGGCGTTAAACAATAGCGCTTGTTGGGAGGCAAACCAAATTTATTTTTGTATTATGTGAGTGTTTATAAAATTAGTACTTCTGTATTAATTGTGTTTTGGTGTTTTAATTAGTGCTTGAGCCAAGTAAAACCCTTCGGGTGATCTATGGTAGTTGTTGATTTGATCTTGCTGAAAAACAGAAACTTTTGTGCTCAGTCCAGGAAGTTTCAAAAAAATTTAGAGAGTCGGATTGATCTGAAAATTTTACAAAAGATTGATAAATAAATTTCCCAAGTTTTCCTAATTTTTCAGAATTTTTTGAGATACAGAAGTATACGAAGTTTCTAGATTGCTACAGACTACTCTGTTTTTGACAGATTATGTTTTCTTTGAGTTGTTTGCCTATTTTGATGAATCTACGGGTTCTATCATGTGGTATGAGTCATGGAGAAGTTAGATTACAGTAGGTATAAAACCAATATAAATAAATAATGAGTTCACAACAGTACCTAAAGTGGTGATTTATTTTCTTATACTAACAGATCTCACGGGTTTTCTGTTAAGTTTTGTGTTGTGAAGTTTTCAAGTTTTGGGTAAAGATTTGATGGACTATGCAATAAGGAGTGGAAATATCATAAGATTTAGGATGAACAAGGCACCCCAAGTCACATTAAAGGATTCTAGAGAGCCTGAGCTTGGGGATGCCCCAGAAGGCATCCCCTGTTTTGTCTTCAATCCATCGGTAAATTTACTTGAGGCTATATTTTTATTCACCACATGATATGTGTTTTGCTTGGAGCGTCTTGTATGATATGAGTCTTTGCTTTTTAGTTTTCCACAATCATCCTTGCTGCACACATTTTTTGAGAGAGACATGCTGAATCGTTAATTTATTAGAATACTCTATGTCCTTCACTTATATCTTTTGAGTTGGGAAATTTCGCTCTATGTGCATCACTTATATCTTTTAGAGCACGGTGGTGTTTGCATTTGTATATAAATACTTGAACTCTCGTACCTCACTTATAATATTTTGCGAGTTTATAAAATAGCATGGTAATTGGTCTAGGTTATGAATTTAGTCCTAATATGATAGGCATCCAAGAGGGATATAATAAAAACTTCCATATTAAGTGCATTGAGTATTTATGAGAAGTTTGATTCCTTCCATAAAGATTTGAGATATAAAGATGGTAATGTTAAGAGACATGTTAGGAAGTAAATTGTGATTTGGTAAAAATACTTGTGTAAAGGTTTGTGATTCCCGTAGCATGCACGTATGGTGAACCGTTATGTAAGGAAGTCGGACCATGACTTGTTTATAGATTGTCGGCCTTTGTGTGAGGGTTGGGGGCGCGCGATGGTTAACTCCTACCAACCTCCCCCCTAGGAGCATGAGTTTAATGCCTTGATTCAATGACTAATATACTTTTGCAATAAGTATGTGAGTTCTTTATGACTAATGTTGAGTCCATGGATTATACGCACTCTCACCCTTCCACTTTTGCTAGCCTCTCTAGTACCGCGCAACATTTGCCTGTACACCATACACCTTCCTCAAAACATCCACCATATACCTTCCTCAAAATAGCCACCATATATCTTCCTCAAAACAGCCACCATATATCTTTCCTCAAAACATCCACCATACCTACCTATTATGGCATTTCCACAACCATTCTGAGATATATTGGCATGCAACTTCCACTGTTTCCTTTTATGACATGCACCATCACTTCCATATTGCATATAGAGTCATATTTTGTCATAGGCATCGAGTCGTAATTTTCTTTTGAGTTGTAAGTAAATAAAAGTGTGAGGATTATCATTATTAGAGCATGTCCCATGTTAGAAAAGGGTGATGGAAGCTATGATTCTCTTACAAGTGAGGATGAGATTCCGGACTTTATGAAAAATAAAAGAGGCCAGCGAAGCCCAAACAAAAAAATGAATAAAAGAGGCCTTAGATGCCTATATAAAAAAATGAGGGAAAAGAGAGAAGGGACATTGCTACTACCTTTTTCCACACTTGTGCTTCAAAGTAGGACCATGATCTTCATAATAGAGAGTCTCCTATTTTTTCACTTTCATATAGCTAGTGGAATTGTTCTTCATGATGCACGTCCACTTAGTTTCCTTTTGAGATTTCACACACTTATAGATCTAGTGCATCCGTTTCATGGCAATCCCTACTCACTCACATTGATATCTATTGATGGGCATCTCCATAGCCCGTTGATAAACCTAGTTGATGTGAGACTATGTTCTCCTTTTCCTTGACAACCTCCACCATATTATATTCCACCTATAGTGCTATATCCATGGCTCACGCTCATGTATTACGTGAGAGTTGAATAAGTTTGAGAAAATAAAGGTGTGAAAACAATTGCTTGACTTTCCATCGGGGTTGTGCATGATATAAATACTTTGTGTGGGGAATATGGAGCATAGCCAGACCATATGATATTGTAGGGATAACTTTCTTTTGCCTTTATATTTTGAAGAGATCAATCACTTTGCTAGTATTCTTAAAATATTATTGCTTCTATATCAACAGTATCCATCAAATCTTTACCCAAATATTGAAAATTTCAAAACACAAAACTCAAGAGAAAACTCGTGAGATCCATTAGTATAAGAAAAATAAATCACCACTTTAGGTACTGTAGTGAACTCGTTCTTTATTTATATCTGTGTAGTATCTAATGTATTCCAACTTATCCATGGTTCATACCCCTCGATGCAACACATAGACACATCAAAATAAGAAAACAACACAAAGAAAACAGAATCTGTCAAAAACAGAAAAGTCTGTAGCAATCTGTAAACTTCGAATACTTCTGTAACTCCAATAATTCTAAGAAATTAGGACAATTTGGGAACTTTGTATATAAATCTTTAGTAAAAATTTCAGACTCATTCGTCGCTCTCATGAATTTATAAAATTACTGGATTGAGCGTAAAAGTTTCTGTTTTTTAGCAAGATCAAATCAAAAATCACCATAGACCATACCAAAGGTCTTACTTGGCTCAAACACTAATTAAAACACCAAAACAGAATTACTACATAGGTAATAATTTGTAAAACACTCAATAACAGAAACATAAAACAGAAACATAAAAATAAAATTGGGTTGCCTCCAAACAAGTGCTATTGTTTAACGCCATTAGCTAGGCATATTGAAATAGATCTAGGTATTGTCATCTTTGGTATGCAATCTGTAAGTAGCTCTCATAATAGATTCATAAGGAAATTTATTTTCTTTCTAGGAAAGTGTTTCGTGCCTATCCTTAACGGAAATTGGAATCTGATGTTTCCTTCTTTCATATCAATAATTGCACCGATCGTTCTAACGAAAGGTCTACCAAGAATAATATGACATGTAGGATTGCAATCTATATCAACAACAATGAAATCTATGGGCACATAATTCCTATTTGCAACAATAAGAACATCATTAATCCTTCCCATAGGTTTCTTAATAGTGGAATCCGCCAGATGCAAATTTAAAGAGCAATCATCAAGTTTATCGAAACCTAGCATAGCACATAAAGTTTTTAGAATCTTGGAAACACTAGAACCCAAATCACACAAACAATGGCACTCATAATCTTTAATATTAATATTAATAGTAGGTTCCCACTCATCATAAAGATTTCTAAGTATAGAAACTTCCAACTCAAGTTTTTCTTCAAAAGATTTCATCATAGCATCAACGATATGTTTAGTAAAAGCTTTATTTTGATTATAAGCATGTGAAAAATTCAACATGGATTGCAACAAGGAAATACAATAAATCAAAGAACAACTATCAGAATTAAAGTCCTTGAAATCCAAAAGAGTGGGTTCATTGCTATTTAAAGTTTTGACCTCTTTAATCCCAGATTTATCAATTTTAGCATTAAGATCTATAAACTCCGAATCATTGGGATGACTTATAACTAACCTTATCTCCAGTTCCATCTCTATCAAGATTTATATTAGAAAACACATATTCAATAGGAGTCACATCAAAGACTGTAACATCCCAAACTTTGGAATGTTATAATAATTATTAGAATGATTGTTTGTTTGCTTGAGTGATTGAAAGTGAGTGAAATTTGAAACTTTTTGAAACTTTTGAAAGTTGAATGAGAGGGAATGAAATGAATTTCCCAAACTTTCACTATGCAATTTTGCTCATCAAGAATTCAAATCACAAAACCCCAAAGTGAAGATGATATGACTTCTTCCATTCAAAGGAATGAAAAGGGATTTGAAAAATGGTTTGAATTCCCATTTGAAAATATTTCAAATTCAGAAACTTTATGCAACTCAATGACTTTCATGAGAGGAGATAATATGACTTCTTCAATTTATATGAAATATGAGTTGGGAGTTTAAAAGAATTTGAAAGTGCCTCTAAATTAATTTTTGGAATCCATTTCATATTGGATCCTATTCAAAATTCAAAGTATTCAAACCCCTTGTCAAATGTTTTGAGAGGAGTAATATGACACTCCAAAACCAGGGGTCATTTTTGAAGTTTTTGAACCATAAAACCCCTAGGGTTATTTGAAAAATATTTGCAAAAGTAAATAAAGCCAATTAGGCAATTTTCTGAAAAAAATATTTTTAGAAGTATTTAATTTGACAGAATAAAAATGTCTATTAAATGTCATTTATTCTGCTGATAATTCCGATGTATAATACTCCTATTTTTGGAGCTCAATTATTCGCATTAAAGGCTTTTGATTGTCTCTGTTTTTAAAAAAAGGAAAGATTTTATAACTGATCGGGCCGGCCCACCTCTTTTAATGCCGAATCCCCTAATTACCGGCCGACCGACGCCCCTACCGCGCTCCCCCTCTCACTGACCGCGGGACCCACCCGTCCGATTCGAAATCGCCACGGCCACCACCTACCTCCCGCACGCGCCGCCTCGCCGGAGAATCCTCCATCGCCGGATCTACGCGTCCTTCCTTTCCCCGACCCCCTCTCGCCCCTATATAAGCAGCGGCCCTTCCCCGCATCCATTCCCCCTCCTAACCCCTCTCTCCCCCTCGCTAGAGACCCACCACGAGCTCGCCGGAGTTACCCCGACGACCGAACCCCTCCAAGCATCGAGACGTCACCTCGCTCGTCCTCCGAACCATCTGGCACCGCCGTTCATCGCCAGAGGATCACTGCCGTCGATTGGAGTCTTCGGACATTGCCCTCGACCACCGGAGCGCCGCCCACGTCAACCACGTCGCCTCGGCCTCGCGGGAGAAGACCTCGCCGGCGACCCCATCCTCACTGTGAGCTCCTCCCCCTCCCTGGACCGTCCGATCGTAGATCTACGAGTAGGATTAGATCTCTTTAATTCGCGAACTGGTATGTGCTAAGGTCCGGTCGTCCGCCCGAAAACCCCCTCTCGCGCACACCAGTAGCCAATTAGGAGATGCCACGTGTACCCCCTGTCCGTTAGAATTGTTTGTTCTTTTTCTGTTTTAATTTCAAAAACAGAATAGTTTCTGATTTGTTTTGCTTATATCTTTTATTTTTTTAAGTATTTTTAATTGATTCTTTCTGCATTGTGTCACAAATTTTATCTACTTTCTGTAGATATAAAATTTGCCTATGTTTGAGCATTTAAATTTGAATTTGAACAGATTTGATTTAAATTTGTTTTCTGAATATCTTGAGTTCTAAAATGAATTTTTGATTGATTCTTTTTCCTACTTGTCACTAGTGATCTTAGTTATCATTAGGTAGAGTTTGAGAATTTTTAAAATTAAATTTATTAGGGTTTTAACTAGAAACAGAATCTGTTTAGTTGTTAATATAGTTTAATTAGTTTTATTTTGCTAGTGTAAATCTGAGTTAATTATATATTTGATTTAGTAGATTCTGTTAGTTAAACTTTAGGTGAATTACTTGTTGTTAAAATAAAAATAATTTGCTTAGTTTACTACCATGTTGTTATAGGAACACTATACATTTTCAAATAGGTTTAATTTGTGATAAACAAACTAGTTAGTAATAGTTTATTCCAACAAAGTTTTATATAAATAGATTCTGTTTTCAAATAAAAATTTGTACTTATTACTTTCTGTTAAGAAATGCTTAGTTAATAAAAATAATTTAGTTTTGCTCTATTAGGATAGGAAACTAGATTATTTTGCATTAGGTAATGTGTTATAAAACAATTTAGTTTTTCATAGAAATTATTTTCACAAAGTTTCATATGATTTAATTCTGTTTTGTAATAAAGATTTTATTTAATTATTTTCTGTTAACTTAGTTGTTTTACAATATGTTTTCTCTTAGTTTATGTTTGCTTGTTGTTAAGTTCATTAGGCAAACACTTATATTGTTTAGAAGGTTGTTTTTATAGTTCTAGCTGTCTTTCACAAGTGATTCATTTTTGCTAGAAAAATATTTACAAAAATCTTTTATTATATTTTACTTTGTTTTGGGATTTGTGTTACCTTTGAATTTGTTGGAGTTTTCTGTTTCAACTTTGTCTTAAGTATTTCTTTCATCAATCTTGTTGAATTTGGTTTTGTGTTATCTTGTGATTGTTAGTATTGATTGCTTATATGAATGCAATGTTTGTTATATAGATTTCTCATCGTAGAGTGACGTATAGTCTATCAAGTTATTTCTGAGAGCGATCTTTATCTTCATCAACAGTACAGGCAAGTTCACTTTGACCATCTATTTCATACCCATGTTTTTATTTGCATGTAGTGACATAATTCAACAAATCCCTCCCGTAGTGTTATTGAAATTCTTGTAGTTGAGTAGAATGCATGAGGTAGGAACCCACCACTGGTTACTAAAGCCCCGGGAGCGTTAGTTATTTTTATGCTATGCTAAAGTAGACGGGGATTGGTATGAGTGTTCGTGAGTGGTGTGAAGAAGGACTCTACGTCAAGACGACAACTTCATGAAGACATCTTCAAGTCCTGCATCTTCAAGACCTCAAGACTTCAAGACTCGAGAAGACAAGTTTTCAATACACACTACTGGGTGAAGGATGGTTGATTGGGCACCCTGGAGAAACTAGTGAGTGGCCGGGATGCATGGAGAAGCGCCATGACATCTTGCGGAAAGCTTCACCCAGACTCAAAGAGAAGGATGAATACTTCATGCCCGGAAGCTTACCTGTGTAGCCACAAGTCAATATGGGCTCTGGCTTGGTTGATCTTTGTTGTGACTCTGCTGGGCAATGCTACGAGATGTAGTCGACGTTAGGATTGGATGGGCACTGTCGGACAGTCAGGGAAGCACTCTGAAAGACCATGTTTCTTTCATCATGTTCTCAAACACCAGGCAGTGCGAGGACTTACCAGGAGGGAAAGAATCTTGTGGGTAAAGTACACAACACTCTGCAGAGTTTAAACCTAATCGATTAGTTGTGTCCCTGGTTACGGACAATTTGAGCTTCTAGACTTGGATCTATCTCTGAACTCTCAACACTGGACTGATAACTAATTGTGGGCAACTTAATGATACTTATGGGCATTGAGACATTGGTTGGCGGAACCATGTCATGATAGGTAACTCCATAGTGAAATTCCTGATATTCCTTTTGTTCTAGGAAAATAAAATCAGCTTTTATGCAAAAACTTAGACACAGAGCCACAAAGCCTTTGCATATAGAATAGTCTTTATTCTTCTGTTCTACCATGGTGATCTTGCCAGTACATTCAATGTACTGACCTATATGGCTGCAACGTATCATGTTGCAGATACTCTTGTACGATGGGTAAGAGTACGATTCAGGGTTACGGTCTGCACTCAACTTGCCGTTGGTGTTATTGGGACTCCACTCATATTGACTGTATCCGCTACTGTTTTAAGGTATATATCAGTTTTACGTTATTTACATGTGATTGCAATTTGATATATACATTGATGTACTGTGTGTGCCAGCATACTGATCCAGGGATGGCACAGAACACACAGAGGCTTGACTCATTTTGAGTCGGGTCGCTACAAAGACTTTATGATCTTCATCATTATTATCACGAGAACACACTTTTTCAAGCCATTCATGCTTAGCACGCATTCTAACGGTTCTTTCCATACACTCATCAATAGAAGTTCTCATAGCTTTTAAAGACTCATTAATATCACGCTTGGGTGTATTAGATCTAATTTTCAAATAATCAATCTCACGCAAAATTCTATCAACGTTCCTAGCCAAATCATCAATCATGAGCAAATTTTCTTCAATCGAAGCGTTGAAAACCTTTTGTGAACTAATAAATTCTTTAATATTATTATCAAGATCAGAGGGCATCTTATTATAATTTCCATAAGGATTGTTGTAAGAGTGACCATAATTATTAGAGGAATTACTAGGAAACGGTCTAGGGCTGAAATTACCTCTATACGCGTTATTACCAAAATTGTTACTACCAACAATATTCACATCCATAGATTCATTATTATTCCTAATCAAAGAATACAAAGACATATCATTAGGATCAATATGAGCACTATTACTAGCAAACAATTTCATTAAGTTATCCATCTTTTCACTCAAAGTATTTATTTCTTCAATAGCGCGTACTGTTTTACTAGTAGGAGATCTTTCGGTATGCCATTGAGAGTAATTTCCCATAATATTATGTAGGAGTTTAGTAGATTCTCCTAATGTAATTTCCATAAAAGTACCACCCGCGGTGGAATCTAAAAGATTCCTAGATGCAAAATTCAATCCCGCATAAAGAAATTGTATAATCATCCATAAACTCAAACCATGTGCGGGGCAATTTCTGATCATTATTTTCATCCTCTCCCAAGATTGTGCAACATGCTCATGATCAAGTTGCTTAAAATTCATTATATCGTTCCTAAGGGAGATGATCTTAGCGGGCGGAAAGTACTTGGAAATAAAAACATCTTTACACTTATTCCATGGATCAATACTATTTTAGGCAAAGATGAAAACCAAGTTTTAGCACGATCCCTTAGTAAGAACAGAAATAGCTTCAATTTAACAATATAATTATCCACATATTTCTTATTTTTCATGTCACACAACTCATCGAAAGTATTTACATGGGATGTGGCATCTTCACTACGAAGGCCAAAAATTCTTATTTCATAACAAGATTAAGCAAAGCGGCTTTAATTTCATAAGATTCCGCACTAGTGGCGGGAGCAATCAGAGTACTAATAAAATCATTATTATTAGTATTGGATAAGTCACATGATTTGGTATTCTCAGACATCGTGACAAAGCAAGCAATCTAGCACACAAGCAAACAAAAATCAAATCAAAAGACGAACGGAAGAAGGGCGAATAAAAAGGCAAATCTTTTTGGTTTTTTTTGAAAAATCATTTTAGAAGTGGGGGAGAGGAAAATGAGAGGCAAATGGCGAATATTATAAATGCAATAGGTGAGTTTGTGATGGGTACTTGGTAGGCTTGATGTAGACTTGGTATGTATCCTCCCTGGCAACGGCGCCAAAAATCCTTCTTGCTACTTCTTGAGCTTGCATTGGTTATCCCTTGAAGAGGAAAGGGTGATGCACAAAGTAGATAAGTATTTCCTCAGTTTTTGAGAACCAAGGTATCAATCCATTAGGAGGTACAAGCAAGGCCCCAATCTATGCCCCTACACAAACAATCAAAAACTTGCACCCAACGCTATAAAGGGGTTGTCAATCCCTTCATGGTTACTTGCAAGGATGAGATCTGATAGAGATAGATATAAAATATTACTAAAAGTAAAAGTAAATAAAAGTAAATAAAATTGCAGCAAGGTATTTTTGGCTTATAGATCTAAAAATATAATATGGAAAATAGACCCAGGGGCCATAGGTTTCACTAGAGGCTTCTCTCTTGAAGGAAAATAATACGGTGGGTGAACTAATCACAGTTGAGCAATTGATAGAAAAGTGCATAGTTATGGGGAATCTTCCGATAAATCAGGCATATTCCTAGCACTATGTTTCCAAAAATTATGTTTTCTTGTGTTTTTGTGGACTTTGTTATGCAATATGAACTATTTCACTATTTTGTTTGTCATTATACGATGATTGGAAGGCTAGGAATCAAGGTAACACTTCTATCCAATATATTTTTGGTGTTAAATATAGCATATTTCAGTGTTGGGAACCTGGGATTTGCAAAAAATGACGGATTAATAGTCAACCGATAAAATCTATTAATCAGCTGATTTCCAATTAATCTCTAATATCCAGCTGACCGAGACGATAACGATAAGCGATATCCTTAACATTGTGAAGAACAGAGTAACACATTAGGTAAGATGACATGATGTAGAGGGATAAACTCAAGCAATATGATGAAAACCCCCATCTTTTTATCCTTGATGGCAACAATACAAATACGTGCCTCGCTACCCCTACTTTGCCACTGGGTGAGGACACCGCAAGATTGAACCCAAAACTAAGCACTTCTCCCATTGCAAGAATTACCAATCTAGTTGGCCAAACCAAACCAATAACTCGAAGAGACTTGCAAATATATGAAATCATGCATATAAGAATTCAGAGAATATTAAAATAATATTCATAGATAATCTGATCGTAAACCCACAATTCATTAGATCTTGACAAACATACAGCAAAAGAGTATTACATCGGATAGATCCACATGAAGAGCATGTAGAACATAGTGTTGAAGCACATAGAGAGAGAAGAAGCCATCTAGCTACTAGCTATGGACCCGAAGGTCTGAGGTGAACTACTCACGCATCATCAGAAGGGCAATGGTGTTGATGTAGATTCCCTCTGTGATCGATAACCCCTCCGACAGATTACCGGAAAAGGCCCCAAGATGGGATCTCACGGGAACTGAGGCTTGCGGAGGCAGAAAAGTATTATCATTGCTCTCTTTGGTATTGTGGAATATTTCTGAATTTATAGGTAGAGAAATAGGGTTGGAGGAGCTACGGGGGGCCTGGTGGCTCGTAGCCCACCCGTAGGTGTTGTGGCCTCTTCTACAAGCCTCCTAGGTTCCTTCTGGTCCCAGAAAAATCATCGTAGAATTTTATTCCATTGGACTCCGTTTGATATCCCAAAACAAGGAAAAAACAGAAAATGGCACTCGGCACTAGGTTAATAGGTTGGTCCCAAAAAATAATATAAAATAGCATATTAATGCATAAAAACATCCAAAACAAATAATATAATAGCATGGAACAATCAAAAATTATAGATATGTTGGAGACGTATCATGCATTTACATTCAAACGCAAATTCAAAATAATGCACAAATTTAGGGGAAGCTCTTGCTTATCACATACTTCTCAAAGCGATGATTATATTCATTGATTATATCAGATGTCGAAGCTTTGATCTATATGTTGTCATAAATTACCAAAAGGGGCGAGATTGAAAGCACATTTGCTCCGTTGGTGGTTTTGGTAATTAATAACAAATTATATCTCATTGCACTAATATTTCCACTAAGTATATTTCAGGAGACGTTAAATGATAGGATGGCAAAATGATTGTGGAGAGACCCCTATGTAACACCCCAAAAATTTAATAATGTTTTATTAAATGAAATGTTGCCAGAGATAATTATTTTCTATTTTTTGGATTTTCTCGTGATTTCAGAGCGACTCCTTTTGTCTGAATTTCCAAAAAAAATCCCCTTCTATCTAAAAATTTTGAATAATGTTGTGTGGCTTGAATGTTTCATTAAATAATTTTATTAGTTTAGTAAAACTAGTGGAATAATTTTGATAATAAAATTTGCCAAGTTTTAATTCATTTAATAGCATTTTAACCTTTTTTAAAGGCTCTTGTGGAACTGCAACCATATGGTAACTTCATTTATAAATTCCACAAAATTTTGTAGAGATCATATGATATTCCTACATCACTTTTATGCAAAAACCCAGCTTTATGTTTTGGAATATTTCAGCATATCATCCTATTTTCTATTCTGGTCTAGTTTGAAGTTTTGTACTACAACCCCATTGTATTTTGCCCTATTGCCCATGGAATTTTTCCTGCTTGTAGTTCACCCTACCGAACTCTTAAGTCTAGGAGTGCAACCCCATTGACCAAATTTAAGCCCATGCATTAATGGCCTATAGTTTCTGTTCAGAAACAAGGTTTTGTAAAACTTGTACTAACAAGTTTTTGTGTTTGCCAGACTAGCCATGCCATCATCACCTGCATCCAAATAGAACTCAACCTTGAAAGTTTGGTGGACAGAGCAACCCCCTAGGTGCCCATGGCATTCTATCGAGCACCTTGTGTTCAAATTGGCATGGAAATAGGTTTACATTATTAACTTGCCCCAATGACCAAACCAGCATGTCACATAGCTCTACCTTGGCCTAAAACCCAACCATGATAAACCCCATATGCATTAGAGCCTCCTGGAGGGCCTGGTCATTTCGCTGAGCATCTGGTGGGCATGCACTGGGCGTGCCCAAAGCGTGCGTATTGCAGCCGCACACCCGAGCCGCCACATCCCACCTACCCGCATCCCTGGCCCTTGCTATCTTGAAGGGACATGCCCCGACCTCTCCAGCACCGCAGAGGTACTCCGACCGCCCCCTGGTGTCCCGCAGCATCACCGTCAGACATTTTTTGGGGGCACAGCGGCGTCTGCAGTAGGCCCTCTGCCATGGCAGCGCCGCCCAAGCTGCACGTGCGCGCCAGCTCACCCCCTCGAGCAGTAGAGAGATCGTTTGATAGCGCCGACCAGAGCCAGTCGCCGCCACATTGCCCCCTGCGATAGTCAACGGCATTCTTATCCTCGACCGCCACTAAACCGACCTCGCCGCATATATAATGGGATCCCGACCTCGTTGGGAGTGCACTCCCATCCCTCATGAGCCCCCCATAAGCAACCAGAACGGACAAAGGGGCCGTTTGCCTCAACTCTGGCAGTCTCTGTCGCCGCCATCCCGCCCTCAAACCCCGTGCAAACCATGGATCCCTCTCGCGGATTTCTTAGCCAAACTACTCTAGGAGCCTCCCCTGACCCATTCCACAACCGAATTTAGCCTAACTCCCACTATGGACTGAAACCCCGTTCAACCGCGATGCTCCTCCGCCATGGTTGGTGAACTTCTTGCATTCGAGCTCTCCGGCGCATGTGAGTGGCTTCTCCAGAAGCACTGTGGCCCGCTGAGACTAGAGGTGGCCGTGGCGTCGCAAAATGGTGGTGTGAGCCGCTTGGAATCGTCGCCGGAGCCCTTCCCTTGCTTCTGCCAGACGCGCGGGGGAGAAAGAAGATGAAACCGACAGGTGGGACCCACCTGTCGGTCACTTAACCCAACCACCAGTGGCGCTAGCCCGTGGGTGCGTCTTCTTCGCTGGAATTTGGAGGGAAAAACTTTCAGAAGTTTTGAAGTGCACCTCACCTACATATACATTGAAGTCAAGCATTCTGAACCCTAGTATAATACTTGTTGTGTGTTGTTTGATGTGACAAATAAAAATTCATTTCCCATTGACATGAATAAGTAATATTTGATGTGAAGGTATGATCATGCTCATGAGTGCATGATCAAAATTCCTTGTTATTGGAATTAAAATGCTTGTGACAGTATTCATCCTCTTATACCTCTCATGCCTACCGGAAGGAATCCGGTGAAGTCTCTATCTTGGGTAGACACAAGCTTGGAGGTGACATCTCGTCGGAGCAAGAATGGTTAGTGAGGCATGAAGGGGTATGATGAGTGGTGATTTCTGTCTGATGTCATGAAATATATTTGTTGTGCTAATCATGAAGAGAATACATAACCTCCTGAGTCGACCATAGATCGAGTCCAGTGCTAGTAACCCCCATACTTGTTTCGTGCTGCCACTTGTCCCTGCCGCAGGCAAGGTACGATTCAGTAAGTTGTCAACCCCTTTCTTAGCACACACCATACAGAGAGGCCATAGTGAAAGATACCAGTGGCCCCTGGTAGGCATGTCACTTGGTCTGAGGGCATGGGTGTTCCGGTGAGTCCGAGGGGGTAGCTCCCCTGTTTTGCGCGCGATATGAATTTCGTGATCCCATGCTAATCAAGGTTGGAGCATCCCCACTTAGAGTTTTTCTTAACGAGAGTCATGGGTGGTTCCAAGCACCAATAAGTTATGCTGGTGTGTGTGGGTCAGATGTGTTTTCAAATCAAAGACCGTAAATGGAATTAGTCCCGGTGGACTAAAGGAATCCGTTACTTGTGGGTAAAGAGTACACCCTCTGCAGAGTTAATATCTATTCGAATAGCCGTGTCCGTGGTTAAGGACTACAGTCTGGGATGGGTCAGGTGTCGGTCTTAGTGTCAGTCTTCGGAGGAAAATTTCTAAACCGGAAAATTGATCATGATGTGTGACGAAATGATGATTATGATTATAATTATTGTGGACTAACCAATTATATTGTTTGGGTTATTGAGTATCCCTAGGATGGTCCTACCTCCTGCATACTCATGTTACTATTTCCCATATAAGCCCTTTATGTGGTGTCGCACAGATGCCCGACTGTGGCATGCTTGTTATTTACCTTCTTCATAAGCCCTTTAGGTGGTGTCGCTCGGATGCACGACTGTGGCATACTTGTATTTATTTTCTTAATGAGCTCTTTATGTGGTGTCGCACAGACGCCCGCCTGTGGCATGTATGTTATTTAAATTCCTAATAAGCCCTTTATGTGACGTCATTCAGACAACCGACTGTGGCATGCATGATATTTATTTTTCTTTAAGCCCTTTATGTGGCATCGCTCAAATGCCCGACTGAGGCATGCTTTATATTATTATCCTTTCCAGACGTCGCTTTAGACACCCAACATCGGTTTATTTTTAACCTCTAATTGCTTATTCATGCTTAATATGAATGACCTGCATGTGTGCATCATGAATTTTATTTTGTGACGGTTTAAGTGATCGTGGATTATTTCAGTGCTTTAATACCACAACTATGTTATACCTGTTTTCATAATGTTTGCGAGTACATTCAAAGTAATCACTGGCTTGTCCCTGGCTATTGTCTTGGCCAGATTGCACATGTGGAGAGGAGCATTATGACGATAACCACGGAACCTAGGCATCAAAGATCACAGCCATGTAAAGATAGGAGTTGTCCAGGTCAGTTGTTCCTGTGGGAAATGGAGTCCCATAGACGCTGATGACCCCGAACCGCTTTCGCCATCAACTACTAGAAATTTTTGTTGTACTCAGAGACCACTTTGGTAGTGTACTTCAAACATTGTATTTTGCTTGGAATTCCTGTATCAAGGTTGTGCCTCATCACCTAACAGTAATCCTAGGGCTGGTGAGCACAAGGACCATTTACTAGGAAATTAATATCCTGGAAAACCGATCCTGACAACCTTGGTATCAGAGCCAGGCTGACCATTGGCTAATCCTATCTTAGCTAGGTCGATAAACCTTGGTAAACCACCACCAGAGCTTAACATAACTACTGCCAAGCCTATCCTATCCGATATCCCACACAGTGACCCTGATACCTTTCGGTAGTCAGTGCCCAACCTATCAACCTAGCCCATCGATCATGCGCCGTGACCGACACATAATTTGTCCCTTTTGCAAATGTGCAAAGGAAGACTCTGATTTCTTCTATAAAATAAAACGTTTGCCCAAACCCAGCACACCACAACCAACCATCCAAAACCAAGCCAAGATGTGTGGCACCATTGTTCATAATGAGAACACCGCAAACAACCTTGGAGGTTTTGTGACCGTCCTAGCTAACCTCACCCACCGTGCCTTTTCATTAGAAGAGCACCCAGAAAATGTTGTGTACCAGGAGAGCGACTTGCATCAGAACACAGACAGCAAAACAAACAACAAGCACACATGGTTTCATATGAACCATAACATGTACTCGACTTCACCTGAGGGGTACATGACTAATCCTACCCTAGGGGTTCTCGGACTCAGGTGGTGGAGTGCTCTGCTTCCTGCCTAAGAGGAAGGAAGATTTGATTGCCTTCTAGGACTCCTTCTAGCATGATGCCCATGCTTGCCATACCCGAAATATGTGACGAAAATCCAGAGGTCGCTATTCGTCCTTGGTTCAAGATGTCAGTGGTTTGGCAGAGTAGCTCTCGAAGGTGGTGAAGTTCCTGGCGAAGCTTCATGGATTCCTTAATCAGGTTGTGAACCAGACTATCGGCAGAGAGGTTGAAGTAGGTCTGGAACCTAAGGGGAACGCCATCCTCTTTGGATGGGACTAGTGTCTGACTTTTGCCGATGTCGTCCTCTCTAATGGGTAGGTAACGAGTAGCGGGCTCGTCGGCCATCCCTGGAATGATTCCTCGAAGGTGGGCGAGTGCCTTCCGTGTAGCTGTCTCGACTGCGAGTGCCAGGGTCTCCATCTGTGGTCCTTTGAAGAACCAACTGGTCGGGGAGTCGTTTGCCTTCACGAACACTTCAACGTGATACTCCTTCATGATGGCGTCGACCCAGTGCTCATGGTAGACGAAAATAGGAGGTTGGCGAAACTGACACTTCTCCAAGCTATCCCCAAGGAGTAGGGGAAGTCGGATACTAGAAGGGCTTCAGGTACGAGGGCGAAGGTTTTGAATGGAGGAGAGTCAGCAAGAGCTTGAAATAGACTAGAAGAGAGGAGATGTATAAAAATTGTTGCACCTAGCAACTAGGCACAATTTTGAAAAGGTATTTATCCTAACTAACGTCCATGCTGACTAAGGGCTTCCTACAGTCAGGATGGCTCTGATACCATTTCTGTGGGGACCCCGACTCATAAGTCATGATCACCGAATGCACGTGTACAATTGTCCCAAAGATCAATGCTCCCTAAACACACAGAAGCTGCATAATAAGGGTCTTACATCCTTACATACCGTCTTACACAAATAAAGACCACAAAGGTCAAGTCTTACATAGATAGGGCCAAGAGGGCCAAACACTTAAACATAACAAACAACAAAAATCTTGGTCGAAAAGCGTGGACCCAGGCCATCTGCCTTAAACTTACATGCATTATGACTAGGAAGCATCCTAGCTCGCATGTTCGTCACCAACGAACTCTTCACCATACTCCTGCTCTTCCATGCCTGGCCAATTAAATAACTAGTGGCAATCCAATGAGTACTTTGAATGTACTTGCAAGCAACCCATGTTGGAACAAGGCAATAACAATGCATGATACAACACTAAGTAGGTAGTTTGCAGAAAGCTAATTTTGTATGCAATGACATGATCAAGTAACTTATGTAAGCATGCATCAATAGTTGACCGATATCTATATGAACAAGTTATAGATATCATCATAACCAGGGGTTGAACATATCATGTTTTGTCATCACGTCAATTCATCTGACTTAACTCAAGTACCATCTCTGTGTCATCCACACACACACACACCATAAACATTTGGACGTAGCACAAGAGCGGTCATCCAACTATCCTTGACCATGGACACGGCTATTTGAATAGTTTTACACTCTACAAAGGTTGCACACTTTACCCACAAGACTTGGGGAACTTCCGTGTCATCCACGACTCGCGGTATATGACATACCCGAGGTAAGCACCCGAACAATGCCTTTCCCCTGATGGTACTAAACAAAGAGTCCACTCGATTGGTACCCGGCCCTCATGATGAACATCATACAATCCTCGCTCCACATCGTACCATCCATGAGGGGACCAACGGTGTGCCCGGTGCCTGTGAACACAGCGCATGATTGTCCTTACCGGCACGATCCCGTATCGAGAGTGAACACGTCACTCCCGCCACTAGTAATGCGGGTGTCGGTGTTAAAACTGGTGGATCTCGGGTAGGGGGTCCTGAACTGTGAGACTAGGATCGACGGTAATAGGAGACGAAGGGGACACGAGTTTACGCAAGTTCAGGCCCTCCAATGGAGGTAATACCCTATGTCCTGCTTGATTGTATTGATGGTGTAAGGGGTTACAGAGTTGATCTACCTCGAGATCGTATGTCTAACCTGTAACACCCCGTTACGCCTGGCAGGATCTAGACTGGCCTCATAGACCAACACTAGTCTTTTCTGCGCACTTTGTCCTCACTCGTGCGCACCCGGGACCAACTTCCCGGTCGGTCACCCATCCTAGAAACGCTCCAAGCCAAGCACGCTTAACTTTGGAGTTCTTTTCGAGCGGGCTTCCGGAAAAGAAGGAATTCTTTGTTGATATGAGTAGTCTATAATTCCTATTAAGCTAGGCTCTCACATACACCCCCAGTCAAAGGAACCAACGTCCTCGTCGGCCCATCAGGAACGTTCCCTTTTGGCACACGTATGTGCGTCCAGTCTTGCACATGTGCCATGCTGTGTGCCACGACGAGCCACACACGTCATGCGCCACATGCCCGTGCACCTGACCGGTGCATGTCCATGTAACCGCAAGGGTCGGCTCTGATACCAATTGTAACACCCCGTTATACCTGGCGGGATCTAGACTGGCCCCACAGACCAACACTAGTTTTTCTGCACACTTTGTCCTCACTCGTGCACACCGGGGACCAACTTCCCGGTCAGTCATTCGTCCTAGAATCACTCCAAGCCAAGCACGCTTAACTTTGGAGTTCTTTTCGAGTGGGCTTCCGGAAAAGAAGGAATTCCTTGTTGATATGAGTAGTCTATCATTCATATTAAGCTAGGCTCTCACATAACCGTAGATGAGTTGTCTTCTCTATACCCTAAAACCCTCCGGCTTATATAGATGTCAAGGATGCCTACGATTTAAATATGGTCGGTTACATGCCGAAGAGATAAACTTTCCTAACTATTACACCAGACGTGGAGCGCAAGCCTTGTTTCCCGAAGCTTCCATCTAAGAGACTGGGCCTTCAAATCCTTCGGTGTTCGGTAAGCAGCCCTCATAGTCCAGCCCATAACAATAGGTCGGCCATCTGAGGACTCCCTAATCCAGGACTCCATTAGTAGCCCCCGAACTTGCCTCCAATGCCAAGGGTCTTCATCTCCAACTGCTTCGCGAACAGGGTCTTTGGCTTGCGAGGTGAGTTCCTTCCTGCCGAATTGTAGTTCAGCCTCCAATGACAAGTAGTCTCCCATATAGTGGCACGCCCGAATATTGTAAATTGATCGGGTTTGAAGCCCAAGCGTCAGGGGATAAACAACAGCCCTCTGACGACCTTTCTGACTAAAGTCTACGGCCTACCACGATCGCCAGACCAGTTGTACAGACTCGATTTGCGGTTTGAGGCCGTTTTAATCATCACGATCTATCAATATACCGACCGTGTCCCATTTTATACGGGATATACTTAAATACATGCACGCAACAGCTCGCGTGTCTCGGGAAGTGGAGGGATTCGCGGCGCAGCGAGGGGAATCCACATTGACATGCCTCATAAAAAGAGAAGGAAAACCCCAAAAGCTCTTTTACGCTTTGCATTCGACTTCTCCGCCTCCCATTCTCTTGCGCCTCCAGAGCACAGATCTAGGTCTCTCTGCCCCCCCCCCCACCTTCGAGCTCGGCAATGGAGGGCTCCAATGGCCAGTGGGAAGCTTCCAAGGTCACCAACAAGGACATCCTCGACCTCAAGAAGGCCGGTTACCTCCACGCAGACATTCCTCACCGTGCGGCGGAGGAGGGCTATGTGATCCCCACCCCCAGGCCAGGAGAGAGGGTGGTGTTCATCCCCCACTTCATCAGGGAGTTGAGCTTCCCACTCCACCCCTTCGTCAGGGGATTAATGTTCTTCTACGGCCTCGACTTCCACGACCTCCCACCGAACTCCATCTTGCATATCTCGGCGTTCATCCTCGTCTGCGAGGCTTTCCTGCGCGTCGAGTCGCACTTCGGGATCTGGCTGTAGGTCTTCAATATCAAGCCCAAGTGCGTCGAAGGCAAGCACGCGGACTGCGGCGGGGCAGTCATTGGCAAGCTCGCCCGCGTCGGGTGGCCGTCAGGCACCTTCATCGACACCTTCTACATCATCGAACCATGAGAGGAGGGCCAACTCCCCATCGCCGCATTCACATCTACCCCCCCCCCAGACTGGCTTCGTGGCCCGAAAAGGGCCTGGCCTTGGGTTCGTGCAAAGAGGTGACCGATCTGCAGAAGTGCCTCCGCTCCCTGGTCAAGGAGGGCATCAAGCTAGCTGATGTGGTCCAGGTGATGCTCCGAAGATGCATCCTCCCCTGCCAGCATCGGAACACTCCTCTGTGGGCTCGAGAACTCGAAGTCGAGCCCACAATCCAGAATCTCTTCTGCAATACGCGGGAGAAGCTGTTGAAGGCGCTCTTCAAGTCGATGAAGAGCTAGCCAGTCGAGGAGGCGGACAAAGGTCTGCAGGCCACCAAGACGGATTCCGAGGTATGATTTTCCACAACTTGGTTGGATCTATTACACAGAGAATCCATTCATCCACTTATCTGATCAATTCTTGCAGAGATGGCAGAAGAAGGCCGTCAACATCAACAGTCCGGCTCCTCAGCCCGAAGACGAGAGGACCGGGTTGTTAGCCAGGATGCTCGTGGATAAGCCTTACGAGGCTCCCGCGTAGGAGAACAAGAAGAAACCAAGTCAGGATGGCCTTCACATCAAGAACCAGCCTGATGCTGCATCCGAAGACACCCCAACCTCCCAAATCAGGAGGAGGAAGAAGAGAAGGAGGAGGTCGAGAGTGAGGGGGGGCAACTTTCCCCGCGCCAAGAAGAGAGCGACATCTTCGGACGCCCTGGACAGGAAGCTTGTCCTGCCCCGAAGAGGGCGCGGCAAGCACGGGTGGTTCTGTCCGATGACAGCTCAGACTCGAGCTCCACGTCCGAAGACCCTGAGGAGGTTCCACGAAGGAGCCTAAGGGTCAAGCCCCCTCCATCCAGGTTAGGATCTGAAGACCCTTCTACCTATAACTAGTAGGTTCGGAGTTTGCTAACACCCGGATTATTGGTCCAACAGCCCCCCGCGCGTTATCCCCACCGAGGTAGTATCGGATGAGGAGACCCCACCTGCCGAACTGGCGGAGAGCGGGGATGCCTCGCACCCCACCACTCAAGACGCCATGAAGGACGTCGTGGAAGTGTCGTCCCAGCCTACTCCAATGGAGGCAGACACAGGGGGGAAGGGAGAAAGCACCTGGCCGAGGCTAACTCTTCGGCCACCGAAGACCAGGGGACAACGCCACGCCCGGACACCAAGGAGGACGGACTAACGAGCAATCGGTCCCCTCCGAGGACATCTTCGGAGCGCACTATGCCTCCGGAGGCACCGGTCCAATCCCTGGTGGGTGATCGGGAAATCCGATCATCCCCAACACCGTCGAACAATAGGTGGTCGGTCATGGAGGAGGCTCTATCGAGCGCCTCCATCCCCGAGGATCACCGCGCCCTTATGGGTGCGGTACTACAAAGTGTCCAATCCATTGACAACGGACTGAAGGAGGCCTTCAAAGGTCTCCTTGCGGGCTTTCAATTAAGTCGCCCAATATTCCGCTAAGATTTTTATTTATTTGTATTGTATACATGGAAGCCCCTAAGCCCTAGGTGAGGTGAACAAGCTCACCTAGGGGTCATATCTATAATTCGGTAAGTGAGTGCTGATGTGATATATGCATTGTGTGTGTAATGTAGGCTTCATCATCAACAGTGGCCAAAAACGGTGCCGAGCTGGACGAGTTACATTGGAAGCTCAAGGGATCCGAGGATGAGTTGGAAGCCCTCAACAAGAGGTTCGACGAGGCACAGGGTAAGTCCAAACTAAATTTGACTACTTTCCCCCGAATACTGTCAATGCAGATTCCTTTTATATAAAGTTTTATCGTTTTGTAGCTTCGTCGAAAGAGATCAAAAATCTCAAGGCCAAACTGCAACGTGCCAAAGACAAAGCGACCATTGAGAAGGCAGAGGCCAAAGAAGCGGCCACCGCGCTCTCGGCCCTACGAGCTACCTGCGATAAGCACCAGGCTCGTGTGGCGGAGATATAGGATGAGCTCAAGGATGCTAGCAAAAAGTGTGAGGCCTTGGAGCAGAAGAATAAGGCGAGATCAGCCGAACTGTCCACCATGAAATCCGATCCCCAAAAGGAGCGGATGGACAGAAGGTTCTTCAAGGAGCAAGTTCGCCAAGCCAAGGAGATAGCCGATGGTAAGCCGTACTCCCTAAAGTGCGTATTCAAGGATAGCAGATTCGAATTGCTGACCCGGGTGTGGCAATCCTCAGGCGCATTCATCGATCTCCAGAAGAGCGTGGCGGACGCCAATCAGCTATTCGCCTTGCGGGGAGAGGAAGATGAAGCTCGGACGTTCTGGGCACAGTTCGGAGCCCCCGAGCATCCTCCTCTGCTGGTGGAGCAGCTGAAACAGCTGATGGAGCTGCACCATATTGTGGAGCCATCCATGAAGGACCTCTACATCCACTTATGGCCCAGCGAGCCACTCCTAGGCAGTTACTTCGGCCTGGTGCAGAGACTGATTGCTGTCACGCCCCGCCTCGACGCCGTCAAGCACTCCTCCTGCATCGAAAGAGTCTGGATGGTCCTTGCCAAGGCCAAAGTGCACTGTCTAGGGCTCAATCCGATGAAGGTCGCCGTCGACCCGCCGCCACCCAGGAAGGAGCACCGACACCCCGAGTTGTACTTCGATGGAGTGATGGAGAGTGCGCGGGTTATAGCGTCGCAATGTTCGTGTGAAAATTATTTGAATGAGCTTGTCATGTGTCTGAAGACTCGTGATAACTTTTAATGATATTAGTACCCGCTCTTATATGATTTTGTATTCCTTTATAACTCCTGTGTGGTCGGTTATTACTGAAAGATGCGAGTCGTCGGCTTGAACCACTGTCATCGTTTTCTCACGACAGATGCCATGGGTAGGCTTATCGTAGGTGGTTGGGGCCGGAGGACGCCGACGGCCTCCAGGTGCGAGATTGGGCACAAGCGGTGGTGGCACATGATGTACCCAGGTTTAGGGCCCTCCGTGGGAGGTAACACCCCTGGTCCTGCTTGGTCTAGTTGGATGGACAGTTGTGTTTACAAGAATGCTCCTTGAGCTATCTCTAGAGGAGGAAGAAGGAGCAGTCGGCTTGTCTGCCTTCGTTGCTAGAGATGGTATGAGAGGAGAGTTCTATGTGGGTGTATGTGAGTGATTGTCCGTCCCCGTTGCATGGGGGCTCGGGGGATTTTATAGGCCAATCCCCCGGGTTTATAATGTATTCTAAGGTACAGGGGTGGAGGGACCCGGCTGGTAGCCTCTCTGGCTGACCAGGGGATCCCGCCCTTCGAGACGTCTCATCGTCCATAGGGTCCACTGGCTGCGCGGTCCTGTCACCCATGGGGGGGCCGTCAGCCGGCTCTGCAATTGGCCCTCACCCACCTGCCACGGCACGCGTCGCCTGGGAGGCGTCGTCTAGCGCCAGCCGGTCGAAGTCTCCGGTACGGCCGGATCCACTGTAGTCACACCGGGGTAGGTAATCGAGTGGGCGATGGCATGCTGGCACTGTTCCCCCGCCCTGTCGTGCTCGCCAGGGTCAGCGGCCTGGACGGCTGGACTATAGCCATACGCTCCCATGCGTTAGGGGCCACTATGGCCACAGGGTCGCCCGTCGTGGTGGTCGTGTCGTGCCGTGTCATTGTACCCGCGCGCAGAGGGATGGGATGTTGCATGTCCTCCCTGGGGTCAACGGAGGAGGCGGCACGAAGGCAGCCGGCCACGCCAAGCCGGCTGCACGACCAGTCGTCCATGTCGCCAGTCGGCGACAGCTCGAGCAGGCCGTTCCCCAGCCGACCGTGGGCAGTCGGTCGCTTAGTTTTTCTTCGAAGCGGAAGGGGGCAGAACCCCGTTGCTATGGCCTACCTAGGGGTAATAACCCCATCAATAGTCCCCGAAGCCGGCAGGGGGCCGCGTCCATCAGATGGAGGGGAGCCGCCCCTACTGTGAAGCCGAAGGGCCAGCCGGGTCGGCCGTTGGCCCCGACGCCTTAGGTTCTGGCGCGGCGCCCCAGGACCCGAGCCGACCCGCCACGCACCACGTGGCGAGTAATGATGTGGCAAGCCCCGCGCATGCGGGGAGACGGGACGTCGGCCTAGGCCTAGCCCGCTAGGCCCCGGGCATAGCTCGGTAGTCCTCGGGGCGCAGGCCAAGATCCTCTGCGCCCCGAAGTGGCTGTTACGACCCGGGGCCACCCACGCACGTGCGGAGTTTCCGGGGGAGTGGGCGCAATCAATCCCCACGTCCCCCGGTTGTGGCCTCCCCTATAAAAGGGGAGGAAGGGCAGGGGCGGAGATACCCGCATCCCTTTCGCCCCCTTGCTGCCTCGCCTCCTTGCCTTCTTCGTCTTCCTCGCTCCCCTCGCGCAACACCGCGCCCGAACCGCAACCGCGCCCGCACGCCGCCTTGCCGCTGCGATGACCGACAGGCGCGGAGGGAGCTGGGCTGGTTCCGTCATCACTGAGGCGGACATTGCAGAGCTCCACCGTGCACTCATGCTACCACCGGCGGGGCGGGTGGTTGCTCGCGCGCCGGGCGATGAGGTGGTGCCGGCACCGCAGCCGGGGGAGCATGTCGTGTTCCTCTCGCATTTTTCTCGTGGCTTCAGGCTCCCGGTGAGCCACTTCTTCTGCCTTCTCATGGATACCTTCGACCTCCAACCACACCACCTCGTCCCCAACGCGATCCTTTACCTCGCCGACTTCATGACGCTGTGCGAGGGATACCTCGGGGTCCTTCCTTTCCTTGACTTCTTCAACGCCCTCTTCTACCTCAAGGCGCTGAAGTGCAGCGCCTGTGAAGGCACGGCGGTGTGCTGCCGCGGCACCACGCGCTTCCCGTCCTTCTCTCTCATTGAGTCTGTCAAGAGACGGCATCGAACATTCTTCTATGTGAAGAACGCCGACCCAAACCTGGACTTCATCCGGCTGCCACCGTTCGTCGATGCGCAGTCCACCTAGGTGAACTGGCGGGGGGAGCCCCGTACGGTGTGGCTCTGGCGAAGCTCGGCCGGCTCGCGCAGCTAAAGAGCTCCGAGGGATTGGTCGCCGCAGATCTGGTGGCGGCCTTCATCTCGCGTCGGGTGCTGCCTCTCCAGCTGAGGTCGCACCGGATCTGTGACATGTCCGCCGCCGGGACCCTTGTCGGCTCTCGACCGTCAACCTGATGCCAGCTTAGGTGGCGACGCGGATGAACGCCCTCACGACGTTCAAGATGAAGCCCGCTCCATGGACATTTGGCATGGATCCATACGACCGCATTAACCGTCCCCCTAGTAAGTCTTCAACGAGACGGCCTTCTTTTTGTTTGATTCTTTCCAGCCGGCTGCTGGCAGCGGACCTTTCTTCGTCGTGCTGACCGTAGCTGTTGGTGCGACAAAACACGCTGGATGGACCACACCCCCAAGTCTTCAAGGCGGAGCGCGACCACTCTGACTCCGAAGATTACGAGCGGGGAGGCCTGTCGGAAGAGGGGGTGGACTCCTCGGGAGGAGTCAAGGAGCCAGTAGACCCGCAAGCCAGCAACCCTAGCAGAGCCGGAGGGTCCGGCGTAGCCAGGGAGCCTAGCGGAGCCAGTGAGTTCCCTTTCGCCCTCATGATCAGGGACTAGACGGACAACGATGATGATGATGACAATGATGATGACGTGATGATTCTGAACGAGCCTCCTCCCTCATCACGACAGGTTCGGCGGAGCAAGGAGCGGCCGGCTCAAGCCCCAGCGGCCGGAGCCACTGGCCGGGCCAAGAGGCCGGCTCGGGAGGGGCCGGTGGCCCCGCCACCAGTCCCAAAGCGGGTGAAGGTGGCCACGCGGAAGCCGCCAGCGCACGCCAAGCAGGCCTTGCCCCTCGTCATTGGGTAAGTTTCTTTTTCGTGTTTTGCGTGCGCTTTCTTCCGGGTCGCGAGCCAGTGGGTGATCGGCCTTTGTGTGCGACAGGGACCCCATCGAGCTCCACAAGGGGGAGCCGGCGGGGGATCCGACGGACGCTGCTAGCCGGCTGGCTCGCGAGCACGCAGCCACCCAGCGGGAGGAGAAGAGGAGGCTCGCGCAGCTGCGAGCCTCAAAGTCCGGAATGCGAGGCGGGGCCTCGCACTCCGGGACTTCGAGCAGAGGGAGGCGGAGGAGATCTGCATACCCTGCGCGGGCGACGGACTCGGTGGCGGAATCGACCCGTCTGTCGAGGCCCCCGTCGAGCGAGCCGCGAGGGGCGTCCATGGAGCCGCCTGTGCCTATATCCGCGGAGGAGGCGGCCCGAGCAAGGGCGGCGACAGCAGAGCCGGCCCCCGAGGCGACCCGGCCGGAGGTGCCAGACGTGACACTGCCCGCGGCCGAGCTGGCCTGGGTCGACGTGTCGGAGGCCCCGGTGGCCCTAGAGGCGGCGTCAGAGGCGGCGCCAGAGGTGGTGGCCATGTAGACGGAGGCCCCGTCCATCGTGATCGTCGTGTCGGAGCGGCAGGAGGTGGAGGCGGCGATGGCGTCGGGCGAAGGGCCGGTGAGGGGTGACTCCCGGACCCTCGCTGTCATCAACCCGCCCCCGGCGGCTGGCACCATGGCGAGCCCGGGCGGCAAAGGCGGCCAGGCCCGGAGGACCCTCCGGACCATGCAGGAGCTGCTCTGGGACTGGGAGGCGCTGGCGCGCATGCCAGCCCTACCGGCTCCCCTCGTTTGGGGAGTTGGGGATTGTCTTGGACCGGTGCCGCCAGGAGCTAGCCAGGTTTGCAGAGGCGGCAGACGCCACCCTGCAGTGTGCGGACGTAAGCACGGTTCCTTTGTTTTAGAGATTTCAATGGGGGCACGCAAGCGCACCTACTGGGTGTAGCCCCCGAGATGCGGGCCGGCTGACCGGCTAACGGGCGGCCGGGCCAGATTTCTTTGAGCATCCTTTGATTTTAGCCTCGTGTGTCAGGAGGGGAACTCCCAATGGCAGAAGCTGTTCGAGGAGGCAGTCGCCATCCACGACCGTGGGAAATATGGCTTCTACCGCCTAGAGGAGGAGCTGGTGAGGGTGCAAGGTAAGCCAAGTTTCGCAGGGAGGGTACGTAGCCCCCGAGAGCCGGCTGACGCCTACCTTGTCTTGCAGGTGATCCGACCGCCATCCGGGCGGCGAAGGCCAGGCTCATCTCTGAGCGGGACCGGCTGGCACAAGACATCCAGGCGGTCACACAGGAGAAGGACCGGCTGGTCGCGCTGCTGGTGGACGGGAGGCGGCCCGGGCCGCCTCAAGGCCGATGTGGCAAAGGAGGTGGCGGCCAAGGAGATGGCCATCAAGGAGGCGGCTAACGCCGCCCAGCGGACCGACGCCCACCAAGATGAGGTGACCCGCCTCGAGAGGTCGCTCGAGGTGGTCAAGGGCTCCCTCGCCAAGTCGGAGGCAGCGCTGGCGTCAGAGCGGAAAGCATCGCTCAATTTCGCCATCGGAGTGGACGACGCCATCGAAGGTAGCTGCCCATTTTTCCTTTCTCCAGCCGGTCGCTTTTTCCTTTGCTGGTTCTTGTGTTTGATTTGCCCTTCTTTCCTCTTCTTCCCTTTCTTCTCTTCCTTCTCTTAGGGTGCTTCCGGAAACTCAGCGCTGCGCTGAGCGCGCCATTGAGGAGCATCGAGAATACCTTCGGGAGCGTTGGCACTCCATCAAGGAGGACGTCGCGTGGGATGTGGATGAGCTTGGGCTCGCCATTGAAAACCGGATGATCCACCTCGAGCGGAGCGTGGAGTAGCTAAAGACAGCCAGAAAGGAGATCATCGCCGCTCTGTGGCTGGGCCACGGGGGAGCTCCAATGAACCGTGTGGCCTTGGCTGGAGCAGGCCGTGGCCCGGCTCGAGGCCTAGAAGGCGTCAGCAGCCCGAGCCGGCGTGCAGATGGCGCTCCGGTTCGTCACGTTGTGGTATCGCAGCGTGGACTTGGGTAGGCTAGCCACCATGCGAGACGAGCCGGCCGAGGAGCGGGAGGCCCGTGAGCTGGCCCTTGTCCGTCGGGCCAATGAGCTCGCGCCATACGTCGACGCAGACGAGTTCCTGTCGGCTCTTGGCGAGGACGGCGAGCCGGTGTTAGAAGACTCCTTCGGCATCCCTCAAGGCCCAACAGACGAGGAGGTTGCCGATGAGAGCACCGACTCGAGCGGCGAGATGGATGGGACCACAGAGGCCGCCTCGAAGGCCAAGGAAGGCGACCCCAAGGCCGCAGCCACCTCCGGGACGGGAGTCGAGCCGCCCAGCGATGCGCCGGCTGGAGGCACGCCGGTTGGCGACATGCTGGTGGCCTGAGCCCTCGGGCGTCTTTATCTTTCTTTTTCATTCCTGCAAGTTAGGCTCGAGTCCACCCACTGGGGTGTTATGTAATGAACCATGTTGGGCATGGGCCACTTTTGTCTTAACATTTGTACTGTGAATACTTAGTGTGTTTGCCTTATTGCTCGTGCCAGCTTGTCCTTATCCCTTTTTGCCCTCTTGGTTCTTTCCAATCCTCCCCTTTTCCCCTTTGGTTTCGACCCCGCCAGCCCGACAGCCGGGAGCCGGTCTGTAGCTGGGTCGGGGTTTCCGCCTCGAGGGAGCCGTTTTGGAACTTAGGAACCACGAGAGCCTTTCGGGATAAGTAGAGTGGCAGAGGCGAGGCGGTGGTCCGGCTGGACCTAGCCGGTATCTCCTTTCGATTGATCTTTCATGTGAGCTAAGCTTTGCCGCCCCGAGGCCGCATCAGCTGGACAGCCAGGAGCCGGATCTGTAGCTGTGAGGGGTGGGAGGGCTTGCTCGGCTCACACTACTTAGCCAATTTTTGAGAGAGGCGACCTAGGACCAGCCGGGGATCCCCCGGACCTAGGAGCCGGCCCTGGGAGCCTGTGAGTGAGGAAACCTTTGAGGGAAGCGAAACAGAGCGTGCCCAAAGAGCCGGTCTGGGGCACCCATTGCATTCATAAGCTGAAAAGGGGAGGGATACATAAATACACTGGTCTTTTCAGCAATAAAACGGGCGGAGGAGCGCCGCGTTCCATGGGCGCTCCGTCTCCTCGCTGGAGGCATCTCTTTTGCGCTTCTACGGCTTCTGGGCGTCTATTAGGTAGTATGGATTGTTGTGCAACGCCTTGCTAATGATGAACGGGCCCTCCCATGGGGAGGACAACATGTGTTGTCCGGCTGTCCGCTGGATCCACCTAAGGACCAGGTCCCCTTCGTGAAAGGAGAGTGGCCGGATCCGCTTGCTGTGGTAGTGCCGGAGCTTTTGCGGGTAGATTGTCGTCCGGCTCAAGGCCAGCTCGCGGCTTCCTCAAGTAGATCGACGTCGTCTTCTCTTGCCTCCTTTGCGTCCTTCTCCGTGTATAGGGTGACCCGAGGCGAGTCAAATTCAATATCGGTGGGGATGATCGCCTCGGACCCGTACACAAGGAAGAAGTGCATGTAGCCGGTTGATCGGTTTGGGGGTGGTCCTGAGACTCCAAAGGACGGCCGGCAGCTCGTCGATCCAGCAGCCGGCCGACCTTACAAGTGGCGTTACGAGCCGAGACTTGATGCCGGATAGGATGAGGCTGTTTGCCCTCTCGACCTGGGCGTTTGACAGTAGATGAGCGACAGAGGCCAGGTCGAGCCGGATTCCTTGCTTGGAGCAGAAACGCGCGAGTGCGCCCTTGGCGAAGTTCGTGTCGTTGTCGGTGATGATGTTGTGGGGGACAGCGTAGTGAACCGTGATGTCATCGATGAACCGGATGAGCTTATAGTGACTGTGAATGAGCTCAAGAAATAAGTTGATGGCATACCCAGTCCCCAGACCACAGATGATGATAACGATAGTCCACCCCTCAGGACAGCCACTTAGTTCAGGACTCAAGCCAGGACTCCTATAGTGCCAGTTCCAAAGACGAGGCCTTCTTCATCAGCACCAGCTGCACCTCCAATAGCTCCTTTAGCTCCATCAGCTCCACCAGCACCTCCAGTTGCTACTCCAACTCTGTCCATGACGTCTTCTGAAGTTTTCGCTGAAGCCATTATCTCGACTCCTTCATCATCTACCGGAGGAGATCAGCCCTAGAGGAGCATTTAGTTCTATACCTTTGAACTTTTTGGTAACTCATTCCCAAAGGGGGAGAAGTTGTATAGATCATTAGGGCTTCGAGAGAGAGAGAGAGAGAGAGAGAGAGAGTTGCTTTTTATCACCTTTTTCAAAACATTGACATCATTTTGCTTGTTTGTGTTAAACCTTGTTGGAGTTTGATCATACACTTGATGTGTGTTGCTACTATTTCCTATCCTTGTGGTGCCTATGAGATGATCATTCACTTTGCTTGATTGTGTTGTGCTATGATCTTCATTCATATTCTTTTCGCACACCACCAAGTTGTATGTCACATGGAAGAGTTACCCATGTACCTAATTGATTGTGCATTTGCGTTGAAACGCAAATTCAAAATAATGCACAAATTTAGGGGGAGCTCTTGCTTATCACATACTTCTCAAAGAGGCGTTTATATTCATTGATTATATCATATATCGAAGCATTGATCTATATGTTGTCATCAATTACCAAAAGGGGGGATATTGAAAGCACATTTGCTCCCTTTGGTGGTTTTTGTAATTAATAACAACATATATCTCATTGGACTAATGTTTCCACTAAGTATATTTCAGGAAAATTTCAATGATGGGATGGCAAAAGAATTGTGGAGAGACCCCTAGATGCAAGGAATGGGATTGGCATAGCTTCAAGCAAGAAGACTCTACATTTTACTTTGTGAGAAATCACTTTTAGTCTATAGGAAAGCCAATACTATTAAAAGGTGGTAAGGTATTGTTGGTGGACAAAATGCTCCACGTGCACAAGTGATAGTCACCAAAAACACCAACAAGCTCTTCCACAAAAGTCTGTCCAAGCCTTTCATGCAAATCGATGCCACCCATTATTCCCACTCAGTCCTACTGATTTCCACCTTAGAGAGATCCCTGTCAAACCCTAGGTCTTCGGTACAACCGATTCTGCGTCGGTGCCAATGAGTTTAGGTTACGAACATTATGTTACCTCTTTCCTTAAAATCGAAATTTTTTAGATTTTGGATCGGCATCACCGAGTTGTGCAATCTGACTGTTGCTCACTTTATCGGTACCGCCGAGACTTTTGTATCGGTCTCATCGAGATTCAAAAGTTGCTACCTTTGGAGTAACTCGGTACCATCGAGTTTTATACTTTGGTGTCATCGAGTTGGTAACTTAAGGTGTAACAGTTGGATTTTTGGAGATGCCTATATATACCCCTCCACCACCACTCACTCAAAAGAGAAGCACTTAGAACAGTTCCCGACTTATCCCATCTGATTTTCTAAGAGAGAGCCACCTACTCATGTGTTGAGATCAAGCCCTTCCACTCCATCAATATGAATCTTGATCTCTAGACTCCCAAGTTGCTTTCCACCCAATCAACCTCTTCCACCAAAGCCAAATCTATGAGAGACTGATTGAGTGTTGAGGAGTCTATCATCTTGAAGCACAAGATCAAGGAGTTCATCGACATAATCGAACCTATTACCTTTTGGAGGGTGGTGCCTCCTAGATTGGTTAGGTGTTGCTTGGGAGCCTCCTACTTCATGTTGTGGAGTTGAACCAAGAAGTCTGTAAGGGCAAGGAGATCACCTACTTCGTGAAGATCTACCCGAGTAAGGCTAGTCCTCCATGGACGTAGTCCATCATGGTATAGACAAGGTTGCTTCTTCGTGGAACCCTCGGTGGGTAGAGACCTCCATGGACTCTCGTGACCATTACCCTCCATGGGTTGAAGACTCCATAACCGTGGACGTACGATAGCACCACCTATCAAAACCACGGGAAAAATCTCCGTGTCCCCAAATTGCGTTTGATCTTCCTCCCTATCCTCTATTACATATGCTTGTCTTTACTTTCCGCTGCTATACTCTTAGACATGCATGTGTAGGGTGTGCTTGACTTGCTATCATTGCTAAAATCTGCCACCACTTAAAATTGGGAAAAGGTAGAATTTTTATTTGGTCAAGTATCTAATCACCCCCCTCTAGACATACTTTTGATCCTACAATAGGGTAAAACTTTTGGTGGAATTCCAATTTCAATCAATTCCAGTTCCATGATCCAATATCATCACATAGCCTATACCATGTCAATTATTTTCCCTTCAAAAATAAAGGGAAAACCTTCGTCTTAAATTCATCTCTGGATAAACCTGCAATCTTAAACAATCCACAAATTTCATCCACATGTATTAGGTGCATGTCGAGATGTTCAGTTTTGTCTCCTACATAAGGATTAGCTAGCAGTTGTTCTATCATACCCGAAGGGATTTCATAACCAATATTTTCAGTAGGTGTAGTAGGTTGAGGGGCAACTAATTGTGGTTTCGGCTGAGGTGAATATACCCCGAACAAACACCTCAAAGGATTGTTCTCCATAGTAACAAGGGACAATAAATTTCAGCACGTAGTATAAGTTTTTCCTTACCAAGAGCGCTTTACTTGTCGGGGCGATGACCCCCGGGTAGGCTCAAGGAGATGACTCAACATTTCAAAAAATCGGGGTGGCCCATGCCCCCGGACCATCTACTCCAGCTGGCTCCTCGGTTCGGCTGGCTCCCCGCTCCGGCTGGCTCCCCGCCCCGGTTGGCTACCCAGTCCGACTGGCTCGTCGGCCTAGCTGGCTCCCAGTTGGCCGGCTCCAAGGTTGGCCGACTCCCAAGTCGGTCGGCTCCGAAGTCTGACCGGCTCCCCGGTCCGGCTAGCTCCCCGATCCGGCTAGCTTCCCGGTCCGGGCGGCTCCAAGGTTGGTCGGCTCCCAAGTCTGGCCGGCTCCTCGGTCTGGCTGCTCCAGCTGACTCCCCGATCTAGCTGGCTCCTCCAGCTAGCCAGCCAAGCAAAGTCAACCACAGCGTCCTGTCATACACCACATGGAGACACTATAGCTTACATCTCAAGTAGCTTGGCATGTAAGCTACCCACTATAGCTTACATCTCAAGCAGCTTGGCATGTAAGCTACCCACTGTAGCTTACATCTCAAGCCACCCACTCATGCATATATAAAAGGCACCATGCCTCCTCATTTGGAGGAGGCCCTCTCACTCTCACACATACCTAAGGCCAAGGAAAGGAGGACTCAGCTCCCTCTTCCTCCTCTAATACAGCTCTAGGAGCAACCCTGTAATGCAAATACACCTCATATACAGACATGCAGGAGTAGGGGTATTATCTCTCCGGAGAGCCCCGAACCTGGGTAAACCACCGCATGCTACTACCCTATCTCGTCTAGGATCTTCTACGTCAGCCTTGCTCTCACCTCCATTAGCCACCCCCTGGCATCTCTTGTGAGAAACAACGACATCACTCCCTAAAAATGGCACCAGAAAAGAGTCTTGATGACCCACAAGTGTAGGGGGTCAATCGTAGTCCTTTAGATAAGTAAGAGTGTCAAACCCAATGAGGAGCAGAAGGAAATGGCAATCGGTTTTCAGCAAGCTAATTTCTGCAAGCACTGAAATTATAGGTAATGGGTAGTTTGATAGCAAGATAATTGGTAATGAGAAAGTAATGGTGACGGTAAATAAAGTGCAACAAGGTAGGCCAATCCTTGTTGGGGAACGTTGCATGGGAAACAAAAAAATTCCTACGCACACCTAGATCTATCCATGGTGATGAGCATCTACAAGAGGGGGAGTGGATCTACGTACCCTTGTAGATCGCTAAGCGAGAAGCGTTAAGTAACGCGGTTGGTGTAGTCGAATGTCTTCGCGATCCAAATCGCCGAGCATCCCGTGATCCAATCACGAACCGTCCCGCGATCCAATCACGATCCGTCCCGCGATCTCGTCACGATCCGTCCCGCGATCCAATCACGAATCGTCTCGTGGTCTTGATCACGGTCCTTCCGATCTAGTGCCGAACGGACGGCACCTCCGCGTTCAGCACACGTGCAGCTTGATGACGATCTCCACCGTCTTGATCCAGCAAGAGGAAGTGGAGAGGAGGAAGAGTTCACCGGCAGCATGACGGCGCTCCGGCGATGGTGGTGGAGCAATTCCGGCAGGGCTTCGCCTAAGCACTGCGGCAATCCGATCTAGAGGAGCACCGGTGGAAGGGGTAGCACGTGGCCGTAAAAACTAGTGCAAAACCCTCAAGTCCACCAATATATATAGGAGGAGAGGAGGAGAGCCTTGGTGCAAGGGCCAAGCCTCCTTTGATTCGGACGAAGTGGGGAGGAGAGGGGGACTCTCCTCCAATCCTAGTAGGACTAGGATTCCTCCTTTTGGCCTTTTTTCCACCTTTTCCTATTGGGTTTTCTTCTCCAGCCGCATTGGGCCTTGTGTGGAACTTCCACCAGCCCACTAAGGGCTGGTATTCACTCTCCCACAGACCATGAAGCCTCTTGGGTCGAAATACCCCTCCCGGAGGTCTCCCGGTACACTACCGGCACTCCCGGTACACTACCGATGAGCCCGAAACTTTTTCGGTGACCAAAACAGGACTTCCTATATATGAATCTTTACCTCCGGACCATTCCGGAGCTCCTCATGACGTCCGAGATCTCATCCGGGACTCTGAACAACCTTCTGTCTCCACCATACATAACTCTATACTATCGAAATGTCACCAAACCTTAAGTGTGCAGACCCTGCGGGTTCGAGAACTGTGTAGACATGACCGAGACACCTCTACGGTCAATAACCAATGGCGGTACCTGGATGTCCACATTGGTTCCTACATATTCTACGAAGATCTTTATCGGTCGAACCTCTTATGTCAAGGATTTAGTTAATCTCGTATAACATTCCCTTTGTTCTTCGGTATGTTACTTGCCCAAGATTCGATCGTCGATATCCCAATACCTAGTTCAACCTCGTTACCGGCAAGTCTCTTTACTCGTTCCGTAATACAAAATCCCGTGGCTAACATTTAGTCACATTTGCTTGCAAGGCTTGTTGTGATGTTGTCTTACGGAGTGGGCCCTGAGATACCTCTCCGTCACACGGAGTAACAAATCCCAGTCTTGATCCATGCCAACCCAACAGACACCCTCGGAGATACCTGTAGAGCACCTTTATAGTCACCCAGTTACGTCGTGACGTTTGATACACACAAGGCATTCCTCTGGTGTTAGTGAGTTGCATGATCTCATGGTCATAGGAACATATACTTGACATGCAGAAAACAGCAGCAATAAACTGACACGATCATATGCTACGTTTGTAGTTTGGGTCTTGTCCATCACATCAAGATGTGATCCTGTTATCAAATGACATCTCATGTCCATGGTCAGGAAACCATAACCATCTTTGATCAACAGGCTGGTTCACTAGAGGCATACTAGGGACACAGTGTTTGTCTATGTATCCACACATGTATCTATGTTTCCATTCAATACAATTATAGCATGGATAATAAACGATTATCATGAACAAGGAAATATAATAATAAACACTTTATTTATTTCCTCTAGGGCATATTTCCAACAGTCTCCCACTTGCACTAGAGTCAATAATCTAGTTCACATCACTATGTGATTTACATTGTAATGAATCGAACACCCATGCAGTTCTGGTGTTGATCGTGTTTAGCTCTTGGAAGAGGTTTAGTCAACGGGTCTCCCACATTCAGATCCGTGTGCACTTTGCAAATATTTATGTCCTTCTCCTCGATGTAATATCGGATGGAATTGAAGCATCGCTTTATGTGTCTGGTCCTCTTGTGAAACCTTGGTTCCTTGGCCAGAGCAATGGCACCAGTGTTGTCACAGAACAGGCTCATTGGATTCAGTGCACTGGGCACTACTCCAAGATCTGTCATGAGCTGCTTCATCCAGACACCTTCCTTTGCCGCCTCCAAGGCTGCGATGTACTCCGCTTCGCACGTAGAATCGGCTACCACACTTTGCTTGGAACTGCACCAGCTTACCGCGCCCCCGTTGAGAATAAATACGTATCCGGTGACTTAGAGTCATCTGGATCAGTGTCAAAGCTTGCATTGACGTAACCCTTCACGACGAGCTCTTCATCACCTCCATAAATGAGAAACATTTCCTTAGTCCTTTTCAGATACTTAAGGATATTCTTGACCGCTTGCCAGTGCTCCATTCCAGGATCACTTTGAAACCTTCCGGCCATACTTATGGCAAGGCTAACATCGGGTCTTGTGCACAGCATTGCATACATGATAGAACCTATGGCTGAAGCATAGGGGATGACGCTCATCTTTTCTCTATCTTCTGCAGTCATTGGGCATTGAGTCTTACTCAACTTCACACCTTGTAACATAGGCAAGAACTCCTTCTTTGACTGTTCCATTTTGAACTTCTTCAAAACTTTATCAAGGTATGTGCTTTGTGAAAGTGCTATTAAGCATCTCGATCTATCTCTATAGATCTTAATGCCTAATATGAAAGCAGCTTCTCCTAGGTCCTTCATTGAAAACTCTTGTTCAAATATTCCTTCACGCTTTCCAGCATTTCTATACTGTTTCCAATCAGCAATATGTCATCCACACATAATATTAGAAACGCTATAGAGCTCCCACTCACTTTCTTGTAAATACAAGCTTCTCCATAAACTTGTATAAACCCAAATGCTTTGATCACCTCATCGAAGCGCTTTTCCAACTCCGAGATGCTTGCACCAGTCCATAAATGGATCACTGGAGTTTGCAAACTTTGTCAGCATTCTCTGGATCAACAAAACCTTCTGGTTGCATCATATACAACTCTTCCTCAAGGAAACCGTTGAGGAACGCTGTTTTGACATCCATCTGCCAAATTTCATAGTCGAAATAAGAAGCTATTGCCAACATGATTCTGACAGACTTAAGCATCTTTACGGGTGAGAAGGTCTCATCATAGTCAACTCCTTGAACTTGTGAAAAACCCTTTGCCACAAGTCGAGCTTTATAGAAGGTGACATTACCGTCCGCGTCTGTCTTCTTCTTAAAGATCCATTTGTTCTTAATGGCCTTTCGCCCTTCAGGTAATACTTCCAAAGTCCACACTTTGTTTTCACACATGGATCCCATCTCGGATTTCATGGCCTCCAACCATTTCTCTGAATCCGGGCCCATCACTGCTCCTTCATAGCTCGTAGGTTCATTGTTGTCCAACAACATGACCTCCAAGACAAGATTGCCATACCACTCAGGAGTAGTACGCGTCCTTGTCGACCTACGAGGTTCAGCAAAAACTTGATCCGAAGCTTCATGATCATCATCATTAACTTCATGTTCAACCATCGTAGGCTCCACAGAAACATCTTTCTGCACTGCGCTACTCTCTGGTTGAAGTAAAGGTTCAACAACCTCATCAAGCTCTATTTTCCTCCCACTCAATTCTTTCGAGAGAAACTCTTTCTCAAGAAATGTTCCGTTCTTAGCGACAAACACTTTGCCTTCAGATCTGAGACAGAAGGTATACCTGACTGTCTCTTTTGGGTATCCTATGAAGACGCATTTCTCCGCTTTGGGTTCCAGCTTTTCAGGCTGAAGCTTTTTGACATAAGCATCACATCCCCAAACTTTAAGAAACGACAACTTTGGCCTCTTGCCAAACCATAGTTCATATGGCGTCGTCTCAACGGATTTCGATGGTGCCCTATTTAAAGTGAATGCAGCTGTCTCTAATGCATAACCCCAAAACGATAGTGGCAAATCAGCAAGAGACATCATAGAACGCCCCATATCCAATAAGGTTCGATTACGATGTTTGGACACACCATTACGCTGTGGTGTTCTAGGCGGTGTCAACTGTGAAACAATTCCACACTGTCTTAAGTGACTGCCAAACTCATAACTCAGATATTCACCTCCTCGATCAGATCGCAGGAATTTAATCTTCTTGTTACGATGATTCTCAACTTCACTCTGAAATTGCTTGAACTTTTCAAACATCTCAGACTTGTGTTCCATTAAGTAAATATACCCATATCTACTTAAGTCATCAGTGAAGGTGAGAAAATAACGATATCCACCACGCGTTGTAACATTCATTGGACCGCACACATCAGTATGTATGATTTCCAATAAGTCACTCGCCCGTTCCACTGTTCCAGAGAACGGCGTTTTAGTCATCTTGCCCATGAGGCATGGTTCACATGTGTCAAGTGATTCAAAATCAAGTGACTCCAAAAGTCCATCAGCATGGAGCTTCCTCATGCGTTTTACACCAATATGACCTAAACGGCAGTGCCACAAGAAAGTGGTACTATCATTATCAACTCTACATCTTTTGGCATCAATGTTATGAACATGTGTGTCATCACTATCAAGATTCAATATGAATAAACCCCTCACATTGGGTGCATGACCATAAAAGATATTACTCATGTAAATAGAACAACCTTTATTCTCTAATTTAAATGAGTAACCGTCTCGCAATAAACAAGATCCAGATATAATGTTCATGCTTAACGCAGGCACTAAATAACAATTATTCAGGTTCATCACTAATCCCGATGGTAATCGAAGAGAGAGCGCGTCGACGGCGATCACATCAACCTTGGAACCATTTCCCATGCGCATCGTCACTTCGTCCTTTGCCAGCCTCCATTTATTCCGTAGTTCCTGTTTTGAGTTGCAAATGTGAGCAACTGAACCGGTATCAAATACCCAAGCACTACTACGACAGCTAGTAAGGTACACATCAATAACATGTATATCATATATACCTTGTTTGTCGTTGGCCACCTTTTTGTCAGCCAGGTACTTGGGGCAGTTCCACTTCCAGTGACCAGTTCCCTTGCAATGAAAGCACTCCGTTTCTGGCTTAGGTCCATGCTTAGGCTTCTTTGCAGGAGTAGCAACTGCTTTGCCATCCTTCTTGGTTTTACCCTTCTTGCCTTTGCCTTTGCCTTTGCCATTTTTCTTGAAACTAGTGGTTTTATTGACCATCAACACTTGATGTTCTTTCTGGATTTCAGACTCAGCGACTTTCAGCATCGCAAACAGCTCGGCGACTGACTTGTTCATCCCGTGCATGTTATAGTTCATCACAAAGCTTTTGTAGCTAGGTGGTAGTGATTGAAGAACTCTGTCAGTGATCACCTCTGGTGGAAGGGCAATTCCCAACTCCGCCAGACGAGTCGAGTACCCAGACATTCTGAGTATATGTTCACTGATAGATCCGTTCTCCTCCATTTTGCAAGCATAGAACTTATCAGAGGTCTCATACCTCTCGATCCGGGCATTTTTTTGAAAGATAAACTTCAACTCCTGGAACATCTCATATGCTCCATGATGTTCAAAACATCTTTGAAGTCCCAGTTATAAGCCATACAATATTGCACACTGAACTATTGAGTAATCTCCAGCACGTGCCTCCCAAGCGTTCTTAACGTCTTCGAATGACACAGGAGCGAGTGGGTCACCAAGCGGTGCATCAAGGACATATAATTTCTGGGAATCCATGAGGATAATCCTCAGATTACGGGCCCAGTCAACAAAGTTACTTCCATCATCTTTCAACTTAGCTTTCTCTAGGAACGCATTAAAATTCAGGGGTGCTACTGCGCGAGCCATTGATCTACAACATAAATATGCAAAGGTTACTTAGACTATTGTTCAGGATAATGAGTTTAGTTAATCAAATTACTAAAGTTCCCACTTAAATTGACATCCCTCGGGTCATCTGAGTGTAACATGATCCAAATTCACCAACTCAAGTCCGATCATCACATGAGTTGAGGTGATTACAATGGTGAACATCATTATGTTGATCATATCTACTATATGACTCATGTTCGACCTTTCGGTCTCTTGTGTTCCGAGGCCATGTCTGTACATGCTAGGCTCATCAAGTTTAACCCGAGTGTTTTGCATGTGCAACACTGGCTTGCACCCATTGTATGTGAATGTAGAGTCTATCACACCCGATCATCACGTGGTGTCTCGACACGACGAACTTTCGCAACGATGCACACTCGGGGAGAACACAATTCATCTTGAAATTTAAGTGAGGGATCACCTTATAATGCTACCGTCGTACTAAGCAAAAAAAAGGTGCATAAAAGGATTAACATCACATGCAATTCATAAGTGACATGATATGGCCATGAACTTGTGCTTTAGATGTCCATCTTGAAAGCACCGGCATGATCTCCATCGTCACCGGCACGACACCATGATCTCCATCATCTTGATCTCCATCAATGTTTCACCATCGGGGTTGTCACGCCCTGCATGCTTCTACTACTATTGCTACCATTTAGCGATAAAGTAAAGCATTACATAGCGCTTAATGATTGACACGCAGGTCATACAATAATTAAAGACAACCCAATGGCTCCTGCCGGTTGCCGTACTCATCGACATGCAAGTCGTGATATTCTATACATCACATGATCATCTCATACATCACATATATCACATCATGTAATTAGCCATATCACATCACAACATACCCTGCAAAAACAAGTTAGACATCCTCTAATTGTTGTTGCATGTTTTACGTGGCTGCTACGGGTATCTAGCAAGAACGATTCTCACCTACGCATAAACCACAACGGTGATACACTAGTTTGCTTTTCAACCTTCTCAAGGACCGCCTTTGTCGAATCCAATCCAACTAAAGTGAGAGAAACTGTCACCCACAAGCCATCTAGTCAACAAGTTGCGTCGAGGGAACCGGCCTCTCGTAAGCGTACGAGTAATGTTGGTCCGGGCCGCTTCATCTCACAATACCGCTGAACCAAAATACGACCAAGGGAGGAAGCAATCTAAGCATCAACGCCCACAAACCTTTTGTGTTCTACTCGAGATCTCATCTACTCATAGACCTAGCTCATGATGCCACTATTGGGGAACGTTGCATGGGAAAAAAATCCTACGCATACGTAGATCTATCCATGGTGATGAGCATCTATGAGAGGGGGACTGGATCTACGTACCCTTGTAGATCGCTAAACGGGAAGCGTTAAGTAACGCGGTTGGTGTAGTCGAACGTCTTCACGATCCAAATCGCCGAGCGTCCCGCGATCCAATCACGAACCGTCCCGAAATCCAATCATGATCCATCTCGTGATCTCGTCATGATCCGTCCCACGATGCAATCACGAATTGTCTCATGGTCTTGATCACGGTCCTTCCGATCTAACGCCGAACGGACGGCACCTCCGCGTTCAGCACACGTGCAGCTTGATGACGATCTCCACCGTCTTGATCCAGCAAGAGGAAGTGGAGAGGAGGAAGAGTTCACCGGTAGCGTGACGGCGCTCCGGCGATGGTGGTGGAGAAATTCCGGCAGGGCTTCGCCTAAGCACTGCGGAAATCCAATCTAGAGGAGCACTGGTGGAATGGGTAGCACGTGGCCGTAAAAACTAGTGCAAAACCCTCAAGTCCACCAATATATATATAGGAGAAGAGGAGGAGAGCCTTGGCGCAAGGGCCAAGGCTCCTTTGATTCGGCCAAAGTGGGGAGGAGAGGAGGACTCTCCTCCTCCAATCCTAGTAGGACTAGGATTCCTCCTTTTGGCCTTTTTTCCACCTTTTCCTATTGGGTTTTCTTCTCCAGCAACATTGGGACTTGTGTGGAAGTTCCACCAGCCCACTAAGGGCTGGTATTCACTCTCCAACAGCCCATGAAGCCTCTTGGGTCGAAATACCCCTCCCGGAGGTCTCCCGGTACACTACCGATGAGCCCGAAACTTTTCCGGCGACCAAAACAGGACTTCCTATATATGAATCTTTACCTCCGGACCATTCCGGAGCTCCTCGTGATGTCCGGGATCTCATCTGGGACTCCGAACAACCTTCGGTCACCACCATACATAACTCTATACTACCGAAACGTCACCAAACCTTAAGTGTGCAGACCCTGCGGGTTCGAGAACTATTTGGCATGACCGAGACACCTCTATGGTCAATAACCAATGGCGGTACCTGGATGTCCACATTGGTTCCTACATATTCTACGAAGATCATTATCGGTCGAACCTCTTATGTCAAGGATTCAGTTAATCCCGTATAACGTTCCCTTTGTTCTTCGGTATGTTACTTGCCCGAGATTCGATTGTCGGTATCCCAATACCTAGTTCAACCTCGTTACCGGCAAGTCTCTTTACTCGTTCCGTAATACAAAATCCCATGGCTAACATTTAGTCACATTTGCTTGCAAGGCTTGTTGTGATGTTGTATTACCAAGTGGGCCCTGAGATACCTCTCCGTCACATGAAGTAACAAATCCCAGTCTTGATCCATGCCAACCCAATAGACACCCTCAGAGATACCTGTAGAGCACCTTTATAGTCACCCAGCTACGTTGTGACGTTTGATACACACAAGGCATTCCTCCGGTGTCAGTGGGTTGCATGACTCATGGTCATAGGAACATATACTTGACATGCAGAAAATAGCAGCAATAAACTGACACGATCATATGCTATGTTTGTAGTTTGGGTCTTGTCCATCACATCAAGATGTGATCCTGTTATCAGATGACATCTCATGTCCATGGTCAGGAAACCATAACCATCTTTGATCAACAGGCTAGTTCACTAGAGGCATACTAGGGACACGGTGTTTGTCTATGTATCCACACATGTATCTATGTTTCCATTCAATACAATTATAGCATGGATAATAAACGATTATCATGAACAAGGAAATATAATAATAAACACTTTATTTATTGCCTCTAGGGCATATTTCCAACAATCCTTTTGTGGCAAAGGACAGGCCAAAACGATCTCTTATAATAAGCAAAGTGTTCTTGAGGGTACACGTGAATTTCATGTAACGCCCAAGATGCGCTCCTATCCTTGTTTAGGCACGGGGACCTTGACAGGGATAGAGGCGCATCTCGTCATTTTGCAAGTGCAGTAAACATTGCATACATGTATGAAGAGATGAGTATATGAGTTGGCTTACACTCGCCACAAACTAAATTACAAGTTCACACAATTATTCAAGCATCATACAGAAGACAAGGTCCGTTTACGGACGTAATCAAACAAAGAAAAGAAGCAATGTAAAGTTGCATTGCTATCCCAAGGATCACGACCATGGCCTCTCTACTCATCGGGGTATGTGACATACATCCGGTCACGTTCTTCATCATACTCCCACTTCAGCTGAGTCACATCTTCTAGCAAATACTCATCAACACCTGCACCTGTATTGTTGTAATCTGTGAACCATAGGGATTCAGGAATCATGTAACCAGGGTACCGGAACTATGTAAGCTTTTGGGTTTGGAAGGGTAAGTGTTGAGATTCCAGCAAGCACTAAGCATGTATTTGGTGGCTATCTTACGAGAACATGAATGTAAATATGGTGGTCTACGAAAGACGGTCGAGAACTACCACGATTAGTAAGTGATCCTGAACACCTACTTACGTCAAACATAACCCGACCCTGTTCTCTCTCGATTCATGTTCATGAGAAGAGACCATCACGGTTACGCTCATGGTTGGTGTATTTTATTAGAGTTTACTTCAAGTTGTCTATAACCGGGTGTTAAACAAAATATCCAAGTTGCCACATAACTGCAGGCATGGCTTTCCGAAAGATTTAACCCTACAGGGGTGCTCCAACTAATCCATCACAAATTAACCATACTCTACGAGAATAACCTTGACCATGGATCTCGTGATCTTCCTAGGCAATTCCAAAGGAAAACCGACACCTCGAGATAGCCCGAAGAAGATCGGAGTTCCTCATGCAAGACATTCGAGAAACGTAAAACAAGTCCGGCATGACCGCCCGGTAGGCCAGATCCCAATAGGAGACGCGCGTATCTCTTTCTTAGGGCACTACCAGATGGGAAAGACGTCGGGTTAGCTGAAACCCTAGGTGACCAGGGGGCACCATACATCGCCCGGATTGGACCAACACTCATGAGGAGCACTGGCCTGGTTGTTGATTAATTATCCACAGGGTAGCTATGCCCTATCCATTTTTATTAGGTTGTTAAGCAAATAGTACCAATGTTGGGTCTCGCTAGACAAGTTCTAATCTCAAACGAATAATCAAGGGGGTCCCCATAACAACCCCGAGCATGTTAGGAGCGCAAAATATGGAACATAACACTGGTAACAAGTAACTATGGTGGTAAAAGTGGAACAAAACACCGAGCAAAAGGCCAAGCCTTCCACCTTACCAAGATATATATGTGCATTAAATTAAATAGTAGTAAATATTGTGATATCTCCAGATATCCATGTTATCAAATGGAAACAACCTGCACCTGCATCTAAGAACGTTGTAAGAGGGGCTGAGAAGCGGTAACTTAGCCAAACAAGGTTTGCTAGGTAGTGGAGGGGTTAGAGTCTATCATGGCAATGTAGGCGGCTAAACATTCAAGTGGTAGGTAACACAAGTGTAACGATAAGAGCGATACATCTAGCCAAGCAAAAATAGTGTCGGGATCCGGGTACGATCATCTTGCATGTTGGTTCTTCAAAGGGACAAAGAGCTAGGTCCTCGTAGTTGTACTCTCCTAGATCCTCGTACTCAGGTTCAACACTAGCGTTTACCCAAAGAGAAACAACAAGAAATAAACAACCAAGCACGATGCAATGCACAAACACGATGATGCATGACCCATATTAGTGCATTTGACATGGCAACCTAAGCTAGTCATGTTTCTCATGCAACTATTAGGTTGATTAGTATTCTGGACAGAACCACATGTTTAGTTGTATGAACATGCATGAACATGGCAAATATGGATGCGTCATGCTAAATCGATGCAAATTCGTATGTAGATCATAACAAACGGAGTAACGGTTCTCACACTACGCTCACGGCAAGGTACGAAGACAAAATACAAGACAAGGAAGGCCAAGGCCTATTCCTTGGTATTCCAAGGATGCCACTGGTTGGAAATGAAAAACTAACCACAATAGAGCCAAAGATCAAGCAAAATAATGGTGCATAGCTCCCACAAGCCACAACACAAAACCACACACACCCTGTCCAAAACAGCAACATAGCAACTTGCACAGCAAATATCTAGAGCTACAGGAGGTTTCTAACCACAAACAAAGTATGTACAGAAACTACACAACATGCTTAAAAAATCATCCAACTACACAAACTTGATAGGGATCAAGGATTACTAAGCATGAAGCTCCTAAGATGGCATAATGAAACATATTCTAGGGACTTAGAGAAAGTCGCAGTTTTCTGGAATCTAGATAACCTGATAGCAATTTGGCAGTAGAAAACAATGATGCTAGAGACCACCTCATGGCATGAAAATTAATAGTATGGTATAGGACAATATCTACTATAAAACACTAGCACTGAGCTTGAGCTAAAACACAACAGAACACTTGGTAGCAACCACTAAACATGGCATAAAAATAATTACAGCCTCCCAGACTTGGAAATCTTTAGCATGTTGAAAGTAGCAACATTTACTTAGCTACTTTGGAGCAAGAAACCCACTTACATGTAAGCTTATCATGTCAAAAGAAAATACCAGGGCATAATACTAACAAAACTCTATCACTTACATGTTGACACAATATCATAGCATGCATGGATTAATTCATACAAAAATGACAAAATGGCATATTGGAACAAAAATGAAATTTTGCAAAACTTGCTCAGATGACCAAACATACAGCACCATTTCGTTCCTTGGGAAATTCTACCCCCAAATCATATATCATACTCCTATTTTCGCATTTGTAAAACTCCCAAAACCTAGCTCGAAAAATCTGCACAAACACTTATAAGTCAAAACTTACCCAAAATGGATCTTTCCCTAAATGGCAGTGATCTAAATTGGCAACATACCCAAAACAGGTAAAAACAAACAGGGAATACAAAACAACAAAATAAAAAAAAGGTGAGGGGTCCCACTGGTAGTGAGTCGGGCCCCCTATGAGTATGACAAGGTGGCCCCACTAGCCCACGTGTCACACACACACTCACACACACAGGAGCACACACACACGCACATGCACAGGCACACGGGATCCCACCACGGTCACACAGGATCCCAACACACACACTCACCCGAAAATTAAAAAGGCGAGGGGGGAATCGATCCCACGACCTCACGGTCGCTCCCCTGGATCGCTACCACTGGGCTACGAGCGAACACTTGACAGAGGAGGGGGCTCGTATCAGTTAAATCAAAGCAAACCCTGCTTCCTTTTTCCGAAGACAGAGAAGGCCACGATGACGCGGGTGAGCCCTCCGGCGACCACCGGAACTGAAAACGGTGGCGGAGGAGCGAAAACCTATGGGGACCCATCCCCGTCAACATATAAATCCTATGCGACCGGCAATGAGGAGCTCGAGCACGATGTCATGCTCGTCTCGGGCACGGAGCGGCAACGGCAACCGGAGGACGATGACGGCGATGCTAGCAGAGTGAACATGCGGAAAGGGATGGCGGAACGGTTGTTCATCGAGAGGGGCTCGATGACGGGCTCGGCGCTAAGCAGCGAGGAAGAAGATCCACAGCGGGGGTCTCTCGGTGCATGATGACGGCGAGGAAGAAACCAATGACACGGGGCCTCTCTCCACGCCCTAGCACCGGGAACAGGGCGCGGGAAGCACCGCGGAGCTCTCTGGCATCTCAGACAAAGAGGAGGGGGCCACCGGAGACGAGGACGACGACGAGGACTACCGGCGGCTCTGCTCTCCGAATAATTCGCTCTCTTTGCACTTACCTAACGAAGAAGAAGGGGGGAGGAGGAGGGAGAAGGAGGAGCAGCAGCGTCTCGAGGGAAAGGGGGAAACCCTAGGGAAGGGCATGCATGCCAAGGGGGTTAAGTAGGCGGGGGGTTGACGGTGACCTCGATGTCCGTGTACCCACGCATCGCTCTCTCTCTCTCCGAACTGACGGAAAGGTGGAAGACAGCGAACAGGCGGCCGCTAGGGCGAGGGGTTGGGCCTCGGCCAGCGAGATGGGCCAGGAAGAGCCCATCTGCCTCCTCTTTCTCTCTCTCAACAGAAAACAAAACAATTTGCTTTAATTAAAACAAAGAGAAGCAAAAAATAAATGTAGATGTTAGAGAGAGAAGTCCTAAAAGAAATTAAATACATTTTTGAGTTCACAAAAATGCATGCTATTTAATAAAAATGAAGTGGGCATTTTAGAGCAATTAAATATTTTACCTAATTATATTAACTAGGCACTGTTGCAAAGTTATTAAAAGGAAAAAAGTCCAACCATGAAAGAGGAATATTTTATAAATCTTGGAAGCTTATTTAGAAGGGGTTCAACAATTTTAACAAGTGAAAACAGCAAGTAAATATTATCATGTGGAATATTTAGAAGGAGAGAAAAAAGGTGATGGTTTGAAATGGGATGGATTTGAGCACCACTTCAAACAAAGCAACACATGCACTCATCCCACACACATACACTCATATCACCACCACAATCACAAGGCAACCATGAGAAGAAAATATTATGCATAGATATGATGATCATGATGGCATGATGCATGATGAATGATGAATGAAATGACAAAGGCAAGTAGAAACCAAACTTATGATGGCATTAAAAATATGAGGTCACACATGAGAACCATTACAAATATGGCAAGGGATGCACTTGGGCTATTACATTTCATCTAGTCACTTTCATCAGGTTGGTTTGATTTGTGTTCGCTACTTTGATAATTTGATATGTGGGTGGACAGTTGCTTGGGTGTTGTTCTTAGTTGAACAACCTCCCACTTATGATTAACGCCCTTGCAAGCATCCGCAACTACGAGAAAACTATTAAGATAACATCTAACCATAACATTAAACATGTGGATCCAAATCAGCCCCTTACGAAGTAGCGCATAAACTAGGGTTTAAGCTTCTGTCACTCTAGAAAGCCATCGTCTAATAACAACTCCACAATGCATTCCCTTAGGCCCAAGGATGGTGATGTGTCATGTAGTCTACGTTCACATGACACCACTAAGGGAATCACAACATACATATCATCAAAATATCGAACACGTATCAAACACACATGATTACTTGTAACATGACTTCTCCCGTGACCTCAAGAACAAAGGTAACTACTCACAAATAATATGCATTCTCAAGAATAGAGGGGTATTGAATAGCATAATGGATCTGAACATATAATCTTCCACCAAATAAACCATACAGTAATCAGCTACACAAGGTAATCAACTTACTAGTCACCCACATGTACCAATCTGAGGTTCCGGTACAAAGATGGAACACAAGAGATTAACTAGGGTTTGAGAGGAGATGGTGTTGTTGAAGATGTTGATGAAGAATGGACTACCAAAGATGAGAGGGTTGTTGGTGATGACGATGGCTTCGATTTCCCCCTCCGGGAGGGAAGTTCCCCAAGAGGAATCGCTCCATCGGAGGCCAAAAGTGCTCCTACCCAAGTTCCACCTCAAGACGGCGGCATTCCATCCCGAAAGTCCTCTCCTGATTTTTTTTTCTAGGTCAAAACACCTTATATACCAGAAGATGGGTTGTGGAGGTGGGTTGTGCTGAGCACAACCCACCAGGGCGCGCTTGGGGGGGAGGGCTGGAGGGCCTTGGAGTCTTGTGCTCACCAGGGTGGGGGCCTTCGGTAGTTATTCGGTTCCAATATTCATTAAATATTCTATAAAAAATCTCCGTGAAGTTTTAGCTCATTTGAAGACGTGCAGAATATCTATCTCTTGTATGCTTTTTCAGGTCCAGAATTCCAGTTGTCGGTATGCTCCCTCTTAGTGCAAACCTTGCAAATTATGACAGAAAAGGCATTAGAATTACCGCATAAAGCATTACTATGATTAAAACATTATAAATAATAGTATGAAATGATGATGCAAAATGGACGTATCATTGGGATCAATAGAACTACTAGAAGCAATATCATTGGATTTATCATTTTTGTTGCTACTACTTGAAGAACCTTTCTTGCCTTTGTTACTAGTTTGCTAAGCCTTAACTTGTGGAATGAATGTAGACAAGATAAGTAGTTTGGCTAGATAATAGGAAGTATTCTTTCGAAGATCGCCATTGATAGCTTTAAGTAATTCATGCTCTTGCTCCAAATTGAGCTTCTTGAAGCGGAGCTTCTCAAGAGCCCTTACAAGTTCTCTATGATCTTCAGAAGTATACTCGTGGGCTAACTTAACAGTGTTTAGTTCTTTAGTTAGTCGGTCTATTTCCAACTTATCATCATCACACGACTTATCTTGACTAGAGTGATTACTAATAAGTTCATTTTGACTAGTATCACTAGATTTATCAAATATAAAGTCATCATCTCCTAGTAGGTCATCCTCGTCACTATTGAAATCAAGATATTCTGGGTGTGGTACCTCGAGGCCTTTATCCACGAATTAACTTCCACTCCCTTCATTTGGTGAATCAAATATGTCACAAGAGTTGGAGGAAATGAGTGCAAGTCTGGCAACACCTTCATCTTGACTATAGTCGGAGTCGGAGTGATAGCTTCTCTCAGAGTGGTTGTCGAATTCGGATCCAGAAACCCATTCACCAACATGAGCTTGATGTCTTCTTCTTGAGTAACTCTTGGTGTATTTGTCCTTATTCTTCGAGTCCCTACTTCTCCTTGAGGGTCTTCGTTCATAACGATCATCTCTACTCCTTCTCTCTCTTCGAGGTGACTCATCTCTTGAGCTCTTTCTTCTAGGTGACTCTTCCCTTCTTTTGTGTGTGTGTGGTGGTGGTGCACTCATTGGAGTACTGTCCAGGCCTTCCACAATTGTAATAATTCCGGTCACGACTAGATGAATGCTTCTCTTCATATCTTGAGTTGGAGTTCCTCTCTTTGCCTCTACTCTTGTAGAACTTGTTGAATTTATTGACCATGAGGCTTATCTCTTCATTGGTAACAAGGTTGTCGCTTGAAGTAGCGGGAGCATCACTTGAGGCTTTGTAAGCACCACTTGACTTGTTGTGAAGTTCTTCCTTGTCCTTGAGTGACATCTCATGAGCAACAATCCTTCCACTCACTTCCATAGGCTTGAGATCTTTGTAGTTTGGCATCATTTAGATTAATGTGCACACGGTGTCATACTTTCCATACAAAGCTCTAAGTATCGTTTTGCTGATGAATTTGTCGGTCATTTCTTTGCTTCCTAAGCCGGCAATCTCATTGGTAATGAGATCTAGCCTAGAGTACATCTCCGCGACTCCTTCACCATCCTTCATCTTGAACTTGTCAAATTGACTTTGAAGCACAAACAACTTAGATTCTCTGATAGAATCGGTACCTTCGTGCATATCAACCAAAGTGTCCCAAATTTCCTTTGCATTCTCAAGGCGGCATATTTTTTTGAACTCTTCAGGGCATAGGCAATTGAAAAGAATGCCATGTGCTTGAGCATTGTATTGCAGCATCTTCAATTCTTCCGTGGTCGCTTCACGATCTGGTTCCTTTCCATCACCAAAGAAATCACCTTGCAAGACAACACGAACAACATCCCAAATGGCAGGGTTATGACCAAGAATATGCATCTTCATCTTATGCTTTCAACTAGCAAAATTTGTGCCATTGAAGTATGGACCTATATGGTGATAATTTCCCTCACTAGACGCCATAGTCTCCTAGGTTGTGCAACCAATGCAATGGAGACCAAAGCTCCGATACCACTTGTAGGATCGAAAGTAAGTCTAGAGGGGGGTTCATTAGACTACTTGACCAAATAAAAATTCTACCTTTTCCCAATTTTAGTTGTGGGCGATTTTAGCAATGATAGCAAGTCAAGCACACCCTACACATGCATGTCTAAGAGTATAGCAGCAGAAAGTAAAGACAAGCACATGTAGTACAGGGTAGGGATAGAAGATCCAATACAATTGTAGACATGAGGATTTTTCCCGTGGTTCCGATAGGTGGCGTTATCATACATCCATGTTTATGGAGTCTTCAACCCACGAAGGGTAACGGTCGCGAGAGTCCACGAAGGGATCCACCCATCAGGGTCCACAAAGTAGCAACCTTGACTATTCCATAATGGCTTCCGTCCACAAAGGACTAGCCTCACTATGGGTAGATCTTCATGAAGTAGGCGATCTCCTTGCCTGTACAAACTTCTTGGTTCAACTCCACAACACAAAGTAGGAGGATCCCAAGCAACACCTAACCAATCTAGGAGGCACCACCCTCCAAAAGATAATAGGCTTGATAGTGATGATGAACTCCTTGCTCTTGTGCTTCAAGATGATAGACTCCTCAGCACACAATCACTCTCTCATAGATTTGGCTTGGTAGAAGAGATTGATTGGGTGGAAAGAAACTTGGGGAGGCTAGAAATCATGATCCATATGGTTGGAGTGGATGATCTTGATATCAACACCAGGGTAGATCGTTCTGTCGGGACCCCGATCCTAAGTCATATGATTCCATACAGTAACAAGCCACATCACTTTGCGGCCTCACGCACGGTACTCCACGGTTGCCACCTTACCTTGGTCGGGACCGTTTGCGTCTTTTGACTCACGTATGTGAACATGTCGCTGGCAATCACACAACAAAGAACCAGGGCCGAGATGACTAGTCATAGAACCCAAGTGGCACATCCGTACGGAAACAGGCATACATAACCCAGCAATGCAGGTGTCGGTCTTAAGCGTGTGTAGACGAGTCATAGCAAGCTACAAGGACTCCATTACGTCGCGAGACACGGATGTCATCACTGCACGTAGACGAGTCATAGCAGGCTACGGGGACTCCATTACACTGCGAGACATTTCCCCAAAGGGACAGACACAGCAGCAAAGAAGGATACATGCCAGTCAATCAATGTGTCCGGAGCAGTAGCAAGCTACCATGGCTCGGTGGAAGCACAAAGAGGCAGTTTTCCGTAAAGAGTACTACTAAAGGCACACGACTAGGTGTCGGATCCCATACATACCGTTGCACGTCACACGTACGCACGACATGCCCGATATGCATAGATACAACTATAGCATCACAACATAACCATACAACAACATGACTTTTATTTAAGAGGCTCAGACGAGCCTTGCATAATATGTTCTTGCAGATAGGGGTCACATGACCCGGCACTCAAGTCATACAAACATAGTCATACAAGCCAGCGGAAACTTAAGCTGTCTGAGTACAGACGGTAAAATATAAAAGAGGCACATGGCCTGACTATCTACAGCCCACCACACGGGCAAGATCGTAGCTGGGACACCAGCTATTCGGCATCGTCAACGTCTAGATAGAACCCACCTACTGGGTCATGGGTCTCTTCTGCAACATTAATTAAGCAAGGATGAGTACAATCGTACTCAGTAAGTCTTTAAAACAGACCTAGTCTAGTTATGCTCATGTGTCAACAAGGGGGTGGTGGAGTTTATGCAGAAAGCCAGCTTTGACTCATGGCTAACCTACATTACTCAATTTTAACTCCTTGTTACAATTTTAGTTATCGCACACGAGTCCACTACCTCCATCACAATACACTACCATGGATTCACCTTCCCCTTCTGGAAGAGTGCTCTCCACAGTACTCACACTTGTCTTGAAATTTTTAGAGGTATCCATTTGGTTATCTATGAACAGCATAAGTTCTCCAAGTAGTCCATATCCGAGGACGCGGCTATTCGAATAGTTTCATAACCCTGCAGGGGTGTACTTCTTCACACACGCTCTCGCCACTTATCGATGTGTGCTTATAAAACCATGCACCTCGGCAACCTTCAAGCGGATGCCCAGCGAGGGAGTCGGCCACGACCGTCAATCACATAAGACCTCTAGTCCAGCCTACCGCCTATTTGAGACTGACCCGCACGGAAGTCCGGCCGAAGTTTCCGCTATGGTCCCAAACGATGTGCGCAGGGTTCCCAAGCCCACCATTCGGGTGACCCTTGGTACACCGTGCCACTGCCTACCGCGTCGTAACCCACCCCGAAGGTCAGCGCTACGCACGGCCTCCAGCATGCTATAAACACTAGAAACTACTTGGAATAACTGGACCAAAGACTAAGCGACTGATAAGTCGAGCGAGGTCATATTTCAGGGCCAAGCATGTGGTAGTATCTCATCTTGGATCACAAACACGGAACCCAGTTCCTAAGAACGGTCCCAATGAGACAACCCACTATGTACTCCTACATAGACCCTCATCGCTACCTTTACCAAATCGTATTCATTTTATGCTCATCACATCGGACAACACTGTTTCACTCAGTTCATCACCCAGATGAAACAGACCTGACATACTCTAAGCATAGCAAGCATAGCAGGCAAAGTAAGCTAAGCACATCATGGCACAAGCATCTACCAAGTATGCTAGGTTGCAAGGTATAGCTAACTATTGTGACAAGATCAGGTCATGCATAAGAATGGGATCATCTACCGTGAATGACTGACATGTGATCGTTTGTTCGAGTGGAATAAATGAGAGCAGGAGCGAGAGAATGGGATGTTATCGGAATGATCAATGGGGTTGCTTGCCTTGCTGGGTTGCGGAAGAGTTCTCTCCTTCGTCGGGGCATGGAGTAGTATCCTCCGGATTAGGGCCTACCGCAACGCAGATGAAAACATTCAATACAAGCAGATGCAACAATATGAGGCATGATCATGGCATGATAGTATGCATGGATGAGCTAATGTAACTAGTGATCATGTCAATTTGAAATGTATTTGAATATAGGTTCAAAGTTGTTCTCATATCAAATTCTATATATTGACCTAATGCTAAAATGTCCATGTTCACCTATTTAGGTTGCTCTACCATGCATGAGAATAGCACCATTGGATTCATTGGATTTTTCTGATAAATTTTCATATATAAATTATTTTCATCTGACTTACAGATTAATATATATGATTTTTCAAAGTTTTAAATATTTTCCGGAATTATTTTTAAATAAGAAATTGACTTATTGCATCAGCATGATGTCATGATGACATCAGCTGGTCAACTAACCCGGCCCAGAGTCAAACCTGACATGTGGGGTCCACATGTCAGTGTCTGGTTAATTTAATTAACTGATTAAAATTAATCCTGGTTTAATTAGCTAACTAGGCCCACCTGTCAGTGACTAGTTAACTTAATTAATTGGAATAATTAACTTAACTTAATCTGGGATTAATCAGAGGCTGGCCCCACCTGTCATTGACCCACAGGGTCAAGCCAGGGCCCACCTGCGGTCAAACTCGTCGGAGTTGGCCGGCGGTTCGACGCCGGTGACCATCAGGGACGGCGGAGTCCGTCGGGTTTCTCCTACAGGGGGAGATTTGGTGCGCTAAGACCACCGGAGTGCAGCCCGTGCACGACCGCATCCAACCGAGGCCACTGGAGGTCGGGGGGTCGCCGGAGCTCGCCGGAAACGAGCTCGTGGCGGCGGTCGGAGCTCGTGCTCAAACCAAAACGCAATACAGGGCACGGGACGACCCGGCGATGGGTTCTACGAGCTCCTGGGAACTCCAGGAGTTCATTCATGCAAACGCGCGTGAGCTTAGAGGACTACACGCACGGCGACGACCGACCACGGCGGCGAGGAGGATTCGGGTCCGACGGCTAGGCTAGCTACGGCGTGAGGAAGAGAAGGGAAACGCAGGGGGAGGGAAGAGGAGCTCACTGCGGATCCAGGGAGCTGGTCAGCGGCCTCGGGGACACAGCGACGGCGACGAATCGACGTCTCATGACGGCAGCTTCGGCAGGGGATCGGGAGAGAGAGATAGAGGAGAAGGGAGGGGATGAAAGAGCTCGAGAAGGAGGCGCTCGCGACTTCCAGACACAAGGGAGGCAGGGAGGCAGCCTGCTCGGTGGCAAGCAGGAGGTGGAGGCCGGCGACGGCTCGGTCGCCACCTCGACGCCTACTGGCGCGAGGTGGAAGATGACCCTTCCACCCCTGTGGGCTGGGCTGGGCCTTCCACTCGACCAGGTAAGCCTCTCCCTTTTATTTTTATTTTCTGTTTTCTGTTTTCTAACATTTGTTTCATTTTCTTTACAGGTCCAAATACCCCTTCAATAATTCTAAAACTTTTTATAACTTCAAGTTTGAATATTTCAAACTTGTATCAAAAGTTTAAGATTATTTTGAAAGCAGTGATAATGATAATGTTTTTATTTGTCATTTTTAGAGACATAATTCATTAATTTAAAATATTTCCAATGTTCAAATAATTGAAATGGTCCCTGTATATCGATGCCTTTAATTATCAGACATAGGGAACATTTTTTATGGGAATTTTGGATTTGTTGAAATTTCATTTATCTGGAATTCCTTTAATTCATAAAATGCTTAGGGTTTCTTTCTTTCTCCCCATTTCATATTGATGCAATGATGATGATGATGATGCAAACACATTGGTAGCCTAATACACTTGCTAGGGTTGTGACAACTCACCCCCACTCAAAAGAATCTCGTCCCGAGATTTTGAAGTTGTCGGGAAGAGCGCGGGGTACTCTAGTCGAAGACGATCTTCTCTTTCCCATGTCGCCTCCTTTTCAGAATGATGCGACCACTGAACCTTAAGAAACTTGATGTTCCGACGCCGAGTGGTACGCTCAGCTTGGTCGAGAATACGAACGGGGTATTCCCGGTATGAAAGGTTATGTTGGAGATCAAGCGTTTCGTGGTCCACTTCTCGGACAGGGTCCGAAAATCAACGCCTGAGTTGAGAGACGTGGAAGACATCATGAACTTTGGAAAGATGTGAAGGAAGTTCCAATTGGTAGGCAACCTCTCCTCGTTTAGCAAGAATGCGAAAAGGTCCAATGTAACGAGGAGCCAACTTGCCTTTGATACCGAATCTATGGGTACCCTTCAAAGGTGTAACCTGAAGGTAAGCCTTCTCGTCGACTTCATAAGTCACCGACTTATGATGACGGTCATATTGACTCTTTTGAAGGGATTGGGCTGTTTTCAACTTTTCACGAAAATGCGAACTTGCTCCTCTGCATCCTGGATCATGTCGACATTTTCGTCCATAGAGAACTTCAAAAGGGGCTTTGCCCAAGCTTGATTGATAACTGTTGTTATATGCAAATTCAGCAAATGGAAGGCAGTTCTCCCAATTCATACCGAAAGATATAACACAAGCTCGGAGCATGTCTTCGAGAATTTGATTGGCTCGCTCAACTTGACCACTTGATTGAGGGTGGAAAGTAGTGCTAAAGGATAGATGAGTCCCCATGGCAGTTTGAAAACTTCCCCAAAATCGAGAAGTAAAGATACTTCCATAGTCTGAGTTAATCTCCAAGGGAACACCATGAAGAGAAACAATTCGAGAAACGTATAACTCTGCTAGCTGACTAGCAGTAATGCTTTCCCGAACAGGAAGAAAATGAGCCACTTTGGAGAGGCGATCAATGACTACGAATATATCATTGTTCCCTCTCTTGGTCCTGGGAAAACCGGTGATGGAATCCATACCGACCTTATCCCATTTCCATTCAGGAATAGCTAAAGGTTGAAGGGTGCCAGCAGGCCTTTGATGCTCTGCTTTCACACGACGACAAACGTCGCAATTAGCCACATAATGAGCAATTTCTCTCTTCATCCTAGTCCACCAGAACCTCTGGCGTAGGTCCTGATACATTTTGGTACTACCCGGATGAATTGTGAGAGGAGAGTCATGAGCCTCCTTAAGAACCAGCTGCCTGAGATGTTGGCTTTTAGGAACCACTAAACGGCCCTGAAAAAGCACTACACCTTGATCATCTATAGAGAAGTCCTTAGCGAGACCGCTAACGAGGTTCTCTTTGATCCGGGAAATTCCCTTATCACGCCTTTGGCCAGCTATGATTTGATCCTTAAGAGTAGGTTTCGCCACCAAGTTGGATAGGAATCCTTGAGGAACAATGTGAAGATTTAACTTCCTGAATTCTTCATGGAGAAGCGGTTGACCTCGTTGTAACATCAAATTGTTACAATAAGACTTACGACTTAGTGCATCAGCCATGACATTGGCTTTTCCCGGGGTGTAAGTTATCCCTAAGTCGTAATCTGTAATCAACTCTACCCACCGTCTTTTCCTGAGATTCAAATCCGGCTGGGTGAAAATATATTTCAGACTTTGGTGATCAGTGTAAATCTCGCAACGATTACCCAGAAGGTAATGTCGCCATGTCTTTAGTGCATGGACTACAGCTGCAAGCTCAAGATCATGTGTTGGATAATTATCCTCATGTGGACGCAACTGTCGAGATGCGTATGCAATCACATGACGATCTTGCATGAGAATGCAACCTAATCCTTGTCGCGAGGCGTCGCAGTAGATAATAAAGTCCTTAGAAAAATCTAGTGGCACCAGAACGGGAGCAGAGGTCAGTCGCCTTTTCAACTCCTGAAAACTATGCTCACATTGTGGGGTCCACTCGAACTTCTTATCTTTCTTGAGGAGTTCAGTCAGAGGTTTCGCAACCTTGGAGAAGTTCTCAACAAAGCGGCAACAATAGCTCGCTAAGCCAAGGAAACTCCGAATTTGCTTAACCGATTCAGGTTGAGTCTAATCAAGGACGGACTGAACTCTCTCGGGATTGACAGCAATACCTTTGCCAGAGATCACGTGGCCCGGATAGGTCACTTCCGGCAACCAAAATTCACACTTAGAGAATTTGGCATACAGGCGGTGCTCTCGAAGTTTCATCAATACCAGCCTTAGATGCTCGGCATGTTCTTGTTCGTTCTTCGAGTAGATGAGTATGTCATCGAGGTAAACCACGACGAACTTATCCAAATACTCCATGAAGATCGAATTCATCAGACGAGAGAAGGTAGCTGGGGCATTGGTTAAACCGAAGGACATGACGGTGTACTCGTATTGGCCATAACGAGTGACAAAAGCCGTTTTAGGAATATCCCCGTTTCTAATTCTGATTTGATGGTATCCCAACCTCAAATCCATTTTGGAAAAGACAAAGGATCCAGCGAGTTGATCATACAAATCGTTGATCCTGGGGAGCGGATACTTGTTTTTGATAGTGACCAAATTCACTGGTCGGTAATCCACAACCATCCGATCCGATCCATCCTTCTTCTTAACAAAGAGGACGGGGCAAGCCCAAGGAGAAGAACTAGGACGAATGAAACCTTTCTTCAAAGCTTCATCAAGTTGGGTTTTTAGCTCGGCTAGTTCTAAGGGTGCCATCTTATAGGGTCTTCTGGCTATTGGAACTGTCCCTGGAATAAGTTCTATCACGAACTCAACATCTCTGACAGGTGGAATACCTGGCAGTTCTTCTGGAAAGACATCCGGAAAATCACGGACTACCGGAATATCTTCTAGCTTAGGGAGAGGGCTAGCATTTAAGGAATAGAGTTGGCGCTTGGTTGTTCGAGTAGAGACATTAACTATCTCACCCGAGGGATGTGTAAGTTGAACATTCCTAGAATGAGTATCAATCTTGGCATAGTGGGCTTTCATCCAATCCATACCTAGAATGATATTGATGTCCGAAGACTTAAGAGCTATCAAGGATGCTAGGAATACTAGTCTATCCACCAGAATTTCATTATCATGGCTCACTCTAGAAGTTTGCCACTTTGAACCAGGAGTCTGAACTACTAAAGGAGTGGGCATGTCACCGAAAGACATGTTATGCAACTGTGCATAACTTTCTGAGATGAATGAATGAGATGCCCCAGTATCAAATAGAACAGATGCTGGATGGCTATTAACAAGAAGCGTACCTAGAATGACATCAGGGTCTTCAAGAGCTTCTTCAGCAGACACATAGTTAACTCGCCCACGGGCAGGAGTTGGCTTCACATAGAAGGCTTTCCCTGGTTTTCCGCGTCCAGCGGGCTTGGCATTGTTCTGGGGACATTCACGAGAATAATGTCCCGGTTCTCCACACTTGTAGCATACCACTGTAGCACGAGGGGCAACATTTACTTGTGGTCCTCCAAATGGTCTGGGTGGAGGGTTGGACTGAACTGGACGAGGTGCCTAGAAGGATGGCCTCGCAGTGTACCTTGCCGGCATAGCTGCATTGGGTACCCATATTCGGTGCTTGTTGGGTCCTGAACCCGATGCAGGGTTGAAGTCACGGTTATGCCTCCTTGTGGCCTCGTAGTCAATCTGTCCGGACTTGGCATTGATAGCTTTATTGACGAGAGCTTGAAAGGTGGTGCACTCATGCAGGCGAAGATCTCGATGAAGCTCAGCATTAAGTCCCTTGCGGAACCTAGCCTGCTTCTTGCCATCGGTTGAAACTTCCTCTGGAGCATAGCGAGCAAGATTACTAAACTCGCGGTTGTTTGCATCCACTAACAATCTGCCCTGGGTGAAGGCGTGGAATTCCTCTCTCTTGTGGTCCATCAGCCCTTCCGGGATGTGATGGAGACGAAATGCGGCGCTGAACTCTGCCCAGGTTGGTGTAGGTCCTTGGGGACGCATAGCTTCATAGCTTTCCCACCACAGGTTGGCAGGTCCCTCCAGAAAGTATGTCACAAAGGTCACCTTGTTGGTCTCTGAAACATTTGCAGCTCGAATCTTGCGTGACATACTGGTCAGCCAATCATCCGCATCGAGGGGATCGATCGAGTGATGGTACTTAGGCGGACACAGTTTAATGAAGTCACCAAGTGACACTCCATCATGGTGATCATTGCGGGGAGCGCGAGCAGTGTTCTGTTCAATCCTCTCCAATAGCCTGTTGGTCTCCCTCTTATTCCTTTCAGCTTCTAGCATCACCTCCGCTAGAGATGGTGCTCGTGGCAGCTCTTCTTGCCTTGGATGGCTACTCTCGCCTTGCTCATGAGCATGCACGGGTTTGTTCCTGGTTGACACCATCCTGGGGAAAACAATCCATAGCTTAGACATGGGGAACAACAACTCTAGGGCATGAATTAAGGAATGCACTGATCAACATGGCATGTAAGATAAACACCAATCAACATGGTAAAGCAACTACCATATGAACATTAGGTTTCATACACACCATGGCTTAATTCAGTACAAACCCAAGCTGAAGACAACTACGGAGAGATAACACAACTCATCAGAGGCATTACAAGCATCCTATACATTATCTATCTACACCTCCGGAACTCAAATCTCGACCTTGACCATATCCCACAAGACACACAGGACTGTGGCGATACGTCTACTACCATACTAGATCTAGCATCCACGCACTCAAACATCACCGTAGAATGCCTCGTACAGGTTACCCCCGTGACCTGGGAGCTGAACCTGAGGATCTGGAAACACTCTAGCCTGGGATCCCTGGAAACCATAGGGACACGGGTGTGGCCTTGGTCCCCTTGTCGGCGGCAACAGCGGTCCTCGAAGAGGGGTGATGCCTCCAACATCAGGCCAGTCTACGTGTGCTGGCAAATGAGTCCGCGATGGAGTCAGCATCTCCATATCTCCATAACCTGTCTGCACGACAGGTGCCAACTGCGTCAAGGCTGTCCAAAGACGGGCACGGGTAGCATAGAGCTCCATTCGAAGGGCACGTGCATCACGATCCCTGTTCTCCAACATCTGAGCGGTCACCTGCAGTCTAGGGTCTTCATGAGAATGATCAGAGTAGGCTGCACTGAGATATCCATCCTCTCCTCCCATGGAAGCAGGAACATAGCAGAACTCCGTGTTCTGAAGCAGACCATGGTGAAACCTCATAATAGTTAGCATAGTGTAAGCGGCTTCCTGCACTGCCATATCTATGGTAACTCCCAATCCATGAGTCCAGTGAAGCGGCTCTGCAGCTCCAGGATATGAAGGGTATATCCTAACAGTACATAGATACTGACTCTGGTTGAAATCTCGGTACTGCTCCTCCATTGTGTACTCCGGGTACCAACGATATCCAGCCTCCATCATCACTCTAACCAACATGGCCGTGTGACCCGGCACATCGATGCACCTGGTCAGACGAACCACCTGACGGAAAGGGCGGGATGGCATCTGAAACAGAGGATGATGCAAAGACATTAGAGATCCTAGCAGAAATTGGACAGCATAACGGCTGTAATTGCTCAACAAAAATTTTGAGACAATTGAAAGGAGATTGGAAAGACATAACCACTCGACTATCTAGACTCAAATCTCTTCTCACATCAACAACACTAGAGTAACTGCACTTACTCACAAGCAAGCTAGCTATTGGTCCATGGCTAGTAACTCGTCATCCTAAGCAATAGATGAGGATCCTAGTTCCTATCCCCGTAGATAAGATGAGAATGACCCAGCTTAGAATAACTCGGGACGAGGAGTAAAAGAGCCTTACGTTCCCTTCCACAATCAATTCCCCTACTTATCTATAGTGTTTCTAGACTCAACTTCGACCGGTTTGGCTTGGTAGTCCTACAGTCAGTCAGGCTCTGATACCAATGTTGTCGGGACCCCGATCCTAAGTCATATGATTCCATACAGTAACAAGCCACATCACTTTGCGGCCTCACGCACGGTACTCCACGGCTGCCACCTTACCTTGGCCGGGACCGTTTGCGTCTTTTGACTCACGTATGTGAACATGTCGCTGGCAATCACACAACAAAGAACCAGGGCCGACATGACTAGTCATAGAACCCAAGTGGCACATCCGTATGGAAACAGGCATACATAACCCAGCAATGCAGGTGTCGGTCTTAAGCGTGTGTAGACGAGTCATAGCAAGCTACAAGGACTCCATTACGTCGCGAGACACGGATGTCATCACTGCACGTAGACGAGTCATAGCAGGCTACGGGGACTCCATTACACTGCGAGACATTTCCCCAAAGGGACAGACACAGCAGCAAAGAAGGATACATGCCGGTCAATCAATGTGTCCGGAGCAGTAGCAAGCTACCATGGCTCGGTGGAAGCACAAAGAGGCAGTTTTCCGTAAAGAGTACTACTAAAGGCACACGACTAGGTGTCGGATCCCATACATACCGTTGCACGTCACACGTACGCACGACATGCCCGATATGCATAGATACAACTATAGCATCACAACATAACCATACAACAACATGACTTTTATTTAAGAGGCTCAGACGAGCCTTGCATAATATGTTCTTGCAGATAGGGGTCACATGACCTGGCACTCAAGTCATACAAGCATAGTCATACAAGCCAGCGGAAACTTAAGTTGTCTGAGTACAGACGGCAAAATATAAAAGAGGCACATGGCTTGACTATCTACATCCCACCACACGGGCAAGATCGTAGCTGGGACACCAGCTATTCGGCATCGTCAACGTCTAAATAGAACCCACCTGATGGGTCCTGGGTCTCTTCTGCAACATTAATTAAGCAAGGATGAGTACAATCGTACTCAGTAAGTCTTTAAAACAGACCTAGTCTAGTTATGCTCATGTGTCAACAAGGGGGTGGTGGAGTTTATGCAGAAAACCAGCTTTGACTCATGGCTAACCTACACTACTCAATTTTAACTCCTTGTTACAATTTTAGTTATCGCACACGAGTCCACTACCTCCATCACAATACACTACCATGGATTCACCTTCCCCTTCCGGAAGAGTGCTCTCCACGGTACTCACACTTGTCTTGAGATTTTTAAAGGTATCCATTTGGTTATCTATGCACAGCATAAGTTCTCCAAGTAGTCCATATCCGAGGACGCGGCTATTCGAATAGTTTCATAACCTTGCAGGGGTGTACTTCTTCACACACGCTCTCGCCACTTATCGCTGTGTGCTTATAAAACCATGCACCTCGGCAACCTTCAAGCGGATGCCCAGCGAGGGAGTCGGCCACGACCGTCAATCACATAAGACCTCTAGTCCAGGCTACCGCCTATTTGAGACTGACCCGCACGGAAGTCCGGCCGAAGTTTCCGCTACGGTCCCAAACGATGTGCGCAGGGTTCCCAAGCCCACCATTCGGGTGACCCTTGGTACACCATGCCACTGCCTACCGCATCGTAACCCACCCCGAGGGTCAGCGCTACGCATGGCCTCCAGCATGCTATAAACACCAGAAACTACTTGCAATACCTGGACCAAAGACTAAGCGACTGATAAGTCGAGCGGGGTCATATTTCAGGGCCCAGCATGTGGTAGTGTCTCGTCTTGGATCACAAACACGGAACCCAGTTCCTAAGAACGGTCCCAATGAGACAACCCACTATGTACTCCTACATATCCCCTCATCGCTACCTTTACCAAATCGTATTCATTTTATGCTCATCACATCGGACAACACTGTTTCACTCAGTTCATCACCCAGATGAAACAGACCTGACATACTCTAAGCATAGCAAGCATAGCAGGCAAAGTAAGCTAAGCACATCATGGCACAAGCATCTACCAAGTATGCTAGGTTGCAAGGTATAGCTAACTATTGTGACAAGATCAGGTTATGCATAAGAATGGGATCATCTACGGTGAATGACTGACATGTGATCGTTTGTTTGAATGCAATAAATGAGAGCAGGAGCGAGAGAATGGGATGTTATCGGAATGATCAATAGGGTTGCTTGCCTTGCTGGGTTGCGGAAGAGTTCTCTCCTTCGTCAGGGCATGGAGTAGTATCCTCCGGATTAGGGCCTACCGCAACGCAGATGAAAACATTCAATACAAGCAGATGCAACAATATGAGGCATGATCATGGCATGATAGTATGCATGGATGAACTAATGTAACTAGTGATCATGTCAATTTGAAATGTATTTGAATATAGGTTCAAAGTTGTTCTCATATCAAATTCTATATATTGACCTAATGCTAAAATGTCCATGTTCACCTATTTAGGTTGCTCTACCATGCATGAGAATAGCACCATTGGATTCATTGGATTTTTCTGATAAATTTTCATATATAAATTATTTTCATCTGACTTACAGATTAATATGTATGATTTTTCAAAGTTTTAAATATTTTCTGGAATTATTTTTAAATAAGAAATTGACTTATTGCATCAGCATGATGTCATGATGACATCAGCTGGTCAACTAACCCGGCCCAGAGTCAAACCTGACATGTGGGGTCCACATGTCAGTGTCTGGTTAATTTAATTAACTGATTAAAATTAATCCTGGTTTAATTAGCTAACTAGGCCCACCTGTCAGTGACTAGTTAACTTAATTAATTGGAATAATTAACTTAACTTAATCTGGGATTAATCAGAGGCTGGCCCCACCTGTCATTGACCCACAGGGTCAAGCCAGGGCCCACCTGCGGTCAAACTCGCCGGAGTTGGCCGGCGGTTCGACGCCGGTGACCATCAGCGACGGCGGAGTCCGTCGGGTTTCTCCTACAGGGGGTCATTTGGCGCGCTGAGACCACCGGAGTGCAGCCCGTTTATGACCGCATCCAACCGAGGCCACTGGAGGTAGGGGGGTCGCCGGAGCTCGCCAAAACGAGCTCGTGGCGGCGGCCGGAGCTCGGGCTCAAACCAGAACGCGATACAGGGCACGGGACGACCCGGCGATGGGTTCTACGAGCTCCTGGGAACTCCAGGAGTTCATTCATGCAAATGCGCGTGAGCTTAGAGGACTACACGCACGGCGACGACCGACCACGGCGGCGAGGAGGATTCGGGTCCGACGGCTAGGCTAGCTACGGCGTGAGGAAGAGAAGGGAAACGCAGGGGGAGGGAAGAGGAGCTCACTGCGGATCCAGGGAGCTGGTCAGCGGCCTCGGGGACGCAGCAACGGCGACGAATCGACGTCCGATGACGGCAGCTTCGGCAGGGGATCGGGAGAGAGAGATAGAGAAGGGAGGGGATGAAAGAGCTCGAGAAGGAGGCGCTCGCGACTTCCAGCCGCAAGGGAGGCAGGAAGGCAGCCTGCTCGGTGGCAAGCAGGAGGTGGAGGCCGGCGACGGCTCGGTCGCCACCTCGACGCCTACTGGCGCGAGGTGGAAGATGACCCTTCCACCCCTGTGGGCTGGGCTGGGCCTTCCACTCGACCAGGTAAGCCTCTCCCTTTTATTTTTATTTTCTGTTTTCTGTTTTCTAACATTTGTTTCATTTTCTTTACAGGTCCAAATACCCCTTCAATAATTCTAAAACTTTTTATAACTTCAAGTTTGAATATTTCAAACTTGTATCAAAAGTTTCAGATTATTTTGAAAGCAGTGATAATGATAATGTTTTTATTTGTCATTTTCAGAGACATAATTCATTAATTTAAAATATTTCCAATGTTCAAATAATTGAAATGGTCCCTGGTATATCCATGCCTTTAATTATCAGACATAGGGAACATTTTTATGGGCATTTTGGATTTGTTGAAATTTCATTTATCTTTAATTCCTTTAATTCATAAAATGCTTAGGGTTTCTTTATTTCTCCCCATTTCATATTGATGCAATGATGATGATGATGATGCAAACACATTGGTAGCCTAATACACTTGCTAGGGTTGTGACAGGTTCTCTCTTAGAAATTTGGATATGGGAAGTGGGGAACTATTCTGTGTGCTTCTCTTGCGAGTGGGATGTGGTGGAGGGGTATATATATAGGCATATCCAAAAATCCAACCGTTACACAATTATTGACCAACTCAGTGAAACCGAAGTAAAACTCAGTTGATCGATTTGTTTCAAATGTGGCAACTTTTGGAATCTCGGTGAGACCGATATGACATTCTCGATAGTACCGATATGAGTGGCCGAGGGCAGTTTCCAGACTCGGTGAGACCGATCCATAAAACTCAAAAAAAATTATTCTATAAATTTGGTCATCCGAATCTTGGTCACCAAAACTCGGTTGCACCGATGTAGTACTTGGTTGTATCGAGAAGTTAGGTTTGGCTAGGGTTTTGCCTGAGGTGAAAATCGGTAGGGCCGAGTGGGAAACTTAGTGGCACCGATTTTGTAAGATAGGGTTTAGACAGAGTATTTTTATGGGAGAGCTTGTGGGTATTTTTGGTGGCTAGCACTTGTGCACATGGAGCAATTTGTTCACCAACATTACCTTAACACTTTTAATAGTATTGGCTTTCTGTCGTCGTTTTCTCACGACAGATGCCATGGGTAGGCTTATCGAGAGTGGCTGGGACTGAAGGACGCCGACGGGCTTGATACGTCTCCAAAGTATCTGTAATTTATGAATTATTCTTGCCATGTTTACAATAATTCTATATGATTTTGGTATGATTTTATTAGAACTAACCCGGACTGACGTTGTTTTCAGCAGAACTACTGTGGTGTTGTTTTTGTGCAGAAATAAAAGTTCTCGGAATGAGCTAAAAATTTACGGAGAATATTTTTGGAAAATATAAAAAATACTGGAGCGAAGAGTCATCAGAGAGGAAGGCCAACGAAGCCACAAACCACAGGGGGCGCCCACCCCCCTAGGGCATGCCCCCTGGCTTGTGACTTCCTCGTGGACCCCCTGGAGTTGTTTCCGCCGCCACAAACTCTTATAAATATAGAAAACCCCAAAAAGAAACCTAGATCAGGAGTTCCGCCGCTGCAAACCTCTAGAGCCATGAAAAACCAATCGGGAGCCCGTTCTGGCACCCTGCTGGAGGGGGAAACCATCACCGGAGGCCATGTTCATCATCCCGGTGGACTCCATGATGAGAAGGGAGTAGTTCACCCTCGGGGCTAAGGGTATGTACCAATAGCTATGTTTTTGATCTCTCTCTCTCTCTCTCGTGTTCTTGAGATGGCACGATCTTGATGTATCGCGGGCTTTATTGATATACATTGAATCATATGGAGTTTTCCCCTCTATATCTTCTTGTGATGAATTGAGTCTTCCCTTTGAAGTTTTCTTATCGAATTGAGTTTTTGGGGATTTGAGAACACTTGATGTATGTCTTGCGATGGGATATCCATGGTGACAATGGGATGTTCTATTGATCCACTTGATGTATAATTTGTTGATCAACTTGCGGGTTCCGTGACCTTGGGAATCTATGCATAGGGGTTGGCACACGTTCTTGTCTTGACGTTCCGGTAGAAACTTTGGGGTACTCTTTGAAGTTCTTTGTGTTGGATTGAACATGATGAATGTGAAATTATCTGATGCATATCGTATAATCAAGCCCATGGGTACTTGTGGTGACACTGGAGTATCTAGGTGACATTAGGGTTTTGGTTGATGTGTATCTTAAGGTGTTATTTTAGTACGAACTCTAGGGCTGTTTGTGACAATAATAGGGATAGCTCATAAGATTGATCAGAAAAGATAACTTTGAGGTGGTTTCGTACCCTACAATAATTTCTTCGTTAGTTCTCTGCTATTTGTGACTTTGGAGTGAACTCTTTGTCGCACGAAAGGTACTTACATATGATTCAACTATGTCAATATTGTTGAGAGAAATTGCAGTAGTGAAAGTATGGACCCTAGGCCTTGTTTCCAAGCATTTATACAACATTTTGCTTGCTGTTTACTATTTTTTACCTTGCTGTTTTTATATTTTCAGATTACAAAAACCTATATCTACCATCCATATTGCACTTGTATCACCATCTCTTCGTCGAACTAGTGCACCTATACAATTTGCCATTGTATTGGGTGTGTTAGGGACACAAGAGATTTCTTGTATTTGATTGCAGGGTTGTTTGAGAGAAACCATTTTCATCCTACACCTCCCACGGATTGATAAACCTTTGGTCATCCACTTGAGGGAAAATTGCTACTGTCCTAGAAAACCCTGCGCTTGGAGGCCCAACACAAGTCTACAAGAAGAAGGTTGTGTAGTAGACATCAAGCTCTTTCTGGCGCCGTTGCTGGGGAGGTGAGTGCATGAAGGTATAACTTTAGATCTTGCAATTAAATCTTTTAGTTTCTTGCTTTTCACTAGTTTAGTCTATAAAAGAAAACTATAAAAAAATGGAATTGAGGTTGCCTCATATGCTTCATCTTTTTAATGTCTTTCGTGAAAATGATGGAAAGGAAAATTGTGCTCAAGTGTTAGAAGAAGAAGTTATTAAAATGTTTTGCACTAAATCTTTGAGTGACGAGCATGATTGCAGTGTTGTTAGTATGAATTCTTTGAATATCCATAGTACTAATGATGATTGCACTAGTCATGATAAAAATATTTCTTATAAGCATGTCAATTTTTGTGGAGTGCATAGAGTTTGTCAAGACATGCCTAAAATGGAAGATAGATTTTGTAAGAGGCATAAGTATGTAGAAACTAAATGGTTGCAAGAGAGGCTATATGTTTGTTCTCAAATACTTAAAATTTCTTGCCGTCCATGTGAACTTTGTAATGAAAGTGGTCATTTTAACTTCCAATGTGAATTATTTCATGATCGAATTGTGTCCAAGAATTGTGATAACCTCAATACCCTTGATCATCATAATGAACTTAGTCTATTCTCGGGGTATGAACAAATGAAACATGAAACTAAGGATGTTCCAGCTTGGGTTCTCATGAAAATGATTGATTTTGGTCTAAATGAAATCTATATGTATTGTGTGGTAAATTGCATTGAGAATCCTTATATTGCCAATTACTTAAAGACAAGAAAACAATTAGAAGAGGAAGAGAATACTAATGAAGGGGAAGAGGTTTCCAAATGTCCTCCTATTTTTTCTTATGATAAATCAGGTAACGGGGAGAAGCTTTTTATTCAACCAACCTCTTCAAAAAGAAGTTTGGAGGAATTAAATAAAGCCACACATAATGTGGTGAAGAAGAAGAAAAGAAGGAAAAGTAAAGGTAAAGATGTATCTCTCCAAACTAATGTTGCTCCCATTATTGATAGGCCTCATGAGAATAAATCGAAAATAGTTGTGGAATATGATACACTTGAGGATGATTTTGTTATGCCTATTGCTTGTTGTGATAATTATGATTGGGAAGATAATGATACTTCTTATAATCTTGAAAATATTTATGTCACCAACTTGGAGGATGATGATCATAATTGCTATAATATTGGTGCTATCCATACCATTAATAATGAGAGTGATTATGTTTATGATATACAAAGCCACAAGCTTGGGGATGCTATGTTTGATGAAAATGACATGTTTGAGAATTTATTTGCTGCAAATAATGTTTGTCCCAAGCTTGGGGATGCTATGCTTAATGAAGATGATCTTTTTATTCCCCCTACTTTGAATGATCAAATTTGTTATAATGATTGCATGCCTCCTACTTATGATGATTATTGTGATGATACCTATGCAATGAAAAAGAGTGATGATTACTATTATGATACTTTCATAATATGAATATCCTTTTACTAAATATTACTGTTTTAGTGTGTAACCAATTTGTAGTATTCAAGTCTTTTATGATACTCCCACTATTAGTCATGAGAAGAAATTTGCTTATGATGAGAGTAGTAAAATTTCTGTGCTTGTAGATCATGAAAAGAATTCTTTATGTGCTGGTTATATTGTGGAATTACTTCCTGATTCTACTGAAATTATTATGAGAGAGGAACATATACTTATAGGAATTGCAATTATATCAAATTTCCTCTCTATGTGTTCAAATTCTTGAAGATATGCTTGTTTTCCCTTCCTATGCTAGATGATTCTTGCTCCCATAAATTGTTTGCTCACAAAATCCCTATGCATAGGAAGTGGGTTAGACTTAAATGTGCTTGTCATGATATTCATGATGCTCTTTTGCATGTTTCAATTATTATTCCTATACGAGCATCATTGAAATCATCATGCCTAGCTAAAAGGCATTAAAGAAAAGCGCTTGTTGGGAGACAACCCAACACTTTTACTTTCTGTTTTGTGTGTTAACATGATTAAGGTACTGTATTAATCATGTTTTGTGTCTTTTATTTCAATAAAGTGCCAAGTAAAGCCTTTGGGATAGTGTGGATACTTGCTTGTTTGATTCTGTGCAAAAACAGAAAGTTTTGCGTCCAGTATATGAATTATCTGATTTTACTGGGGCTTCAAAAAATTCTGAAATTCTTATGCAAACTTTATATGAAAATTCAGTGAGTTTTCCTAATTTATCAGAATATTTAGAGTCCGGTTATTATGGTGATCATTCAGATCTTTATAGACTGTTCTGTTTTTGACAGATTCTGTTTTGCATGCACAGTTTGCTTGTTTCAAGTGTTACTATAGCTTATATTGAGTAATATAATTTGTGGGAGTGATGGAATACAGTAGGTATCATGTGTTAATAATTATGAATCTTTTCTTGACAGTACCTAACTGAATGATTTATCTTTATAACACTAACCCTTCTCACAAAGTTTCGTTAAGTTTTGTATGATTGAAGTTTTCAAGTTTTGGGTGAGACACCGATATGAGAACAATAAGAAGTGATAATAATCTAATCTTGGGTATTCCCAAGGCACACCCAAGGTAATATTCAATGAAGACTCGAGCGTCTAAGCTTGGGGATGCCCCGGAAGGCATCCCCTCTTTCGTCTTCAACACTATCGGTATATCTTACTTGGAGCTATATTTTTATTCGTCACATAATAGAAGTTTTGCTTGTAGCATAATTTTATTTTTTTGTTCTTTGTTAGGTGTTATTTATAATCTTGTTTTTCAATAAAAAGTTCCAAGAATTGCCTTTAGGATGCTTGAATTGCATGTTTGATGTGTGCTGTGTAAAAACTGAAACTTCTGCTGTAGTATTTGAATTTTCATATTTTACTAGAACGTGGAAAGTTTCTGAAATTTCTGCAAAGTATTTTCATATAAATTTTATATCATGTCCTAAATTTTTATAATTTTTGAGTTATATAAGTACACTATTTTCATAAATATCTACAGACTGTTCTGTTTGGGCAGATTGTTGTCATAGTTTTGTTATCTACTTATCCTATAGTTTCCATAGCCTATATTGGTAGGTATAAATTGTGGAAACGATAGTATATAGTACCTAATGTTTGAAAATTATTATGAAACTTGTCTTGGCAGTACATGAAGTGTTGATTTATTCTTATGTGTACTAACCTATCTCACGAGTTCTTTTCAAGTTTTGTGTGGAAGATGTTTTTGAGAATAAGTGAAACCGGGATATGAGAGGATTGAACGAGATACAAAAGCTCAAGCTTGGGGATTCTCAAGGCACACCAAGTAAATATTTCAATAACTCTCAAGCATCTAAGCTTGTGGATGCTACGCATCACACATCTCTTCATCAACAATTTTCGGTTAGCCTATGTTGAGCCTAAATTTTTATTCGTTCACATGATATGTGCTATTCTTGCAATGATATTTTTGTTTTGCTTGATGTTTAAATAAAATACTCAGATCTGAAAATATTTATTGAGAGAGAGAGATAGTCCTCACATAGCTACTTAATTGTTTGACTACTCATTGATCATCACTTATATGTTTTGGAGTAGTTTTGTCATTTACTCTCGTGCTTCACGTATATCCTATGAGTAAATGGTTGAATGAATTGAATATCATAAATCCTAAATTATATTTGTTTTATATGCTTATCCCATGGGGGGTAATGACTTCACATTATAGAAGTATAGGTGATAAAATTTATTGAAAGTTAGCAACCACCGCATTGGTCACTTGAACCATTCATGAAAGAATATTGAAGGAAGAGAGATTTCACATATAAATATTCTATCTTGGACATATTCTATGATTGTGATTACCCATTAATTATTTTCAAACTTGAGCAAATTAGTTGAAGTTGGACAAGAAAGACAACGTAATGAGTTATGCTTGGGTATATTTGCATAGAAGTTATATTGTTATTGTAGCGACCCGACTCAAAACGAGTCAAGCCTCTGAGTTTTCTGTGCCATCCCTGGATCAGTATGCTGGCACACACAGTACATCAATGTAAATATCAAAGTGCAATCACATGTATTAACGTAAAACTGATATATACCTTAAAATAGTAGCAGATACAGTCAACGGGAGTGGAGTCCCAATAACAGCAACGACAAGTTGAGTGCGGACCGTAACCCTGAATCGTACTCTTACCCGTCGTAGAAGAGTATCTGCAACATAAGACGTTGCAGCCGTGTAGGTCAGCATTTTGAATATGTCGGCAAGATCACCATAGCAGAACAGAAGATAGAAACTATACTATATGCAATAAGGCTTTATGGCTCTGTGGCTAAGTTTTTGCATAAAAGCTGATTTTATTTTCCTACAACAAAGGAATATCAGGAATTTTCACTATAGAGTTACCTATCATGACATGGTTCCACCAACCGATGTCTCAATGCCCATAAGTATCATAAGTTGCCCACAATTAGTTATCAGTCCAGTGTTGAGAGTTCAGAGATAGATCCAAGTCCAGAGGCTCAAATTGTCTGTAACCGGGGACACGGCTAATCGATTAGGTTTAACTCTGCAGAGTGTTGCACAAGTTCCCCACAAGATTTGGTCTCCTCCATTTGATTTCTCGCACTACAGGGTGTTTGAGAAACGGATGACCAAAACATGGTCTTCCAAAGGGTTTCCCTGCGACTCTGTCGGTGCCCATCCTTTCCTACCGTTCTTCTACATCTCGTAGCACCGCCTGTCCAGGGTCACCACGATATCCAACCAAGCCAGAGCCCATAATGACTTGTGGTTGTGCAGGTAAGCTTCCGGGCATGAAGTATTCATCCTTCCCCTTTGAGTCTGGGTGAGGCTTTCCGCGTGAATACTGGCCATCTCCAGCAACACCTAGGCAAATCCACTGGCTTCTCCAGGGTACCGTTCCAACCATCCCTCACCCAGTACTGTGTATTGAAAAACTTGCTTCTTGAGTCTTGAAGTCTTGAGGTCTTGAATATGCAGGTCTTGAAGAAGCCTTCATGAAGTCATCGTTTTGACGTGGAGTCCTTCTTCACACCACTCACGAACACTCATACCAGACCCCGTCTACTTTAGCATAGCATTGCACTAACTAGCATTCCTGGGGCTTTAGTAACAGGTGGTAGGTTCCTAGCTCATGCATTCTACTCAACTACAAGAATTTCAATAACACTACGGGAGGGATTTGTTGAAATGATGTCACTATATGCAATAAAACATAGGTATGATATAGATGGTCAAAGTGAACTGGCCTGTACTGTTGATGAAGAATAGGTATCACTCTCAGAAAATACTTGATAGACTATTCGTCACTCTCCGATGAAAATCTATATAACAAACATTTCATTCATAAGCAAACACTTCTAGCAATCAAAACTAACAATCACAATGTAACACAAGAACCAAAAACAACAAGGTTGAAGGAAACACTTAAGACAAAACTCAAAGTCAAGAAAGTTTTCATAAAAACAACTAAGGTAGTTTTCCTCTACAACAACTAGTAACAAAACAAAAACAAAGTAAAATATAACAAAAGTATGTTAGTAAAAGAATTACTTTTGAAGAACAAGTAAGACTTATGAAAACAAAACTCTAAACAACATAAGTGTTTGCCCACTAAGCTTAACAACAAGTAAAACAATGCAATATTAAAATAAGGGAAAAACAAAGGACAAAACAATTAAGTTAACAGAAAATAAAACTTATAAAACAAGTTATGAAAATATTTTCAAATAAGAGTTCCAACTAGCAATGAAATCAATTTGCAAGTTATTATGAAACTAGAATTGATTTCATGCTATCAAAATAATAACATCAAATAAGTTTAGTTGAAGTACTACTGATAACTAACAGAAAACAAAATATATATTAACTAAGTTAACAGAAAGTATATTTTATAAAACAAAATTTTATTAAAAGTATTTTCAAATAGCAAATCAAACTAGCAATGCAAATCCAATTGCAAGTTATAATTGAACTAGAATTGATTCCATGCAATCCACTAATAAAATAATATTTGTTTTCAAGGACTACTATCTTCTAACAGAAAACTTTATAAAATTTATCAACTAATATAACAGAAAATAATTTTAACACAATTTAAAACAAAAGGAAGATAAATAATCCTAACAAGAAATAAACAGAATCTGTTTTGGTTGAAAATACTATTTTCAAGTATTCTAAAAATTCCCAAATTCCACCTACTGATAACTAAGGTCACTAGTGACAAGTACCAAAAAGAATCAACTCAAAATACATTTTAGAACTCAAGATATTCAGAAAACAAAATTTAAATCAAATCTGTTTAAATTCAAATTTATATATTCAAATATGGTCAAACTTGGCATATACAGAAACTAGATAAAATTTGTGACACAATGCAAAAAGAATCAATTAAAAACAACTAAAAACATAAAAGATATACTAAAAACAAAATCAGAACTATTTCTGTTTTCTAAAACAAAACAGAAAAGGAAAAACTAATACTAACGGACAGGGGGGGTGACGTGTCGCTTCCTGATTGGCTACGGGTGTATGCGTGCGGGGCAAATCGAGCGGAAGGCCGAAGTTTAATAGAAAACGGTTCGGGATTTAATTCCTTCTAATCTTATGCATCCGATCTAGATCCTATGGTGGAGAGGGGGTGGAGAGGCTCACCGTGGTTTTGACGGCTCCGGTGAAGTTCCGGCGACGGCGGCGGCTCGGGATCAAAGCGAGCGACGGCTCCAGGGGGTCTCCGGCGACGGCGATAGCACTGGTCGACGCGGGGAAGCACGACGATGGCGATGGTGGCGTCGGTGAGGCTCGGGGGTGACGGAGGCGACGGGCTTGAGCTCCTTGAGCTTCGGGTAGTGGCCCGCTCCGGCGAGGTCGATGGTGTGGCGGCTTTGGTGGGTCTCTGGTGAAGGCAAGGGGATGGGGAGGTGCGGGCGAGTGAGAGAGAGAGGTTGGTGGGCTCGGAGGGGTGCGGGGGAGGCAGGGTGGTGCGGTGGCGCAGAATTGGTGCGGCGGTGGTGCTCGGCTCCGATGAGCTATTCCAGCGAGGGGAGGGGGTCCGACGAGGGGTAAAGGGGTGGAACGAGTCGCGGAGAGGCAGGGCTTTATATAGGAGGGGTCAGGGTCGTCCGAAATGAAAGGAGGGGAGAATCACGGCGAGGGTCGCCGGCGATGTTTGCTCGGGGGGGGGGGAAGGAAGGAGGCGACCGCGGGATTGAGAGGGAGCGGGTGGTGGGGTCCACCAGACAGTGAGAGGGAGGCGAGGTTTGCGGCAACGGGCGACCGGTGCGGAGCATTTTCGGGGAGGCTAAATAGGTAAGTGGGCCGGCGGGCTTTAAAAGCCTTTAAGGATTTCCTATTTTATTTTAACAGCAAACCAAAACCATTTATTGACCGTAAATACTTGCCAAAAAAGTAAAACGTTTTATACCTAAATTATTAGGAGAATAAATGCCATTTAATGGACATTTTTCCCTGGTCAAATTAAAACTTTTAAAAAAATCATTTTTCAGAAAATGCCTTAATTGGCTTTATTTACTTTTGCAAATATTTTTTAAATAACTTTTTGGGTTTGATGATTCAAAAACTTCACAAATTACCCCCTGGCTTTGGAGTGTCATATTACTCTTCTCAAATATCTTTGCAAGGGGTTTGGATGCTTGCAAATTCAAAATAGGGAATTTAAATGAAAGTGAAACTCCATATGAGAATTATGTCAAATAATTTTCAACTTCAAAATTTTAAACTTCCAACTCATATTTCATATGATTTGAAGAAGTCATATTATACTCTCTCATGAAAATCATTGAGTTGCATAAAGTTTTCTGAAATTGAAATATTTTCAAATGGAAGTCAAACCAGTTTCAAATCCTGTTTCATTTCTTAAAATGAAACAAGTCATGTCATCTTCACTCTGGGGTTTTGTGATGAAATGAATTTGAATTCCTGGTGATCAAAATGCGAAGTGAAAGTTTTGGAAAGTCATTTCATTCCCTCTCATCAAACTTTCAAAAGTTTCAAAAAGTTTCAAATTTCACTCACTTTCAATCACTCAAACAAACAAACAATCATTCTAATAATTATTATAACATTCCAAAGTTTGGGATGTTACAAACCTACCACACTTAAAATGAATCTCGTCATAGGGTTTGGGGGTCTTCTAACAAATCCACTAACCAAGAAGGTGTGGGGTCTTCCAACAAGACTCCATTGACCTGGAAGGTGTGGGGTGTACCACACTTAAAATGAGAGTTACTGGTCCCTCAAAATCATGGTAATCCTGTGGGTGTAGCTGTCTGTTCACATCCTTCCCAATAGTTCCTTGGTGACGATCTTCCTTTATATCCAAATCTTGTGTTCTCACAACAAAATGCATTTCTTCCGACACTGGGTCTTCTTAACTGACAGGTCTCGCGTTCATTCTAAGTAACTTATCGATGATCTCATGGTAGTCTACCATTAGTGGGTATCCTGCAGTGAAATGGGTCTTGGCTTCATTCCTCACCGTAAAATTCCTACGTGGGATAGCAACTGTCATGTACAAGGGGTTTTACACCATACCTTTCTAAGGCTTAAACAAAAGCTTCAAAGAACGTCGTCTCTTTACTATGGGTAAGTCACTCAGATTTACCGTTCCGAATAGCAAGAGAATGATTAGAGTAAGTCGTCATGGTGGCCAAGCCATGTCGCACTGAAATCATTACCTTGTATAAGGTTTAGTGAATCTCGTATTCTAACACTTGGGCTTCCTCACAAGCATTGCAGAAATTTCCTCTTGTCAACGAACGAAGTTCGGATAAATCCATTGATTCTGCAAGCTAAGCAAAAACATCTATCATTTCTTCACAACTCTCAGGTTTTCATATACTCCTAAGAAAATCGTTTTGCTACTCAGTCGTAGCTTCTTCCAAGTTTCTTCCTTCACAAAGGTGGGGCTTGATCCTTATCAATCCTGAGGTCAGTGACTTGTGGGTTCACTTGAATACTTGAATAGCCTTAACTCACTCTTGGGGTTACTATCGTTCCATATACCAGCATTTCCTTCAGTTTACTCCATCAGACTCTTCACAGACTTATTCTTGTTTAGATTCCACTCTGCGGAATCTATTTTCCTTTCCATTAGTCTGTTTAACCTTGGGTACGGTTTCACCATAATCATTCTTTTTCTCAACATTCCAGCTTCGAAAGCACTTTGTCACAAAGGTTATCATCCACATAGTTTGAGGTGGTTCCACATTCTCTTCACTTGTATTCAGTTATCCAAACTCCTTAATCTGGAAAGGTACCTGTGGTTACTACCACACTTAAAATGAAATTCACTCATGTCTGCAGAGACCATATCCTCGAAAATGGTCGGAGTTTCTTTGTTCATGGGGTAACAACTCATGTAATTCAACTTAGGAGAATTATGACACCATAAATTCCATTGATCTCATGAACTTATTACAAACTCTGAAACTTCCATTACATAACTTCAAAATGATAAGAGTGCTACCTATTACATTTATTACTTCCAAAATCCAAAACTCAAACTACTCATGTTTAACCTTCTTCTTTGGGCATTTATCGGCATAGTGGCATAAATTCTTGCACCAGAAACACATGATCTGACTCAGATCCTTCTTTGCAGAAATTGGGTTGTTCTGAGAACGTCTTCGGTTTCTCTTCCTGGGCTCCTTTGTTCCGGTCAAACTTTCAATTTCCTGTGGATCAAACTCCACTTCTTCTGTCGGAAAGTTTCCCAGATACTCTTTTCTTTCCTTCGTACAGTCCTGTGAGAAATGTCCTTCTTCTCCACATGAATAGCAGGCATTGGAGTAAAATCTGGTTAGGTTTTCTCCATTAGGGTCTTCAACATCTTCCTTCATCACAAGTTCTCCTAAATTTTCTCTGAAAGCTCCTTTCATGGCTTCCTTCTACTGCTTGATGACTTCTTGTTCCTTGGAGTACATTTGGCATTGAGCCGGGTAATGCGTAGTTCCTTCACACAAGAAACATGTCACCTGCCTAGTTGGGCATTCCTCAGCTCAGTGATTTTCTTCACAATGAGGGCATCCTTCCTTGTGTTCTTCCTGGGTGTGTCCTATCTCTCCACATATCGTGCATGCACAAATCTTCTTCACATATTTGAGACGGGACTTCTGGGTGTTGGTAACAACATGAGATTCTTGCAGAGTCATCTTGAATTCTTCCCAAGTGATTGATGCTTGCCTATCATGGATATCTTCATGCATCTTCCACCAATTTGCAGCACCTTCTGCAAAGTATCGAAGAGCATATTGGACCATCTTGTTCCTTGTAACAAGGTTACTCCTTAGGTGATCCTCCATGTTCTGAATCCATTCTTCTGTCTCTAACCAAGTCATCGATCCAGAATACACGAGTCCAGCTTCACTCATCATCTATTGGGTTCAAGGTTTTGGGGATGAGATGGGTAAGAGAGAGAAAGGAGGGGATACAGACAATACAAACAATGGTTTTGAAAATAGATTTTAGTTGTGGCTGTCAAAAATTACACACAAATGACAGCTCACAAATCATCGTATCTAACGTAAGTATACATCAGGGGTTTGGTCTTCTAGGGGCATAATATCTTGGAAATTCTTCATGGTCTTCGATTTCTTCGGGTCTTCATAGTATTCAACTCGTGTAGCTTCAACTCTTCAAATGCATGGTGAAATCTTCTTTACTTTGAAGTGACCATCAGTTGTTTCGATATCTTGTCCTTCTCGAAGTGGTCTCAGTTGATCCTTAGTGTGGTCAAGGGGAAAAGGGTATTCTAACTTTTTGAGGTAAGAGAGATCATTTGATAAGGCTCAAATCAGATGAGAAGTAAAAGGTCTTTTGAAAACAATTTTTTTCAAGAAATCATTTCCTAAGGGCTTTCCAGTTTCTAGGGTCACGTCCTACACTCAACATGTGCTCTGATACCATTTCTGTAGCGACCCGACTCAAAACGAGTCAAGCCTCTGTGTTTTCTATGCCATCCCTAGATCAGTATGCTGGCACACACAGTACATCAATGTATATATCAAAGTGCAATCACATGTAATTAACGTAAAACTGATATATACCTTAAAATAGCAGCGGATACAGTCAACGGGAGTGGAGTCCCAATAACACCAACGGCAAGTTGAGTGCGGACCGTAACCCTGAATCGTACTCTTACCCATCATAGAATAGTATCTGCAACATAAGACGTTGCAGCTGTGTAGGTCAGCATTTTGAATATGCCTGCAAGATCACCATAGCAGAACAGAAGATAGAAACTATACTATATGCAATAAGGCTTTATGGCTCTGTGGCTAAGTTTTTGCATAAAAGCTGATTTTATTTTCCTACAACAAAGGAATATTAGGAATTTTCACTATAGAGTTACCTATCATGACATGGTTCCGCCAACCGATGTCTCAATGCCCATAAGTATCATAAGTTGCCCACAATTAGTAATCAGTCCAGTGTTGAGAGTTTAGAGATAGATCCAAGTCCAGAGGCTCAAATTGTCCATAACCGGGGACACGTCTAATCGATTAGGTTTAACTCTGCAGACTGTTGCACATGTTCCCCACAAGATTTGGTCACCTCCGTTTGATTTCTCGCACTTCAGGGTGTTTGAGAAACGGATGACCAAAACATGGTCTTCCAAAGGGTTTCCCTACGACTCTGTCGGTGCCCATCCTTTCCTACTGTTCTTCTACATCTCGTAGCACCGCCTGTCCAGGGTCACCACCATATCCAACCAAGCCAAAGCCCATAATGACTTGTGTCTATGCAGGTAAGCTTCCGGGCATGAAGTATTCATCCTTCCCTTTGAGTCTGGGTGAGGCTTTCCGCGTGAATACTGGCCATCTCCAGCAACACCTAGGCAAATCCACTGGCTTCTCCAGGGTACCGTTCCAACCATCCCTCACCCAGTAGTGTGTATTGAAAAACTTGTTTCTCGAGTCTCGAAGTCTTGAGGTCTTGAATATGCAGGTCTTGAAGAAGCCTTCATGAAGTCGTCGTTTTGACGTGGAGTCCTTCTTCACACCACTCACGAACACTCATACCAAACTCCGTCTACTTTAGCATAGCATTGCACTAACTAGTGTTCCCGGGGCTTTAGTAACAGGTGGTGGGTTCCTACCTCATGCATTCTACTCAACTACAAGAATTTCAATAACACTACGGGAGGGATTTGTTGAAATGATGTCACTATATGCAATAAAACATAGGTATGATATAGATGGTCAAAGTGAACTGGCATGTACTGTTGATGAAGAATAGGTATCACTCTCAGAAAATACTTGATAGACTATTCGTCACTCTCCGATGAAAATCTATATAACAAACATTTCATTCATAAGCAAACACTTCTAGCAATCAAAACTAACAATCACAATGTAACACAAGAACCAAAAACAACAAGGTTGATGAAGGAAACACTTAAGACAAAACTCAAAGTCAAGAAAGTTTTCATAAAAACAACTAAGGTAGTTTTCCTCTACAACAACTAGTAACAAAACAAAAACAAAGTAAAATATAACAAAAGTATTTTAGTAAAAGAATTACTTTTGAAGAACAAGTAAGACTTATGAAAACAAAACTCTAAACAACATAAGTGTTTGCCCACTAAGCTTAACAACAAGTAAAACAATGCAATATTAAAATAAGGGAAAACCAAAGTACCAAACAATTAAGATAACAGAAAATAAAACTTATAAAACATGTTATGAAAATATTTTCAAATAAGAGTTCCAACTAGCAATGAAATCAATTTGCACGTTATTATGAAACTAGAATTGATTTCATCCTATCAAAATAATAACATAAAATAAGTTTAGTTGAAGTACTACTGATAACTAATAGAAAACAAAATATATATTAACTAAGTTAACACAAAGTATATTTTATAAAACAAAATTTTACTAAAAGTATTTTCAAATAGCAAATCAAACTAGCAATGGAAATCCAATTGCAAGTTATAATTGAACTAGAATTGATTCCATGCAATCCACTAATAAAATAATATTTGTTTTGAAGGACTACTATCTTCTAACAGAAAACTTTATAAAATTTATCAACTAATATAAAAGAAAATAATTTTAACACAATTTAAAACAAAAGGAAGCTAAATAATCCTAACAAGAACTAAACAGAACATGTTTTGGTTGAAAATACTATTTTAGAATATTCTAAAAATTCCCAAACTCTACCTACTTATAACTAAGGCCACTAGTGACCAGTAGCAAAAAGAATCAACTCAAAATACATTTTAGAACTCAAGATATTCAGAAAACAAAATTTAAATCAAATCTGTTTAAATTCAAATTTATATATTCAAATATGGTCAAACTTGGCATCTACAGAAACTAGATAAAATTTGTGACACAATGCAAAAAGAATCAATTAAAAACAACTAAAAACATAAAAGATATACTAAAAACAAAATCAGAACTATTTCTGGTTTCTAAAACAAAACAGAAAAAGAAAAACTAATACTAACGGACAGGGGGGTGACGTGTCGCTTCCTGATTGGCTACGGGTGTGTGCGTGCGGGGCAAATCGAGCGGACGGCCAAAGTTTAACAGAAAACGGTTCGGGGTTTAATTCCTTCTAATCTTATGCATCCAATCTAGATCCTACGGTGGAGAGGGGGTGGAGAGGCTCACCGTGGTTTTGACGGCTCCGGCGAAGTTCCGATGATGGCGGCGGCTCGGGATCGAAGCAGGCGATGGCTCCAGGGGGTCTCCGGCGACGGCGAAGGCACTGGTCGACGCGGGGAAGCACGGCGATGGCGATGGTGGCGTTGGTGAGGCTCGGGGGTGACGGAGGCGACGGGCACGAGCTCCTTGAGCTTCCGGTAGTGGCCCGCTCTGGCGAGGTCGATGGTGTGGCGGCTCTGGTGGGTCTCCGGTGAAGGCGAGGGGATGGGGAGGTGCGGGCGAGTGAGAGAGAGAGGTTGGTGGGCTCGGAGGGGTGCGGGGGAGGCAGGGTGGTGCGATGGCGCAGAATTGGTGCGGCGGTGGCGCTCGGCTCCGATGAGCTATTCCAGCGAGGGGAGGGGGTCCGACGAGGGGGAAAGGGGTGGAACGAGTCGCGGAGAGGCAGGGCTTTATATAGGAGGGGTCAGGGTCGTCCAAAAGGAAAGGAGGAGAGAATCACGGCGAGGATCGCCGGCGATGTTTGCTCGGAGGGGGGAAGGAAGGAGGCGACCGCGGGATTGAGAGGGAGCGGGCGGTGGGGTCCACCAGACAGTGAGAGGGAGGCGAGGTTTGCGGCAACGGGCGACCGGTGCGGAGCATTTTCGGGGAGGCTAAATAGGTAAGTGGGCTGGCGGGCTTTAAAAGCCTTTAAGGATTTCCTATTTTATTTTAACAGCAAACCAAAACCATTTATTGACCGTAAATACTTGCCAAAAAAGTAAAACGTTTTATACCGAAATTATCATGATAATAAATGCCATTTAATGGACATTTTTCCCTGGTCAAATTAAAACTTTTCAAAAAAAATCATTTTTCAGAAAATGCCTTAATTGGCTTTATTTACTTTTGCAAATATTTTTCAAATAACTTTTTGGGTTTGATGATTCAAAAACTTCACAAATTACCCCCTGGCTTTGGAGTGTCATATTACTCTTCTCAAATATCTTTGCAAGGGGTTTGGATGCTTGCAAATTCAAAATAGGGAATTTAAATGAAAGTGAAACTCCATATGAGAATTATGTCAAATAATTTTCAACTTCAAAAATTTAAACTTCCAACTCATATTTCATATGATTTGAATAAGCCATATTATCCTCTCTCATGAAAATCATTGAGTTGCATAAAGTTTTCTGAAATTGAAATATTTTCAAATGGAAGTCAAACCGGTTTCAAATCCTGTTTCATTTCTTAAAATGGAAGAAGTCATGTCATCTTCACTCTGGGGTTTTGTGATGAAATGAATTTGAATTCCTGGTGATCAAAATGCAGAGTTAAAGTTTTGGGAAAGTTATTTCATTCCCTCTCATCAAACTTTCAAAAGTTTCAAAAAGTTTCAAATTTCACTCACTTTCAATCACTCAAACAAACAAACAATCATGCTAATAATTATTATAACATTCCAAAGTTTGGGATGTTACAGTTATGGATCCTCCAACATGTGGTGCTTGCTTCCACCTCATACTAGCCAAAACTTCTGCACCAAGTAGAAATACTACTTGTGCATCCAAACACCCTTAAACCCAAAGTTGTTCCATATGATTCCACCATACCTACCTATATGTGGTATTTACCTGCCATTCCAAGTAAATTTGCATGTGCCAAACTCTAAACCTTCAAATAATATTCTGTTTTGTATGCCCGAATCGCTCATATAGTAACTAAGGGATGTCAATATCTTCCATGCTAGGTGGGTTATTCTCACGATATGTGTTAATTCACTATCATTCACAAGAAAGTGGCTGGTAATAGGGATTCCCAGTCCTGAAATCAAAGAAAAAAATGCAAATAATTAAACAAAACTCCCCCGGGAATGTTGTTGGTATGGACGGTACCCGTGGATTCGGCTCACCGTGGAGTGTGATTGATTGGTGGAGGGGGAGTAAAAACTTTACCATTATATTTGGGAACTGACTATAATGTATCTAGCATGGAAGATACCGAGATCTCTCAGTTGTTATGGTGATAATGAAAGCATACCGCCCAAAATTATCATTCATCTCTATTTTAAAAGCTCGAGCTCTGGCACCTCTGCAAATCAATGCTTCCCTCTGCGAAGGTCCTATCTTTTACTTTTTAGTATTTACCTTTATGCAAGAGTCATGGTGATCTTCACCACTTCCTATATTTATCCTTTTTCTCTTGGCAAGCGTCTTGTGTTGGGGAAAGATCCAAGCATATATGGCCATTCAAATATATTTGATCATGAATTATTATTGTTAACAATTATCTATATGATAAATAAGTTGGGAGGCGAAAATTTAAGCCCCTATCTTTCTTTGTGTTCGAGGGATGCCATTTCCTCTAAAAATATGTTTGAGTTTTAGCAATCATGGAAGACCATATGATGGTTGAGTATGTGGAATCTGCTAAATCAAAGCTCTTACATAGACCCTTCGTGAAAATAAGATGAATTGCAATTGTTTGTGAAAGGATCGATATGGTTGACTAGAGGGGTGGTGAATAGGCAACTAACACTTTTTAACTTTTCTTTAACAATTAAGGTTTAGCATCAAATAAGTTAGCTAGATGTGCAACTAGGTGAACAACCTATATGATGCTAATCACTACGAGTACACAAGCAAGCAAGGGATATGACACAATAAACGCTTGCAAGAAGTAAAGATGTGAGATAACCAAAAGTGGTGCCGGTGGAGACGAGGATGTGTTACCGAAGTTCCTTCCCTTGTGGGGAAGTACGTCTCCGTTGGAGCGGTGTGGAGGCACAATGCTCCCCAAGAAGCCACTAGGGCCACCATATTATCCTCACGCCCTCACACAATGCGAGATGTCGTGATTCCACTATTGGTGCCCTTGAAGGCGGCGACCGAGCCTTTACAAACAAGGTTGGGGCAATCTCCACAACTGAATTGGAGGCTCCCAACGACATCACGAAGCTTCACCACAATGGAATGTGGCTCCGAGGTGACCTCAACCGTCTAGGGTGCTCAAACACCCAAGAGTAACAAGATCCGCAAGGGATTAGTGGGGGGGATCAAATTTCTCTTGGTGGAAGTGTAGATCGGTGCCTTCTCAACCTATCCCTAGGAAATCAACAAGATTGATTGGCTAGGGAGACAGATTGGGCGAAGATGGAGCTTGGAGCAACAATGGAGTTTTGGGAAGGAAGAGGTGAGCTTCTTGGAGAAGAAGACCTCCCTTTTATAGTGGGGGACAAGATCCAACCATTATCCACTCACTCAGACCCGCGCATCACGGTACTACCTCGATGGCTTGCGGTACTACTGCAGCCTTGTGCGGTACTACCGCTAGCATGGGAATAGCTGGCCCTGGCCGTTAGCACTAGGACACAAGTAGTAGAACCGCCGGACCGGTACTACCGCGAGCCCGTGCGGTACTACCGCACGGTTGGCAGAGGCAACCACTGGAGGTGCACGGAAGTAAAAAATTACTTCCGTGCCAACCTCCGCAGAGGGAAACTCTGCGAAAAAGTCCACACGGTAGTACCAAACGAGAATCGCGGTACTACCGTAGTAGGGCAGAAGTAAAAAAATTACATTCGCGCCTACTACCGCAGGTGTAGCGGACAGGGCAGGAGATAGCGGTACTACCGCTCCACGAAGCGGTACTAACGCTGGCACCTGCGGTACTACCGCTCCCTAGAGCGGTACTACCGCAGGCCACTGAACCCAGACACCTCGCATGCATTCCTTTTGCACAGAGAAGGAAAACGGGTTGGGGCTCCATTGAAGAGAGGGAAAGGTGGTGCAAAGGAATAGATGTTCACGTGTTGATTCCACCCAGACCTTTCCGATGCGGACCCCCTCTTGATAGTACGACTTTCCTACGAATCAAATCCACCGAAAGAAACGCATAGAACAATCGTCTTCGAGAGATTCCGAGGGGCACTGAATCGTCTTGTGCCTAGACCTGAGATATCTGAAATGCTCAATGCACACGATTAGTCCGCAAAGGCATTGTCATCAATCACCATAACCACTTAGGGAGAAATATGCCCTTACAATCTCCCCCTTTTTGGTGGATTGATGACAACACGGGATTTGCACATTAGGATATAAAATAAGCATATGCAACCTCAAGACCTACAAAATATAGGATAGCTCCCCCTAGATGTGTGCATACTCTAGATATGCTTTGGACTACAGGGCACACACACTAGGATCAACACTCCCCCTATATTTTATAGGCAATGCAATCTTTGCAACTGAACGAACAGAACTAAGTATGGAAACTAGGCATAGCATGTGAGCATAAAGATAAGGGAACGTTATGGACAGACTCACAAGCTACGAATCATACTAGACAATAATAAAGTAGTAGTGGTAGCATATGTCTCACACCATATGATAGAGGAAGTCTCCAGGTCACACACACAAACGACATAAACCAAAGTTTAACGAAAGCAGAGAGACGACAAAAAGGCAAACACAAATACGCGCAAATCCTACACTCTCTCCCCCTTTGGCATCGAGATGCCAAAAAGGCAGAGAGGACACCTAACACATAGGTGGTAGCTCCCATGTAGAAAGATCAGTCATCGGACTCCTCTGAAGCATCTGACTCCTCTGGGATGGACTCCGCATCTGAATCAGCCCACTGGAACTGCTGCTTAGCCATCCAAGTGGCCTCAGGGGTGATGTCCTTCTCAGACCCACTAGAGATGGTCTCGCCAAGCTTCCTCGGAATACGCTTGTCACGCTGGCGACTCTCCTTCTGAGCAATGTGAGCCTTATATTGACCCTTGGCCTGCATGCAGAACAAAGTCTTCATCTTGTGAGAGAGCTTCTTGGCCCAAGATGGCTCAGAAGACAGAGGCATGTAGGACTCAGAACTGTTATCATCCTCCTCTTCGATCCCATCCTCATTGACCTCCATACGAGCAGACGGTGGCTTAGTGGTGGTGTTGGCCCACTTGTCCTTCATACGCAGACGAATGGGCTCATGAAGAAACGTGTGCTTCGGCATGTCCTGACCAGGAAAGGTCTTGTCCCAAGTATCACGAATCAGGTAGACCAAGTATGGCCCATAAATGGGGACCTTCCGATGAAACACAGCAGTGCGAAGCTCAGACCACATAACGTGAGACACATCAAGGATGCCAAGGTCTTCATTTCTTCCTTTCTCACATAGCAGCAACATATCCACCAGATAGGAGTGAACCTTGTCCTTGTCTCCCATGCGAGGAAACAGAGTGTTGCAAAAGATCCGGTGCATGACATCAAAGAAAGGGTTGAGCACAGGAATTTGCTCACTAGATCATAAAGTCTTCAGAATATGGAAGGGCATGAGCCAATCCTTACCAGCTGGGTGAGGGTTGCCGTGAGGGCGTAGACCAAGTGGCACATCAAGCCCGGAGTTCGGAACATGTAGCAAGTCCATGAAGTCCTTCCAGGTGGCAGACAGCCGCTTGCCATGGGTCATCCATGTCATGGTCCGCTCCTCATCAGAGTGAAAGTGGACAGAGGCAAAGAACTGACCCAAAAGTTCTGGATCAAAGTCAAGGTGGAAGGTAATGATGTCTACAATAGCAAACTGCCGCACCAACTCTAGAGCCTCACCAAAGTATTGCGGACGCTTCCTCATGTGGTCCAAATCAATGTATTGGACAGGAACATAGTGATTTTTCTTGCCCATGATCACATCCATGTGAATAAGAAACTGTTGCTTGGTCCAGAACAAGTCATATGCCTTGGAAACTTCCCTTGTCTTGTCGTAGTGATTGATCAACCTTCAAGCCAGAAACTCAGCTTGGGGCATGACCTCAAAGTTCTCCATGGGTTGCTTGAGCTTGGATGCGGTCCTCTTGAAATGGCGGGGTGGATCGTTGGAGTCCTCGGGAGCATCAGGATTGCAAAGCCGCTTGGAACTCGTGTCACGAGACGGATTGGAATGGCGTGGAGCAGAGCTGGAACCAGAGCCACCACCTATGGCACACAACGCAAACAGAAGGGACAAATGAAAAAATAAGGCAAGGACGAAAGCAGACACAAAAACCATGTAGAAGAGAGAATGGACAGGACAAAACGAGGTACTTGAGGATCGAGAAGAGTACCAATATGTTCTGCGGAAGTAAAAATTTACTACCGCTCCAGACGCGGTAGTACCGCTAGAGCGGTAGTACCGTGGCTGGAGCGAAAGTAATTTTTTACTACCGCCCGACAGCGGAAGTAAAAAATTACCACCGCTCTAGATGTGGTAGTACCACTGGAGCGGTAGTACCGTGGCTGGAGCGGAAGTACTTTTTTACTACCGCCCCGACAGCGGAAGTAGAAAATTAGTACCGCCCACGATGCGGTAGTACCACGGGAGCGGTAGTACCGTGGCGTCCGTGGAAGTAATTTTTTACTTCCGGCCTATGAGCGGTAGTACCGCACCAGGTGCGGTAGTACCGCACGGGCGGAACTACGCAAGAACACATATCAAATCATATTGGTACTACCTTAGATCAAAAAATACCCCGTTTAATGCTATCAATACGCACTTCTATCGCACTAACACTCGCAAAACATCTCCTCATGCATAGATCGGATCCAAACAAAGCTAGACCATCTCATATTTCCCCAAAAGCCTAGATTCAAAAAGAGAGAGGCAAAACAAGAGGGGATTGGGGAAATACCGGGGTCCATTGCAAGAGGACGATGTGGGGAACGATCCCACTGGAGCAAATAAGAATTGGGTGGCCGGAGATGGAGATCCGGCGAGGGGTTCCGGCGGCAGTTGAGAGGCAGAGAGAGAGACGTGAGGGGAAGAGAGAAAATGGGGTATGGCGAAGATGGGAAACCCCCCTGCCCGCTCTTAACCCCCACGCGCACACGATGTTACGGTAGTACCACAGTCATCGCGGTAGTACTGCTCAACGGGCGGAAGTAATTTTTTACTTCCGGCGATAAGCGGTAGTACCGCTCCAGCGGTAGTACTGCGCTCCTCCATGGTAGTACTGTGCTGCCTTCTCGGTGTATAAAAGCCACAATAGAGCAAAATGAGAAGGAGGGAGAGATTTCTAGTGAGATCGCCAAAATCCGCACAACACAAGAGATAAGATAAACTATGATCTAGGATAAAAACACGAGCATGGTCCGTCGAAGAAGAGAGAATAAAATAGGACCAACCAGTGAGCGTCTACTTCACATGAAGAGAGGGCGGTGGCCCTAGAGCCACCTATGTTTGAGTTAGATGGTATGGCACCGCGAAGAATTATCCTTGGGCCCATGACCAAGACTCGTCTTTTAAGCACAGTAACCATCATGAATGGCAAGTGTGATAGACTTTGATTAGTTTATGCATAATAGGAGGAGCAATAGTTCATTGAGAGAACTAGACTCCCCCTAAATCCATGCCTACACCTAGACAAGACATAATGATGAGTGTGGGGAGGCGTGCACTAAGTCAATCCACATTGCTCGAATCAATGATATTTAGCTCATGCCTTAACTCGCGAAATCTTGCTTCATCTAATGTCTTCGTAAAAATATCTGCAAGTTGCTCATTAGTGTTGAGGTGGATAAGGTTGATATCTCCTTGCTTGACGTGATCCCGGGGAAAATGATGATGGATCTCGATGTGCTTCGTCTTGCCATGTTGAACCGGGTTGTTGGAGATCTCAATGGCACTTTGATAGTCACAGTAAAGAGGCACTTTGTCACAAATGACACCATAATCCTTTAAAGTTTGCCTCGTCCAAAGAATCTATGCACAACAGCTGGCAGCAGCTACATACTCGGCCTCGATGGACGAGAGAGAAACACAGTTTTGTTTCTTTGAAGACCAACTTACCAAAGACCGACCAAGAAATTGGCAGCCTCCGGAAGTGGACTTTCTATCCACACAGTCTCCCGCCCAGTCCGAGTCAGTATATCCAACAAGATCAAACGAAGCCCCCTTGGGATACCATAAGCCAAAGTCTGGGGTATGAGCCAAATATCGAAAGATTCGCTTGACAGCCACATGGTGACTCTCCTTGGGTGCGGATTGAAATCGTGCACAAATGCCCACACTCAACATGATATCCGGTCTAGATGCACAAAGGTAAAGCAAGGATCCAATCATGGAGTGATATACCTTTTGATCCACCACTTTACCATTGGGATCGCTGTCAAGATGGCATTTGAGAGGCATGGGAGTGTTGGCCTTGGGAGGATTGAGCTCATCCATCTTGAACCTCTTGATCATATCTTGAGTGTATTTGGCTTGATTGATGAAGGTACCTTGACTGCGTTGCTTGACTTTGAAACCAAGGAAGTACTTCAACTCTCCCATCATGGACATCTCAAACTTGTTTATCATCAAAGTTGCAAACTCTTCATTGAAAGCTTTGTTAGGAGAACCAAAAATAACATCATCAACATATAGTTGGCATATGAACAAGTTCTCGTTGACCCTCTTTGTAAAAAGAGTGGGATCGATTTTCCCAATTTCAAACCCACAGTCTTGCAACATCTCGGTAAGGTGCTCATACCACGCACGTGGGGCTTGTTTAAGGCCATAGAGAGCCTTATCGAGAACGTATACATGATTGGGGAACTTGGGATCCTCAAACCCCGGAGGTTGCTTGACATACACCAACTCCTTAAGAGGACCATTAAGAAAAGCACTCTTGACATCCATTTGATATAATTTAAAGTTATGATGAGAGGCATATGCAAGCAACATGCAAATAGATTCAAGACGAGCAACGGGAGCAAAAGTTTCACCGTAGTCGATACCCTCGACTTGGGAGTATCCTTGTGCCACCAATCTCGCCTTGTTGCGAATGACGATACCGTTTGCATCTTGCTTGTTTTTGAAGATCCATTTGGTTCCAATGACATTGTGGTTCTCCTTAGGTCTTGGCACCAATTGCCAAACTTGGTTGCGTTCAAAGTTGTTGAGTTCATCGTGCATAGCTTCAACCCACTCCATATCCTCGAGCGCATCTTGTACCTTAAGGGGATCAATGCAAGAAACAAATGTGTGATGTTCACAAAAGTTTGTTAATTGTTTACGAGTGGTTACCCCTTTTTCCAGTTGCCGTAGACATTCTCCAGCAGATGTTGTTTAGCTCTGAGCTTGGCAGCATTCTTGGCGACTCATCTCTCTAAGATTTCCTGGTTGAGGGACAACATTTTGAGAGTCATCATCTTGATGATCTTGAGCTTCTTCATGAACTTGCCCTTGTTCTTGAAGAAGATCTTGATCTTGAACGTGCTCGGAGACAAGAACTTGATCTTGGGCATTACTTGGTGAATCACCATCATCAGGAGATTGATCTTGCCCTTGATCTTGTCCATGTGGTGGAGGACCTCCATTTTTTCTTCGGAAGCGTGTGGGTCTTGCGTCGGTGATGGTTCCACTTGAGTGAAATATTGTCCTTCTCCTTCAGCCACAAGGGGTGCCTCAACAGGTAGGAAGTATCCCACACCCATTCTTCTTATGGCTTGGGGAGGAATTTCATCACCTACATCACAAAGACCACTTTGCTCCACTTGGGAGCCATTATTTTCATCAAACTCTACGTTACTCGTCTCCTCAATGAGTCCCGTGGACTTTTTGAGGACACGATAAGCATGAGAGTTTGCAGCATAACCAACAAATATGCCCTCATGGGCTCTAGATTCAAATTTAAACAAACGAGCACCTTTCTTGAGAATGAAACACTTACAACCGAACACCCAAAAGTATGTGAGGTTGGGCTTGTTCCCGGTAAGAATCTCATACGGGGTCTTGTTCAACCCTTTGCGAAGATAGAGCCGGTTAGATGCATGGCACGCTATCTTGATGGCTTCGTCCCAAAAGTCGTACGGAGATTTAAACTCCGCCATCATGGTTCTTGCCGCATCAATCATCATCCTGTTCTTCCTCTCAGCAACACCATTTTGTTGAGGGGTGTAAGGTGTGGAATATTGGTGCTTGATCCCTTCGTCATTGAGAAACTCATTCAGGGTGTAGTTCTTGAACTCGGTGCCGTTGTCACTTCTAATCATCAAAATCTTTGCATCATGTTGGCGTTGGACTTCATTTGCAAAGTCGATGACGGTATGTTGGATCTCACTCTTCTTCTTAAAGAAATAAACCCAAGTATATCTAGAGTAATCATCCACAATCACCAAGCAATATTTTCTTCCACCAAGACTGTCAAACGATGGAGGACCAAAGAGATCCATCTGAAGGAGCTCTAAGGTCCTCTTAGAGTATATTGTAGTGGTTGGACGATGAGCCTTCTCATGTAGCTTTCCTTTGATACAAGCACTGCAAGCACGATCTTTGGCAAAACTCACATTTGTTAGTCCAAGGATGTGATCCCCTTTGAGGAGACTTTGCAAAGATCTCATATTAAAATGGGCTAGCCGACGATGCCAAAGCCATCCCACATCAACTTTAGCCATTAAGCAAGTCGCAGTCTTAGTGGGTTGCTCCGAGAAGTTCACCACATAGAGACCATTCTCGACATGCCCAAGAAAAGCTACTTTAAGAGTCTTGCTCCACAAAAGGGTCATAGAGTCAATACCAAAGAAAGTACTGAAACCCATGGTTGCAAGTTGATGAACAGAAAGTAAATTGTATGCGAGGGTCCCAACAAGCATGACATTCTCTATGGAGAGTTCTGGAGAGACTATCACTTTGCCAAGACCCAAAACCTTAGAAATTGCATCATCACCAAATGAAACTTGTGTGGCCATAGATGTGTCAGGATGAACGTCCACCACCAAGTCCTTGCTCCCGGTCATATGATTTGTCGCTCCATTATCGAGCAACCATGATGTTCCTCCCGAAGAAAACCCCTACAAGAGATCAATGTTTGGTTTTAGGTACCCATTATTTAATGGGTCCTTTCATGTTAGCAACAAGGGTCTTAGGAACCCAAATACACCATTCAATGTACTCATAATAGGAACCAACATATTTGGCATAAACATGCCCATCACTAGCACGGCACAAAACATAAGAGGGGTTAAAGTCGTCGGTATTGTTGGGGTGGGTGTTCTTGTTCTTGTCCTTCTTGGCATTCCACAGTATAACTTTTTCTTTCTTCGTATCATGAGGACCTTCTCTTGATCTCACAAAGGTTTGCTTGAGTGGTGGGACTTCCTTGGTGATCACCTTCTTCTTCTCATTATTTCTTGGTGAAAACCCCACTCCTTCTTTTGCCACAACTTCCTTCTGATTACTTAGAAGGTCATTGAGAGTCTTCTCACCTTGGATACACGTCACCAAGCCCTTTTCAAGCTGCTCTTTTAGCTTAGTATTTTCCTCCACAAGATGAGCATGCTCACAACATGGGTTAGACGCAGATGCATTATCAATTAGAACAAAAGGAGGACACGTGGCAATTTCCTTAGTGAGATTCACTTGGAGTTGATCATGCGACTCCTTAAGAGAGACATGAGCACACTTCAACGCCTTGTGAGCCTTTTCAAGTGTGCCAAGCTCATCCTTGAATCGATCATGGTCCACCCCAAGGGCAACCTTCTCATACTTGAGAACACGGTTAAGAACAATAGCATGATCATAATCTTTACGTAATTTGGCAAGGTCGTCATCTCGTGACTCCTCAAGAGTCATACGAAGACCTCGCTCTTCCTCAAGAGCAATAGATAAATCCGCTATCTCGTCGGCATAATCACGGCTATGACCTCTCAATTCCTCAAGAGATTCTTCTTGAGACTCAATGGTGTCATGGGCATCACCAAGTTGTTCCAAGAGAGCAACGAAGTGCTTCTTGGACTCTCCCTTGAGTCTACGCATGAATTTGTCAAACTCATTTTTATCATATTTCATCTCCTCATGTTCACTCACACTATCTATCGACGGAGTGGAAGAAATAGAAGTCTTAATGTTTTAGGTAATGACGTTGGAGGTTACCTTAGTGATACCTTTAGCCATGAGGCACCTCGCGACGATGTTCTCATTGGGGCCGTCAAAGAGTGATGCCTTTGTTGGGGTAGAAGAGGCAATTGCCACGGATGCCATTGCCATTCCTTCACCGCTTGTGTCTTCATCATCAACATCATCATCTGAGGCATACTCTTCTTGAGCTACCAATACTTTGTGAGGAGCCTTCTTGACAAGGTTGGTTTTGTTTGGTAAGGACTTAGCTTTATCTTTGCGAATGAGCTTGCCACCATTGTCTTCCCTCTTCTCATATGGACAATCCACCACAAAGTGACTTACATTACCACAGTTGTAGCAAGTTCTCACACGTTGCTTTCCCTTTGACCCATTTGAGTTGTTCTTGGAGAAGTTGGGCCTTGAGTTTCTCTTGTTGCCCCAAAATTGTCTAGACGCAAGAGCCATGTGCTCATGATAAGCATATTTGGTGTCCTCGGGGCCAACCTCTTCTTCTTCTTCCTCTTGACTGACCTTGGACTTCAATGCAAGATTGGGAGAGGACTTCCTTGACCGTTGAACACGAGCAAGAGCATTGTCGGCTGTCATGTTTAGGATGTTCATTGCAATGAATTCATCCAACACATCACCAGATGATAAGGTGTGAAAGTCTGGCCTTTGACGAATGACAGCGGACATGGCCTTGTTGTAGGGCATGATAGCCTTCAGGAACTTACGCTTGATCCAAGTATCATCCACATCCTTGCAGCCATGATCCTTGAGGGAAACAGCGAGAGCGGTCACCCTTCTATAGAGCTCACGCAGTTCCTCATCCTCTATCATCACAAACTCATCTGACTGATCAAGAACAACTTCATAGTTTGACCGTTGAATGCGTGAGCTGCCCTTGTACCTGGAGATGATGTGTTCCCAACATTCTTTAGCAACAGTGAAGGGCCACAGGTGAGGTAGATCTTCAGGAGGAATAGTAGCTTGATGTATGAACAAGGCGGAAGAATTTAGCTGTTTATTCGCTTGTTCTCTTGGAGTAAGATTGCGTGGATCATGAGGATAGTATCCTTCTTCAATGACTCTCATGAGATGAATAGAGCTGTGATATAAATGAGACTTGATACTAAAACCCAGTTAGCAAAATCATTCTTAACAAGTTTAGGAGGAGGACTAAGATTAACTATATGAGGTTGGTCCATCGGTCCTCCATAGACCACGAGAGGGGGAACAGAGGCAAAGCTCCCCGACTTGTTAACTCTTTGAGCATGATTATCCTTGTCGGCACTAGCCCCCTCCTTACCGGTGTTGGCATCCGATGACGAGTTAGTGGGTTTGATCACTTGCCCCACATCGGTAGACATTTTAAGAGTATTAAGGAAATCTTTAAACATGGATTGAACCTCGGTAGCCATGGAGGATTTGAGTAAGGTCAAAGCCTTGTTCAAATCCTCGCGTGAGACCATGTTCACACCCATGGCCTCGGGAAGTTCTCCCACACGAACCTCTTCGCCATCCATACTCTTTGGGTGGTGAAACCCTTAATAAAGAAACATAGCTCTAATTACAATTGAAAGGATCGATATGGTTCACTAGAGGGGGTGAATAGGCAACTAACACTTTTTAACTTTTCTTTAACAATTAAGGTTTAGCATCAAATAAGTTAGCTAGATGTGCAACTAGGTGAACAACCTATATGATGTTAATCACTACGAGTACACAAGCAAGCAAGCGATATGAAAAAATAAACGCTTGCAAGAAGTAAAGATGTGAGATAACCAAAAGTGGAGCCGGTGGAGACGAGGATGTGTTACCGAAGTTCCTTCCCTTGTGGGGAAGTACGTCTCCGTTGGAGCGGTGTGGAGGCACAATGCTCCCCAAGAAGCCACTAGGGCCACCATATTATCCTCATGCCCTCACACAATGCGAGATGTCGTGATTCCACTATTGGTGCCCTTGAAGGCGGCGACCGAGCCTTTACAAACAAGGTTGGGGCAATCTCCACAACTGAATTGGAGGCTCCCAACGACATCACGAAGCTTCACCACAATGGAATGTGGCTCCGAGGTGACCTCAACTGTCTAGGGTGCTCAAACACCCAAGAGTAACAAGATCCGCAAGGGATTAGTGGGGGGATCAAATTTCTCTTGGTGGAAGTGTAGATCGGTGCCTTCTCAACCTATCCCTAGGAAATCAACAAGATTGATTAGCTAGGGAGACAGATTGGGCGAAGATGGAGCTTGGAGCAACAATGGAGTTTTGGGAAGGAAGAGGTGAGCTTCTTGGAGAAGAAGACCTCCCTTTTATAGTGGGGGACAAGATCCAACCGTTATCCACTCACTCAGCCCCGCGCATCACGGTACTACCGCAAAAGTCACGGTACTACCGCGATGGCTTGCGGTACTACTGCAGCCTTGTGCGGTACTACCGCTAGCACGGGAGTAGCTGGCCCTGGCCGTTAGCACTAGGACACAAGTAGTAGAACCGCCGGACCGGTACTACCGCGAGCCCGTGCGGTATTACCGCACGGTTGGCAGAGGCAGCCATTGGAGGTGCACGGAAGTAAAAAATTACTTCCGTGCCAACCTCCGTAGAGGGAAACTCTGCGAAAAAGTCCACACGGTAGTACCAAACGAGAATCGCGGTACTACCGTAGTAGGGCAGAAGTAAAAAAATTACATCCGCGCCTACTACCGCAGGTGTAGCGGCCAGGGCAGGAGATAGCGGTACTACCGCTCCACGGAGCGGTACTAACGCTGGCACCTGCGGTACTACCGCTCCCTGGAGCGGTACTACCGTAGGCCACTGAACCCAGACACCTCGCATGCATTCCTTTTGCACGGAGAAGGAAAACGGGTTGGGGCTCCATTGAAGAGAGGGAAAGGTGGTGCAAAGGAATAGATGTACACGTGTTGATTCCACCCAGACCTTTCCGATGCGGACCCCCTCTTGATAGTACAACTTTCCTACGAATCAAATCCACCGAACACATAGAACAACCGTCTTCGAGAGATTCCAAGGGGCACTGAACCGTCTTGTGCCTAGACCTGAGATATCTGAAATGCTCAATGCACACGATTAGTCCGCAAAAGCATTGTCATCAATCACCAAAACCACTTAGGGAGAAATATGCCCTTACAGTTTGGTAACTGAAAACATAGTTTGTTAGTTTATACTTTAACATGTGGATAGCTTGTTATTTCATCATGAGAAGGTTTATGAGATGAGCTACTATTTATGATATATAATAATGCTAGAAAAAGTGTTTGGAATTATCATTGATCAAATTTATGCACTATGCTAGCATTCACACTTCATAAATTATTTCTTTTATCATTTAAACGAGGACGGGCAGGAATTAAGCTTGGGGATGTTGATACGTCTCCAACGTATCTAATATTTATGAATTATTCATGTCATGTTTACAATAATTCTATATGATTTTGGTATGATTTTATTAGAACTAACCCGGACTGACGCTGTTTTCAGTAGAACTATCGTGGTGTTATTTTTGTGCAGAAATAAAAGTTCTCGGAATGAGCTAAAAATTTATGGAGAATATTTTTCAAAAATATAAAAAGTACTAGAGCGAAGAGTCATCGGAGAGGAAAGCCGAGGAAGCCACAAGCCACAGGGGTGCGCCCACCCCCCTAGGGCGCGCCCCCTGGCTTGTGACTTCCTCGTGGACCCCCTGGACTTGTTTCCACTGCCACAAACTCTTATAAATACAGAAACCCCCGAAAAGAAACCTCAATCAGGAGTTTCGCCGCCGCAAACCTCCAAAGCCACGAAAAACACAATCAGGAGCCCGTTCCGGCACCTTGCCGCAGGGGGAAACCATACCTACCTATTATGGCATTTCCATAGCCATTCCGAGATATATTCCCATGAACTTCCACCATTTCGTTTTATGACATGCACCATCACTTCCATATTGCATATAGAGTCATATTTTGTCATAGGTATCAAGTTGTAACTTTCTTTTAAGTTGTAAGTAAATAAAAGTGTGATGATTATCATTATTAGAGCATGTCCCATGGGAGTAAAGGATGATGGAAGCTATGATTCCCTCACAAGTGGGGATGAGATTCCGGACTTTATGAAAAATAAAAGAGGCCAGCGAAGCCCAAATAAAAAAAAGAGGCCTTAGATGCCCACGAAAAAAAGAAAATGAGAGAAAATAGAGAAGGGACATTGCTATTATCTTTTTCCACACTTGTGCTTCAAAGTAGCACCATGATCTTCATGATAGAGAATCTCCAATTTTGTCACTTTCATATACTAGTGGGAATTTTTCTTTATATAACCTAGCTTGTATATTCTAATGATGTGTTTCCTAAAATTTCCCTAGGTCTTCATGAGCCAGCAAGTTGTAAGCACACCCACTTAGTTTCCTCTTGAGCTTTCATACACTTATAGCTCTAGAGCATCTGTTGCATGGCAATGCCAACTCACTCCCATTGATATCTATTGATGGACATCTCCATAGCCCGTTGATACGCCTAGTTGATGTGAGACTATCTTCTCCCTTTCCTTGACAACCTCCACCATATTATATCCCACCTATAGTGTTGTATCCATGGCTCACGCTCATGTATTGCGTGAGAGTTGAAAAGGTTTGAGAAAATAAAAGTGTGAAAACAATTGCTTGACTTGTCATCGGGGTTGTGCATGATATAAATACTTTGCGTGGGGAAGATGGATCATAGCCAGACCATATGATATTGTAGGGATAACTTTCTTCTGCCATTATGTTTTGAAGAGATACATTTGCTTTGCTAGTATGCTTGAAATGTTATTGTTTTTATATCAATATTAAGCTTTTGTTTTGAGTCTTATAGATCTGAATATTCATGCCACAATATAGAATATTACATGGATAAATATGTTAGGTAGAATTCCACATCAAAAATTCTGTTTTTATCATTTACCTACTCGAGGACGAGCAAGAATTGAGCTTGGGGATGCTGATACGTCTGCAACGTATCTATAATTTTTTATGATGTCATGCTATTATATTATCTGGATGTTTTATATGCATTAATATGATATTTTATATTATTTTTGGGACTAACCTATTAATCTAGAGCCTAGTGCGAGTTTTTGTTTTTTCCTTGTTTTTGAGTTCTGCAGATATGCAATATTAAATGGAGTCCAAATGGAATAAAATCTTCGAAATGATTTTTTCTAGAAGGAAAGAGATCCACGAGACTTGGAGTGCATGCCAGGGGATCTACCAGGAGATCACAAGTCTGGTAGGCGCGGTCACCCCCTTGACCGCGCCTAGCAGGCTTGCCATCTCCGAGCAGGTCTCCTAACCCTATTCTTTATCCTATAAATACCCAAATATTCCCCCAACACTAGATGGAGCCACGCGAATACTTTTCTGCCCCCAGAAGCCTCCATTCCCGAGAGATCCAATCTTGGAGCCTTTTGCGGTAATCTACCGGAGGGGGTTTCGATCACGGAGGGCATCTACATCAATTCCATCGCCACTCCGATGATGCGTGAGTAGTCCACCACAAACCTATGGGTCCATAGCAAGTATCTAGATGGATTATTCTCTCTATTTGATCTTCAATACCATGTTCTTCATGATCTTCATGGAGATCTATTCGATGTAATACTCTATTGTGGTGTGTTTGTCAAGATCCGATGAATTGTGAGTTTATCTTCAGATTATCCATGAATCTTATTTGAATCTTCTCTGAATTCTTATATGCATGATTTCATATCCTTGCAAGTCTATTCGAGTTATTGGGTTTGGTTTGGCCAACTAGATTGGTAATTCTTGCAATGGGAGAAGTGCTTGGTTTTGGGTTCAATCTTGTGGTGTCCTCACCCAGTGACATAGTAGGGGTAGCGAGGCACGTATTGTATTGTTGCCATCAAGGGTAAAAAGATGGAGTTTTCATCATATTGCTTGAGTTTATCCCTCTACATCATGTCATCTTAATTAATGTGTTACTCTGTTCTTCAAGAACTTAATACTCTAGATGCAGGCAGGAGTCCGTCGATGTGTGGAATAATAGTAGTAGATGCAGAATCGTTTCGGTCTACTTGACACGGACGTGATACCTATATGCATGATCATTGCCTTGGATATCTACATGATTATTCGCTTTTCTATCAATTGCTTGACAGCAATTTTTTTACCCACCATGATATTTTTCTTCAAGAGAGAAGCCTCTAGTGAAATCTATGGCCCCCGGGTCTACTTTCCATAATATACTTTCAGATCTATAAACCAAAAAATACCAAAATACTTTGATGCAATTTACTTATCTTTTACTTTCCGTTTTCGTTTACATCTATCTCTATCAAATCTAATCCTTGCAAATAACCATGAAGGGATTGACAACCCCTTTATAGCGTTGGGTGCAAGAGTTTGATTGTTTGTGTAGGTGCATCCATTGGTGACTTGCTTGTTCCTCCTACTGGATTGATACCTTGGTTCTCATCAACTGAGGTAAATACTTATCTACTTCGCTGCATCACCCTTTCCTATTCAAGGGGAAACCAATGCAAGCTCAAAGGTAGCAGCCCTACAGACAACGAGATGGCACTACGGGCGGGCCCCCTGGCCAGCCGGAGGGGCTGCCAGCCGGGTCTCCCTCTCAGTACTTTAAGGATATTGTAAGACTGGGGGGTTGGCCTATAAAAACCCCGAGCCCCCCATGCATCGGGAAAAAGGCACGCACGAAAGAACTATCCCCTCTCACACTCTCACGTAGCAAAGGAAGAGGAGCTAGTTGCTCCTTCTTCCACCTCCAGACAACACCTCAAGGAGCACCATTGTAACCTCATCCACCATCTAAAACTAAACCAGCAGGACTAGGGGTGTTACCTCCCACGGAGGGCCCCAAACCTGGGTACATCGTGCGCCCTTCATCACTTGTGCCTAATCCCGTTCCCGGAGCCCTGATGTCTACTACACAACCTTCTTCTTGTAGACTCGTGTTGGGCCTCCAAGCGCAGAGTTTTGTAGGATAGTAGCAATTTTCCCTCAAGTGGATGACCTAAGGTTTATCAATCCGTGGGAGGTGTAGGATGAAGATGGTCTCTCTCAAACAACCCTACAATCAAATACACAAAATCTCTTGTGTCCCCAACACACCCAGTACAATGGCAAATTGTATAGGTGCACTAGTTCGGCGAAGAGATGGTGATACAAGTGCAATATGGATGGTAGACATAGGTTTTTGTAATCTGAAAATATAAAAATAGCAAGGTAACAAATAGTAAATAGCGAGCACAACATTGTATAAATGCTTGGAAACAAGGCCTAGGGTCCATATTTTCACTAGTGCAATTTCTCTCAACAATATTGACATAGTTGAATCATATGTAAGTACCTATTGTGCGACAAAGAGTTCACTCCAAAGTCACAAATAGTGGAGAACTAACAAAGAAATTATTGTCGGGTACGAAACCATCTCAAAGTTATCTTTTCTGATCAATCCTATGAGCTATCCCTATAATTTTCACAAAGAGCCCTAGAGTTCGTACTAAAATAACACCTTGAGATACACATCAAGCAAAACTCTAATGTCACCTAGATACTCCAATGCCACCACAAGTACCCATGGGCTTGATTATACGATATGCATCACATAATTTCAGATTCATCATGTTCAAACCAACACAAAGAACTTCAAAGAGTGCCAAGTTTCTACCAGAACGTGTGCCAACCCCTATGCATAGATTCCCAAGGTCACGGAACCCGCAAGTTGATCACCAAAACATACATCAATTGGATCAATAGAACATCCCATTGTCACCACGGATATCCCATCGCAAGACATACATCAAGTGTTCTCAAATCCTTAAAAACTCAATCTGATAAGAAAACTTCTAAGGGAAGACTCAAGTGTTCTCAAATCCTTAAAAACTTAATCTGATAAGAAAACTTCAAAGGAAATGGTGGAAGTTCACGGGAATCACAAACCTTTACACAAGTATTTTTCCAAATCACAATTACTTCCTAACATGACTCTAAGTTTTGGGATGTTATATTAAATTAACTATATTGATTGATTGTTTGATTGAGTGACTGAAATTGAGTGAATTTGAAACTTAAAAAACAAACTTTTGAATGAGAGCGAATAAAATGACTTTCCCCTTTACTTTTGAATTCAGATTCATTCAACTCAAATCAATGAGAGAAGATGACATGACTTCTTCAAAATAAAGTATTTGCAAGGTGAATTGGAAAACTACTAAAACTTTTCTATTTTTGGAATCTATTTAACATTTGGTTCTATTTCAAAGTTTGAATGAATTCAAATCCCCTTGCCCAAATTCAAAATATCCAGAGGAGCAATATGACACTCCAAACCAGGGGCCATTTGAATTATATTCGAACTAGTAAAAACTCAGAAGACTATTTTGAAAATATTTCATAATGGGTTTCAAAAGAAATTCCTAAAGTGGTTTTCAAAGTTGTTTTTCTCCAAAAATAAGATACATGGAAAATAGGGTAATATGATTCCCTTAAATATAAAAATGGAGAAAGATGAATTTAAAAATATGTTGGTATTTTCAAAATGTTTTCTTTGCATTTTATATGCAACAAAAACACTTTTTAATTTTTCTTATTTTGTGAGATTTTGTTTTTGCTCTGGAAATATGTTCATGTTTTAGGAAATATTTTTCTAGTAATTTTGATATACAATATGTCTATATAAAAATTTATTTATTTTCTTTTATTCTATTCCGAATTCTCTGATTATATATATATATATATATATATATATATATATATATATATATATATAAATATAACTGCTAAGCCCACCAAGGTTGGGCCAACCTGAGGAGGTCGTCCCCAACCTCCCACACCTCTAGATGGCATCTTCAGATCGCCATGGCTGCACAATCCCCGCGCCCGGCGCCCCCTTTTCCTTCCTCCCCACGCCCCAGGAAGCTTCCCCACCGCTTTGTACCTTCCTTCTCCGCCTTCCCGTGCTTTTATGGCCATCAAGGCCGAGATTTTCGCTCGCCGGAAATACGGTAATGGCCGGATTTTTCTCGGCTTACCACCACGCACTCGGCCATTTTTGCCCCTATATAAAGCCCCCTAGAGGTCCCTCTCATTTCCCTCAAACAATTTTTATCCTTGAGAGCCCAAACCATCCTCCCTATCCAGAGCAATTGCTCACCAGAGTTCGCCAACTCCGGCGGCTTCTCCACCGCCGTGTGAGGCACAGTTGGCGCTACCACGGACTCTCCCGAGGTTGTCGCGATGACCCCTTCACCGTCCCGAGCTCATCTTCCACTGGGAGTAACTACATCATCGGATCCGAGCTCATCTACCCCTTCTTCCCCAACTCCGGCGACTACTCCGGTGAGATCCACGAAATCTCGTATTGCAGTTTTTTCAGAAAAGTAGCAATCTTAGAAAATTCATATCAATTAGTATACAACTCCAAATTGAGTGATTCTTTTTGTTGTAGTTTCAAAATTTTATGTAGTTTCCGATGGTACACTTGGATTTCAAATTTGAGTATTTTAATTTTGAATTTGCTTAATTTTGTTCAAATCACTAATTTGGCAATATCTTGAGATTTATAATATATTTTTGATTGATTCTTTTTGCCACTCTTTTGTTATTGATTGGTCTGTCCATTAGCATTGAGTTATTGATTTTTAGATTTATTTAAATTAGGATTTTAACTAAAACAGTACTGTTTTGTTTATATAGTTTTTTTAGTCATTTAATTATTATTTTTAATTATTTTTTTGAGTTAGTTGTTTTTGTAGATTTTCACATGTGGTTATATGGTTCTGTTAGACTAGAGTAGATAGATTTTATAATAATTTATTATTATTTTAGCTATTGTTTTGTTGTATTGTTGTGTAGTTATTTAACTAGAGTAAATAGAATAGTTTTATCATCACAAAAGTAATTCTTTTGCCACATCAAGTTATTTTTGTTATTGCTTCTCTTAATTAAAAACATATTAGTTGTTATAATAATTTGGTATGGTCTTAGTGTTTTTATTGTTATTATAGTTGTTTTGTTGATAACTATATAGTAATTTCAACCATTTAAGTATTTACTTTTACTAGTTATTTGTTTATTAAATTGATTGTTGTTAAATAATTTTTTTATTGGTTTATATTCTGCTATTTAGTGTTTGGAGTAATTTAGTATTGTTGTGATAGAATTCGAATGAGTTGGTCTCTCTCTAGTTTTCTTTAAAGTTTTCTTTGGATTTTTATTTTGGTTTCCTTTGATTGCATTATTGTTTTCCTTGATTGTTTATTATTAGTTTTACTCGCTCTTATTTATTGTTTGTGAATAAGTTCACTTATTGTGTGAATTGTTTGTTTCGTTAGATTATCCAGAGTGCGAATCTTGTTATTACGAAGCTTTAGAATTTCAAGACCGTTATCAAGGCAAGTCATTTGATCATGTTTTACCCAAGTTTTATATGCATTAGATGATATTTTCCACCATGCAGGCAGTAGGAGTATTAAACTTGTTGAGTAGTATCATGAGGTAGGACAACCCCACAACTCCCCTGTTAACCTGGCCCCGGGACGATATTTTTATTTGATGCTACGCTTAAGTAGACGGGGTTTTGGTTGACTATTCCATGGGAGTTATGAGTGTCTTGGATGAGGAACATTTCAAGATGATGAATACCACTTCATGATGACCAAAGCTACTTAGAGGAGATGAAGACTTCATGATTCAAGACAAACTTTAATACACCTACTGGGTGGATTTGGAAATAGGCTCCTTGGAGTACCCAATGGGTGTGCACCTTGGTAGGCCGCTGGAATACCCAGTGTTTGTGAACCATTGATAGGCGCCCCTGAAATACCTCAGAGGAGTGAACCCAACCCTATTGGAGAGATACCAGCGAACAACTCCACCCAAACTCAAAGAGACGGATGGATACGTCACAACCAGAAGCTTACCTGTGCAACCGCAAGTCATTATGGGCTCTGGCTTGGTTGATCTTAGTGGTAACTCTAACCTGAACTCTTAATCGGGGGTTAGGGAAACTCTTTGAAAGATCATGTTTTGGTCATTTGATTCTCAAACACCCTGAAGTGCGAGGACATAAATGGAGGGACCAAATCTCGCGGGAAAAGTGTGCAAACCTCTGTAGAGTGTTAAATCTAATTGATTAGCCGTGTCCCCAGTTACGGACAATTGAGCCTCTGGAAATGATACTATCAGGAACTCTCAACACCACACTTGATGATAATTGATGAGGGTACAAGATAATAATCGGGTTATGAGATTTGGTTGGAGGAACCATCTCATTACACAACCGGCATTTTGTAGTAATTTCATCATGCCCCTTTGTTGTAGGGAAAACTTGCTTTTATGCAAAACTTGGACCTTTGCCACAATCAGCCAGATGCATATAGTTGTGATAGAATTATTATGTTTATCATTTTTTTTCTCCTTTGTGATTTGCCAGCATATTCAATATGCTGACCTACACGACTGCAACGTCTTATGTTGCAGAGGTTTTCTCCGACAAAGTGTGAGGTCTACGTCCTATGCTCGGTGTTGCCCTTTGGAGTTAGATGGACTCGGCTACCTTCAGGCTTCCGTGGGATATTGATAGCGCTATCTCATGAGTTGGCTTTTAGCCAAGTTGCTTTTGTAATAATGACTCTATATGAGATTTCGATTAATAAAGCATGTGTGATTGAACTCTGTTATATACATTGATGTACTGTGTGTGCACCAACATGATCTTGGGATGGTACGGAAACACCAGAGACTTCACCGTTTAGGGTCGGGTCGCTACAAGAGTTTAAGTATTTCTATAAAACGCGAACACCACCGTGCTCTAAAAAGTATAAGTGAAGCACATAGAGCAAAATTGCCTATCTCAAAAGATATAAGTGAAGCACATAGAGTATTCTAATAAATTCACAATTCCACGTGTCTCTCTCAAAAGATGTGTGCAGCAAGGATGATTGTGGAAAACTAAGAAGCAAAGACTCATATCATACAAGACGCTCCAAGAAAAACACATATCATGTGGTGAATAAAAATATAGCCTCAAGTAAATTTACCGATGGATTGAAGACGAAAGAGGGGATGCCTTCCGGGGCATACCCAAGCTTAGGCTCTTTGGCATCCTTGAATATTCCTTGGGATGCCTTGCGCATCCCCAAGCTTAGGCTCTTGCCACTCCTTATTCCATAGTTCATCGAATCTTTACCCGAAACTTGAAAACTTTACAACACAAAACTTAATAGAAAACTTGTGAGATCCGTTAGTATATGAAAATAAATCACCACTTTAGGTACTGTTGTGAACTCATTCTTTATTTATATTGATGTTATACCTACTGTACTATAACTTCTCCATGGTTCATAACCCATCATACAACCCATAGATTCATCAAAATAGGCAAACAACTCAAAGAAAACAGAATCTGTCAAAAACAGAACAGTCTTAGCAATATGAACAGTCTGTTGCTATGGTTAAAGATCTCCTGGTGGAAAAATTTGATGGGCATGTTATTTACTTCTGTGATGAAGCTGCTAGAATTGCTAAACCCAATGAAAAAGATAAACATAGACCGGTAGTTGGCTTGCCTGTTGTCTCAGTTAAAATAGGATATTATTTTTATCATGGATTATGTTATTTGGGTGCTAGTGTGAGTGTTATTCCTTTTACTTTATATCAGGAAATTATGAATGAAATAGCACCTGATGAAATAGAAGATATTGATGTTACTATTAAACTTGCTAATAGAGACACCATCACACCACTTGGGGTTGTTAGAGATGTTGAAGTCTTGTGTGGGAAAATAAAATACCTGCTAATTTTATAGTTCTTGGTTCCCCACGAGATGAATTTTGTCCCATTATCTTTGGTAGACCTTTCTTGAACACTGTTAATGCTAAGATAGATTGAAAAAAGGAAACCGTCAGTGTTAAGTTTGGTGATATGTCTCATGAGTTTAATTTTTCCAAGTTTAGTAGACAACCCCGTGATAAATAATTACATAGTAAGGATGAAATAATTGGTCTTGCTTCTATTGCCGTTCCTCCTAACGATGCACTAGAACAATATTTGTTATACCATGGAATTGATATGCACTTGCATGAAGGAAATGAAATAGATAAAAAATTCTGTGAACAACAACCTCTATTGAAACACAATTTGCATATTGAAACTCTGGAAGGTCCTCCTCCACCTAAAGATGATCCTGTGTTTGAATTAAAACAATTGCCTCACACTTTGAAGTATGCTTATCTTGATGAGAAAAAGATATATCATGTTATTATTGGTGCTAACCTTTAAGAACATGAAGAAGAAAGATTATTAAAAATTCTAAGGAAGCACCGGGCTGCTATTGGATATACTCTTGATGATCTTAAGGGCATTATTCCCACTCTATGTCAGCACAAGATTAATGTGGAACCTGATGCTAAACCCATTCTTGATCACCAACAACGATTGAATCCCAAGATGAAAGAAGTGGTAAGAACTGAAATATTAAAGCTTCTCGAAGCAGGTATAATCTATCCCATAGCTGATAGTAGATGGGTATGTCCCGTTCATTATGTCCATAAGAAAGTAGGTGTTACTGTTGTTCCTAATGATAAAAATGAACTTATTCCACCAAGAATTGTTACTGGCTATAGGATGGTAATTGATTTTAGAAAACTAAATAAAGCTACTAGAAAAGATCAGTACCCTCTGCCTTTCATTGATAAAACGCTAGAAAGGTTATCTAAGCACAGACACTTTTGTTTTTTGGATGGATATTCTGGTTTCTCTCAAATACCTGTGTCACAATCTGATCAAGAGAAAACCACCTTTAGTTGGCCTTTTTGAACCTATGCTTATAGACATATGACTTTTGGTTTATGCAATGCACCTGCTACGTTTCAAAGATGTATGACTGATATATTCTCTGAGTTTCGTGAAAAGATTGTGAAGGTTTTCATGGAAGATTTTTTTGTTTACGAGACTTCTTTTGATGATTGCTTAAGCAACCATGATCGAGTTTTGCAGACATGTGAACAAACTAATCTCATCTTGAATCGGGAGAAGTGTCACTTTAAGTTTAATGAAGGTATTGTCTTGGGGCATAATATTTTTGAATGACGTATTGGGGTGGATCAAGCTAAAGTTGATGCAATTGAGAAAATGCCATGTCTTAAAGATATTAAAGGTATTCGAAGTTTCCTTGGTCATGCTAGTTTCTATAGGAGGTTTATTAAAGACTTCTCAAAAATTTCTAGGCCTCTTACTAATATTTTACAAAAGGATATTCCCTTTTTGTTTTTGATGATGATTGTGTAGAAGCCTTTGAAACACTTAAGAAAGCCTTAATCATTGCACCTATTGTTCAAACACCTAATTGGAACTTATCTTTTGAAATTATGTGTGATGCTAGTGATTATGTTATTGGTGTTGTTCTAGGACAAAGAGTTGATAAGAAACTAAATGTTATCCATTATGCTAGCAAAAATCTATACAGTGCCCAAACAAATTATGCTACTACTGAAAAAGAATTTTTAGCAGTTGTGTTTGCTTGTGATAAATTTAGATCTTATATTGATGATTCCAAAGTTATTGTTCACAACGATCATGCTGCTATAAAATATCTTATGAAAAAGAAAGATGCTAAACCTATACTCATTAGGTGGGTTCTCTTGCTTGAAGAATTTGATTTATATATTACTGATAGAAAAGGATCTCAGAACCCTGTAGCTAATAACTTGTCTAGATTAGAAAATATTCTTGATGACCCACTGCCTATTGATGATAGTTTTCCTGATGAACAATTATCTGCAATAAATGTTTCTCAAAACACTCCATGGTATGCTGATTATGCTAATTACATTGCTGCTAAATATATACCACCTAGCTTCACATACCAACAAAAGAAAAAAAATCTTCTATAATTTAAGACACTACTTTTGGGACGACCTACATCTTTATAAAGAAGGAACAGACGGTATTATTAGACGTTGTGTACCTGAGGATGAACAGGAACAAATCCTACATAGATGTCATTCTGAAGCCTATGGAGGACATCATGCCAGAGATAGAACTGCTCATAAGGTATTGCAATTTGGTTTTTATTGGCCTACTCACTTCAAGGATGCCCGTAAGTTTGTTTTATCTTGTGATGAATGTCAAAGAATTTCTAATATCGGTAAGCGTCAGGAAATGCCTATAAATTATTCACTTGTTGTTGAACCATTTGATGTTTGGGGTTTTGATTATATGGGACCTTTTCCTTCCTCTAATGGGTACACTCACATTTTGGTTGTTGTTGATTATGTCACTAAGTGGGTAGAAGTTATTCCAACTAATAGTGTCGATAATAACACTTCCATTAAAATGCTTAAAGAAGTTATTTTCCCGAGGTTTGGAGTCCCTAGATATTTAACAACTGATGGTGGTTCACATTTTATTCATGGTGCTTTTCGTAAGATGCTTGCTAAATATGATGTTAACCATAGAATTGCATCACCCTATCATCCTCAATCTAGTGGTCAAGTTGAACTTAGCAATAGAGAAATAAAATTAATATTACAAAACATTGTCAATAGGTCCCAAAAGAATTGGTCTAAGAAACTAGATGGTGCACTTTGGTCCTATAGAATAGCTTATAAAAACCTTATGGGTATGTCTTCCTACAAGATGGTATATGGGAAAGCCTGTCATTTGCCTCTAGAGTTAGAACACAAAGCATTTTGGGCAATTAAAGAACTCAACTATGACTTCAAACTTGCAGGTGAAAAGAGTTTATTTGATATTATCTCATTAGATGAATGGAGAGCCCAAGCTTATGAAAATGCCAAGCTATTTAAAGAAAAAGTTAAAAGATGGCATGGCAAAAGAATCCAAAAGCGAGAATTCAAAGTTGGAGAATATGTTCTTTTGTACAATTCACGTTTCAGATCTTTTGCAGGAAAACTTCTCTCCAAATGGGAAGGACCATATGTTATCGAAGAAGTTTATCGCTCTGGAGCTATCAAGATTAATAATGCCGAAGGTACTAACCTGAAGGTGTTCAATGGACAAAGGATTAAACACTATATCTCAGGTACGCATATTAATGTTGAAAGTAATGTTATCCAAACCATGACACCAGAGGAACACATAAAAGAAACCTTCCGGAACACTCTAGAATCATGAAAAATAAGAGGTACGTGATACGGTAAGTAAATGGATTCAGAAAATCCGCAAAACTATTTTCTGTCGGTTTTGGAATATTACTAATTTTTGGAAAATAACAAATAAACAGGAAGGCAACTGAGGTGAGCACGATACACCAGGGCGCGCCTGCCCTCCCTGGCGCTCCCTGGTGGGTGATGCCCACCTGGGGAACCTTCCCAACTCTGTTTTCCTTCCGTTTGCTTGATTTCCAAGAATAAACATTATCTATAAATATCCCCGATTTTTTTTACCACTGCATCGCGGAAATATTCATTGTTCTTGTTTCGTGTTGTTTTCCTAGCATATCTATCAAACCAGGCATCATGCCTTCTTCCTCCCCCAATAACTTAGAAGAGGATGCTTGGTTGATGAAGATGGAGCTAAAGAGAGAAGAGCCAAAAGAAGAAGCTAACAATGAAGACAAGGGCAAGGAAGATGTGAAGGATCAAGCTCAAGAAGGAGGGCAACCCAAGCCCATAGAAGAGGAGGAGGAATAGGATATCCTTTGACCCTATTACCGGCATCTCACCCCTATTGAAATTGAAGCTTTTAGGGATAAATTCGGAATAAATTCCTCACTCATGAAAATATTTTTCTTGAGGAGCACATCATCACCCTTCGGAGCATCATCCGTAAATTGAAGTATTTACTGGAGCTAAAGTGTGACGCTTCTTCATCACCACCTCCTTCATCATCTTCACCACCAAAGGAGACTTGAGAACACTGGTATGGGCACTCTCCTTGGCTTGAGCCAAGCTTGGGGGAGATGCCTCGGTATTGTATCACCGTCACTTTTTACCTTTGCTTTTCATTTGGATCCTTAGCTTTTTCATGATTTAGTTGGATAAAAGTTTAGTATGATCTATTTTTTAGTGCTAGTATCATGATCTATCTATCTATGTAATCGAGGGAGAGTTATATAATAAAGTTTAGTTTGAGCTTTTGCCTCTTTACTTTCTTGTTGCAATCATAATATAAGAAAATAAATGAGAAAATATCATATGCTAATCTTATGGTGAGTAATGACATCACATAAAGAAAAGTATAAGTGGTAAAATTTATTGGAGATTGGCAAACATAGCATTAGTCAATGATGCAACTCATGAAAGAATTAATTAGGGAAGATAATATTCACATGCAAATATACTATCTTGGACATCTTTTATGATTGTGAGCCCCCATTAAATATTATATGACAAAATTATTGACGTTGGACAAGGAAGACAACGTAATGATTTATGCTTGTTCATATTCACATAGAAGTTATATTGTCATAGACCCTTTAACATGTGGTGCTTGCTCAATATCCTTGCTAGCCAAAAATTCTGGACTAAGCAGAGATACTACTTGTGCATCCAAAAACCCCAAACCCAAACTCATGTTTTGAGAGTCAACCATACCTACCTATGGATTGAATAAGATCCTTCAAGTAAGTTGTCATCGGTGCACTACGACAATCAAAATATCTCCTAAATGTGTTTGATCAATTAGTGTAAGAGAAAATTGAGCGTTATACGAACTTATGATGGCAAAGTAATAAAAGCGATGGACTGCATGATAAAGGTTGCTACCATAAGGGGCAATATAGCGTGACGTTCTTTTGCATTAAGGGATTGGGCATACAAACTAAAAAGCACATGACAACCTCTGCTTCCCTCTTCGAAGGGCCTATCTTTTACCTTTATGTATTTACTTTTATGCAAGAGTCAAAGTATTCTTCCCTAATCCTTTTTATTTTTCTCCTTTTGCAAGCATCATGTGGTGAGGAAAGATCTAGGCACATATATCCAGTTTGATATGAGTGAGTATGAGTTATTATTGTTGACATCACCCTTGAGGTGAATACGTTGGGAGGCGAAACTATAATCCTGTATCTTTCTATGTGTACGTTTAAACTTTTTGCTCATGGGTATGTTGTGATTGTTAGCAATCATAGAATACTAAATGATGATTGAGTATGTGGACTTGCCAAAAGGCTCCGACGTGAGACTCTTCCTGAAAATATGATGAATTTTAGTTGCAAAGTTGACTGAGAAAATAGTTTGTCAGTTTCCAATAAGGTTTATGCTTTATACTTCCATGTTGTGATGAATTGTTACTTGCTCATAAGAAGTTATATGATGTTGTTATAAAAGAGTTATATGTTAAAGTTTTTTGCTGCTATGATAATAAGCATGATGCTACTATGTACGTATTTTCCTTTTATCGAGACTTATCTCTCAAACCATGTGGACATGTTCTTCGATATCGGCTTTCGCTTGAGGACAAACAAGGTCTAAGCTTGGGGGAGTTGATACGTCCATTTTGCATCATGATTTTCTACCGTTATTTATAATGTTTTCATGCATAATAATGTTTTGGGGAGTAATTTTAATGCCTTTTCTCTCATAATTTGCAAGGTTAACACAAAGAGGGAGAATACCGACAGCTGGAATTTTGGACCTGAAAAAGCATATCAGAGATACCTATTCTGCACATCCCCAATGGAGCTGAAACTTAACAGGGAATTTTTATGGAATATTTGAGGGATATTGGAGCCAAAAACCACCAAGGAAGGGGGACAGGCTGGGCAACACCCACTAGGACTTGCCAGCCCCCCTAGGCATGATCTGGTGGTGGTCCTCACCCTGGCCCACCTTTGGAGCCCATCTTCTGGTATATTACGGGTTTTGACCTAAAAAATCAGGAGAGGACTTTCGGGACGGAACATCGTCGTCTCGAAGCGGAACTTGGGCAGGAGCACTTTTTCCCTCTGACGAAGCGATTCCGCCGAGGGAACTTCCCTCCCGGAGGGGGAAATCAAAGCCATCATCATCACCAACAACCCTCTCATCTTTGGGAGGTCATTCTTCATCAACATCTTCAACAACACCATCTCCTCTCAAACCCTAGTTTATCTCTTGTGTTCAATCTTTGTACCGGAACCTCAGATTGGTACCTGTGGGTGACTAGTAGTGTTATTACCTTATGTAGTTGATTGCTATGTGTTTTATTTGGTGGAAGATTATATGTTCAGATCCATTATTCTATTTAATACCCCTGTGATCTTGAGCATGAATATTTTTTGTGAGTAGTTACCTTTGTTCTTGAGGTCACGGGATAAGTCATGTTGCAAGTAATCATATGAAGTTGATATGTGTTTGATTTTTTGATGATATGTATGTTGTGATTCCCTTAGTGGTGTCATGTGAATGTCGACTACATGACACTTCACCATCATTGTCTAAGGGAATGCATTGTGGAGTAGTTATTAGATGATAGGTTGCTAGAGTGATAGAAGCTTAAAACCTAGTTTATGCGCTACTTCGTAAGGGGCTGAGTTGGATCCATATGTTTAATGCTATGGTTAGATGTTATCTTAATACTTTTCTCGTAGTTACGGATGCTTGCGAGGGCGTTAATCATAAGTGGGAGGTTTGTTCAAGTAAGAAAAACACCCAAGCACCGGTCCACCCACATATCAAATTATCAAAGTAGCAAACACGAAGCAAACCAACATGATTGAAGTGACTAGATGAAATTCTCGTGTACCCTCAAGAACACGTTGCTTATTATAAGAGATTGTTTTGGCCTGTCCTTTGCCTCAAAAGGATTAGGCTACCTTGTTGTACCTCATTTACCGTTACCATTACTTGCTCATTACAAATTACCTTGCTATCAAACTACTTGCTACTTACAATTTCAGTGCTTGCAGAAATTACCTCGCCGAAAACCGCTTATCATTTCCTTCTGATCCTCATTGGGTTCGACACTCTTACTTATAGAAAGGACTATGATTGATCCCCTATACTTGTGGATCATCATACCCCATCTCAATCCATTCCAAAAATTTGTCAATACCTAGTTGGTTAATTAAGAGTTATAAGATGTCCTGGCATTTCCACTACTAAAAGCTCAAATTGTTCATAATCAGGGAGACGACTAATTGATTAGATTGACACTCTTTGAGCTTGGGTGGACAAACCACTAGTGTGCACTCCCGTCGATTCCCGATGAATGCTCCCACTGTACTTTGCCACCATACAAACCAATTTCCACCTTGGTATTTCATTAAAATCTTGGTCCCGATTACTACTTTGTCACTCATATATCAATGTGAAACCGCTCCTCAATCCACGCCTACTTTGGCGAAGCGTTATAATTTAATACGGTGGCGACTAAGTTTGTATGGTTCAGACCTACCTCAAATGAACTATTGGGTGCAAAAGCATAGCCATATGGCTTAATTTCCTACCATGCAATCCTACCACAAAGAACTATGTGCATATAAAAACATAGATAAAACATGTATGATCAACATGTAAACTTGCCTTCGTGCTTGGAGTGAAGTTCTAGGGAGTGGTAGTACTCGGCTTCGCACTTCGGACAATCTAGCATAAAGTAAAATAATACACATAAACAAGAATTCATACAATTCAAAGTAACTTGCAGCACAAATATTCATAAAGGCCAAATAAAATCCAACACACGAAATTAGCATGAAATTTTTTAAAGTATAAAACCAAGTGTGAAAATATGGTTCAAAAATCGTGACGTGCACCAGTGTTCCTACAAGGCATACTAGTAAAATTACAATGAGCAGAAGCTAACTGTGTGAAAAAATGTGGAACTCATCTAAGTCATAGGATTCTTCTAGGGTGACGAAGTGCAAAAGGAAATAATTCAAACGGGTCTATGGTTTCAGAGATATGGCCCAAGTTCGAATTCAAACTTGAAATAAATTCAACTCTAAACTTGCAAAAGTTTGCAATGATAGGTTCTCTGGATAGAGCTATCCGAGACGAAAAATTTGCCGCTGGTTTCATCTCATTTGGATCTACGGTTAAAAAGTCATGGTTGTTCAAAGTTTAGGAGTAAATCTGGAAAAAAAACTATAGTGAAAAAAAACGTGGCCACGTGGCGGCCTGGGGTTGGCTGTGCATCGTCCGCTACGTAGGCTACACGGTGAACAGGCGTACTTTAAGTAAAACGAGGTAGTTCGGCTAAACCAAAGGAAACCGGCTGGTCGGTTCAACTGAAACTGCACGGTCTAAATTAAAATGCGGTTAACTGCGTACCTCTTCGTCTAAAAAACTTCCTAATCTAATACGAACCGAGCGAGAGAGAGAGACGAGGGCTTACAGTGGGGCAACACGTCGGGGAAGACGACCGAGGCATCAGGCGTCGGGTGTGGCAGCGGCTCCGGCGGGCTCCGACGCAAGCGAGGTAGGCGGGGAGGTGCGGCTCGGCGAGGGCGTTCGAACGGAGGTGAGAGCGATCAGCAGTGACTATTGGAGGGAGCAAGCGGAGGCGGCGAAGCTTCGGTGCTCTGGCGAACTCTGGCGGCGCGGAATCAAACGGTACGTTGCTCCGGCGTGACATAGGCGGCAAAAATATGTTAGAAAGATGCATATGGATGAAGATGGCGACTTGCATTCGTAAGGTGACCTCAGAGGAGTTTGGAGTGTCTAGGGGAAGTGGAAGAGAAGCTAAGGTTACGTGGTGGTGGAACGATGATGTCCAGAAGGCAATTAAGGAGAAGAAAGATTGTTTTAGACGCCTATATTTGGATAGGATTGCAGACAACATAGATAAGTACAAGATGGCAAAGAAGGTCGCAAAGCGGGTTGTGAGTGAAGCAAGGGGTCGGGCGTATGAGGACCTCTACCAATGGTTAGACACGAAGGAAGGTGAAAGGGACATCTATAAGATGACCAAGATCCGAGAGAGGAAGACGAGGGATGTTGACCAAATCAAGTGCATCAAGGATGAAGCAGATCAACTCCTGGTGAAGAACGAGGAGATTAAGCATAGATGGCGGGAGTACTTTGACAAGTTGTTCAATGGGGAGAGCGATAGCTCTACCATTAATCTGGACGACTCCTTTGATGATACTAGAAGGAGTTTTTTGCGACAAATCCACGAGTCAGAGGTCAATGAGGCTTTAAAGAGGATGAAAGGAGGCAAGGCGATGGGCCCTGATTGTATCCCCATTGAGGTGTGGAGAGGCCTCGGGGACATAGCGATAGTATGGCTAACCAAACTTTTCAACCTCATTTTTTGAGGAAACAAGATGCCAGAAGAATGGAGACGGAGTATATTAGTACCAATCTTCAAGAACAAGGGGGTGTTCAGAGCTGTACTAATTACCGTGGAATTAAACTGATGAGCCATACGATGAAGCTATGGGAGAGAGTCATTGAGCACCACTTAAGAAGAATGACAAGCGTGACCAAAAATCAGTTTGGTTTCATGCCCGGGAGGTCGACCATGGAAGCCTTTTCTTGGTACGACAACTTATGGATAGATATAGAAACCAAAAGAAGGACTTGCATATGGTGTTCATTGACTTGGAAAAGGCCTATGATAAGATACCGCAGAATGTTATGTGGTGGGCCTTGGAGAAACACAAAGTCCCAACAAAGTACATTACCCTCATCAAGGACATGTACGATATTGTTGTGACAAGTGTTCGAACAAGTGATGGCGACACAGATGACTTCCCAATTAAGATAGGACTACATCAGGGGTCGGCTTTGAGCCCTTATCTTTTTTCCTTTGTGATGGATGAGGTCACAAGGGATATACAAGGAGATATCCCATGGTGTATGCTCTTTGCAGACGATGTGGTGCTAGTCGGTGATAGTCGAACATGGGTCAACATGAAGTTGGAGTTATGGAGGGAAACCTTGGTATCGAAAAGTTTTAGACTTAGTAGGACTAAAACCGAGTACATGAGGTGCGCTTTTAGTACTACTAGGCATGAGGGGGAGGAGGATGTTAGCCTTGATGGGCAGGTGGTGCCTCAGAAGGACATCTTTAGATATTTAGGGTCCATGTTGCAGAAGGATGGGGATAGCGATGAAGATGTGAACCATCGAATTAAAGCCGGATGGATGAAGTGGCGCAAGCTTCTGGCATTCTCTGTGACAAGAGGGTGCCACAAAAGCTAAGAGGCAAGTTCTATAGGACGGCGGTTCGACCTGCAATGTTGTATGGCGCTGAGTGTTGGTTGACTAAAAGGCGACATAAGCAACTGTTACGTGTGGCGGAGATGCGCATGTTGAGATGGATGTGTGGCCACACAAGGAAGGACTGAATCCAGAATGATGATATACGAGATAGAGTTGGGGTACCGCCAATTGAAGAGAAGCTTGTCCCACATCGTCTGAGATGGTTTGAGCATATTCAGCGTAGGCCTCCAGAAGCCCCGGTGCATAGCAGACGGCTAAAGCATGCTGATAATGTCAAAAGAGGCGGGGGTAGACCAAACTTGACATAAGAAGAGTCTGTAAAGAGAGATATGAAGGATTGAAGCATTACCAAAGAACTAGCCATGGATAGGGATGCATGGAAGCTTGCTATCCATGTGCAAGAATCATGAGTTGGTTGTGAGATCTTATAGATTTCACCTCTAGCCTATCCAACTTGTTTGGGACTAAAGACTTTATTGTTGTTGTTGTTGAATAACTCGTCGGTCGGCGTGCCCACCATATTGCCCATAAGATAACAAGCAGCCTTGCAAAACTTTCACTAGGCGGCTTCCTACTCCATTCAAATAACCACAGCCTTGCATTGGGAGTTTTGTCAATTACGATGCAATTACAAATAAATCATGATTGGATATAACCCATACACTTCTAGCCATGTCACAATCCATCAAGAAATGCCTAAAGTGTTGTTTGCACAACCACAAAAACTACATACCGCAACCGCAGTCTCGGCCATGCGCCACCGGGGGTGCATCTCTCTAGTGGGCAAAGAAAGCCGGTCTAACCTTATGCAAATGTATGGATTTTGGGTGGGATCTTCACGTCCCAAATTTGTTTCTATCCAGATTTGTCTTCAACTCTATTTGATGTATGTGCTCTCTTTTCTAGCCTTCTCTTTTCTTTTTAGTTTACACGACCATTCTGTACACCAAGGGAACTGAAAAGACATCGTTTTTTTCCGTAGTGTCAAGCCCAAAAATCACTTTGCCTGACATGGCTCACAGGGATGCTCTTTTTTTGGAGGAAAAGAGTAGGACTCTAATGCGTATTTTTATTAATTTTCAAACAAGGGACATTTACATTTTCCACCTATTTTATGTCTAACCTCATCTTTACCATTAAATAAAACAATGCTTAACTTTGCCCCTCTTCCGTTAAGTGTTCTTATAGAAATACCCCTTCGTACATTTTCTGTCCAATTCTTTGACTAGACGAAAAATGCCCTTTCATACTTTTTTTGTCCAGTTTTTTAACTAGACGAAAATTATATGAAGTGGCATTTCTATTAGAGCACTTAATGAAAAGGGACAAAGTTGAGCACTGTTTTTCTTTGATAAAGGGAATATATTAAAACCGTGAAGATATCAATTACACCCAGCCTCTGCAACAACAAGATGTCCAAAAACATCAAGGATGCACACATCCAGAAATAAAAATAAAAAAAGAGAGAAATTGAAAACAAAGACCCCGTCACGATGATGATACACTCGCAAAAACAACACTCTAACCACCACCGAAGACAACATATGGGCCGTAAAAGAGATTCTCCAAAGACGACACCTCCAATAAAGAAACAATGCATAAACATTGTTGTCGCCCGATCAAAGATCTTGAGTTTTCACCCTGAAGAAAGTCCGAGTTCACAAAACAATGTCTTTAGCAAGGCCATTGCCAGGCACAACCAATGAAGGCCAAACCTTGGGATTTCACCCTGGAAATCGTGACTTGGTACTCGAGGAGCACCACCCAAAATGCAATCCACCTTGTTGCCACTCCCTCTCGCAAGGCCGTTGTTGCAAATCACCAACACCCGACACAAGGGAAGAACCTGTGCCGTCATTCTTCATCGCCACCAATACAACTCTCCGCCATTACAAACCTTCGATCTCAGCCACCATGACTTTCTCCATCTCTATCAATACCATGGAAATCTATATTTAGACATGTCCCATGACACCAACAAAAAATGGAGCTTCATGCCACGCCCTCATGAAGTCTCATTGGACGAAGATAAGGAAGTGCACGAGCGGATCTATTCCCATGTAGATATTCAGTGGCGCCATGCACCAAACAACGGAAATCTCTGGAAGGAAGAGCGGAACTCGTCGGCGTCCAGATTGAGTAGGTCAGCATGAAGCAGATCGACGATTAGCGCACAAAGATCAGTAGGGTCAAACCATCGTCATCTCCGTGTCGGACTGGCCGTAGAGAACAAGGAAGCCCCGCATGTCCACACTGGCGCCGATCAGCCCTGAGACCCAGATCGGGCCCTAAGGCCCATATCTGATCTGAGCATGGCCGACATGACAATGCTGATCTCCACTTCGGCGCCGTGTCACTTGGGCAGGGCCATCTAGCCGGGCGTGGACACCGCCACATCCTGAACTCCACAATGCAGCCCCGTCGGAAAGGACCTGACGGCCCGCCTAGCTATGGATTTGCAACTCTGCACCGTGAGCGCCACACGAACAACATGACATCTAGGATGATTTTCGTCAAACCTTGGGAGCTACTCCCGACGTGATGTACGATACGCAGTAGGAGCACCACACATCATCTACCGCCAGGGCGTCTACCTGCAGCAGATCGCGAGTATCGGGCACCCCCGCACGACGACGCGTACAGATCAGGCCGCCCATGGAGATGACTATATGGGAAAGGGAAAGAAAGAGAAAGCATGGGTCATGGTGAGGCCCGCCGCCGGCGGCAAGCCGCCGTGGAGGTCACTCCAGGCGGTGGCAGGAAGGGCTGACTAAACGCAAATTAGGAAAAAAATGAAATTGGCCCTTCAAATAAATAATACAAGGGGTGTTGAACTAGATATGTTCGACTGAAAAATCACCATTGTTAGATTGGGAGACTAAATGAAGGCCTCTCAGGGCACTTGCATTCTCAGCTGTCGGATAGCTTGTCCAAATGAATCCAGCCTGTTGGATCTTTTGATGGATCAATCCTAGCGGTTGAATCGTTCTGATGTGACAATCAATGAATAGTGCCTAGACTTGTTACACCCGCCCTACCGCACTAAGTCTCCATGACACACGGGTCCCAGGCGAGGTGGGCCGATCCTGACAGCGACTGCGGAGGGCGGGTGTGGCCGGTGACGTCATTTGTGAAAGAAATGTCGTGCCACCGCCTGAAATTTTGACCTCCCCCGGAGCGTACATGTGGGAATTCACATATACTACGCTACGAGGCCGCTTCGGATATGTTGCTCCCCAATAATGCTACACGCACCTAGGGTTACGGGGTGTTACACGGGCTGATTCAACGTGGCCACTAATGATTGGGGTTAGTAGTGGAAGCGGGCCCACCCATAAAAATCAGGGGGTGAACGTTTAGTAAATTGGAAGGGGTCTGTAAAGCTCCGTAACTATCCGTACATGTAGCATTTTTGGTTGCTCCCTCCCCAATCAGTGAGACGACTTGGGTTTGCACTCTCCCCTCCCACTTCTCTTTCTCCCTCGCATCTCTCTGGCGCCGCCGGCACACTCCCCATCTCCGCCCCGAGCCGCCGCCTCTACTCTGCACCTCCTTCCTCCTCCCCACAGAATAGCTGCCGCCCCTCCCCCATGTGCTCAAGTCGTGGAGAGCAGCCAACAAAGATGGACAAGGAGATCCACCGCGAGTCGCCGCCGCATTTCCTCCTCCTCCAACCCTATCTCCACCGCGAGATTCCGGTCCTCCATCCAGGTTCCTCTCTCTCTCTCCCCCCGTACCACCATCGATGCCATTAAGCGTGCTCCCGTAATCTGACCGCTGCTCATCCCATCGTCTTGCCAGAGCTCCCAGCCGAGAACGGCGACGTCGCGGCCAAAGCTCCCGCGTGGCATCTTGGTCGTTCCCGCCGCCGGCCGTGGAATCTGCATCAGCAGCGGAAGGTGACGGACATCATCACCACTCCTCTGTCGCTTTCGACCGGAGCACACTTCAGTCTAAACAACGTCCGCAATGGCCGTCGTTCCATCACCCGTTCCCTGATGTTGATACAATGAGAAGATCTTCTCTCATATAATTTCCTTTCTCTTCTCCTATAACTTGGATCTGATGTGATGAGAAGAATTGAGCAAACCTGGTTCCGGCGATTCCTGATGTTTTAGCAGGTCCGTAACATATGCATAAACTATCTGCTGATCCAAGTAAACTCTCATCGGTCTTCCCCTTTTTTTCTTGGAGGAGGCGGCGCTGCTGCTGTTGCTCTTTCACGACCAAACCGGGGGTTGCAGCTATGGTATTTCAAGGAGGATGGAAAGACGTGATTTTCTTCTTTAAGAGGTGAGTTGTTTCCCTGCAGAAAAATAACCTCTAGAGTTGTTTAACTGAACATATTCCACATTGCTACGCCAGAGATAAAAATCTTGCATGAATTGGTATTGGTCACTCAACTAGGTGATAGTATGTCCAGTAAGTCTGTTTTACACATGTGTCATGGATGAAGTGGATTTCAAAATCAATTTGTTGGTTTGTGCAGGCCTGAGAACTATTCCATATAATGCTAAACATTTTTGCATTTCTTTTGGTCTAGGACAAGGTATGTGGAAGTTTCTATTCCGATAAAGCTGGATTAGATGCAATCATGGGTATGCAACCGTTAGTGTGTTCCTGGATTTCTCATTGTCTTTGTTTTCTTTCCTAATTGCAAGAAGGTTAGTACTTTTTGCGAATCACATGTTTATTTATTTTTGGTCAGCAATTCTTGATATACTATGTAGTGATTTTTTTCTTCCATTTTGATGTTATACTCTTCACATGATTGCCAGTTGCTCATAATTCGTGCTTATAGTTTAATATTTCTAAATGTTAAGCATGTTGCCATGTTTGTTATCTTAGTAAGCTCCTGATGTTGCATTTATACTCATGCTGGAAAGATCTTTGGCTCTGTTGACTAATTTACCAGTAAATCATTTTTGACTGGAGTTCACAAAAAAAGGTTACTAAAATATATACAAGTTTCTCGGTAGATTATTTGTGGTTGCTTTATCTTTTGAGTATACAGTTGCCCGTGTTTTCTGGTTTTAAGGTATACACAAGAGTGTACGTTTTATTTATTGTGCCTTCCCTAACTTATCAGCACTTATAGGAGGCAGGCTAATTCTTAAATTGACTGATGAGCTAGGCTTACATGTAGCTGGTTGTCCTTTGCGGCTCCCCTTTAGTAACATAGATGATTTTGTTTATGATTTCTCATACATGTGTGTTGTTATTGCATCAGGTATTTGAAAGTCCAGCCTCCTCTGGCTTTGATTTATTACATACATATTTTGCTTTGCACTAAAGCTGTTCTAGATAGTTTCATAGAAAGTATCAGAAGAGGCATTCAAATATATCACTTGATTTGGCGAGTAGCTAAGTAATTCTCTATTGTAAACAACTTTCAGAGAAAGGATCAGAAGAGGCATACAAGGATGCATTTTCAGGTGTGGTGTTAGTTAAGCATGTGTGTACAATACTAGAGCTATGATATTTTTTCAGTAAGCTTACATGTATGTTCAAATTACTCCAGAGTCCTCTATCAAGTTTTAGATGCTAATACAATGGAGTTTGATTTTATTGTTGTCATTTTGTTTAGAGCTTTGTAGTTCCAAACATGTTTTTTAGCATGAATGTATTTTAGATAGCTGAATCGGCGAGATATGAATATTTGATGTTGTTTGGTTTTCCTTATTTCAGTATGAAAATAACTTCTTTTGATATCTCATTAGCTGATTGTTGTTGCACTCTATCAGTAAGTAGATGGTTAATTTACTTAAACAACCATTTTTCCTTATTTCATTCTGAAAAGTTTCTTCTCATGTTCTCAACAGCAGGAGTGAATGTGTCGAGCACTGGACCATCGTCCTCTCGTTCGTGCACCTCTCGAAGAGAACGGCCCAAGGTGAGCTGCCTCTGATCTGCCCAGGTGCCCAGCTACTATCTCCTGGCCAAATCCGGTCGCCACTGACCGGCACGAGCTTGTCTCGGCCTCCTCCTCTTCCTTCCTGATGGCCTCTGTTAGACTTTCTGTTATGTTCTGGGTATTTCTTTAGTATTCCCCTCTGTTCATTAATATGAGACGTTTCAGAGACTTGTATGGTTAGTCTAAAATTTCCTATATTGGTGAACAATGGGAGCAGCTCGTAGTAATAATCACAGTTTTTTAACTATTCATATGTTTTGCTTACCCAACAAGATGGTCGGAGAATTAGAATGGAATTCATGTGGAACAAACATTCATTCTCTAATTTAACACACATAACTAAATGGTCCAGTCTTGACCATATTTTTGTTTTCGTACAAACCTCTCTACATTTGGAGTTTATAATAATTGTGATGTCATTGAATTATGCGAATATTGCTCTGCCTTGCATAATTGCTTCTTATATATTCTTCCTAATGGGTGAATGCCTTTTCCAGCAAGTAAAATTACTAAATTTCTATTTGTTAATCTCGGTATCACCACTATACCAGTTTTTCATGTGCATCACTATCCTACCAGTTAGTGTATTGCTTCGTTATTGATAATTCCTTGTGTTTTTACAGATGGGAAAACTGACCAGAAGACCACTGTCTGTGGCTGCACACAACATCAGCAGGCATTCGATTCTTGTGGCTTACCTAATCCAACAGTAGGGCGACACTTTACTTTGCCGTTATCATGAGAGTAAGTAACCAACACTTTTACTTTTCTTTATCCCTTTTTAATTAGCATACACATAAGGAGAGGTTTAAGATGCGCTTATATTCTGACATTCAGTCACTTTTCACTATCAAGAAATTACCCATGAGAGTATTCCAATTACTTATATCTTGGACACAATCTTAAATATAAGTTGTGTTGTGTCTGTTCCTTTTCTTTTGTTTGATTATGATAAGAAAAGAAGAGATACTTATGATGACAAGATGTGCATAAGAAGATGCGTCTCCCCAACTTCCCTGTTCTCTGATATAGATTAGTTAGTCTATTCAAATGGTGTCATTTTCCATTTTTATAGGCATTATGATCATTGGATTTGAAAGACACGGGCTTCATTTTTTTAGTTTCTTATTACCCGTGGGAGTCCCACTGTTGTATCGTACAATATATAACTCATAATGGCTCATAATATGGTCCATATGTACAATACATGACTCATAATGATCATCTAAAGATACCTTTTCAAACAATATAGCAAAATTGACTCCTTAGAATTATTCTTTTGGTATCATTCAAAATTTATGTAGTACTGTGATGATACCACCGACAATGATCATCCGAGGTTCCTTATTCTCATTTCATAATTGTGGAGATTCAGTTCAATTAAAAACTATCATGCCATTGTATATTCACAGTTCATCTCTGGACTAGACATGAAATGCAAATAGACCTTTTAAATTGACGTGGTAACTGGAAGCAGATAAATGGTAAATTTGGACATTGCATATTGCATAATGTTTCCTAATCATTATTGATAACCATGTCTGATTGATTGAGGCATGCTTCTTAGACAAGCACAGCGGTAGTTACATTAACACACTATATTTATCCTTGGCTTGGGAATTAAATATAGGTGAGGATAGCAAGGCAATTTAGGCTTCACACTTAACACAAAGATGTGTTGCTAGGACTAAAGGAAAAATGATAACCAGAGTAGCTTTTCTCAGAACACATCTCTACAGAATTGTGGTACTCGAAAACTTTCAAAAGATGAATCGATGGTCTTGCCATGTATCTATGCTATTTCCGGCAGATGCGTGTTCTGGTGATTCTTGATGATCAGATAAAAAATTCTAAGCTACTTAGGATCTGGCGAATAATAATGTCTTCAATTTGTCCATGTCTTAATTGGAAACTGTTAAAAATCCTGACGAGTACTTACCATTACTTCTCTCTTATGATTCTCGATCATTATGTCGTATCTATGATTAACATTAAGGGTAGGCTCAAAATTAACTTGTTGTGCTAATGTGACAAGGTACATGCATGGGCATCTCCATAGACATGCCAAGTTGGCTGAGTATTGCATGTTCATTATGGGAATACAAACCTGTACTAGTATCTCCACTTTCATGCAGTGGGATTGACTGAATCTTATGGTTTTCTTGCCAGAGATCCCCTACGCCACCCAGCTACTACCATGCTCCTCTACTCTGCTCCTCTACCACCCTAGCACAACAAGGCACCTCTTCCTCTCCTGTGAAAGTAACCGATGACCATCCCACCTAACATCCATCGTGCTAATTTCCATTTCTAATTACAGTGTGAGTTCTTTCTACAAGCAACAAAAAAACTAGGCCCAGAAGTGTTGAACTGAGCTCGGCCTGATTACAAGAGGAGAGCAGCCAAGAGGAATACAAGAAGACTTGTTCTTCTCCATATCCAGATTTCACGGTACCATGTCTGGATCCAAAAGTGCGGCTACAACGACCTCGACATGGTCAAGGTACAAACCCAACCCTCTCGACGGATCTCGATAGAATCTTTGTAAATCCTCAGCCCTCACGCCTCTCCCTGACTCTCTTGCTGTCTCCCATGCTTTCCCCCTTTGTTTCTAAAATAAGAAAGGACCATTGGAGGGAATCACAGTAGGATGATGTCACCCACGGATGTGGCTACCATCCATTCCGATATGGTTTTGATTGTTTCTTGTAGTTATATTATCTCCTCTCCCTCCCACTCCCCCTATCTCTATCCCTCTCTTTCTCTTCCTGTCCCTCGCTAATTGTCTGTCTAATTGACCATGAAAATAGGTTTTTGAACTGTAGAACCAGTAAATAGATTCCAGTCTAATATGATTCACTATATGTTGCTGAGCTTGGTATAGGAGAAAATCTCTTTGCCAGTATTGTTTTCCTGCTAACTGATACGCACATAGTTACAAAAACCGTACTGATTGCATGGATAAATTCAGATTTGGTGAACATTTATAGATTCAGTTCTGATGTACCCTCTATTAACTCCGGTTTTGGTTGTCAATGCATTGTTGCGTATCAAACTTGACTATGACCATAATCTGATTGTTTGTTGTTTAAGACTAATCTTGCTAGGCCCATGCTAACAACAATCCTCTTGCGTTTAAAATTCACCCTTAATAGGGTTGAAGTACTAGGCACATCATGCAAGGGGCAAGAGTTGACTACCCGATCTACCTCAGTAACGACGAAGGTACATATGTATGCATTGAGTAGCAAGTGCCATTATCTATGAATTATATTGATGATGTTGTGTTCGACACACTGGTTGGTTCAGTTTTTCAGGTAGAACCGTCGTAAACGCCACCGTGCTGGAAAGCCAAGGATTGAAACCATGTGAAGTGAACCATACCTTTGTGAGAGGACCAAGACAAGAGGTAACACATTGACCCCTGTTTGGATCAGCTATTTGCGATATGAAACTGTAGATCAAGGAGGTAAACAGTCCGTGCATACAAAGTAAACGAAAGCACGTCATACAATCTGAAATATAATAGCTCAAATTTTCTCTAACAAGATGGTTAGCAATTTAAGTTTGTGGAACTAGGAGACCATATAGTACTGTAGTTTATAAGGTGTATCAATTTATCCTTGAATTTATCTCTTGCCATGAAAGAGATGTTTGTCGCTTCTGTGTAGTTAAATATTTCATACTTCTCGAATGTTAAAACCCTTATACTCGATACGCAGGACCGCATGTTGACTACCCACCACTCCCGGCCAACGAATGGTGAGAGCAATGATCTTGGCCATCATATGCTACCTGTTTCCAGTATTTCTCAGCTCCATCACATGGAGATACCTAGCAAGTTACCTTAAGCAATCAATTGGGATGTGCGTTAAGGAGCAGGTCAGAAATATTATTGGCGTGAATGGAAGAGCAACCATCACAACCAATTGGTCAGACCTTGTGACAATGGCAGAGCTTGCAAAACTTTCAGCTATGTGCCTTTGCCTTCAAGCCTATAAAGGGCAGATTGTTGCTCACTCTCTACCCGCTTTGCGAAGGCTGTTACAAGTCATAATCATACTATTATGCAAATACTTCATGTGATCATTGGCTATACATTACAATCGCGAGAGATTCATGTATCATGGCATGTAAGGAGTCGGCCAACAAGATGACCCATCGAAGCTATCAAGTATTAGGATCTAGCATAACTATTTAGGTTCTTTATGTCACACCGCATATTTGTCTCCCTTTGCCTATATAATGACTCAAGAGCAGTGATGTAGCGGACGAGCGCGTTTGCTCCCGCTACGCGTGCCAATCATACAAGGACATGTTGGTCCGCGTATTGAATGTGAACGTGGGGCCAGGAGAAGCGTTTGTAACGTTGACATGTTCCATGTACGGGAAGGGGGTACCGGTGCATAACGATTGGTGGCGTTCAGTCCCGTCACAGAAAAAATGGTCGTATGTGGCACCAACGGCTTCACCCCACCCCACCTATCGTGTATAGAAGAAAAAAAAGATTTATCCCTTGGACAACTGCAGGAGGCAAAAGCAAGTCGAAACCGCGGAGGCAGGGGAGGACGGCTTGGAGTTTCTGTCACATCCCGTTGACATGTATCTTCCATATCTCCCGCTCGTGCATCGTACTGTTGTCTGCCTCTGATTCATCGCGTGAACTTAGTACTCTGCTCCCTTATTTGCCATAGGTTCCCCCTGCCGGATCTTGGCAGCGCGAGCCCGTATTGGACGCTGAAACAACCCAAACTCTGGTGTGCACAGCCACCCAATCCAGTATTGGCGATGTGGCCCCTGATAGTGCAATTAGATTTGAACAACAATTACGAAGGATTGAGTTTGTCATCCCCCAACTCAGACCAGTCAATCGGAAAAGACGATCCTCAGGCCCCGGGCTGGATGAAAAAGTATTTAGATGCATGTCTCTGCTATTGAATCGATATCTTTGCTTTTTTACAATTGAATGCATGGCATAACAAATGCTGAATCATGGGACTGCTTTGCTGCTATGTAGCTCCTGTATGCTAAAAAATGAGTAGTTAGTTAAGAAAAGTTTATTGACTGCATGGGTGTGCTTTCTTGCGAAATTGCACAGGTCCGTGTTGGGCGCGCACCTGTAGAACGTGCACCATCTGCTGGAAGGGATAGTGCCCTCGTAAAAACATTGAGATGCTATGCAGAGAAGAAGACTGAAACTGTCGTAATTCTTGCCGTCGGAGACAACTTTGATCCACTTGGAGAGGCGTATGACTATTACAATTTGTACTCCTGGGAAATTGGGTTTGGAATTAGGTACGAAAAGGTAGATTTATCGTTAAGAGAAGCAAATGTATGCAGGAGATAGTTTTCAACTCGGTCGTCCCTGCCTGCTCTGGTTTCAGCTCCAATCCCCTTGCAATGGGCGCTGGCCATGGCAACCATCGTCAGAACGTGAGTTCTGACGATTATGTTGATGCTGTCGCTGCTCACGTAGTTGGTGTTTTGCAGCATGGCCTTCCGCTGTTCAGGTACGAGTACTTCTTTGCACGAAAGAGCTGACAGTATATCGTCGGAAGACGAAGCTGACAACGACGAAACTGAAGTTCAGTCCAGTTTTTCAGTGCTGGTGGGCGTAGGCAACTACGATCCAGAAAATCGAAGCTCCACGGCGGTGAGACGTGCTCCGATCTAGGTAGCTACGCGAGTCCAACGCTGATGCTGCGGACGGATCCGGCAGCGCCGTCGACGTTGAGATTCGACTACCGAAGTGACCACAAAATGGAGACTGCTGTGCCCCCGTTACGATGCCGTTTGCACCTGTCGCATACGTTGGTACAGTACCAAAACGCCGTCACAATGTCCTGAACGTCCGTCTGCATGCACCGTGCAAACGTCGCCACTTTCGTCCATTACATGCATTTAATTACCCACCATACACATCCTGAACTACCGCGTACATCCCATATCCCATTACCAGTGGACGCCTGACGATACCGTGATCAGGCGAGCCCGTCCACGCCATGGAGTTTTCGCTCAACTATTGTATTTACATAGTGATGATCCATCGTCTTGGCTTATTTATGGAAGAAAAATGCTCCCTTGCTTTTTGGTATATCTGGTTGCCATGCCTTTGGCTTTGCTTGGATGAAATGTTGTGTAAATTTGCTACATGGATTGATCCGTTTTTGGCAATCATATTTATTTCCTTTCGGAACAATAAGTATTTTGTTTGCACGCTTGAACAATAAGTGTCCACTGCTATTTTTTATAGTTGCAATGCACCTATGACCATATTATCGTATTGAATATGACTTTACCCGGCAGCACCGTTGCCGGGTGCGGCAAGCCGCACTTCGTACCTAGTAAAGACTATACAAGGAGAAATGCAAACCTAACAAAAAAACAAAACAAACAAAACAAAGAAGAAAAACTATACTACAGACACAACCAAGTCTCAAGGGCCACCATCTAAAAGAGTGAACCCAAGATTCAAAGCCGTGGTGAGATTTCTGCTTAGCTCTGAATAGAATCCACTTGAGCCCATCTTTAATTTTTTTCTCCTGCAATTGTAAAGACTCGGGCTTATTCTTTTGAAGATAAAGTCATTTTTAGTGATCCAAATCGCCCATGATGCCAGGATTATGAGCTGTAAGGCAAAGGGGACATTAAGAAACACTATAAGCTGCTCGATCTGACCAACACACTTGATCAAAGGGGTAGTGCAGAAATAAACCTAGTTACGGGAAAATTTCAGGTGCTACCGCACCTTCAATGCTATCATGATACGAAGGCACCAAGGCTGTTAGATATTTGGTCCAATGGACAACATTGCCGGTTGTGGACCAAAGCGTCATTTCGGAAATGTTTAGGTTTTTTCTGCAAAACTCGCACCGATTGAATCCAATGGTCGAAAACTTCGTATCAGTATGCACTCCCCTAGTTACAACTAGGGTACCTATACTATCCGGCACCTAACAACATGGTCCTGGTACTAGTCGACTGCTCCATTACGATCCTCAAATACGCAGATCCTCTTAATGGCGGGGTTATCATGACGGAGAGCTCCATTGCCGGCGTAGGCGGAAGCTCGGTGGTAGTGTCGCACCCGCAGCGAGGTTGGGCGTCGCAGCCACACCGCCGGCGCTTCAATTGGCAGCAGCAGGTGTAGCTCCATGGCACCCGCGACGCCGGCTCTCCAGTCGGTGGAAGCGTCCGCTCTCCTATGAGCCGCAGCGAGGTTGGGCGTCGCACACGCGGCGCTGGCGCTCCAATCAGCAACAGGAGAGGTGTGGCTCAGCGGTGAGCCGTGCCTCCGGCCGAAGACCGGACGTGCGGTCCTCAATCGCACGCCGGAGATGAAGCTGACGCGCTCGAACGACAAAGATGCAGCGGATGATGTGCTGGGATGTTACTTATGTTAGTGGCAATTGTGTGTTCATTGGTAAGCCAGGATGTATGCTTATGCTGTGATGCTATCTCAATGACTAGTGACAATAGTGTGTTCATTTACTGGGATTTTGTCTTTGCTTTAGCTGGGACGTTATATGGACTGCTACTAGGGTCAGTTCTGGTCTGTTATATGAACATAATTACCTATGTTGTTTCAGCTCTTTGGCAGCTTCTGAATGATGTTTGGTACGGTATGAGTGTTGTGCAAAATATGTGCTATTTCAGTCCAGCAGTATGAGTGCACTATGGTGCATCATCTTGTGCATCTACTTCAGTTAAATTCATACATAACAGGTGCATTACAAAGAAGAGGAACGAAAAAATATTGGACATAACATCAGATGAACATAGAAGGAGCATCGTCACAAAAGCATTAAGGCCATCAAGGTTCAGTACATGATCTTGAACATAACATGATCAGTCCCTTGGCCTGATCAATCCATGTTCATGACCAACATTTAACATGTTCATGAAAGTAAATAAAGGAGTTCTGCTATAGTTCAAACAAAAGCACAAACCACTTAATCGCTCACATGCTTATCTCCCCTCCTCCCTAAATATATCAAACATGCTACTTTTTCTTGGTTTCTTAAAACCTGTCCTGGTCTGAGGGAAGTAGGGTCTATTTGGTTGATGTAGCTGCTTCAAATGGCTCTGATTAACTTGAAACTGATCATGCCTTTGCTTTTCACTTGCCAACATGAGATTTTCATCCATGGCTTGTTTTTTTGCTTGCTCAGCTTGTGCCATATTTCATTCTTCGGCTTGTTTCTTTCTCTCTTCCCAATGTTGTGTCCTGGATGTATCCTGCTGCAGATTTTGCTTCTCCCAGGCCTGCTGCCTTGAATTCTCCCCTTGAGCAAGATACTCTTTGCAGACTCTAATTCTATGTCGCTCATCCTCTTGCCTCATAAGAAATTTCATTTATTCTGCTTTTTATATATTTTCAGCTTGCTTTCTATTTTCATCTGCAGTTCTTTCTATTCTGCAGCCTTCATCTTTTTTGCTTCCTCTGCTTGCATCTTTTTCACTTGCAGTGCACTCCTTTTGGCCTCTGCAAGTGCCTTCTTCTCCTGCTGCTCAGCCAACTTTTTTCTCTTCCTTTCTTCAATTTTTTCTTTTTTCTTCAGCTGTCAACTGTTTTTCTCTTCCTTTCTTCATTTTTTTTCTTTTTTCTTCAGCTGCCAAGTGTTTTTCTCTTCCTTTCTTCATTTTTTTTCTTTTTTCTTCAGCTGCCAAGTGTTTTTCTCTCAGTACGGCTTTCCTTTTCTCCTCAATCTCTATTTTTTCTGCTACAGCCTCTTCCTTGCTTCTTTCTGCAGCTTGCAAAATCTTTTGCTCTTCCTCTCTGAGCTTGTTTAAGGCTGCATCAAACTTTGCCAATCTGCAATCTCTCTTTTTTCAGCTGCAAGTCGAAGTTTAGCTAGTGCAATGACCTCTCTTTTTCTATGAACATTTTCCTGTCTAGTTGCAGCTGTTGGCTGAACTGGGGGTTGGCTTGGGACATTATGTTCAAGAAATGAAGATGGAGGTAAAGGGCCTGAATCAGGTGGGTCAATGATCTGACTTGGGCTCCTTCAAGTCAACTTCAGTGAAATGTTTGAAACATAACTTAACGTCATCATCATCTGATTATAGCAGATCAAGACTATCATCCTCAGAGTTTGGATCTTCTTATAGCTCCGTGCCTGTCCTTGTCCCTTTCTTCTCATCACCGACAACTTTTGCATCGCCATTGATCAAATCCTCGTCACCATCATTGAGTTCATAGTCACTGCCAATTATTTCTGGAATATAATCGGAATCCTCACTTACACTACATAACTCCTCTACTTCTGTTGCCCCTCTTCTGCTCCTCCTACTTGTGCCTTCTGCATTGCCCTCGCACACAAACAACATGGAAGCACTACTGTCCCCAACAAGTACAATGCTTTGCTCTTCTGTGGCACTGTTATTTATCTTGCTCTTCATAGGACTGATCACATCAGGTGCATGTGTACATGGATTTGCTAACACATCATCCCATCCTCCTCCACCATAAGCAGCATCATGAACAAGATACAACATCAAGTATTTTTGCCCTTCTCTAACCAGCTTGCTGATGCATTTCGCATCATTATTACTTGCAATCAACCTGAGCCCATCTTCATTTATTTGCATCCCAGGCAGCAGCAAATACATTTGAATTCTTCCTGCAGTCTCATAACCCACCTTCTCTACTAATTCTTGAACACTTCTTCAGTAAAGGTACCGGGGATACGCGTCGTACCCGCGTCAGCCAGCGTGACGTGTCGTCGCCACGTCAGCACGCATCGCCCTGACCGCGCTCAAACCTCGCCCCGTCTCATCGGTTCCAGATTCGCCGTCGGTTCCCGATGCCGCCGCCATTAATCCTGACTGCGTCGCGAGTCCGCGTCGCCCCGAGGCAGCATCGTCCGGTCCCGTCGCATTAATGCGTGACGCCGCCGCTTGACCGTCAACCCGCCGTACGTCGAGGCCCCGAGGTCTCGTCGTCAGTTCCTGTTGCATTAACGCCTGACACCGCCACCTATTGACCGTCTGTCCACCGGCTCCCGAGGCGACGCGTTTACTCCGGGGGAATAACGCCATTCAACGGCCCGTCGCCACCCATCCCCCCCGGTGGGGCTATATAAAGCCGGCAGCCTCCCCCAACCCGTCGCCAAGAAACGTCGCTCTCCTCTTCACCCCCGTCGCCTCGCTGTTCCTCTCGCCCCGTCGCCCCGCCTCGCCTCCCCCCTCCGACGATGGCGTCCTATGCCGGAGGCAGCAGTTCCGGTGGTGAAGACGGCCCGCCGAGCATCTGGCCGACGAGCCTAGATGGGCCGGCGACGAAGGAGCTCCACCGCTTCGGGTTGCTTGTGTCGCCGGGGTACCAGCTCGCGAAGCCGTGGAAAGTCGGCAAGGATGGCTACGCGACGCTCGGGGCCGGCGCGACGGAGGAGGAGCGCCGTACCCATCACGGGGGCCGGTGCAACATCCACGACCGGCATGCGTTTTAGGGTGGCAAATCATACGTCGACGTCGTCAACCAGTGTCGGCGCGCGGCAGCGGCCGCGTGCAACCCCGTCAACTTCGGCGGCAGCCAGCGCCGCCCGAGGCGTCGGGCGCTAACCCCCCAGCCCCCGTCGGTGGCCCCGCCAGTGGCCCATCGGAGTTTGAACTCCCGTCGGAGCAGGTCGTCCTCTGCGAGGACGGCGACCCCGATGATTTCCCGGGGCTACTCGTTGCCCTGCGTGCCTCTCAGGCGATGACGGCTGCGGCGGCGGCCGCGGAGGCGACGAGGGAGGCAACGAAGATCACGGCGGCGGAACAGGCGACAACGGCACAGGCGACGAATCCGCAGCCCGTCGTCGAGGAAGACGACGATGACGAGATCAACTGGGACAACCTCGGCAACAACTCAGACGATGACGACGACGCGGACGGGAACGGCACGGTGAAGGAGCCGGACGTCGTCAACCTCGACAAGTCCGATTAGATTCGCTTTTAGTTTATTAGAAAATTTTAGTAATGTTTAATTAAATTTTGCTTTTAGTTTATTAAAAAAAGTCGTGTTATGTTCGAATGTAATATGGATGAACTATAGTTATCTAAATTAAGTTGTGTTATGTTATCTAAACTAAGTGTTGTTAAAAAAGTGGTGTTGTTATTATTATTTTTCGAATTTATCGATAGTAAAATTGTTTCAATTTAAACGAAGAATGTCATTTCTATATAATTTCAAAGTCTTTGCATGGCACTTGTTGTAATGATATTAAGGACCAAACGTGCATTCAATTAACATATACACAAAACACTCATATCGAAGACCAAACGCACGTTGCATCACGTCCGGCGTATGTTTATGCCTGTTTTTGCTAGAAAATTCACAAAAAAAAGCATGGATTGTCAGAAAATAAAAAAAATTGACGTGCCTCGTCGTGAAGTTCATTAAGAAGTGTGGAAAAAAATAGGTCCATTTGATGCAGGGATTAGCAAGATCGCATTATAACGTCCCTTCTGTCCATACCGACACTGATGGTTTCGACATGATGTACATGCATGCATGCATGAAATATACCCAACTTTTGTCAGCACTTAAGAATGCACATCCAAGTGTGTCACGCAAAATTTGAACGTAATCGAAGACCAAACGTACGTTGCGTCACGTCTGGCGTCTGTTTTTGCCAGGAAATTCATAGAAAAAGTACGGATTGTCAAAAAATTAAAAAAAATGACGTGCATCCTCATGAAGTTCGTTAGGAAGCGTGGAAAAAAATAAGGTCCGTTTGATACGGGGGAGTAGTAAGATCGCATTGTAACGCTCCTTCCGTCCATACCGACACCGGTGGTTTTCACATGATATACACGCATGCATGCATGAAACATACCAACTTTTGCCAACACTTGATAATGGACATCCAAGTATACCACGCAAAATTTGAACGTAATCGAAGACCAAATGCACGTTGCGTCACGTTCGACGTCTGTTTTTGCTTGGAAATTCACAGAAAAAGCATGGATTGTCAATAAATAAATAAATTTACGTGCCTCCTCGTGAAGTTCATTAGGAAGCGTGGATAAAAATTGGGTCCGTTTGATGCAGGGGAGTAGCAAGATCGCATTATAACGCCCTTTCCGTCCATACCGACACCGATAGTTTCCACATGATGTACATGCATGCATGCACGCATGAAATGCACTCAACTTTTGTGGGCACTTGAGAATGCACATCCAAGTGTGCCACGTAAAATTTGAACGTAATCGAAGACCAAATGCACGTTGTGTCACGTCCGGCGTCTGTTTTTGCCTGTTTTTGCTTGGGAATTCACAGAAAAAGCACGGATTGTCAGAAAATAAAAAAAAATTGACGTGCCTCCTCGTGAAGTTCATTAGGAAGCGTGGAAAAAAATTGGATCCGTTTTATTAATGTTTTTGTAACAAGTTAAAATTTAAAATAAATTATAAAACATATAAGGCGTCGTCTTATAATATTAAAAGAGCATAATAGCTAGACTACTGTTGGTCCCGGCGTTAGTGGCCCCAACATGATCTCAGCTGACGTCACCATAGCAGAATATCCGTGCCCGGCGGGATAACCGACGTGCATGCGATTTGTTTCCACAACTAGCCCTACCCCGACGTGATCTCGCCGCCCCTCTAAACTTCCCCGCCGCCTCCATCCTCCCCCGTCGTCGCTGCCGGCCCGCCACCTCCCTCCCCCGGCGCTAGCTGCCTCGTCGCCGCTCTGTTGTCTCTCCTCTTCCTGACCGTCCGTCCGCTCCGTCCGCCGTCGCACCTCTATGTCCGTACGTCGCTGTCGGATCTCTACGTCCGTATGTCGCCGCCCACCATCTGCCGTCGGACACCCATTGCCACCCGCCCCGTCGTTGTACCGTCCGCCGTCGGCCTACAACTTTGGGTTTGAAAAATCAAGGAATTGATGTTGTTGGTTTTCTTAGAACGGAAGGGCAAAAAGCTATGAAAAAAATATCTATTAATTTTGTGGACACAAAAAAGGGTAAGATCATGATTGATGATCTAATCAATAAGATTGTGAGGAATGAAAACACAGATGATGACTTTGTCCGGATGACGTTTCTAGTTCTGTTGGGTATAGTAATCGCACCAGTCTCTCATGAATATATTACGAAGGAGTATTATGCCTTAGTTAAGGATAAAAAGATGATAAGTAAGTTTAACTGGAATGAGTTCACTTTGAAGTTCTTCTTGTCAGAGGTTGGAAAGGTTCTAGAGGATGGCCGTGTTAGGGAATGTCCGCATGGGAACCTTGCCCTTTTGCAGGTATATTAAATTCATTGTTTTCAAATTATTACTTATGCAATGTTAGTAATATATGTATTATTCAAACATATTTGGTGTATTGCAGTATGCATATTGGGAGAAGGTACAGCCAATTATAGGTGCAAAATATGATCCGTTGTCACTTCCGAGCCCCTTGACGGGGAACTAGACGGAAGCTATAGCGGAGAGAAGAGACAAATACGACTATGATTATGGTCGCGGTATTGGGATGGTAATGCATATTATATTCTTTCAATGTTATATTTACATGGTTCAATTAATTTTGTAAACTTTGATGTATAATTATCGCTTCTAATTATCGTTCTTATAGGTTGATGGCAATATTACAGAGGAGTACATAGGGTGAAAAAAATTGCTCAAAAACAAGCTGAAAAAAATTAAAAAATCAAGTACAAAAAGTCTACTGTTAGTGGAAGGAAGAAAGAGGGCAACACATCAGAGGCTTCCGCGAGCCAGAAGCCTGTTATGGACCGCATTTTGAATGAGCTGAAAGAGATACTCAAGGACATGCTTCGTTTGCCAGAGTTATGCACATGGGTAACAGTACAACATATTTTTTACTATTGTGTGTAATGTATTTTATTGACTTACATAACTAAGATGAATAAATGTTTTTTCAGAGAATGATTGAGAAAATAAACAAAATCGGTGTGTTCTACAGAACCGGTAACATGGAAGAAGAAGAAGAGAATCTATATAGTGACATTAATGAATCTACAAATGATAGTGCATTTCGTGATAAGGAGTTTGTTTATCATGACGATATGAGCGACTATCACACACCTTCTCATGGTAAAATGAATAAGAAAAAGGACGATGACGGTGGTGATGTGAATTTCCATGGTAAGGTATCTTATTATTGCACTCCTGAGTATGTGGGTAGTTTCAAGTGTGATAGGAGTGATCCTATCAAAGTACCTGACTTATCAGATGAGAAGGCGAACTCGTCTTTAGAGACAAATGAAATATCATCACACGAATCGGGTCATTCTAACGGAGTAGATGAACAAGTGGAAGAGGTGCTTGATAAACGTAAACGCACTGCATCAAAAGCCACAAAGTCTTCTTTTGTTGTTCTTAAACCCATGAAGTGTGCAAAACGTTCTGCAAAAGCAAGATTGTTATGAATCAATATTTTTCTATGACGCAAAGTTTATTGTATAGTTATGTTTACTAATGTTTGATTTGTGATTTTCAGAACTCTTTAGTAAAGAAGATGTTAATAAATCTAGTGATGACGTTGATGTGATCAAAGCGAGTGTTCAGTTCGTACGCGCATGTGAGCGCTCAAAGAAACATAGCGCTACACAAATTTTCAATGATGGTTCGATCGACGTTTTGACCGCAGAAAGAGCTTGTCAGATTCTTAACCACAGATGGCTAAACGACGATGTAAGTTATTTTTATTTTTAACATTATATTTTACAACAAAGTACAATAATTACATTTGCTATATCATATTCAGGTTATCAATGCCTACTCATCTTTTTTGCTGGGGAAAGGTAAAGACGAACGTTACATATTGCCGACTTGGAGGGTGAAGTGGCTGCTTGATTGTAGAACTAGTAAGCAGGACGACGGTAACGACTACGAAAGAGTGTCAAATAAAAATAAACCCGTGAATAGATGTCTCAACGAGTATTTTAAAACACCTAAGGTATGTTCGAGTGGTTGTAAGGTATACAAGTAATGCAGTAGTATGACAAATGTTGCAATAATTTTATTGTCCTTATGCAGGCTTATATGGCTATTAACAAGGATGGCAACCATTGGGTTATGGTCGTCATGCATAAGGAAAAGAAAGAGTTTCAGGTTCTAGACTCGTCGATGGAAAAAGAACTTAACAGTAGAACTAGAAAACTCGTTGAAGACTTGGTAGGTTTGAATATACATTTGCATTGCCAAACCATCATGTGTTTACCTTAGTTTCTCGCGCTGTTATTTTTATTTTTAAAGAAGAGAAATTGGAACAGATATTGCAGGAGCAAATGCAACCAGAGCCGTGCAACATCCGGATGTATCTGCATGGCCTATTAAAACACGAAATGCCTCGTCAAGAAACATATATATTTTTCGTACTTTGTTGTGAACATTTTGTAAAAAACATATATATTTTCCACATATACGTCGTGATATTTTGTATTTGAAAGATTTTATACGTAATGATAATTGTCATGTTTTTTAAATATATAGAATATTATGTCGTTGTTGAAAATACTGTAATTTTTTTATCTCGATGTCTCATTAGTAATGTGTTTAAGATGAGAAGAAACGACGGTCAACTGCGCGAGCGCCGTCGGTGCACAATGTCGGCCGCGTGACGTACAATTTTTTTTGCACGACAGCTGTAGCGCCGTGGGCTGGCCCAGCTAAGATGACGGGCGTGCGAAACCGGCGACGTGTCGTTTTAAGCCCATCTCGTCGGCCCAACTAAGACGTCGGCCGTGTGAAACCGGCGACGCGTCGTTTTTAGTCCCACCTCACCGCCCGAATGGCGCGACGACCTATTTATATACCCCGCGACCCCCCGACGTTGTTGAACGTCCTATTATGTGACCGTCGGCCTCGGTGTTGTTGAGAAAAAAAACATAACCCCACCGTCGGCGCGGCGCGGTACCGACGGGCATATTTTTTTTCATGAAAAAAAAGCAACACAATCAACGATGGTTTACAGAATTAACGATGATAAATTATGACAATTCGTATATCTTAAATAACAGGAAAAACATACATGTTGTCTTATATAACACAATAGTCTTGATTACACATATTAAAAAGTCTCACGAGTTTACATAACGCGAATACAAAGAGAAGTACCGTCTTCCAAATTAAAGAATAAAGTAAACTATTATGCGTTGTATAAATGAATGAAGTAAAACACTTGTAATAACATCGCTTGTGTCTTCAACCAAATAAGTTATAGATTGTAAGAATAGTTACAGAAACAAAACAAAATAAATAAAATAAACAAACCAAAACACGTACTAACACGTACTCTGGATTTTGATTGCAAGTGGCTCTGTTATGACCTCCAAGTCTGCATAGGCTACATAGACCTCCGATTTTCTCATTAAATGATTTTGGTCTTCCATTTTTAGTCACTTTACGACCATTCTTACCACGACCTATATTGTTTTGCTTAGGAGCCCCTTTGGTGGACGCTTTCACTAGATCACGAATCAAAATATGATCCTGGTTAGGCTAAAATTTATCATTTTTCACAAAGCTGTGCTGACTAGGTTCTTCATTCCCCAAGATGTCCTTACTCGCTATAATTTCTTCCATTGCTGCCAGCATCTTGTCGAATAAGAATGTGTTATGACATGCGATATGAGAAGTTTCTGCAGATGTAATGCTCAACTTACTATATCTAGCTCTCGCCTCAGTACCAGTCCAACCCCATGAAAACAGACCACTGGTGCGCTTCATTGGCAATTCAGATCTTGCTTTCCTTGTGAACCTTCGCAGGACACAACTCTTAGGTATTGCAGGTAAGTTGAGTGCATTCAAAACATGAAGAATATGTTTGCAAGGAAGACCTTTACGAGTCATACTTCGACAACTGCATTTTATAGTTTCTGCGGAGTTACTTGGTGCATAGTCCACAGTAAACCTGTGACCCCTGTTATTTTTCCACGCAACCACGAATATGTGACTGTCGGCTCCTCTCAATCTATCAATTACCTCAAGCTGATGTACCTTGTTTAAATCTTCCCGCAAGATGTAAAAGTTTGCCTTTGTGAATACTTTGGCAGCAAACACCTCAATGGTCTTACACTTAGTCACTGCTACTGGTAGAGTCTGTGAGGCCATGCAATCATCATGCGATTCATTCTCGCGAAGGCGCATAATGCAATTCTCATAGTGTACAATCATGTCAATAATTGTCATACCGTAGTCAAGATGTAGGTACAAACACGAGTTAAGGCTCTCGCTCCTCTGATTACTCCGCATACCAAGAAATAACCCACCAGACAAATATGATGCAAGCTAAAGCTTCTTCTTTCTGTACATCCTATGGAGCCATGTTTTTGTTTTCTCCGTCTGCCATTTACGAACAAACGCGGCCCATCTCTCCTCAAAAACTGTATGAGTGGTGGCGTAGTACAGGAGTGACCTGAATTCCTTCAATGACTTGTGGTGGAGGTGTTTCTGCATGTTCTTTTCAATATGCCATGAACATAGACAATGCCACGCGTCAGGAAGCACCTTCCTGATAGTCCTTATCATCGCTGCATCTCCATCAATAATTACGGACATGGGCTTCTTCTGACAATGAGCTTTCAAAAACGTCTCTAGCAGCCAAACATACGTACCTTCAGTCTCATCTGAAACAATGGCGCATGCAAATACCGTAGTACAACGGTGATTGTTGAGACCGACGAAAGGGATAAAAGGCATTCCATACCTATTCATCTTGTATGTACCGTCGAACACAGTGACATCACCATAGTCAAGATAATCCCGACGTGATTGCGAATCACACCAGAACAAGTTGTTCAGCCTACCTTCAGCATCAACAGTGAGCTCAAAGAAGGAATCCGGATCCCTGTCTTTTCTAGCTATCATGGTTCCTATAGCAATGTCAGCATCACCCTGAGCAAGAAGTTTCATCTTCTCCCTGTAGCACATATTATACAACTTCCTCCTTCCAAACCCTATCTTAGCGTACAAACCGTACCTGCTGACAAAGTTATCAAAAATAATGTGCTTTCTTATCTCAGCTCCTACCATAGCTAATATCTCCGCTTGCTGAAATTCTTTGATCACATTGTGAGACCGGAGGAAATGGACTTCGTCCGGTCTTGCAAGAATGTGGCTGTGATCATCGAAGAAACTGCTGGCATACCAAAGTTCACTCTTTCTATCAAGCTTCACTGTTAAATGGGCTTCACAGAAGCAACGACTCTCCGGTCTCAGTCTGCGGGTCTGGCCTTCCATGATACAAAATTTGGTTTGTCGTTTTCCTGCCCTGGAACAGAGATATCTCCTCAAGCGCAAAACTTTTGCAGAACCTTCTGCAAATCTTTTCAAGTCCCTCTTGACACTGAACCCACGATCTTTCGTGTACTCGTTGTAGAACGTGTACGCCTCTCCTTCTGACCTAAATGTCTTGACCGTCACTTCCCAATGCCTATCCAGTAACTCTTGCTGATATTCATCATAGCCGATGTCAAAGTCAAACTCAAGACCGTCAACATGCTCATCATTCCCACTAGGACCATCAACACCCCCCTGCAATAAGACATATAACCATGTTCGTCAGTCTGTTGCTATGTTGTTAGTTTTCATGAATAATTTGAACAATATAACTTACTTCACTCACACTTCTTTCATTAGGTGCATCGACAACGTTCTCATCATTGTCATCGTCCTCATCATTATCATCATCCTCATCATTGTCATCATCTAAAGTTCTCGGCTCAGTGCCACCATCGGTATTTCTCTGTGCAGATTCAAATGTGTAACTGGTAATACAATTTGTATGATAGTAATTATACAACATATTTGAAACATACCTGAGTTCCACTTTCAGCATAAGATTGTTCATCTATATCGTAATCGTCATTGTCATCATTGGCATGCACCTATTTAAATTCGATAACAAATATAAGTGTCAATGTATTAGCTTATATTTCATAATTTCTAGTCAACGTACACAACACTTACATTACCACTATATGATTCATCCTCACTACTAGAGTCATCACCGGCATATTCGGTGTCTTGCTCTAACAATAAACCTTTCAAAAGGTGTTTTATCAATGTCACAATACCGCAACATAAAGCATACAATAAAATCATGAAAAATCGTATGGATTAAATATAAAAAACTTACTGTCAGTCGTAGAAGGGTTCAACGACATCGTTCGGCGTGTTTGACATCGATGCACCACGGCGGAGACGTGCGGGGGGAGTCACGGTGATGGCGGAAATAGCGACGAAGACGACGACGGCTTAACGACGTTGACGGAGACGGCGATGACGACGTGAGGGGTGGCGTAACGACGGCGGTGGAGACGATGACTGAGACGGCGGGGTGGCGTAACGGCGGTGGAGTCACGCGTGGTGGAGTCACAGCGACGGCAGAGACGACGGGGTGGCGTAACGGCGGTGGAGACGCGCGTGGTGGAGTCACAACAGTGGCGGAGACGGCGGCTGAGACGTGCGGGGTGGCGTAACGGCGGCGAAGAGCGTGTGGTCGAGTCACGGCGGCGACGGAAACGGTGGCTGAGACGTGTGGGGTGGCGTAACGGCGGCGAAGACGTGCGTGGTGGAGTCACGGCGGCGACGGAGACATGCGGGATGGAGTCACGGCGACGACGATGAGAGACGACAGGGTTTGTATTGTTTTTTTTTCTTCCAAACCAACCGCCGACGCTGGGCTGACGTGGCGTCCGGCCGACGTGGCGTACGTGGAGATCGGGCGTACGGCAGGCAAACGTACGACGAGCGGGGCGACAGGTATTGTACACTATGTGCAAAGATCATACTTGTCTTATACATTTAAGACGGGTTGTACCGAAGTCCTTCTCATTCTTGAATTCTTCCTACAGTCTCATAACCCACCTTCTCTACTAATTCGTACGTACAACATTTCCACACGAGCAACAGTACCGTCACAGTAATCAAAACAGACCTTGCCGCCATTGAGATATGAACGATTGCTACCGGTGCCCACGAAAGATCCACCATGGATGAACTCGATTGTACAGAAATCAGTGCCTTCATCTGTTAAAACAAAAAAGAAATAAAAAATTAAACATTCAACATCAAACCCTGACAATCTGCGCAAACCCTAAGCAAATGTGTGCCTAGATTGCCTAAATTGTATAGCAGACCACACCAAAACGATGGAATAGATGAGAATCGACGTAGTAACATCAAAAATGTTTTACTGAACCATGGTTCAGTTGAACCTACGCTCTACATCATTGATCTCTGAACATTATTCGTAAGGATTCGTGCATGATTAATTAAAAATATGCACGATGGAAGATGTTTGCATGTTAAACAATGCATTGCATGAAATTTTGAATGATATTAACATGCATGACGTGAATCTACAGGCAAAAGGATGTTTAATCATTCGTCGTGCAACATAGGTTTGGTTAAACCATGGTCGTGAATCACTCCTCTCGTAGTAACATGTCCAATGCAGATGTACTGGTTGAATCTTATCGTAGGTGGGTACGGGAGCACTGACGTGCCGCTGTACAGGATCGCAATCATCGCCGTGCGAGCTCCCACCGGTACAAGCGTCTCTCGTCGCCTCGATGTCGTCAATCACCACCCGCGCCGCCTTATGTCGTCGTCGTCTGGAGGATGAGATGAACACGAACGGGGCAGCTGGGCTGAAAGTGGACGCACTCAACATCAAGGGGGCGACTGCAAGGGAAGCGGTGCGGCTCGACCAGTCAGCGTGGCGCCCGTTCCGGCCTGGTTCGTAGCTTGATACGTACACACAGGGGCGGAGCTATGTAGGTGCCGAACTAGGCCATGGCCCGCCCAGGAATTTGATGATTGTTTTACCTATGCATCTTCCGCACAGCCCCAGACCACCTTGTGCAGATAGAGCACAACACCAAAGACTGCACGACGTCAAAGACTTCACGACATCCCCATCCTCTCCAAGCATGTAGCCGCGACCAGGGAGAGCGCGAGCCGCCTGCCGTCCCGCGGATCAGCGACCGGCCGCCGGGATCTCACGCTAGTCGCCACCTCACGTATCTCGTGGAGCAGCGCACCTGCTCCGTCCCCCTGTGTGATATCGCGCCACTCGTCAGTCAGTCGTGTATAGGGCCCTAGTCGTGTACTCGTGTTGCCGGCCAACTGCGGGGGCATGAGCCCCTAGCCTGTGTCCTGCGTTTGCACTACTCCAAGGCTCCAACATCCATGCCTGCCGGTGCTGGACAGATTTTTTTCTAAAACAGCGCGGCCTGCACATCAGTACATAACACACCAGGAAAGGCAACACGAAAGTCCCCATTTGATAAGCAATGGCCTCCATGGACTGCACATCAGTGCATCACACACACCAGCAAGGCGACACCAAATTCCTCATTGGATAAGTGATAGCCTGATATATGTGCTTATTAGATCATTGCTGGCGCGCGTTGCTGCGCCCCCATTTTAATGATAGTATGAGGAATTAACATAAATATGAAGGTAGAAGCTAAAATCCGAACTACTAAAATATTCTACAATAATAGTTTCACACAAGTTTTCCAATTTTTCTTCTGAAATGAAAGGTACGCCAATCTTTAATTAGTAGAAACTCAAAAGAGAAAATACATTTTGTTCACAGTAATAGAAGAAATGAAAATGCCCAGGATATGAACTCTTTTGTTACATGATGATATAATCATTAAAAACCTCCATTGTCTAAGAAAAAAGTCCATGAGCCTACCTCTAGAGCACCAGTCAAATTCCAATAGGCACAAGCAATTTGTCCAATAGACAAACGAAAATATTAATTATAGGACCTGCGGTTAATAATTTCAATCTTTTAAGACCTAATTGATACACTTAGTATACTTCTAGGACCTCAAGTGTATTTTACTCTATAATTAATAGAGCACCTAGGAGTTAGAATGCGAAGAACGGCCTCTTGATAGTTGTATTTATCAATGGCCATCAAATGAAGTATATCAGGAAGCTGCATAAAATTTGGACATGAATCTGCATCATGCCGTTATTTGGAAAGGGTCATATGCTGCAAAGCCTGAATAATACTCCCTCCGTCTCAAAATTCTTGTCTTAGATTTGTCTAGATATGAATGTATCTAGTCACATTTTAGTATTTAGATACATTCATTTTTAGACGAACTTAAGACAAGAATTTTGGAACGGAGGGAGTAGAAGATATTCATGTGGAAGATCATATGCTGATTCCTAAATCATGCTGCACTGTGCCAGTTTTTTTCCTCACGGCTACTGATTCCTATATCCTTTATGGGTGTGTCTAACTCTCATCTAGATGAGACTTAACAAAGTCACATCTAATTTCTACACCATTTGATTTTCATGAAGATTCATGCGGGTTTATTTTTTGTATGATTACTCAAATGATGTGTAGGAGTTAGATGAGACTTTGTTAAATCTCATCTAGATGAGATTTAGCAAATCCGATCCTTTATATAATTCTCTAGACCCCATAAATAAGAAAACAAATCCCGCACAGTTGGATAAACGAAATACAAAGAGTATCATTAAATAACATGAAAAGTTGGATGCCCTATTATTTGCTATCAACCTATCTTTAAGAGTTTTCAGTGCCAGTCGCAAATCAACCTTCTCGTACTATTACCTGGAATGCCAAGAACATGAAAAACACAAAATATGGCTATTAAGTAAGACGTGGTAGGTTGCAAAATTATAGAGCTAAGAAAGCTGGCAATCACCAATAAGCACTTACGAGAACTTGAAAGGAAACAACGCCTCAAGCAACCATAAGAGGGATACTAATTGATGTAAGCATCATGAAGTTTTAAACCGGTAATCACTAAGAAGTTGGCCACCATTCCTATGCATCAGTAATGCTATAATTTTCATATACATCAAGAACTCGTATCCTTCCAATCATAAATCATAAGCTTCTTAACTGATCCATTATAAAAAGTAATCACAAATAACACACTTTCTAGGATTGGGGTTCAAAATCAACAGATCAGCCGTGAAAAGCTAAAATGGCAGGTCCATGAGTACACCAATCTTAGTTCTAATAGAATCTGAGATGAGATTACCATTGATGAATGGGTCCAAAATCGACGAAATGCAATAAAAACTAACATGTCCATCAGTACACTAATTATTTTGACTTCATTCCTCGAGATTATCAGTTACAACTAAAATAGTTTTTCCCAATGTTAGTGACATCAGTCCCAAAGGCTCTCTTGGTCGACAGCCTTCCTTGCAGGGGTACATCAACCATGACACAATTTCTGCTTTTAGTACCCAGTGACCAACCACCAGAATGCAGGCTTGCTTGTGTATACTTGTGTCCGAACGAAAAGATTCAAGAACATATTGAAAAACATTGCTTATCATTTAAGTGGAAATGATTTATTAGTTATTAGTGTTAAAGCCTACTTTCTCAATGTGCTTCAGTGAAGACATCATGCATGCTATCAATGTTATATAATATCCGGACGTAGGATGTACCACAAATATAGGAAATAATGCTAGCTTTTGATTTGGTTATTATTAGTAATCATAAAGCTGCATAATTACATACAAGAACTCAAGGTACCAACTTCTCATATTGGACTTCCCAAGGGCTGCTCAACCTGAGTATTACATTACTTATGGATGTGGCTTTAGCCCTATGATTACGGCATGTAAGTTTATATTTGCAACCTGGAGGCAACGCTTAGCTAAAATACAATATAATTTCAGGAATATATTCAAGCTCACTATATGTTCTGTAATGAAGTGAACTTCACTATCTGTTCTGCAATGTGTGCATTAGAATATCATAAATAAACTGTCCGATACAAAAGGAAAAGGAAATATCATATGGCATGAGTGGAGTGGGATAACAATCTAAATTTAAATGCCTGAATTTCATCATTCATTGCCACCGCATTACAGTACATTGTGAGTTAATTATTTAATGGAACAACATGGTAATTTCTCCCATGTAGTTCATTTCAATCGGTACTCATACCTGAAAACCGGACCACATGATTTAGAGAAAGATAACCTATCGGATGGGCAAAAGTAAACTTCTACTGTCAGAAAAAAGGCCATGTGTTTGGTTTTAGTTGCTTAAAAGTTAGTCTGCAGAGAATAGGAGACAAAATACAGGAGAATAGCAGAGGAACAACCATATAATAGGTCCTGGGAGTTTACTGGAGTAATTTGCTTCCGATGAAAAATAATACAGTAAAAGGTACGTAAATAACAGCAAGCACAATAGTACTGGCATGCAACAATCTTTTTTTGAAGTATGAAACATGGTTTTCAGAAGAGATTCTAGGCATCAAGAACATTTTGGTACCCCATAAGCAATGGACCAATCTGAATAAATATGTTTTAATAATCCAATCATAATTTATGTCATAGTAGATCTTTGCTAGCCGGAAAATACGATGGTATAACCACTGTCTGATGCACATGTACATCTCAATTCTCAATATACTAAAAATCAGCACATGTCAGTCGCACACAATATATTGAGCATCATATAGCGTTTTGTGTTTTTCAATCCCTCGGTTAGCTGTAATTCAATGATACGATTGTATGTGCAGTGTTCACCTTCACTATAAATATTAACTATGAGCTTGTTTATCTATTCCATGTGTCTTTAGTGTAGGCTGTTGGTTAGGCACAAGAACTGAGTGTAAACAAAAATGAGCAGGGAGGAAATAGCCAGGCGGGGTATCTTAGACTGAAGGACGGCACAGTAATGGTCAAATGTATCCGGCAACATGTTCAATTCGAAGGCGATGCCGAAGAGTTAGTCCACCTCGAGGTAGTTCATCGCCGGCAGGCTGATCTGGCCCACCTTGGCGAAATAGGCTTTGTTGTAGCATCCGAGTCAACAGCAAAGCAAGACATGTTAGCATGTTATGCATCAGGACCAGTTCATGTGTTATTTATAACAGTGAGGTTAATTTTATTTTATTTTGACAAATCAAGACTGTTAGTGGCAGTAGGCTACCAAACATTTGTGCAGTGCAGGGCAAACTAAATTGGCCGGAGAGGCACACATCAAATAAGTTTTGCAGAATCCACCTTAAAAATAATCAAATCTTTAGAATGTCAATCGTCCAAAGCAAGAATACTCATAATGATAGTGTCCATGAAGAAATTTGCAAACAAAAACATGGAAGCATAATTAAGGTGTAGTGTTTTTTCAAAAAAATTAAGGTGTAGTGTACTCACCTGTCCAAAAGCTATCTCAGATTATGAACTGGTGAGCAAAAAAAACCCACAAAGCTCAAGAATCTGCCCAAATCAATCGTCCAGACGCACCATGAACATCACCTGTACATTTTTTTTGTATGAAGGATATGGAGATCTTTTCTATGAGAGGATATGACGATAATGTAAATGTTTGATACAATTAACAGGAAAAACGTACGCGAGCATGATGCCGAAAGATGGCTGGGAAAACACCGACAGGAGAGGAAGCATTATATAGTAATCACGGGGCATATGAAAGGATCGCAACATTACCAGCCATGATTGCGAGCTTCAAGAGTGATCGAAGCAGTTTCCAGCCATGATTGCGCGCCACCACTGATCCCGTCACGCACCTCGAATCAATGGTGTGCTGGAGCGCATCGGCTGGAGTAGGATGCCGCTCGTCCGATCGATCCGAGCGTGCCATCGATTTGCCTCGATCCCGCACTAGATCTCGCACCTTCGATAGATTGAATCAACCGACGGACACCGGCTGCTCCTGTGCGCGCCTCGCATCGAGAGTCGATGGACACGGTCGCTCCTCTCTGGGCCTGCATCAGGACTCGACTGCTCCTCTGCGCACATCGCATCGGCATCCATGGACGCGGTCGCTCCTCTATGCGCCTGCTACATCGGGAGTCAATGAAACTGGCGACTCTTCCTCTGTTCGCCTCGCATCGGCAGTTTCTTTTTTTAGCAACTCCTCGCATCAGTCCCTTCGATGGATGGATCCCTCAAAGCCCAGTCAGTAGAATAGGCTGGCAGACGGCCTAGTTTTCCACAGGCTTTCGTTTCAGCCTCTGGAGCAGCAGCCCACGGGACAGCTGAGCCAGATTTGACATAGTGCGAGACAGATTGCTCTACAAAGAAGATCTGACGGTCAAAAATTCCCAGTTAACAAAATCCAACGGCCAGAAATGTCTAATCGCTGAGAGGGCAGGAATTTGGTGTAGTTTTACTGTCCTTAATAACTAGATCATTGATGACGCGCGTTGCTGCGCCCGTCGTTTTAACGATGATAGGAATACTCAAAGCATATAAGAGACACAGAAAGTAAAAGGTGAAATATGCACGTACCTTAAGTTTTCTTATGTTTGTTATAGTGGCGAAAGGATTCTTTAGAACTTCATGTAGACGGACTATCAAAATAGATTTGCTACAAGCAATTTGGAACTTGTCTTGCATGAAGTTTCTTTTATTCTAATATTTGCCTGAAAAATTATGTTGATAACGTGGGATATTCCTTATTAATGCTATGCACTGAGTAGGTAAAAACGTAGTCATACAATTAGCATACATAATAAGATAAAAGGTTATATTATTCCTAGATCGATCTCATTGGTAGGAACAGAGAGGCATCGTCTAGTAGAGCTAAGAACTTAGCCAAGATGTCAATAATAAAAACACTAAACTGGTTATATTAGTGACATACATTGTAAGGGAGGATACTACCATGTGAAAAGTATAATAGTGAGCAAGAATAAATACAACAAACCCAGGGCGAATCAATAATCTTTTTAGCGAACAAACATGCTTTCTACATTCAGTTGGCAGCAAACATGTTCGTCCATCTATACAAGTGATGAATAAGAACCTTTGATGACATTGGCGCCTGTAAAAAAGTAGAAAACAATTAACTTCGATTAATATTATTTGGCACAATGCTCCGGATAGATGCTAGTTACGGTTTTCACTCTGAATCCTAAATTCACCATGCTTTTGTACTAAATTCTGGGAATATTCTAATTGCCAAAACTCACAAGGTCTAAGCAGTTTACTATATGGTGAGCTGAAATGACAAATTGGAAAGAACAAAAAATATAGAAATGTTGATCAAGAAGTTCCGTGAGCCATGCATGGGATTGAAATTAATTAGTGCATGATCATCCAAAGCCTTCATGGAACAATGATGTGAGATAGAAGGAGCCAAATCCAAGCCTGAAACGTCCGAGTAGCTTCATGTAATACAAGATTTTATAAGACTGAATATATCAACTTGAGCAAGATGAGGGTACAATCGCTGGGCAGGACAACCTGAAGTTGTACATCTTGGAATATTATAAAAAACTGTTTGGTGTCCCTGAGGATAATATGATACACATGGACGAAGGGGAGGTCGAAGACATCCCTCAACTTGGCACGGCTGAGAATGGGATATGAACAGCACCATTTACAGAGAAAGAGGTGTTTGATGTGATATATCAAATGAAAAACAATAAGTCTTCTGGACTAGATGGGTTCCTAGCTGAGTTTTATAAAAGATGCTGGCATATCATAAAAGGGGACCTCATCCCAATGTTTCATGATCTGTTTCAAAGACACTTACAGTTGCACCATCTAAACCTTGGGACTATCACGTTGTTGCCAAAGAAAGAGGGGGCTGTACGTATTGAACAGTTCAGACCTATTTGCCTTTTAAATGTGAGTTTCAAAATATTCACTAAGGTTGGAACCAATAGATTGACGCAGATTGCACAGGCGGTGGTGCAACCTAGTCAATAAGCTTTCATGCCCGGTAGGAATATTTTGGAAGGGGTAGTTGTGCTCCACGAAACTCTTCATGAAATCCACTCGAAGAAGCTAGACGGGGTTATCTTCAAGGTGGACTTTGAAAAGGCTTATGATAAAGTAAAATGATCTTTCTTACAACAAGCATTGAGGATGAAGGGTTTCGATGAGCTATGTCGGAAGCAAGTTGATTCCTTTGTACAAAAAGGGAGTGTTGGAATTAAGGTCAATGATGATATAGGTCCTTTTTTCCAAACTCATAAAGGTCTCCAGTAGGGAGACCCAATGTCCCCTATCTTATTCAATGTCATTGCGGATATGCTAGCTATCCTAATTAGAAGAGCCAAGCAGGAAGGTATGATAGGTGGTCTGGTCCCTCATCTAGTCGAGGATGGGGTGTCCATCCTACAATATGCTGACGACACGATCCTGTTTATGAAACATGATGTAGCAAAAGCCCAAAACATGAAACTCATATTATGTCTATTCGAACAACTGTCGGGTCTGAAGATCAATTTTCATAAGAGCGAATTGTTCTGCTTTGGAAGAGCAAAGGAAGAACAAGAAAGCTATAAACAGTTGTTCGGATGTGAATTAGGTTCCTTACCGTTTAGCTACCTGGGCATTCCTATCCACCATCGTAAGCTTTCAAATCATGAGTGGAAGAGAATAGAGGACCGGTTTGGAAAGAAGCTGAGTTGTTGGAAGGGCAAGCTACTGTCTTATGGTGGGAGACTAATCTTGATTAACTCAGTTCTAACAAGTATGTCCATGTTCCTATTGTCATTCTTTGAGATACCGGTAGGGGTATGCAAAAGATTGGACTTCTTTAGGTCGCGTTTCTTTTGGCAGGGTGATGATATTAAGAGAAAATATAGACTCACGAGATGGGACATCATTTGTCGTCCCAAAGACCAGGGAGGTTTGGGAATTGAGAACCTAGAAGTTAAGAATAGATGTCTACTGAGCAAGTGGCTTTACAGACTATCTGAGGAGACGGATGGAATGTGGGCACAAATCCTACGTAATAAGTACCTGCATTCTAAGACCCTAGCATAGGTTTCCGCTAGACCGACTGACTCGCCATTCTGGAAGGGCTTGATGAAGGTCATGGCTCAATTTTTTCATCGAACTAAGTTTGTTGTCGGCAATGGACAGACAACAAGATTCTGGGAGGATACGTGGCTAGGGAGATGCCCTTGGCCATACAGTATCCATCGCTATATAATATTGTGCAACATAAGGAAAGAAATGTCGCCACAATTTTACAGACAGTTCCTCTGAATATTCAGTTTAGGCGCTCGTTAATTGGTCATCGCTGGGCCGAATGGTTGCACTTGGTCAATAGGCTGATGGACATTCACTTATCAGGAGAACCTGATAAAGTTGTGTGGCAACTCACGAATTCGGGTATTTTCACGGTAAAATCAATGTATCTTGACCTTATTGACACGGCGGTGCTGCCTAAGTCAATTCCTATATGGAAGGTCAAGGTGCCTCTAAGAATCAAGGTCTTCATGTGGTTCGTTCACAAGAAGGTAATTCTTACTAAGGACAATCTTGCAAAACACAGCTGGCCAAGGAGTGTAAGATGTAGTTTTTGTGACCACCAGGAGTCCATCCATCATCTCTTTCTTGAATGCCCATTAGCAAAATTACTATGGCAAACAGTTAGAGTAACGTCCAGTATTAATCCTATCGATAGCATTGATACGTGGCTTGATGGAGTTGATATTAATGTGCCAACGCATATTCGCATAGGTGCATGTGCATTACTATGGGTGATATGTAATTGCAGAAATGATATGGTTTTTAACAGACAAACACGTATACATTTCTTGCAGGTACTACACAGGGCGTCGGCGTCGATCCGTACGTGATCGTTACTCACTCCTGCGGAAGCCAGAGAGCCTTTGGTTACTGGGTCTGCCCGGTGGGAGATGGTAGCTCGGGATATATTCAACCGGTTTGAATGGCGGTCCAATAACAGGATAGGTGGTTAGGCATCTAATTCTATTTTTGCCGGTCGTGGCATTATACTTCTTTTAGGATTTTTGGAACCTATTTGTTTTTCCTCTGCAACTTGGTTGAGGTGAACTATTCGTGATTCGTTTCGTTTAATAAATAGACCGTATGCATCATGCTGATGCAGAGGCCGGAGGTAACGCTCCTTTTCTAAAAAAAGACTGAATATAAGGACGTCTTGTGACATCTAAATCTTATCACAAATTTTGTTCCATGGATGACTTGAAAAACATAAGCAGTGACAATGTGTATAGCTCAAAGTCCAATGATATTATAAAGCTCCTTGCTTACTGTAATAACGACAACCATACAATACAGTCAGAAAAAGGGATAACCCCATGAAATTACCTCCTTGGGCATACATGAAGTACGGAAGCTTCAGAACAATCCATTATATGGCATCCAAATTGAATGGGCAACCCGGTGTTACACAAGGAACAAGAAAAAAACAAGTGGTAGAGCAAAAGTGGGAAACGAGGAGGGGAAGAACACATACACCTTGAAGGAAGACATTCTCACAAACATAGACGAGGGAAAGTGGCACGCTCCTAGATGTCCAGTCCAAATTGAGCAAATCCTTTGGTGAGCAACGGAACACCTGAAACAAAGAGTTAGAAGTAAACCACCGTGTTAATTGGAGCTCAGGCGGCAGTACATGGAGGAAGAACAACAAGACCGAGCATGGCTGCTGCATGTCGAAGGGGAAGTTGTTCACTTGTGCCTTGTTGACTTTCATCCGCATGTTAATTATGATAGACCAAGGGGAAAAACTTGCGCCGACGCACTCAAGCAAGAAAGGGAAACTGAAGATCAAACTTGAGCGAGGGAAGAAAACAAACAAGCTAGGCAGCGTGCGTGTATGTACCTTGAGCCAATTGATCGATCCAACATGTCAGGGTGCTCGCTCTTGGAGGAGTCCAGGGTGCTCGCTCGCAACGTGACATCCTTCTTGCCTCGATCTGTCCGATCCAACTGATCGATCGGCTCTCCCCTGATAGTCTCCGACAGTGCCCATCCCGTTGCCTCCGTTGACAGTCACAAGTGAAAAATGCAACCGTTGCTTCATCCTAAAGCTTCTTTCCTAGTGCAGACGCGACATCCTTCCTACCTCGATTTGTTCGATCCAATATGCGAATCATATGACACCCTTCCTTCTTAGTTGTAGGGTTATTCTTCATTTGCTTCTCTCTGGCGAATATGGATGAGGTCAAATCCAAATCCACAACGATGCAGCAGAGAAGGGATTTCTAGATGGAAAGATAAAGCAAGACACATAGGAACAAATTATATGGAGGACTCGAGAGGTAAATGAGACAAGCATGGGAGAAACGTACCTCCACTACAAACGACGGTTACAGGAAAGTCGGCGGATGATCTTCAATCGCTATTATTGTACCCTGTCGGTCGCTTGAAATATCAGTACATAGCAGGTGAGGGGGATACCAAGCACCTCTCGCCCCGTATGTGCAAATAGGTTGGCGAAGTAGGAGGTCGATCGACGCGCTGTCTCCCGGCATCCCCCCGTCGTGCGCCGCGTCGAATCGTCCGCATCGGCCGGGGTCGCTATTTTTTTTAGGAGCCGCTAGATATTTCTGCCTCTCCGGAACGGATCGATCGAATCAGATCAATTGGTGGGCTTTCTATGGGGTTACGGCCCGGTTAACCAGAAACTATGGATTTTGCCATGGGAGTAGCTTCCCCTTAGGACAACAGGCCCACTTAGCGGTTAACATGAAATTAGGCAGTCATCCAACGATCAGAAACATCCTGTAGATGAAATCAGGTATAGGGGTCCAGAGCATCTTCAGCTGTGCCCCAGGAAGACCCCCCAGGGGCATTTTTTCTGTGCCGGCGGAAGAAAAAGCTTTCACTCGCGCCTTCACAAGGACGATCAATGTCGAATATGGTTAAAAATAGCACCGGCGAACCCACCCCATCCCCAGGATCCTGAGGGTAGCTGGGGACACCGGCGATATTTTTTACATGACTGATTGTGGGCCTATTGGATCTCTCTCTCTCCTCTCTCCTCTTTTTTCTCTCATGTGCATGCGGCGAAACCATAGATGGAGCAGGACCAGCATGCGACATCCACCAATCAGAAGCAAAGAAAAGGTATGGCATGGGGGACCGACCGGGAATAAATACGGCCCTAGCCTAAAAAATTCTCCGGCTCACCTCTCGTCTTAGAAAAAATGACCCTGAGGAGGTCAAACGGCTGGAGATGCTCTAAGTATCCCATATTCTCATTGATTTCATAGGGGTGCCTAAGAACTTGAGCTTTGTGGTCCCGCAAAATGAATACTCGCACGAGGGACTACATTACAAAGAACATATTTGGGCTACCGCACACACACAAAAAAACATAGAAGAAGAATTCGGCGTAGCAGAGGAGCAGAGATTGAAAACCTACAGACTTTGCTCATAGGCAGCGAGGCCGGCCGTTACCACGGTCCATAAACTAACGACAGATGAGCAGTCTTGTTAGATGGTTTTCCTCTCCTGGTCAGATTGGATTAGATAAAAGGTCTGATAAGTTTTGACAGATTGGATCAGATCAAAGTTCCTACTACTTGATGAGAACCAACCTGCAAGATTTTCTTAACTCAGTTGATCAAAACTATGATGAAAACCACCTGTATAAAATTGAGATTAGAGTGACATTAGCACCTCGAATCGCATCTCCAACAGAGCAACATTTTGCGTCGAGCAAGATGTAGAGCAGTATTGATGGTAGGATGGATGAGAGAGGCTTAGGAGCAGAGGGAATGGGAGATGGCGGCAACTCGATGGAGAACTATTGCCGATGGAAAGCTTTCGTAGAAGGAAGAAAGGGCAAAGAGCAGGGACAACGACATAGATTATATAGAAGATGCCAACCAGTAACTGACCTCCACTAATCGACGTTGTTTTCAATTTCATTAATAGCCTGTAGGAACGGCGATGAACTCCTCCAGCAGATGAGGCATCGGCTTTCATTGCCAGCGTCCCCGCTTCTCCTGGATCGAGCGGCCCCCGAATCACCCGCATTACATGCGCCGGCTTGATCCCCTCGCGGACCAATCGCCCACTCGTGTGCCTCGCCTCGGCTGGATCCACGCAGACCGCCTCTGTTCGGCTGGATAGTGAACATCTTTTTTTTCTTTAACGAGCACAGCGACAAACCGCTATGGACCGCGTGGTTTCATAAATGGGCTTGAAGAATCGGCCCAGTTTACCAGAGGGCGCGGTTTCGGCCTCTGGAAAAGCAGCCCATTAGTAGATCATTGACGGCGCGTGTTGCTACGCCCGTCTACTTATACAATAAAATGGTTAATTTTTTTTGTAAATAATAAATTTGCATACCCATAACTATAACTATAACTATATATATATATATATATATATATATATATATATATATATATTATAGTCTGTACTCAAGGAAAATCTCATATATACTTGGTAAAAGCAACATTCAGCTATACAAATTGGCTTAGTATGACAACATATAGAACAATGTACATAGAAAAATACAATAATTGATACTGGCAAAATCAGTAAGAAGCAGAAGAAGAAATAAACATGGTGCTTTATTTCAGAACAATGTACATCGGACACAAATCGTTATTGCAGATTATGTACATGGTGCATTACTGAAATCTTCATAAGCCTATACCCATAGGGCCGCTATGTTCAACAACACAGAAGAATTAGACATGACTGATGCACCTAGCCATTTTCTGTGGACTGCATCACATTAATTGAAGATAACACTACTAGGGAATAGGCTGTTAGTGACGCACCTGTTTTTGCTATTAATGACGCATTATAGGTACGTCATTATTAACATGCCACTAGTAACAAATAGTAATGGTGCATCTCTGGTGCGCCATTAGTATCCCAGATAATAATGACGCACCACAGAGTGCGTCATTACTATATCCAACAGTGCGTCATTACTATGCCTCCTAGGGCCTCCACCTATGCCCCCAGGTGCGCCATTACTATGCCCCATAATGCGTCACTGGTATTTGGCCCTGGTGCCCCACTAACGCTCAATATGGTGCGCCACTACCATGAGTATTATGAATTATTATTATTTTTCTTTCCTGGTATTTGCACAGGTTACAAAATACATTACAGCACAGAATATAAACATCACACAATATAAACAGCACAGAATACGTTACAGCACATAATACATCATTGTCATATAAGAACTCCTCCTCCTCATCATTTTGGTCCATGAGACATCATATAACAAGTTGGTCACTAGTCATAATTACAACTTCTCCTCCTCCTCCTCATCAACTCTAACACATTTGTAGCACATAATAACACATTGTACCTAGGACTTAGTCCTCTCTCGTAGGACCTACTCTACCCTCTATTAGGTATAATATCATAAAACAAAATAGGCCCTGACTCTCCATTATGGAGAATGGAGATCATCCTGGCTTCCAGTCTTGGCCTACGCACAATGTTGCTTCCAAGTAGCTCTTTACGATTGAGCATATATTTTTTCCAATCTTTGATTGTCATGACTCCATCGGTTTTAGAAATCCGGTGTGGACATGAGGGATGAGTAGGCTGACCTGGCCGTGGTGGTCCTAAGCTCGTAACAACAACGTGGCCTCTCGAAAACATCAGATGAGGCACACAATCCTCCGGGATTTTCTGTTGAAAAACATAGTAATAACTTTGTAGTTAGCAATGTAGTTTAGTTTTAGAAGAATTTATGCAAAAGATGCACGGATGTCGTAATAGTAGAATTAAAATCTTACCATGTAATCTCGGATGTTACCATAGTTCACCGCGTGCACTAGTGGCACGTATTGACCATAATGTGCAAGAGTTTGATAATAGCTATTGTAATCTCAAGATGACTAAGAAATGCAGTAAGATGATCTTTCTCCTTATAAGTTAATTTTGCTTCATCATTGTAGTAGTAGGTTCTGTCTATCATCTTCCGTACATTTTTTGAAGAATGGGAATAAGCTGTAAATGCAAATAAGTTGTCAACTATTTTTAAATAAACAATATAAATTACTTAATAAATATGGTTGAGAAACTCACATAATGATAGAACTGGAGGCGTCTGCACATCGACCCAGATGTCGATATTACCTTCTATTTCATTTTCCGGACGAATATCAAAAGTGATAAGCATATTAGGCTCGAATGCATAAGCCTTGCATAGTGCTTGCCAAGTTTTGCATTCAAAATAGCAATAGGTGTCTGCATGGAACAACTTTACCGCAAAAGTAAAACCATGCTCGGTCCTCAAGTGAACTATCTTTACCTCCATTTCTTTTTTAATATCGAAACCAATCTTATCCAAGACAACAATTCTTGCATGGCAGGGGATACGCTAGCAGAATAGTAAAAAATTAAAATTAATTATAAGTTGAAGCAAAAGAGGCAGAAGTCATGCTTAATCACGAAAAAAGACTTGTCATTGTGACTTACTGTATCCACTTCGAAGTTCTCATCCAACATGATGCTGAAGCGCATACCATCAACTAGGAAAGTCTTGTCACAGAGGCCGCGCTCGTCTTCACAGTATTCGCACATACCGAATTCACTTTCGTCGTCAGACATTTCCTATGTTCATAGTTAAAACATTTAAAACCGATCGAAGGAAACTAAGAGAAAACTGATCAACACACAGATCACTATTAAATTACTCAATATGCAACAGGTTGACTTTAGGTCTGTCAAGTCTTTCCTTCCTAAACTCTCATCTCACGTATATGGTGGTCACTCTTCTGATATTGCGACAGTCGGTGATGGTGGCTCCTCCATTCGTCCCCAAGTGAATTACACCAAAATGTCTAGCACACGGAAACGAAGGAGAAGCGACCCTCACGACAACAGTCAGGATTCTTCCTCTCTCATATATATACACAAGGAGCCGAAACAGACCTAAAGTCAACCCGTTCCATATACCAAACAGACGTGCATTCAATAAGCAAAACTAAATCATAAAACAAATTAGTATTCAAATTAGCATGCATTCAATAAGCAAAACTAAATCATCTCTTGCGTCCGTACATCGTCGAATAGTATCACTAATACATCACTAATACAATTAGAACCATAGCGAACGACGGGTATCGGCGCGGGCGATGGACATCCAAAGAGAAGGAACCATCACAGGATCATAGCTCGGGTGAGATCCCTGAAGAACCTGTCAGGTATTGGAGAACCTGGCGTCCAACGCAGCCATATAGCGGCGGACGTGCTCGTCCTCCTCCCTAACACGACGACGTATCACCTCCGCGGGGGCTGGCTCCCTCTACACCAACAGTGGCCCACGCGACCGCCACCAAACAACCTCTGGGTCGACGACGGGCTACGTCCTCACCAAGTTGCGCGCTCCGGAAGGTAGGACCTCGTTGTACCAGCCCGGCGGAGCCCAGTCCCGGACATGGCCCCTATAATCAAGTAGGCCTCCTCCGCTGATTCGACGAGGATGCGGGCCAGGCATCGTCGACGTCGAGAACAAATGCTTAATTATGAAAAAAATAATAATAAACTTCTAAACTTAAATATATGTACTACAAAAACTAAATTAGATCATTATTATTCATCACGAGTTAACTATGGGTCTATCGGGATTCTCCTTCCTCTCGCATATATGGTGGACACTCCCTCACTGATTTTTCGACCGTCAATGATGGTCGCGACTCCTTCTCCCCCTAGTGCATAACAAAGGTCTAGCACAAGGAGAAGAAGGAGAAGCGACCCCCACGACAACAGTCGACATTCTTCTCCTCTCATATATGGTGGAGACTCTCCCTCACTGATTTTTTGACTATCATGTATGGAGCCCCGATAGACTTATAGTCAACTCAAAATGATTTTATATGAATGATTTTATAATTACAACCCATTCTTCTTCTTACAATCAAACCAACCAACACCAGCAAACAAATGATTAAGCCAGCAAGGCAATAGTCATTCCAAAGCCCACATTTTTTGCTAACAAAAAACAACATATAAAATCATTCATGACACAAACAGAATGAGCATCTATATATCAACCAAGCCAATCATCATCAAACAACATATAAAATCTCATATATGTGCTGGTTCTCACTGCCGGTGACGCTGCCGAGGAGTCCGGATCAACCTCGCCGGAGCAGGCACAGACGTACAGTCTCCTACGACGATGTGAAACCCTCAGGCTGTTGCAAGGAGAGCACAAAACCAACCTAATTTTAATACCTTGAATCACGAAAACCTCTGGAAGGGGAACCAAAATGAGCTAGATTTGACGCAAGCAATTCCGCAAGAAGACCCACGTGCTGAATCTGAACTAACTTATTTGGAGGCACCTAATTAGCAACATGAAAACCAGAGCACACAAACTGAAATTAGGCATGACCTTTGCTAATTTTCTTGACCTAGGAGTGCCCCATTCTCAACCGAAACGGAAATTAATCAACATTTTAGGAGAAAGGGGTAACTATTGCTTACACACGTATGGGCACCAGTGCTTAGCTACTAACTACACATTTAAGTTACTAAACACTACCAGATTAGATGGATTTTTAGAAGGAATGACACAATGCTAACATTCTTGAATCCTACCCCAAGAAGCCAATTGTTAGTTTGATGAGAGTTCTGATTAGTCCAACCAATGTCTCACCAACAAAATTATAGTAATTATGTCAGAAAACAAAAGCCCGTCTAACTACAAACATAAAGTTAGCAATTAGTTCATCCCTAAATCTATATGGAAGTAAAATGTGACTAATAGAGCTAAAACATCCAAATAAGAATTATTAGCATAAATAGATTTTAATGGCACCTAAGAGGAGTATATATAGCTGATGGTTAGCATACATATACACTGCAAAAAATCCACTCTTCCAAGTTTATCGACCTGGGAACAAAATAGTACCAATTAAGTATTTCTCAAAAATAACCCTGTAATATTCCAGTGTTGCCTGGTTCAAAAAAGTTTATATATTCGCGTGAAAACTGTTCTCATTGGTGGCATTGTTTTCTAGATATGGATGTAGAACATCCTAAATACCTTCCAACGCATGTAATTGTGTTTCTCCACAAAATTCACCACACAACTACACTAGCCCACTCTACTTAATTGATAGCCCAAGAAAGATAATTCCCCTTGCCAAAGGCAAAGGCAAATCCAGCCCAGGACCAGGATGACAACCATGCTCATCAGTCTCTTACCTTGTATTGTCCATTCTATTATCTATCCTGTATAAGTATATTCTGTTATGTTGTCTTGTCCATGCTCATGAACCTGCCACCCTAGCAGCATCCAAGATAACCTCTGTTTCCCCCTTGTCATGCGTACCTGATATTTTGCACCTCTCCCAATTAGAGCTAATGTTATATGTGTGCAATTGTTTCAGTTTACTTTTCGCTGACCACCGTGCACGCGAATATCCATATAATCATCAATTGCCGTATCAGTTGTCCTAACTCTACTTCCTTCTCTGCAGCCATTTATAGTTACCTTGAGGCAGTTTGTTTCAATCAATCAAGAACAAGAAAGCGAATCGAAAAAAAGGGGCTACATTTCGAATCGGGGATGGAAGGGGAACCAACACGACGAACAGGGAAGGGGTCGAGAAACGGCGGTACCTTCCTTTCCTTGAGCACGAACGGTCTCGGAGGAGATTGAAGCGGCGGCCGGCGGAGGAGAGGAGGGTATCACCGCCGGCGCTCGACTAGCGGAGGAGATGCCCAGCGGAGGGAAGGAGAGGGAAGGAGCTCAATCTTTTCCAGCGGCGACGGCGCCTGGCTCAGATGGAGGACGGGCTGGACGAGGCGGCGAGGCGGGCTCCGGCGGGCGGCGGCAGGGGATCCGGCGATGGAGACACAGGCGACGACGGAGCGGGGGTGGGAGGGCGAAACCCTAGCCGGTTGTGAAAGAAGGGGAAGGCGGGAGGCGGGAGGGGAGGGAGGGAAGGCCGTAGTGGGGGGAGGGTTAGCAATGGCGCACCTTTTAGGGGTGCGCCATAAAAACCGTGATAGCAATGGCGCACCTTCTCCTGGTGCGCCATTACTAACTTTTTTTATTGGCATATCAATGGCGCACCTTCTCCTGGTGCGCCATAAAAACCGTGATAGCAATGACGCACCTTCTCCTGGTGCGCCATTACTAACTTTTTTTTTGGATTTTTAGTTGCATGCAATAATTTAAGATTTGAGATAAAAGAAAAGGAAAATGCAAATGGAGTGATAAAACCATTGTGCAAAAATTTAGAATTAGATGACATGGTTGAAATCAAGTGACATGAAATAATAACAGTCATCAAAGATTGAGCTTGCCACTGACACACACACGCGACCGGCACGTCGTGATTCGATCAAAGATTGAAGTCGACATGCATTTCGCGGCGACCCTCGCGGTGACCCCATCCAGCGAGCCTGCCGAGGTGCCTGTTGATGGGCAGACCAACGGGGTTCTCGATGCCTAGATAATTCGTGCAGAAGGAGATACAGTACTCTTCGGTCAGAAAGCCCTTGACTATGCTTCCATCTGGACGTGCCCTGTTGCAAACGTATCCTTTGATGACACCATTCATCCTTTCGAACGGCATCATGCTGTGCAAGAACGTCGGCCCGAGTTGGATGATATCCTCCACGATATGGACCAGCAGATGCACCATAACGTCGAAGAATGCGGGCAGGAAGTACATCTCAAGATCGCATAGTATCACCACGATCTCTTCTGTAGCCTTCTGAGTTGCTTCACGCCAACCAACTTTCGAGAGATGACGTCGAAAAAATTGCATATATAGGCCAAATAGCGTTTCACGGACGTGCGCGTCCATGATCCCACGGATTGCAACTGGAAGTATCTGCATCATCAGCACGTGACAGTCATGAGACTTCATCCCGCCGAACTTCTGCTTCGCTCGCATCTTCTACATGATGACTGTGTCCTGCATCTACTTCGTGATCATGTCCTGGACATTCTTCGTCTTCTCGCCCGCCCTCGTAGCTATATATTGTCTTGCTGCCCTTCCTTATTTCTTGCCCGGCCCCCATGGACGACTTCATAATCATCTTATCATCACCTTGCCACCGATAGCCATCCATGAAACCACGCACGAGCAGGTGGTCCCGCACCTGTCTGGAATCCGGGTCCATAAGGCTCTTCAGCTTGCATCTTCGACACGGACATCTTATCTATGTCTCGTTCTTTTGAAGCATCTCGGCCTTCGCGGAGCTCAAAAACCTATTCACGATGCCTTCGGTCATCGTGCGGACCATGGTCGCCTACGGGATAGAGCAAAATGATATTTTAGAACCAAAAAAATTAAAAAAAATTGGTAGTAGTGGCGCACCTGGTGTGTGGTGCGTCATTACTAGTTTTGAAAAAAAAAATTGAAATTTTTTTGTTAGTAGTGGCGCATCGTGGGTGTCGTGCGCCACTGCTAAGTCTGGGAGGGGTGTGGGGACAGGACACAACTAGTAATGGCGCACCACACACCAGGTGTGTCATTAGTAATATGACCATTAATGGCGCACCAGTATCTGGTGCGCCACTGCTATATAGCAGTGACGCACCACATACATAGTGCGTCACTAATATCTATATTAGCTATAGCCCTTTTCCTATTAGTGTAAGTGCTAACAATGATTTTAGTTAGTTAGAAATCTAATAAACAATTTGCCTACAAAAATCAAATAAATACAAGCAATTCTTGGAACCTGATATTTCATGTTTGTTCTGTTATGTGGCAGCCCGGCAGTTCCATGTGATTTTGAAGAGCCTTCCAAAATAAACCAGCATGACCACACAACAACATTAGTACGGAATTGCAAAATAAAAACTCCATCAGTGCATGATATTATACTTTAAGGGGATCATATCTGCTCATGTTAAGCACTGTTTGAAATCAATCATGTTAAGATGAAAGCAATCATCTGAATATAGATCGCATTGGTCTCATCGTTGGAATCCATGTCTTGCAAAGCATCCTGATGCAATAATATAAAGGTTGAAATATCCATTAAGGAAACTTCTTGTTTTTTTATTCGACAATAGAAGAAAGGAAACACTCAATGTGTCAATACTAAAAGCAGAGTACTGATTTTCTTTTCATATACCTATAGCATGTAGGTGATCAGTTCTTAGAGAGGGAGCATCCAACCTGAAGTCCTGAATTAGCATCTTGGCAGTTATACGAAAAGGGGCTCAGAGAGATCTTCACTAATAGCTGGACACAATTATACAACAATGGGAAACATGCATAATAGTTGACCAACCAAATTTCAATGGAAATCGTAGAGGTACAAAATGAAAATAATAACTCCCTTAACAACCAGGACTCCATGTAAAATACACAAATGCGGAGCCATGTATGCATGTCAACACATATCAAGGAATGAACCTTGAAAAAAAAACTAAACCACTATTTGCTACTACGACAGACATGAAAATAAAATACATATGTATGGTGATAGAAGGGATTCAATTTTCTTTACATTATTTAGCATCTATTGATCACGATTAATATAATTCCATGGATTTTCATTATGTGTCAAACTTAGCTACACATGCATGAAACCAACCATGTAATTAGGCAACAATACAAACATGTAAAATACCATGAGAAAAAGTAAAAGTGCACTGGTATATCTTGTAAACTGAGATTCTGATGTGCCAACAGCTTGCTTAATATATCCTTCGAAGGCTTTTCCATTCCTATTGATGCCACACATGGCATTCAGAAAATTTCAGATGGTCCCTTTGTATACGAAGAGAACAACCGACTGAATCACGCTGTTGTTCCTCGAATCAATTGCACTCTTGCTCGTCGACTCAATCACACCCTTCTCCATGACCGCTTCAATTTTCGTCGCAGATCTCTGCATTCTACACTCGGACACTATTTTCCCTCTGGTTCAATGCTGCCCTACCTGGATATAAATAACTACAAACTGTATTAGCCTGGAGAACCAAACTTAATGTGGTGGAGGGGGAGGTGTAACCTGGAAGTTAGCAGAAGAATTATCAGATGTGAAACAGTCACTGTTATTCACTGTTATTCCCCACAGAAATTCTGAAACAATCATAGAACAGCTATGACTCACAAGAGGAGAGAAATCACAGGGCTACGGCGGGTCAACATTTCATGAATGAACCCGGATTAACCACATACCCGAAAAAATGCTATCGGGGTAGTAGCACATTAGCCTATCCCAACTTGTTTGGGACTAAAGGCTTTGTTGTTATTGTTGTTGTGGGGTAGTAGCACATTAGGACATTTGGCATAATACAAAATATAAAGGCATCGTAAAGTAGCTCGCAATGCAACCAAACTTAGACAAAACTTTCAAGTAACTCCGACTGGTTAGAGGTTATTTTTGGAGAAGACAATCTTCATGAAAATAAAATATGTCTAGTTAGATAGTTCCTCTTAGAATATTTACAGGTTGCAGAAGCAGAGGGATGAACAACTAAAATTCAGAAAACTTACAGTGCAGTATGAAAGAACTGACCAGCGGCCTCCTCTGCTCGATGAAGGTATCCTTCCTCTGACCGGAATTCCTGATTTGACCAGCAGTTGGAACACCAGCGTATTACAAGTTTACAACTCGGCAGCCAAGCAGTGTTTACAACCGGAAGAGAAATACAACCGGATTTTGCTGCAGCCTGGTAAGATACAAGTGCAAACATTTACAGTCGGAAAATAAATCCAACGTTCCAATCACAGCCTTATTCATATTGTATCATGAGAAATCTAGTGTCACACCTGTAGTATCGCCTACCGACCTGACTACTGCAGTGGACTGAAACATGGGTGGCCTCTGGGCTGGGTGTTCTTCTAGCCGCAAGTGGCCTGGTGTGTGTTGTGAGTCGAGTGTCTACTTAAGCCCTTCTTGTGTAGAGATCGGCATGGAAGATTTGACTGCTCAGAATCCTATTTCTATTCTTCTCCGAACCCATCTCCTTCTTCTCTAAAGTTCCACATCCCCTTTCTTCTACCTACAGCACTATACGATCTGGATCCCTACCAACCCAGGCCGTCACATCCAAGCTAATGGAACAAATCAACAATGCACTCAATTTTTTTATAATGGCATTTTTATAAATCATTGTTGAAAATATGCCCTAGAGGCAATAATAAATTAGTTATTATCATATTTCCTTGTTCATAATAATCGTTTATTATCCATGCTATAATTGTATTGATCGAAAACTCAGATACACGTGTGGATACATAGGCAACATCATGTCCCTAGTATGCCTGTAGTGAACTAGCTCGTTGATCAAAGATGGTTGAGGTTTCCTGGCCATGGACATGAGATGTCATTTGATAATGGGATCATATCATTAGGAGAATGGTGTGATGGACAAGACCCAAACTACAAACGTAGCATATGATCGTGTCAGTTTATTGCTACTGTTTTCTACGTGTCAAGTATATGTTCCTATGACCATGAGATCATGCAACTCACTGACACCGGAGGAGTACCTTGTGTGTATCAAACATCGCAACGTAACTGAGTGACTATAAAGGTGCTCTACAGGTATCTTCGAGGGTGTCTGTTGGGTTGGCATGGATCAAGACTGGGATTTGTTACTCTATGTGACGGAGAGGTATCTCAGGGCCCACTCGGTAATACAACATCACAACAAGCCTTGCAAGCAATGTGACTAAGTGTTAGCCACGGGATCTTGTATTACGGAACGAGTAAAGAGACTTTTCGGTAACGAGGTTGAACTAGGTATGGAGATACTGACGATCGAATCTCGGGCAAGTAACATACCGAAGAACAAAGGGAACGTTATACGGGATTAACTGAATCCATGACATGAGAGGTTCGACCGATAAAGATCTTCGTAGAATATGTAGGAACCAATGTGGACATCCAGGTCCCGCCATTGGTTATTGACCGTAGAGGTGTCTCGGTCATGTCTACATTGTTCTCGAACCCGCAGGGTCTGCACACTTAAGGTTTGGTGACGTTTCGGTAGTATAGAGTTATGTATGGTGGTGACCGAAGGTTGTTCGGAGTCCCGAATGAGATCCCGGATGTCCGAGGAGCTCTGGAATGGTCCGGAGGTAAAGATTCATATATAGGAAGTCCTGTTTTGGTCGCCGGAAAAGTTTTGGGCTCATCGGTAGTGTACCGGGAGTGCCGGTAGTGTACCGGGAGAACATCGGGAGGGGTATTTCGACCCAAGAGGCTACATGGGCTATGGGAGGATAAATACCAGCCCTTAGTGGGTTGGTGGAAGTCCCACAAGGGGCCCATGTGGCTGGAGTTGAAGGAGAAAGAAAAAAAACAAGGTGGAAAGAGTTTCCAAGTAGGAAAGGAGGAATCCTAGTCCTACTAGGATTGGAGGAGGATTCCTCCTCTCCTCCTTGCGCAAGAGGCAAGAGGGCAGGCCCTCTTGCGCCAGCCTCCTCCCTCTTTCCTCCTATATATACTAGAGGTATTGAGGGTTTTTCACGCATAGAAAATAGCCACGTGCTGCCTCACCTCTAGATCGCAGTTTCTCATCTAGATCGGTTTTCTGCAGCGCTTAGGCAAAGCCCTGCCGGAATAGTTCCACCACCATCGCCATAGCGCCGTCAGGCTGCCAGAGTACTCTTATACCTCTCCACTCTCTCTTGCTGGATCAAGAAGGTGGAGATCGTCATCGAGCTGTACGTGTGCTGAACGCGGAGGTGCCGTCCGTTCGGCGTTAGATCGGAAGGACCGTGATCAAGATCGCGAGACGGATCGTGATGAGTTCTCGGGACGGATCGTGATGAGTTCGCGGAACGGATCGTGATGTGTTCACGGGACGGATCGTGATTGGATCGCGGGACGGATCATGATGAGATCGCGGGATGCTCGGCGATTTGGATCGTGAAGACGTTCGACTACACCAACCGCGTTTCTTAACGCTTCCTGCTTAGCGATCTACAAGGGTATGTAGATCCACCCCCCCTCTCGTAGATGCTCATCACCATGGATAGATCTGTGTGTGCGTAGGAAATTTTTTGTTTCCCATGCAACGTTCCCCAACAGTGGCATCATGAGCTAGGTCTATGTGTAGATGAGATCTCGAGTAGAACACAAAAGGTTTGTGGACGTTGATTCTTGGATTGCTTCCTCCCTTGGTCGAATTTTGGTTCAGCGGTATTGTGAGATGAAGCGGCCCGGACCAACATTACTCGTACGCTTACGAGAGACCGGTTCCCTTGACGCAACTTGTTGCCTAGATGGCTTGTGGGTGACAGTTTCTCTCACTTTAGTTGGATCGAATTCGACAAAGGCGGTCCTTGAGAAGGTTGAAAAACATACTAATGTATCACCGTTGTGGTTTATGCATAGGTGAGAATTGTTCTTGCTAGATACCCATAGCAGCCACGTAAAACATGCAACAACAATTAGAGGACGTCTAACTTATTTTTGTAGGGTATGTTGTGATGTGATATGGCCAATTACATGATATGATATATGTGATTTATGAGATGATCATGTGATGCATAGAATATCACGACTTGCATGTCGATGAGTACGGCAACTGACGGGAGCCATAGGGTTGTCTTTAATTATTGTATGACCTGCGTGTCAATCATTAATAGCTATGTAATGCTTTACTTTATCGCTAAACGGTAGCAATAGTAGTAGAAGTATGCAGGGCGTGACAACCCCGATGACGACACGTTGATGGAGATCAAGATGATGGAGATCATGGTGTCGTGCCGGTGACGATGGAGATCATGCCAGTGCTTTCAAGATGGAGATCTAAAGCACAAGTTCATGGCCATATCATGTCACTTATGATTTGCATGTGATGTTAATCCTTTTATGCACCTTGTTTTGCTTAGGACGATGGTAGCATTATAAGGTGATCCCTCACTTAATTTCAAGACAAATTGTTTTCTCCCCGAGTGTGCACCGTTGCGAAAGTTCATCGTGTTGAGACACCACGTGATGATCGGGTGTGATAGACTCTACGTTCACATACAACGGGTGCAAGCCAGTGTTGCACATGCAGAACACTCGGGTTAAACTTGACGAGCCTAGCATGTACAGACATGGCCTCAGAACACAAGAGACCGACCCTATTTAGGAAATATCAGCCCCTGTTTAGGAAATATCAGCCCCTGTTTTAAATGTTTTTGAAAATCTTTCTAAGCTCAAAACCATAAAAAACATTTTAACATGGTCTTTAGTATTTATCAGAATAGGTTAGCATTTTTGATAGTATATTGTGTGCTCTATTTTTGTGTTGCTTATTTTTATCGCTTTACTTCGCAATGATAGATTATGCGTATGACGAAGAAGTTGGACCCAAAGACCCCAGAGACTTTGTTGAGCCAGGCAAGCAGCCCTTTGACCATGTTAAGAAACTTTTTCATGCATGTCATATAGCACTTATTGTTTTGATGATTGATCATGATGAGGTGTTTCCCCTTCAGTGGGTTGCCTCTGATACTTTTACCATTGACACTTGCATCGTGCATGACCCTACCACCTTATGAGGGTTATGCGGGTGGGAGTAGTTAGGATGCTAATAGATGCTACACAAGTGGGTTGGGTTTTTATGCATGGTGATGGAAAGGAAAACAATGATTTCCAAGACTTTGTGAAAACCCTGTCGGGTGCCACTAATGCCCGAGGGAGATGATGAGAAGATGGGTGACCACTTGAGAAAGAAGTGGTGTGCCAGAGCAAGTTGAGTATGTGTTTTCGAAAAACGGATTAGATTTAAGATTTGTCGACCGTCCCAACCTTACATGCGCAACCAAGATACCCCTTATGGGACGGGGCTTTGGTGAGTACTATGGTAGGTGCTAGCAAGGAGCCCGTATTACTAGTGGCAAGAGTGAAGCGGTCACTCTTGAGACGGGGTCGTCCCGGAAGTGGAAGGCCATGTGCTGTCTTTACAGGCACCAAGCACACCGTTGTGTGCCCTCATGGATGATACGAGTGATGTATATCATGAGGGATGGCATCAACGAGTGGACTCTTTGTATAGTATCACCATGGGAAAGGCATTGTTCGGGTGCTTACCTCGGGTATGTTAAGTACCGCGATGTTTTCATGAAACTTGGTGTGAGTATGGATGTGATGGTGACAAAAAGGTCACATGGGCTAAGTACGATGACTTAGCATGGGAATTGAACTAAGCCCGATGACTTAGCATTATGAATGAACATGAGGTGTTCAACCCCTACTAATGATGATATCTGTAACTTGTTCATATGGATATCTGCTAAATGTTGATGCATGTTTGCTAGTTACTTGATCATCTCAATTGCACTCAAAATTAGCTTTCCGCAAAATCACCTACTTAGTGCTATATCATGCAGCATTGTTACCTTGTTCCACAACTTGGGTTGCTTGTAAGTACATCCAAAGTACTCATTGGCTTGCCACTGGTTATTTAATTGGCCACTCATGGAAGAACAGGAGTATGTTGAAGAGTTCGTTGGTGATGAATGTGCGAACTAGGATGCTTCCCAGTCTGAATGCCTGTAGGTTAAGGCAGATGGCATGGGTTCACGCTTTCGACCAAGATTTCCGCTGCTTGTTCTATTAAGTGTTCGGCCTTCTTGGCCCTATCTATGTAAGACTTGACCTTCCTGGTCTTTTTTTTGTGTAAGATGCTAAATGTGGATGTAAGACTCTTGTTATTCAGCTTCTGTGTGTTCAGTGAGCATTGATTTGTGGGATCACTGTACACGTGCATTCGATGATCACGACTTATGAGTCGGGGTCCCCATAGAGCTGGTATCAGAGCCATCCTCACTGTAGGAAGCCCTTAGTTAGCATGGACGTTAGTCAGGATAAAACCATTTTCAAATCTACACCTTGCATTTGTACTTAGGAATTCTGCACTATTTACCTCTCCTATTTTTCACACAACACACTGCTGACTCTCCTCCTTTCAAACCTTTGTAGATGGTCGTCGTACCCGAAGCCTTCTTGACATCCGGTTTTCCCTTACTCCTTGGGGATAGCCTGGAGAAGTGCCAGTTTCGCCAACCACCCATTTTCCTCTACCACGAGCACTGGTTCGATGCCGTCGCAAAGGAGTACCACGTAGATGTGGTCGTGAAGGCAAATGACTCCCCGACCAGTTGGTTCTTTGAGGGACCACGGATGGAGACCATGATGCTTGCCGTCGAGACAGTTGCACGCAAGGCATTCCTGCACCTTCGAGACATCATTCCAGAGATGGCTGACGAGCCGGCTACTCGCTACCTTCCCTTCAGGAAGGATGACCTTGGCGAGAGTTGGATGCTGATTGCGACCAAGGAAGATGGCACACCACTCAGGTTCCAGACCTACTTTAGCCTGTCTGCCGATAGTCTGGTTCATAACCTGATGAAGGAGTCTGTGAAGCTCCGCGAGGAACTTCGCCACACTCGGGAGCTACTTCGGCAAGCCAAGATGAAGCCAGACAAGATCAAGAAGGACGGAGCTGCCGAGGGACAACCAGCTATCGCTTACAGAGGAGGAGTACCCCCAGCTAGTGATGCGCCCACACGTCGTCGTCGCATGTGTGCGAAGGAGTACCGTGAGCTCTTCACCGACCCACCAGCAAAGCGTCATCGGGATGGACCCCCTCATTCCCCGACCCCTTCGACCGGGAATGATGCCCGTTTAGATGATGAACAGGAGGAAGACCCAGAGGAGCGTGACTACGACACCGAGCACTCGACCACCCGAGTCCGAGAACCCTTAGGGTAGGATTAGTCATGTATCCCTCATGCGAAGTCGAGTCCGTGTAATGGTTCATATGAAACCATATGTTCTTGTTGTTTGTTTTGTTGTTTGTGTTCTGATGCAAGTCGCGCTTTTGCCTTAGGCAAAATGTAAGCAACTCCATCGTCTATCTTAATATATGTTGGTCTTTCGACCTTTGTTTTACCACACTTGCACTTGACCAACCCCCTTAGGCATGCTTTTCCGTTATTGCTTTCTCTCTCGTTTATCCCAGTTGTTTGACTTGCCTGCTCTAAACAGGATGGTGACTGCTACCCGCAACATCTCCTTCACCAACCCTGAAGCCGACAACTCAAGCCAGCAACAGGGACCTGGTGGAGCTGCTCACGCTGGAGGATACCAGGAGCAGCCACAAGGCGACATTCCCCCGCCACCCCCTCCACCGGAGAACATGACCATAGCTTAGTTTCTCCAAGTTCTCTGGGAGGAATGCCAGGCCAACAATGCTGCTATTCAGCAGATGGCTCAGGCCCTTGTGAACAACCAGCAGCAAGGCAGGAATGACAATGGATGCTCCACGCTGTCCGAGTTCATTAGGAACTCGCCCCCAATCTTCACCGAGACTGCTGAATCATTGGATGCTGATGACTGGATCCGCACCACTGAGGACCTCCTTGCATTGGTCAATTGCAATCAGGACCGTGAGAAGGTGTTGTATGCCTCTTACTGCTCGGAGGTACCACCCGAGCTTGGTGGGATGGATTCAAGGTCATGCAAGGAGAACGTGTGATCACTTGGAATGACTTCAAGGAAGGATTCCGCACCACCCACATTCCTTCTGGGATCATGGCTATCAAAAAGAGAGAATTCCAAGATCTGAAGCAAGGAAGTGGCTCTATCAAGGAGTACCTGTAGAAGTTCAACCTGCTGTCAAGGTATGCACCTGAAGATGTCAGCACGGAGGCTGCCAAGAAGGAAGGCTCCATGGAAGGACTTCAAAAGGTCCTGCAGTATCAGCTCATCGTCTGCGACTGTCGTACCTTCTTCGACTTGGTGAGCAAGTCCCTCATGCTAGAAGACAAGCGTCATGCCATAGACGACACTCACAAGCGCAAGATGATCATCAAGGGTAGCTCAAGCAACCAGAAACCTCGCCCCTGGCAGCCAGCCCCAGCCAAGGCAACCTATCAGTCGCAGCAGGCTAGACCTCCCACGCCTCGTCCGAGCTACCAGCCTCAGCAGTATGCCAATCCCAGGCCAGCTTACAACAACAACCCCAATAACAACAACGGTGGCAGAAACTTCAACAACAACCCTGGGCAAGTCACTTGCTTTGGATGTGGTCAGTCTAGACACATCTCCAAGCTTCGCCCCAACAGGAAGCCAGATGCACCGTGCCCCAATGTGCCAAACCAAGGTCAAGCCCGTTGAGCACCACCAAGGAACCCAGCTCCCCGCAACCAGCCCAACAATGGCAAGGGTCATGTGAATCACGTCACCGCAGAGGAAGCCCAAGAAGACCCGGACATCATACTAGGTACATTCCTCGTCAACTCAACCCCAGCAACAATATTGTTTGATTGTGGAGCTTCGCATTCTTTTGTCACCCAAAAGTTTGCATTAGAGAGTGGCATGGAGCCTACACCCCTGGGTAGTCGTATGTTGATACAAACCCCGACATCAGTTATGAAGTCTGGGATAGGTTGTAAGGGAGTGAAGATTGACATCAATGGGGTAGACTTCCTAGAGACCTTATAGTTCTGGATTCACCCGGCTTGGATGTCATCCTTGGCATGAATTGGTTGACTAAGCACCAAGGCATGTTAGACTGTGCCAAGAGGATTGTCACCATGACCAATAGCCAAGAAGTGGAAGTCAAGTATGTTCCCAACCCTGCCTCCACTCAAGCCCCTCAGGCTAACTGCCTATCAGGAATTGAGTTGGATCAAGTGCCAGTGGTATGTGAGTACCCGGATGTGTTTCCTGATGAGCTGCCCGGAATGCCTCCTGACCGCGACATTGAGTTCATCATTGAGCTTATGTGTGGGTCAAGGCCCATCTATAATAAGGCCTACAGGATGGGATCCGAAGAGTTGGCTGAATTAAAGAAGCAACTGGCAGAGCGACTCAGGAAAGGGTTTATCCGCCCAAGTGCCTCTCCTTGGGGATCGCCTGTTCTGTTTGTGTCAAAGAGGGACGGAACTATCAGACTCTGTGTTGATTACCGTTCTCTCAATGAAGTCATGATAAAGAGCAAGTACACACTCCCCAAGATTGAAGACCTGTTTAATCAGTTGAATGGAGCCAAGGTGTTTTCCAAGATCAACCTCAGGTCTGGGTACTATCAGTTGAAGATCAGACCCCAAGACATTCCGAAGACGACATTTGTAACCCGGTATGGCCTGTATAAATACAACGGTCATGTCATTCGAGTTAACTAATGCCCCTGCCTACTTCATGTACCTCATGAATAAGGTCTGTATGGAGTACTTGGACATGTTCGTTGTCTTCTTCATTGATGACATACTTGTATTCTCCAAGTCCGAAGAAGAACATGAGGAACACTTGAGATTGGTCCTAGAGAATATTCGAGAGCACCAAGTTTATGCGAAGTTCAACAAGTGTGAATTTTGGCTGCATGAAGTTGGATTCTTGGGTCATGTGTTGACTGCAGAAGGATTATCAGTGGATCCTGCCAAGATTGAAGCCGTGATGGAATGGCAAACCCCAACCACCGTGAAGGAAGTCAGGAGCTTCCTCGGACTCGCGGGATATTACCGCAAGTTCGTGGAAGGATTCTCGAGCATTGCTCGACCCATGACCCAGATTTTGAAGAAGGACAAGAAGTTCGAATGGACTGCTAAGTGCGAGGAAAGCTTCCAGGAGCTCAAGAAGAGATTGACCACAACCCAGTTTTGGCCACCCCCGATATTCACAAGGAGTTTGTGATTTATTGTGATGCATCAAGAACCGGGCTTGGAGGTGTTCTGATGCAAGAAGGCATAGTCGTAGCATATCTATCCAGACAGCTAAGTCCTCATGAAGAGAACTACGCAACTCATGATCTCGAGTTAGCAACTGTGGTTCATGCCTTGAAGACATGGCGACATTACCTTCTGGGGAAGCGATGTGAGATATTCACAGACCACAAGAGTTTGAAGTACATCTTTACTCAAAGGGAATTGAACATGAGGCAGCGAAGATGGTTGGAGTTGATCAAGGATTACGACCTCAGTGTTCAGTACCACCCCGGGAAGGCCAATGTGGTAGCAGACGCCTTGAGCAGAAAGACTTGTTCCTTGAACGCCATGATTAAGGAAAGGCTACCCGCCCTGCATGAAGAACTTGAGAGCTTTGGCTTGGAACTGGTTGCACCCAGATTCCTCGCCAACCTCAAAGCAAAGCCTACCTTGATGGATGATATCAAGGAAGCCCAGAAGGGACACGAGAGCATTGAAGGCATCAAGAGGAAGATCAAGGCAGGCAAGGCCCAGGATTCTCGATGTATGAACAAGGAGTTGTATGGTTTGGGAATCGTATTTGCATACCCAACAAGGAGGAGCTGAAGAACTTGATCTTTCAAGAAGCCCATGACACTCCATATTCCATTCATCCGGGAGGAACCAAGATGTATCAAGACCTCAAGACAAGATTCTGGTGGCATGGCATGAAATGGGAGATAGGCACGTTCGTGGCCAAGTGTGACATATGCTAGAGAGTTAAAGCTGAGCATCAGCGACCCGCTGGGATATTGCAACCTCTCAAAGTGCCTGAATGGAAGTTGGATAAAGTCGGGATGGATTTCATCACCGGTTTACCAAGGTCAAGCAAAGGACATGATTCCATTTGGGTCATTATCGACCACCTGACCAAGGTAGCCCATTTCATTCCCGTTAGGACCACCTATGATGGAAGCCATCTCACGAACCTCTACATCAACCGCATCGTGAGTCTTCACGGAGTTCCAAAGGAGATTGTGTCCGATCAAGGAACCCAATTCACCTCAAGATTCTGGAAGAAGTTTCAATAAGCTATGGGAACCAAGATCTCCTTCAACACTGCTTTTCACCCCCAGACCGGTGGGCAAACAGAACGAGTAAATCCGATACTCGAAGATATGCTCCGTGCTGTTGGGGAACGTTGCATGGGAAACAAAAATTTTCCTACGCACACGCAGATCTATCCATGGTGATGAGCATCTACGAGAGGGGGAGTGGATCTACATACCCTTGTAGATCGCTAAGCGGGAAGCATTAAGAAACGCGGTTGGTGTAGTCAAACTTCTTCACAATCCAAATCGACGAGCGTCCCGCGATCCAATCACGAACCGTCCCGCAATCCAATCACGATCCGTCCCGCGATCTCATCACGATCTCATCACGATTTGTCTCGCGAACTCATCATGATCCGTCCCGCGATCTCGTCACAGTACGTCCCGTGAACACATCACGATCCGTCCGATCTAGTACCGAATGGACGGCACCTCCGCGTTCAGCACACGTGCAGCTTGATGACGATCTCCACCATCTTGGTCCAGCAAGAGGAAGTGGAGAGGAGGAAGAGTTCACCGGCAGCGTGACGGCGCTCCGGTGATGGTGGTGGAGCAATTCCGGCAGGGCTTCGCCTAAGCACTGCAGAAATCCGATCTAGAGGAGCACTCGTCGAACGGGTAGCACGTGGCCGTCAAATCTGTCCAAAAACCCTCTATTCCACTAGTATATATAGGAGGAGAGGAGAGGAAGACGGGCTGGCGCACAAGGCAGCCAACCAGCCTCTTGGCCAAGGAGGAGAGGAGGATTCCTCCTCCAATCCTATTAGGACTAGGACTCCTCCTTTTCCCACTTGGAAACTCTTTCCACCTTGGCCTTTTTTCCTTTTATCTTCCACTTCAGCCGCATGGGACATGTGGGACTTCCACCAGCCCACTAAGGGCTGGTATTTATCCTTCCACAGCCCATGTGGCCTCTTGGGTCGAAATACCTCTCCCGATGGTCCCCCGGTACACTACCGGCACTCCCGGTACACTACCGATGAGCCCGAAACTTTTCCGGTGACCAAACTGGGACGTCCTATATATGAATCTTTACCTCTGGACCATTCCGGAGCTCCTCCTGATGTCCGGGATCTCATCCGGTACTCCGAACAACCTTCGGTCACCACCATACATAACTCTACACTACCGAAACGTCACCAAACCTTAAGTGTGCAGACCCTGCGGGTTCGAGAACTATGTAGACATGACCGAGACACCTCTATGGACAATAACCAATAGAGGGCCCTTGATGACCATATTGGTTCCTACATATTCTACGAATATCTTTATCGATCAAACCTCTATGTCAAGGATTCAGTTAATCCCGTATAACGTTCCCTTTGTTCTTCGGTATGTTACTTGCCCGAGATTCGATCGTTGGTATCTCCATACCTAGTTCAACCTCATTACCGACAAGTCTCTTTACTCGTTCCGTAATACAAGATCCCGTGGCTAACACTTAGTCACATTGCTTGCAAGGCTTGTTGTGATGTTGGCCCTAAGATACCTCTCCATCACACGAAGTAACAAATCGCAGTCTTGATCCATGCCAACCCAACGGACACCCTCGGAGATACCTGTAGAGTACCTTTATAGTCACCCAGTTACGTTGCGACGTTTGATACACACAAGGTACTCCTCCGGTGTTAGTGACTTGCATGATCTCATGGTCATAGGAACATATACTTGACATGCAGAAAACAGTAGCAATAAACTGACACGATCATACGCTAAGTTTGTAGTTTGGGTCTTGTCCATCACATCATTCTCCTAATGATATGATCCCGTTATCAAATGACATCTCATGTCCATGGCTAGGAAACCTTAACCATCTTTTGATCAACGAGCTAGTTCACTAGAGGCATACTAGGGACACGGTGTTGTCTATGTATCCACACATGTATCTATGTTTCCATTCATTACAATTATAGCATGGATAATAAACGATTATCATGAACAAGGAAATATGATAATAACTAATTTATTATTGCCTCTAGGGCATATTTCCAACAGTCTCCCACTTGCACTAGATTCAATAATCTAGTTCACATCACCATGTGATTCGTATTGTTATGAATCTCACACCCAATGAGTTCTGGGGCTCGATCATGCTTTGCATGTGAGAGAGGTCTTATAGTCAACGAGTCTGTGACATTCAAATCCGTGTGTTCTTTGCAAATCTCTATGTCAAACTGTAAACACTACTACCACACTCCTCTTGGTACTATTCCAAATGGCTGCTCCACTATACGTATCCAGATTGCTACTATGACTCATCCGGATCGGTGTTAAAGCTTGCATTGACGTAACTCTTTACGACGAACTCTTTACCACCTCTATAATCGAGAAACATCTCCTTAGTCTTTTAGTTACTAAGGATAATCTTGACCGCTGTCTAGTGATCCACTCCTGGATCACTTTTGTACCCCTTGACAGACTCATGGCAAGGCACACACAGGTGCGGTACACAGCATGGCATACTATACAAAGCCTATGGCTAAAGCATAGGGGACGACGTTCATCCTTTCTCTTTCTTCTGCCGTTTATCGAGCTTTGAGTCTCACTCAACTTCACACCTTAAAAATCAGGCGAGAACTCTTTCTCTGACTGATCCATTTTGAACTCTTTCAAAATCTTGTCAAGGTATGTACTCATTGAAAGTCTCCTCAAGCATCTTCAATCTATCTCTATAGATCTTGATGCTCAATAATTAGGTAGTTTAATCCAGGTCTTACTTTGAAAATCACTTTTCAAACAACCGTTTATGATTTCTAGAAATTCTACATTATTTTCGATCAACAATATGTCATCCACATATACTTATCAGAAATTCTATAGTGCTCCCACTCACTTTATTGTAAATACAAGTTTCTCGTAAACTTTGTATAAACTCAAAAACTTTGATCACCTCATCAAAGCGTATATTCCAACTCCGAGATGCTTGCTTCAGTCCATAGAAGGATCACTGAAGCTTGCTCACCTTTTAGCATCCTTAGGACTGACAAAACCTTCTGGTTGTATCACATACAACCTTTCCTCAAGTAAACTATTAAGGAAACAACGTTTTGTCATCCATCTGCCAGATTTCATAATTGAAAATACAGCAACTGCTAACATAATTCCAACAGACATTAGCATCACTTCGAGTGAGAAAGTCTCATCGCAGTCAACAGCTTGAACTTGTCACAAACATCTTTGCAGCAAGTCGAGCTTTACAAATGGTGACATTCACCATCAGCGTCTATCTTCATTTTAAAGATCCATTTGTACTGAACGAACTGCCGCCCAACGAGCAAGTCTACCAAAGTATATACTTGGTTTGATACATGGATCCTATCTCGGATTGCATGGCCTCTAACCATTTGTCGGAATCCGGGCCCATCATCGCTTCTCCATAGCTCGTAGGTTCATCGTTGTTGAACAACATGACTTCTAAGACAAGGTTGTCGTACCACTCAGGAGCAGTACACCTCCTTGTCGTCCTACGAAGTTTTATAGTAACTTGATCCGAAGCTTCATGATCATCATCATTAACTTCCTCTTCAACTAACGTAGGCTCTACAGAAACAACTTTTTGTGCCGCGCTACTTTCTGGTTGAAACAAAGGTTCAACAACCTCATCAAGTTTCTATCTTCCTCCCACTCAATTCTTTCGAGAGAAACCTTTTCTCGGGAAAGGACCCATTTTAGCAACAAACACTTTGCACTCAGATCTGAGATAGAAGGTATACCCAACTGTTCTTGGGGTATTCTATGAAGATGCATTTGTCCGCTTTGGGTTCGAGCTCATTAGGTGAAAACATTTTCCACACAAGCTTCGCAGCCCCAAACATCAAGAAATGACAGCTTAGGTTTCTATCAAACCATAATTCACACGGTGTCATCTCAACGGATTTAGATGGTGCCCTATTTAAAGTGAATGTTGTTGTCTCTAATGCATAACCCCAAAACGATAGTGGCAAAATGATAAGAGATGTCATAGTATGTGCTATATCAAATAAGGCACGACTACGACGTTCGGGCACACCATCACACTATGGTATTCCAGTTGGCGTCAGTTGTGAAACAACTTTCACTTTATCTAAAGTTGTATGCCAAACTCGCAACTCAGATATTCACCTCCACGATCATATCGCAAACATTTTCATCTTCTTGTCACGATGATCTTAAACTTCACTCTGAATTTGCTTGAACCTTTCAAACGATTCAAACTTGTGTTTCATTAAGAAAATATACACTATATCTACTCAATTCATCAGTGAAGGTAAGAAAATAACGATATCCACCGCAAGCTACAACACTCATTGGACCGTATACATCAACATGTATTGTTTCCAATAAGTCACTTGCCCGTTCCATCAAGCTGGAAAATGGGGTTTAGTAATCTTGCCCAAAAGGCACGGTCTGCATGTCTCAACCGATTCGAAATCGAATGAGTCTAAAGATCCATCAGCATGGAGTTTCTTCATGCGCTTTACACCAATATGACATTTAGCCGCAGTGCCACAAGTATGTGGTACTATCATTATTAACTTTGTATCTTTTGGCATCTATGTTACGACAATGTGTATTACTACACTCAAGATTCAACAAACCATTTTCACTGGGTGCATGACCATTGAAGGTATTATTCATTTAAACAGAATAACCATTATTCTCTAACTCAAATGAATAATCGTGTTGCAATAAACATGATCTAATCACGTTCATGATAACGCAAAACACCAAATAACATTTATTTAGGTTTGTCACTAATCCCGAAGGTAGAGAGAGCGTGCGATGTTGATCACATCGAACTTTAGAAACATTTCCAACACACATCGTCACCTCACCTTTAGCTAGTTCCCCGTTTATTCCATAGCTTTTATTTCGTGTTACTAACATTTAGCAACCGAACCGGTATCCAATACCAAGGTGCTACTAGGAGTACTAGCAAGGTACACATCAATAACACGGATATCAAATATACTTTTGTTGACGTTTGCCAGCCTTCTTATCTACCAAGTATCTAGGGTTGTTCCGCTTCAGCGACCGCTCTCCTCATAATCGAAGCACTTAGTCTCGGGTTTGGGTTCAACTTTGGGTTGCTTCACTGGAGCAGCAACTGACTTGCCATCCATGAATTATCCCTCCTTGCCCTTGCCTTTCTCGAAACTAGTGGTTTTACTAACCATCAACACTTGACGCTCCTTCTAGATTTCTACCTTCGCGGTGTCAAACATGACGAACAGCTCAGGAATCATTATTTCTATCCCTGGCAATTTATAGTTCATCACCAAGTTCTAGTAGCTTAGTGATAGTGACTTGGAGAACTATATCAATCACTATCTTATCTGGAAGATCAACTCCCACTCGATTCAAGCGATTGTAGCACCCAGACAATCTGAGCACATGCTCAACTATTGAGCTATTCTCTTTCATCTTGCTGGCAAATAATCTTGTTGGAGATCTCATATCTCACAACATAGGCACGAGCCTGAGATCCCAATTTCAGCTCTTAGAACATCTCATATGTTCTGTGATGTTCAAAACATTTTGGAGCCTCAATTCTAAGCCGCAATGCATGACACACCAAACTATCAAGTAGTCATCGGAACGCGCCTGTCAGATGTTCACAACATCTACAGACGACGCTAGAGGGGGTGGCGCACCGAACAGTGCATTAAGGACATAAGCCTTCTGTGCAGCAATGAGGACAATCCTCACATCACGGACCCAGTCCGCAATATTGCTACCATCATCTTTCAACTCTATTTCTCTAGGAACATATAAAAATACAAGGGAGCTATAGCGCGAGATAGTAATCTGCAACATAATTTGCAAAGACACTACTGATTATATTCATGATAATGAGTTCAATTAATCATATTACTTAAGAACTCCCACTCAAATTGACATCCCTCAGGTCATCTGAGTGTCACATGATCCAAATTCACCAACTCAAGTCCGATCATCACGTGAGTTGAGGTGGCTTCAATGGTGAACATCATTATGTTGATCATATCTACTATATAACTCATGCTCGACCTTTCAGTCTCTTGTGTTTCGAGGCCATGTATGTACATGCTAGGCTCGTCAAGTTTAACCCGAGTGTTCTGCGTGTGCAACACTGGCTTGCACCCGTTGTATGTGAACGTAGAGTCTATCACACCCGATCATCACGTGGTGTCTCAACACAATGAACTTTCGCGACGGTGCACACTCGGGGAGAACACAATTTATCTTGAAATTAAGTGAGGGATCACCTTATAATTCTACCGTCATCCTAAGCAAAACAAGGTGCATAAAAGGATTAACATGACATGCAAATCATAAGTGACATGATATGGTCACGAACTAGTGCTTTAGATCTCCATCTTGAAAGCACCAGCATGATCTCCATCTTCACCAGCACGACACCATGATCTCCATCGTCTTGATCTCCATCAATGTGTCGCCATCGGGGTTGTCACGCCCTGTATGCTTCTACTACTATTGCTATCGTTTAGCGATAAAGTAAAGCATTACATAGCGCTTAATGATTGACACACAGGTCATACAATAATTAAAGACAACCCTTTGGCTCCTGCCGGTTGCCGTACTCACCGACATGCAAGTCGTGAAATTCTATACATCACATGATCATCTCATACATCACATATATCACATCATGTAATTGTCCATATCACATCACAACATACCCTGCAAAAACAAGTTAGACGTCCTCTAATTGTTGTTGCATGTTTTACGTGGCTGCTACGGGTATCTACCAAGAACAATTCTCACCTACGCATAAACCACAACGGTGATACACTAGTTTGCTTTTCAACCTTCTCAAGGACCGCCTTTGTCGGATCCGATCCAACTAAAGTGAGAGAAACTGCCACCCACAAGCCATCTAGGCAACAAGTTGCGTCGAGGGAACCAGTCTCTCGTAAGCGTACAAGTAATGTTGGTCCGGGCCGCTTCATCCCACAATACCGCTGAACCAAAATACGACCAAGGGAGGAAGCAATCTAAGCATCAACGCCCACAAACCTTTTGTGTTCTACTCGAGATCTCATCGACACATAGACCTAGCTCATGATGCGACTGTTGGGGAACGTCGCCTGGGAAACAAAAAATTTCCTACGCACACGCAGATCTATCCATGGTGATGAGCATCTATGAGAGGGGGAGTGGATCTACATACCCTTGTAGATCGCTAAGCGGGAAGCGTTAAGAAACGCAGTTGGTGTAGTCGAATTTCTTCGCGATCCAAATCGTAGAGAGTCTCGCGATCCAATCACGAACCGTCCCGCGATCCAATCACGATCCGTCCCACGATCTCATCACGATCCGTCTCACGAACTCATCATGATCCGTCCCGTGATCTCGTCACAGTACGTCCCATGAACACATCACGATCCGTCCGATCTAGTACCGAACGGACGGCACCTCCGCGTTCAGCACACGTGCAGCTTGATGATGATCTCCACCGTCTTTGTCTAGCAAGAGGAAGTTGAGAGGAGGAATAGTTCATCGGCAGCATGACGGCGCTCCGGTGATGGTGGTGGAGCAATTCCGGCAGGGCTTCGCCTAAGCATTGCGGAAATCCGATCTGGAGGAGCACCGGTGGAACGGGTAGCACATGGCCGTCAAATCTGTCCAAAAACCCTCTATTCCACTAGTATATATATAGGAAGAGAGGAGAGGAACAGGGGTTGGTGCACAAGTCAGCCAACCAGCCTCTTGCACCAAGGAGGAGAGGAGGATTCCTCCTCCAATCCTATTAGGACTAGGACTCCTCCTTTTCCCACTTGGAAACTCTTTCCACCTTGGCCTTTTTTCCTTTTTTTCTTCCACTTCAGCCGCATGGGCCTTTGTGGGACTTCCACCAACCCACTATGGGCTGGTATTTATCCTCCCACAGCCCATGTGGCCTCTTGGGTCGAAATACCTCTCCCGATGGTCCCCCGGTACACTACCAGCACTCCCGGCACACTACCGATGAGCCCGAAACTTTTCCGGCGACCAAACTGGGACTTCCTATATATGAATATTTACCTCCGTACCATTCTGAAGCTCCTCGTGACATCCGGGATCTCATCCGGGACTCCGAACAACCTTCGTTCACCACCATACATAACTCTACACTACCGAAACGTCACCAAACCTTAAGTGTGCAGACCCTACGGGTTCGAGAACTATGTAGACATGACCGAGACACCTCTATGGCCAATAACCAATAGCGGGCCCTGGATGACCATATTGGTTCCTACATATTCTATGAAGATCTTTATCAGTCGAACCTCTATGTCAAGGATTCAGTTAATCCCGTATAACGTTCCCTTTGTTCTTCGGTATGTTACTTGCCCGAGATTCGATCGTCGGTATCTCCATACCCAGTTCAACCTCATTACCGGCAAGTCTCTTTACTCGTTCTGTTATACAAGATCCCGTGGCTAACACTTAGTCACATTGCTTGCAAGGCTTGTTGTGTTGATGTATTACCGAGTGGGCCCTGAGATACCTCTCCGTCACACGGAGTAATAAATCCCAGTCTTGATCCATGCCAACCCAATGGACACCCTCGGAGATACCTGTAGAGCACCTTTATAGTCACCCAGTTACGTTGCAACGTTTGATACACACAAGGTACTCCTACGATGTCAGTGAGTTGCATGATCTCATGGTCATAGGAACATATACTTGACATGCAGAAACAGTAGCAATAAACTGACACGATCATACGCTACGTTTGTAGTTTGGGTCTTGTCCATCACATCATTCTCCTAATGATATGATCCCGTTATCAAATGACTTCTCATGTCCATGGCTAGGAAAACTTAACCATCTTTTGATCAACGAGCTAGTTCACTAGAGGCATACTAGGGACACGGTGTTGTCTATGTATCCACACATGTATCTATGTTTCCATTCAATACAATTATAGCATGGATAATAAACGATTATCATGAACAAGGAAATATGATAATAACTAATTTATTATTGCATCTAGGGCATATTTCGAACACGCGCTTGTGTCTTAGCTTATGGAGCTAAGTGGGAAGATTGCCTACCATTCGTCGAGTTCTCCTACAACAACAGCTACCAGGTGAGTCTTCAGATGGCACCATTTGAGGTGTTGTATGGACGCAAGTGTCGTACTCCCCTCAACTGGTCAGAGACAGGAGAAGGGTTAGTTTTTGGACCAGACATCCTCCGCGAGGCAGAAGAACAAGTACAGCTCGTCCGAGAACGCCTGGAAACTGCCAAGTCAAGGCAGAAGAGTTGCACCGACTCTCACCGCCGAGATTTGAGCTTCAACAACGGAGATCACGTCTACCTTCGAGTCACGCCCCTCAAGGGAACTAAGCGTTTCCACGTCAAAGGGAAGCTCGCACCCAGATACATCGGCCACTTCAAGGTCATCGGAAGACGAGGAGAAGTTGCCTACCAGCTAGAGCTACCTTCCGAGATGTCGGATGTGCACAACATATTTCATGTGTCACAACTCCGGAAGTGTCTCCAAGTTCCCAACCGCCCCAACCTCTACAAGGACATCGACCATCAAGCCATCGACCTTCAGCCAAACCTCACCTATCATGAGAGGCCTGTTCACATTTTGGATGAAGCCGAGCGCTGCACCCGAAGCCGCACCATCAAGTACTTCAAGGTCCAGTGGAGCAACCACACTGAAGCGGAAGCAGCCTGGGAGCGTGGAGACTATCTTAGATCTGAGATTCTTGTAAGGGGGTAAGGTCTGCCACACCCTGTGTTTGTATCACCTTGATATGTTTTGGTTTATAAAATTTGGAGCCAACTAAAACTTTTTTAAAGTGCTCGTGCTTGTTTGCAATGATGTTTGCTTGCTTGAAGATTGTGTTATATGGCACTCCTAGATTCTATTCCACTTCATATTCATCTTCCTTGTCCCTAACCTCTTGCCCAATGATCATGCCATGTGAATAGTGCCCAAAACTATTTTTATCAAACTTTGTGTTAACCAAAAATGATTTATTCAAATTAGGTTTTCTAAACCCCCTGAAATGAGGTTTGCACTGCAAGTCCTCGAATTGGGTGGATTCTTCTTACCCAAAAACTTTAATTCAAACCTACTATAAATAATACTTTCCAAAACATCCAAATATTAATTTTAATGATTACTCTTATATTTTATTTGAAGGCTTTTTCTTAAGACGAGAAATGGTTTTTCTTAGGGAAAAATTATTTAAATGGTTTGAAAATAATTGAGAAAATTTAGGGAAACTCAGTGGACATATATGTTCCATATATATGAGTTTCAACACAAGGGCATGATCAAATCATGGGAAAAAACCCTCAAAACCCTTTCTGTTCAAATCAAACTTTTGGAATATTCTATAAGAAATATTCTCAATAAATTCAAGGAAAACTTCAGAAAGTCAACACTATCATAAGTAATGATCTTGCAAAGTTTCATATTAATCCAAGATTATTTGGTTCATCAAACCATCCCAAAGCCCTTCCTCTTTAGATTCATATTTGAGAAACTTCACATTGTGAAGTGTCTCCCCTTGACCAAAAAGTTTGTGGGCATGCTCTGATGGCCAAATAGTGATGATACACTAAGTGGTGCATCAAGGGTAAAAGCCTAGAATCAATAGATCTACAGAAACCTGATTTTGTTTATTTCTAGGGTTTATCAAGTTTCCATTGTCAACTTTCCCACTTGATCTCAAACTTGGTGAATCCTCTCATTTTTACCTAGAATTTGACCCAGGTAAATATCTCAGCAAGTTGGTAACTTTTTCTTGCCAAAATCCTTATCAAACACCTTCTGGTGATTTAGTAAAATCACTATTTCTACCCCTTACTCTTTTACCCTTGCCCCCAGCTTTTTACCACAACCCCTCTGAGTTACTAGCTACCCCCAGTAACTCTTCTTGGCCAAGACTCCATGGGTAAGTGGGGTAAATCCCTCATTTTAACCCTGTGGACAGTAATTTTTCTCCCTCTTCCTCAGCTTTTCTTCTCTCCTAAGGAACCTAGAGCATGCAATGCCCTATCCACCTTTGTTAAACCCCCCTAGATCCTAAGAACACAAGTGGATGCGCCCATTGTGCTAAGAAGATGCCCTAGCATGCAGAGCTCACGCTCTGGACCGTGCTATAGTGCGCACCCGCAATGTAGCCACTGGCCAACAGGCGTCCCCGACAACCTCGGGCCACCCCACCTGTCATCCCCTTGCCCCCTCCTCTCTCACTAGCAGGCTAGGCCCGCGGGCAGGTTTAAAATCAAACCTTCTATGCGCGGCGCCTCGCCTAGGCCGGCTTCCCTCTGTGGGCCGGTTTCGGCCGGGCATTTCGGCCCAAAGGGGCACAATAACCCCTTTTCCTTTTCTTTTCTGTTTAAGTTCCAAAAATCCCCCAGAGCCCAAACTAATTACAAATCCAAATATTCTTTCACCTAAATTATTAGAATAAACCATAGAATTTACTAGTGCCATTTGTAAAAATGTTTGAAAATATTTAATGTACTGTTTTAATTTAAAACCCTATTTGGGCAATATCAACCCCTGTTTTAAATGTTTTTGAAAATCTTTCTAAGCTCAAAACCATAAATAAACATTTTTAACATGGTCTTTAGTATTTATCAGAATAGGTTAGCATTTTTGATAGTAGCTTGTGTGCTCTGTTTTTGTGTGTTGCTTATTTTTATCGCTTTATTTCGCGACGATAGATTGCACGGTTAACGAAGAAGTTGGACCCGAAGACTTCGAAGACCCCAGAGACTTTGTTGAACCAGGAAAGTAGCCCTTTGACCATGTTAAGAAACTTTTTCATGCATGTCATATAGCACTTGTTGTTTCGATGATTGATCATGATGAGGTGTTTCCCCTTCGGTGGGTTGCCTCCGATACTTTTACCATTGACACTTGCATCGTGCATGACCCTACCACCTTATGAGGGTTATGCGGGTGGGAGTAGTTAGGATGCTAATAGATACTACACAAGTGGGTCGGGTTTTTATGAATGGTGATGGAAAGTAAAACAATGATTTCCAAGACTTTTCGAAAACCCCGTCGGGTGCCACTAATGCCTGAGGGAGATGATGAGAAGATGGGTGACCACTTGAGAAATAAGTGGTGTGTCGGAGCAAGTTGAGTATGTGTTTTCGAAAAACGGATTAGATTTAGGATTTGTCGACCGTCCCAACCTTACATGCACAACCATGATACCCCTTATGGGACAGAGCTTTTTTGAGTACTATGATTCGTGCTAGCAAGGAGCCCGCATTACTAGTGGCAAGAGTGAAGTGGTCAGTCTTGAGATGGGGTCGTCCCGGAAGTGGAAGGCCATGCGCTATCTTTATAGGCACCGGGCACACCGTTGCGTGCCCTCATGGATGATACGAGTGATGTATATCATGAGGGATGGCACCAATGAGTGGACTTTTTGTTTAGTATCACCATGGGAAAGGCATTGTTCGTGTGCTTACCTCGGGTATGTTATGTACCGCGAGTCGTGGATGACACGGAAGTTCCCTGAGTCTCGTGGGTAAAGTGTGCAACCTCTACAGAGTGTAAAACTATTTGAATAGTCGTGTCCACAGTCAAGGATAGTTGAGTGGTGCTGCTTATACTATGTTTATATGTTTTCATGAAACCTGGTGTGAGTATGGATGTGATGGTGACAAAAAGGTCACATGGGCTAAGTCCGATGACTTAGCATGGGAATTGAACTAAGCCCGATGACTTAGCATGATGAATGAACATGAGGTTCTCAACCCCTACTTATGATGATATCTGTAACTTGTTCATATGGATATCTGCTAAATGTTGATGCATGTTTTCTAGTTACTTGATCATCTCAATTGCACTGAAAATTAGCTTTCCGCAAAATCACCTACTTAGTGCTATATCATGCATCATTGTTACCTTGTTCCACAACTTGGGTTGCTTGCGAGTACATTCAAAGTACTCATTGGCTTGCCACTGGTTATTTAATTGGCCAGGCATGGAAGAACAAGAGTATGTTGAAGAGTTCATTGGTGATGAACATGCGAACTAGGACGCTTCCCAGTCAGAATGCCTGTAGGTTAAGGCAGATGTCATGGGTTCACGCTTTCTACCAAGATTTCCGCTGCTTGTTCTATTAAGTGTTTGGTCCTTGTGGCCCTATCTATGTAAGACTTGACCTTGCTGGTGTTTATTTGTGTAAGACGCTAAATGTGGATGTAAGACTCTTGTTATTCAGCTTCTGTGTGTTCAGTGAGCATTGCTCTCTGGGATCACTGTACACGTGCATTCGGTGATCACGACTTATGAGTCGGGTTCCCCACAAGCCGGTCGGGATGCCACCGACGTCGGGGTTGCCTTGGAGGGCGGGGTTTTCTTGAACCGAAGGGTGGAGTCTACCATGGCGTACTTGTCCGCCTTGGTCATGAGCTCGGCTGGCATAGCCGGCTCAAAGCAAAGGAGCTTGTGCTTGAGGGGAGTGCCGTCACGATGGCCTTCGATGAAGTACTAGATGGATTGCACCTCGTGCACCCCCTCACAGGAGTTGTAAACTCGGTCCACCGGGTGATGTAATTGCGGAGGGACTCGTCCGGCCCCTGAACATGCATGGCTAGTTCACAGGGGAGGCTAGGCCGTTAGTATGTGCTAGTGAAGTTGGGTACAAAGACTTCCTCGAAGTTCATCCAGGTGTTGATGCTACCGGCTGCCAGGCTGTTGAGCTAGGTGCGGGCCGAGCCGATCAGCATGAGGGGAGCGTAGAGGACGACTACATGCTTGTTCCCCCTGGCGATGCCGACTGCGGTGGTGTAGTCGATCAGTGAGTCTTCGGGTTTGGCGGCCCTGTTGTACTTCGGGGTGTCCCGGGGAAGCATGAAGCCGGTCGGGAACAGCTTGTTCCAGATCCGGGGGCCGAAGCACGCTGGGCCAATTGAGCCCTCCTCCTCCAGGAGAGCCGACTGGGCGAGCCGGTCGATGCAGAGACGGGCATCACTCTTGCTGTGAGGGACATGTGGTCCGAGCCGAGCCGAGAGTTCGGGGCGCATGACAGGTGGGATCGACCGCGCCGGCTCGTGCCGCGACAGCGGTGTGTGACCGCGGGTGCGCCGACTGCTGGCAGCCGGCGCCTCATGGTTGCGGTCGCTGCGAGCCGGGTTGTTGGTGTGCCGGCTGTTCACAGACGGCTGCTCGTTCCCCGACAACTGAGAGCGTCGAGGGTTGCTTGCCTCGACCTGGCGGCCGGAGGCGCGAGGGGAATAGGAGTGCTGAGAAGGCTATCACCCAACGGTCCCAGTGCCCTCACGCTCGGGCGACATGTTCTTTGCCCTCCAAGGTAGGCAAATCTTTGTAGGCTACCTCGGCGGCCCGCAGGTTGGCCGCGGGGGTTTCATAGATGGGCATGTTGCCGCCCAAGATTTTGGCGACCATACGACCGCGGTCGCGCACAGCCCCACGCCGGCTGGGCTCGGTGCCAGTCGGGGTGAGATCGTGGGCGGATGCTTATTGCCACTGAGCAGCCTCCATGTGGTGCCGCGTGGCCACGAGGGCACCGGTGTCCTCAAACAAAAGGCGGCAAGCCGCCTCTAGCTCGGCTGTGGCGATGTCAGGGTGATGGGGGTGCTCAAGCCCCGAAGGGCCACGCCGAGAGGATCGGAGGTGCCGACGCAGGCTGCATCGGCATCGGCCTTGGCCCATGCGCGGCCAGAGCAGGTGGAGGAGATGATGGCCATCACTCCCACGCGAACATGGGGGCTGCTGGACTGGGTCATAGTGAGTGTGCCCACAACCATGGGTGGATCAGCGCAGTTGAGCACCTGGCTAGGGTACTCGTCAGCGACTGGTGCTTCAGCAAGGCTCAGCCTGCCAAAGCGCTCAGTGAGCGCGTCAATGTCGAGCGTGAGATCAACAATGTTGCCCACAGGGCCTGCCGGAGCAAGCCTCACGAGCCTGCAGTTTCGCCTAGACATGAGATGGCCGCGGGGAATGGCAAGGGTTCTCGCCCGAAGCATGACTCCGCCCGGCGCCGCGTACAACCCCATGGTGGGCGCCAACTGTTGTCGTTTTCTCACGATAGACGCCATGGGTAGGCTTATCGAAGGTGGTTGGGGCCGAAGGACGCCGATGGGCTCCGGGAGCGGGATTAGGCACAAGCGATGGTGACACGCGATGTACCCAGGTTTAGGGCCCTCTGTGGGAGGTAATACCCCTAGTCTCGCTGGATCTAGATTGATTGATGAGGAAAGGTTACAATGTTGCTCCTCGAGCCGTTAACTAGAGGTGGAAGAGGGAGCAGCCGGCTCCCCTTCCTTGGCTACGTGGGTGAGTGTATGGGTTCTAGTCTATCTGATTCTCTTGCCCCCTCTGCATGGGGGCCTTCGGGTTTTTTTATAGGCCAACCCCCCAGCTTACAATATGAGTGGAAAGCCGCGGGGCCCAAACTGGCAGCCTCTGTAGCCGGCCGTGGGCCCCCGGGCTGTAGGGTCTCGTCGCTAGTAGGGCCCGCCGACCGGGAGGTCACGTCAAGAGCCGAAGGGGCCCGCGTAGTACGTCCCAGCAACAGTCACTTTTCGGCATGGGTCGTCCTTCGGGGCATCGTCTTGCGGCAACCGACCGCAGTCAGCGGTATGGCCGGCGGCACTGTAGCCATTCCGGGGCAGGTCATGGAGTGGTTGGAGGCGTGCCGACACTGTTGGGAGCCCAATCAGGGTCAGCCGAAGTCGGTGGCACTATTGCCAACACTGTGGCCATATGGGCGCTGAACCGCGACGGGATGGGGGCCACTTTAGCCGCGCATGCGTGGGCTGTCGGATCGAAGGCATGGCCGACTAGGGGGCCAGGAATGTCACACCCTGTGTTTTGCCTCTCATGACTAAGTTAACATGACTCAAAAATTAGGGCCAATTAATTTTTTTTCTGTGCTTGTGATGCTTGACTTGATTGTTGATTGCTTGTTTGCATTCTTGTGCTCTATATTCATAAAATCCCTCCTACTCTCAAAACTCTTTTACTTAGTCCCCACTCTTGTCCAATGATCATGCCATGTGAATAGGACTTAAATATATTTTTACAAAATATTATTTTGTCCAAAAAGGTTTCATTCAAATTAGGTTTTTCAAAACCCCCTGATTTAAGATTTGCACTACAAGTCCCCAAGTTGGATGGATCCTTTTTCCCAAAATGCTTTATTTGGAACCTAATATATATATATATATATATATATATATATAAGACTTCCCAAAACCATCAAATATTTATTTTAAAGATTAAATAACTATTTTATTTAAAGGCTTTTTCTTTAGGCCAGAAATGGTCGTTTATAGGGAAAAATTATCTAAATACTTTAAAAATATTTGAGAAAATTTAGGCAAATTCAGTGGACATATATTGTCCATATATAAGAGTTTAAACACATGGTCATGTTCAAAACATTGGACAAAACCCTTCAAAACCACTTCTTCCTATTCCCAGCATTTGGAATATTTCTATAAGAAATATTCTCAAATAAATCCATAAAAATTCTAGCATGTCACATGTTATATATGTGGTCATCTTTCCAAGTTTCATATCAATCCCAATTGTTTTGGTTCACAAAAGTATCCCAAAACTCTCTCTGTCCAGATCCAAATTTTAGCAACTCTACATTGCCAATTGTCCCCTGTTGTTCCCAAAATTTGTGGAAATGTTCTAACCCTCCAATAATTTATCCACACCAAGTGGTGCATCAAGGAGAACATATTAACCTATCCAAATCCCCTCAAACCCATTTATACTGATTTCAAGGATTGGAAATTCTTGCATTGTCAAGTTTCCCCATTTAGTCCCAAACTTTTTAGGCATGCTATAATGGCCAAAATATCTCACCACATCAAGTGGTGCATCAAGGGAAATGGATTTGCATAGCTAGATCTAAGCAAATGCATTTCTGCCCATTTCTAGGGTTTACCAAGTTTACATTGGCAACCTTCTTCAAATGAGTTCAAATTTTGTGATCAACCTAACTTGTACCTATTATCAAGTCCTGTTAAGTTTCATATTGATTAGCATCTCTTTACTAGCTCAATCTTGCATCAAACACCTTCTGTCCTGTTCTAGGGATCAATAATTGGGAGGGAAAAATCATTCTCCTTGAGCCAAGGTTTTTACCACACCTCCACGTGGCCCCCTTCTACCTCCAGTAAAAATCCCATGGTCATATCTCAAGGTTGATGTGGTAAAAAACCCCGTTTACCCCCTGGATAGCAAGATTTTCCACTCTCTCTCATATTATATCAGTTACCCAGAGCATCCAAGGCCATATAGAAATTCTTCATCCCCCTAGATGCCCTAGACGCAAGAGGACACGCCAAAGGGCCACGGACAACGCCATGGCATGCAGAGCTCGCGCTCTTGAGCATGCTACAGTGCATTCACGCACTATAGCTTGCCCAATCAGAGGCACCCGATAGCCTTGGGCGCCGGGGTCGTGTCCTTAGCACGCCGAACGGTCGGCCCCCTCCTCCCTCGCCCTCTTTTGTCCCATGTGGGGCTTGCCCGAAGGCCGCCATGGACCCAGACCACGATGGACATGAGCTCGGCTATTTAAGGACCTCCCAAGCGCCCCTATGGTGCCCTTGGCCCTCCCTCTGTCCTATCTTCCTCCCCCTCGTCGCGGTTCCTCCCCAGGGCGTCGTTCCCTCGAGGCCAGAGGCGGCCGACAGTTCCCCCGCTGCCATCAGTGCGGGCACCTCCGTTACCTTTCCCATGGGGGGCACAGCGCTGGGAGCGGTGCAGTGCGGCCGCCCGAGCCCGCCGGTGAGCGCGGCATCGCTGAGGGTGGCCGGTGGAGCGAGCGCCTCCATGCTCTTGTCTTCCCCTGCCCTGCTCCGTTCAAGCGGGAAGTGGGGCAAGAACCTAATGAGCGGGCGCCCCCTATAAGTGACCAGAGGGCCGGGGTACGTCGCTAAGTGGAGGCGCCCCCTAGGTTTTCCGCCTCTGTGTCGTGGGAGGCGTACTCCTCAAGTGCGCCTCGATGTCGCCCGTCCCTCCCGCCAGGCCGGGTCACTAGGCCGGCCCAGACGCTATCCTACACCCCTGAGCGCAGTTTAGCTGATTTCTTCGCTGGGTAAATTATTTCCCCACTTTATTTTTTCAGAGATGCAGAGAACTCCATAGAAAATTCATGTGACCTGCATTTTAGCTAATTGAAAATCCTACAAATTCCTAAAATCTTGAACTGTCCAAATATGTGCATTGCACATTTTTTCTGCAAACTTTTACGTAGGTTTCAAATTCAAATTCAAATTTGAACTTTGGAATGCCCCACTTTGCAAATTCCCACATCATCCATATAATCTCCTAATGGAGTAATTCCAGTTTATAAGTACTCTAAGTGTCATACCCTATTTTTCTAGTCATGGTGAACATTTTTACCATGCACCTATTCTGTTGGATCTAATAAATAACCCACTTTTCCATTTATCTCATCTTTGCAAATCCCTAGGAAATTCATCCCAACTCCAAATCTAGTGAAACCACTTTCTAGATTCCTCTAAAATCATGCCCTATTTTATGAGTGCCTCTACTCATTTTTATAAAAGCAGTTTGTGTGGACACCTTATAGGACCATCAATTCCTTCTTTTCCCCCATTCAAAAATCCCCCTTGATCCACATCCATTGAAACCTTCCTGATTATTTTTCTCGTGAACCAAGGTGTCCAGGAAAAATAAAACTCCTATTTATAGAGCACATTTATTTTCTGCTTGTTGTGTTGCTTATTGCGGTAATTTCTGGCGATAGTTGACGAAGTAGACGAAGTGCTCGGAGTGGACAAGAAGCGTGTGAAGACCTCGGAGACTTTGCTGAGCCAGGCAAGCAACAATTTGACCATGTTAAGAAACTTTTTCATGCATGACATATAACACTTCTTGATTCTATGATTGATCATGATGTGGAGTTCCCCCTTCGGTGGGTCGCCTCTGATACTCTTGCTGTTGACACTTGCATCGTGCATGACCCTACCACCTTATGAGGGTTATGTGGGTGGGTGTAGTTAGGAGGCTACTAGATGCTACACAAGTGGGTTTGGGATTTATGCATAGTGATGGAAAGGAAGAAATGATTTCAAAGACTTCTCAAAAACCCCGTAGGGTGCCACTATTGCCCGAGGGAGATGATGATGAGTTAGGTGACCACTTGAGAAAGAAGTGGTGTACCAGAGCAAGTGAATGTCTAGGGTTTTCGAAAACGGATTGGTGTAAGTTGCCACCGTTATTCCAACCTTACATGTACGACAAGCGAAACCCCTTATGGGAGGGGGCTTTGTTGATTACCTTGGTGGGTACTGGCAAGGATCCCGCATTACTAGTGGCAGGAGTGGCATGGTCACTCTCGATACGGGGTCGTACCGGTATGTATGATCATGCACTCTCTTCACAGGCATCGGGCACACCATTGGTCCCTTCATGGATGGTACAATTTGGAGCGAGGCTCGTGTGATGTACATCGTGAGGGCTGGGTACCAATTGAGTGGACTCCTTGTTTAGTATCACTAGGGGAAAGGCATTGTTCGGGTACTTACCTTGGGTATGTGATGTACCGCGAGTCATGGATGACACGGAAGCTTCCCGACTCTTGTGGGTAAAGTGTGCAACCTCTGCATAGTGTAAAACTATTCGAATAGTCGTGTCCACGGTCAAGGACAGTTGGATGACCGCTCTTGTGCTACGTCCAAATGTTTTCACAAACTGGTGTGAGTGTGTTGAAGACAAAGATGGTACTTGAGCTAAGTCCGATGACTTAGCATGACAATTGAACTAAGTCTGATGACTTAGCATGATGAATGAACATGAGATGTTCAAACCCTGCTTATGATGATATCTATAACTTATTCATATGGATATCTACCAAACTGTTGATGCAAGCTTACTTAGTTACTTGATCATGTCATTGCATTAAAAATTGGCTTTCCGCCAATTACCTACTTAGTGCTATATCATGCATCATTATTATCTTGTTCCACAACTTGGGTTGCTTGCGAGTACATTCAAAGTACTCATTGGCTTGCCACTGGTTATTTAATTGGCTAGGCATGGGAGAATAGGAGTATGTTGAAGAGTTCGTTGGTGACAAACATGCAAGCTAGGACGCTTCCCAGTCAGAATGCCTGTAGGTTAAGGAAGATGGCATGGCTTCACGCTTTTGATCAGGATTTCCGCTGCTTGTTCTATTTAAGTGTTTGGCCCTTGTGGCCCTATATATGTAAGTCTAGACCTTCCTGGTTTTTATTTGTGTAAGACGCTAAATGTGGATGTAAGACTCTTGTTATTCATATTCTGTGTGTTTAGTGAGCATTGATCTCTGGGATCACTATACACGTGCATTCGGTGATCACGACTTATGAGTCGGGGTCCCCACAGAGCTGTTATCAGAGTCATCCTGATTGTAGGAGGCCCTTAGTTATCATGGACGTTAGTTAGGACAAAACTATTTTTGAGACCCTTCAAAATTACTTACGAAGCCTCTATATTTCTTGCCTCTCCTAAATTTTCAAAGGAAGCATGGGTTTTTGCCTTAGCATTTCCACCATCTTTCTCTTAACTCTCCTCGTCTACTTTTTTGAAACTTTGCAAATGGTCGCTACTACCCTTGTGCCCCTGACCACTAGATTCCTTGTAATCCTAGTGGGTAACCTGGAAGGAAGCCACCTTGTCAGATGATTGCCGACATATCTTGGACCCAAGTTGGCGACACTAGACAAGGAGCTACCAACAGAAGACACCTTCTCGAAGGATGAGGACGTCAAAACTTAGATGATGGTGACACCCTCGACACAGCCCCAGGATGATGCCACCCTGGCCTTCGATGACCAGGGAAAAACACATGCAATGTCATGATAACGCATCGCTAATAGAGCAACCCTATCCTTTTCATTGTTATATCGGTAACCACCGGTGTATGAGAACCTCGCCATTTGGTCCGCCTCACTCTAGTGAGCAGGAAAACGGTTCTCATCATTCCCCGCTCTTGGTGCTGATGATATCGTCAATGTGGCCGGCAGGATATAACTCTACCATGCCTTGTTAATGACATTACATAAAAGGTTGCCTACCTGGAATGCTCGATGTCACAAGAGACAAGAAGGCATTGTCACGATCACGAGGACACCAGAAGACCCTGTCAACAACAACCGTCAAGAATCACCTTCGTCGTCAACTCAACAGACCCGAATTCGTTGAGGACTCTTAAGGCACAACCAGGGTTGTTTTGATGACCAATAACCAGAGACATAGCGACATCTGAAGAAGACCCAGAAGACTAAGCGGACTCCTCTCCAAGACACGAAGCAATCACACTACTAAATTCGAGGACCCCTAGGGTAGGATAGGTCGTGTGTCCCCTATGCGAAGTCGAGTTCGTATGATGGTTCGAATGGAACCATGATGTTGTTGGGGAACATTGCATGGGAAACAAAAAATTTCCTATGCACACACAAGATCTATCCATGGTGATGAGCATCTACAAGAGGGAGAGTGGATCTACATACCCTTGTAGATCGCTAAGCGGGAAGCGTTAAGAAACGCAGTTGATGTAGTCGAACATCTTTGCGATCCAAATTACCGAGAGTCCCGCGATCCCATCACGATCTGTCCGGCGATCCAATCACGATCCGTTCGGCGATCTCATCATGATCCATCCCGTGATCCAATCACGAATCGTCTCGCGATCTTGATCACGGTCCTTCCGATCTAGCGTCAAACGGACGACACCTCCACGTTCAGCACATGTACAGCTCGATGACAATCTCCGCCTTCTTGATCCGGCAAGAGGGAGCAAAGAGGTAGATGAGTTCTCCGGCAGCACAATGGCATGGTGGCGTTGGTGGTGAACTAATCCTGTAGGGCTTCGCCTAAGCACCACAGAACTAATCTAGAGGAGAAACAGATCTAAAGGAACAAGAGGGCAGCACGTAGCAATTAGGGCTAACTTTCCCCTCTAAATCCTCTAGTATATATAGGAGGGAGGGAGGGGAGGAGGCAGACTCAAACCCTCAAGGTTTGGTCGAAATTGGAGGTGGAGGAGTCCTACTCCAATCCTATTAGGAGTGGGATTCCTCCTTTTCACTTGGAAAATCTTTCCACCTCTCCACCTATTGGGTTTTTCCCACCCCTAGCCGCATGGGCCTTAGTGGGGGCTTAGTCCAGCCCACCAGGGGATGGTTTGGCTCCACCCACATCAAATGAGGTCCTTTGGGTCGAGACACCCTTCCCGATGGTCCCTCGGCACCCTCCCGGAACTCCCGGTACACTACCGATGAGCCCGAAACTTTTCCGGTGACTAAAACAGGACTTACTATATACCAATATTTATCACCGGACCATTCTGGAGCTCCTCATGACGTACGGGATCTCATCCGGGACTCCTAAAAATCTTTGGTCACCACCATACATAAATCTATACTACCGAAACGTCACCGAACCTTAAGTGTGCAGAACCCGCGAGTTCGAGAACTATGTAGACATGACCGAGACACCTCTATGGTCAATAACCAATAGCGGGACATGGATGCCCATATTGGTTCCTACATATTCTACGAAGATCTTTATCGGTTGAACCTGTATGCTGTTCCCTTCGTTCTTTGGTATGTTACTTGCTCGAGATTCGATCGTCGGCATCTCCATACCTAGTTCAACCTTGTTACCGGCAAGTCTCTTTACTCGTTCCGTAATACAAGATCCCGTGGCTAACACTTAGTCACATTGCTTGCAAGGCTTACTATGATGTTCTATTACTGAGTGGGCCCTGAGATACCTATCCGTCACACGGAGTAACAAATCCCAGTCTTGATCCATGCCAACCCAACAGACACGCTCGGAGATACCTGTAGAGCACCTTTATAGTCACCTAGTTACATTGCGACGTTTGATACACACAAGGTACTCCTCCGGTGTCAGTGAGTTGCATGATCTCATGGTCATAGGAACAGATACTTGACATGCAGAAAATAGTAGAAATAAACTGACACGATCATATGCTACGTTCGTAGTTTGGGTCTTATCCATCACATCCTCCTCCTAATGATGTGATCCCGTTATCAAATGACATATCATGTCCATGGCTAGGAAACCTTAACCATCTTTGATCAACGAGCTAGTCCATCACAGGCATACTAGGGACTTGGTGTTGTCTATGTATCCACACATGTATCTGAGTTTCCGATCAATACAATTATATCATGGATAATAAACGATTATCATGAACAAGGAAATATGATAATAACTAATTTATTATTGCCTCTAGGGCACATTTCCAACAGTGTCCCACTTGCACTAGAGTCAATAATCTAGCTCACATAACTATGTGATTTGTTAGGAATCTCACACCCAATGAGTTCTAGGGTTCGATCATGTTTTGCATGTGAAAGAGGTTTTAGTCAACGGGTCTATGACATTCAGATCCGTGTGTACTTTGAAAATCTCTATGTCATACTGTAGACACTGCTACCACACTCCATTGGAGCTATTCCAAATGGCTGCCCTGCTATACGTATCCGGATTGCTATTAAGAGTCATCCGAATGGGTGTTAAAGCTTGCATCAACGTAACTCTTTACGACGAACTCTTTATCACTTCCATAATCGAGAAACATTTCCTTGGTCTTTTAGTTACTAAGGGTAATCTTGACCGCTGTCCTATGATCCACTCCTGGATCACTCTTATACCCCTTGATGGACTCATTGCAAGCCACACACAGGTGTTGTACACAGCATGGCATACTATATAGAGCCTATGGCTAAAGCATAGGGGACGACCTTAGTCCTTTCTCTTTATTATGTCGTGGTCGAGCTTTGAGTCTCACTCAACTTCACACCTTACAAATGAGGCAAGAATTCTTTCTCTGACTGATCCATTTTGAACTCTTTCAAAAACTTGTGAAGGCATGTACTCATTGAAAATCTCATCAGGTGTCTTGATCTATCTCTATAGATCTCAATGCCCAACAATTAAGTAGCTTTATCCAGGTCTTCCTTTGAAATACTCTTTTCAAACAAGCCTTTATGCCTTCTAGAAATTCTACATCATTTCCGATCAGCAATATGTCATCCACATATGCTTAACACAAACTCTATAGTGCTCCCACTCACTTCATTGTAAATACAAGTTTCTCGTAAACTTTGTATAAACTCAAAAACTTTCATCACCTCATCAAAGCGTATATTCCAACTCCGAGATGCTTGCTCCAACCCTTAGATGGATTGCTGGAGCTTGCATACTTTTTAACATCCTTAGGAGTGACAACACCTTCCGGCTGTATCACATACAACCTTTCCTCATGGAAACCGTTAAGGAAACTGTGTTTTGACATCCATCTGCTAGATTTCATAATTGAAAAACCACAACAACTGCTAACATAATTCCAACAGACTTTAGCATCGCTATGGGTGAGAAAGTCTCATCACAGTCAACTCCTTGAACTTGGCAAAAACTCCTTTGAGACAAGTCGAGCTTTATAAATGGTGACTTTCACCATCAGCGTCTATCTTCATCTTAAAGGTCCATTTGTACTCAACGACCTGCCATCCAACGGGCAAGTCTACCAAAGTTTACACTTGGTTTTCATACATGGATCCTTTCTCGGATTTCATGGCCTCTAACCATTTCTCGGAATGCGGGCCCATCATCGCTTCTCCACAGCTCGTAGGTTCATCGTTGTCCAACAACATGGCCTCCAAGATAGGGTGGTCATACTATTCAGGAGCGGTACGCGTCCTTGTCGACCTACGAGGTTTGGTAGTAACTTGATCCGAAGCTTCATGATCATCATCATTAACTTCCTCTTCAACTAACATAGGCTCCACAAAAACACCTTTCTGCGCTGCTCTACTCTCTAGTTGAAACAAAGGTTCAACAACCTCATCAAGTTCTATCTTCCTCCCACTCAATTCTTTTGAGAGAAACTCTTTCTCGATAGAGGACCCGTTTTAACAACAAACACTTTATGCTTGGATTTGAGATAGAAGGTTTACCAAACTATTCTTAGGGTATTCTTTGAAGATGCATTTGTGCGCTTTGGGTTCGAGCTCATTAGGTCAAAACCTTTTCTCACATGAGCATCGCAGCCCCAAACATTAAGAAATGACAGCTTAGGTTTCTATGAATCCATATGGTGTCATCTCAACGGATTTAGATGGTTCCCTATTTAAAGTGAATGTAGTTGTCTTTAATGCATAACCCCAAAATGATAGTTGCACAATGATCAGAGACATCATAGTGTGCACCATATCCAATAGAGCATGACTATGACGTTCGAACACACCATCACACTATGGTGTTCTATGTGGCGTGAGTTGTGAAACAACTTTCACATTTGTCTAAAGTTGTATGTCAAACTCATAACTCAGATATTCACCTCCACGATCATATCGTAGACATGTTATCTTCTTGTCACGATGATCTCAAACTTCACTCTGATTCTGCTTGAACTGTTCAAATGATTCAGACTTGTGTTTCATTAAGTAAATATACACTATATCTACTCAAATCATCAGTGAAGATAAGAAAATAATGATATCCACCGCACGCTACAACACTCATTGAACCATATGCATCAATACGTATCATTTCCAATAAGTCACTTGCCCATTCCATCAAGCCGAAAAATGGGGGTTTAGTCATCTTGCCCAAGAGGCATGGTCCGCGTGAGTCAACCGATTCAAAATCGAATGAGTCCAAAGACCCATCAACATGGAGTTTCTTCATGCGCTTTTACACCAATATGACATTTAGCGGCAGTGCCACAAGTATGTGGTACTATCATTATTAACTTATTATCTTTTGGCATCTATATTATGAACATGTGTGCTACTACGATCAAGATTCAACAAACCATTCATTGGGTGCATGACCATTGAAGGTATTATTCATGTAAACAGAATAACCATTATTCTCTAACTTAAATGAATAACCGTATTGCAATAAACAATATCTAATCACGTTTATGCTCAACGCAAACACCAAATAACATTTATTTAGGTTTGTCACTAATGCCGAGGGTAGAGAGTGCGTGCGATGTTGGTCACATCAACCTTGGAAACACTTCCAACACACATCGTCACCTCACACTTAGCCAGTCTCCGTTTTTTCCGTAGCTTATATTTCGAGTTACTAGCATTTAGCAACCGAACCGGTATCCAATACCCAGGTGCTACTAGGAGTACTAGCAAGGTAAACATCAATAACACGTATATCAAATATACTTATGTCGATGTTTCTAGCCTTCTTATATACCAAGTATCTAGAGTTGTTCCACTTCAGCGACCGTTCTCCTCATAATAGAAGCACTTAGTCTTGGGTTTGGGTTCACTGTTGGGTTTCTTCATTGGAGCAGCAACTATCTTGCCATCCATGAAGTTTCCCTCTTAGTCCTTGCCCTTCTCGAAACTAGCGGTTTCATTGACCATCAACACTTGATGCTCCTTCTTGATTTCTACCTTCGCGGTGTCAAACATCGCGAATATCTCAGGGATCATCATTTCCATCCCTGGCATAATTATAGTTCAACACAAAGTTCTAGTAGCTTAGTGATAGTGACTCAGAGAACTATATCAATCACTATCTTATCTGGAAGATCAACTCCCACTCGATTCAAGCGATTGTAGTACCCAGACAATCTGAGCACAGGCTCAACGATTGAGCTATTCTCCTTCATCTTGTAGGCAAAGAATCTCATTGGAGATCTCAAATCTAAGTCGTAATGCATGATGCCCTAAACTATCAAGTAGTCATCGGAACGTGCCTGTCAGATGTTCACAACATCTACATACGACGCTAGAGGGGTTGGCGCACCGAGCGGTACATTAAGGACATAAGCCTTCTGTGCAGCAATGAGGACAATCCTCAGATCACGGACCTAGTCCGCAATATTGCTACCATCATCTTTCAACTCTATTTCTCTAGGAACATATAAAATTCAAGGGAGCTACAACGTGAGCTAGTAATATACAACATAATTTCCAAAGACACTACTGACTATGTTCATGACAATGAGTTCAATTAATCATATTACTTAATAACTCCCACTCGAATTGATATCCCTCCAGTCATTAGAGTGATAGATGATCCAATTCACCAACTGAAGTCCGATAATCATGTGAGTTGAGGTGGTTTCAATGGTGAACATCATCATGTGGATCATATCTACTATATGACTCATGTTCGACCTTTCAGTCTCTTGTGTTCTGAGGCCATGTCTGTACATGCTAGGCTCATCAAGTTTAACCCGAGTGTTCCGCACATGCAACACTGGCTTGCACCCGTTGTATGTGAACGTAGAGTCTATCACACCCGATCATCACGTGGTGTCTTAACACGACGAACTTTCACAACGGTGCACACTCGGGGAGAACACAATTTATTTTGAATTTTAAGTGAGGGATCACCTAACAATGCTACCATCATCCTAAAAAAACAAGGTGAATAAAAGGATTAACATCACATGCAATTCATAAGTGACATGAACTTGTGCTTTTGATCTCCATCTTGAAAGCATCGGCATGATCTCCATCATCACCGGCATGACACCATGATCTCCATCAACGTGGTGCCATCAGGGTTGTCGTGCCCACCATGCTTCTACTACTATTTCTACTGCTTAGCGATAAAGTAAAGCATTACAAGGCGCTTAATGACTAACACACAGGTCATACAATAATTAAAGACAACCCTATGGCTCCTGCCGGTTGTCGTACTCATCGACATGCAAGTTGTGATATTCTATACAATAAATGATCATCTCATACATCACATATATCTCATCATGTAATTGGCCATATCACATCACAACATACCCTGCAAAACAAGTTAGACGTCCTCTAATTGTTGTTGCAAGTTTTACATGGCTGCTACGGGTATTTAGCAAGAACAATTCTCAACTATGCAAAATCCACAATGGTGATACATAAGTTGCTTTTCAACCTTCTCAAGGGCTGCCTTTGTCGCATCCAGTCCAACTAAAGTAGGAGAAACAGACACCGATTAGCCATCGTTGTGCAACGAATTTACATGTCAGTCGATGGAACCAGTCTCTCGTAAGCGTACGAGTAAGGTTGTTCGGGGCCGCTTCATCCCACAATACCCCTGAACCAAAACACGACCAAGGGAGGAAGCAATCTAGGCATCAATGCCAACAAACTCCTTTGTGTTCTACTCAAGATCTCATCTACACACAGACCTAGCTCATGATGCCATTGTTGGGGAGCGTTGCATGGGAAACAAAAAATTTCCTACGAACACACAAGATCTATCCATGGTGATGAGCATCTGCGAGAGGGAGAGTGGATCTACATACCCTTGTAGATCGCTAAGCGGGAAGCGTTAAGAAACGCGGTTGATGTAGTCGAACGTCTTCGCGATCCAAATCGTCGAGAGTCCCGCGGTCCCATCACGATCCGTCCCGCGATCAAATCACGATCCATCCTGCGATCTCATCACGACCTGTCCCGCGATCCAATCACGAATCGTCTCGCGATCTTGATCACGGTCCTTCCGATCTAGCGCCGAATGGACGGCACCTCCGTGTTCAGCACACATGCAGCTTGATGACGATCTCCGCCTTCTTGATCCAGCAATAGGGAGCAAAGAGGTAGATGAGTTCTCCGGCAGCACAACGGCGTGGTGGCGGTGGTGGTGAACTAATCTTGCAGGGGTTTTCCTAAGCACCGCAGAACTAATCTAGAGGAGAAACAGATCTAGAGGAACAAGAGGGCAACACATGGCAATTAGGGTTAGCATTCCCCTCTAAATCCTCTAGTATATATAGGAGGGAGGGAGGGGAGGAGGCAGCCTCAAACCCTCAAGGTTTGGTCGAAATTGGAGGTGGAGGAGTCCTACTACAATCCTATTAGGTGTAGGATTCCTCCTTTCCACTTGGAAACTCTTTCCACCTCTCCACCTTTTGGGTTTTCCCACCCCTAGCTGAATGGGCCTTAGTGGGGCCTTAGTCCAGCCCACCAGGGGCTGGTTTGACTCCTCCTACATCCCATGAGGTCCTTTGGGTCGAGACACCCCTCCCAATAGTCCCCCGGCACCCTCCAGGAACTCCTGGTACACTACCGATGAGCCCGAAACTTTTCCAGTGACCAAAACAGGACTTCCTATATATCAATCTTTATCTCGGACCATTCCGGAGCTCCTCATGACGTCCGAGATCTCATCCAGGACTCTAGACAACCTTTGGTAACCACCATACATAAATCTATACTACCAAAACGTCACCGAACCTTAAGTGTGCAGACCCTGCGGGTCGAGAAGTATATAGACATGACCGAGACACCTCTACGGTCAATAACCAATAGCGGGACCTGGATGCCCATATTGGTTCCTACATATTCTACGAAGATCTTTATCGGTTGAACCTCTATGTCAAGGATTCAGTTAATCCCGTATGTTGTTCCCTTTGTTCTTCGGTATGTTACTTGCCCGAGATTCGATCGTCGACATCTCCATACCTATTTCAACCTCGTTACCGTCAAGTCTCTTTACTAATACAAGATCCCATGGCTAACACTTAGTTACATTGCTTGCATGGCTTATTGTGATGTTGTATTACCGAGTGGGCCCTGAGATACCTCTCCGTCACACGGAGTAACAAATCCTAGTCTTGATCCATGCCAACCCAACAGACACCCACGAAGATACCTGTAGAGCACCTTTATAGTCACCTAGTTACGTTGTGACGTTTGATACACACAAGGTACTCGTCCGGTGTCGGTGAGTTGTATGATCTCATGGTCATAGGAACAGATACTTGACCTGCAGAAAACAATAGCAATAAACTGACAGGATAGTATGCTACGTTGGTAGTTTGGGTCTTGTCCATCACATCATTCTCCAACAGATGTGTGTTGCTTGTTTTTCCTGTTTGTGCTTTGGTGTAAGTCACACTTGTGCCCTAGGCAACAAGTGCGTGGCGATATCACCTACATTACCTTGATGTTGTGTTTGGCCTTTTAGGCACTTGCTTGATTGCACTTGTAATGTATCACCCCCTTAGGAACTCCTCTTGATGCTACTTTCTCTCCCCAATCTCTTCAACTGAAGACCGGCAAGACAAGATGCACCAAGAATCCACCTCGACAAGCAACCAACACCGAAGACTTCGACTACAACAAACTCAACAAGACGCAACCCCGTAGAGTTATGCTTCTCCTTCAAGATTGGGAACCCCTACCTTGCCCAACCTAAACCTCACAAGCTTCCCCAGCACAAGCCTCTGATCACGTGTTTAATACGCGGTATTGCCAGCGCACTTTTGAGCATCAATAACCCCTGCTTAGTAATGGGTTCATTATGGGACTAGTGATCCTATAGTGAACAAACGTCCTTCATTCTTACTCTAGCACAAGAACCTTGATGCCATAGGAAGGAACGTTCTAAGGGTATACGATTTGTGGAAAATGATTTGATTTAGGCATAATAGATGTGTTGAGCAAGCAGTTCAGACCCTTTGGTGGATTACGAGGCTTAATGTTGGTGGACGAACTTGGTGGATCAAGATTGATAGAGTAGCATAACTTGCTTGTCCCTTGAGAAAATTGGATTGGTAGGACAAATATGATCGCATGCTGAAATTCCTGGTGGATTTATGACTTGACTCTAGCAAATAATATTGATAGTAGATTGATGATGTTACAATAGTAACTAGAGTAACGAGTAGGAAATCCTTACTAGATGTGAACCTTGGATTTAAATAGGTGATCCTACTAGGTGCTCGAGATCAATTAAACCACATGGTTCAGAGTAACTTGGATTTAGTCCAATGATCTTGATCATGATACCATGTTTCTCGGTGGATGATAGTAGAAGCAATCGGATGATGTTAGGGATAATTTAGGGATCTATATAAGCTCGACCTTGGAGTTTAGTTTGCCATGAGATTCGAAGTTCATGACAATAGTACTTGCAATGATATGTGGATTATATGAATTCGAGGAGACTATGTTGGACACCATCGATGCTAGATTTGTAGCAGTAATGGATCAGGTAATAGTGGATGATGATCGAGGATCGGTTAATTGGATTCGTGGGAAGGAAACAACAGCGTGGATTGGTTTATTACGAGTTTCCTTAGCATAGCAATGCAGTACCCTAGACCTTGGATGGGTCAGAAGGACACTCGAATTGGTAATGTCATGATCAAGCTTAGCGGCTTGTAAATTATCCCGAGGATTTTTATATAGGGATATATTTGAGTTAGCTATAGTATGCATATGAGATTTTTAGCATAGTCCTTTCTCTCAAAGCCTTGGAGGTATGAGTAGCATGTGTAATGTTGGAATTGACTTATATGAGATGATGCCTTCGAGGATATAGAGTAATTTTGTTTGGAGCATGCTGTACTATTGACATGTAAGAACCGTGCTCGAGGATAAGATGATATATGTTCACTCACATCCTAAGCTCCTTGAAACCCGAAGCTTTATCGGACCATGGCACAGTCAGGTTATGATCATAGGTCTTGACTCTAAGTCCTTGACTATGGATGATACCCCACCATGACCACCACCCACCCTTTCTGTAAGGAAGGTGGCCACGAAGACCTTTATTAGGTTGGACCACAACCCTTGATACCAGTGACCATCCGGGACGAATGCCCGCTCCTGTCACATATCCCATGAGTAATGTGTTTATGTGATACTTCAGGAAATAGATTGTGGTCCTCCGGGATGACATACTTATTTACCCAATAAGAGGAGGAACACCTTACTCCTGTTTGGACCAGCCCCAGGAACACCAATTACCATCCTCTTGAGCATAAGAGTTCACCTTGAAAAAGTTGGACTCCTTGAAACACCCTCCCTGCAGGAGAAGACTTTCTTGCACAAGCAAGATGAAGAACCACTACGATTGCGGAGCGACGACAATAACGAAGAAGAAGTCAACCACCACTCCTTTGCTGACTACCTCAACTAGACTATATCCAGAGGCATCGACGTTCAAGACTGATGAAGCCCTTGGACATCAAGAGGATTAAAGTGCCCCTTGCTTTAAGTAGACACCTATCTGTTCCTGACTAGGATGGAACTGAGAAGGTAATGGCACCCTCACTCCACCACTTTGATAGTGTACGATGAACATGACGTCCCTACTCCCTTCAAATGTCTAGAATGGAGTGGAAGACTGTCACGACTTCATTATCATCCCTTTTTAGACAATCTAGGGCGTAAACCATGACTCAATCGTGGTAAACCACCTGTCAAAGGTAGTTCACCCCACACTTGCCAAGCGTCAGACCTTGGGGATTAGATGGCTGATCTATACTCTGGATAGTCAGCTTATCTAGAACCTCACTGAAACCTTCCAAGATGGTAGAACCCATTTTGACACCAAGTCTCTAAGCTCAGTATTAGGGATGAGACTCAGCGCAGGTCTTGCCACGGATAGAGGAGTAGACCAAACGCTCAAAGACCCACCAAAAACGCGCGTCCATGGCGATGAAGACAAACGACCAAAGAAGGATGAAGAATCTACCTGGGAAGCTTACTCAAGCATAAGATCTCGACGAGAAGCCCACGACGACACACCTCAGCACTCTCAAGGATGGAGACCACCTACGGCTGAAGACCCCTGCTTTAAGGAAGATAAGGACTTCCCCGTCAACGAGAAGCTACACCAAGACTCGACCCTCCTATTCTAACGCAAGAAATCTAGATGTCACTAACCAACGTGAGCAATCCGGGACTAGCACAGTCACATTACTTGGCCAGGTATTCCGACTTTGGGATACACACGCAAGCCAAGCCCTTGCTAGCACCTCGGCCACCAAAGTCTTGACCATTAGGCTAGCCTAGCATTTTTACGAGAACCACGTTCACCCTTAGACGAAGTCAACGATGCACTCGAAGACATGCCATCAATCATTTCAAGATCCAGAGGGATAACCACGCCAGAACAGAAGCCACATGGGAACGTGAGGACTACATCACCTCTGAATTTCCGCATCTCTTCTACGCCTAGCCTAGAAATCTCAGGGACGAGATTCTTGTAAGGTGGGTAGGTCTATCACACCCTGTGTTTTTCCTCTCATGACTAAGTTAACATGACTCAAAAATTAGGGCCAATTAAAACTTTTTCTGTGCTTCTGATGCTTGACCTGATTCTTGATTACTTGTTTGCTTTCTTGTGCTCTATATTCATAAAATCCCTCCTACTCTCAAAACTCTTTTACTCAGTTCCCACTCTTATCCAAGGATCATGAGATGTGAATAGGAATTAATTATATTTTTACAAAATATTATTTTGGCCAAAAAGGTTTTATTCAAATTAGGTTTTTCAAAACCACCTGATTTAAGATTTGCACTGCAAGTCCCCAAATTGGGTGGATCCTTTTTCCCAAAATGCTTTATTTGGAACCTACTATATATAAGACTTCTCAAAACCATCAAATATTAATTTTACAGATTAAATAACTATTTTATTTAAAGGCTTTTTCTTAAGGCTAGAAATGGTTGTTTATAGGAAAAAATTATCTAAATACTTTAAAAATATTTGAGAAAATTTAGGAAAACTCAGTGGACATATATTGTCCATATATAAGAGTTTAAACACATGGTCATGTTCAAAACATAGGACAAAACCCTTCAAAACCACTTTTGCCTATTCCCAGCATTTGGAATATTTCTAGCAATACTATTATCAAATAAATCCAGAAAAATTCTAGCATGTCACATGTGATATATGTGGTCATCTTGCCAAGTTTCATATCAATCCCAATTGTTTTGGTTCACCAAAATATCCCAAAACCCTCTTTGTCTAGATCCAAATTAGAGCAACTCTACATTGCCAATTGTCCCCTATTGTTCCCAAAATTTGTGGACGTGTTATAATCCTCCAATAATGCAGCCACACCAAGTGGTGCATCAAGGAGAACGAATTAACCTATCCAAATCCCCTCAAACCCATTTATGCCGATTTCAAGAATTGGGAATTCTTGCATTGTCAAGTTCCCCATTTAGTCCCAAATATTTTGGGCATGCTATAATGGCCAAAATATCTCACCACATCAAGTGGTGCATCAAGGGAAATGGATTTGCATAGCTAGATCTAAGCAAATGGATTTCTGCCCTAAGTTTACATTGGCAACCTTCTTCAAATGAGTTCAAATTTTGTGATCAACCTCACTTGTACCTATTATCAAGTCTTGTTAAGTTTCATATTGATTAGCATCTCTTTTATAGCTCAATCTTGCATCAAACACCTTCTATCCTATTCTAGGGATCAATAATTGGGAGAGCAAAATCATCCTCCTTGAGCCAAGGTTTTTACCACACCTCCACGTGGCCCCCTTCTACCTCCAGTAAAAATCCCATGTTCATAGCTGAAGGTTGATGTGGTAACCCCCCCCGTTTACCCACTGGACAGCAAGATTTTCCACTCTCTCATATTATATCAGCTACCCAGGGCATCCAAGGACACATAGACCTTCTTTATCCCCCCTAGATGCCCTAGACGCAAGAGGACATGCCAAAGGGCCGCGGACAACTGCATGGCATGCAGAGCTCGCATTCTGGAGCATGCTACAATGCATCCACGCACTGTAGCTTTCCCAATCAGAGGCACCCGACAGCCTTGGGCGCCGGGGTCGTGTCCCTCGAGGTCTCCTCGACGTCCTCAACATGCCGAACGGTCGGGCCCCTCCTCCCTCATTCTCTTTTGTCCCCTGTGGGGGCTCGACCGAAGGCCGCTATGGACCCGGACCATGGTGGACATGAGCTCGGCTATTTAAGGACCTCCCGAGTGCCCCTGGGGTGCCCTTGGCCCTCCCTCTGTCCTATCTTCGTCCCCCATTGTCATCGTTCCTCCCCCGGGCGTCGTGCCCTCGAGGACAGAGGCGGCTGACGCCCCCCGCTACCATCACCGCCGACACCTCCTTTCCCTTTCCCGCAGGGGGGCGCATCACCGGGAGGGGTGTGGCGTGGCCGCCCGAACCTGCCGGCGAGCGCGGCATCACTGAGGGTGGCCGGTGGAGTGAGTGCCGGCACGCTCTCGTCTTCCCCTGCCCTTCTCTGTTCAAGTGGGAGGTGGGGGAAGAATTTAACGAGCGGGCCCCCCCCTGTAGGTGACCAGAGGGCCGGGCCCTGCCGTTAAGTGGAGGCGCCCCCTCTGTTTTCCGCCTCCGTGCCCCGGGAGGCGTACTCCTCAAGTGCGCCTTCCACGTCGCCCGTCCCTCCTACCAGGACGGGTCACTGGGCCGGCCTAGGCGCCATCATGTGCCCCTGAGCACAGTTTAGCCGATATCTTCGCTTTGTAAATTCTTTTCCCACTTTCTTTTTTCCAGAGATGAAGAAAACTCCATAGAAAATTCACGTGACCTCCATTTTAGCTAATTAAAATTCCTATAGATTCCTAAAATCTTGAACTATCCAAAGATGTGCATTGCACATTTTTTCTGCAAACTTGTATGTAGGTTTCAAAATCAAATTTGAATTTGAACTTTGGAAGGCCCCACTTTGCAAATTACCAGAGCATCCATATAATGTCCAAATGGATTAATTCCAATTTATAGGTACTCTAAGTGTCATACCCTATTTTTCTAGCCATAGTGAACATTTTTACCATGCACCTACTCTGTTGGATCTAATAAATAACCCACTTTTCCATTTACCTCATCTTTGCAAATCCCTAGGAAATTCATCCCAACTCCAAATCCAGTGAAACCACTTTCTAGATTCCTCTAAAACCATTCCCTATTTTATGAGTGCCTCTACTCATTTTTATAAAAGCAGTTTCTGTGGACACCTTATAGGACCATCAATTCCTTCTTTTTCCCCCATTCAACCCCCCCCCCTTGATCCACATCCATTGAAACATTCCTGAATATTTTTCTCGTGAACCAAGGTGTCCAAGAAAAATAAAACTCCTATTTATAGAGCACATTTATTTTTTTGCTTGTTGTGTTGCTTATTGTGGTTATTTCCGGTGATAGTTCACGACGTAGACGAAGTGCTCGGAGTGGACAAGAAGCGTGTGAAGACCTCGGAGAATTTGCTGAGCCAGGCAAGCAACCCTTTGACCATGTTAAGAAACATTTTCATGCATGACATATAGCACTTGTTGATTCGATGATTGATCATGATGTGGAGTTCCCCCTTCGATGGGTCGCCTCTGATACTCTTACCGTTGACACTTGCATCGTGCATGACCCTACCATCTTATGAGGGTTATGCTGGTGGGTGTAGTTAGGATGCTAGTAGATGCTACGCAAGTGGGTTTGGGATTTATGCATAGTGATGGAAAGGAAGAAATGATTTCAAAGACTTTTCGAAAACCCCGTCGGGTTCCACTAATGCCCGAGGGAGATGATGATGAGTTGGGTGACCACTTGAGAAAGAAGTGGTGTACCAGAGCAAGTGAATGTCTATGGTTTTCGAAAATAGATTGGTGTAAGTTGTGACCGTTATTCCAACCTTACATGTACGACCACGATACCCCTTATGGGACGGGGCTTTGTTGATTACCTTGGTGGGTACTGGCAAGGAGCCCGCATTACTAGTGGTGGGAGTAGCATGGTCACTCTCGGTATGGGGTCATACCGGTATGTACGATCATGCGTTGTCTTCATAGGCACCGAGCACACCGTTGGTCCCCTGATGGAGGGTACGATCTGGAGCGAGGCTCGCATGATGTACATCGTGAGGGCCGGGTACCAATCAAGTGGACTCTTTGTTTAGTATCGCTAGGGAAAGGCATTGCTCGGGTACTTGCCTCGGGTATGTGATGTACCATGAGTTGTGGATGACACGGAAGTTTCCCGAGTCTTGTGGGTAAAGTGTGCAACCTCTGCAGAGTGTAAAACTATTAGAATAGCCGTGTCCATGGTCAAGGATAGTTGGATGACCGCTCTTGTGCTACGTCCAAATGTTTTCACAAACTGGTGTGAGTGTGTTGAAGACAAAGATGGTACTTGAGCAAAGTGCGATGACTTAGAATGACAATTGAACTAAGTCCTATGACTTAGCATGATGAATGAACATGAGATGTTCAACCCCTGCTTATGAAGGTATCTATAACTTTTTCATATGGATATCTACCAAAATGTTAATGCATGCTTACTTATTTACTTGATCATGTCATTGCATTAAAAATTGGCTTTCTGCAAATTACCTACTTAGTGCTATATCATGCATCATTATTATCTTGTTCAACAACTTGGGTTTCTTGCGAGTACATTCAAAGTACTCATTGGCTTGCCACTGGTTATTTAATTGGCTAGGCATGGGAGAAAAGGAGTATGTTGAAGAGTTCGTTGGTGACAAACATGCGAGGTAGGATGCTTCCCAGTCAGAATGCCTGTAGGTTAAGGAAGATGGCATGGGTTCACCCTTTCGATCAGGATTTCCGCTGCTTGTTCTATTTAAGTGTTTGGCTCTTGTGGCCCTATCTATGTAAGACTAGATCTTCATGGTCTTTATTTGTGTAAGACGCTAAATGTGGATGTAACACTCTTGTTATTCAGCTTCTGTGTGTTCAGTGAGCATTGATCTCTGCGATCACTATACACATGCATTCGGTGATCACGACTTATGAGTCGGGGTCCCCACAAGGAATCCCTTCACCTAGCCGACAGACCTGGTGGATCCGGCCATGTGTAGCAGGCAGTGCCCACCGGCGCCGCGTAGCCGGCAGGGCTCAATCTTGACCGTAGGGGGAGGCGGCTCACCCTTCGACCATTTTCAGAAAGTTAGGGCAGTAGGTTGCTTTAGGGTACCCTGGGGTTATCCCCTCGACATTCACTCTGCGACAAACATCACACTCGTTTACGAACTGAGCAATTTCACGCTTCATGCGAGTCCACCGGAAGGTTTTCTTGAGGTCCTGATACATCTTGGAACTGCCTGGATGAATGGATAGGAGAGAATTGTGTGCTTCGTCCATGATAACCTTTCTGAAATCACCTTTTGGAATCACCAAACATTCCTCAAAGAACAAGGTATCTTTGTCATAAACTCGAAAGCACTTATACTTCGGAATGCACTTGGCCACACCTTTCTTCACTTTCTTGACCATAGCATAAAGAAGTTGAGCTTGGTGAACCTGATCTTCCAGAGTTGGAGAGACTTGAAGATTTGTCATAAACCCCTGCGAAATCATTTGGAGATTGAGCTTGCAGAAGGCTTCACAAATCTTGGGTTGAAGAGGCTTCAGGATAAGACTTTTGTAGTACGCCTTTCGGCTCAGCGCGTCTGCAATGACATTTGCTTTACCAGGAGTATACTTAATGCTTCGATTGAAGTCCTCAATCATTTCCACCCAACGAGACTGCCAAAGATTGAGATTGGGTTGAGTGAATATGTACTTGAAGCTCTTGTGGTTAGTGTACACCTCAACTGGTCTACCCAACTACAAATGTCTCCAAGTCATCAGAGCATGCACAACTGCCGCCAGCTCAAGATCATGAGTGGGGTAGTTCTTCTCGTTAGGCTTCAGCTGTCGCGAGGTATAAGCAAAAAATCTTCTTATCTTGCATGAGAACACCACCAAGACCTTGGAGGGAAGCATCAGAGAACACTTGTAAAGGCTTTGATTGCTCAGGAGGAACAAGAACTGGAGCTGAAGTCGGCTTCTGCTTGAGCATAATGAATGCCACATCACACTCAGGAGACCAAACATACTTGACACTCTTCTGAAGGAGGTTGGACAGAGGTTTAGCAATTTGAGAGAAGTTCTCCACAAATTATCCGCAGTAACTTGCAAGCCGAAGGAAGCTACGAAGCTGCTTGAAATTTTGAGGAGGCTCCCACTTCAAGATTGCCTCAACTTTATCAGGGTGCACTTTAATGCCCTCGGCAGGGATCACATGCCCAAGGTACACCACTTCATTGAGCCAAAACTCACACTTGGAAAACTTAGCATAGAATCAATGCTGTCTTAGCTTGTCAAGCACAAGCTGGAGATGCTCTGCATGTTCTTCTTCAGTCTCCAGGAAGACGAGAATATCGTCCAAATACACCAAGACTAGCTCATTCTTGAAAGGAGAGAATATGAAGTTCATCATCCTGGAGATGGTTGGAGGAGCATTGGCGAGACCAAAGGACAAGACGGTGTACTCATAAGAGCCAAAACTCGTCCTGAAAGTAGTCTTTGGAATATCTTCTTCACGGATGTGAATCTGATGATAGCCCATGCGAAGATCTAGCTTTCAGAAAACCTTGGCACCTTTCAGTTATTCAAACAACTCATTGATGTTGGGAAGTGGGTACTTGTTCCTGATTGTGTTCTTATTCAATGGATGGTAATTGACACAAAGTCTGTCCATGCCATCTTTCTTCTTGACAAACAACACATCACAACCCCATGGAGAAGAACTTGGTCTGATCAGACCCAAACGTTCTTGTTCATCTAGCTGCTTCTTCAACTCTTTCAGCTTTCCGAGGCCAAGCTTATAAGGACGCTTGCAAAACGGTTCAGTTCCAGGTTATATATCAATCACAAACTCAACTAGACGGTGTGGAGGCATTCTTGGCAATTCTTCGGGAAAGACATCTTCATACTCACAAACCACTGGAATCCGAGAAAGGCTGAGATTTCACCCTTCCCATTAAGAGCAAAGAGACGGATCATGTCATCGTGAGCTGCGAAAATGATCATGTCTTCTGAAGGATGAGTCAATTTGACTTCTTTGGCTTGACAATCAACATGCGCCTTGTTTATAGCTAGAAAATCCATGCCAAGAATGAGATCAATATTGGAATTACCGAGATCAATTGGAGAGGCCAGAAAAGAATAATTGCCCATCTTGATAGAAACATCCGGAACCACCATGTTCGAGCTCAGCAATTTTCCCGGGGACACAACACGAAATGGATTTCCTACGACTACCGAAGTCAAATCATGCTTCCATGCAAAAGGTCTAGATATGAATGAATGCAATGCACCAGTATCAAACAACATTTTTGCAGGAATAGAATTAACGGAGAGATTACCCATGATCACTCGAGAAGAATCCTCTACCTCGGCTGCGTTCACCATGTTCACTTGGACTGAATTGGGATTATGCTTAAACATAGCATTGCCTAGAGGTCTGACTAGAGGAGAAGGTGGAAGACGCCGCTGGTTGCACTTGTTTGAGTAGTGACCCTTATGACCACACTTGTGACAAGTAACCTCTGAGAGCGGATGGAAGTTGCCTGGAGGAGGAACATTAGCTGACTTGGGTGCCTGGGGCCTCTGCTGATAACCTGGGTTGGGTGGGTGGGACGAACCACGACAACCGAACTGCATCTGCTGCTGAGGAGAACAAAACGGAGAAGAAGGAACCCAACACTTCTGCTGCTTAGGGACCATCTGAGAGCTAGAAGAAGAAGAGTAGGATTCCTTGGAACGCTTCCTTGAGCTCTCCAACTTGAGCTGAGTTGCCTCGACCTTCAAAGCCATGTTGTAGAACTGATAAGGGAACCCTCACGGGCCGCCTGTTCCACCTCAGGCACGTCGCGCATGGTGATCAGCCGGTCCAGGTCGACATCGTGATACCACGATGTGAGAAACCGGAGGGCCAACTGCACACCGGCTTGAGCCGCTGATGCCTTCCAGACCTCAAGCCAGGCTACGACATTCTCCAGCCATAGCGCCATGCGGCTCTCCGGGCCCCCACGACCCGGCCACAAGGCGGCAATCATCCCCTCGCCGGCTGTCTTCAGCCGCTCCACGCTGCACTGGAGGTGGATCAGCCGGTTCTCCATGGCCAACCCAAGCTCCGCCACGTCCCAGCCAGCGTTCTCCTCAAGCTCACGCCCATGCTGCCACAGATACTCCCGGTGGTCCACCATGGCTTGCTCAGTGCGGCGCTAGGTTTCTGGGAAACACTCTGAAAAAGAGAAAAGGGAATTAGAAAACACATTGAGGGCAAGAAAAACACAGCCGGATGAGAAGAAAATCAAGGTTTATGTTGGAACAAATCATCCATTTCGATGGCGAAATGCAGCACATGTTCTTCTCCCTCGCCAGCGCCTCCTCCGGCCGGGCAAGGGCGGCACCGCGCGCCTCAAGTGCTTTCTCAAGCCGGGTCACCTCGCATTGGAGGGTGGTGGTCCGCTGGGCAGCATCAGTCGCCTGCTGGACGGCGTCTTCCTAGGCTACCACCTCCGACTACACCTCCGCACTTAGGCGCTCTTGGGCCGCCTGCCCATCCACCAGCAAGGCGCCCAACCGGTCTCGCACCAATGTGATCGCCAGGACACTCTGCGCCAGCCGGTCCCTCTCGAAGGCCACCTCATCCTTCTTCCCACGGAGGGCGTTCTGCTCCTCTACGAGAAAAAACCAGCAGCGATTACCAAAAATGCACAAGACCCGCCCCGGCTGCCAGCAGCCGGCCCGACTCTCGGGGGCTACCCCCTGGGTGTGCTAGCATGCCCCCCACTTGATCAAACATACCTTGGGTTCTCTTTAGTTCCTCCTCCAGATGGTAATAGCCGTGCTTTCCACGATTGTGGATGGCGACCATGTCGTCAAAGATCTCCCGCCGCCTGGCGCTCCCCACCTACTCCAAGAAACCAAAGTCAAAAGCAAGCAAAAGAAGATCCGGCCCGGCTGCCCCGCCGCCGGTCAGCCGGCCCTCATTTCGGGGGCTACACCCAGTGGGTGCGCTCGTGTGCCCCCAGTGAAAATTTGAAAAAGGCAAAGGAGGTTTACCTCTGCGCGCTGCAGGGCGCTCTCGGCCGCCTCCGCGAACCTGGCTAGCTCCTCGCGGCACCGCGCCAGGACGCTGTTGTGACAGCCCAAGTGATGTCCCTACCTTATTTGGCATATATTCCCCATGTATGAACCTTGTGTCATGAGTTATGGGATGAGTTGCACCTTGTCTTCATTGTGTTGTTGCATTCAAGATTCATGTCATCCATCATTTCATCATCATGCCATTCATCATGCATACTTGTGATGTGTGTCTTGTTTTGAATTCTTGGATGTGAGTGTGCCATGTGTGGTTTTGGCCTTGAGAGTGGTGGATTCCATGTGTGCAACCTATCTCTCTTCTCCCTCTCTTTTTCTTCTTCTCAAAACCCTCTCCATTGCCTTTCTTCCCAATATGATTTCTTAGCAGATTTTAAGTTGTTTTAAAAATCTTTTAAAAATGCTCAAGAAGTGGCCCTAATGTTCTTATGAATATTGAGGGTGAAACTTTTGTTGTTTGGAAGTGTTTGGATTTTTTTGAATCTTTTAAACAGGGGCTGTTTTATTAAAGTATTAAAAATAACTTGTTAAATTAATCCATGTAACATTTTTATAAATAGAGGCATATTAATCCATTCACTAAAATATTTTTGTTTTCCCCTAAAACCTTTTCTTTTGCTCTGGGCATTTATTTTGCCAGGTCTGTTTTATTTAAAAGGGAAAAAACCTTTTTTTATTTTGTTTCTCTGTTTGTTTTAGAGTGAGAGAGAGAGTAGCAAGTGGGCCGCGGCCCAGCCCAGCAAGCCAGACGGCCACCTGCCCCCGTCTCCCTCCTCCGTCAGGTATCGCGTGAGAGCAGAGGCAGAGTGAGTGCGCGTCCCCGTCGCTGTTAGGCTCACGGACGTCGAGGCCATCCCTTTTTATAGCACGCCTCCCTAGGGTTCCCCTTCTCCTCCTCGCGCCGCCGCCATCTCCCTCTCCTCCTCCTCCTCTTCCTTCTTCTTTCCCTTTCCCTTCTCTATCAAAGTGAGACTAGAGAGTTGGTGCAGGGGAGCGGAGCCCGTCATCGTCGCGTCCGGTGGCCGTCGCCGTCGCCGTAGGAGTGGCAAGCTATGTCCTGGTGTGCCCCGCGGCTGGTTCCCGGTGCTGGTAGGGGTCGGGGAAGCCCAGAACTGCCGACGCCACAGCAGCGCCATCGTCCCCCTCCTCTGCTTCGAGCCGCCGTCGCGTCGTCTCACCCCCCCGCTCCGAGCACAGTCTTGCCGCCCCCGCTGTGAGCCCCGCGTCTCCTTTCCCTTCCCTGTCTCGCATAGTTGCGTCACATCGTGGCGTTGCCGTCCCGTTGCTCTGCCGCCATTGCCATGGCCGGAAGCTTGGAGCTTGAGCCTCCACTTCCCCTCGCAGATCTCGTTCAGGGACGGGAATGGATTCCTTGCAGTTGCAGTTGTCCACCTACGCTGTTTCCCCTCGCCGGATCGCTGTAGATTGCCGGAATCGTGCCGCCGTCGTGCTCTGTTGCCGTAGGTGGCCAATGTTTAGTTTCGTCAGTCCTGCGTAGTATGTATGGGTTTTAGTGAGTAAGAGTCCCCCTCTGTTAACATTCGCAGTTGTAGTCCAGTGGTCTGGGTCGGGGAAGTGACCGTGGTGCTCATGGGTTCGAGCCCAGCCTCTCCCCCCTTTTTTGTTTTAATTGTTTTCGTTTTTTTCCTTTTGTTTCTTTTGCTCAATTATTGTCATGTGTTTATAGTAATGTGTAGGGGTTTGTTCCTTTTTTTCTGTTGCTGCTTGTGTGTGTAGGTGGTGTAGTGTTAAGTGTGGGTGTGTGCTTGGTGTAGTGTGTGTATGTATGTATGTTATACATACACACTTGTGTGAGGGTGTGTGGCATGTAAGTGCTTGAGTGTGCGTGTGCAAGTAGGTGTAGGTGTGAGTGCATCATGTGTGTATGTGCATACGCATGTATGCACTTGTGCATATATGCATATGGACATGTGTAGGTGAGCATCTATACCTAGGTGTGGTATTGGTGGATTGCTATGCATAGTGTAGGAGGCATGGTTAGGCCTTTGATGTATGTGTTTGTGTGTGTGCAATGCTTGAGAGTAGAGAAGCATGTGCAGGTTTGGGTAGTGTGTAGGTGGTATGTGTATGAGGGCATACATGTATGAGAAGTGCATATGTGCCTATATATTCTTGTGTGTGTCTTGTGTAGATTCAATGAGAGGTGTGTGTATGGTATACATACACCCACACTTGTGTTTGAGTAGCTCCATGTGTAGGTTCTCTCTTATGAGCATTTGAGCTTAGCTCTCTTCTAGTTAGTTTCATCCATGCATTTGATGCTATGCCATGATATCTTGTCCCTAATATGATAATTTACCATTTCCAACATGTATCAATAGAGTACATGCACTTTGGGGCCATTTTCATCATTAAACTTAAGTAACATAAGTCACCCATGATTTGTAGGGGTCATTTTCGACCTAGGGTTTCTCCCACTTGCTCCAAACAAGTATAAGGGTATTATTAATGATTTTGGGTTAGTTTCAACCCATGAATGCATCTGTGAAGTCAGATTTGACTTTGGGGAAACTTCATAAAACTGCATTTTTATGCTGTTATGCCCTTTTGTCTTTTATTTGTGAATTTATCTATGCATGGTTTAAAGTTGTCGGCAACATGAGTTTGCTAGTTAAAGTTGTTGGGAATGCCCGCAAAGTGTTGTTAATTTCTGATGGATTAGTTGGAGCACCCCTACAGGGTCAAATCTTTGGGAAAGCCGTGCCCGCGGTTATGTGGCAACTTGGATTATTGTTTAAAACCCGGTTATAGTTAACTTGAAGTAAACTCTAATAAAATGAACCAACTGTGTGAGTAACCGTGATCGTCTCTGCTCGTGGACATGAAGCGAGAGAGAACACGGTGGGGTTATGTATGACGTAAGTAGGTGTTCAGGGTCTCATAGAGATCATGTTAGTTTTTCCACCGTTCATCATAGGCCACTCATATTATTTCAATGTTGCGTAAGTTAGCCACCATATATGCTTACTGCTACTGCAAACTAAACACCTATCCATTCCCAACCTAAAGTTTGTATAGTTTCGGAACCCGGTTGCATGATTGCTCAGTCCCTGTGGCTCATAGATTGCTACAACACTCCAGGTGCAGGTGCAGATGAGTACGTGCAGGATGACCTTACCCAACTGCAGTGGGAATATGATGAAGAGAGAGGCAGGATGTACGTGACGTATTTGGATGAGTAGAGGACTGGGTCATGATCTTTGGGATAGCTTGGTAGTACCATTTCAGCTGTTTCTTTATCGTTTGATTTTGTCCGTAGTCGGACCCTGTCTTCAACATGATGTTATGATTTGTGTGGATTTGTAAGTTAGCATGTGGCGAGTGTAAGCCAATCTTGTATACTCATATCTTTCAGTATTGTATGTTGTGATGGTACTATTCTTGCTAATGGCAAGATGCGCATCTATCCTTTGCGAGGTCCTCGAGTCTTAAAATGGATAGGCACGCATCTTGGGCGTGACAAGTTGGTATCAGAGCCATACGACCATAGGAGCCTTTGCTTGTTCGAACTTGGCCGAGTTGTGTCTAGCAAAAACTATTTTGAGTCTAGTTATATCGGAGAGTAGGATTCTTTTTACTCCTCTTCTATGCTCTGGTGAGGTACCCGACTTAGGAATTTTGATTCTACTCCTCTTCTCGCTCAAAAAAAAATTTAGGATCACGCGGGTATTTTGGAGTCTATATGATACCGATGTGACAGGGTTCTATCTTGGTGCCTCCTGTCTGACTTGATTTCTTCCGGGGAGTCGAGCTCCAGGGAATGTTGGCACATCGTTATCATTCATATTCCTTGATATCTCAGGACGGAGAATGTTTGAAATGGCTTCAATACTTGTCGTGGTGATATAAGGTCGGAGTCACCCAGTACTGGGGAGGCGTCCGGGGTACCACCATTGTTTAGTATCATTATGAGTTTGAGGATTCGAGATTAGATGAGTTTGCGGAATTTCTTGAATTATGGTGTGGAAGGTTGCGGATGCAGTTGCAGCTGATTGCCTAGGCCAGGTTCCTGATTTCGCAACCCGAATCGCATAAACAAGAAAGTTTTCGGAAGTTCATAGGTGGGAAATCTTGTAGTCACCTAGGATCATCTTCTCAGATGTATTGGGAATGTACATTGTTCCAAGCGCTTAGGTCAATACTTTTGTGTTATTGCAAGTGGCTTGTTATATCTGATGATGTTATCATGTTCTGAAGAAGCATTCTTACTAATTTTTCAGTAGGAAGGCTATGTCGTTATTGTTCAATTCTTTCAAGAATTTGATTCAGCTTTGATTCATCTTATCATCATGAGGTGTTGATTGTGTTTTGTCCATCTTCAGGATGGCTCCACCAACTCGCTTCAATCCGAGTTGGGGTGAGGAGCAATCTGATGTTCCATCACCACCCCTGCCTCCACCTCCTCCAGAAGCTTGGCAACTAGTGTTGGCCACGACCAATGCGAATTCTCAGATGTTGCTTAGGCTGTTGCAAGAAAGGGAGCAGGGTCAGCAAGGTTTTCAAGGGAACTTTCAGAATCAGCCTCAGTTTGCAACGCTCAACTAGTTTCTTGCCAACCAGCCCAAGTCGTTCACCTGCTGTGACCAGCTGCTCGATGCTAATGATTGGCTTCGTGACATGACCAAGCATTTCGAGTGCAGCAATGTCAGGCCTGAGGACTTTGTCAGATTTGCATCGTTTCAGCTCAAGGGTCAAGCAGCAGAATGGTGGCAGCAGTACAAGGATTCTAGGGGCGATCGTGTTGTTACTTGGGATGACTTTCGTCGTGACTTCAGGGCTCACTACATCCCGACTAGCTTTTTCGAGGAGATGCGCAAGAAGTTCAGGAACCTGAAGTAGGGAAACAAGTCTGTCTACCAGTACAACGTTGAGTTCCAAAACCTAGCCCGCTATGCCAAGCAAGACGTCCCAGATGACAAGACAATGATTTATCAGTTCAAGAATGGTATCAAGGATGAGCTTCTGCCAGGCCTTGTGCTTCACGAACCTCGTGAGTTCGATCAGTTCTACAACATGGCTTTGAAGGTGGAAGCTACTCAGCTCAAGGTGGAGAACTCCAAGAAGCGCTCAGGGGATTCATATTCTTCTTCTTCCAGCTCTCAGATGGTTCCCAAGCAGCAGAAGTATTGGGTGCCTAATCCTCCTCCGTTTCATCCTCAGCAACAGCAGAAGCAGTTCGGTGGCCATGGCTCTTCCCACCCACCCAACCCAGGATTCCAGCAGAAGAATCAGGCGTCCAAGGCAATCTTTGTTCCTCCTCCAGGCAATGTTTGTCCGCTCTCTGAGGTGACTTGTCACAAGTGTGGCCAGAAGGGCCACTATGCAAACAAGTGCAACCAGAGGCGTCTTTCGCCTCCTCCTCCTGTCAAGCCTCGAGGCAATGCAATGGTGAAGCATAATCCCAAGACCGCAAGAGTGAACATGGTGAATGCAGCTGAAGCAGAGCAGTCCAATGATGTGATTATGGGTAATCTCTCAGTTAATTCTATTCCTGCAAAATGGCTATTTGACTCTAGTGCATCGCATTCATCCATTTCTAGGCCTTTTGTTGCTAAGCATGAATTTGTGACTGAGGATACCCTGAGGCCACTAAAAATTATTTTGCCGAGAATGCAAATGACTTCTCGTGTGTTGGTTCGGGATGCTTCTATCAAGATGGGCAATTATTCCTTTCTGGCTTCTCCAATTCTTCTCGAGAATTCCGATATTGATGTCATTTTGGGCATGGACTTTGTGGCTATGAATAAGGCTTACATTGATTATCAAGCTAAAGAAGTCAAGCTGACTCATCCTTCAGAAGACGTAATTATTTTCGCAGCTCGCGATGACACAATCCGTCTCTTTGCTCTTAATGAGAAGGGTGAAATCTCGACGATTTCTCAGATTCCGGTGGTGAATGAGTATGAAGATGTCTTTCTAGAAGAATTGCCAGGAATGCCTCCGCACCCGCCAGTCGAGTTCGTGATTGATCTCGAGCCCGGAACTGAACCGGTCTGTAAGCGCCCGTATAATCTTGGCCCCAAAGATCTGAAAGAGTTGAAGAAGCAGCTAGATGAGCAAGAACGTCTGGGTCTAATCAGACCAAGCTCTTCTCCATGGGGTTGTGGAGTTCTGTTTGTCAAGAAGAAAGATGGTACAGATCGTCATTGTGTTGACTATCGTCCATTGAACAAGACAATCAGGAACAAATATCCACTTCCCAACATCAATGAGTTGTTTGAGCAACTGAAAGGTGCCAAGGTTTTCTCGAATCTTGATCTGCGCATGGGTTATCATCAGATTCGCATTCGCGAAGAAGACATTCCCAAGACCGCTTTCAGGACGAGTTTTGGCTCTTATGAGTACACCGTCATGTCGTTTGGTCTTGCTAATGCTCCTCCAACCTTCTCAAGGATGATGAACTTCATTTTCTCTCCTTTCAAGAATGAGTTCGTCTTGGTCTATTTGGATGATATCCTTGTGTTCTCGGAGATAGAAGAAGAGCATGTTGAGCATCTCAGGCTTGTGCTTGACAAGTTAAGAGAGCATCGTTTCTATGCCAAGTTTTCCAAGTGTGAGTTCTGGCTCAAAGAAGTGGTGTACCTTGGGAATGTGATCTCTGCCGAGGGAATTAAAGTGCACCCTGAGAAAGTTGAGGCAATCTTGAAGTGGGAACCTCCTCGGAATGTGAAGCAGCTTTGGAGCTTCCTCGGTTTGGCTAGCTATTGCAGAAGATTCGTGGAGAACTTCTCTCAAATTGCTAAGCCTCTATCCAACCTCCTCCAGAAGAGTGTCAAGTATGTTTGGTCTCCTGAGTGTGATATGGCGTTCAATACGCTCAAGCAGAGACTGACGTCAGCTCCAGTCCTTGTTCCTCCTGAGCAGTCCAAGCCTTTCTAGGTGTTCTATGATGCTTACCTCCAAGGTCTTGGTGGTGTTCTTATGCAAGGCAAGAACATAGTTGCTTATACCTCACGTCAGTTGAAGCCTGCCGAGAAGAACTATCCCACTCATTATTTAGAGTTGGCGGCTGTGGTGCACGCTCTTATGACTTGGAGGCATTTGCTCTTGGGTAGACCAGTTGAGGTTTACACCGATCACAAGAGTATGAAATATATTTTCACTCAACCTAATCTGAATCTTCGGCAATCTCGTTGGGTGGAAATGCTTGAAGACTTCAATCCAAGTATTGAGTATACTCCTGGAAAAGCAAATGTCATTGCAGACGCGCTCAGCCGTAAGGCCTACTGCAATAGTCTCATTCTCAAGCCTCTTCAACCCGAGCTTTGTGAAGCCTTCCGCAAGCTCAACCTTCAGATGATTCCACAAGGATTTCTTGCCAACCTTCAAGTTTCTCTGACTCTGGAAGATTAGGTTCGCCAAGCGCAGCTGCTTGACGCTATGGTGAAGAAAGTGAAGATAGTAGTGGCCAAGAGCATTCCGAAGTATAAATGCTTTCGAGTTGATGACAAGGACACCTTGTTCTTTGAGGACCACCTTGTGGTTCCAAAAGGTGATCTCAGAAAAGTTATCATGGACGAAGCGCACAATTCTCTTCTATCCATTCATCCAGGCAGTTCCAAGATGTATCAGGATCTCAAGCAAACCTTCTGGTGGACTCACATGAAACGTGAAATTGCTCAGTTCGTGAACGAGTGTGATGTCTATCGCAGAGTGAAGGCGGAGCATCAACGTCTAGTAGGTCTTCTTCAGCCTTTGCCTATCCCAGAGTGGAAATTCGATCATGTGGAGATGGATTTCGTCACTGGGTTTCTGAAGTCCAAGAGAGGCAACGATGCCAACTTTGTGGTTATCGAAAAGCTGCCAAAAGTTGCTCATTTCTTGCCAGTCAAAGAGTCTCTCTCGGCAGCTCAGCTTGCAGAGTTGTATACGTCAAGGATAGTGTCTTTGCATGGTATTCCTTAGCTCATCTCTTCTGACCGTGGAAGTCTCTTTACTTCCAAGTTCTAGGAGTCCTTCCAGACTGCTATGGGTACTAAGATCCGTTTCAGCATGGCATTCCATCCGCAGACTAGTGGTCAAGTTGAGAGAGTCAATCAGATCCTAGAAGATATGCTCAGAGCTTGTGTGATTTCATTCGGCATGAAGTAGGAAGACTGCCTTCCATATGCTGAATTCTCATACAACAATAGCTTTCAAGCCATCTCAGGCAAGGCCCCTTTCGAGATTCTCTACGGCAGGAAGTGTCATACCCCGCTTAACTGGTCTGAAACCGGTGAGCGTCAGATATTGGGCAATGACATGATCACTGAAGCAGAGGAAATGTGCCATGTCATTCGCAAGAACCTCAAAGCAGCTCAGTCCCGACAGAAGAGTTATTACGATAACAAAAATCGGGATGTTTCCTTCCAAGTGGATGATCTCGTCTATCTCAGAGTCTCTCCCATGAAGGGCACTCAGCGGTTTGGAATTAAAGGGAAGCTAGCTCCTCGTTTCGTTGGCCCTTTCAAAGTTGTTGGCAATAGAGGTGGTCTTGCATATCAACAAGAGCTTCCTCCAAATTTCGTGAACCTGCACGATGTCTTCCATGTTTCTCAGCTCTGGAAATGCTTCAAGACTCCTGAGCGAACCATTGACCTCCAAGACATCGCTCTCCAAGAAGACCTCTCTTATCATGAGCATTCAGTTGCTATTTTTGAGGAAACTGAGCGTAAGACTCGCAACAAGTCTATCAAGTTCCTCAAGGTGAAGTGGTCTCACCATTCAAACAAAGAAGCTACTTGGAAACAAGAGGACCTTCTCCGTTCCGAATTCCCGGATTTCTTTTGTTCCTAGATCTCGGGTCGAGATCCTCTTGTAGTGTGGGAGAGTTGAGACAGCCCAAGTGCTGTCTCTACCTTATTTGGCATATATTCCCCATGTATGAACCTTGTGTCATGAGTTATGGGATGAGTTGCACCTTGTCTTCATTGTGTTGTTGCATTCAAGATTCATGTCATCCATCATTTCATCATCATGCCATTCATCATGCATACTTGTGATGTGTGTCTTGTTTTGAATTCTTGGATGTGAGTGTGCCATGTGTGGTTTTGGCCTTGAGAGTGGTGGATTCCATGTGTGCAACCTATCTCTCTTCTCCCTCTCTTTTCTTCTTCTCAAAACCCTCTCCATTGCCTTTCTTCCCAATATGATTTCTTGGCGGATTTTAAGTTGTTTTAAAAATCTATTAAAAATGCTCAAGAAGTGGCCCTAATGTTCTTATGAATATTGAGGGTGAAACTTTTGTTGTTTGGAAGTGTTTGGTTTTTTTCTGAATCTTTTGAACATTGGCTGTTTTATTAAAGTATTAAAAATAACTTGTTAAATTAATCCATGTAACATTTTTATAAAAAGAGGCATATTAATCCATTCACTAAAATATTTTTGTTTTCCCCTAAAACCTTTTCTTTTGCTCTAGGCATTTATTTTGCCAGGGCTGTTTTATTTAGAAGGGAAAAAACCTTTTTTTCTTTTGTTTCTCTGTTTGTTTCAGAGTGAGAGAGAGGAGCAGGTGGGCCGTGGCCCAGCCCAGCAAGCTAGACGGCCACCTGCCCCCGTCTCCCTCCTCCGTCAGGTATCGCGTGAGAGCAGAGGCAGAGTGAGTGCGCGTCGCCGTCGCCGTTAGGCTCATGGACGTCGAGGCCATCCCTTTTTATAGCGCGCCTCCCTAGGGTTCCCCTTCTCCTCCTCGCGCCGCCGCCATCTCCCTCTCCTCCTCCTCCTCTTCCTTCTTCCTTTCCCTTCCCCTTCTCTGTCAGAGTGAGACCAGAGAGTTGGTGCAGGGGAGCGAAGCCCGTCGTCGTCGCCTCCGGTGGTCGTCGCCGTTGCCGTAGGAGATGGCAAGCGGCGTCCTGGTGCACCCCGCGACTGGTTCCCGGCGCTGGTAGGGGTCGGGGAAGCCCAGAACCGCCGACACCGCAGCAGTGCCGTCGTCCCCCTCCTCTGCTTCGAACCGCTGTCGCGTCGTCTCACCCCCCCGTTCCGAGTGCAGTCTTGCCGCCCCCTCTGTGAGCCCCGTGTCTCCTTTCCCTTACCCGTCTCGCATATTTGCGTCACGCTCATGGCGTTGCTATCCCGTTGTTCTGCCGCCGTTGCCATGGACGGAAGCTTGGAGCTTGAGCCTCCACTTCCCCTCGCAGATCATGTTCAGGGGCGGGAATGGATTCCCCGCAGTTGCAGCTGTCCCCCTGCGCTGTTTCCCCTCGCCGAATCGTTGTAGATCGCTGGAATCGTGCCGCTGTCGTGCTTTGTCGTCGTAGGTGGCCAATGTTCAGTTTCGTCAGTCCTGCATAGTATGTGTGGGTTTTAGTGAGCAGGAGTCCCCCTTTGACATTCGCAGCCGTAGTCCAGTGGTCTGGGTCGGGGAAGTGACCGTGGTGGTCAGGGTTCGAGCCCAGCCTCTCCCCCCTTTTTTGTTTTAATTGTTTTCTTTTTTTCCTTTTGTTTCTTTTGCTTAATTATTGTCATGTGTTTATAGTAATGTGTAGGGGTTTGTTCCTTTTTTTATACATACACCCACACTTGTGTTTGAGTAGCTCCATGTGTAGGTTCTCTCTTATGAGCATTTGAGCTTGGCTCTCTTCTAGTTAGTTTCATCCATGCATTTGATGCTATGCCATGATATCTTGTCCCTAATATGATATTTTACCATTTCCAACATGTATCAATAGAGTACATGTACTTTGGGGCCATTTTCATCATTAAACCTAAGTGACATAAGTCACCCATGATTTGTAGGGGTCATTTTCGACCTAGGGTTTCTCCCACTTGCTCCAAACAAGTATAGGGGTATGAGTAATGATTTTTGATTATTTTGAACCCATGAATGCATCTGTGAAGTCAGATTTGAATTTGGGGCAACTTCACAAAACTGCATTTTTATGCTGTGATGCCCTTTTGTCTTTTATTTGTGAATTTATCTATGCATGGTTTAAAGTTGTGGGCAACATGAGTTTGCAAGTTAAAGTTGCTGGGAATGCCCCAGTATTTTTGTTATTTTTGCTGGGTCTCCAGATGAGTGGGAACCATGCTGTTTAGTAAGCTACTTTCTGTTTCTGTTCAACCTGCTTAAAATGGCTAAGTCTGGAGATTCTGTTGTTCTTATTTTGCCATGTAGAGTGGGCTGTAGCTAGTTATGTGATTGGTATTTGATCATGCTCAGTGTTATTTATTTGTAGTAGATGTGGCCATCTACCATCCTGTTAATTTTCATGCCATTTGTAGCTCGCTAGCATATTTAATAACTGCTGTCAACTTGCTACTTTATTAACCCAGATTCGAGAAAACTGGAATTTTCACTGTCCCTAAAAATCTGATTCATCATGCCAACTTGATTGCTTCATACATATTGATGTGTGCCTCTTTTGCTAATTGCATAGTTAGATAAGTTGATGGGGTGTTGAGTAGATTTTGTCCATGTCTTGTTTGAGGCTGTAGGATTCCTGTAGCTCGAGTTGTGGGCTTCTTAAATTGCTATGTTGCTGTTTTGTGGCAGATTTGGTGTTTTATTGTTTTGAGTGTTGTGGGAGCTATACTCCATGGAATGGATTGATTTTTGAGCCTATTGTGATTGGTTTTTCATAACCTATCCAGTGGCTGCCTTGGAATGCTAATAATTAGCCCATGTCTTGGTTGATCTTGTGTTTTGCCTTCGTACCTTGTCGTGAGCGTATCGTGAGAACCGTAACTCCGTTGCTTATGATCTTCATATGCATTTCCATAGATTTTGCATGATTCTTTCATATTTTCCATTCTCATGCATGCCTAAATAACTTAACATGATGTTCTATCCAGATTCATTAACAAACAAGTTGTGCATGTGAAACTTGACTAGAATTGGATTGCCATGTTTAATTCTTCATAAATGGCTCATGCATCATCTTGGTTCTGCATTGCACCTTGGTTGGATGTTTATTGATGCTGTTTCTCTTGGGTAGACGCGAGTGTTGAAACTGAGTACGAGGATCCAGGAGAGTACCACTACGAGGACCCAGCTACTTGTTACTCTGAAGAACCAACAAGCAAGATGATCATACCCAGATTCCGTTACTATTCTTGCTTGATAATTTCTTGCTCTTATCGTTACAATTGAGTTACCTACCAATTGATGTCAGCCTCCTAATTTCCATGAAAGCATCTAACCTCAACCTCCCAGCAACCTTTGTTTTGGCTAAGTTACCGCTGCTCAGCCCCTCTTATAGTGTTCTTAGTTGCAGGTGCAGGTTGTTCCATGTGATAACATGGTTTTGGATATCATCTTATTATCTGTTATTTAATTTAATGCACATATATATCTTGGTATTGGTGGAAGGCTTGGCCTTTTGCTAAGTGTTTTGTTTCGCTGTTACCGCCATAGTTTCTTGTTACCGGTGTTATGTTTTCCATATTTTGCGCTCCCAACATGCTCGGGGTTGTTATGGGGACCCCCTTGGTTATTCGGTTGAGATTAAAACTTGTGTGGCAAGACCCAACTTTGGTGTTACATTTGCTAATAACTTAATTAACTTGCATAGGGCTTTGCAACCCCGTGGATAATTTAATCAACCCCCGGGCCAATGCTCCTCATGAGTGTTGGTACAAACTAGAGCCACTTGCGGGGCCACCTCTGGGCAACTCGAGGGATTTCTATCAGGCCACCGTACGTACTGCTCATCTGTCGTGTCCTGAGAAGGAGATACGCGGCTCTTATCGGGTTCGTCGACACGTCTGGTGGTTTTGCTGGATTTGTTTTACCTTTATCGAATGTCTTGCGTGTGGACTCTGACTTTCTTCGGGTTTACTCGAGGTGTTGGAATTCCTTTGGAATTACCGATGATAACCGCGAGATCCGTGATTGAGGCTATTCCCGCGAAGTGTGGTTAATTTGTGATGGATTAGTTGGAGCACCCCTGCAGGGTCAAATCTTTCGGAAAGCCGTGCCCGCTGTTATGTGGCAACTTGGATTATTGTTTAACAACCGGTTATAGTTAACTTGAAGTAAACTCTAATAAAATGAACCAACTGTGGGAGTAACCATGATCATCTCTGCTCATGGACATGAACCGAGAGAGAACACGGTGGGGTTATGTATGATGTAAGTACGTGTTCAGGGTCTCATAGAGATCATGTTAGTTTTTCGACCGTTCATCGTAGGCCACTCATATTATTTCTATGTTGCGTGAGTTAGCCACCATATATTTTTAGTGTTGCTGCAAATTAAACAGCGATCCATTCCCAACCTAAAGCTTGTATAGTTTCGGAACCCGGTTGCATGATTGCTGAGTCCCTGTGGCTCACAGATTGCTACAACACTCCAGGTGCAGGTGTAGATGAGTACGTGCAGGATGACCTTACCCAGCTGTAGTGGGAATATGATGAAGAGAGAGGCAGGATGTACGTGACGTATCCGGATGAGTAGAGGACCGGATCGTGATCTTTGGGATAGCTTGGTAGTACCATTTCAGCCGTTTCTTTATCATTTGATTTCGTCTGTAGTCTGACCCTGTCTTCAACATGATGTTATGATTTGTGTGGATTTGTAAGTTAGCATGTGGCGAGTCTAAGCCAATCTTGTATACTCATCTCTTTCAGTATTGTATGTTGTGATCGTACTATTCTTGCTAATGGCAAGATGTGCATCTATCCTTTGCGAGGCCCTCGAGTCTTAAAATGGATAGGCACGCATCTTGGGCGTGACAACTGCCCAGCTCCTCTAGCACTAGGACCGGGCCGCCGGCCAGCCAAGGCGGAACGGCTAGGACACGAGCCAGCGTCTCCCAATACTGGATCACGTCCAGCATCGTCCTCCGGGACCTGCTCCCCCTGTCGCTCGCCTCGGCTCCCATTGTGGTGCCAGCTGCCGGGGAGCGGTTGATGACCACAAGAGCATGAGAACCAGTTCCTGGCTGGCCCACGTACGACACTGCCGCCTCCTCCCCGTCTGGTTCAATGTGGCGGTCACGGCGACCGGCATTTCCATCTTCATGGCCGGCACCTCCGGTGTCGCATCTGGAGCCACCGGGGCCTCCGGCATGACAACCGCCGCCGGCTCGACCACGGGCGGCGTCACCTCCGGCTCCGCATGCCGGGGCCCCTCTGGGGCCGGCTCGGGGGTTGCTCCCCCGGCCGGGCCACTTCCGCCCTGGCGAAGTCACGACCACCTCCACAGCCGGCACTCGCGGCTCGCTCGACGAAGGTTTCGACATGCGAGTCGAGTCCGCCGCTGAATCCGATGCCCGCATGGGGTCCGTGGACCTCCTCCGCCTCCCGTCGCTCGAGGCACCGGAGCGCGAGGGTCCACCCCTGGCTCCTAACATCGAGGTTCGCAGTTCCGCGAGCCTCCTGTTCTCCTCATGCAGCATGGCTGCATGCTCCTAAGCCAGCTGGCTGGTGGGCTCCGTCGTGCCGGCTATTAACTCCACATCGTGGAGCTTGGCGGGGTCCCTAGAACAAGCAAACATTTAGACGCCGGCCGACACATGACTTACAAAGAAGTACGAAACCCACAAGAATTAAAGTACTTACCAAGTGACAATGGGAAGGGCCCGCTTGGCCCGCGTTGGCGGCTTTGTCACGACCGCCTTCACCCACTTGCGAGCCGACGGTTGGGCCCCGGCTCCCCCTGATCTGTCCTCTTCTCCCGATGGGAGGTCCCGGCCGCCTGGCTATGCGCCGACTGCTCCTCGGTCCGCCCGCGTGAGCCCCGCAGAGATGTGGGGGGAGGCGCGTCCAGGATCTGGACATCATCATCATCATCATCATCATCATCGGTCCAATCTTTGATCGTGGGGCCAGGGGGAACTCATCAGCCGCTCTGGACCTGCCGGCTCCCAGGTCGCTCACTGCCTCGACCGCCTTGTCCTCTCTCGAGGAGTCGACCACATTTTTGGCTCCGCCTCCCAGTTCAAAGTCCTTGGAGTCGTATTCAGCACGCTCCACCTCAAAAATCCATGGGTGCGGGCCATCCGACGTGTTTTGTCAGACAAAAATTTGCGGCCAGCACGAGAAGTGAGATAGGGGTCGACTGGAAAGATTCGAAGCGAAAGAAAAATCATGTTAGCGGGGCGTACTAGGGGTGCTGGATTATGCCGGCTGTACGACTCCTTGCCGAAGGACCAAGTGCCCGGCGTCAGCTTGAAGGTCGTGATGGCGTTCACCCGCGCCGCCACTCGAGCCGGTGTTAGCTCGACGATGGACAGCCGATAGGGGTCCTGCCGGCCGGACATGTCATAGATCCGGTGCGGCCTCAACTGGAGGGGCAGCACCCGGCTCGCGATGAATGCGGCCACAAGGTCGGAGGCGACCAGCCCCTCTCTGCTCCTCATATCCTGGAGCTGGCCCAGCTCTCCAACCATGGCGCCGGGTGAGCCGTTCCCTGACCATTTCATTCCGGTGGACGGGACGTTAACGAACGCCGACAGCCAGATGTAATATTGCTACGGATCGACGTTCTTCACGTACAAGAACATCCAGTTCCATCCATTGATAGAGTCGACGAGGGTGATGCGGGGAAATTGTGGGCCGCAGCAACACACCACCGCATCCCGGCAAGCATATGGATCATCGTCGTTCTTCACGGCCTTGAGGTAGAAGAGCTTCTTGAAGAGCTCCACCAAGGAAAGCATCCCAAGATAACCCTCGCACAAGGTCACGAATCTTGTGAGGTAGAAAATGGCATTGGGTTTGAGGTGGTGCGGTTGGAGATCGAAGGTGTCCATCAGAAGACGACAGAAGAGGCTCACCGGCAGGCTGAAGCCGCGCGAGAAGTAGCAGGCGAAGACGACGTGCTCCCCCACCTCAAGCTCGGGCACCACCTCATCGCCTAGAGCACAAACGATCGCACGCTGCACCAGTGGCAGCATGCGGGCGCGATGGATCCCCGCAATGTCGTCCTTCGTGATGATGGAGCCTCCCAAGCTACCCGAAGGGCCGTTGGCCATCGCTGCAGTGGGGCGGCGGGGGGTGGCGAGCGGACGGAGGGGCGGTGCGAGACGAGCGGAGAGGACAAATAGGAAGAAGATGGAGGGGGCAAGAGGAGTGCAACTGCCTCCGCCCCTCGCCTTTCCCTTCTAAATAAGGTCACGACGCCTGGGGGAGGTGGGGATTAACTATGCCCACTCCCCCGGGATACCCGCGAGATCATGGGTTACTCGGGTTGCGACCACTGCGATCTGGGCGCAAAAGATCTTGGCATGCGGCCCAAGGCCTACTAGACTACGCCCACGGCCTAGCGGGCTAGGCCCAGGGAGACGTCCTGTCTACCCGCGGGTGCTTGACCCATGGCATAATTACATCCCACGTGGCGCAGCACGGGAACCGGTGCGCGCGACAAAACCTGAGGCATCGGGGGCGACCACTGGGTCAACCGACCGTTCAGCTCTGTGTGGGAGTTGAGCGCCGCCTGAAGGAAGCCATCGGCTCCCCTCGTGAGGTAGACGTGGTCCCTCGCTAGCTTTAGAGACTACTGACAGGGTTATTACCCCTAGGTAGGCCAAAGCTAAGGGGTTCTCCCCCCGTTTCAAGAAAAACCATGTCGTCGGCTTGTCCGTGGCCGGCTGGTGTGCTGTCGGCTGCCTCGAGGTCGGCTAGCGGATGGCCGGCAGGTGCATTGCCGGCTAGCTCATGGCTGGCTGGTCGAAGAGCCATCCGTCCGACCCCTGGCCGGACGGCGGCCGGCTGCCTCTAGGACGGCTCTTCCACTGACCTTCGGGTCGAAAAGCTCCCGTCCATTCCCCCTGTGCGCAAGTACAGCAACAAGACAAGACCCCCACGACTGACCACGGCATGGCCACAGTGACCGCTGACGCACGGGCACGAATGTCTAATGTCCAGCCGGTCATACCGCTCACCTTGGCCGACCACGACCGAGAGGTGCAACAGTGCTGGAGAACCTAAACCTACTCCATTACATGCCCCGCATGGCTACAGCACTGCCGGCCATACTGGAGACCACGGCCGGTAGGCGCTAAGTGACACCACTTGAGGCGGCCTGTGCTACGATAGGTGAGCCCGGGCCAATCGCGGAGCCGGCTGGTGGACCCTAGTGGCAATGAGACCTCACGGCCGGCGGGCCCTATGGACGACAAGATGGCTCAACGGGCGGTCCCCCGGGCCAGCCGGAGAGGCTGCCAGCCTCCCCCCAACCAATACTTTAGAGATATTGTAAGCCGTGGGGTTGGCCTGTAAAACCACCCGAGCCCCCCATGCATAGGGAGAGAGACACACCCATGGGAATGCTTCTACCCACACCCACTTGTGTAGTGAAGGAAGAGGATTCAGCTGCTCTTTCTTCCACCTCTAGACAACAACTCAAGAAGTACCATTGTAACCACATCCATTCGTCAACCTAGACCAAACAGGACTAGGGGTGTTACCTTCCACAGAGGGCCCCAAACCTGGGTACATTGTGTGTCCACCATCACTTATGCCTAATCCCGTTCCCGTAGCACGTCGGCGTCCTCCGGCCCCAACCACCTTCGATAAGCCTACCCATGGCATTTGTCGTGAGAAAATGACGACAAAAATGATTGTAAAACATCCAAGATTTATAATATAACAACATGGAACAAGCAAAAATTATAGATACATTGGAGAGGTATCAGCATCGCCAAGCTTAATTCCTACTCGTCCTCGAGTAGGTAAATGTTAAAAACAGAATTTTTGATGTGGAATGCTGCCTAACATGTTCATCAGATATTCTTTTCCTTGTAGCATGGACATTTTAACTTTTAAATGGTTCAAATCAATAGTTTAGTTTTGACATGAAAATTTAATACTCAAGCATATCAACAAGCAACCATGTCTTTCAAAATATCAACGCTAAAGCAAGTTATCCCTAGAACATCATGCTCAATCATTGATCCATTCACAATACAACTCAAATATTAGCTACACCTAATGCTCAAGTACGATCATAGTGTCTCCTTGTTTGTGCTTTATAAGAGAAGATGGAGACTCAAATTGAAAAATAAAAATTGCATAAAGTAAATAGATAGGCCCTGCGCAGAGGGAAGTAAAGATTTGTAGAGGTGCCAGAGCTCAAGGGTTTAAATTGATAGAGAAATAATATTTTGGGTGGCATGCCTTTCCTGTTAGCGAAAACGACTGAGAGATTTCAATATCTTTCCACACTAGATGCATCATAGGCGGTTCCCAAACATAAAATAAAGTTTATTCCTTTTTCCACCATACTTTCACTTTCCATGGCTAGCTGAATCCACAGTTTCCTTCCATACCAAAACTTTCCAAGGAATTTATTGTTTGACAACATAAATTAATTTTTTTTCTTTCTCATTTTGGGAATGGGCATCCCTATTACTGCCATACTCTCATGCATTGACAAGTGAATAAACACACATCTTGAGAGTAACACATCTAGCATGGAAAAATATCTATCACCCCCTAGCGTTTCATTAGCTGTACGAGCACAAAAAAAGTAAAATTTATTTTGAAAGTTTAGAGATGTCACATACAAATTTGCTTGGAACGACATGTAAATACCGTATATTGTAGGTATGGTGGACTCATATGGCAAAACTGGTTTAAGGATTTTCGATGCACAAGTAGTATTTCTACTTAGTACAAGTGAAGGCTAGAAAGAGATTGAGAACCATCCAACCAAGAAACAAAAAATCACATAAGTGAGCATTAAGCATAACTAATAGTGAATAATGCACCATAAGTAGGATTTAATATTATATCACAACTATTCACTTTCATACTTGCATAGGGAATCACAAACCTTAACACCAATATTCTTACTAAGCATAATTACTCACCAACATAAGTCATATATTACTATTGTCATGTCTCAAAATTATTACAAAGAATCAAGTTTAATTTGTCCAATGATCTTCATGAAATTTTTATTATGTATCTCTTGAATATCTATTACTTTGGGACTAGTTTCACATATTGAAATTGCTTTTGCTAGGCTCACATAGATATAAGTGAAGAACATGAGCATACGAGTTTCATCTCTCAAAATAATATAAGTGAATAATGGGAGGATTTCCTAAAAATTACTAACTCTCAAATTAATTTATGTGAAGCATGAGAGCATTTCTTCAAACATGTAAAAGAACGCCGTGCTAAAATAGATATAAGTGAAGCATACGAGCAATTCCTTTGCTCAAAGGATTTAAGTGAAGCATACAAAGAAATTTTAGAAAATCATAGAATAATTTTTGGGTCTCTCAAATAGGTGTGTGAAGAATGGATAAAAGCAAATAAATCAAAGATACAAGACACTCCAATCAAATCTCATGATATGTGACGAATAAAATATAGTTCCAAGTAATATACCGATGGTTTTTAGAAGAAAGAGGGGATACCACTCGGAGGATCACCAAGCTTAGTTGCTTGTTACTCTTTGGATATTACCTTGGGGTGATGTAGAATCCCCAATATTAGGCTCTTCTTACTCCTTATTTCTTCATCCATCCTGATCTCACCCAAAACTAGAAACTTCAATCACACAAAACTTAACAAAATTCTCGTGAGATCCATTAGTATAATAAAGTAAACTACAACTTTATGTACTGTTGTAAACCCATTCATATTTTATTATTGCATTATAACTACTTTATTCTAAGTTTACCATGACTTATAACCCCCCCCGATACAACCCATAGATTCATCAAAACAAGCACACAATGCAACAAAAACAGAATCTGTTTTAGATAGAACAATCTGTAGTAATCTTTACTCTACCCATACTTCTAGAACTCTAAACATTCTGAAAAATTAGGACAACGTTAAGAATTTGTATAGAAATACTGTGTTAAAATTTCATCTCAATATAATGTCCCAGAATAAAAAATTAAATTCATGCACTGGGAACAAAGTTTCTGTTTCACATTCAGCATTGTTTCTACTCATCTTATGGATCATCCTAAAGGCACTACTTGGCACAAACACTAAATAAATCATAAAAGTATAATCATAACATAATAATAATTTTGCAAAACACTCAAAAACAGAAAGAAAAAATTAAAAATATTTTATTCATTAGGTTACCTCCCAACAAGTGTTATTGTTTTGCGCCCCCAGCTAGGCATAACGCATAGTTTCAAGTATTGTCATCTTTACTTTTCACTCTGTAAAATGTCCTCATGATTGATTCATATGGTGTCTTAATTCTTGTTCTAGGGAAGTGTTCCATACTCTTTCTAAGAGGAAACCGAAACTTAATATTGCCTTCTTTCATATCAATCACGACACCTATAGTGCGTAAAAACGGTGTACCAAGTATGATAGGACAAGACGGATTGAAGTCAATATCAAGAAAAATAAAATAAATGTGAACATAGATACTATTTATAAGAATAATAACTTCATTAATTCTTCCCAAAGGATTTTTAATAGTATAATCCACCAAGTGCAAATGAAGAGAACATTCTTCAATATTGGTAAGACCAAGCACATCACATAAATATTTTAGAATCGTGGAAAGAATAGCACCCAAATAAAAAAACAAAATCATTCATAATTTTTAATCTTGACTTTAATGGTAGGTTCCCACTCATCATGCAACTTTATAGGAATTGAAATGTCTAATTCCAACTTCTCTTCTAAGGATTTCATCATGACATCAACGATATGTTCTTAACAGGTTTATTTTGTTCATAAGCATGGGGTGAATTTATCATAGATTGCAGCAAACAAATACAATAAAACAAGTAGAAACTCTCATAATTAAAGTCTTTGTAATAAAAAATAGTGGGCACATCACTAGTTGAAGTCTTTGTCCAAACCCACTTTTATTAAATTTTTCATCGAGATTTTCACCCTCCAAAATATTGGGATTCCCTCTAGCTAAAGTTGACTCTTCTTCAGCCCCTTTATCATCAATTTTAACATTACTAAACAAGGAATCAATAGAGAAAACACAAATCATTTTAAAATCTTCATCATTTTTATGAAAGTAATTGCTAGAAAACGCTTTTTCTAAAAAAAATCTCTTTTAGCTCTAACCATAGCGGTTATTTTCTTACTTTCATCCATAGAAACATATAAAGAATTAATTGATTCATTGATATTAGGTGGAAAATCATGCAACTTGAGATTTTCTACATCATTGGAAATTCTATCAATGCTTCTAGACATATCATCAATCTTATTCAACTTTTCTTCTATCGTAGTATTTAAAGACTTATGAGCATTGATAAATTCTTTAAAACTATTCTCAAGATTAGAGGTGTTCCTATTATTATTATTATTATTATTATTATTATAATTACCATAATTATTAGAGGAATTTCCATGAAAAGGCCTAGGATTAAAATTACCTCTATAAGCATTGTTAGTCAAATTGTTTCGTGAGACGAAATTCACATCTACGGAATCACTATTTTTCTCATGCAAAGTAGAAAAAGGCACATCATTAAGATCAATAGGAGCATTTTTACTAGCAACAAACTTCATAAGAGCATCAACTTTTTCACTCAAAGTACTAATTTCTTCTACCGAATTAACCTTTTTACTAGCAGGTGCTCTTCTGGTATGTCATTGTGAATAATTTGCCATAATATTATCTAGAAATTTAGTAGATTCACCCAAATTAATTTCCATAAAAGTAGATCCCGTGGCAGAATTTAAAAGATTTATAGAGACAAAATTCAATCCCGCATAAAAAAATTGTATGATCATCCAATGATTTAAACCATGGGTGGGACAATTTCCTAGCATCAACTTCACTCTTTCCCAAGATTGTGCAACATATTAATGCTCAAGTTTCTTAAAATTCATCATTTGAGTTCTAAGGGAAATAATTTTCGCGGGCGTAAAATACTTAGTTATAAAAGCGTCCTCACACTTATCTCAAGAATCGATAGTATTGCGAGGCAAAGAAGAAAACCAAATTTTTGCACGATCCCGCAAAGAGAAAGGAGAAAATTTAAACTTAGCAATATCATTGTCCACATCTTTTTTATTTTGCATATCGCATAATTCCACGAAAGTGTTTAGATGGGACGTGGCTTCCTCATTAGGAGTACCGTAAAATTGATCTATCATGACAAGATTCAACAAAGCGGCATTAATATCACAAGACTCCGCACCAGTGGTGGGAGGATCAACAAGAATACCAATAAAATCATTATTATTGGTATTGGAAAAATCACACAACTTGGTGTTCTCTTGAGTCATCGTGACTACACAAACAAGATTGCAAGCAAACAAGAGATCTGACGAGAAAAAGGCAAACGGAAAAGAGAGGGCGAATAAAACAACAATTTTTTGAAGTGGGGGGAGGAAAACGAGAGGCAAATGGCAAATAATGTAATTTCAAGGAGATGAGATTTGTGATTAGAACATGGTAGAGGAGATTTCTTGCTCCCCGGCAACGACGCTAGAAATTCCTTTGACGTGGCTTGAGACTGCGTCGGTATTTCCCCAAAGAGGAAGGGATGATGCAGCACAGCGACGGTAAGTATTTCCCTTAGTTATGAAACCAAGGTATCAATCCATAGAGGAAGATCGTGCACCCACATAAACAACGCCTGCACACAAATAACAACTACCTGCAACCCGACGCGAAAGAGACGTTGTCAAGCTCTCTACGGTAATAAGATATATTAGGCAATGATAGTTTTGGAAAATAGATCTCGCAAGAACATAAAATAAATAAATAAATAAATAGATCTGAAAACAAAAGATGTAAATAGTATATCGGAAAGCAATATGTTGGAAAAGTAGACCTGGGGGTCGTAGGTTTCACTAGTGGCTTCTCTCACGAGTATAGAACATGGTGGGTGAACTAATTATTGTTGGGAAATTGATAGAAGATCAAATAATCATGACGATATCCAGGCAATGATCATTATATAGGCATCACATCCAAGATAAGCAGACCGAAACGATTCTGCATCTACTTCTATAACTCCACACATCGACCGCTATCTAGCATGCATCTAGTGTATTATGTTCACGGTAAAATGGAGTAATGCAATAAGAACGGTGACATAATGCAGACAAGATCTATTCATGTAGGAATAGTCCCCATCTTGTTATCCTTAATGGCAATGATACATGCGTGTCTTGCCGCCCCTTCTGTCACTGGGAAAGAACACCGCAAGATCGAACCCATCACAAAACACCTCTTCCCATGGCAAGAAAAACGATCTAGTTGGCCTAACGAAACCAAAGATTCGAAGAACAAATACGAGGCTATAAGTAATCATGCAAATAAGAGATCAAAGAAGACTCAAATCATATTCATGGATAGAAACTAGTCATGAACTCAAAATTCATCGGATCCCAACAAACACGCCGCAAAAGTCAGTACATCAAATAGATCTCCAAGAGACCATTGTATTGAGAATCATAGAGAGAGAGGAAGCCATCTAGCTACTGTGTACGGCACCGTAGGTCTATGGTGGATTACTCATGCATCATCAGATAGGCACCTATGATGAAGATGAACTCCTCCGTGATGGGGTTAAATTGGATTTCGAGGTTCTGGAACTTGCGGCGACTAGAATTGTGTTTCGTTGACTCCCCTAGGGTTTTCTAATTTTCTGGGAATTTATAGGGTTGATAGTCGGTTGGGGGGAGTCCCGAGGTGCCCACCCTCTACTAGACCGTTACTGGGGCCTCTGGCATGCCCTGGTGGAGGGTGTACACCTTGGCCCCCTCTGTTGGTGATATTTGGCCCATCTTGGATCTTCTGGTCCATAAAAATTCAACAAAAATCCCTGCAGCATTTGGGCTCCGTTTGGTACTGATTTTTTGTGAAGTAAGAAACAACCAAAAATAGCAACTAGCACTTTGGCATTATGTCAAATAGGTTAGTCCCAAAAAATGATATAAAGTTGCTATACAATGATTGTAAAACATCCAATATTGATAATATAACAACATGGAACAAGCAAAAATTATACATTGGCGACGTATCAGATACCATATTACCATACCACATAATAATCATTTTAATGCATGTTGACACATGAGAAAAATCATTATTCAATAACTATTGAAGCATGGCATGCACAACTATAATCTCATATTGTCATCATAAACATGTTTACTCATAATATGGTGAACCAAGATCGAACGAGCTAAACATATTTACAAAAACGGAAAACAAGAAGATTTCATACCAGCTTCCTTACCACGATCACTTGATCCAATATCATCCTTATTGCCTTTCACTTGCACGGCAGAATGATGTGATAATAATAACAGTGCAAGTGTGCCATGGACAAAGATGGAATGCAAAATAGTTTATGCAAAGGAGAAGACAAGGTGATATTGGCTCTTTTGCTAGATGAACATTAATACATATGATATCCACTCGACATTTTCATAGTGGTCTTCTCCTTTCAATGACTCAAAAATAAAAAAATCAAAGAAACACTCTGAGAAATTTTTGGAGGAATTTGTTTTTCGAAGAAAGCAAATAAACAAAGGAAAAAAAACAAGAAGGAGAAAAACTATTTACACGAGAAAGTTGCTCACATGCAAAGGAAATATTTTTGGGTTTTCTTTTATTACTAGAAACTAATTAAATAGGAAAGAAAAACCGAAAACAAGCGAGAAATATTTTTGGGTTTAAAAAAATCAAACACACAAGAAGAAAGCAAAAAATAAAACTAGCATAGATATCAAATGAAAGAGGGATAACACTGCCAATTGATATGAAGTGTGTGAACATGAATATAATGTCGGTGAGAAATACGTACTTCCCCAAGCTTAGGCCTTTGTCGTAGCTGGGTGATCACCATTGCTGGTTTGGATAATAGTCAAAGTGGTAGGTCATGTAGGCGTTCGTGCCGCCTCCTTAGCCAAGCGAGCAGCCGCCACCGCGGAATTGTACTCACACACCTCGTCCTCGAGAATGTAATATCTCCCATTGTTCTAGAAATCAAAGAGGGTAGGCGCAAGCAAAATAGCAGAGACAAGATTATTTTTATAAAACTTTAGGTTGTACTCATAACCCTTAGCATCGTCCTTAATAAAGTCATAATGCCACATGGCTTCAAAAAATATATATATATGTCAGGCAGCATAGGTTCGTTAGGTTGGGATGAGACCCCCAATCTTGCAGCTACACGAGAGGCATCAATCCTCCTTACAAATCACCATTATCCACATTAAGGTGCAACATGGTAACCCACGAGTGTCGGGATCTTTTGTAGCCTTTTTCGATAAGTAAGAGTGTTGAACCCAACAAGGAGCTAGAGGTAGAATAAATATTCTCCCGAGTTCTATTGGCCACCGATACAACTCTAGGCACGCTGACGCTTACTTTACCTAGAACAAGTACGAAACTATTTTGCCGGAATAAAACTAGAAGTACTTAGTAGGTGTAATATATACTTCTCCAAGAAAATAAAGAGCAAGTAAATAAAAGTTAGGTGCTGTTTAGAAAAATATAAATTAAGTTAATTGTTTAGTATAATTTTTTTTGTAGCACAAAGAAAGATTTGTCCCTAGGCAATCGATAATTAGACCGGTAATCATTATTGCAGTTTTATATGAGGGAGAGGCATGAGCTAACATACTTTTCATTCTTGGATCATATGCACTTATGATTGGAACTCTAGCAAGCATCTACAACTACTAAAGATCATTAAGGTAAAACTAACCATAGCATTAACACTCCTAGTACCCTTTACTCCCATACATAAATAAAACCCTTACTTGGGTGTAACGTTCTGTCACTCTAGCCACTGATACTTGTGATCTGCGTTGGGTTTTCCGTCAAGAGGAAAGGGTTATCGCAACACAAAGTGGGTAAGTATTTCCCTTAGTTATGAAACCAAGGTTGTTGGGGAATGACACCTATGGGATTGTGGGGATCCATTTACGGTTTGGCAGGGAGAGGGAGTGCACAAAGAGCAGATACAATGAGCAACACGAGGGATTTTTACCCTGGTTCAGGCCACTGAGAATCGTAAAACCCCACTCCTGCTTTAGTGTATTATGTGTCTTTGAGCTCTGGTTACAAGAGCGCTGTGTGATGAATAGTACACAGCTTCTACGCATTCATCTGAGCTAGAATCTCCCTCTCCTCTAGTAACGCCTTGGGCCTCCTTTTATATGTATAAGGGGTCTCCAATAGTGGCATACAATACATACACGGGGTTTACAGTTTCTACAGCGTTATCATACCTAATACTGACGGCATAGTACAGACGCATTAAATGCTTCGTCTAGCTGTCCCTAATCTTGTTGGGGACAAAAAAAGGGGCCGTCACATCAGCACCGCTTAACCCCTTCATTGCTAGTGCCTTGACATGCACTCATGATGATAATACCTGTCTGACAGGTTGGTCGTTGCGCTGGAGTGGTGACAGGTTGGCGATGTCTTGCCGGGTGCGGGTCCTGCCGGGGCTCTGTAAGCCACCTCGGCTAGATCTTGCCGGGGACCTATTGATGGGGTAGGCCAAAGCAATGGGGTTCGTACCTCCCACTTCAAACAAAAACTATGCGACCGTCTGCCCACGGACGGCTGGGGCACGGCCGGCTCGAGCTGCCACCAGCTACCGACACGGACGGCTGATCGAGGAGCCATCTTGACCCCCCACTAGCTTGGCGTGGCCGGCTGCCTCCGCCCCCCCCCGATGACCCTGGGGCGGACATGCAACATCCCGTCCCTCTACACGCGGGTACGGCGACACGACGCGACCACCACGACGGGCGACACTATAGCCACAGTAGCCGCTAACGCACGGGTGCGCATGGCTACAGTCCGTCCATCCAGGCCGCTGACCTTGGCGAGCCCGACCGGGCAGGGAAATAGTGCCGGCACACCCTCGCCCACTCTATTACCTGCCCCAGCAAGGCTATAGTGCAGCCGGCCGTACCGAAGACTTCGGCCGGCTCGCACTAGACGACGCCTCCCGAGCGACCCGTGTTGGAAATATGCCCTAGAGGCAATAATAAAATGGTTATTATTATATTTCCTTGTTCATGATAATTGTCAATTGTTCATGCTATAATTGTATTAACCGGAAACCCTAATACATGTGTGAATACATAGACCACAACATGTCCCTAGTGAGCCTCTAGTTGGCTAGCTCGTTGATCAATAGATGGTCACGGTTTCATGACCATGGACATTGGATATCACTAAGAATGGGATCACATCATTAGGAGAATGATGTGATGGAAAAGACCCAATCCTAAGCATAGCACAAGATCGTGTAGTTCATCTGCTAAAGCTTTTCTAATGTCAAGTATCGTTTCCTTAGACCATGAGATTGTGCAAATCCTGGATACTGTAGGAATACTTTGGGTGTGCCAAACGTCACAATGTAACGGGGTGGCTATAAAGGTATACTATGGGTATCCCCGAAAGTATCTATTGGGTTGGCACGAATTGAGACTGGGATTTGTCACTCCGTGTGACGGAGAGGTATCTCTGGGCACTCGGAAAGACATCATCATAATGAGCTCAATGTGACTAAGGATTTAGCCACGAGATGATGTGTTACAGAAGGAGTACAGAGACTTGCCGGTAACGAGATTGAACAAGGTATAGGGATTCCGACGATCGAATCTCGGGAAAGTGTCATACCGGTAGACAAAGGGAATTGTATACGGGATTGATTGAATCCCCGACATCGTGGTTCATCCGATGAGATCATCGTGGATCATGTGGGAGCCAACATGGGTATCCAGATCCTGTTGTTGGTTATTTACCGGAGAGGTGTCTCGGTCATGTCTACGTGCCTCCCGAACCCGTAGGGTCTACACACTTAAGGTTCGATGACGCAAGGGTTATAGGGAAATAGTGTATGTTGTTATCGAAGGTTGTTCGGAGTCCTGGATGAGATCCCAGACATCACGAGGAGCTCCGGAATGGTCCAGAGGTAAAGATTCATTTATAGAAAGTGAGGTTTTGGTTACCTGAAGTGTTTCGGGCATCACCGGTAATGTACCGGGACCACCGGAAGGGTTTCGGGGGTCCATCGTGTGCGGCCACCGGCACCAGAGGGCTGCATGGGCCGAAGGTGGGAGGTAACCAGCCCCGAGTGGGCTGGTGCTCCTCCACCAAGGCCCAAGGCGTAGCACAAGGAGGAGAGGTGGCAAACCCTAGCGCAGATGGGCCTTAGCCCCACCTAGGGCGCCGCCCCTCCCCTCTCCCTCTCTTGGCCTCCGCCCAAGGCCATCTAGGGTTGGCCGCTGGCCCTAGGGTGGGAACCCTAGGATCTGCGCCCTCCCTCCTCCTCCTATATATAGCGGGGGGTTTTGGGGGCTGCCGACAGACCAATCTCTCTCTCTCTCTCTCTCTCTCTCAGCGCAGCCCTACCCCTCCTCCTTCTCGTCCTCCGTAGTGCTTGGCGAAGCCCTGCCGGAGTACCACACAGCTCCACCGTCACCATGCCGTCGTGCTGTCGGAGCTCTCCCTCAACCTCTCCTTCCTCCTTGCTAGATCAAGGCGTAGGAAACGTCACCGGGCTGCACGTGTGTTGAACGCGGAGGCGCCGTTGTTCGGCGCTTAGATGGGGATCCACTGCGATCTGAATCGCTGCGAGTACGACTCCACCAACCGCATTCTAGTAACGTTTTCGTTTTGCGATCTTCAAAGGTATGAAGATGCACTCCTCCTTTGCTCGTTGCTAGTTTCTTCATAGATTGATCTTGGTGGGGTAGAATTTTTTTTGATTTACTACTACGTCTTCCAATAGTGGCATCATGAGCTAGGTCTACTAGTCGTCAACCCGTGCATCTGCACGGGCTAGCATTACACATAACTACACTTAGCAAACATTCATGGTAAAACATTGATTCTACTTGCAATATTTGGGAACAGGAATATGCACATAAAAATCAAGTTTACTCAAACTTATTCTATATATAGAAAATAAAAATAGCATTCCCTCACAAACATTATTGTCTTCTTTTGGCTCTGTTAGAAGTGCATAAATTGTGTTGTGGTGTGGCTCTTTACAATCAGGTGTGTAAAAATAACAATCAAAGTACGAAAAGAGTGGTTCATAGAAATAGTAATATAGAGAAAATGTTGTTGTGTCAAATAGGAGCATGAGAGTCCACAATGCCAAACCCAGGCTTAATCGTGTTGGTTTTTACTAATAGCTAGGATGATCATTGACGTAAGCTTGTCGGTGTGGAATCAAATTGTATAGAGTGATATAACTGTAGAAATTTGATAGAACTCACCAACGTCTACAATTAAATGATAAATTTCATTATATAAGTTACCTAAACTCGAGTGTGATCTAGGAGGCTAATCCTATACTTCAAATGTGTGGTTACTCATGTCTCCCAAGATGACCCAGTTATTTTATGTGCCGAATTTTTTAACCTTTGAGTAATGTGCAAGCCGTTTTCTAGATTTTACAAAGAAAAATATGACTTAGAAATAAACTTATATGTATGTGTATTCAACTAAAGTTTTTTTATAAGTATAAAACATACACAGGAGAACAACTCTATGCGCAAACCTTCAACACAGTCACAGTTACATACAATGCAGGAAGCTGCTCAAATTCAATTAACAAAAGATACTATGATAAAACATGACAACCTGTACATTAATATGATAAATTTGATTATAGAAGCGACCTAAACTCCAGTGATTTTAAGAAGAAATAGATGTGATCTCGGATGCTAAATTTATACCGGAAATATATTGTCATTGAGGTCTAACAACATCAACCAATTGTGTTATGTGGCAAAAACAATTAACCATTGAGTAATGTGCAATAATTTGTGAAGTTTTTATAAATATAAATATGATTTAGAGATTCAATTAAAAACAAATACCACATATAGAAGATTGTATGACGTAACTGCATTTGGGATCAACTAACTATAAGAAATACATAATTCTAACAATATATAAACGTCATACTCAAAGATTCTACATATGAACAATAGATCTTACACATAACTAATGTACAAACAAAAAAATGCAGCTAAGGTACATGGTCAAGAAACACTTTGTCTAATTTCATTCATATTATCCGAGTTCATTAGTTTACCATTTATAATGTGAAATACGTGTTGGCTTCCTCCTTTTTCGGGACGAAGAAATCAAGCAGCCACAAAAGCAAATCAATTTCGTTCTTATCTAAAATGGTAAACAATAGTTAGCAAACATCTGGAAAAAAATCCAGCTACTACAAATAGATGATAACATAACCACAACATTCAGGTTCCTAACCATTAGGAAGCCTATTTGTAATTCGTTTGCATCATATTGTAGATATGCACCCTATATAATATACATGGCAATGGAGGTGCAACAAAGGAATAAAACATGAGAAAATATAAACCATACCTTTAATTTACTCGGCTACTTGTAGTGCACAATGAACATGTTGTGAGGCCGAGGTTGGCCTCTCGTCCAACCGGTGTCCCTAGACACCACCGGAGCGCAGCCCGGCGTCTCGTACGTCGTCCTTGAAACTGGCTTGTTTTGCTATGGAACAAAAGCATAGGCCGAGCTGTTCGACGAAATCAGGCTATACAAATCAATTCGCCCAGGGTGTACCACTCGAAAAAAAGTAGCTAGTATTAGATGGAATCGATCCAGTGGCCTACCTAAAAGAATATACTTGTGTGTTCCAACAAATCAGTCAAGTTTGTACGTCCTGCCTCAAAGCATATACTTGTTTTTCCCGAAAAGTCATGCCAAGCATGTCTTTTTCTCTAAAACACACCCAAACATATACTTCCGTGTCCTAACAAATCTAGCCAAGTGTGTACGTGCTCTTGTGCCGACGCCGGCGCCGCCGTTGTGCAGCCATGCATGCATGTATTCCTGATTAGAGGCCTTCGAATTAGACGCCAACCTCATGCAGCTGGGCTAGCTCACGATGCAAAAGGCTAGCATGCAATCCTGCGCACAGGAGTGGTAATCCAGTGCAGGCTGCACGTCTTCCTAAAGGCCGTTTATTGAGGATACCATGGAGAGGACGTGGCTAGGGTTTACTGAGGATAACATGGAGAGGACATCGTTAGGATTTCTAGAGGACGCTTATCTTCCTCGATGGAATAGATCTTATGGGAGATATTGTTTTCCGTCACACCTGCACTGTTTTTTGTTTTGTTTTTTTATAGCTACGCTATGTTGTTGTTTCTTAGATTGTAAGGATTACATCGGTGGATCTGCACCGTTATAACTCGGACCCATCAGATGAACGACCGGTAATTTTTAATTAACGTGGTAATTTCTAGAGAGTCACAAATTAGTATAGGTATAGATGCGTAGAATATATGCACGAGTAGAACACAAGGTGTTGTGGGCGTCGATTTTGTCAATTGTCTTGTCGTTACTAGTCTTATATAGATTCGGCGGTATTCTGGGATGAAGCGGCCCGGACCAACTTTACACGTACGCTTACGTGAGACCGGTTCCACCGCCTGATATGCACTTGTTGCATAAGGTGGCTAGCGGGTGTCTGTCTCTCTCACTCTAGTCGGATCGGATTTGATGAAAAGGGTCCTTATGAAGGCTAAATAGAAATTGACATATCATGTTGTGGTTTTGGCGTAGGTAAGAAACGTTCTTGCTAGAAACCTATAGCAGTCACGTAAAAAACTTGCAACAACAAATTAGAGGACGTCTAACTTGTTTTTGCAGCATATGCCGTGTGATGTGATATGGCCAAAGGATGTGATACGATATATGTGATGTATGAGATTGATCATGTTCTTGTAATAGGATTCACAACTTGCATGTCGGTGAGTATGACAACCGGCAGGAACCATAGGATTGTCTTAATTTATTATATGACCTGCGTGTCAATCAAAAACGTCATGTAATTACTTTACTTTATTGCTAACCGTTAGCCATAGTAGTATAAGTAATAGTTGGCAAGAAAACTTCACGAAGACACGATGATGGAGATCATGGTGTCATGCCGGTGAAAATGATGATCATGGTGCCCCAAAGATGGAGATCAAAGGAGCAAGATGATATTGGCCATATCATGACACTATATTGATTGCATGTGATGTTTATCATGTTTACATTTAATTTGCTTAGAACGACGATAGCTTAATGAGATGATCTCTCACTAAAATTTCAAGAAATGTGTTCACCCTAACTATGAACCGTTGATAAGGTTCGTTGTTCCGAAGCACCACATGATGATCGGGTGTGATAGGCTCTAACATTCGCATACAACGGGTGTAAGCCAGATTTACACACGCAATACACTTAGGTTGACTTGATGAGCCTAGCATGTACAGACATGGCCTTGGAACACGGGAGACCGAAAGGCCGAACATGAGTAGTATAAAAGATACGATCAACATGGAGATGTTCACCATGGATGACTAGTCCGTCTCACATGATGATAGGACACGGGCTAGTTGACGTGGATCATGTGTCACTTGGATGACTAGAGAGATGTCTATCTAAGTGGGAGTTCATTAAATAATTTGATTATGTGAACTTAATTATCATGAACTTAGTCTAAAAATTGTCTTTACAATCTATATTGTAGATCCAATGGCCAACGCTAATGTTGCCCTCAACTTCAATGTGTTCCTAGAGAAAACCAAGCTGAAAGATGATGAAAGCAACTATACGGAATGGGTCTGTAGCTTGAGGATCATCCTCATAGCTTCCAAGAGAATATATGTCCTTGATGCACCACTAGGTGACACACCCGTTTTCCCAGTGGCTCAAGACGTTATGAACGCCTGGCAGTCGCGTTCTGATGATTACTCCCTGGTTCAGTGCGGCATGCTTTACTGTTTAGAACCGGGGCTCCAAAAGCGTTTTGAGCAGCACAGAGCATATGAGATGTTCCAAGAGCTGAAATTGGTTTTCCAAGCTCATGCCCGGGTCGAGAGATATGATGTCTCCAACAAATTCTTCAGTTGTAAGATGGAGGAAAATAGTTCTATCAGTGAACACATATTCAAAATGTCTAGGTTGCACAACCGCTTGTCTCAGCTGGGAGTTAATCTTCCGGATGACTCGGTTATTGACAGAATCCTCCAATCGCTCCCACCTAGACACAAGAGCTTTGTGATGACCTACAACATACAAGGGATGGAAAAGTCCATTCCTGAGTTGTACTTGATGTTGAAATCAGCGGAGGTCGAGATCAAAAAGGAGCATCAAGTGTCGATGGTCAATAAGACCACTAGTTTCAAGAAAGGCAAGGGTAAAAAGAACTTCAAGAAGGATGACAAAGCAGTTGCCGCGCCCGGTAAGCAAGTTGCCGGGAAGAAGAACAAGAATGGACCCAAGCCTGAGACTGAGTGCTTTTATTGCAATGGTACCGGTCACTGGAAGCGGAACTGCCCCAAGTACTTAGCGGATAAGAAGGCCGACAACGTTAAAGGTATATGTGATATACTTGTTATTGATGTGTACCTTACCAGCGCTCATAGTAGCTCTGGGGTGTTTCATACCAGTGCAGTTGCTCACATTTGTAACTCCAAGCAGGATCTCCGAATCATGTTAGCAATTGCCACATTTTATGATTATGAGATCTGGCAAATGGATGTCAAAACGACATTCCTTAACAGCTTCCTTAAGGAAGAATTGTATATGATGCAGCCGGAAGGTTTTGTCGATCCTAAAGATGCTAACAAGGTATGCAAGCTCCAGCACTCCATCTATGGGCTGGTGCAAGCATCTCAGAGTTGGAACATTCGCTTTAAGTAGGTGATTAAAGCGTTTGGGTTTATACAGGTTTATGGAGAACCCTGTATTTACAAGAAAGTGAGTGGGAGCTCTGTAGCATTTCTCATATTATATGTCGATGACATATTTTTGATGGGAAATGATATATAACTTTTGGAAAGCATAAAGGCCTACTTGAATAAGTGTTTTTCAATGAAGGACCTTGGAGAAGTTGCTTACATATTAGGCATCAAGATCTATAGAGATAGATCAAAACGCCTCATAGGTCTTTCACAAAGCATATACCTTGACAAGATATTAAAGAAGTTCAATATGGATCAGTCCAAGAAGGGGTTCTTGCCTATGTTACAGGGTGTGAGGTTGAGTACCGCTCAATGCCCGACCACGGTAGAGGATAGAGAAAAGATGAGTGTCATCCCCTATGCTTAAGCCATAGGCTCTATTATGCATGCCATGCTGTGTACCAGACCTGATGTGAACCTTGCCATAAGTTTGGTAGGGAGGTACCAAAGTGATCCCGGAGCGGAACACTAGACAGCGGTCAAGAATATCCTGAAGTACCTGAAAAGGACCAAGGACATGTTACTCTATATGGAGGTGCCGAAGAGCTCGTCGTAAAGGGTTATGCCGATGTGAGCTTCAACACAGATCCGGATGACTCCAAGTCACAAACCTGATATGTGTATATTTTGAACGGGGGGCAGTCAGCTGGTGCAGCAGCAAGCAAAGTGTTGTGGCGGCATCTATAATGAAGCAGAGGACATAGCTGCTTCGGAAGCAACAAAGTAAGGAGTCTGGATGAAGGAGTTCATCACTGACCTAGGAGTAATTCCTAGTGCGTCGGGCCCGATGACTCTATTCTGTGACAACACTAGAGCTATTGCCTTTGCCAAGGAGCAAAGTTTTCAGAAGAAGACAAGACACATCAAGCGCCGCTTCAACTCCATTCGTGATTACATTCAGGAAGGAGATATAGATATTTGTAAAGTGTATATGGATCTAAATGTCATAAATCCGTTGACTAAACCTCTCTCACGAACAAAACCTGATCAACACAGAACTCTATGGGTGTTCGATACATCATAATGTAACTAGATTATTGACTCTAGTGCAAGTGGGAGACTGTTGGAAATATGCTCTAGAGGCAATAATAAAATGATTATTATTATATTTCCTTGTTCATGATAATTGTCTATTGTTTATGCTATAATTGTATTAACCGGAAACCGTAATACATGTGTGAATACATAGACCACAACATGTCCCTAGTGACCCTCTAGTTGGCTAGCTCGTTAATCAATAGATGGTCACGGTTTCATGACCATGGACATTGGATGTCATTGATAGCGGGATCACATCATTAGGAGAATAAGTTGATGGACAAGACCCAATCCTAAGAATAGCACAAGATCGTGTAGTTTGTTTGCTAGAGCTTTTCTAATGTCAAGTATCATTTCCTTAGACCATGAGATTGTGCAACTCCCAGATACCGTAGGAATACTTTGGGTGTGCCAAACGTCACAACGTAACTGGGTGGCTATAAGCGTATACTACGGGTATCCCCGAAAGTATCTGTTGGGTTGGCACGAATCGAGACTGTCACGGTTTCATGACCATGGACATTGGATGTCATTGATAGCGGGATCACATCATTTGGAGAATGATTTGATGGACAAGACCCAATCCTAAGCATAGCACAAGATCGTGTAGTTCGTCTGCTAAAGCTTTTCTAATGTCAAGTATCGTTTCCTTAGACCATGAGATTGTGCAACTCCCGGATACCATAGGAATACTTTGGGTCTGCCAAACGTCACAATGTAACTGGGTGTCTATAAAGGTATACTACGCGAATCCCCGAAAGTATATGTTGGGTTGGCACGAATCGAGACTGGGATAATCATGTAGTTCGTCTGCTAAAGCTTTTCTAATGTCAAGTATCGTTTCCTTAGACCATGAGATTGTGTAGCTCCTGGATACCGTAGGAATACTTTGGGTGTGCCAAACATCACAACATAATTGGGTGGCTATAAAGGTATACTACGGGTATCCCCAAAAGTATCTGTTGGGTTGGCACGAATCAAGACTAGGATTTGTCACTCCGTGTGACGGAGAGGTATCTCTGGGCCCACTCGGTAAGACATCATCATAATGAGCTCAATGTGACTAAGGAGTTAGCCATGGGATGATGTGTTATGGAACAAGTAAAGAGACTTGCCGGTAACGAGATTGAACAAGGTATAGGGACACCGACGATCTAATCTCGGGCAAGTGTCATACCGGTAGACAAAGGGAATTGTATACGGGATTGATTGAATCCCGGACATCGTGGTTCATCTGATGAGATCATCATGGAGCATGTGGGAGCCAACATGGGTATCCAGATCCTACTATTGGTTATTGACCGGAGAGGTGTCTCGATCATGTCTACATGCCTCCCGAACCCGTTGGGTCTACACACTTAAGGTTCGATGACGCTAGGGTTATAGGGAAATAGTGTACATGGTTACCGAAGGTTGTTCGGAGTCCCAGATGAGATCCCAAATGTCACGAGGAGCTCCAGAATGGTCTGTAGGTAAAGATTCATGTATAGGAAGTGAGGGTTTTGTTACCGGAACTTTTTTGGGCATCACCGGTAACGTACCTGGACCACCGAAAGGGTTCCGGGGGTCACTACAAGAAATTTGTTCATTATTGACCCTCTATTTTCGTCACTAAATCGTCATTACTTACATTTTATGACCTTTCCATGACCAAATTCGGAAGGTTAACAGTTGGCCGTCAAGAACGAACAAAGATGACCTTATAGAAATTTTGGTCGTAGATCTCTATTGACCAAAATTTTAGTTTGGTCATTACCCAATTGCCTGAGCCACGTAGGATCTGATGTGGCATTGCTAGTGACCAAATGGAATCATCTTAAATTTTACATCCCAGTCAACCAATCTAGCCTATATGGGCCTAGCCCAATACCTACTTTTTATTTACAAGCTTGTTCCCAGTGATTGGTCAGGATTTTGTTCTTACCAAGCATGTTTAGGCATAATTAAGCAAAGCAAGACTTTGTCCAACTATTTTAAGATACACTCACAGCGTCCATGCACTAATCATGCATGCCTAGAATTCCTTTGTTTGCACACTAGCTGAAAAGGGGTGACACAGTTAAGAAAATGGCATGAACATCTATCTTCTGTGGCTGCAAACAACATAGCAGCAGGTTTCAGTTACTACTGTCTACTGAACCCACCATTGATAAATTCCCTCACTGAGGCTGGCACCTTCAGAGCAACAGATTTTAGTTCCTATACATAGCAGTAGATTTGGCACATTCAGACATTAATCTTAGCAGCCACAAACACCTTCATCGATCTATAGTGCTTAGAAAGAAAAGAAAGGGACTGACCGATGCTGAAGTCTAAGGCGACGACGATAGTGAGGATGGCCCAGACGGGACTGCGAGTGGCACGGTCACCTTGGCCGCGTATAGGGGATTCCTGGGGGGCTTGAGCGCGAACGCACGCATCCCATTGGCGCTGCGAGCACCGCTACCTGCCTCACGGGCTGATCGTCGATGCCTCATCGCCGCCGATGCCAGAGCCGTTGGAGTTGACCCAGTCAAGCCCCCACTGGTCTAGCGACAAGCACATCATTCGCTGCTGCAGCAGAGGTGGCAGCGACCACATCGGTGATCCATCAAGCCCCGCCCTTCGCTGTGACGCATGCGGCTGGTGCGATAGCGGTTCTTGCTACCCACCGCCGTCGAGGTCTCGAGATGGTTGGTGGTTCCCACCTCCATCCTGGCGGCCTATCGCCGCAGTTGCGGGATGGTTAGGCCATGTTGAGTGGATTGGATGGATCTGGCTAGATTGAGGCCCGACTAAGAGGAGAGGAGGGGGTTATGAGCAGAGGGGGTGGCGGCGCTAGAGGGGGTTCAGGAGGAGTTAGGGCTTCATGCATTTTACTATATGACATGGGTTGTTCCGGGTTTGGGCCGAGAAGGCGCGCGCGGGTAACTGATTTGCGGGAAAATAGACTAGAAAATTTGGCACGAGTTGAAAAGTTGATGGACATATGGTGCGAGCCTAGAGAATGAGTTGGCACGAGCCCAAAAATTCACACACATTTGGCACTAACACAACACTGTTTAGCAGTGGCCAGTGGGTTCGATAGAAATTGCTAGTACCACCTAGTGTATAAGAAATTTGCCTAAAAAAACCTAGTATATAAAAAATAAATATTCTATTTTTGAGGCAAAAAAATGTATTCTATTTTGCTATTATGTAGCAAACTAACTTGAATTATAGTAATTTCAATTCTTATGTAGTTTGAGAAATTCTAGTTAAGCAACAACTGCACACAATAGAGAAATAAATATGCATACTCTATTTTTTTTTAAAACATGCAACAATCAGTAGAAAGTTTTCTAAATCATATACTCCAAAATACCAATCGTGGTTTAGTTCTAACTATTTTGGAACGGTGAGAGAGTAGTAGAAATATGACATCTAAATAATACATTAATAAGAGCGGCAGCAAGATCCATAGGTCTAGTGTTTCATGACCACACTAATATAAATAATCCACTATATGGGCCTAATGGTCTGCTTGTATTGCATAAGGTTTTGATTTTTTTCAAAGTGTTAAAATATGCATATTCGCCAAACGGAAAACATCAACAATATGAGCCATATATACATTTTTTCAAAGTGTTGATGAGGATTATCTATATGAGGATTATCTATATTATTTCATATCCAAATATTGCAAAAGGTTCTATAGATTTGTTGGTCCCACGCATCAAGTATGGGACTTACCAGATAGCTCACACATAGACAAAATTACTACACATATACATGACATAGAGGAGAAAATGTTGAGATGCCTGCTTAGTCACCCTTACTCACACCTATGACCATATTAATTTGCTCAAGGTGCACCTAAAATAAGTCCATGGGTAGTGTTATACATTTCATGACCAATTGACGTGATGAGGTTATGACCTTTTTGATACAAATTGTCACACTGGTGAGGGATTTAGACCCCCTTGGACACCCCTTGACCATTTTGTAAAATTTGGTCACTGATCTATGACCAATAAACCATGGTCGTTATATTTTTGTAATAAACGGATAAATTTCTTGTAGTGGGTCCACCGTGTGGGGCCACCAGCACCAGAGGGATGCGTGGGCCAAAGGTGGGAGGGAACCAGCCCCAGAGTGGGCTGGTGCGCCTCCACCAAGGCCCAAGGCGCAGCACAAGGTGGAGAGGGGGGCAAACCCTAGCGCAGATGGGCCTTAGGCCCACCTAGGGCGCCGCCCCTCCACTCTCCCTCTCTTAGCGCCGCCCAAGGCCATCTAGGGCTGGCCGCCGGCCCTAGGGTGGGAACCCTAGGGGCTGCACCTTCCCTCCTCCTCCTCCTATACATAGTGGGGGTTTTGGGGGCTGCCGACAGACCAATCTCTCTCTCCCTCTTGGCACAGCCCTGCCACTCCCCCTCCTCGTCCCCAGTAGTGCTTGGCGAAGCCCTGTCGGAGTACCATGCAGCTCCACCGTCACCACACCGTCATGCTGCTGGAGCTCTCCCTCAACCTCTCCTTCCTCCTTGCTGGATCAAGGCGTAGGAGACGTCACCGGGCTGCACATGTGTTGAACGCGGAGGCACCATTGTTCGGCGCTTAGATCAGAATCCACCGCGATTGGAATCACTGCGAGTACGACTCCACCAACCGCGTTCTAGTAACGCTTCCCCTTTGCGATCTTAAAAGGTATGAAGATGCACTCCCCCGTTGCTCGTTTCTGGTTTCTCCATAGATTGATCTTGGTGGGGTAGGAATTTTTTTGATTTTGACGGGGTTTATACCCCCAAGTAGGCCAAAGCTACAGAGTTCTCCCCTCTTCTCTTCAAGGAGGAACCGCGCGGCCGGCTAAACAAGGCTGGCTGGAGGATGCGCAATACGAGCCCGCCCCAGCTGGCGCCTCGACCGGCTGGTCGAGTAGCCGGTCGGACCCTTGGCCGACTAGTCAATTAACCGGCTGCCCACGAGCCGGTATTTCCGTTGGCTTCGGGACGGACACGCCCTATCCCGTCCCTTTGTCCGCGGGTACGACGACGCGACGCGACTGGCGAAATGGGAGACCCTATGGCTACAGTGGTCGCTTATGCATCGCTCTGCATGGCCACAGTTCAACAGTCCAGGCCGCTTACCCCGGTGAGCATGACCGGGTGGGGAAATAGTGACTGGCACGCCTCCGCCACTCGATTGCCTGTCCCGGCATGGCTACACTACCGCCGGCTGTACCGAAGGCATCGGCCGGCTGGCGCTAGACGACGCTCCCCAAGCGGCCCGTGCCGGGGTAGGTGGGCAAGAACCAATCGCGGTGCCAACCGGCGGGCCCTAACGGGAGATGGGACCGCTCGGCCGGCAGGCCCCGCCCACGACGAGATGATGCAAGCGGTGGGACCCTCTGGCTAGGCGGAGAGGCTGCCATCTGGGTCCCTCTTCCCGAGTACCTTAAGTATATTGTAAGAGCCGGGGGTTGGCCTATAAAACCCCCCGAGCCCCCTATGCAACGGGGACGAAAAAAGGGTGGACGAATGATCACCTACCCATGAAGCTCTCATACCCTCTCTGGTAGCTGTGGAAGACGAGTCAACTACTCTTTCTTCCTCCCCTAGATACAGCTCCAGGAGCACCCTTGTATACGTATCCACCTATCCAACGAAACCAAGCATGACTAGGGGTGTTACCTCCCTCGGAGGGCCCCGAACCTGGGTACGTCATGTGTCATGACCTCTCGTGCCCAATCTCGCACCCGGAGCCTATCGGCGTCTAATGGCCCCAACACCTCCGATAAGCCACCTCATGGCATCTATCGTGAGAAAACAACGACAGGTTTACTACTACGTCTCCCAACAACCCATGCTGTGGCAGGTGGGAGAGGACCAATCGCAGAGCCGGCTGGCGGGCCCCAGCAGGAACGGGACCGCTTAGCCGGTGGACCCTACGGACGATGAGACGACTCGAAGGGAATATTGTAGGTCGGGGGGTTGGCCTATAAAACCCCCGAGCCCCCTATGCAACGGGGACGGGTAATCACACGCCCACACCCACAAGGAACTCTCCTTACATATCATATTTAGCGAAGGAGGAAGACGAGCCGGCTACTCCTTCTTCTTCCTCTAGACACAGCTCTAGGAGCAACCCTGTAAACATTCCAATCCATCCAACTAGACCAAGCAGGACTAGGGGTGTTGCCTCCCACGGAGGGAAGTAAACCTGGGTACATCGTGTGTCACCACCGCTTGTGCCAAATCTCGCACCCTGGGCCCCTCGGCGTCCTCCGGCCCCAACCACCCACAATAAGCCTACCCATGGCATCTGTCATGAGAAAACGACGATAGTTGGCGCCCACCGTGGGGCCGTACGCGGCGCCGGCCGGATTCATGCTCCGGGCAGGACCCCTCACCATTCCCCGCCGTTGCCGCACGTCCAGGAGAAACCGCAGGCTCGTGGGGCTTGCTCTGGCATGCCCTGTGGGCAGGTTCACCGACCTCACGCTTGACATCGAAGCACTCACCGAGCGTTTTGCAAGGCTTAGTCTCGCCGAAACTCCGGCCGCTGACGAGTACCCCAGCCAGGTTCTTTTCTGCACCGGTCCGCCCACGGCTTTGGGCGCACTTGCTGCAAACCGGTCTGGCGGCTCCCACGATCGCGTGGGGGCAATGGTCATCATCTCCTCCACCTCCTCCGGACGTGTGCAGGCCGGGGCTGACGCCTCTACGGCCCGTGTGGGCACCTCCGACGCGCTCGGTGCGGCCCTCCGGGGCCTGAGCACCCCTATCGCCCTGACGGCAGACCTCGATGCCATCGCGACTGAGCTCGAGGCGGCTCCCCGCGTCCTGCTTGAGGACGCCACCGCCCTCACGGCCACGAGGCGCCACATGGAGGCCGCCCAGCGGGAATATGCTTCCGCCTACGGTCTCACCCCGGGTGGCACTGAGCCTAGCCGGCATGGGGCTGTGCGTGACTGCGGTCGCGTGGTCGCCGAAATCCTGGGCAGCAAGATGCCCGTCTAGGACACCCCCATGGCCAACCTGCAGGCCCTCAAGGTGTCCTACGAGGATTTGGCCACCTTGGAGGGCGAAGAACATGCCGCCCACGAGTGTCACATCAAGGAGCTCATCGACAATGCCGACGCGCAGCAGCATCTGCTCGCGCTGGGCGGCCCCGCCTTTGAAGGCTTCCGACTCGAGAGCGAGAAAACAGGGACTACTGGCTATCAGCCAGCTCAGCATTCCTGCTCCCCTCGCGTCTCCGGCTGCCGGGTCGAAGCAAACAAGCCCTGGCCCTCTCAGCTGCCAGGAAGCAAGTAGCCGGCTGTTAACAGCTGGCGCACCAACAACCCGCCTCGCAGCGGCCGCCACAACGAGGCACCGACGGCCGGCAGCCGGCGCAGCCGCGGGCATACTCCACCCCCACGACACGAGCCGGAATGATCGGCTCCACCCGCCATCTGCCCCGAGCTCTCGGCTCGGCTTGGTCCGCACGTCCCCCATAGCGAGAACAATGCTCGCCTCCGCATCGACCGGCTCGCACAGTCGGCCCTCCTCGAGTAGGAGGGCTTGATTGCCTCGGTCCGTTTTGGCCCTCGGATCCGCAATGAGCCGTTCCCTATCGGCTTTGCGCTCCCCGAGACACCTCGAAGTACAACGGGGCCGCCAAGCCCGAGGATTGGCTGATCGACTACACCAGCATGGTCGGCATTGCCAGGGGGAACCAGCAAGTAGGCATTCGCTACGCTCCCCTCATGCTAATCGGCTTGGCCCGCACCTGGCTCAACAGCCTAGCAGCCGACAGCGTCAACACCTGGACGGACCTTCAAGAGGCCTTCGTCGGCAACTTTGCCGGCACCTATAAGCGGCCTGGCCGCCCTCGTGAACTCACCATGTGCGTTCAGGGTCCGGATGTCACACCCAAGATGCGATCCTATCCTTATTTCGGCACAAGGGCCTCGACAGGGATAGAAGCGCACCTCATCGTGTTGCAAGAATGGATATCATTACAAGTACATGTACAAAAGAGATGAGTATATGGAATTCGCTTACACTCGCCACAAGCTACATCAGAGTCACATCAATACAACAACATACTCAAACATCATATAGAAGAGCAGGGTCCGACTACGGACGAAATCAAACGATAAAATGACATCCACCCTTGCTATCCCAGGCTGCCGCCTGGAACCCATCCTAGATCGATGATGATGAAGAAGAAGAACTCCAAATCAAACAAACATCGCGCTCACGTCAAATCATCGCATTACCTATACCTGCAATTGTTGTTGTAGTAATCTGTGAGCCATAGGGACTCAACAATCTCATTTCCAAGGGTATCAAGACTATTAATGCTTAATAGGTGAGGTATGGTTAAGTGGTGAGGCTGCAGCAAGCGACTAAACATTTATTTGAGTGGCTAACTTCCGAATATAGAAATTAAAGTATGGTGGTCTACGCATAACAGACATGAACTAGAAATGATCACTAACTGATCCTGAGCACCTACTTACGTCAAACATAACCCCACCGTCTTCTCTTTCGCATAAGAACTCATGAAAAGAGACAATCACGGTTACCCACCCAGTTGGTGTATTTTATTTGAGTTTACTTCAAGTTGGCTATGGACGGGTGTTAAACAAAGTATCCAAGTTTGCCACATAACCGCGGGCACGGCCTTCCGAAAGATTTAACCCTGCAGGGGTGCTCCAACTTATCCATCACAAATTAACCACACGCAGCGGGAATAACCTCAACCACGGATCTCGTGATCATCCTAGGAAATTCCAAAGGAAATACGACACCTCGAGATATCTCGAAGAATATTAGAGTTCCTCACTCAAGACGTTCGAGAAAGGTAAAACAAATCAAGCAAGGCCACCCGACGTGTCGACGAACCCGATAAGAGCCGCATATCTCGTTCTCAGGACACGACCGGATGGGACTAGCTACAGAGAAAAAAAACAATCCCCGAGTTTCCTCGAGGCGGCCCCGCAGGCAGCCCATTTTGGACCAACACTCATGAGGAGGACTGGCCCGGGTTGTTGATTAATTATCCACGGGGTGATCATGCCCTATGCAAATTTTAGTTGTTATCAAGCAAATAGTACCAATGTTGGGCCTTGCCAGACAAGTTTTATCCTAACACGAAAAGCAGGGGGGTCCCCATAACAACCCCGAGCATGTTAGGAGCGCTCAATTATGGAACATAACACCGGTTCACAAGTAACTAGGGCGGCAAGAGTGGAACAAAACACCGAGCAAAAGGCCTAGCCTTCCACCCTTTACCAAGTGTATAAGTGCATTAAATTAAATAGCAATAATATTGTGATAACAAAAGAATGTCCATGTTGTCACATGGAAGCAAATGCACCTGCAGCTAGAAACGCTATAAGAAGGGCTGAGCACGCGGTAACATAGCCAAACAAAGGTTTGCTGGGATGTGGAGGGGTTAGAGGCTCTCATGGCAATGTTGGGAGGCTTGACAAACAAGTGGTAGGTAGCGAGACATAGCGATAAAAGCGAGACAACTAGCATAGCAATGATAGTAGTGGTATCCAGGGAAATGTGTCATCTTGCCTGAGATCCCCGTCGGAAGAAGATCGAGTCCATGAAGAAGACGAGCCAACATAGTGGAACGAATCCTCACACTCCGAAGGCTTTCGAAAGTCTATTGAGAAGAAGCAATCCGAAACAAACAATCAACACAAGATACACCACAACATATGCATGATATGATGCGCAAGCAATTATGATGCATGCCGTTTCAATATGCAACGCATGGAATGGCAAGAACAACAAACAACTACTACACATTAAGTGACGTTCAATATGCAACGAGTTACATATTGTAGAAACTCCATGTGTGAATTATTTAGTTCACTCTTGTTAGGTACATGGCAATATTAAATGTTGTTAAACATGGCAAGAGGTGAAGCATAAGTAAACTATCTATCAATGCATAAACTAACTATCTAGATATTATGAAACTCCATCCAATTCTACACATTTACATAAAAGGTTTGATTATTTTGGGGCACGGTTAAACAACGTGTGCAAATGCGAAATATGGCATTTATGCAAAATAACAGAATATGGCATGTTAAATTTAGGCATGGATGAAATTGGCATATAATTAACCTACACATTATTCTAAGCATTTTTCATATATAAAATATTTTTATATGATGTACGGTTTTTTAACTATTAACGTTTTAAAAAAATGCACTAGGGCCTACACACGAATAAAATAAAAGAAATGCGCGGGGAGGGGGGAACTGGGCTCACCATGGGCCTTGGCCCATTCAGTGGCAGGGGAGGTAGCTGGCCTTGGCCCACCGGCGGGTCAACGCGAGCGGGAGCGGCGTCCGGTCGCCGATCTCCTCCCCACAGAAACGAACGACGGCACTGGCAGGTGCTACTCCGGTGCGTATGCGAAGGCCTGAGGCGGGGATGGATGGATCTGGCCGAGGGGATCCCGGATCCGGTGGCGGCATCTCCATTCCCGGCGACTGTGAAAGGACACCATGGGGGGGTCCTGCGGGAGAGAGACAGATGGCAAGGTGAGGAGGAGAGATAGGGAAGGAGAGAGAGAGAGGAAGGCAAGGGCGGCGAGGTCCGGCAGACGCTGGCGAGGCTCCGGCTAGAGGGAAGCTCCGGCATGGCCTCCGGAGAAGAGGTCGCGGCAGGGGAGGGCGCTGTGCTCGGGGCTCGGGAGGCAAGGCAGCGAGTTGCGGGAGCCTGCGGGGGAGCGAGCAGAGGCGGCGCGCCTTCCGGCCCGGAGCGGGCCCTGGAAGGAGAAGGGTGTCTGCTGGTTGGGGCGGCACGGAATTCGAGATGGAGCTAGGGTTATGCCAGATTAGGCAAGCTAGGGTGTCTATTTATAGTTTAGGGGCTAGGGATGATGGTTTCTGTCCGTTTTCGGACCGTTCGATCTCGTCGGACGGCCCGGAAGTGGAGGGGGCTACGGTGGCTGTGTAGATGGGCTAGGTGGGTAAGATAGGGAGGTTTGAGGCCCATGACACGAGGGTTTTAAAACACCGATAAACGTCCGACGAATAACTGATGACCGCACTAGTACGGATGACCGACGGGGTAACAAACGAACTTAGAATGCGACGAAATTCGACGGGCGGTCTACCTACAATATAACAAGACCGCACGCCAAGTTTCCACCCAATCCAAGAATATTTTTTGCACGCTTTTAAAAACGGTTTTATTTAACGATGCCACGGGCACGTGCATGTGTGGTTGGTCTCGAAACGGGCAACAACAAGAACGGAGAGAACCGGCAACTACGAATGGATGCAAGTTTTCAAAGACATGTGATGATGCTATGCAGATGATGCGAATGATGCAATAATGAATGCGACAACCAGACGAAACACAGACGAGAATGGAAATAAAAGGGGAATCTTCTGGAATCTTCTGGAGTGTCGGTCCCGAGCTGTTACAACTCTCCTCCACTACATGAGGATCTCGCCCCGAGATCTAGAATAAGAAGGGGAAGAGAAAGAGCCAAAGGTAAAACTTAGTTGCTTCTTTGACAAACTAATGAAGCCAATGAAACATGAAGGTTGGAAGAGATGAATAATAACATGGGAACAAGCAAGAATTCACAAGAAATTTTGGCAGCACTTCGGTAGGAAAGAGAGGCAAAATTTGATATGATGGAAACAAATTGAAAGAGATACACCAAACTTTGGTTGGATTAGACTCAAAACTTCATAAGACAGGAGGATCATGAAAGATTCACAGCACCCCGGTTAAATGAATAAGCAAAAAAGAACATGATCTTGATAAAACAAGATGATGGTTCGAAGAGAGCATCAACACCACACCTCCGGAACAAAGAATAGAAGCTAGATCTTTGAAGAGAAGAGAAATAAGAAGAAAATGACAACTTCTACCACCAATGCATTGAAAAGCTTGGTTGAACGGAGTTGATGGAGAATCAACAATGAAAAGAATAGCTTCTTATGGGCTTATTGAAAACATCTCAAAATTCTGAGGTGACAACCTGCCACAACAGAAACAATTGATTGCTAGAGAGGAACAAGGTATGCAAAACTTCTTTCACCAAGAAGAGGAGGAGAAGACTTCAATCATTTATGACACCATGATAGCAACAATCCTTCGAAAATGCTTTAGATGAAATCCAACCCAAGATAACTCCGAGAAAACAAGATGGGTTTCCTTATCTTATTCTTGACAATATTTCCTTCGAGACTCCTCATAGTCAATAATTTAACAACACCATCTTAAAAGACAATGGAGAAGGAATTGAGCTTAGAAATCCAAAATAAGGAACACTTGAGCACCTCCAACAAGAATCTTGAAGAACACTTGAAAATGAAAGAAATCTTCATGAACCACCATGAAGAACCTCCGGAAGAACTCTGAAACGAAAGGATGATAGAAAGAATTGAAGGATGCAAAAAGAACAAGATTGGACCTTCCAATGATTTAGATGATGCTTCGAAAAGAGATATTTGAGCAACTTGAACTCTGGAAAAAAAGATGAGAACACTTGAAATCGAGAATTGATATCATGAACAACTCCGGAAGAAGGATTGAAATCACTTGATGAAACAAGAATAAGAATTATGATATGCCTATCCTTTATGAAGTTAAATTGATGACAAGCAACGGATTTCACACACCACCGATTCTTCTTGCAAGGAATTGAAGAGAGACAGATAGATCACACACTTGAAGAAGTCTTGCGCGAGAACACCGGTAAGAATTAGAAACAAAAGAGGATAATGCAAATGAATGATATAACATGAGAACGAAGAGAGGATGATCCACCTAATAGAAAACTTGAACGAATAACTAGAAAGAATTAGAAACTAAAGAGAACACATGATAATGAAGAGATCAAGATTTGTCTAATAGGAACTGAACAAGGCACCAGAATAATTGAGATACGAATGAAGGAAGAACAATTGAGAAGAATTTGAGAATGAAAGCTGAAAGCTGAGAACGAAGAAATCTTCTGAAATGATGGCCTTCAGGAGGATCGAGAAAAGAAAACAATTATGAATGCACCGGATAGATCTGGGAGAAATTACTCATGATCAAAACAATTTGAGATGATAGCAACAAGCTGAAACCATGAATCTCTAGAAGATTGGATTAAGATTTAAGAGAACTCTCCTTCGGTCTTCAATGCTGAGAATGATGACGAGAAACAACACCACGAATTACTGAGACACTCCAGAACAATGAATAAAGAAAAGGTTGAGCAACAATGAAAATGATTAAGAAGCGATCATGGAAGAGGAATATGACTGATGAAAATCATTCTTACATCATACTGAAAAGAACTTGAGGACATCTTCGGAAAGATTAGAAGACTCAGGTAAGATCCTGGGAAAAACCTGTGGGTTATGGGCCCACTCAAAAGAAACCACCATGGAATAATTGATTAAAAGAGAGATTACACCGATACAAATTAAGAACTTGATGATATGAGACCCTTGAAATAACTTAAGAGGACAAGAATGAGAATGAATGTCTTCTGAGATATCTTCAACACCCCGGATAGAATAGAGAGGGATGAATAAACAAGAGAGGCTTGATAAAGAATTCCAACATGGTAGAGCAAATAGAGAATAAAAATGATATGATGAACACCAAGAACTTGAATTGAATCCACCGGAAAAGAAAACAAAGATGAATACTAATAAATGAAAACTTGAGCACTGAGCATCTTCATAAAGAATCATCGGAGAAGAATAACAACGAGAACAAAGAATATGAGGATAGATCTGAAATTGAAACTCCTGAGAATATTCACAAAGAATCACTGGAGACAAGATGGAAGAAAAGATAGCAGAAGCAATACATGAATAGAAAAGACACTTGGATGAGAATTCAATCATTGAGAAAAAAGGGCGGGAGGGAGGGAAAAACAAAGAAAACTTGGAACAGTTGGGATGAACTCTGGGAAAGAATAAGAGGATTGATCTTGCAATATTGGAGATGATAGAATTATCTTAGAAGAGAAGCACACCGGTAGGAAAAGAATTGATAAGATAACTTGATTGGCAAAAGAATCTGCAATCCCACGGAAATATGAGAACACTACTTAGCACGATATGAAATCACCACTTGACATCGAAGCAACTTGAATTACCGTATTCAAAATAAAACAAAGGATGAGGCTTATGAAACAAGCCAGAACAAATACATACCCACTATGTACTTGTTGGAAAGATAATCCTAGGTACCTACTTGAGTTCCCACCTAAGAACTTCCGAAAACTTTCTAGTAATGCAATCTGGTGTGGGGGGATACAAGGAGGAAATATCTCACACAACTAGCAATCCTACACCCCAACTATATCCATCCTTCAACACATAACCAGAGGCTTTCGCAAGTCCATCTAACTCAGATCCTCGAACTCACAACGATACTAACCATGGTGGTACCCCGGACGCCTCCCTAGTACTGGGTGACTCCGATCTTATCTCACCATGACAAGTATTGAAGCAATGCCGAACACCCTCCATCCTGAGATACTAAGGAAGTTGAATGATAACAATGTGCCTACATTCCCTGGAGCTTGACTACCCGGAAGAAATCAAGTCAGATAGGAGGCACCAAGACAGAACCCTGTCACATCGGTATCATATAAACTCCAAAATACCCACGTGATCCTAAAAAAAATTGAGCGAGAAGAGGAGTAGACTCAAAATTCCTAAGTCGAATACCTCACCAGAGCATAGAAGAGGAGTAAAAGAATCCTACTCTCCGATATAACTAGACTCAAAATAGTAATTTACTAGACTCGACTCGGCCAAGTTCGATCAATCAAGGGGGCTCCTAGGTCGGTACAGGCTCTGATACCAACTTGTCATGCCTAAGATGCGATCCTATCCTTATTTCGGCATGAGGGCCTCGACAAGGATAGAAGCGCATCTTGTTGTATTGCAAGAATGGCTATAATTACAAGTACATGTATAGAAGACATGAGTATATGGAATTGGCTTACACTCGCCACAAGCTACATCAGAGTCACAGCAATACAAAGAACATACTCAAACATCATACAGAAGAGCAGGGTCCGACTACTGACGAAATCAAACGATAAAATGACATCTACCCTTGCTATCCCAGGCTGCCTCCTGGAACCCATCCTAGATCGATGATGATGATGATGAAGAAGAAGAAGAACTCCAAATCAAACAAACATCCCGCTCATGTCAAATCATCGCATTACCTGTACCTGCAACTGTTGTTGTAGTAATCTGTGAGCCACAGGGACTCAGCAATCTCATTTCCAAGGGTATCAACACTATTAAAGCTTAATAGGTCAGGTATGGTTAAGTGGTGAGGATGCAGCAAGCGACTAAGCATTTATTTGAGTTTCTAACTTACGAGTACAGAAATTAAAGTATGGTGGTCTACGCATAATGGACGTGAACTAGAAATGATCACTAACTGATCCTGAACACCTACTTACGTCAAACATAACCTCATCGTGTTCTCTTTCGGATAAGACCTCACGAAAAGAGACAGTCACGGTTACGCACCTAGTTGGTGTATTTTATTTGAGTTTACTTCAAGTTGGCTATGACCTGGTGTTAAACAAAGTATCAGAGTTTGCCACATAACCGTGGGCATGGCTTTCCTAAAGATTTAACCCTACAGGGGTGCTCCAACTTATCAATCACAAATTAACCACACGCAGCGGGAATAACCTCAACCACGGATCTCGTGATCATCCTAGGCAATTCCAAAGGAAATCCGACACCTCGAGATAGCCCAAGGAAGATCAGAGTTCCTCACTCAAGACGTTCAAGAAAGGTAAAACAAATCCAGCAAGGCCGCCCGACGTGTCAACGAACCCGATAAGAGCCACGTATCTCGTTCTCTGGACACGACCGGATGGGACTAGCTATAGGAAAAAAACCAATCCCCGTGATTCCTCGAGGCGGACCCGCAGGCAGCCCATTTTGGACCAACACTCATGAGGAGCACTGGCCCGAGTTGTTGGTTAATTATCCACGAGGTGATCATGCCCTATGCAAATTTTAGTTGTTATTAAGCAAATAGTACCAATGTTGGGCCTTGCCAGACAAGTTTTATCCTAACACGAAAATCAAGGGGGTCCCCATAACAACCCCGAGCATGTTAGGAGCGCTCAGTTAGGGAATATAACACCGGTTCACAAGTAACTAGGGCGGCAAGAGTGGAACAAAACACCGAGCAAAAGGCCTAGCCTTCCACCCTTTACCAAGTGTATAAGTGCATTAAATTAAATAGCAATAATATTCTGATAACAAAATAATGTCCATGTTGTCACATGGAAGCAAATGCACCTGCAGCTAGAAACGCTATAAGAAGGGCTGAGCAAGCGGTAACATAGCCAAACAAAGGTTTGCTGGGATGTGGAGGGGTTAGAGGCTCTCATGGCAAAGTTGGGAGGCTTGACAAACAAGTGGTAGGTAGCGAGACATAGCGATAAAAGTGAGACAACTAGCATAGGAATGATAGTAGTGGTATCCAAGGAAATGTGTCATCTTGCCTGAGATCCCGCTCAGAAGAAGATCGAGTCCATGAAGAAGACAAGCCAACGTAGTCGAACGAATCCTCACACTCCGAAGGCTTTCGGAACTCTATCGAGAAGAAGTAATCTGAAACAAACAATCAACACAAGATACACCACAACATATGCATGATATGATGCACAAGCAATTATGATGCATGCCGGTTCAATATGCAACGCATGGCATGGCAAGAACAACAAACAACTACTACACATTAAGTGAAGTTCAATATGCAATGAGTTACATATTGACGAAACTTCACACTTGAATTATTTAGTTCACTCTTGTTAGGTACATGACAATATTAAATGTTTTTAAACATGGCAATAGGTGAATCATAAGTAAACTATCTATCTAGGCATCTTAAATGAGGCCGGAAACAACTTATAGTATTTCCGAAAAGACCTCATATGTTAATTTCGAAATTGGTCCAGATCTGAACTAATCATATTTTATATTTTTTAAACCACAGAATAAATTATACCATGTTATTATACACATCGTTCTAGTCAATTTACATATATGGAACATCTGAAATGGAGCTACGGTCTAAAAGATATGAGCAACACAAGATGCACATGTCATGAATGCAAGTGCATGGAAAATACAATCACAAACATTTCAAATCATGAATGTAGCAAGATATTATGATACTACATGAAATTCTAAGCAAGTTTCATGTATGGCATGTCCAAAACGGAGCTACGGTTCAACCACAAACACCAAAACAAGTTTTAGTTGAAATCTGCCCAAAACAGCAAGATAGCATTTTGCACACATCAAAACAACAAGTTACACTATTCTAAAATGCACAAACTAAGCATGGGGTAGTAGCATACAACACATATTTCATTTCATCTTCACATATCATATTCAAAACATGCATGGATCACATCGTAGGAAGCTCACAAGGTGGCTACTTGAAAACAGTTTCAGACTTGGTGAAAATAGCAGTTTTAACAATGCAGTTTTTATCACGAAGGCATATTACCCGCAGTGAAACTATATGCTACAGGTCATATTATGGCATGAAACTTAACAACATACTAAAGGACATTATCAACTACAAGTAACTCCATTACACCTACCACAAAAGGTTCTAGATCACTAGCAAAACACATGGCAAGACAACAACAAAATATTACAGATTCCAGACATAGAAATATTTTGGACACTCAAAACAGTAGTAATTTTATAGCATGTTGACAACAACAAAATAACACCTAAACATGCATTTCTATGACAAGCAAAATGTCCAGGGGCTAGGACACATATCAAAGGGCATTTCTCATGTTCAAAAACATTTCATATCATGTATGTATTAAATCACAAAAAATAACCAAAGGGCATCACAGCAAAAATGACATGCACACAAAAATGTTCAAATGACAAAACTAAATGCACAGATAAATTACATGGATGTTTCTACCCCGAGAACATATATAATATACATAGGTTCATGTGGAAAAATAATCAAAATTAATTATGCAAGTTATGGCATAATTTGTTAGCAAGTCATTTATGCAAAATAAATGCAAACTCCATGCCAACATTTTTATCATGCATGAAAATGCGATATTATGAAGTTCCATCCAATTCTACACATTTATATAAAAGGTTTGATTAATTCGGGGCACGGTTAAACATACGTGTGCAAATGCGAAATATGGCATTTATGCAAAATAACAGAATATGGCATGTTAAATATTTTAGGCATGGATGAAATTGGCATATAATTAATCTACACATTTTTCTAAGCATTTTTCATATATAAAATATTTTTATATGACGTACGTTTTTTTAACTATTAACATTTTAAAAAATGCACTAGGGCCTACACACGATAAAAATAAAAGAAACGCGCCGGGGTGGGTGGGACTGGGCTCCCCATGGGCCTTGGCCCATTCGGTGGCAGGGGAGGCAGCTGGGCCTAGCAGAGGGAGCTGGTCTTGGCCCACCTGCGGGTCAACGTCAACGCAAGCCGGAGCGGCATCCGGTCGCCAATCTCCTCCCCATAGAGATGAACGACGGCGGCAGGTGCTACTCTGGTGCGCATGCGACGGCCTGAGGCGGGGATGGATGGATCCGGCCGAGGGGATCCTGGATCCGGTGGCGGCATCTCCATTCCCAGCGACTCCGAAGGGATCTGCGAGCTCGGAGGTAGGGAGGACGCGATGGGGGGGTTCCTGCGGGAGAGAGAGATGGCAAGGTGAGGAGGAGAGATGGGGAAGGAGAGAGAGAGAGGAAGGCAAGGGCGGCGAGGTACGGCGGACGCCGGCGAGGCTCCTGCTAGAGGGCGGCTCCGGCATGGCCTCTGGTGACGAGGTCGCGGCAAGGGAGGGCGCTGCGCTCGGGGCTCGGGAGGCGAGGCAGCGAGCTGCGGGAGCCTGCGGGGGAGCGAGCGGCGATGGCACGGCTTAGGGCCTGGAGCGGGCCCTGGATGGGCCTAGGCGGGCCGCGGAGGCTGGAGGAGGGAGAAGGGTGGCTGCTTGTTGGGGCGACACGGAATTCGAGGTGGAGCTAGGGTTACGCCAGATTAGACAGGCTAGGGTGTCTATTTATAGTTTAGGGGCTAGGGATGACGGTTTATGTCCGTTTTCTTACCGTTCGATCTCGTCGGACGGCCCGGAAGCGGAGGGGGCTAAAGTGGCTGTGTAGATGGGCTAGGTGGGGAAGACTAGGAGGTTTGCGTCCCGTGACACGAGGGTTTTAAAACACCAATAAACGTTCGACGAATAACCGATGACCGCACTGCTACAGATGACCGACGGGGTAACAAACGAAATCGGAACGCGACGAAATTCGACGGGCGGTCTACCTACAATATAACAAGACCGCACGCCAAGTTTCCACCCAATCCAAGAATATTTTTCACACGCTTTTAAAAACGGTTTTATTTAACGATGTTGCGGGCATGTGCATGTGTGGTTGGTCTCGAAACGGTCAACGGGAGGAACGGAGAGAACCGGCAACTACGAATGGATGCAAGTTTTCAAAAACATGTGATGATGCTATGCAGATGACGCGAATGATGCAATGATGAATGCGACAACCAGATGAAACACACACGAGAATGGAAATAAAAGGGGATTCTTCTGGAATCTTCTGGAGTGTCGGTCCCGGGCTGTTAGACTGGGCGAGTCCCTCCGCGACTACCTCACTCGGTGGACCGAGCTCCGCAACTCCTGCGAGGGGGTGCGCGAGGTGTAGGCCATACAATACTTCATCGAAGGCTGTCGAGACGGCACCCCCCAAGCACAAGCTTGTGTGCTACCAGTTGGCCACACTTGCCGAGCTAATGACCAAGGTAGACAAATACGCCACAGCCAATTCAGCCGTCCAGTTCAAGGCGACCCCGCCCGCCAAGGTGATGACGACACCCGCAACATCCCTGCCGGCTGCCGACAACCGGCAGCCTAGAACAACAAACGCAAGAATGATCAGCTGGATCCCCTCTACAAGAGCCGGAGGTCACCACCATCGAGGAGCAGGAGCCGGCTGCCCAGTCTTCTAGCCAGTGCCAGCACACTGGCAAGGCTGCCGGGCAAGCGAAGCTTACCTTCGAGCAGATGCTTGACCACCCCTACAAGAACCACTCAGGGGCCAAACCCTCTACACATATGCTCCGGCTGTGCAGCTTCTCACAGCGATTGGCCCGAGAGGACGGCCTTCCTGCTCCTCCCGTGCCGCCTGCCCGCGCCCTGGTCCCAGCCCTAGCTACCGCCCCGCCTTCGGCTCTGACTCCGACCCAGAACGATGGTCGTCTGATCGACCAGTTCCCAAACCAGGACGGCTGTTATGTCGTCTTCACCAGTGAAGAGATGAGCAAACATGCTCCGCGCCGGCTCCATCGTGAGGTGAACGCTACCATGCCGGCAATTCCCCAGTTCATGCACTCGTCGGAGAAGCCTGTCACCTGGAGCCGAGTGGATCATCCCGCCGTGATGCCGAGTCCCGGCAGCTATGCCCTGATCCTCGGCCCCACCATCGCCACCGAGAAGCGCACCTGCCGCTTTTCACGGGTGCTGGTAGATGGTGGCAGCAGCATCAACATCCTTTACCTCGACACGATGAGCAAGCTGGGGCTGAAGATAGCAGACCTACAGGCGAGCCGGACGGTCTTCCATGGCATCGTGCTGGGGAAGTCCTGCTCCCCTTTCAGCAAGATCACGCTCGACGTCCTCTTCGGCGGACCCGACCACTTCCTCCGTGAGCCGGTGCTGTTTGAGGTCATGGATCTCACAAGTCCTACCACATGCTTTTGGGCCGGCCGGTCCTTGTCAAGTTCATGGTTGTCCCCCATTACGCTTACCTCAAGCTCAACATGCCGGGCCCCAAGGGAATTATCACAACCACGGGTAACTACAAGATATGGATCGAGTGCACTCGAGATGGCAGCCGGCTAGCCGAGTCCCTAGAAATTACCAAGGAGAAGTGACAGCTCGACCGGCTCGTGGCCCTTGCAGCCAGCCAGCCGGCCATGCCGGCTCCTCCCTCGCAGTTCGTCGGCGAGGCCTCGTTCCAGCCGTCCAAGGACACCAAGCAAATCCCCCTCGATCCGGCCAACCCTGCTCAGTGCATCACCATCGGCTCCCGCCTAGACAACAAATAGGAAGGCAAGCTCGTTGACTTCCTCCATGAGAATCCGACATCTTTGCATGGTCCCCCAAGGACATGTCGGGTGTTCCGAGGAAGTTCGCCAAGCACAAACTATACATTTGGCCAGACGTCAAGCCGGTCAAGCAAACCCTACACCATTTCATCGAGGAGAAGCGACATACTATAGGAGAAGAGATCGCCCGGCTGCTCGCAGCCGGGTTCATCATGGAAGTTTTCCACCCAGATTGGCTGGCCAACCCAGTCCTGGTGCTGAAGAAGAACAAGACCTAGCACATGTGCATCGACTACACCAGCCTGAACAAGGCGTGCCCCAAGGACCCATTCGCCTTACCGCGGATCGATCAAGTCATCGACTCCAGGGCCGGCTGCGACTTGATGTCCTTCCTGGACGCCTACTCCGGCTACCACCAGATCAAGCTGGACCCGGAGGACCGGCTCAAGACCTCCTTCATCACGCCCTTTGGGTCCTACTTCTACATCACCATGTCCTTCGGCCTGAAGAACGTAGGCGCCACCTTCAAGTGGTGTATGCAGAAGTGCCTCCTACCTCAGATAGGCAGGAACGTCCACGTCTACGTCGACAACATCATCGTCAAAACCAAGAAGCACTTCAACCTCCTCGACGATCTCCGGGAGACCTTCACGAACCTATGCGAGAACAAGATCAAGCTCAACCCAGATAAGTGTGTCTTCGGCGTCCCAGCCGGCCAACTCCTGGGTTTCTTCGTGTCCGCCCGCGGCATCGAAGCTAACCCTGAGAAGATCAACGCAATCGAGCGCATGCCCAAGCCGACCCGGCTCCGCGACGTCCAGAGTTCACCGGCTGCCTCGCCTGGGGGAGAAGGCCCTGTGCCTCTATGGGCTCCTTCAAAAGATGGCACTTGTCGAGCCGGGTCACACCAAGAAGTAGGGCATGTTCGATTGGCCCAACGAGGCGAACAAGGCCTTTCGCGGCCTCAAGAAGGCTCTCACCTGTGCGCCATCCTGGCCGCGCCGGCTGAGAAGGAACCCTTGCTCGCCTACATCGCGACGACCACCCACATCATCAGCGTCGTCCTGGTGGTCGAGCGAACGGAGGAGGGCAAGCCCCTGCCAATATAGCGTCCTGTCTACTACCTCAGCGAGGTCCTTTCCGCCTCCAAGCAGAACTACCCCCACTACCAGAAGATGTGCTATGGCGTATACTTCTCCGCCAAGAAAGTCAAGCAGTATTGCCAGGATCACACCGTCACCGTGGTAAGCATGGCCCCGCTCGGCGAGATCATGAGCGGCCAGGACTCCAACGACCAGATCGCCAAGTGGGTCATCGCACTTGCCGATCACGAGATCCGGTACGAGCCATGCACCGCCATCAAGTCACAGGCGTTGGCTGACTTCCTCGTCGACTAGGCGGCGACTGAGTTCGAGTCGCGTCCCCCAGACTCCATGCATTGGCGGATGCATTTCGATGGCTCAAAAATGAGGACCGGCCTATGTGTCGGCATAGTCCTCTCCTCTCTGAAAGACGACCAGCTCAAGTACGCCCTCTAGATCCACTTCGCAGCCTCCAACAACATGGCCGAGTACGAGGCCATCATCCACGGCCTTTGGCTCGCCAAGGAGATCGGTATCAAGCACATCCTATGCTTTCGCGACTCTGACCTCATGGTGCAGCAGGTCTCTGGCGAATGGGACGCCAGGGACACCAACATGGCCAGCTACCGCTTCCTCGTACAACACCTCACTGGCTCCTTCGAGGGTTGTGAGTTTCATCACGTCCCACGGGCAAACAACGAGGTGGCCGACGCGCTAGCAAAGATCGGCTCCACCCGGCAGGCCATCCCAGCTGGCGTCTCTCTCGAGCGGCTGCTCAAGCCATCGATCAAGCCTTCCCCGGAATCGAAATCCATCTTCGTGTCGGCAGACGCTGCCGGCCAATCGGCGGCTCTGGCTGCCCCTTCGGTATCTTCGCCACCGGCTCCCTCAACCTTGGCTGCCTTGCCGACATTAGTTGATCCGGCTGCGTCCGAGGCCGCCGGCTCCAACGACGTGGTCATCATGATGATAACCGACAAGCCAGCCTTGAGGACTGGCGGGCCGGCCCCGGGGACTAGCGAGCCGGTCCCGGGGACTGATCATCCGAGCCGGGGGCTCCCGAGCCAGCCCTCGTCTCGGCTCCCTCGTGGGCTCGGCCTATCTTGGCATTCCTCCTACGTGGCGAACTCCCCCAGATAAGGCCATGGCGAGGCAAGTCCAGCGTCGAGCCTCGGCATACAGCATCATCAACAATGAGCTCGTCCATCGCAGCACCGCTGGCGTCTTCCAGTAGTGTGTCGAGCCGGAAAAGGGTCCAGAGATCCTCCTCGACATCTACCAGGGCGAGTGTGGGCACCACGCCGCCTCTAGGACCGTGGTGGCCATGGCCTTCCGCCACAACTTCTACTGGCCCACCGCTCTTGAGGTGGCCAAGAAATTGGTCGACGGATGCGAGGGCTTCCAGTGCTTCAGCAGGCAAAGCCACCTACCAGCATCGGCCCTCCAGACCACCCCCCTCTCGTGGACCTTCGCCGTCTGGGGGATGGATATGGTGGGTCCCTTCAAGACCTCACGAGGCGGCATGACACATTTGCTGGTGGCTGTTGACAAATTCACCAAGTGGATCGAAGCACGACCAATCAAGAAGCTGGGCGGCCCCATGGTCGTCCGGTTCATCGGTGACATTACGGTTCACTACAGCATCCCCCACAGCATCATCACCGACAATGGCACGAACTTCGCCAAGGGCGCGCTCGCACGTTTCGACTCCAAGAAAGCAATCCGGCTCGACCTGGCCTCCGTCGCTCATCCACAGTTGAACGGCCAGGTCAAGAGGGCAAACGGCCTCATCCTGTTCGGCATCAAGCCCCGACTCGTAACACCGCTGGTAAGGTCAGCCGGCTGCTAGGTTGGCGAGCTGCCGACTGTCCTTTGGAGCCTCGGGAGCACCCCCAACCGATCAACAGGCTACACGCCCTTCTTCCTTGTGTATGGGTCCGAGGCAATCATCCCCACCGACATCGAGTTCGACTCGCCTCGGGTTGGCCTATACACGAAGAAGGACGCAAAGGAGGTGAGACAAGACGGCATCGACTTACTTGAAGAAGCCCGCGAGCTGGCCTTGAGCCGAACGGCAATCTACCAGTAGAAGATCCGACACTACCACAGCAAGCGTATCCGATCGCTCTCCTTTCATGAAGGGACCTGGTGCTCAGGCGGATCCAGCGGACAGCCGGACAACACAAGCTGTCCTTCCCATGGCAGGGCTTGTTGATCGTCAGCAAGGCGTTGCACAACAATGCATACTGCCTAATAGACGCCCAGAAGCCGCAGAAGCACAAAAGGGACGCCTCCGGCGAGGAGACCGAGCGCGCATGGAACGCGACACTCCTCCGTCCGTTTTGTTGCTGAAAAGACTAGTGTATGTATGTATCCCTCCTCCTTTGGGCTCATGAATGCAATGGATACCCCAGGACGGCTCTTGGGGCACGCCCTTTTTGTTTCCCTTGAAGGTTTCCTCACTCACCATCTCCCCCACCCGGCTCTCGGGCCCAGGGGCTCGCCGGCTGGTCCTAGGTCGCCTCTCTCAAAAAATTGACCAAGTAGTGTGAGCCGAGCAAGCCCTCTCCACCCTCCCAGCTATTGATCCGGCTCCCGCCTGTCCGGCTGATGGGGCCTCGGGGCAGCAAAGCTTAGCTCATACGAAAGATTGATCGCAAAGGAAATGCCGACTAGGCCCAGCGGGATCACCGCCTCGCCTCTTCCACTCTACTTATCCTAAAAAGCTCTCGCGGTTCCTAAGTTCAGAACCGGCTCCCTCAAGGCGGATGCCCCAACCCAGCTATAGACCGGCTCCCGGCTGTCGGGCTAGCGGGGCCGAAACCAAAGGGGAAAAGGGGCAAAATAGAAGGAACCAAAAGGGCAAAAAATGGTAAGGAGGAGCAAGCACGCGCAATAAGGAAAACACACCAAATATTCACAATACGAATCTTAAAGACAAAAGAGGACCATGGCCATCACGGTTTAGTACATTACACCCCCAGTGGGTGGTCTTAAAGCCTAACATGCAGGAGAAAGAAAAAAAGATAAGACACACCGAGGCTGAGGCCACCGGCGCGTCACCAACCGGCGCATCGCTGGGCGACTCGACTCCCGTCTCGAAGGTGGTTGTGGCCTTCGGGTCAGCCTTCTTGGGTTTCAAGGCGGCCACCGCGGTCTTAGTCATCTCGCCGCTGGATTCGGTGCTCTCGTCGGCAACCTCCTCATCCTTCGGATCTTGGGGGATGCCAAAGGAGTCTTCAGGCACCGGCTCGTTGTCCTCGCCAAGGGCCGGCAGGAGCTCATCTGGGTCGACGTACAACATGAGCTCATTGGCCAGCTCATCCCGCATAGTCGCCAGCCGGCCCAAGTCCATGCCGCGATACCACGACGTGATGAACCGGAGCGCCATCTGTGCACCGGCTCGGGCCGCTGATGCCCCAGGCCTCAAACCGGGCCACGGCCTTCTCCAGCCACAAGGACACGAAGTTCTTCGGTGCCCCGCCACGGCCCAGCCACAAGGGAGCAATAATCTCCTTGTCGGCCGTCTTCAGCCCCTCCACGCTCCGGTCGAGGTGGATCAGCCAGTTTTCAATGGAGAGCCCAAGCTCCACCACATCCCATGCGGTGTCCTCCTCAATGGAGCGCCCGCGCGCCCGAAGACATTCCCGGTGCTCCTCGATGGCGTGCTCAGCGCGGCGCTGAATTTCTGGGAAGCGCCCTAAGAGAAGAAAGGGAAGAAGGGGAGGGAGGCGAATCAAGAACAAGAAACAGCAAGGAAAAGGGCAACTGGCTAGAAAAAACAAAAATGGACACCTGCGTTCGATGGAGTCGTCCACCTCGATGGCGAAATGGAGCGACGCGTCCTGCTGCGACGCCAACGCCGCCTCCATTTCGGCGAGGGAGCCCTTAAGCTCCTTGAGAGACCTCTCGAGGCGGGTCACCTTGCCTTGGAGAGCGGTGGTCCTCTGGGCGGCGTCGGCCACCTCCTTGACGGTTTTTCCTTGGCCGTCATCTGCCATGCCACATCGGCCTTAAGGCGGTCCTGGGCCGCCTCCCCATCCACCAGCAGCATAGCCAGCCGGCCCTTCTCCTGAGTGACCGCCTGGACGCTTTGCGACAACCGGTCCCACTCGGAGACGGCCCCGGTCTTCTCCAACTAGAGCGCAGTCAGCCCATCTGCAAAAGAAAAACGGGCATCAGCTGGTCCTTCTACGCCCGCTCTGGCTGCCAGGCAGCCGGCCCGGCTCCCAAGGGCTACGTGCCCCTCCCACAAGACTTGGCATACCTTGCACCTGTGGCAGCTCCTCCTCGAGCCGGTAGAAGCCGAGCTTGCCTCGGTCGTGGATGGAGACCGCCTCCTTGAACAGCTTCTGCTGTTGGGAGTTCCCCTCCTGTCACATGGAGCAGAAGTCAAAAGATGCACAAGGAGGTTCGGCCCGGCTGCCCATTAGCCGATCAGCTGGCCCGCATCTCGAGGGCTACACCAAGTGGGTGCTCTTGCGCGCCCCCACTAAAAATTTTAAACAAGAGAAACCATGCTTACCTCCGCGTGCCACAGGGTGGCACCAGCCCCCTCCATGAACCAGGCCAGTTCCTGGCGGCACTGGTCTAGAACGCTCCCTAACAACCCAAACGAGGGGACCGGGCCGCCTGCCAGGACAGTCGTCCCCCGCCGGCCCCTCTCCTGGCACCATCGCCGCCTCCTCCTCCTCCCGCTGCTCCGATGCAACGACCGCGACGGACGACGCCTCCATCTTCATGGCCGCCGCCTCCGGCGTGGCCTCTGACGCCGCCTCCGGGGCCACCTCTGGGGCCACCGGAGCCTCTGGCACGTCGACCTGGGCCGGCTCGGCCGCGGGCGATGTCATGACCGGCACCTCTAGGGCGGGCTCCGTAGCGGAGAGCCCCAGTCGAGTCGCCTCCTCTGTAGACGGGGGCACGGGCGGCTCCATAGCTGCCCCGCACGGCTCGCTCGATGGGGGCCTCGACAGATGGGTCGATTCTGCCGCCGAGTATGACACCCGCGTGGGGTCTGCAGACCTTCTCCGCCTCCCACCGCTCAAAGTCCTGGAGTGCGAGGCCCCGCCTCATGTTCCAGACTTTGAGGCTCACAGCTCCATGAGCCTCCTCTTCTCCTCCCGCTGAGTGACCGCGTGCTTGCGGGCCAGCCGGCTGGCAGCGTCCGCCGGATCCACTGTCGACTGTGCTTCGTGGAGCTCGATGGGGTCCCAATGATGCACAAGGGTCAATCACTCACCGGCTCGCGATCTGTAAGGAAACGTTCGCAAGGAAAAAATAAAAAGCTCACCTGGTGATGACGGGCAAAACCCGCTTGGCGCGCGTTGGCGGCTTCCGTGCGGCCACCTTCACCCGCTTATGGACGGGCGGCGGGGCCACTGGCTCCTCCTGAGCCGGCCTCTTCACCCGGCTGGCGGCTCCGGCCGTCGGGGCTTGAGCCGGCCGCTCCTTGCTCCGCCCGCGCCGGCCCTGCTGAGCTGAGGGGGAGGCGCGTTCAAAATCATCACATCATCGTCATCATCATCATCGTCATCTACCAGTCCCTGATCGTGGGACCAATAGGGAACTCACCAGCTCCGGTAGGCTCCCTAGTTGCGCCGGACCCTCTGGCTCCGCTAGGGTCGCCAGCTCGCAGGTCTGTCGGTTCCGCGAATCCTGCGGAGGAATCCACCACCTCTTCCGACGGGCCTCCCCACTTGTAGTCTTCAGAGTTGGAGTGTTCGCGCTCCGCTTCGAAGATTTGGGAGTGCGGGCCGTCCGGCGTGTTCTGTCGGACCAACAGTTGCGGTTAGCACGGCGAAGTAAGGTCCGCTGCCGGCTACCGGTTGGAAAAAATTAAACAAGGAGAAGTCGTCTCGTCGAAGACTTACCAGGGGGACGGTTGATGCGGTCATACGGCTCCATGCTGAATGTCCACGATGGTGGCGCTATCTTGAACGCCGTGATGGCGTTCACCCGCGCCACCACTTGAGCCAGCGTCAGGTCGACGGTCGTGAGCCAGTAGGGGTCCCGGCGGCCGGACATGTCGTAGATCCGGTGCAGCCTCATCTAGAGAGGCAGCACCCGGCGCGACATGAAGGCCGCCACCAGATCGGAGGCGACCAGCCTGTCAGCACTCTTCAGCTGCGTGAGCCGACCGAGCTCTGCCAGGGCCACTCCGCGCAGGGCGGCTCCCGGCCAATTTGCCCCGGAGGACTGCGCGTTGACGAACGCCGGCAGTCGGATGTAGTCCAGGTTTGGGTCAGTGTTCTTCATGTAGAAGAATGTCCGATGCCACCCCTTGACTGAATGAATGAGAGAGAAGGGCGGGAAGCGCGTGGTGCCAAGACAGCACACCGTCGCGCCCCCGGAGGCACTACTCGTCAGTGCCTTGAGGTAGAAGAGGGCGTTGAAGAAGTCGAGAAAGGGGAGGACCCCCAGGTATCCATCGTACAACGTCACGAAGCCGACGAGGTAGAGGATCGCATTGGGGCCGAGGTGGTGCAGCTGAAGGTCGAAGGTGTCCATGAGCAACCGGAAGAAGTGACTCACCGGGAGCCCAAAACCACGGGAGAAGTGCCAGAGGAAGATTACATGCTCCCTTGGCTGCGGCGCCGGCACCACCTCATCGCCCGGCGCGCGGGCGATCACACGCTCCGCCAGCGGCAACATGCGTGCATGGTGGAGCTCTGTGATGGCGCTTTCGGTGACTACAGATCCGGCCCAGCTTCCTCCGCGCCCATCGGCCATTACGACGGCGGGGTTGCATGTGGGCGCGGCTGCAAGCTTGGGAAGGCGGTGTGTGAGGAAGCAACAAAGGCAAGAAGACGAGGCAGCAAGGGGGCGAGTGGGATGTGGGTATCTCTGCCCCCTGCCCTTCCTCCCCTTTTAAATGGGGAGGCCACGATCGGGGGACGTGGGGATTAACTGTACCCACTCCCTCGGAAACTCCGTGCACGAGTGGGCGGCTCGGGCGCTAATGGCCGCTTCGGGGCGCAGAGGATCCTCGCCTGCGCCCCAAGGACTACTCGGCTACGCCCGAGGCCCTGCGGTCTAGGCCCATGGCGACGTCCAGTCTCCCCGCATGCGCGGGGCCCACGACATCATTACTCACTGCATGGTGCGCAGCAGGCCGGCCCGAGACTCGGGGTGACGTGTTGGAACCCGAGGCGTCGGGTCCAACCGCCGACCCGGCTGACCTTTCGGTTTTGTGCCGGAGGCAAGTACCGCTAGGAGGAAGCCACCGGCTCCCCTCCGTCTGCCAGACGCAGGCCCTAGCCGGCTTTGGGGACTACTGACAGGGTTATTACCCCTGGGTAGGCCAGAGCAATGGGGTTCTTCCCTCCCGCTTCAAAGAAAAACTATGCAACCGGCTGCCCACGGCCGGCTGGGGCACGACCGGCTTGACCTGCCGCTGGCTGGCGACACGGACGGCTGGTCGAGGAGCCGGCTTGACCCCCGACCAGCTAGGCGTGGCCGGTTGCCTCCGGGCCGCCCCCTCCGTTGACCATGGGGCGGACAGGCAACGTCCCTTCCCTTTGCGTGCGGGTACGGCAACACGACGCGACTGCCACGACAGGCGACACTATAGCCATAGTGGCCGCTAACGCATGGGTGCGCATGGCTACAGTCCGGCTGTCCAGGCCGCTGACCTTGGTGAGCGCGACCGGGCGGGGAAACAGTGTCGGCACGCCCTCGCCCACTCGATTACCTGCCCCGGCATGGCTACAGTGTAGTAGGTCGTACCGAAGACTTCAGCTGGTTGGCACTAGACAACGCCTCCCGGGCGACTCGTGCCGCGGCAGGTGGGCGAGGACCAATCGCAGAGCCGGCTGGCGGGCCCCAGTAGGAGATGGGAACGCTCAGCCGGTGGACCCTACGGACGACGAGACGGCTCAAAGGGTGGGACCCCCTGGTCAGCCGGAGAGGCTGCCAGCCGGGTCCCTCGACCCTTGTACCTTAGGAATATTGTAGGCCAGGGGATTGGCCTATAACCCCCCCTGAGCCCCCCATGCAACGGGGACGGGAAATCACACGCACACACCCACACAGAACTTTCCTTACATATAATCTTTAGCAAAGGAGGAAGACGAGCCAGCTGCTCCTTCTTCCTCCTCTAGACACAACTCTAGGAGCAACCCTGTAAACGTTCCAATCCATCCAACTAGACCAAGCAGGACTAGGGGTGTTACCTCCCACGGAGGGCCGTAAACCTCGGTACATCGTGTGTCACTACTGCTTGTGCCCAATCTCGCAGCTGGGGCCCGTCGGCGTCCTCCGGCCCCAACCACCCGCGATAAGCCTACCCATGGCATCTGTCGTGAGAAAATGACGACACCTAGCTTCTTGGTATCACTGCATTTGCATTCAGCAATCCCCTGGTAGGCCTTGCCACTAGTGCGGCTACAACTGGCCATGCACAAGTAAGGGGTACTAAAGACCCAAAGTATAGTGCACCGACATGAGCCCCGGGGCCTAGGCCACACACGTGTGCGAGGCGTTGTCGGGATAGGCCCAAACAGTGCATAAGCACACATGGCAGGAGTTTGTGGTCGTAATTATTTCAGTTACCACGCAAGGCCGTTTCTGCCACGTGCACTACATGCGTAGCGAGAAGTTAGCAACGGGAGCCCGTGACTTAAAGTCCTGATCATGGCAGAAACCACAACGCAATGGATTGGGGTAATGGGGCGGTTACCTATTCGCCCGTGATCGTGGGCGATGGAATTGGTGGAGATGGGCGACGACTCTTGGAGCGAAGGAGAGCCAGCCCCCGCGTCTCTCCCTATAAATTTGGGGTTAGCGAGGGGTAATGCTCATCCATCCTTCCTTCCTCCTTGAGTGCGAACCTCGAGAGCTTGCCCTTCTTCACCTTCCCGATCTTGAGGTGTGCTCGCTGATACGTCCGTTTTGCACCATGATTCTATGTTGATATTTATAGAATTATGGTCTGTTATTACATGTTATGGTACAATACTTATGCCTTTTCTCTCTTATTTTACAAGGTTTACATGAAGAGGGAGAATGCCGGCAGCTAGAATTCTGGACTCAAAAAGGAGCAAATCTAAGATACCTATTCTGCACAACTCCAAAAGTCCTGAAAATTTAGGGAGAATTGTTTTGGAATATATAAAAAATACTGGGCGAAACAGATACCTACGGGGGGCACCAAGAGGCCACAAGCCTGCCAGGCGCTGCCACCCCCCTAGCCATGCCTAGCAAGCTTGTGGGCCCCCTGACAGGCCTCCGACGCCCATCTTCTCCTATATGGAGTGTTTTAACCTGGAAAAAAAATTAGAGGAGAGCTTTCGAGATGAAGCGCCGCCGTCTCGAGGCGGAACTTGGACAGAACCAATCCAGACTTATCCCATGTTCTATTGGGGAAACTTCCCTCTCGGAGGGGGAAATCAAAGCCATCGTCATCACCAACGGTCCTCTCATCGAGAGGGGTCAATCTCCATCAACATCTTTACTAGCACCATCTCCTCTCCAAACCCTAGTTAATCTCTTGTCTCCGATCTTTGTCTCAACACCTCAGATTGGTACCTGTGGGTTGCTAGTAGTGTTGATTACTCCTTGTAGTTGATGCTAGTTGGTTTACTTGGTGGAAGATCATACGTTCATATCATTAATGATAATTAATACTCCTCTGTTCTTGAACATTAATAAGATTTGTGAGTATTTATGTTTGTTCCTCAGGACATGTGATAAGTCTTGTTATAAGTAATCATGTGAATTTGGTATTCGTTCAATATTTTGATGAGATGTATGTTGTCTCTCCTCTAGTGGCGTTATGTGAACGTCGACTACATAACACTTCAACATTATTTGGGCCTAGGGGAAGGAATTAGGAATTAATAAGTAGATGATGGGTTGCTAGAGTGACATAAGCTTAAACCGTATTTTATGTGTCGCTTCATAAGGGGCTGATTTGGGTCCACACGTTTCATGCTATGGTTAGATTTATCTTAATTCTTCCTTCATAGTTGTGGATGCTTTCAAGGGGGGTTAATAATAAGTGGGAGGTTTGTCCAAGTAAGGTCAGAACCCAAGCACCGGTCCACCCACATATCAAATTATCAAAGTAACGAACGTGAATCAAATGAGCATGATGAAAATTAGCTTGACAGAAATTCCCATGTGTCCTCGGGAGCGATTTGCTTTATATAAGAGTTCATCCAGGCCTGTCCTTTGCTACAAAAAGGATTGGGCTACCTTTCTACACCTTGGCTATACTTGTTACTTGTTACTCGTTATGAATTGTCTTATCACGAAACTATCTGTTACCGATAATTTCAGTGCTTGCAAAGAATACCTTACTGGAAACCGTTTGTCATTTCCTTCTGCTCCTCGTTTGGTTTGACACTCTTACTTATCGAAAGGACTATGGTAGATCCCCTATACCTATGGGTCATCAAGAATTTTTTCTGGCGCCGTTGTCGGGGAGTGAAGCGCCTTTGGTAAGTGGAATCTGGTAAGGAAAAATTTATAGTGTGCTGAAATTTACTATCACTTGTCAGTATGGAAAGTAATCGTTTGAGGGGCTTGTTCGGGGTATCTTCACCTCGACTGGAGAAACAAAGAGTTGTACCTCAACCTACTGAACCTACTGAAAATATTTATTATTAAATTCCTTCGTGTATGATAGAGAAACTGGTAGCCAATCCTTATGCAGGAGATGGAAGACTACATCCTGATTAGCATGTAATATATGTGGATGAAGTTTGTGGTTTATTTAAGCTTGCAGGTTTTCCCGAGGGTCACGTTAAGAAGAAGGTCTTTTCCTTTATCTTTGAAGGAGAAGGCATTGACATGGTATAGGCTAGGTGATGATATTGGATCATGGAGCTACAACCGATTGAAAATGGAATTTCATCAGAAGTTCTATCCTATGCATCTAGTTCATCGTGATCGGAATTATATTTATAATTTTTGGCCCCGTGAAGGAGAAAGAATTGCTCAAGCTTGGGGGAGGCTTAAGTCAATGTTATATTCATTCCCCAAGAATGAGCTCTCGAGAGAAATTATTATTCAGAATTTTCATGCTTGGCTTTCTCATAATGATCAATCCATGCTCGATACTTCTTGTGTCGGTTCCTATATGAAGAAGGATATTGACTTCAAAGGGATTTATTGCAAAGAATTGAACACAACTCTGAAGATTGGGAACTCGATGAAGGTAAGGAGTCAGGTATGAACCTTAAGTTTGATTGTGTTAAATCTTTCATAACCACCATGCTTTTCGTGAATTTAGCACTAAATATGGACTTGACTCTCAGATAGTAGCTTATTTTTGTGAACCTTTTGCAGCTCATGTTGATCTCCCCAAGTAGAAGTGGTTTAAATATCATCGTCCCATTGAAGCAAAAGTATTTGAACCTATTAAAATTGAAGAGAAAACTATTGCTTATAATGTCGATTCTATTATTCCCGCTGCTTGTATTGAGAAACCACCTTTTCCTATTAAAATAAAGGAACATGCTAAAGCTTCACCTGTGGTTCGTAAGATCTGTGCTAGAACACCTACACCCCCTGAGCAAATTAAAGTTGAGCCTAGTATTGCTATGGTTAAGGATCTCTTGGTTGATAATATTGATGGGCATGTTATTCAATTTTGTGATGAAGCTGCTAGAATTGCTAGACGTAATGCTAAGGATAAACAAAGACCCATTGTTGGCACACCTGTTGTTTCTGTTAAGATAGGAGATCATTGTTATCATGTCTTATGTGATATGGGAGCTAGTGTGAGTGCAATTCCCTTTTCCTTATATAAAGAGATTATGAATGATATTGCACTAGCCAAGTTAGAGGAAATTGATGTTACAATTAAGCTTGCTAATAGAGACACTATATCACCAGTTGGGGTTATTAGAGATGTTGAAGTTTTGTGTGGGAAAATAAAATATCCTACTAATTTTCTTTTTCTTGGTTCCCCACAAGATGATTTTTGTCCCATTAAATTTGGTAGACCTTTCTTGAATACCGTTAATGCCAGGATAGATTGTGAGAAGAAAACGGTTACTGTAAGTTTTTCGTAGGCAACCTCGTGATAAATAATTACCTAGTAAGGATGAAATTATTGGTCTTGACTCTATTGCAGTGCCTCCTACTAACCCTTTAGAGCAATATTTGTTGGACCATGAAAATGACATGCATATGAATGAAAGGAATGAAATAGATACGATTTTATTTGATCAGCATCCTATCCTTAAACACAACTTGCCTGTTGAAATACATGGGGATCCTCCTCCACCCAAGGGTGATCCCGTGTTTGAGGTTAAACAATTACCAGATACTCTAAAATATGCTTATCTTGATGAAAAGAAGATATATCCTTTTATTATTAGTGCTAACCTTTCAAAGCATGAAGAAAAGAGATTATTAAAAACTCTGACGAAGCACCATGCTGCTATCGGATATACTCTTGATGATCTTAAGGGCATTAGTCCCACTCTATGTCAGCATAAAATTAAAATGGAGCCTGATGCTAAACCAGTTGTTGATCACCAATGATGGTTGAATCCTAAAATGAAGTGGGAAGAAATGAAATATTAAAGCTTCTGGAAGAAGGTATAATTTAGCCTATTGATGATAGTAGATAGGTTAGTCTTGTTCATTGTGTCCCTAAGAAAGGAGGTATATCGTAGTTCCCATTGATAAAAATGAATTGATCCCGCAGAGATTTGTTACCAGTTATAGAATGGTAATTAATTTTAGGAAATTGAATAAAGCTACTAGAAAAGATCATTACCCTCTACCTTTCATTGATCAAATGCTAGAAAGATTATCCAAACACACATATTTCTGCTTTCTAGATGGTTATTCTGGTTTCTCTCAAATACATGTGTCAAAAGAGGACCAAGAGAAGACCACCTTTACCTGCCCTTTTGGTATCTTTTCTTATAGATGTGCGCCTTTTGGTTTATGCAATGCACCTTCTACCTTTCAAAGATGCATGACTGCTATATTCTCTGAGTTTCGTGGAAGGATTGTTGAGGTTTTCATGGATGATTTTTCCGTTTACGGGACTTCTTTTGATGATTGTTTGAGCAACCTTGATCGAGTTTTTTAGAGATGTGAAGAAACTAATATTGTCTTGAATTTGGAGAAGTCCCACTTTATGGTGAATGAAGGCATTATCTTGGGACATAAAATTTCCAAAAGAGGTATTGAATTTGACAAGGCTAAAGTTGATGCTATCGAAGAAATGTCGTGTCCGACGAATATCAGAGGTATAAGAAGTTTCCTTGGCCATGTTGGTTTCTATAGGAGATTTATTAAAGATTTCTCTAAGATTTCTAGTCCTCTCACTAATCTTTTGCAAAAATATGTTCCATTCATTTTTGATGATGATTGTGTAGAAGATTTTGAAATTCTCAAGAATGCTTTGATTTCTGCACCTGTTGTTCAACCACTTGATTGGAACCTACCCTTTGAAATTATGTGTGATGCTAGTGATTATGCCGTTGATGTTGTTCTAGGACAAAGAGTTGATAAGAAATTAAATGTTATTCATTATGCTAGCAAAAGTCTAGACAATGCTCAAAGAAACTATGCTACCACTGAAAAGGAATTTTTAGCAGTTGTGTTCCCTTGTGATAAGTTTAGACCCTATATTGTTGATTCTAAAGTAACTATTCACACTGATCATGCTGCTATTAAATATCTCATGGAATAGAAAGATGCTAAACCTAGACTTATCAGGTGGGTTCTTTTGCTACAAGAATTTGATTTGCATATTGTTAATAGAAAGGGTGCTGATAATCCTGTAGCAGATAACTTGTCTAGGTTAGATAATGTTCTTGATGACCCACTACCTATTGATGACAACTTTCCTGATGAACAATTAGCTGTCAATTGGTATGCTGATTATGCCAATTACATTGTCGCTAAATTTATACCACCTAGTTTCACATACCAACAAATGAAAAGGTACTTCTATGATTTAAGACATTACTTTTGGGATGACCCACACCTTTATAAAGAAGGAGTAGATGGTGTTATTAGACATTGTGTACCTGAGCATGAATAGGAACCAATCCTACAGAAGTGTCATTTCGAGGCTTACGGAGGACGCCACGCTGGAGATAGAACTTCACATAAGGTATTACAATCTGGTTTTTATTGGCCTACTCTCTTCAAGGATGCTCGTAAGTTTGTCTTTTAATGTGATGAATGTCAAATAATTAGCAATATTAGTAGACGTCAGGAAATGCCTATGAATTACTCTATTGTTATTGAACCATTTGATGGTTGGGGTTTTGATTATATGGAACCTTTTCCAAGGTCCAGCGGGTATACTCATATATTAGTTGTTGTTGATTATGTTACTAAGTGGGTAGAAGCTATTCCAACTAGTAGTGCTGATCATAACACCTCTATTAAGATGCTTAAAGAAGTTATTTTCCCTAGATTTGGAGTCCCCAGATATTTAATGACTGATGGTGGTTCACATTTTATTCATGGTGCTTTTTGTAAATTGCTTGCTAAGTATGATGTTCAATATAGAATTGCGTCTCCTTATCATCCTCAGTCTAGTGGTCAAGTAGAATTAAGCAATAGAGAAATTAAACTGATCTTGCAAAAGACGGTTAATAGATCTAGGAAGAATTGGTCTAAGAAACTTGATGATGCATTGTGGGCTTATAGAACTGCTTACAAGAATCCTATGGGTATGTCCCTGTATAAAATGGTTTATGGTAAAGCATGTCACTTACCTCTGGAGTTAGAGCATAAGGCTTATTGCGCAATTAAAGAGCTTAACTATGATTTCAAACTTGCTGGTGAGAAGAGGTTATTTGACAGTAGCTCACTTGATGAATGGAGAACCCAGGCCTATGAGAATGCCAAACTGTTTAAAGAGAAAGTTAAGAGATGGCATGATAAAAGGATACAAAAGCGTGAATTCAATGTAGGTGACCATGTCTTGCTATACAATTCCCGTTTAACATTTTTTGCAGGAAAACTTCTCTCTAAATGGGAAGGCCCATACATCGTCGAGGAAGTACATCACTCCCATGCCATCAAGATCAACAACACCGAAGGCACAAATCCAAAGGTGGTGAACGGGCAAATAATCAAACATTATATCTCAGGTACTCTCATTAATGTTGAAGCCAATGTTATCACTTCCATAACTCCTGGAGAGCATATTAGGGAGACTTACCGGAATGTTTCAGACTCCGAAAAGGAATAGGTACGTGGTATGGTAAGTAAACCGACTCCAAAAGTTTCCCCATAACAATTTTATTCAGTTTGGAATATTTAAAAATTTAGGAAAATAAAAAGTAGTCTGAAAGACGCACAGGGAGGCGACAAGCGTGCTAGGCGAGGCAACCCCCTCGCCGTGCCTAGGGGCCTTGTCACCACCCCCATGCCCCCGGACTCCGTTTTCTTGTGAAATACCCCTTCGGGCATGCAAAAATTCTTTATATAATCTCTCGAAGGTTTCGACTTTCGGATCACGATAGTACCTCATGTTTTCATTTTGAGCTGTTTCTGCAGCTGATTTACAGCAAGATGTCATCCCAAGAGTCTGATGGGAGAGCTACATATCGCATTATCTTGCCAATCCCAAGCTATATGGGGACCTAGATCCTTATGGATTATACCTCTTGGTGGATGATGGTTGAACGACGCTCTGGAGAAACCAGTGGTTAGCCTCGTTGTTGCTGGAGAAGTGTCAGTATTCACGTGGAAAGGTCCATCCAGACACAAAGAGATGGATTGATACTTCAAGACCCCGAGGCTTAACTGGATAGCCACACACCATTATGTGTTGTGGATTGGTTGGACATAGTAGTGACTCTAGACGACTGGTGCTACGAGATGTAGAAGAATGGTAGGAATAGATGGGCACTGACAGAGTCTTAGAGGAACCATTCTCAAACACCCTGAAGTGCGAGGAATTCAACGGAGGCGATCAAATGTTGTGGGGAACATGTGCAAAACTCTGCAAACTACTCAAACCTAATCGATTAGCCATGTCCAAAGTCATGGACAATTTGAGCCAAAGGAACTGAAACTATTAGGAAGTCTTAACACAAATAAATTATATTGATGAGGGTGTTATTATTAACTTGGGTATGAGAATTGGTTGGTGGAACCATCTCATTAAACAAACAACATGGTAGTAATAATTTTTGCTTTGCCCCTGTCTTATTGTAGGAAAAAAATTGCTTTACGCAAAACTTAAATTTACATCCCCACTTGCCATATATGCATATAGAATAGATGATTATTTTATTTCATCCCCTCTTTTGTGACTTGCTGGCATCTTCAATATGCTGACCTACATGGAGGCAACATCTCATGTTGCAGATATTGCTCTACGACGAGTAAGAGTACGATTCAGGGTTATGGTCTGCACTCAACCTGGTGTTGGTGTTTATTGGGACTCCACTCCCGTCGACTGTTTCCGCTGAGATTTTAAGGTATATTTTAGTTTTACGTTATTTACATGTGATTGTACTTTGATATATACATTGATGTACTGTGTGTGCCAGCATACTGATCCAGGGATGGCACCGAACACTCAGAGGCTTGACCGTTTGAGGTCGGGTCGCTACAACCATTTGTGGTTATCTTGTCGTGAAATGGTTCATGGCTTCATCCTCATCATAAAATTTCCTATGTTTGGCAGCAGCTGCCATGTACAAGGGGTCTTCATCATACCATTCTAAGGCTTAAACAAAAGATTCAAAGAACGTCGTCTCTTTACTATGGGTAAGTCACTCAGATTAACCATTCTGAATAGCAACAGAAATGATAAGAGTAAGTCACCATGGTGTCCAAGACATGTCGCACTGAAATCATATCTCGTATAAGGTTTAGTGAATCTCATGTTCTAACACTTGGGCTTCCTCACAAGCGTTGCCGAAATTTCTCTTGTCAATGGACGAAGTTTAGATAAATCGAGTTATTCTACATACTAAAAAAGCTATCGTTCCTTCACAACTCTTGGTTCATGTATGCTCCTAAGAAAAACGTCTGCTAATTAGTCATAGCTTCTTCCAAGTTCCTTCCTTCATAAAGGTAGTGCTTGATCCTCATCAATCCTGAGGTCTATGGGTTGTGGGCTCACTTCAATACTTGTACAGCTTTAACTCACCCTTGGGGTTACTAGCATTTCATATTCCAACATTGTTTTCAATTTATTTCATCATACCCTTGGGGGTAATAAATCACAAACTTATTCTTGTCCAGGCTCCACTCTTTGGAATTCATTTTCCTTTCCATTGTTCTGTTTACTAATAATGTATTGGTTCATCATAATCATTCCTTCATTTCATCCTTATTCTATTCTCAAAACTCCGACATCAAAAGTACTTTATTACAAATGATGCCATCCACATAGTTTGATATGGTTCATCATTACCTTCAACTGTATTCATTGTGTCCAAACTCCTTGGCATGAACGGTACGTTCTTTGTCCTTGGATCCTATGGTTTTACCGATTCCTACCATACTTAAAATAAAATGTACAAATGCCTGCATAGAACATGTTTTCTCATATCCTTGAAAATGGTCGTAGATCTTTGTTTATAGAGTAACAACTCAAACAATTCAACATAGGAAATCATTACACAAACAAAAAACTCTATTGACTCATGAAGTTATTACAATCTCTGAGACTTCCGTTACATATTTAAACTCCATAGCCTCAGGAAAAAAATTGTGCTTCCTATTACATTATTACTTCCAAAAATCCAAAACTTAAACTACTCATGTTTAGTCTTCTTCTCCGGGCAGGTATAGGAGTAGTGTCCTGTCTTGTTGCACTGATGACAAGTGATGTGGTTCAGATCCTTCTGTGTAGAAAATCACAGAGTCTTTTTCTTCTTCTTGGATTGGGCTACTTTCCTGACTTGGATTATACTTCTTGGAATAGCAATGAGGCCTCTCCAAGCTACAATACAAACATCTGAGGCCTCCACTCACTTGGCCTTTCTTCTTGTCCAGGTTGATCACCACTTCTATCTCCTTAGGATCGTATTGCACTTCTTCTGTCGGGAAGCCTCCCTGATACTCGTTCAGATAATTGTGGGAGATATGTCCTTCTTCTCATGAATAACATGACTTGTTATCTATGAATGTGTCAGATATATCTTCCATCATCAAGCGTTCTTCTAAGTTTTTCATGAGGGCTTCTTTCCTTGATTCTTTATGTTGCTTGATGACTTCCTGTACCTTGGTGTACAGTTGGCATTGTGCCGGGAAAAGAGTAGTTGCTCCACACAAGAAACATGACACATTCCCAGTCGAGCATTCCTCAGCTGGGTAATTTTCTTCACAACGAGGGCACCCTTCCTTCTATTCCTCCTAAGTGTGTCCTATATCCCCACATAACTTGCATGCACAAATCTTCTCCTCATCATTGCAACTGGACTTTTGGGTGTTGGTGACAACATAGGATTTTTGTAGAGTCATCTTGAATTTCTTCCCAGGTGATTGATGCTTGCCTGTCATGGATAGCTTCATGCATCCTCCACCAATTTGCAGCACCTTGTGCAAAGTACTGGAGAGCATATTAGACCATTTCCTTCCTTGCAACAAAGTTATTCCTCACGTGATCCTCCATGTTCTGAATCCATTGTTCCGTCTCTATGTGAGTCATTGATCTAGAAAACACAAGTCCATCTTCATTCATCATCTATAGGGTCCAAGGTTTGTGGGATGAGATGGGTAGGAGAGGGAGGGAAATGATACAAACAAGTCAAAGACACAAAACATCAAAAACTCAAGTCCACACATTCATATAGTTCACTCAACACTATAGTATCTCCACCCACATAAGGTTGGTATGGTTGATCACTTATATCGCAAACACGTTCTCTTTTATTCTCTCATGGTGGGGCTACTACTAAGCTAGCTTATTCCATGTCTTCATCGTCAGTGGGCTTCTGGTCATCCTTGATCTTCTAAAGTTCTTCTGCCAGATTATCCCTATTGACGTGGAGTTTTCTATGTCGTCCATGTAGTACTAGGAGTTGGTTCTTGAGCTTCTGGATTTAAACATCACCAGCATGTGCCATGGCCTGATTATTCTTCAATTCATGAGGAAGCTTCTAAATCTCGGGATTGTGTTTCTTCAGATTAGCTACCTTCAGCTTCTCGGCCTTGAGGTCCTCATGAAGATCTTCTTTCTCTAATAATTCTGCGAGAAGGTCCATTTGAAGGTTCTTGATGTAATGCTCCAACTCTTGATTATACACCAATAGAGGTGAAAACTTCCTCTTCGGTTAGTCTATCAGGATGATGTGTGCTCCAATAGCCTTCTGCCATCTGAGCCTTCCAAAGTAGTGGGTGGCAAACTAAGAACGATCACGATAGCTCAAACGTGTGATATCATAATGGACAGCAGTTTTCATGCCCATCCCAAATTCATGGTTCAATGCGTCATAGTTGATGTCTTCAGTCTTGGGGTCTTCTTTACGTCCAAACACTTGGGTCCTGATGCCCCATAGTCCAGACTTCCTCTTAGCCACCTTGATCTCAGGTATCGGCAACTTCATCATCTGTACCAGCTCCATGAGGAATGGGCCTCCGAGAACATCCTCGTAGTGCTCTTTTTCATTCAGAAAGTATGTAGTTCGCCATCTATAGGTTGAAATAAGGAGGGTTTAGTAAAAAAATTAGAAGTGACGAGAGTAGTGAAAACAAAAGTTCTTCCGATTAAGCTCTTCCTATTTTAAGGCATTCCCTACGGTCAAGTCCTATAGTCAACATGTTGTCTAACACCATTTCTGAAGCGTCCCAACTCAAAACGAGTCAAGCCTTTGTGTTTTGGTGCCATCCCTAGATCAATATGCTGGCACACACAGTACATAAATGTATATCTATATCTATATCTATATATATCTATATATATGTGTGTGTGTATATATATATATCAAAGTGCAATCACATGTAACTAACGTAATACTGATATTTACCTCAAAATCTTAGTGGAAACAGTCAACAGGAGTGGAGCCCCAATAAACAGCAATGGCAGGTTGGGTGTAGATCGTAACCCTAAATCGTACCCTTACTCGTCGTAAAAGATCATCTTCAACATAAGACATTACAGCCGTGTATGTTGGCGTTCTGGGAACGGGGGTAACCAGAACTGTCGGCATGTGGCCCAGGGCGTGGCCCACTCCGACGGCCAGAGACGGCCCAACATGGCCTCACTCAACACATGGACTTTGTGAGAGTCCTGAGCTCGCGAGGGAAGCGACACTGAGACCCGTGGAGTAGTAGTCCTTCCCAGGCCCCCTCCTGAGCGGCGAAGATCCCTATGCCACGCTCGGCCTTAGGAGGCCGGGGATGACGTAAGGCGGGGTAGGTGTCGGCGTTCTGGGAATAGGGGTACCCAGACCTGCCTGCTTGCGGCCTAGGGCATGGCGCACTTCATCAACCAAACATGGTCGGGCATGGCCTCACTCAAGGCAAGGCCCTCGCGAGGGCCCTATACTCGCGAGGAGCAGCGGACTTAGGACCGGCAAGGGATGGGCCTCCTCTGGCCCCCTCCTGAGCGGCGGAGATCTCTATGCAAGGCCTGTCCTCGGGAGTCAAGGGTGACGCAATGAAAGACAGGAGGGCGCCAGCACGCCAGACGGTGTAGTTTCCCCTTTGGTGCAAAGGGAGCAAGGACGTAAGCGGGTTCCCAAAGCACCCCCAAAGGTTTCCATTCCGGCGCAACAAGACTGCAACCACCCACCCCACAGGGCGGATGTCATCACTGAGCCCATCCCTATGCCGTCGACGGTTACTTTGCAGGCGAAGACCGTCTTTGGGTAGAGCAGGCACGTACTTCTGTCCCCCTTCAAATTTGGCCGTTGTGGGATCCCTTCCCTCCATGGCGATAAGGGAAGAGTACCCGGGCTGCGATTATATATAGAGGGTAGGCTGCAGCGTATAGAGGGATGGGAATCCATTCCACTACTCATCCATCACCAAATAAAGGGCCTCGAACACCTCAAAGGGAGCCCTCATGAGGCTCTAAAACGCTTTACTAGTTCATCCACACCACCTCCTCAAGAGGCAATCCACCAAAGCATGAGTAGGGTATTATGCTTCTAAGCGGCCCGAACCTGGGTAAATTGTCATGTTCATCTTCTTCCTCGTCGTCGTGCGAGTTCGTTGTTGTGTTCATCGAGTAGTGAGATAGGTTGGGCGAGGCTGTACGGGATGTTCGCACACGCCCCTGTGTTCGAATCTTAAGGGTTTTGTGGGGCCGATATCCGACAGCGGGCGGGGTAGGCGGGCACCAGCACGCCAAGCGGTACAGTTTCCCCTTTGGTGCAGAGGGGGCAGGGATGTACGCAGGTTCCCAAAGCACCCCCAAAGGTTGCCATTCTGGTGCAACAAGACCAAGAGCACGAGCCCTGCAGGACGGATGTCATTACGGAGCCCACCACTTCATCATCAATAGCTACTTTGCAAGCGAAGACCACCTTTCGTTAGGATAAAGATGTACCCCTTGTGCCCATTTGAATTTTTCCGTTGTGGGATCCCTTCCCACCATAGCAATAAGGGAAGAGGACCCGGGCCACTATAAATAGAGGCTAGGTTGCTCCATAGACGGAGAGACGAGAGAGAAGAGAGGCAAGATCACCAGAACGCCCTCATGAGGCAACTCACGACTGTACTAGTTCATCCACAAACCTAACGCCCAAGATGCGCACCTATACATATTTAGGCACGGGGGCCTCGATAGGGATAGAGGCGCATCTAGTCGTTTCGCAAGTTCAGTATCATCACATACATTTATGAAGAGAGGAGTATATGAGTTGGCTTACACTCACCACATGTGAAATTACAATTCCACACAGTTTATTCAAACATCATTCCAAAGACAGGACAGAAACAAAGGAGAAAAAGAGATGCAATGAAACTGTCTTGCTAGCCACGAAGATCACGACCAAGGCCGCTCTACTAGTCTGGATATGTGACATACATCTTGCCACGTTCCTCGTCATACTCCCACTGGAGCTGCATCACATCATCTGGCACGATCTCGTCTGCACCTGCACCTGTATTGGTTGTAGTAATCTATGAGCCACGGAGACTCAGCAATCTCGCAACCGGGTACCAAGACTATTCAAGCTTATTGGGTTGGATGGGGTAAGTGTTTAGTTTGCAGCAACACTAAGCATTGTATGGTGGCTAACTAATGAGAACATGGATGTAAATATGTGGATTACGATAGACGATTGAAAACTAGCATGATCGCTAAGCGATCCTGAACACCTACTTACGTCAAACATAACCCCACCGTGTTCTCTCTCGGTTCATGTTCACGAGCAGAGATGATCACGGTTACTCACACCGATGGTGTATTTTATTGGAGTTTACTTCAAGTTAACTATAACCAGGTGTTAAACAAATATCCAAGTTGCCACATAACTACGGGCACGGCTTTTCAAAATTTTTAACCCTATAGGGGTAATCCAACTAGTCCATCATAAATTAGCCACACTCCGCGAGAATAACCTCGACCACGGATCTCGTGATCATCCTAGGCAACTCCAAAGGAATTCCGACACCTCGAGATAGCCCGAAGAAAATCAGAGTTCCTCATGCAAACCACTCGAGAAAGGTAAAACAAGTCGAGCAAGACCACTCGGCAGGCCAGATCCTAATAGGAGCCGCACGTATCTCTGTCTCAGGGCACTACTAGATGGGACTAGCTACGGGGAAAACCAATCCTGAAGTTTCCTCAAGGCGGCCCCGCAAGCAGCCCATTTTGGACCAACACTCATGAGGAGCACTGGCCCGGGTTGTTGATTAATTATCCATGGGGTAGCTAAGCCCTATGCATTTTTATTAATTTGTTAAAGCAAATAGTACCAATGTTGGGTCTTGCCAGACAAGTTTTAATCCCAATCGAATAATCAAGGGGGTGCCCATCACAACCCCGAGCATGTTAGGAGCGCAAAATATGGAAACATAACACCGGTAACAAGTATCTATGGCGGTAAAAGTGGAACAAAACACCGAGAAAGAGGCCAAGCCTTCCACCATACCAAGATATATATGTGCATTAAATTAAATAGCAGTATTATTGTGATATCTCCAGATATCCGTGTCTTCACATGGAAACAACCTGCACCTGCAACTAAGAACACTATAAGAGGGGCTGAGCAGCGGTAACTTAGCTAAACAAGGTCTGCTAGGATGGGGAGGGGTTAGAGGCTATCATGGCAATGTAGGAGGCTTGACATTCAAGTGGTAGGTAACGCATATGTAACGAAATAACGAGACATCTAGCAAAGCAAAAATAGTGTCGGGATCCGGGTGCGATCATCTTGCCTGTTGGTTCTTCAAAGGAACAAAGAGCGGGGTCCTCGTAGTGGTACTCTCCTAGATCCTCATACTTAGGTTCAACACTCGCGTCTACCCAAGAGAAACATGAACCATAAACAACCAACCAAGGTGCAATGCACAAACAAGATGATGCATGATTCATTTGAAGTATTTAGCATGGCAATCCTAAACTAGTCATGTTTCTCATGCAATAGTTAAGTTATTTACAATTCTGGACAGAATTTCATGTTAAGTTGTTTGAACATGCATGATCATGGAAAATATGGATGCTTCATGCAAAATCCATTCAAATGCATATGTAGAACGTAGGAAACGGAGTAACAGATCTCACGCTACGCTCACAGCAAGTTACGAAGGCAAAATACAAGACAACGAAGGCGATGGGCTATTCCTTGGTATTCCAAGGTAGCCACTGGTTAGGAAATGAATAACCCAACACATTACAGCCAAAGATCAAGCAAAACCATGGAGCATATCTCCCACAAGTTACAAAACACTAACACACACAATCTGCCTCAAAACAGCAACATAGCAACTTCCAGAGCAAATATATAGAGCTACAGGAAGTTTCCAACCTCAAACTAAACATGTACAGAAACTAAATAACATGCTTATCAAATCATCCAACTACACAACCTGGAAAGGATGCACATATAACTAAGGATGAAGCTCACAAGTTGGCATGATGAAACAGATTCTAGGGACTTTGTCAAAATCACAGTTTTTCTGGAATCTGAGTTAAGCTGATAGCAATTTGACATCAGAAAATAATGGTGCTAGAGACGACCTCATGGCCTGAAAATTGACAGGATGGTAGAGGACAACATCTACTTCGAAACACTAGCAGTGAGCTTGAGCTAAAACACAACATATCACTAAGTAGCATCCACTCATCATGGCATAAAAATACTAACAGATTCTCAGACTTAGAAATATTTAGCATGTTGAAAACAACAACATTTTAATAGCCACTTTGGAGCATGGTTCCCACTTATATGCAAGATTATCATGTCAAAATAAAATACCATGGCATTCTACTCATGAAATACTACCACTTCCATGTTTACACAAAGATCATAGCAAGCATGGATTAATTCCAACTAAAATAACAAAATGGCACTTTCGGACAAAAATGACATTCTGTAAAACTTGCTCAAATGACAAAACAAATTGCACCAATGGATTCATTGGGAAATTCTACCCCAATTCCATATATCATACTCATATGTAAGCTTTTGCAAAACTCACAAAATCATGCTCGAAAAATAACCTAACAATCCCATAAGTTAAAACTTACTAAAAATGCTCATGTCTAAATATGCGCATGTACAGATTTAGAAAAAAATACCAAAAATGGAATATATCTATTTATATCATAATAAAACAATAAAACAAAATAAAAACAATAGATAGGAGGGGCCCACCTGGCATAGTCACCAGGGCCCCTCTAGTGGATGACAAGTGGGCCATGGGCCCACTGTCATACACACACACTAGCACATACACACACATACATAGCAGACACACACACTACCACACTGGATCTCCCTGCCACAGGGAATCCTACACACACCTACACACACGCAGGCACACACAAACAACTGCATATGGCCACATCAGATCTGGTGTAGCCACACCAGATCTGCACACCACACAACAACATCAACCAATGCAAAAAAAGGAAAAGGGGTGCTGGGGATTCGAACCCCAGACCTCTCGGTCTTGGGCCGGATCGATTTCCACTGCGCTACACACGCGCTACTGACCAAAGGGGGAGACTGCTGCTATCTACTATTCGCTTAAGCGTAACTGACGAATCTGAAGAAAACGATAGCGGCAACAGGCTGACAATGGCGTGCAACTCCGGCGATAGTAGGGGCTCTCCGGCAAGGAGGAATCCCGACAGGGGTGCGGGATCCTCAGAGGAATCCATTCCCGTGGCTAGGACGCGATGGCGACTGTGGCAGCGAGCACAAAAGGACGAGCCCAAGCTCGAAGCTTCCGGCCATGGCAGCGGCAACGGCGACAGGTGGCAATGGCTATGCTATGACCTACGAGGAGAGATGTAGAGGGGGGGAGGATGCGCATGAGCTCACAACGGGGCTCGACATCGTCGTACAGGCTTGGGGAAGAACCACGGCGACGAATTTCAGTCGGTGATGAGCGAAGGCGCAGAGGAAGGAGAAGCATCCCCAGCGGCTCTTGGCATCCCTCGAGGCACCATAGGACGATGAGGAAGAAGGGGGGATGATGCGGAGTGACCCCGACGCCCACCTACTCGAGGGGCTCGCCAGAGAAGTTCCCATGGCGAAGAGCTCCTCTCTGAACCCTCTCTGAATTCTCTCTGAACTCTCCCTTACCTGAGACGAAAGAGGAGGAGAGGCGGATGGCGGCGGCGTGATGAGGGAGAAGAAACCCTAGGGGGCGGCACAAATGTCGAGGGGGATAAATAGGCGCGGGTTGACGGCGTTTCAACGTTTGCGCCAATGGAGGAGGCCACGTGCTCGCTCCCTCTCTCTGTCGACTGACGGAGGAAGGAGACGGAGCAGGTCTCTGCTTCACGCGCAGGCTGGGCTGGCTAGATGGGCCGCGGGGGAGGGAAGGCCCAGGTGGGCAGCTCACACACACAGGAAAATAAATGAGAAAGGTCTTTCGTTTAAAATAAAGCCCAGAGCAAAAAGAATCCAACAGGAAAAGTAAGGGGTTTATACTCAAAATAAAAATACTTTTAAGTTCACAAAAATGCAAGCTATTTGTTAAAAATAGTTAGGGCATTTTTAGGTAAATTAAATAATTCACACATAATTATAATTGAAAACTGTTTTGCAATAACTAAAAGAAACATATACTAAAACATGGTGAGAGCTACTGAATCAACCTAAACAGGATACAATGAAGAAGTGCAACATTTTAGTAGGAATTAACAGGTTAATAAAATATCATATGTTGCATTAATAGGGAAAAGAAGCAAGGTTTTGAGGGAATAAGAGGAGAGGTTTTTCACCCAGATCTTTATCAAATCCTCACCCACACACCTCACACCAAACACACATGGCAAGCAAGTACGATGCAACAAGTAAAATATGTGATGATGCCATGATGCCATGATGCAAGAGGAATGTCATGAAGCAACAATATTATTACACAACCCCAAGGTGGCATAAATTCAAAGATCACACATGGGAATATACAAATATGGAAAGGGATGCTCTTGGGCTGTTACAACTCTCCCATAGTACAAGAGGATCTTGACCCGAGATCTAAGAACGAAAGAACTCTGGATATTCGGAACGAAGAAGATCCTCACGTTCCCAAGTAGCTTCTTCGTCGGAATGATGAGACCACTTCACCTTGAGAAACTTGATTGATTTGGTGCGAGTCTTACGCTCATTTTCATCGAGAATAGCCACTGGATGCTCACGATAAGATAGGTATTCTTGGAGATCAGTGTCTTGGAGGTCAATGGTACGCTCGGGAGTCTTGAAGCACTTCCGAAGCTGAGAGACATGGAAGACATCGTGCATGTTTGCGAAGTTCGGGGGAACCTCTAGTTGATAGGCAAGTTCACCTCTCCTGAAAAACAACTCTGAAAGGACCCACAAAACGAGGAGCTAGCTTCCCTTTAATTCCAAACCGCTGAGTGCCCTTCATGGGAGAGAATCTGAGATAGACTAGATCATCAACTTGAAAGGAGACATCCCGATGTTTGTTATCATAATAAATCTTTTGTCGGGATTGATCTTCTTTGAGGTTCTCACGAATGACACTGCCCAAAATTTGACGCTTACCGGTTTCAGACCCATTAAGCAGGGTACGACACTTCCTGCCATAAAGAATATCAAAAGGGGCCTTGCTTGAGCTAGCCTGAAAGCTGTTGTTGTATGAAAATTCAGCGTATGGAAGGCAGTTTTCCCATTTCATGCCGAAAGAAATCACACAGGCTCTAAGCATGTGTTCAAGGACTTGATTAACTCTCTCAACTTGACCACTTGTCTACGGATGGAATGTAGTGCTGAACAGATCTTGGTACCCATAGCATTCTGGCAGGACTCCCAAAACTTGGAAGTGAAGAGGCTTTGATGGTTAAATGAGATGAGCTGAGGAATACCGTGCAAAGAAACTATCCTTGACGTATACAACTCTGCTAGCTAAGCTGCTGAGATAGATTCTTTGATCGGAAGGAAATGAGAAACTTTGTTCAGCTTGTCGATAACCACAAAGATGGCATCGTTGCCCCTCTTGGATTTGGGAAACCCACTAACGAAATCCATCTCCACATGATTGAATTTCCACTCTAGAATTGGCAAAGGCTGACGAAGACCTGCTGGACGTTGATGTTCCGCCTTCACTCTACGACAAACGTCACACTCGTTCATGAACTGAGCAATTTCACATTTCATGCGAGTCCACCAGAAGGTTTGCTTGAGATCCTGGTACATCTTGGGGCTGCCTGGATGAATGGATAGAAGAGAATTGTGTGCTTCGTCCATGATAACCTTCTTGAGATCACCTTTCGGAACCACTAGACAGTCCTCAAAGAACAATGTATCTTTGTCATCAACGCGAAAGCACTTATACTTTGGAATGCCCTTGACCACACCTTTCTTCACTTTCTTCATCATTGCATCAAGAAGTTGAGCTTGGTGAACCTGATCTTCCAGAGTCGGAGAGACTTGAAGATTGGCAAGAAATCCTTGCAAAATCATTTGAAGATTGAGCTTGCTGAAGGCTTCATAAAGCTCGGGTTGAAGAGGCTTCGGAATAAGACTATTGCAGTACGCCTTTCGGCTGAGCGCGTCTACAATGGCATTTTCTTTTCCAGGAGTATACTCAATGCTTGGGTTGAAGTCCTCAAGCATTTCCACCCAACGAGACTGCCGAAGATTGGGATTGGGTTGAGTGAAAATGTACTTCAAGCTCTTGTGATTAGTGTACACCTCAATTGGTCTACCCAACAACAAATGCCTCCAAGTCATCAGAGCATGCACAACTTCCGCCAACTCAAGATCATGAGTGGGGTAGTTCTTCTTGGCAGGCTTCAACTCACGCGAGGTATAAGCAACTATCTTCTTATCTTACATGAGAACACCACCAAGACCTTGGAGAGAAGTATCCCAGAAAACTTGGAAAGGCTTTGATTGCTCGGGAGGAAGAAGAACTGGAGTTGAAGTCAGTTTCTGCTTGAGCGTATTGAACGCCACATCACACTCAGGAGATCAAACATACTTGACACTCTTCTAGAGGAGATTAGACAGAGGCTTAGCAATTTGAGAGAAGTTCTCCAGGAATCTTCTGCAATAACTTGCAAGCCTGAGGAAGCTACAAAGCTTCTTGACATTGTGAGGAGGATCCCACATCAAGATTGCCTCAACTTTCTGAGGGTGCACTTTAATGCCCTCGGCAGAGATGACATGCCCAAGGTACACCACTTCATTGAGCCAAAACTCACACTTGGAAAACTTTGCATAGAATCGATGCTCTCTTAACTTTTCAAGCACAAGCTGGAGATGCTTTGCATGCTCTTCTTCAGTCTCCGAGAATACGAGGATATCATCCAAATAGACCAAGACGAACTCATTCTTGAAAGCAGAGAATATGAATTTCATCATTCTTGAGAAGGTTGGAGGAGCATTGGCGAGACCAAACGACATGACGGTGTACTCATAAGAGCCAAATCTCATCCTGAAAGCAGTCTTTGGAATATCTTCTTCGAGAATGTGAATCTGATGATAGCCCATGCGAAGATCAAGCTTCGAGAAAACCTTGTCACCTTTCAGTTGTTCAAACAACTCATTAATGTTGGGAAGTGGGTACTTGTTTATGATTATCTTTTTATTAAATGGACGGTCATCGATACAAAGTCCGTCCGTGCCATCCTTCTTCTTGACAAACAAAACGCCACAACCCCAAGGAGAAGAACTTGGTCTGATCAGACCCAGACGTTCTTGTTCATCTAGCGGTTTCTTCAACTCTTTCAGCTCTTCGGGCCCAAGTTTATAAGGACGCTTGCAAAATGGTTCAGTTCTGGGCTCGAGGTTAATCACAAACTTGACTGGCCGGTGCGGAGGCATTCCTGGCAATTCTTCGGGAAAAACATCTCCATACTCACAAACCACCGGAATTTGAGAAATAGCCGAGATTTCACCCTTCTCATTTAGAGCAAAGAGACGGATTGTGTCATCACGAGCTGCGAAAATAATCACATCTTCTAAAGGATGAGTCAACTTGACTTCTTTGGCTTGACAATCGACATATGCCTTGTTCATAGCCAGGAAGTCCATGCCAAGAATGAGATTAATATCAGAATTACCGAACAATTGGAGAGGCCAGAAAAGAATAATTTCCCATCTTGATAGAGATATCTCGAACCACCATCTTTGAGCTGAGATGCTTCCCGAGAGACACAACTTGCAATGCATTTGGCAAAAACTCCATGGTAAAACTATGCTTTGCCACAAAGGGATATGACATGAAACAATGCGATGCACCAGTATCAAACAAAACTTTTGCAGGAATAGAATTAACCAAGAGATTACCCATGATCACTTGAGAAGAATCCTCTGCCTCGGCTGCGTTCACCATGTTCACCCTTGCTGACTTGGGATTATGCTTCACCATAGCATTGCTTGGAGGTCTGGCTGGAGGAGGAGGCGGAAGACGCCGCTGGTTGCACTTGTTTGAGCAGTGACCCTTCTGACCACACTTGTAACAAGTAACCTCAGAGAGCGGACGAAAGTTGCCTGGAGGAGGAACATTAGCTGACTTGGGTGCCTGGGGCCTCTGCTGATATCCTGGGTTGGGTGGGTGGGAAGAACCACGGCCACCAAACTGTTTCTGCTGCTGAGGAAGATGAAATGGAGGCGGATTAGGAACCCAATATTTCTGCTGCTTAGGGACCATCTGAGAGCTGGAAGAAGAAGAATAGGAATCACTGGAACAGTTCCTTGAGTTCTCCAACTTGAGTTGCGTTGCCATGACCTTCAAAGCCATGTTGTAGAACTGATCAAATTCACGAGACTCTTGAAGGACCAGACCTAGCAGAAGCTCATCCTTGAGACCACCTCTAAACTGATAAATCATGGACTTGTCATCTGGAACATCTTGCTTAGCATAGCGGGCCAGATTATGGAACTCGATGTTGTACTGATAGAGAGACTTGCTTCCCTGCTTTAGGTGCATGAACTTCTCACGCATCTCCTCGACAAAGCTTGTCAGAATGTAATGGGCCCTGAAGTCACGACAGAAATCGTCCCAAGTGACAACATGATCGCCCCTGGAGTCCTTGTACTGCTACCACCAGTCTGATGCCTGACCCTTGAGCTGGAACGACGTGAATCTGACAAAGTCCTCTGGTCTAACATTGTTGCACTCAAAATTCTTACTCATGTCATGGAGCCAATCATCTGCATCAAAAGGCTTCTCACAACAGGTCAAAGACTTGGGCTGGTTGGCAAGGAACTCGTTGACCGTTGCGAACTGAGGTTGATTCTGAAAATTCCCTTGAAAGCCTTGCTGACCCTGATCTCTTTCTTGCAACAGCCTAAACAACATCTGAGTATTCACATTGGTTGTGGCCATCACAGCTTGCCAATCTTCTGGAGGAGGAGGCGGTGGTGCGGGTGGTGGAGGATTAGGAGCTCCTCACCCCGACCCGGATTCCCGCGAGTTGGTGGAGCCATCCTGGAGATGGACAAAAACATCGGCACCTCATTGACAAAGATGATAGCCATAAGCTGAATCAAATGACTTGAAAGAAATTGAACGAATAACACGAACAACCTTCCTACTGAAAAATTAGTAAGAACGCCTTCTTCGGGTTTGCGATAACATCATTAGATATTAGAAGCCACTTGCAATAACACAAAAGTATTGATCTAATGTTGCTCGGAACAAATGTATATGCCCTCATACATCTGAAGAAGATGATCCTAGGTAACTACATGAGTTCCCAACTAAGAACTTCGGAAAACTTTCTGGTTATGCAATCCGGTGTTGGGGATACAAGGAGGAAATATCTCACACAACTAACAAACCTACACCCCCAACGGTATCCATCCTTCAACACATAACCAGAGGCTTTTGCAAGTCCATCTAACTCGGATCCTCAAACGCATAGCGATACTAACCATGGTGGTACCTCAGACGCCTCCCTAGTACTGGGTGACTCCGACCTTATCTCACCACGACAAGTATTGAAGCAATTCCGAACACCCTCCATCCTGAGATACTAAGGAAGCTAAACGATAATGATGTGCCAAGAATTCCCTGGAGCTCGACTCCCCGGAAGAAATCAAGTTAGACAGGAGGCACCAAGACAGAACTCCGTCACATCGGTATCATATAGTTTCCAAAATAGCCGCATGATCCTAAAAAAATTGAGCGAGAAGAGGAGTAGAATCAAAATTCCTAAGTCGAATACCTCACTAGAGTATAGAAGAGGAGTAAAAAGAATCCTACTCTCCGATATAACTAGACTCAAAATAGTTTTAGTAGACTCGACTCAGCCAACTTCGAACAAGCAAAGGGCTCCTATGGTCATATGGCTCTGTGCCCCCTTTGAATTTGTCCGTTGTGGGATCCCTTCCCACGATAGCAATAAGGGAAGAGGACTCGGGCCACTATAAATAGAGGCTAGGCTGCTCCATAGACGGGGAGACGAGAGAGAAGAGAGGCAACATCACCAGAATGCCCTCGCGATGCAACTCACCACAGTACTAGTTCATCCACAAACCTCCTCGTGAGGCAATCCACCAAAGCAAGAGTAGGGTTTTACGCTTTGTAGCGGCCCGAACCTGGGTAAATCATCGAGTGCAATCTTCTTCCTTGTCTTCGTGCGAGTTCATAGTCCAAACCATCAGGTTGTGAGATAGGTGGGGTAAGGCTGCTGGGGATCTTAGCACACGCCCCTGAGTTCGAACTTCCTTGGGTTTTGCGAAGCCCGAGATATGACATTTGGCGCACCAAGTAGGGGGTGTGTCGGAATCCTTGCACAAACCACGCCTTGCCTCCGCTCGCAGCATCCATGGGAAAAGGACACCGAGCCCACGCTAAGCAGTGGGCTGCTCGCGTGGCACGGGCGACGCGAGCGGGCCTTGGCATCCGGCGTCGCCCTGCCCCCCCCCCTGTTGGTGGGCGCCATCGCCAGCCGGGTCCTACACAGACACCGAGGGCTGCCGCCTTCACCAACCGCTTGGCATGTTCTCATCGCCTTGGCCCTTCCCCGCGTTCGGTCCGCCTCGTCGCCCTCCCGAGTTTGCCACGACCCGACGCACACGCGTGTCACGCTCCTCGTTGAGCATATTGAACTACAACGCCTCCACGTTGGGCGCGATCACTGCAACTACTGGGCATGACGTGCGCCCAGGCGTGCCACCACCACTGGCAAGAGCCAGGCACATCCCTATGGGACAAGCCTAGGGGCTCACGCCCATGGACTCGCTCAACCGGCTGGCACAACGTTGGGGCCACGCGAACGCGCATGGGAAGCCTGTTATGACCAAATCCTGCTGGGGGTTTGGCCCGAGTCGTCTGGGATGCAGGAGTTGGCCCCAGTGCGAATGAGGGCCGATGGGGGGTGCTGGCCATGCAGGATGGGCGCCTCCTCGCGCCTCCTAGCATGCCCATCGAGCCTAGGGTGGAATCCTGAATGCTCGTCTACGCCGGCACCCGGGGGCTCGAGCAAATCTACAACGACCATGTTGACGAGTGCCCGGGCTGCGAAGGGACCAACGCCGGCTACCACGACAGTAGGAGGAGTGCTACCTCTTGAGCTTGCGTTGGTTTTCCCTTGAAGAGGAAATGGTGATGCAGCGAAGTAGATAATTATTTCCCTCAGCTTATCAGAACCAAGGTATCAATCCAATAGGAGGAACAAGCAAGTCACCAATGAATGCACCTACACAAACAATCAAACTCTTGCACCCAACGCTACAAAGGGGTTGTCAATCCCTTCACAGTTATTTGCAAGGATTAGATCTGATAGAGATAGATGTAAACAATTGTGGAAAGTAAAAGATAAATAAATTGTAGCAAAGTATTTTTGGTATTTTTGGTTTATAGATCTGAAAATATATTATGGAAAGTAGACCTAGGGGCCATAGATTTCACTAGAGGCTTCTCTCTTGAAGGAAAATATCACGGTGGGTAAACAAATTACTGTCAAACAATTGACAGAAAAGCGAATAATCATGTAGATATCCAAGGAAATGATTATGCATATAGGCATCACGTCCGTGTCAAGCACACCGAAACGATTCTACATCTACTACTATTACTCCACACATCGACCGACTCCTGCCTGCATCTAGAGTATTAAGTTCATGAAGAACAGAGTAACACATTAGGCAAGATGACATGATGTAGAGGGATAAACTCAAGCAATATAATGAAAACCCATCTTGTTAGCCTTGATGGCAACAATACAATATGTGCCTCACTACCCCTACTTTTTCACTAAGCACTTCTCCCATTGCAAGAATTACCAATCTAGTTGGCCAAACCAACCCAATAACTCAAAGATACTTGCAAAGATATGAAATCATGCATATAAGAATTCAGAAGAGACTCAAATAAGATTCATGGATAATCTGAACATAAACCCACAATTCATCGGATCTTGACAAACACAACGCAAAAGAGTATTACGTCGGATAGATCTCCATGAAGATCATGAAGAACATGGTATTGAAGATCAAAGAGAGAGAAGAAGCCATCTACCTACTAGCTATGAACCCATAGGTTTGTGATGGACTACTCACACATCATCGGAGGTGCAATGGAGTTGATGTAGCTGCCCTCCCAAGCTTGTGACCTCCTGGCAGATACCCTGCCATGCACTCCAAGTCTGGTAGATCTCTTTCCTTCCAGAAAAAATAATTCTGAAGATTTTATTCCATTTGGACTCCGTTTAATATTCCATATCTGCAATACTCAAAATCAAGCAAAAAACAGAAACTGACACTAGGCTCTATATTAATAGGTTAGTCCCAAAAATAATATAAAATAGCATATTAATGCATATAAAACATCCAAAACAGATAATATAATAGGATGACATCATTAAAAATTATAGATACGTTGGAGATGTATGTCACATCCCTAGCTAGTTGCCATAGGACAACATGTGTGCATAATTTCTCAATTTTGCATCAACTTGAAATGGGGCCCAAAAGAAACCCCAAACCATCATTTGAATCAAACTAATTCCAAGTTTGTGAAAAACCAACAAATCCAAAATGCCCTTATAAATTGTCCCCTATGTCTGATAAATATGGACATGAATATATCAGGGGCCATCTTAAATATTTGGACATTTATAGCAATTTAAAAATAAATATCAAAGGTGCTGAAAATGCTAAATAAAGTAATATCAATATTTCAGATTTCAAAATACCCTGAAACTTTTTATAGGAGTTTGAAATATTCAAACTTAATTCTATTAAATATTTGGGATATTTGATACTAGTATTTGTACCTGAAAAACAAATAAAAAAATGTCAGAATTAGAAAACAGAAAGCAAAGAAATAAAAAAAGGGAAAGAGGCCCAAGAGGAGCCGGCCCAACTGGCCCGTGCCAGTCATCCCTATCTTCTCGCCAGGAGGACAGGGGCATGCGCTCGCTGCGTGCGGGCACGCGCCACGGCCACCTCCCACCTGGCTGCTGCCCTGGAGGCCTCCGGAGACGCCAGTGCGAGGCCTCGCCGTGGCCCTCTTCTCCTATCCCTCTCACCCCTGCCGCATTATCTCTCTCGCTTTCTCCCCCTCTGCCACCATGATTGCCTAAGCCCTGCCACCATAGCACCGTTGCTCCACCCGCTCCCTCGCCTCGCTGAGTAGCTCCAGAGCTTCGCCTCGTCGCCCTCATCCTCCTTAGCAAGCCACGCATTGTCGGGAGCCCTCCAACGCTGCAACACCGTCGTCTTCAACTCCAGCCGCTGGCGAAGAAGTGAAGCCGCCGCTGCTCCAGGCCGTTCCCGAGCGCGCTTCCAACAGCTCCGAGACCGATGTGAGCTTCTGCTTCTTTCCCTCTTCTTTCATCGGTCGATCCCATGCCGTAGCCATCGATTTCATCGAGGTCTGAAGAGCTCCGCCGCTCGAGCCCGACGTCGTCCATGCTCCGATGCTCGAGAGGTTCCCGTGAGGTTGCCGTTGTGTTTGTAGGACCGCGTAGGTGTTGTAGGAGCCAAGTTGCTGTCATGTTGCGCGCTGGAACGACAAGCTCGAGGTTGTCCCGATTCTAGCAGCCGCTGACCTCGTCGCCGGCATCGATTCCGACCACGGAGGTTCTCCCAGTGCTCTCTGACGTCCATTTGGTCGCCGAGGGAGGGATTCTGACACCCTCCGCCATCCATGACGTCGCCAGCGGCTCAACGCCGGCAAGTCAACCGGTGCTGACCACGGGGTTTGACTCCAGGTCATCTGGCAAGTGGGCCTGTCCCTTTTAATTCAAAATAGATTAAGAAAATTAATTAATTAAATTAATTAAGTTAATAACCCACTCACCAGTGGGCCCCTATCCTAATTAATTAGTAATTAGTTAGTTAATTAACTCTGTTAGTGACTGAGTCACTAACCAGTGGCCACCACTGGTCAGATTTGACCTATCAATGGTCTAATGACCTTCTGACGTCACAGTGACGTCAGGCTAACATATTTAATTGAATTTTTAGTATAAAAATAATTCAGGAAATTCCAGAAAATGTTTAAAACTTCTACAATTCATATAAATTAATCTGTAAATCAGATGAAAATAATTTATATATGAAAATTGATCAGAAAAATCCAATGAATCCAATGGTGCTTTTGTCATGCATGTTAGATCAACCTATGTAGGTGAACATTGACATTTACTAATAGGTTAGTGTATGAAATATAAAATGGAGAATGACTTTGAACCTATATTAAAACTCACTTCATTTAACTTGGACAATAGCTGCATTAGCTCATCCATACATGTTGCCATGTCATGATCATGCATCATATTGTTGCACTTGCGTGTATTGATTGTTATTTATCTACATTGCGGTAGGCCCCACTTCTGAGGATACCCTCGAGTATTCCAACGAAGGAGGGAACCCTTCCGTTTCCCAGCAAGGAAAGCAACACCTTTCATCATTCCGATAACATCCCACTCACTCGCTCCTGCTCTTGTTTATTGCATTAGGACAAACGAACACATGTCTGTCATACACGGTAGATGAACCATTCCTTTGCATGACCTGTGATTGTCACAGTAAATAGCTAAACCTTGCAACCTAGCATACTTAGTAGATGCTTGTGCCATGATGTGCTTAGCTTACTTTGCCTGCTATGCTTGCTATGCTTAGAGTTGTGTGAGGTTCGAGTCATCTGGATGATGAACTAGAGTGAAACAATGTTGTTCTGATGTGATAAACTTATGATGAACTCGATTTGGTAAAAGGTAGCGATGAGGGGCTATGTAGGAGTACATAGCGGGTTGTCTCATCGGGACCGTTCTTAGGAACCGAGTTCCGTGTTTATGATCCAAGACTAGATACTACCACACGTTGGGATACTTAATTGACCCTCTCGACTTATCAGTCCCTTAGTCCTTGGTCCATGAGTTGCAAGTAGTTTCTGGTGTTTATAGCATGCCGGAGGCCGTGCGTGGCACTAACCCTAGGGGTGGGTTACGACGTGGTAGGCAGTGGCACGGTGTACCAAGGGTCACCCGAATGGTGGGCTTGGGAACCCTGCGCGCATCATTTGGGGCCGTAGCGGAAACTTCGGCCGGACTTCCATGCGGGTTTAGTCTCAAATAGGCGATAGCCTGGACTAGAGGTCTTATGTGATTGACGGTCGTGGCCAACTCCCTCGCTGGGATTCCGCTTGAAGGTTGCCGAGGTGCATGGTTTTATGAGCACACAATGATAAGTGGCGAGAGTGTGTGTGAAGAAGTACACCCCTGCAGGGTATGAAACTATTCGAATAGCCACGTCCTCGGATATGGACTACTAGGAGAACTTATCTTGTTCATAGATAATCAAATGGATACTCATAAAAATATCAAGACAAGTGTGAGTACCGTGGATGGCACTCTCGCAGGAGAGGGAAGTGAATCCATGGTGGTGTATTGATATGGAGTTAGTGGACTCGTGTGCGATATATAAAAAAACTAACAAAGAGTTAAAATTGAGTAGTATAGGTTAGCCATGAGTCAAAGCTGGCATTGCTGCAAAAACTCCACCCCCCCTTGTTGATACATGAGCATGAATAGTCTAGGTCTGCTTTAAAGACTTGTTGAGTACGTTTGTACTCATGTTTGCTTAATAAATCTTGTAGATGAGACCCAGGACCCATCAAGTGGGTTCTTTCTAGATGTCGACGATGCCGAATAGCTGGTGTCCCAGCTACGACCTTATGCCTCGTGGCGGGTTGTAGATAGTCAGGCCATGTGCCTTTTTACCCTTTCCCCTGTCTCTACTCAGACAACTTTATGCTTCCGTTGGTTTGTATGACTATGCTTGTATGACTTGAGTGTTGGGTCATGTGAACCCTATCTATAAGAACATATTATGCAAGGCTCTTTTGAGCCTCTTAAATAAAAGTTGTGTTAATGTATGGTTATGTTGTGATGCCATGGTTGTATCTATGCATATTGGGCATGTCATGCGTACGTGTGACGTGCAACGGTATGTATGGGATCCGACACCTAGTCATGTGCTTTTAGTAGTAATCTTTACGGGAAACTGCCCCTTTGTGCTTCCATCGAGCCTTGGTAGCTTGCTACTACTCCGGACATAATGGTTGACCAGCATGTATCCTTCTTTGTTGTTGTGTATGTCCCTTCGGGGAAATGTCTCGCAGTGTAATGGAGTCTGTGTAGCCTGCTACGACTCGTCTACATGCATTGTTGGCATTTATGTCACACGGCATAATGGAGTCCTTGTAGCTTGCTATGACTTGTCTACACACGCTTGAGATCGACACCTGCATTGTTGGGTTACGTATGCATGTTTCCGTCCGGATGTGCCACTTGGGTTCTATGACTAGTCATGTCGTCCCGGGTTCTCAGTCGTTTGATTGCCACCGACATGTTCACATACGTGAGCCAAAAGACGCAAATGGTCCCAGGTAAGGTAAGGCTGCAGCCATGGAGTTTACCGTGCGTGAGGCCGCAAAGTGATGTGATATGTTACAAAATGGATTCATATGACTTAGGATCGGGGTCCCGACAGCATTGGTATCAGAGCCTGACTGGTTGTAGGACTACCTAGCCAAACCGGTCAAAGTTGAGTCTAGAAACACTATAGAAAAGTAGGGGAATTGATTGTGGAAGGGAACGTAAGGCTCTTTTTACTCCTCTTCCCAAGTTATTCTATTCTAAGTCATCCTCACCTTTTCTACGGGGTTAAGAACTAGGCTTCTCATCTATTGCTTAGGATGATGAGTTACTATCCATGGACTTCTAGCTAGCTTGTTTGCAATGATCTTCGTATTCGAGTGTTGTTGGTGTGACAAACAGATGGGGAAGAGATTTGAGTCTAGATAGTCGAGTGGTTATGCATTTCCAATCTTTTATAGTTGTCTCAAAATCCTTTCTGAGCAATTACAGTCGTTATGCTATCCGATTTCTGCTAGAGTCTGTAATGTCTTTGCATCATTCTCTGTTTCAGATGTCCCCTCGTCCCTCCCATCAGGTGGTCCGTCTGACCAGGTGCATCGATGTATCGGGTCACACGGCCATGTTGGTTAGAGTTATGATGGAGGCTCATTACCATTGGTACCCAGAGTACATAGTGGAGGAGCAGTATCGAGACTTCAACCAGAGCCAGTATCTATGTACTATTAGGATATATCCATCATATCCTGGAGCTATAGAGCCGCTTCACTGGACTTATGGATTAGGTGTCACCATAGACATGGCAGTTAAGGAGGCCGCCTACACCATGCTGACTATCATGAGGTTTCACCATGGTTTGCTTCAGAACACAAACTTCTGTTATGTTCCTGCTTCTGAGGGAGGAGAGGATAGTTATCTTAGCGCTGCCTACTATGATCATTCTCATGAGGACCCTAGGCTGGAGGTGACTGCTTAGATGTTGGAGAACATGGATCGTGATGCACGTGCCCTTCGCATGGAGCTATATGACACCCGTGCACGTCTTTGGACAGCCTTGACGCAGTTAGCACCTGTCGTGCATACAGGCTATGGAGATTTGGAGATGCTGAACCCATCGCAGACTCATCTGCCAGCACACGTAGACTGGCCCGATGTTGGAGGCATCACCCCTCTTCGAGGACCGCTGTTGCCGCCAACAAGGGGACCAAGGCCACATTCGTGTCCTTACGGTTTCCAGGGATCACAGGCTAGAGTGTTTCCAGATCCTCAGGTTCAGGTCCCGGGCCACGGGGGTAACCTGTATGAGGCATTCTACGGCGATGCTTGAGTACGTGGGTGTTAGTACTAGTATGGTAATAGTCATATTACCACAGTCCTGCGTGTCTTGTGGGATATGACTAAGGTTGAGAGTTGAGTTCCGGAGGTGTAGATAGATAATGTATAGGAAGCTTGTAATGCCTCTGATGAGTTGTGTCATTTCTCTGTAGTTCGTATTTCAGCTTGGGCTTGTACTAAACTATGTCATGGTGTGTATGAATCATGGTGTCCATATGGCAGTTGTTGTTACCATGTTAATCGGGTGTTTACCCATGCATGCCATGTTGTCCAGTACATTCCTTATCTTCTTCCTTAGTGTTGATATCCTCGATGTCTAAGCTGTGGGTTTGTTTTCCTAGGATGGTGGCCACTAGGAATAACCACGTGCCTGCCCCCGAGAAGGGAGAGGGTAGCCAGCCAAGGCAAGAGAACCTTCCACACGCGCCATCCTTGGCAGAAGTGATGCTCAAAGCTGAGCGAAACAAAAGGGAGACCAACAGGGTGCTGGAACGTATTGAGCAGAACACAGCGCGTGCTCCCCGCAATGACCACAATGATGGCATGTCTCTCGGTGATTTCGTCAAGCTATGCCCATCCAAGTATCATCATTCGGTCGACCCGCTCGACGCCGATGATTGTCTGACCAGCATGTTCCGCAAAATCCGGGTTGCCAATGTATCCGAGGCCAACAAGGTGACCTTTGCTTCGTACTTTCTGGAAGGACCCGCCAATCTATGGTGGGAGAATTATGAAGCCATGCGTCCCGCGTGCCCCGCGCCAACTTGGGCAGAATTCAGCGCGGCATTCCGTACCCATCACATCCCAGAAGGGCTGATGGATCGCAAACGAGAGGAGTTTTGTGCTTTCACCCGGGGCAAATTATCAGTGGATGCTTATAGCCGTGAGTTCGGCAATCTTGCTTGTTATGCTCCGGAGGAAGTGTCTACCGATGCTAAGAAACATGCTAGATTCCGCAAGGGACTTAGTCCTGAGCTTCGTCGAGATCTATGCCTGCATGAGTGCACAACCTTCCAGGCTCTCGTCAACAAGGCTATCAATGCCAAAACCGGACAGACAGATTATGAGGCAACTAGGAAGCACACCCATGACTTCAGCCCCGCATCTAGCTCGGGCTCTAACAAATGCCGGGTGTGGGTGCCCAACGCAGCTCTGCCGCCAAGATACACCGCGAGGCCATCCTTCCAGGCGCCTCGCCTAGCTCAGCCCAACCCTCTGGCCAGGACATTTGGAGGTCCTTCTGTCAAAGCAGCTCCCCGAGCCACCGTGGTCTGTTACAAATGTGGGGAACTAGGACACTACTCCCGTGAATGTCCTCAGAACAATGCTAAGCCGGCTGGACGTGGGAAGCCGGGAAAAGCCTTCTATGTGAAGCCAGCTCCCGCTCGTGGCCGAGTGAACTATGTTTCTGCTGAAGAAGCCCTTGAGGATCCTGATGTTATCCTAGGTATGCTCCTTGTCAATAGCCATCCAGCATCTGTTCTATTTGATACTGGGGCATCTCATTCATTCATCTCAGAAAGTTATGCATAGTTGCATAACATGTCTTTTTGTGATATGCCCACTCCTTTAGTAGTTCAGACTCCTGATTCAAAATGGCAAACTTCTAGAGTGAGCCATGACAATGAGATTCTTGTGGATAGGCTAGTTCTCCTGGCATCTTTGATAGCCCTCAAGTCTTCGGACATCAATATCATCTTAGACATGGACTGGATGAAAGCCCACTATGCTAAGATTGATACTCATACTAGGAATGTTCAACTTACACATCCCTCGGGTGAGATAGTTAATGTCTCCACTCAAACAACCAAGCGCAAACTCTGCTCCCTTAATGCTAGCCCTCTTCCAGAACTAGAAGATATTCCGGTGGTCCGAGACTTTCCGGATGTCTTTCCAGAAGAACTGCTAGGAATTCGACCTGTCAGAGATGTTGAGTTTGTGATAGAACTCATTCCAGGGACTCTCCCAATAGCCAGAAGACCCTATAATATGGCACCCTTAGAACTAGCCAAACTTAAGAAACAACTTGATGAGGCTTTGAAGCTTTATCCGTTCAAGTTCTTCTCCTTGGGCTTGCCCCGTCCTTTTTGTTATGAAGAAGGATGGATCGGATCGGATGGTTGTGGATTATCGGCCAGTGAATCTGGTCACCATAAAGAACAAGTATCCGCTCCCTAGGATCAACGATTTGTATGATCAACTCACTGGATCCTCTGTCTTTTCCAAAATGGATTTGAGGTTGGGATACCATCAAATCAGAATGAGGAACGGGGACATTCCAAAAATGGATTTTGGTACTCGATATGGCCAATATGAGTACACCGCCATGTCCTTTGGATTAACCAATGCCCCAGCCACCTTCTCTCGCTTGATGAATTCGATCTTCATGGAGTATTTGGATAAATTCGTCGTGGTTTACGTCGATGATATACTTATCTACTCGAAGAATGAACAGGAACATGTCGAGCATCTAAGGCTGGTATTGACGAAACTTCGAGAGCATCGTCTGTATGCCAAATTCTCCAAGTGTGAATTTTGGTTGCCAGAAGTGACCTACCTAGGCCACATAATCTCTGGTAAAGGTATTGCTGTCAATCCTGAGAGAGTTCAGGCCGTCCTAGATTGGACTCAACCTAACTCGGTTAAGCAAGTTTGGAGTTTTCTTGGCTTAGCGAGCTATTGTCGCTGCTTTTTCAAAAATTTCTCCATGGTTGCGAAACCTCTGACTGAACTCCTCAAGAAAGATAAAAAGTTCGAATGGACTCCACAATGCGAGCATAGCTTTCAGGAGTTGAAAAGACGCCCGACCTCTGCTCCCTTTCTGGTGCCACCAGATTTCTCTACGGACTTTGTTATCTATTGCGATGCCTCGCGACAAGGATTAGGTTGAATTCTCATGCAAGATCGTCATGTGATTGGATACGCATCTCGACATTTATGTCCACATGAGGATAATTATCCAACACATGATCTTGAGCTTGCAGTTGTGGTCCATGCACTAAAAACTTAGCGACATTATCTTCTGGGTAATCGTTGCAAAATTTACACTGATCACCAAAGTCTGAAATATATTTTCACCCAGCCGGATTTGAATCTCAGGCAAAGATGGTGGGTCGAGTTGATTACAGATTATGACTTAGGGATAACTTATACCCCAGGGAAAGCCAATGTCATGGCTGATGCACTAAGTCGTAAATCTTATTGTAACAATCTGATGTTGCAACAAGGTCAACCACTTCTCTATGAGGAATTTCGGAAGTTAAACCTTCATCTTGTTCCTTAAGGATTCCTTTCCATCCTGGTGGCTAAACCTACTCTGAGGGATCAAATAGTAGCTGTTCAGAGGTATGACAAGGATATATCTTGGATCAAGGAGAATATTGCTAGCGGAAACGCTAAGGATTTCTCTAAAGATGGTCAGGGTGTCGGGTTCTTTCAGAACCGGTTGGTGGTTCCTAGGAGCAGACGTTTAAGATAGCTGATCCTTAAGGAGGCTCATGATTCTCCTCTCACAATTCATCCCGACAGATGTATCAGGACCTACCCCAGAGGTTCTGGTGGACTAGGATGAAGAGAGAAATTGCTTAGTTCGTTGCTAATTGTGACGTTTGTCGTCGCGTGAAAGCAGAACATCAAAGGCCTTCTGGCACCCTTCAACCTTTAGCTATTCCTAAATGGAAATGGGATAAAGTCGGTATGGATTTCATTACCGGGTTTCCCAGGACCAAGAAAGGGAATAATGCTATCTTTGTGGTCATAGACCGTCTTTACAAAGTGGCTCACTTTCTACCTGTTCAGGAGAGTATAACTGCTAGCCAGCTAGCGGAGTTATATGTTTCTCGAATAGTTCCTCTTCATGGTGTTCCATTGGAGATCAACTCAGACCGCAGAAGTATCTTTCCTTCCCGATTTTGGGAAAGTTTCCAAACCGCTATGGGGAGTCATCTATCCTTCAGCACTGCTTTCCACCTACAATCAAGTGGTCAAGTTGAGCGAGTCAATCAAATTCTCTAAGACATGATCCAAGCTTGTGTTATATCCTTTGGTATGAATTGGGAGAAATTTCTTCCATTTGCCAAATTTGCTTATAAAACTAGTTATCAATCAAGCTTGGGCAAAGCCCCTTTTGAAGTTCTCTATGGACGAAGGTGTCGAACACCTCTTAACTGGTTAGAAACCGGAGAGATTCAACTCTTTGGCCCGGATATGATCCAGGACACAGAGAAGCAAGTTCGCATTATTCGAGAAAAGTTGAAAATAGCCCAATCTTGTCAAAAGAGTCAATATTACCGTCATCATAAGGCTGTGACCTATGAAGTTGATGAGAATGCTTACCTTCGGGTTACACCTCTGAAGGGTACCCATCGATTCGGTATCAAGGGCAAGTTGGCTCCTCGTTACATTGGACCTTTTTGCATTCTTGCTAAATGAGGAGAAGTTGCCTACCAATTGGAACTTACGCAGCATCTTTCCAAGGTTCATGATGTCTTCCACGTCTTGCAACTCAGGCGTTGCTTTTCGGACCCTGTCCGCAAAGTAGACCACGAAGCGCTTGATCTCCAACATAAACTTACTTATCAAGAATATCCTGTTCGTATTCTTGATATGGCTGAGCGTACCACTCAGCGTCGGAACATCAAGTTTCTCAAGGTTCAGTGGTCACACCATTCTGAGAAAGAGTCCACATGGGAAAGAGAAGATCGTCTTCAACTAGAGTACTCCGCTCTCTTCCCGACGACTTCAAAATCTCGGTACGAGATTCTTTTGAGTGGGGGTGAGTTGTCACATCCCTAGCTAGTTGCCATAGGACAGCATGTGTGTGCATCATTTCTCAATTTTGCATCAACTTGAAATGGGGACCAAAAGAAACCCCAAACCCTGATTTGAATCAAACTAATTCAAAGTTTGTGAAAAATCAACAAATCCAAAATGCCCTTCTAAATTGTCCCCTATGTCTGCTTGTTGATAAATGAGCATGAATAGTCTAGGTCTGCTTTAAAGACTTGTTGAGTATGTTTGTACTCATGTTTGCTTAATAAATGTTGCAGATGAGACCCAGGACCCATCAGGTGGGTTCTTTCTAGATGTCGACAATGCCGAATAGCTGGTGTCCCAGCTACGACCTTATGCCCTGTGGCGGGCTGTAGATAGTCAGGCCATGTGCCTTTTTACCCTTTCCACTGTCTATACTCAGACAGCTTTATGCTTCCGTTGGTTTGTATGACTATGCTTGTATGACTTGAGTGTTGGGTCATGTGACCCCTATATGTAAGAACATATTATGCAAGGCTCGTCTGAGCCTCTTAAATAAAAGTTATGTTAATGTATGGTTATGTTGTGATGTCATAGTTGTATCTATGCATATCGGGCATGTCGTGCGTACGTGTGATGTGCAACGGTATGTATGGGATCCGACACCTAGTCATGTGCTTTTAGTAGTACTCTTTACGGGAACCTGCCCCTTTGTGCTTCCATCGAGCCTTGGTAGCTTGCTACTGCTGCGGACACATTGGTTGACCGGCATGTATCCTTCTTTGTTGTTGTGTCTATCCCTTCGGGGAAATGTCTCGCAGTGTAATGGAGTCCTTGTAGCCTGCTACGACTCGTCTACGTGCAGTGTTGGCATTTATGGCATACGGCATAATGGAGTCCTTGTAGCTTGCTATGACTCGTCTACACACGCTTGAGATCGACACCTGCATTACTGGGTTACGTATGCTTATTTCCGTACGGATGTGCCACTTGGTTTCTATGACTAGTCATGTCGGCCCGGGTTCTCTATCGTTTGATTGCCAGCGACATGTTCACATACGTGAGCCAAAAGACGCAAACGGTCCCGGCTAAGGTAAGGCTTCAGCCGTGCAGTTTACTGTGTGTGAGGCTGCAAAGTGATGTGATATGTTACAGACTAGATTCATATGACTTAGGATCGGGGTCCCGACAACGTATCAGCATCCCCAAGGTTAAATTCTGCCCGTCCTCGAGTAGGTAAATGATAAAAATAGAATTTTTGATGTGGAGTGCTACCTAATATATTTATCCATGTAATATTCTCTACTATGGCATGCATATTCAGATCCATAAGACTCAAAACAAAAGCTTAATGTTGACATAAGAACAAAAATATTTCAAGCATACTAGCAAGGCAATTGTATATCCTCAAAATATAGTGGCCAAACCTTGAGGGTAGGATTGGAGTAGGACTCTTCCACCTCCAATTTCGGCCAAACCTTGAGGGTTTGACGCTGCCTCCTCCCCTCCCTCCATCCTATATATACTAGAGGATTTAGAGGCAAAAGCACTCAACCTAATTGCCACGTGCTGCCCCCTTCTTCCTCTAGATATGTTCTTCACTAGATCGTCTCAGTTGTGCTTGGCGAAGCCCTACCGGGACAGCTCCACTGCCACCACGCCGTTGTGATGGCGGAGAACTCATCTACCTCTCTGCTCCCTCTTGCTGGATCAAGAAGGCGGAGATCGTTATTGAGTTGTACGTGTGTTGAACACGGAGGTGCCGTTCATTTGGCACTAGATTGGAAGGACCATGATGGGATCACGAGACGGCTCGTGATGAGATCACGGGATGGATCGTGATTGGATCGTGAAGACGTTCGACTACATCACCCGCGTTTCTTAACACTTCCGCTTAGCATTCTAGAAGGGTATGTAGATCCACTCTCCCTCTCGTAGATGCTCATCACCATGGATAGATCTTGCGTGTGCATAGGAATTTTTTTGTTTCCTGTGCAACGTTCCCCAACAGTGGAATCATGAGCTAGGTCTATGCGTAGATGAGATCTCGATTACAAAACAAAGGAGTTTGTGGGCGTTGATATTTAGATTGCTTCCTCCCTTGGTATTTTCTCGTTTTGGCGATATTGTGGGATGAAGCGGCCCGAACCAACATTACTCGTACGTTTACGAGAGACTGGTTCCATCAACTGACATCTAACTTCATTCCATAAAGATAGCTGACGGGTGACTGTTTCTCCAACTTTAGTCAGATTGGATTTGACAAAGGCGGTCCTTGAGAAAGTTGAATAGCAATTTTTGTATCACCATCATGGTTTTTGCATAGGTAAGAATTGTTCTTGCTAGATATCCTTAGCAGCCACGTAAAACTTGCAACAACAATTAGAGAACGTCTAACTTCTTTTTGCGGGCTATGTTGTGATGTGATATGGCCTATTACATGATGAGATATATGTGATGCATGAGATGATCATGTATTGTATAGAATATCACAACTTGCATGTCGATGAGTACGACAACCGGCAGGAGCCATAGGGTTGTCTTTAATCATTTTCGCCAATTTTCTTTACTTTATCACTATGAGTTAGCAATAGTCGTGGAAGCAACAGTCGGCGTGACAAACTCATGTCGACACATTGACAGAGATCAAGATGATGGAGATCATGGTGTCATGTCGGTGACGACGGATATCATGCCGGTGCTTTGGAGATGGAGATCAAAACCACAAGTTCAGAGTCATATCATGTCACTTATGATTTACATGTGATCTTAATCCTTTTATGCATATTATTTTTCTTAGGACGATGGTAGCATCATAAGGTGATCCTTCACTTAAATTTCAAGATAAAATTGTGTTCTCCCTAAGTGTGCATCGTTGCGAAAGTTCGTCGTTTCGATACACCACGCGATGAAGAGATGTGATAGACTCTACGTTCGCATACAACGGGTGCAAGCCAGTGTTGCACGTGCGGAACACTCGGGTTAAAATGTACGAGCCTAGCATGTACAAACATGGCCTCGGAACACAAGAGACCGAAAGGTCAAACATGAGTCATATAGTAGATAGGATCAACATGAAGATGTTCACCATTGAAACCACCTCAACTCACGTGATGATCGTACTTGAGTTGGTGGATTTGGATCATGTGACACTTGAATGACCAGAGGGATGTCAATTTGAGTGAGAGTTTTTAAGTAATATGATTAAGTAAACTCATTATCATGGACATAGTCAAAATGCCTTTTTAGATTATGTTGTAGATTACTAGCTCGCATTGTAGCTCCCTTGAAATTTTTTATATGTTCCTACAAAAATAGAATTGAAAGATGATGGTAGCAATAATGCAGACTGGGTCCGTGATATGATTATTGTCCTCATTGTTGCATAGAAGGATTATGTCCTTAATGCACCGCTCAGTGCGCCACCCCCCGAAGCGTCATCTATAGATGTTGTGAACATCTGACAGACATGTTCTGATGACTACTTGATAGTTCGGTGCGTCATGCATTACGACTCAGAATTGTGGCTCCAAAACATTTTGAACATCACGGAACATATGAGATGTTCTAAGAGCTGAAATTGGGATCTCAGGCTCGTGCCCGTGTTGAGAGGTATGAGACCTCCAACAAGATTCTTTGCCTGCAAGATGAAAGAGAATAGCTCAATCGATGAGCATATGCTCAGATTGTCTGGGTACTACAATCGCTTGAATCAAGTGGGAGTTGATCTTCCAAATAAGATAGTGATCGATATAGTTCTCCAAGTCACTCTCACTAAGCTACTAGAGCTTCGTGATGAACTATAAAATGCCAGGGATGGAAATAATGATCCCTGATCTATTTGCAATGTTTGACACTGCGAAGGTAGAAATAAGGAAGGAGTATCAGGTGTTGATGGTTAGTGAAACCACTAGTTTTGAGAAGGGCAAGGGCTAGGAGGGAAACTTCATGGATGGCAAGCCAGTTGCTCCTCCAGTGAAGAAACCCAAAGTTGAACCCAAACCCGAGACTAAGTGCTTCGATTATGAGGAGAACGGTTGTTGAAGCGGAACAACCCTAGATAATTCGTAAATAAGAAGGCTGGCAACGTCGACAGAAGTATATTAGATATGTGTGTTATTGATGTGTACCTTTCTAGTACTCATAGTAGCACCTGGGTATTGGATACCGGTTCGGTTGCTAAATATTAGTAACTCGAAATAAAAGCTACAGAATAAACGGAGGCTAGCTAAGGGTGAGGTGACGATGAGTGTTGGAAGTATTTCTCTCTACCTTCGGGATTAGTGATGAACCTAAATAAATGTTATTTGGTGTTTGCATTGAGCATGAACGTGATTAGATCATGTTTATTGCAATATGGTTATTCATTTAAGTTAGAGAATAATGGTTATTCTGTTTACATGAATAATACCTTCAATGGTCATGCACCCAATGAGAATGGTTTATTGAATCTTGATCATAGTGATACACATGTTCATAATATTGATGCCGAAACATACAAGTTTAATAATGATAGTACCACATACTTGTGGCACTGCCGCTAAATGTCATATTGGTGTAAAACGCATGAAGAAACTCCATGCGGATGGATCTTTGGACTCATTCGATTTTGAATCGGTTGAGACATGCAGACCATGCCTCATGGGCAAGATGACTAAGGACTCCGTTTTCTGGTATGATGGAGCAGGCAAATGACTTATTGGAAATGATACATGTTGATGTATGCAATCCAATGAGTGTTGTAGCATGTAGTGGATATCTTTATTTTATTACCTTCTCTGATGATTTGAGTATATATGAGTATATCTACTTAATGAAACACAAGTCTGAAACGTTTGAGAAGTTCAAAAAAATTCCGAGTGAAGTTTGAGATCATCGTGACAAGAAGATAAAAATGTCTACGATATGATCATGGAGGTGAATATCTGAGTTACGAGTTTGGTATGCAACTTAAGACAATGTGGAAATTGTTTCACAACTCAAGCCACCTGGAACACCATACTATGATGGTGTCTCCGAACGTCATAGTCGTGCTCTATTGGATATGGTACGAACTATGATGTCTCTTATCGATTTGCCACTATTATTTTGGGGTTACGCATTAGAGACAACTACATTCACCTTAAAAGGGAAACCATATAAATCCGTTGAGATGACACCGTATTAATGTTTGGGGCTACGATGCTTATGTGAAAAAGGGTTTTCACCTAATGAGCTCGAACCCAAAGCATACAAATGCATCTTCATAGAATATCCTAATGTAAAAGTTGGGTAAACCTTCTATCTTAGATCCAAGCACAAAATGTTCGTTGCTAAAAGGGGTCCTTTCTCGAGAAAGATTTTCTCTTGAAAGAATTGAGTGGGAGGAAGATAGAACTTGATGTGGTTGTTGAACCTTTGTTTCAACTAGAGAGTAGCGCAATGCAGAAAGTTGTTTTTGTGGAGCCTACATTAGTTGAAGAAGAAGTTAATGATGATGATGATGAAGCTTCAGATCAAGTTACTATCCAACCTCGTAGGTCGACAAGGACGCATACTACTCCTAAGTGGTACGACAACCCTGTCTTAGAGGTCATGTTGTTGGACATCGATGAACCTATGAGCCATGGAGAAGCGATGATGGGCACGGATTCCGACAAATGGCTAGGAGCCATGAAATCCGAGAAAGGATCCTTGTGTGAAAACCAAGTATGCACTTTGGTAGACTTGCCCGTTGAACGGTAGGCCATTGAGTACAAATGGATTTTTAAGAAGAAGACTGACGATGATGCCGCATGTCACCATTTATAAAGCTCAACTTGTCGCAAAGAAGTTTCCGACAAGTTCAAGGAGTTGACTGCGATGAGACTTTCTCACCAGTAGCAATGCTAAAGCCTGTTGAATTATGTTAGCAGTTGCTAGATTTTTCAATTATGAAATCAGGCAGATGGATGTCGAAACATCGTTTCCTTCCTTGAGGAAAGGTTGTATGAGATACAACCAGAAGGTTTTGTCAGTCCTAAGGATGCTAAAAACTATGCAAGCTCCAGTGATCCTTCTATGGGCTAGAGCAAGCATCTCGGAGTTCGAATATACGCCTTGATGAGGTGATCAAAGTTTTTGAGTCTATACAAAGTTTATGAGAAACTTGTAGTTACAATAAAGTGAGTGGGAGCACTATAGAATTTCTCATTAGTATATGTGGATGACATATTGTTGATCAAAAATAATGTAGAATTTCTAGAAAGCATAAACGGTTGTTTGAAAAGTGTTTTTCAAAGGAAAACCTGAATTGAAGCTACTTAATTATTGGGCATCGAGATCTATAAGAGATAGATCAAGACGCCTAATAAGATTTTTCAATGAGTAAATACCTTGACAAGATTATGAAAGAGTTCAAAATGGATCAGTCAAAGAAAGTGTTCTTGCCTGATTTGTAAGGTGTGAAGTTGAGTAAGACTCAAAGATCGACCACGGCAGAAGAAAGAGAAAGGACGAAGGTCATCCCCTATGCCTTAGTCACAGGCTCTTTATAGTATGACATGTTGTGTACCGCACCCGTGCCTGCCTTGCCATGAGTCTATCAAGGGGTACAAAAGTGATCCAGGAGTGGATCACTGGACAGCGGTCAAAATTATCCTTAGTAACTACAGGACTAAGGTAATATTTCTCGATTATGGAGGTGATAAACAGTTCATCGTAAAGGGTTACGTCAATGCAAGCTTTAACACCAATCCGTATGACTCTGAGTAGAAATCCGGATATGTATAGTGGAGTAGCCATTTGGAATATATCCAAGTGGACCGTGGTAGTAGTGTTTACAGTATGACATAGAGATTTCCAAACTACATATAGATCTGAATGTTGCAGACCCATTGACTAAAGACCTCTGTCACATGCAAAGCATGATCGAACCCCAGAACTCATTGGGTGTTAGATTCATCACAATGTAAATCACATGGTGATGTGAACTAGATTGTTGACTCTAGTGCAAGTGGGAGACTGTTGGAAATATACCCTAGAGGCAATATTAAATTAGTTATTATCATATTTCCTTGTTCATGATAATCGTTTATTATCCATGCTAAAAATATGTTGATCAGAAACTCGGATACATGTGTGGATACATAAACAACACCATGTCCCTAGTATGCCTCTAATAGACTAGCTCGTTGATCAAATATGGTCAAGGTTTCCTATCCATGGACATGAGATGTAATTTGATAACGAGATCACATCATTAGGAGAATGATGTGATGGACAAGACCCAAACTATAAACATAGCATATGATCGTGTCAGTTTATTGCTATAGTTTTCTGCATGTCAAGTATCTGTTCCTATGACCATGAGATCATGCAACCCACTGACACCGGAGGAGTTCCTTGTGTGTATCAAACATTGCAACATAACTAGGTGACTATAAAGGTGCCCTATAGGTATCTCCGAGGGTGTCTGTTGGGTTGGCATCGATCAAGACTAGGATTTGTTACTCCGTGTGACGGAGAGATATCTCATGGCCCACTCGGTAATACAACATCACAACAAGCCTTACAAGCAAAGTGACTAAAGTGTTAACCACGGGATCTTGTAATACAGAACGAGTAAAGAGACTTTCCGGTAACAAGATTGAAATAGGTATGGATATACCGACGATCAAATCTCGGGCAAGTAACATAGCGAATAACAAAGGGAACATCATACGAGATTAAGTGAATCCTTGACATAGAGGTTCAACCGATAAAGATCTTCATAGAATATGTAGGAACCAATATAGGCATATAGGTCCCGCTATTTCTTATTGATTGTAGAGGTGTCTCGGTCATGTCTACATTGTTCTCGAACCCGCAGGATCTGCACACATAACGTTCAGTGACGTTTTGGTAGTATTGAGTTATGTATGTTGGTGACCGAAGGTTGTTCAGAGTCACAAATGAGATCCTGGACGTCACGAGGATCTCTAGAATGGTCCAAAGGTAAATATTGATATATAGGAAGTCTTGTTTTGGTCACCGGAAAAGTTTTGGGTACTTTGATAGTGTACCGGAAGAGCCGTGATGGTACCGGGGGCCATCGGGAGGGGTGTCTTGACCCAAAGGACCTCATGGGATGTGGGAGGAGTCAAACCAGCCCCTAGTGGGCTTGTCGAGTCCCCACTAAGGCCCATGCAGCTAGGGGTGGGAAAAATCCAAAGGTGGAAAAGGTGGAAAGGGTTTCCAAGTGGAGAGGAGGAATCCTACTCCTAGTATTGGAGTAGGACTCCTCCACTTCCAATTTCGGCCAAACCTTGAGGGTTTGAGGCTGCCTCCTCCCCTCCCTCCCTCCTATATATACTAGGGGATTTAGAGGCAAAAGCACTCAACCCTAATTGCCATGTGCTACCCTCTTCTTCCTCTAGATATGTTCCCCACTAAATCATCTCAGTTGTGCTTGGCGAAGCCCTGCCGAGACAGCTCGACCACCATGGCCACCACGCCTTGTGTTGGCGGAGAACTCATCTACCTCTCTGCTCCCTCTTGCTAGATCAAGAAGGTGGAGATTTTCATCAAGCTGTACGTGTGCTGAACGCGAAGGTGTTGTCTATTCGGCACTAGATCGGAAGGACCACGATAGGATCGCGGGACGGCTCGTGATGAGATCGCGGGATGCATCGTAATTGGATCATGAAGATGTTTCACTACATCAACCGCGTTTCTTAACGCCTCCGCTTAGTGACCTACAAGGGTATGTAGATACACTCTCCCTCTCGTAGATGCTCATCACCATGGATAGATCTTGCGTGTGCGTACAAATTTTTTTGTTTCCCGTGCAACGTTCCCAAACAAGCACTCCATGGACTATTGCTTACCCTCCATGGGTTGAAGACTCCATAAACGTGGATGTACGATAGAACCACCTATAGGAACCACGCGAAAAATTATCGTGTCAAAAATTGTGTTGGAGCTTCCTACCCTTCCTTTACTTACATGCTCGTCTTTACTTTCCGCTGTTATACTCGTAGATATGCATGTTTAGGGTGTACTTGACTTGCAATGAATGCTAAAATCTTCCAAGACTTAAAATTGGGAAAAGGTAGATTTTTAATTGGTCAAGTAGTCTAATCACCCCCCCTCAAGCACTACTTTTGATCCTACAGATATCCCCCGCTTAGGAGGGGCCCTGAGCAAGCCCATCCTTGTTGGTCTTGGTGTCGTTCTTCCATGCGAGCCCATGGTCCTCGCAAGGCCCTTGTATTGAGTAGGGCCATGCCAGGCCACGCCTGGCTGACGTGGTGGTCCATGTCCTAGGCTACAGGCAAGTGGGGCTAGGTACCCCCGTTCCCAGAACGCCGACACAAGCCCCCGGGCCCAAGGCATGCTCGAGCCGGCTTCGGGGCAAAGCCTTGAGGACGGCCCGAAGTGCCACGGGTCCCAAATGCCTGTGTGCCAGGCTTTACACGCGTCAGACACCTGGGCAGCGACGCCTCCGCTCCTAGAAGGTGTCAGGAATCGCACCATGGCAATCCAATGTGACGCCTGCGCACAGCTCTGGTCATCATTACCCTTCCTTGAATGCTACTGCCACCTCGACCTTCCCTCCTTGGGCCACGCAGATGCGACGCTTCAGAGGTTGCACGCCTCCCGAGATGCGACAGGGTGTCGGTTGGCCCGTGGTTGTACATAAGCAAGAGAGGGCGAGAAAACCCTCAACACACCTTCGTCTTCTTCACCTCCCAACCTCCAAGTTGTCGCTCTCCCAATCATGGCTCCATTGAGAAAGCACTCCGCCCCAGAGATGGGGAAGGCCCCCGAGGAGAGCCCTACCTCACCGTAGCCCAGGAGGAGTCGCGGTCATCCCCCGAAGCACGCCGCGACGTCGGCGGTAGCTCCCCGTGGACGTAGTCGTACTCCAGCATGGTCTGGGGTTTCCATCAACGTCCAGGGGGGCCTAACGGTCTATGGCTGCAGGCCGACGGCTGCTGCAGCGCAGCAACATGGGTGAAGGTTGAGGTCACCCCGAAGGGCTATATGTACCTAGTCCGTAGGCGGCAGACGTTTGCTCGCGCCCGCGGCCTGGTGAGGAGGCGCATCCTCCATTTCAAGTACGACGAGGCATCAACACTCTTCGTTAAGGTCTTCGGGGAGAGGGCGAACGCCTAGGGTGCTTCCCGGAAGATGTCGATCGCGGCGATCTTGGAGATGAGCTTGCCCTTTGTGACGAGTGTCGCACTTCCAGCGATAGAGACACCCCCTCCAAGGGGAACCTGAGCGACGGCAGCGACAGCGGCTACAATGCGCCACCGCTCCCAGACCTTGGGTGTTGCCAGCCGTCGTGACGTCACTCCTCTGCTCCTGAAGCCCCTGTGCCGATGCGCCTCCACGGGCCCGTGAAGGAGGACGAGGACACCGACTCAGCGCTGTTGTGCGGGCCCCGAAGCTCCTGAAGCAGCAGCCCCCGTGGGGGGCTTTTTCCTTCTTTTCCTGCCCTTGTAATCAAGGAACCAAGAAAGGCCCTACGGGCGTGTAATGAACTTGGGCACTTGCCTCTTTTATCTGTGCTTTTGTTACATGTTCTGGCTTTTGCGTTTTCGTTAATTGAGGCAGCCTTCCGGTTGTGATCAGGGTACTTAGTTTGGCACGCTCGTTGTAGGCTCTGGGGGGGGCGATGCCATGGCACTTGGGGAGTCCGAACGTCCCGTGGACCTCTTCTTGTTACAGGTGATGCAGGTGGGGAGCCCTTTCAGCACTCTGTGTCTGCAGGCCCCAGTCCCGCACAATTCCTTACCACCGTAGTTGCTTCTGGCCAAGGACGCAACCACAGGGTTAGGCCTCGACACCCTCAATGCCGATCGGATAACCAAGAACATCATCGAGGGGAAAGTGGCTATATGATCGGTAAGTCTCCTGAGGCATGCTGCTCAAGAGCCCCCTTTAACGCTCAAGCATCTCTATGTCGGTAAGTCCCAGTCCCGCACATTTCCTTACCATCGTGGTATATGACCGGATCACCAAGAACACAACCAAGAGTTGAGGCCTCGACACCCTCGATGCCGACCGGATCACCAAGGACAACATTGAGGGGTCGAGTGGCTATATGACCGGTAAGGCTCCTGAGGCGTGCTACTCAGGGGGCCCCTTTGACGCTCGAGCGGCTCCGGAAAGAAAAGAAAAATTTCCTGCCCCAGGAGTGGTGGGCCTCCCGAGGCTTCGATATGGCGCGTCAGGCCGTGAATGGAGCCCCCGGGCGAGTATGAAGCGCCACGTGCCTGCTAAACTCGTTCGGGAGTACCACGCGAGGATCCGAGCACCAAGCCTTGGTAAGGTGCGAGCACCGTGCCCCCCAGCCGCCGCATGCGGGGTGCGAGGGGGAGGGAAGCAGGCGGGTGCCCGTCTTGAAGAGATAAAACCCAAGATGGGAAATGGCGATGAACATGAATCCCTGACCTACTTCTTGAAAACATGATTTGAAAAAAACCCGAGTATTGTTCCCGGAATGCAGCAAATTCAAATACTAGAAGAGCAAATAACAGTCGCGTCTAGCACCTAGACTAGTCTTCGTCTTCCCCCAGCACTGAGCGTAGGGCATCCACGTTGCACGGGCATAGCCATTGATGGGCAATGTTGACTTCTCCGCCAGCGCGGAGCTATGGCTGCCACATTGCGTGGGACAAATCCCTCCTCATCCTCGGGGCGATCCGGGCATATACAACCTGCTCATTATTACGTGAGAGTGTCACGGGTAGAACCTCCGGAGGTGCTAGATGTTCTAGGCATTCTAGATGGGGACCCCGTCCTGAGTCTCCAGGCGCACGACACCAGGCTCGGAGACATGAGCGACCTAGAACGGGCCCTCCCACATGGGAAGCGCTTGTGTATGCCCTCCCTGGAGAGAACCCGCCTTAGGACGAGGTCACCGACTTTGAGGGTCATGGAGTGGATATTACGGCAGTGGTAGCGCCGTAGCGCTTGTTGATACCCTGTATCTCGGTGTGAGGCCTGGCGACGAGATTCCTCCCCTACCATGAGGTTCATTCCCCATGCGGCATCCTGACACTCCTCGTCGAATGCCATTACCCAGGGGGAGCGCTGCCTGACCTCGTGGGGGAGGACGACTGTGGCTCCATAGACGAGGAAGAATGGGGTCTCGTTGGTGGGCTTAGTCATGGTGGTGTGGGTGGACCACAACACGGACTGGAGCTCATCGACCCAGCCCCTTCCACAAGCCTCCAGTTTCTTATTGAAGTTCCTTGTCTTGAGGCCTCGCAGGACTTCCACGTTGGCGCGCTCTACCTAGCTGTTTCTCCTAGGGTGGGCTACTGAGGCATAGCAGATCTGCGTTCCAAGTTTAGCACAATAAGTCTTATAGAGGCTACTTCTGAACTGCAAACCATTGTCGGTGATGATGCGGTTGGGGACGCTGAATCGGCTTACGATGCCCTTGATGAACTTGATGGCCGATCCAGCCGGGATGGTGCGCACTAGCTCCACAACCACTTGGTCACTTGTCGATGGCGACGTAGAGGTAGCGGTACCTGCCTGCTGCCTGCGGGAAGGCCCCCAGTATGTCGATCCCCCAGACCGCAATGGGCCAGGAGAGCAGTATGGTCTGGACGTCTTGGGCGGGCTGGTGAATCTGCTTGGCGTGGAATTGGCAGGCCTCGCAAGACTAGACCAACTCGATGGCGTCGTTGAGCGCTAAGGGCCAATAGAAGCCTGATCAGAATGCCTTCCCTACAAGGGTGCGTAACGAGGAGTGGTGCCCATAGTCCCCTCTGTGGATGTCTGCTAGCAGCGCGCACCTCTGTTCCTTGGAGATGCATCACAGAGCAACGTCGATCGGGCGCCTATAGTACAAGTTGCCGTCTCGCAAGCAGTAGGTCGTGGTTTGCCATGCTACGCGCTCTGCGTCTTTCTCCTTTTCCGGTACCATGTTGTGAAGCATGTACGCCTTGAGCTCCTGCCTCTAGTCATCGGCCTGAGGCTAGAGCGCCAGGAGTAGTCGAGCTCTTGAGCTCGGGCTGCAATCCGGAGCCCGCAACGGCGGCGCCAGGCGGAGCTCCTCACTTTGCGGTGCCGGGTCCTTAGACAGCGGTGTCGCGGAGGGTTTGAAGAGCCGCTCCTTGAAGACGCCCGACTCCTGGGGTTCACGTCATGACGCCCGGCTCCTGGGGCTCACGTCGTGACGCCCTTTTACATCGTGCAGAATGTGCTGCAGTTCCATGCCCTAAAAATGTTTTCCAATCTTACTTATCTCTTCCAAGTATGCCTTTATAGGATCGTCCTTGGGTGTATACTCTTTGTTGGAGAAGTTGGCGAGGAGCTGGGAGTCACCCATGACGGTGAGGCACCAAACCCCCAAGGCCACCACTTCCTTGAGGCCTGCAATGAGGCCCTCGTACTCCTCGATGTTGTTGGAGACCTTCTCCCCACACTGGAAATAGAGATGTACAGCGTACCGGAGCTTGTCACCTGTCGGGGAAGTGAGAATGACCCCAGCCCATGCTCCCATGCGCGTGAAGGCTCCATCGAAATGCATGGTCCAACCCTCTGGTGTCTCGCCATCGAGGGTGAGGGACTGACTCCCGTCAAGCCCTCGGTCTGAGGCGTCCGTCCACTCCACCACAAAGTCCGCCAAGGCTGCCCCTTTGATGACCCTGGTCTTGCTGAACTCTATATTGAAGGCCTGCAGCTCGATGTTCCATTCAGCGACTCTTCCCGCCGCATTAGGGTTCCGCAGGACCTTCTCCAAGGGGTATGCAGAGGCGACCTTGATGGGATGCCCCTGGAAGTAGTGGCGTAGTTTCCTCGAGGCAACGAGAAGCACTAGGAGTAGCTTCTGTTGCATGGGGTAGCATGAGCGTGCATCTTGAAGCATTGTACCGACGTAGTATACTGGGTGCTCGACGAGGGTGAGGTCTCCCGTGGTGTCCTGTCCCTCAGTGGGCTCAAGAGGCTTGGGTGCTGATATGTCTCCAACGTATCTATAATTTTTGATTGTTCCATGCTATTATATTATCTATTTTGGATGTTTTATATTCATTAATATTCTAATTTATATTATTTTTGGGACTAACCTATTAATCTAGAGGCTAGTGCCAGTTTTTGTTTTTTCCTTGTTTTTGAGTTTCGCAGATAAGGAATATTAAATGGAGTGCAAATGGAATAAAACCTCTGGAATGATTTTTTCTGTAATAAAAGGAAGCCACAAGACTTGAGAACCAAGGCAAAGGAGCTGCCATGGGGCCACAAGCCCGCTTGCCGCGGCCAGGGGGGCCACCCGTGCCGGGCAGGCTTGTGGGCCCCTGGTAACTGCCCTAACCCTAATATCCGGCCTATGAATACCCAAATATTCCATCATTATTGAGACGAGCCACGAAAACACTTTTCCGTTTCCAGAAGCCTCCGTTCCCGAGAGATCCAATCGTGGAGCCTTTTCGGTAATCTGCCGAAGGGGGATTCGATCACGGAGGGCATCTACATCAACTCCATTGCCCCTCCGATGATGCGTGAGTAGTTCACCACAGACCTACGAGTCCATAGCTAGTAGCTAGATGGCTTCTTCTCTCTCTTTGCTTCTCAATAGCATGTTCTTCATGATGTTCATGGAAATCTATCCGATGTAATACTCTTTTGCGGTGTGTTTGTCAAGATCCGATGAATTGTGGGTGTATGTTCAGATTATCCATGAATATTATTTGAGTCTTTCCTGAATTCCTATATGCATGATTTCATATGTTTGCAAGTCTCTTCGAGTTATAGGTTTGGTTTGGCCAACTAGATTGGTAATTCTTGCAATAGGAGAAGTGCTTAGTTTTGGGTTTAATCTTGCGGTGTCATCACCCAGTGACAAAGTAGGCGTAGCGAGGCACGTATTGTATTGTTGCCATCAAGGGTAAAAAGATGGGGTTTTCATCATATTTCTTGAGTTTATCTCTCTACATCATGTCATCTCACCTAATGCGTTACTCTGTTCTTCATGAACTTAATACTCTAGATGTAGGCAGGAGTCGGTCGATGTGTGGAGTAATAGTAGTAGATGCAGAATTGTTTCAGTTTACTTTCATGATGCCTATATGCATAATCATTGCCTTGGATATCTTCATAATTATTCGCTTTTCTATCAATTGCTCGACAGTAATTTGTTCACCCACCGTAATACATGCCATCATGAGAGAAGCTATCTAGTGAAACCTATGTCCCTCGGGTCTATTTTCCATAGTATACTTTCTAATCTAAAACCAAAAATACCAAAAATACTTTCTGCCCTCTTTTTACTTTTAGTTTTACTTTCCGTTCAAGCATCCTATTATATCTATCTCTACAAGATCTCATCCTTGCAAATAACCGTGAAGGGATTGACAACCCCTTTATAGCGTTGGGTGGAAGAGTTTGATTCCTTGTGCATGTATATCTATTGGTGGCTCTCTTGTATCTCCTATTGGATTGATACCTTGGTTCTCAAAAACTGAGGGAAATACTTATCTACTTTGCTACATCAAACAGTTCCTCTTCATGGGAAACCAACGCATGCTCGAGAAGTAGTAAGAAGGATTTCTGGTGCCATTGCCGGGGAGATACATAGCAAGTCAAGGATACCAAGTACCCATCACAAACTCATCTCTTGCATTCATTATTTTTCATTTGCCTCTCGTTTTCCTCTCCCCACTTCTAAAACGATTTTCAGAAAATACCAAAAATATTTGCCTTTTTATTCGCCCTTCTTTCGTTTACTTGTGTTGCCATGTGCCTTCTATTTGCTTGCATCTTCGCTTGCTAAAAATCTATCTATATGGATCCTCATCCACTTGCAAATTTTTTCAAAAGTCCAAATTATGATGAACCAATTTCTAGTGAGTTGAGTGCACTTGATTATCTCTATGAAGTTTTGCTTGAACATCATGAAAATTTTGAGGAAGTGTTTAAAGAAGAGAATTATAAATTGATTCATGATATATCCTTGAATGAAAAACATGATTTACATGATGTTAGTATGAATTCTCTGAATATCCATGATGCTAATGATATGCAAAATGACAAGCTTGGGGATGCTATGCTTGATAAAGATGATATTTTTTTGTTCCCCAAGTTTTGGTGATGACACGTATGCTACAATTGCTCATGAAAACAATCCTTTATGTGATAGTTATATTGTGAGATTCCTTCATGATGTCACTGAAAATTATTATTAGGGAGGAACATATGCTTGTAGGAATTGCAATAATATCAAGTTTCCTCTCTATGTGTTCAAAGTTTTGAAGTTATGCTTGTTTTGCCTTCCTATGCTAGTTAATTCTTGTTCGCACAAATTGTTTGATCACAAAATCCCTATGCATAGGAAGTGTGTTATACTTAAAACGTGTTTTTAATTCTATTAATGATGCTCTTTTGCATATCTCAACTACTACCTTTTATGTGAGCATCATTGAAATCGTTATGTCTAGCTAGGGGCGTTAAACAATAGCGCTTGTTGGGAGGCAACCCAATTTTATTTTGCTTTCAGATTTTTGCTACTCTTTTGGTGTGTATGGCACATTATTACTTCTGTATTAATTGTGTTTTTGTGTTTAAATTAGTGTTTGGGCCAAGTAAAACCTTTGGGGTGATCTATGGTAGTTGTTGATTTGATCTTGCTGGAAAACAGAAACTTTTGCTCTAAGTCCAGGATTTTTTTTAATTTTTCCGAGAGTAAAATTGATCTAAAATTTTTACACAGGATTTATATACAAATTTCCCTGGCTGTCCTAATGTTTTAAATTTTTTACAGTTCCATAAGTCTTTGAAGTTTACAGATTGCTACAGACTGTTCTGTTTTTGGCAGATTCTGTTTTCTTTGTGTTGTTTGCTTATTTTGATGTATCTATGAGTTGTATCGGGGGTTATGAGTCATGGAAAAGTTATAATACAGTAGGTATTACACAAATATAAATAAATAATGAGTTCACAACAGTACCTAAAGTGGTAATTTATTTTTCTTATACTAACGGATCTCATGAGTTTTCTGTTGAGTTTTGTGTTGTGAAGTTTTCAAGTTTTGGGTGAAGATTTGATAGACTATGGAATAAAGAGTGGCAAGAGACAAACCTTGGGGATTCCCAAGGCACCCCAAAGTCATATTCAAGGATACCAAAAAGCCTAAGCTTGGGGATGCCCCGGAAGGCATCCCCTCTTTCGTCTTCAATCCATCGGTAAATTTACTTGAGGCTATATTTTTATTCACCACATGATATGTTTTTCGCTTGGAGCATCTTGTATGATATGAGTCTTTGCTTGTTAGTTTGACACAATCATCCTTGATACACACATCTTTTGAGAGAGACACGCTGAATCGTGAATTTTAGAATACTCTATATGCTTCACTTATATCTTTTGAGCTAGGCAATGTTGCTCTAGTGCTTCACTTATATCTTTATAGAGCATGGTGGTGTTATATTTTAGAGAAATTATTAATATCTCGTTCCTCACTTATATTATTTTGAGAGTTTCTTGAAACAGCATGGTAATTTGTTTAGGTTATGAATTTAGTCCTAATATAATAATAAAAACTTTCATATTAAGTGCATTGACAACTATGAGAAGTTGGATTCTGTGCATATAGTTTTAAGATAATAGGGATGGTAATATGAGAGTCATGCTAGTGAGTAGTTGTGAATTGAAGAGATACATGTGTTAAAGCTTGTGATTCCCGTAGCATAAACGTATGGTGAACCGTTATGTAACGAAGTCCGAGCATGATTTGTTTAATGATTGTCGACCTTTGTGTGAGGGTCGGGAGCGCGCGATGATTAAATCCTACCAACCTCTCCCTTAGGAGCATTCGTCTAATGCTATGTTTGATAACTAATAGACTTTTGCAATAAGTATGTGAGTTCTTTATGACTAATGTGAGTCCATGGATTATACACACTCTCACACTTCCATCTTTGCTAGCCTCTTTAGTATTGTGGAACTTTTGCCGGTACATCAAACTCTCCTTCCTCAAAACAGCCACCATATATTCCTCAAAACAGCCACCATACCTACCTATTATGGCATTTTCATAGCCATTCCTAGATATATTGCCATGCAATTTCCACCATGTAGTTTTTCTATGACTTGCATCATAACTTCATATTGCATATAGAGTTATATCTTGTCATAGGAATTGAGTTGTAGTTTCTTTTTCTTTGAGTTATAAGTAAATAAAAGTGTGATGATTTTTTATTAATAGAGCATTGTCCCATAAAGGATGATGGAGGCTATGACTCCCTCACAAGTTGGGACGAGTATCTGGACTTTACAAAAAATAAAAGATGCCAGGGAAGCCCAAACCAAAAAAAAAGAGGCCAAAGAAGCCCACCAAAAAATGAAAGAAAGAGAGAAGGTACAATTGCTACTATATTTTTCCACACTTGTGCTTGAAAGTAGCACCATGATCTTCATGATAGAGAGTCTCCTATTTTGTCACTTTCATAAACTCGTGGATATTCATTATGCACGACCACTTAGTTTTCTTTGAGCTTTCATACACTTAAGCTCTAAGTGCATTTGTTGCATGGCAATCCCTATTCACTCACATTGATATCTATTGATGGGCATCTCCATAGCCCGTTGATACGCCTAGTTGATGTGAGACTATCTTCTCCTTTTTTTTCCTTTGCACATCCTCCATATTCTATTCCACCGATAATGCTATATCCATGGCTCACGCTCATGTATTACATGAGAGTTGAAAAGGTTTGAGAACACCAAAAGTGTGAAACAATTGCTTGACTTGTACATCGGGGTTGTGCATGATTTAGATACTTTGTGTGGGGAAGATGGAGCATAGCCAGACCATATGATTTTGTAGGGATAACTTTCTAATGCCATGTTATTTCGAAAGGACACGACTACCTGGTTGGTGTGCTCGAAGTATTACTATTTTTATGTCAATATTAGACCATTTTGTGAATCTAACGGATCTGAATATTCATGCCACAATAAAGAATATTACAGAACTTGATGATCCTGTTGCGGGTAACTCTGTTGTTAGTCTCAAGGATTCTGACAGGCTTCTCCTCGTAGGTCAGATCATTGTCAAGTTGTATGGCCTCTAGGGGCACTGTATCTCTCAAAGGAATATCAGCCATCTCAGCATGGCATTTCTTCAGCTGGGACACATGGAAAACATTATGAACTTCGGATAATCCTTCCGGCAATTCCAGTTTGTATGCAACTTCGCCTCTACGTTCAAGAATTTTGTAGGGGCCTATGAATCTGGGTGCTAATTTTCCTTTAACACCAAACCTCTTGATTCCTCGAAGCGGGGACACACGAAGATAAGCTCGGTCTCCCACTTCATACGTCACTTCTTTACGTTTGCTGTCAGCATAACTCTTCTGTCGAGATTGAGCTATCTTGAGTCTGTCACGAATCAGCTTGACTTTCTCTTCAGAATCTCGGATAAGGTCGGGACCAAAAAGTTGTCGGTCTCCAACACAATCCCATGTCAGTGGCGTTCTGCACCTCCTTCCATATAAAGCTTCGAAAGGGGCCATCTTCAGAGTGGTCTGATAACTGTTGTTGTACGAAAATTCTGCGTAAGGTAAGTTGTCATCCCAACTAGATCCATAATCTAGCGCACAAGCTCTCAACATGTCTTCCAGAATCTGGTTGACTCTCTCAGTCTGTCCATCTGTCTGTGGATGAAAGGCTGTACTGAACGCTAGCCTTGTACCCAAAGTTTCATGTAACTGATGCCAAAACTTTGACGTAAACTGTGTTCCTCTATCTGACACGATACTCCTCGGAACTCCATGCAAACATACGATCCTGGTCATATATATCTTGGCTAGCTTAGCACTGGTATAAGTGGTTTTCACTGGAATGAAATGAGCTACCTTGGTCAAGCGATCTACCACTACCCAGATGGAATCATAACCTGAACGGGTCCTGGGTAATCCTGTGATGAAGTCCATACCAAGCTTTTCCCATTTCCACTCGGGTATCGGCAAAGGTTGGAGTAACCCTGCTAGTTTCTGATGTTCTGCCTTTACTCGCTGACATACATCACATATTGCAACATGTTCCGCAATATCTTTCTTCATACCTGTCCACCAATAACTTTCCTTTAAATCGAGATACATCTTGGTATTGCCTGGGTGTATCGAGTAAGGTGAATCGTGGGCTTCCTGAAGTATCAACTTCCTGAGCTCTGGGTCATTGGGCACATAGATTCGGTTCTCAAACCACAAAGTTCCGTGTTCATCCTCACGAAAACCTTTAGCTTTACCATCTTCCATTCTCTGCTTTATCTCAGCTATCTCCTTGTCCAATTTCTGGGCTTTGCGAATTCTTTTGGTCAAGGTGGACTGGATCTCTAGTGTACCAACATATCCTCTTGGAACTATCTCTAGCTTGAGCTCTCTGAGATCATCGGCTAACTCTTGGGGTAATCCTCCCGCTGTGAGTGTGTTCACATAAGTTTTCTGACTCAAGGCATCGGCTACAACATTAGCCTTACCTGGATAGTAATGTAATCTCATGTCATAGTCCTTGATTAACTCTAACCATCTCCTCTGTCTGAGGTTCAACTCCTTCTGAGTGAAAATATATTTCAGGCTCTTATGGTCGGTGTAAACATCACAACTATTTCCGATAAGAAAATGTCTCCAGGTCTTGAGTGCGTGCACTACGGCTGCTAGTTCCAAATCATGGGTGGCATTCCTGGTAATTCTTCCGGAAATACATCCAGATAATCTTTTACCACAGGTACTTCCTCCTGAACAACTCCTGTGAGGGCATTTAACCTAGCACCTCATACGTGTGCGTCGGGATACATACTTAATCCTCTTGTTCTCCGGGGTGGTGAGTGAAACAGACTTGCTGAGGCAATCAAGATTTCCTTCATACTTGGTCATCCAATCCATGCCTAGGATTACATCCAATCCCTGGGATTCTAAGACGATGAGGTCGGTGGGAAAGACATGGTTTCCTATATTGAGTTTCAGGGCATGGCATCCTATCCCTGCCATCATCATACCTCCTGGGGAACTGACCTTAATGGGCTGTTTAAGGGTTTTGGTGGGCAAACCATACTTATCCACAACTACCCTTGATATGAATGAATGAGTTGCACCGGAATCAAAAAGTACTGTAACTGGACATGAATGCAATAAAAACTTACCAACCACAGTCTCGGGTTGATCATAGACTTCTTCCACGTCAAGGTGGTTCACCTGGGCATGAGGAAAAGGGTTTGGCTTCTTGGCTGCGGAGTTGCCGTTTCCATTTCCCTGCTTGCTCTGGGGACACTCAGTAGCATAGTGCCCTGTCTTCTGGCACTTGAAACATGTGATGTGGCTCAGATCCTTATGAGTAGGAACGTGACGGTGCTAATTGTTGTTCCCATTCCCATTGTCAGTCTTGAAGTTGCCATGGTTGGGACGGGCATTCCCATTTCCTCCATGGTTGTGGCTTCCATGGTTGTGCACAGCATGAGTGTGTCTTCCAAACTTACCGGTCCCTGATCCGGTATTCCCTGAGTACAGGGAGTAGCGGGGCTTATGATGAGCTCCAGAGTTAAACTTCCCCTGAGTGTACTTCCTCTTGCGGTTCTCAATCTGCTGCTGTTTACCTTCCAGAATGAGTGCCTTATCCACCAGCTCTTGGTAGTTGTTGAAATTAGCCACTACCAGCTGCATGCTCAACTCATCGTTGAGTCCTTCCAGAAATTTCTCTTGCTTGGCCGCATCATCGGCCACGTCTCCTGGTGCATAACGTGCCAATGTGTTGAACTCTTCCACATATTGGGCCACGGAGCGATTACACTGGCGCAAGTTGCGAAACTCGCGCTTCTTCAGACTCATGGCTCCAGCTGAGACATGAGCGGTGCGAAAAGCTTGCTGGAACTGCTCCCAAGTTACATCAGCAATAGGATATGTGGTGATGTAATTCTCCCACCATGAAGCTGCTGGTCCTTCAAGTTGATGTGCGGCAAATCACACCTTCTCAGCATCAGTACATCCAGTGGTGACAAGTTCTCTCTCCATCTTACGGAGCCAGTCATCTGCCACAATGGGCTCAGTGCTGCTGGAGAAAGTTGGAGGATTCAACCTCAGAAAACGGGTGAGTTTGTCAGTCTGGGGTGGATGTTGGTGGTTATTGTTGTTCTGGTTGTTGGTCTGATTCTGGATCAATAACTGCATCAGTGCATTCTGCTGCTGAAGGAGTTGCGTGAGTTCCAGCGGGAAAGTGAAGTCGGTCTCACGTCGTGGAGGCATCTTGCTGTTTTCAGAGGGGTGAGAATTAGAATAGAACAAGGGCCTAAAAGGAGAAATTCACTACCCATATGCAATGCAACAAACATATCACACCAAACACTCATTCATTTATTCAATCAATGTCAAACATCGGGAATACAAGTCTCAATCAAACTACACATCGACCTACGCTCTTAACGTTGAAAATAAAAGATACATGGAGGGCATAACTAAAGTTTTTCCTCAGAAGTACATGGTGACTAAGTCTCCTCCAGTGGTGCTCTCCTCATAGTCATCATCGTCGCTAATGAAAGGAGCCAAGTCTCCCTCAGGATGAAGATTTTCACCCATGTCCATCTGTTCCTCCAGAGTGGCGATGCGAGTGTTCAGCTTGTCGATCCTCTCTAAGAAATCCTTCACCTCATATTCATTCTCATAGTTGGCTTCCCGCAAGTCAGCTTCAAGATCAATCTCACGGTTCATCAGATTCTTGATTGTCTTCATATCAGCACGAACTCGAAGCTCCAGAGTCCTGATGTGAGTCTCCAGGGTCTAGATATATGACATGGTGGAGTCTCCAGTGGGAGGGGTTATGATGTTGCCATGGGCATCTCTGCGGCAAACCATGCTGAGTCCTGGTGAAATGATTCCACCTCTGTATTCCTCCTGAATACGTCCAAGGGCACGATGAATGGCCCTGTCTCTTCCAAGTATCCAGCTGGGTGCCACGAACTTGAAGTCGATGGGTTTCTTCCGATTCCCAAAAGTCTTCCCTGGGATGTGCACCTCGATCATGTAGCGTCCATCTTGTGGAAATGACATGATAGGAGTCCCGGTGATGCTCGGCAAAGCAATCCTTACGTCTTTGACGATCCTCATCAGCTCCTTACCAAAAGGCATCGTTGCGTCAGGCTGGCAAAACTCCGTGATCAACACTGGGATGAAGGTGGTCATCTATAAATTTTGAAATAATCGAAGAGGATTCAGAAACGAGTAGATGAGAGTATAAGAATTTTAAAGACAAAGAGAAACAATCCTAAGGCTTTCCAGTCCTAGAGGTTACGTCCTACGGTCAGCGTGTGCTCTGATACCATTTCTGTAGCAACCCGACCTGAAAGGTCGAATCTCCGGTGTTTCTGTACCATCCCAAGATCATGCTGGTACACACACAGTACATCAATGTATATATCAAAGGGAAATCACACATCATTATATTAATCGAAATCTCATATCGAGTCCTTTATTACAATAATCATTACAATAAAGTGGCTGAAGGCCAACTCATGAGAATATCTAAATCTTGCGGAAGCGTCGAAGGTAGATGAGTCCATCTGACTCCAAGGGCATCTCACTGAGCATAGAACGCATCCTCACTCCTGGTCGGAAAAGTACTCTGCAACATGATACGTTGCAGCCATGTAGGTCAGCATATGTAATATGCCGGCAAAGTCACAAGAGAGGGGTGAAAAGATAATCATCTAATCTATATGCAAATATGGCAGGTGGGGTGGTAAGTTTTTGCGTAAAGCCAAGTTTTTCCTACATCAAGGGAGGGGTTAAGCAAAATATTACTAAGTTTGTTGATTAATGAGATGGTTCCACCAACCACTTCTCATTCCCAAATTGAATATACCCACATCCTCATTATTAATTGTGTTGAGAGTTCCGGAAGTTTCAATTCCTTTGGCTCAAGTCGTCCATGACCGTGGACACGGCTAATCGATTAGGTTTTGAATACTCTGCAGAGTTTTGCACACGTTCCCCACAAGATTTGATCGCCTCCGTTTGATTTCTCGCACTTCAGGGTGTTTGAGAAACGGATGACCAAAACATGGTCTTCCAAAGGGTTTCCCTGCGACTCTGTCGGTGCCCATCCTTTCCTACCGTTCTTCTACCTCTCGTAGCACCGTCTGTCCAGGGTTACCACGATATCCAACCAAGCCAGAGCCCATAATGACTTGTGGCTATGTAGGTAAGCCTTGGGTTTTAAAGCATCCATCCATCTCTTTGTGCCTGGGTGGACCTTTCCGCGTGAATACTGGCCATCTCCAGCATCACCTAGGCAAATCCACTGGTTTCTCCAGGGTGCCGTTCAACCATCATCCACCCAGAGGTATGTTGAAAACTCGGAGTCTTAAATCTTGATCATTATGTAGGTCTTGAAATTATTAACTCTCTCAACTCTCATGAATCACACAACCAACCCCGTCTACTAATAGCATAGCAAAAGGTAAAACAACGTTTCCCGGGGCCAATGTGTCAAAGAGGTTGAGGGGGGTACCTACCACATGATACTACTACAATGTAACCAAGTTTCCAACTAACCTATCTTGCATGCAATTGGGGAGATGGTAGAACTAATGCATATAAAACATGGGTAAACATGGTCAAAGTGACTTGCCTGATTGATGATCTTCGTACGTGAGTGACTCTAAGTAACAAGCTTCGCACTCCGGATAATCTAACGAAACAAACAAGCACTCAAATAAGTATACAACAAAATAACAACTCATAACATCAATCAAGAACTAGTAAACAATCAAGACAAAACAATGCACAAATCTCAAGTAATAAAACACACAAAGTTTTGTTTACTAGGAGGTGATTGATAAAACACTACTATCTTAATAAAACTATTTTGAATCTAAGTTTGTTGAGAAAACTTTTGTAAAGTTTGTAAAAGTTTTGATAAACACTAAAAGGAAGAAATATAGTTTTACTAACAAGAGAGCAAAACAAAACTTATTAATTATTATCAAAACATGTTCTTAACAGAAAAGAATTTACAAATAAACTTGTTTTAGAAAACAAAATTAGATTATATAAAACTTTGTTGAAAACAAAACTATTACTAACTAGTTGTTTTAATCAAATTAACCTATTTGAAAAGAAGTTGTGATTCCTATGTTAAATAAAATTAAACTAAGCAAATTTATATTTTTATTAACAATGAGTGAAAACACTAAATGTTTATTAACAGAACCTAATAAACAAATGAAACCAAATCTAAATTTAAACTAATTAAAACTAAGTATATAAAACTATATGATAATACTAGGCAGATTCTGTTTTTGGTTAAAACATTAATCAAATATATCCTAAATATCTTCAAACTAAGCATGAAGGTAGTCCTAACTAATACCAAACAGTAGCAAAAAGATTCATATCAAAATCTATTTTCAAACTCTAGTTATTCAGATTTGAAGATTTTGAGAAAATTTGATTAAATTCAAATTTTATAGCTCAAATTTGAAATTTAAAGGCACAGGGTGAAACTATATGAAAAATGTGAGCTATTGCAAAAAGAATCAACTCAAAACACTTAACAGGTTAAAAGATATAAGCGAAACAAAATTTGAAATCATTCTGTTAATTAAAACAAAAAAACCGAAAAGGAAAATTGATTTGCAACGGTCAGGGGCTACGTGGCGCCGTCCTATTGGCTAGCGAGCGCGTGCGGTAGGTGGTTTCGAGCGGACGACCGGTCGGTAGGTGATACCGATTCGGAATTATTTCCGATCTAATCTCAGGCGTTGATTCTGGATCCGAGGGTTGGGAGAGCTCACAATGTTAAGAGGTCGCCGGCGAGGGATCTCCGGAGAGTCCGAGACGGCGACGTTGTCGGTGTTGGCGCTCCGGTGGTCGAGGGATGTAGTGAAGTGGCCCGGGCGACGGGGCTTGACGTCCGGCGTCGATTGGTGAGGTCGGAGGGGCGAGGGATGGACGGAGTCGCTGGCTACGGTCGACGAGAGGTCCGGTGGTGGTGGGAACTCCGGCGAGGAATTGTGCAGCGCCTCGGCGAGGGAGAGAGGGGGCTCGGGGGTGAATGGATAGAGGAGAGGCAGCGCTATTTATAGAGGGTGCGGGGAGATGCGGGGGGAGGAGAAAGGAGAGAGATCTGGTGGAGTAACTGCCGGCGACGAGGTCGGGCGAGAGGAAGAGGGCGACCGCGCGGGCGAAACTGTCGGTCGGGGTGGGGTCCAGTGTCAGCGAGAGGGGAAACTTCCGTTACGCGTCGGTCGGCCGGCTTCTAGTTAATGCGCGAAATAACTGCCGTGGGCTGGCCCGTTTAATACAGTAACCGTTACCGTTTCTCCTTTAATAATTTTCCAGAGCGTTTCAAAAACATTTAAAGCATTCAAATAGTTTGTAAATATAGGGGTATTATATATCAAAATTAACAGAATAATAAATTCTATTTAATGAACATTTTTATTCTGTCATTTGAGCATTTGAGAAAAATAATATTTTCAGAAATTGCCTAATTGTTTTTGAATCCTTTTTGCAAATATTTTCAAAATAACCCCTGGTTATTATTATTCAAATAAATCACCAATTTGGCCCTAGTGTGAAGTGTCATGTTACTCCCCTCTTATTTTGAACATTTAACCAAAATTTCCAATAGGTAAAAGCAACATAAGGAAAGTAGAAAGGACTTTCAGAAATTCAGAGAAGGCATTTCAATTAACACATACATTCAAACAATGATGCAGATGGATGCATAGCTATATTTCATAACATTCCAAAATGAAATTTTGGGATGTTACACCTATATATACCCCTTCACCACCACCCACTCAAAAGAGAAGCACTCAGAACTATTCCATACCTATCCTACTCAGTTTTCTAAGAGAGAACCACCTACCCTTGTGTTGAGGTCAAGATCTTCCACTCCAACCATATGGATCTTGATTTCTAGCCTCCCCAAGTTACTTCCCACCAATCCCATCTCTTCTACCAAGCCAAATCTATGAGAGAGTGATTGTGCGTTGAGGAGTCTCTCATCTTGAAGCACAAGAGCAAGGAGTTCATCTTCATTACCGAGCCTATTACCTTTTGGAGGGTGGTGCCTCCTAGATTGGTTAGGTGTCGCTTGCGAGCCTCCTACTTCGTGGTGTGTAGTGAACCAAGAAGTTTGTAAGGGAAAGGAGATAGCCTATTTTGTGAAGATCTACCCATAGTGAGGCTAGTCCTTCGTGGACGGAAGCCGCATGGAATAGTCAAGATTGCTTCTTCATGGAACCCTCCGTGGGTAGAGCCCTTTGTGGACCCTAATTACCATTACCATCTGTGGGTTGAAGACTCCATGAATGTGGACGTACGATAGCACCACCTATCGGTACCATGGGAAAAATAATCGTGTCATCACTTGTGTTTTCTTTCCTAACCCTCTCTTTACTTACATGTACAATGTCTTTACTTTCCGCTGCTACACTCTTAGACATGCATGTGTAGGGTGTTACTTTATATGCTACGAATGCTAAAACTTGCCAAGAATGGTAAAAAGGCAAAACTTTTATTTGGTCAAATAGTCTAATCACCCCCCTCTAGACCTAATTTCAATCCTACAAGTGGTATCAGAGCTTTGGTCTCCATTGTATTGGTTTCACAATCTAGGAGAAGAATGGCATCTAGTGAGGGAAATTATCACCGTAGAGGTTCGTACTTTGATGGCACTAATTTTGCTAGTTGGAAGCATAAAATGAAAATGCCTTTGCTTGGTCATAATCCTGTCGTTTGGGCTATTATTCGTGTTGGCTTGCAAGGTGAATTCTTTGGTATTGGAAGAGAACCGGATCATGAAGCGAACGCGGATGAATTGAACATGTTGCAACTTAATGCTCAAGCATGTGACATTCTCTTCAACTGCCTATGCCCTGAAGAATTCAACAAAATCAGCAGTCTTGAACACGCAAAAGATATATAGGATACTGAGGTTGATATGCATGAAGGAACTGAGTCCGTGAGAGAATCCAAGTTAGATGTTCTTCAAGGTCAACTTGACAAGTTCAAGATGAAGGATGGTGAAGGAGTCGCTGAAATGTACTCTAGTCTAGCTCTCATCACAAATGACATTGTCATCTTAGGAAGCGAAATGACTGACAAGTTCATCATCAAGAAGATACTTCGAGCTTTGGATGAGAGATATGACACCGTGTGCACATTGATCCAAATTATGCCCAACTACAAAGATCTCAAACCAACAGAAGTGATTGGTAGAATTGTTGCTCATGAGATGACACTCAAAGACAAGGAAGAGCTTCATCACAAGTCTAGCGGTGCTTAGAAAGCCACAAGTGATGCTCCCGCTACCTCAAGCGACAACCTTGTTACAAATGAAGAGATAAGCCTCATGGTCAAGAAATTCAACAAGTTCTACAAGAATAGAAGCAAAGATCACAGCTCCAACTCAAGACATGAAGAGAAGCGTTCGTCAAGTCGTGACCAAAACTGCTACAATTGTGGGAAGACCGGACATTAATCCAATGAGTGCTCGACTCCCTACGAACGAAGAGAAGAGTCACCAAGAAGACGAAGTTCAAGAGATCAATCACCTCGAAGAGAGATAACGAGTAGAGATGATCGTTATGAACGAAGACCCTCAAGGAGAAGTAGGGACTCGGAGGAGAAGGACAAGCACACCAAGAGCTAGTCAAGAAGAAAGCATCAAGCTCATGTTGGTGAATGGGTTTCTATCTCCGACTCCGACAACCACTCCGAGAGAAGCTATCACTCCAACTCCGACTATAGTCAATATGATGGTGTTGCCGGAATTGCACTAGTGACAACCAACTCCTATGGTCTATTTGATTTACCAAATGAAGGAGGTGGAAGTTGCTTCATGGCTAAAGGCCCCAAGGTATCACACCCCGAATATCTTGATTTCGATAGTGATGAAGATGATTTGCTTTACGATGATGACTTGCTATGTGATAAAACTAGTGATGTTGATCATAATGAACTTGAAATTTCTCATGCTAGTCCAGATAAGCCAATTGAGGATGATAAGATGAAAATAGAAGAACTAACTAAAGAACTCAACACTCTTAATTTGGATCATGAATCTACTCTTGAAGATCATAGAGAGCTTGTAAGAACTCATGAGAAGCTATGCTTCGAGAAGCTCAATTTGGAGCAAGAACATGAATTTCTTAAAGCTATCAATGACAATCTCCGAAAGAAGACTTCATCTTGTCTTGGCAAATGACTACTCTTGTCTAATTTCATGCCACAAGTCAAATCTAAGCAAACTAGTAACAAAGGAAAGAAAATGTCTTCATCTAGTAGCAACAATAAAAATGCTAAACCCAATGATGTTGCTCCTAGTAGTTCTATTGATTCCACTAATGATGATTCTCTTAGCCAAGTTACACTTGAGCAATAAAATGATTTATTGAAAGGGATTATAGAGGAAGGTATCTACAAGAGTCTTGAAGGGTACAAACAATTTGATGAGATTGTATGCAAGCATGGAGGATACCGGAAGAATCACGGTGTTGGCTACTTCAACGCTAATGGAGTTGAATGGGAAGAAGGTCAATATCCCGAGCCCAAGTTTGTCTCTCAAAAGGAGAAGTATGAAAATACTCTTCCCAAGGGGACAAACACTCAAGATGACCTTCCACCACAAGACCACAAGCTCAAGGGCAAGAACAAGCTCCAAGAGGACTTTGACTCTTATGAAGATGAACCCCAAGCTTTGGTGAAGTGGGTTACCAAGGCTACTACAAGCTCAACTTCTACAAGTGCTACATCAACACCAAGGATCCCTGAAGCTTGGTGATGGCACTGTTACTTCTGATCATGAACAAATTGCTGGGTGTTTCTGGTCAGCTTATAAAGCAAGGATGGGTCAGTCACATGGAATCAATCTTGCTTTTGATCTTCAGTCCTTGCTATGTAAGGTGGATGGGCTGGATGATCTCACCCTGCCTTTTTCCAAGGAGGAGATGGACAGGACGGTCAAGGAAATGCCCATTGACAAAGCGCCTGGTCCTGATGGGTTCAATGGGTTGTTCTTTAAGAAATGTTGGCATATTATCTATGAGGACTTCTATACTCTCGCCAAGGACTTTCATGCTGGAACTGCTCGCCTAGAAAATATGAACTCTTCCTATATCACTCTGGTACCCAAAAAGGGCTCTCCTGAGCAGGTTGGGGATTTCAAGCCAATTTCTTTGACTGGAATGGGGTTAAAATTTCTCTCCAAGATGGCTGCTAACAGATTCCAGCTGCACATTATGAAGTGCATACATAAGAATCAATATGGTTTCATTAAATCCAAGACAATCCAGGACTATGTTGGTTGGACTCTGGAATTCTTACATCAGTGTCACCAATCAAAACAACCCATTGTTATTCTCAAGCTTGATTTTGAAAAAGCTTTTGATTTCATTGAACATGAATTCATCTTTCAAGTCTTGAGGCATAAGGGTTTCAATGATAAATGGATCCTTTGGGTCCAACAGTTTCTCTCCTCTGATCATCCTCAGTGCTGCTCAATGGAGTCCCTGGCAGAAAGTTCCTGTGCAAAAAGGGTGTTAGATAGGGAGATCCCATGTCTCCTCTTCTTTTTGCCATTGCTGCAGATTTTCTTCAAACTTTGGTAAATGACTTGCTGCTGGCTGGAAAAATTGAGTTGCCAATCCCCTGTCATGATAAAGATTTCCCAATCGTTCAATATGTCGATGACACCCTTATTATCATGCCTTCTATGGAGTCACAATTGCTGGAATTAAAAGGAATGCTCCTCATGTTCTCTCAGTACACTAGGCTCCATATTGACTATCATAAGTCTGCTATGTTGACAGTTAGTTTACCTTAGGATGAACTGCAGAGGCCGGCGGATTCTGTTGGGTGCAAAGTTGGCTCTTTGCCCTTTACATACCTCGGTCTGCCTGTGGGAATCATTAGGCCAGGATTGTAGAGTTGATGCCCCTAGTGGATAATATGGAAAGGAGATTATCTACCAGCTCTTCCTTCTTTGCATGGGGGGCAGACTACAATATCTGAACTCTGCTCTGTCCTCAGTCCCCATATTTTTTTCTCTGCAGTTTGGATATCCCCCCGGGTATACTTAAACAGTTGGAAAGAATATAACGACAGTGTCTTTGGAGAAGGAATGGTCAAGACCAAGCTCCTGCACTCGCTGCCTGGGATTTGGTATTTTGAATCTGGCTGTCCAGAATGATGCTTTGCTCCTTAAGCATGCTGATAAATTCTTTAACAAGGCTGATGTGCCTTGGGTCAAACTGATCTGGAATACATACTATCATGGCAGAGTTCCGCAAGGCACATCTTTGTGTGGATCCTTTTGGTGGAAGGATATATGCAAGAGGATGGATAGTTACAGAGATGAGACTTCTATCAAACAAAATAAAGGAGACACTTTCCTCTTCTGGTCAGATTCTTGGATGGTAGGAGATTCAAACACGCCTCTAGCACACAGATTTCAAAGGTTGTTTTCTTTTGCTATTGATACCTTCTCCACAGCTGAGGAGGTTTTTACTGCCTTTGATGCCAATGACATGGCCAGGTTGTTCCATCTGCCGCTTTCTGAAAGGGCTTTTCAGGAACTACAATCTGTACAGAACCTTCTGTAGAATTTGCAAGGGATTAGTCCATGAATGATGTCTGGCTGTGGGCGGCAGATGGCAAGGGCTTCTCAGCCAACAAATTCTATATGCATGTTCATCAGCCAATCATTTCCAACCCCCTGCTCAATTGGATTTGGAAAAGCTGTTGTACCATGAAAATTAAGGTCTTTGCATGGATGCTTATTATGGACAGGCTGAATACTCAGGATATGCTTGAACGACGACATTGGAATGTCTCAGACTCCAATCTGTGTGTTCTCTATCATGCAAAGTTAAAGAGGACAGGGACCATCTTTTCTTCACCTACTTGTTTAGCACCAGGGTTTGGAGCTACCTGCAAATCCCATGGCAGGGCACGTCCATGTGGGACATTGTCATTGAAGCAAAAAGGGATTTTCGTCAGCCTTTCTTCACTGAAGTGGTCTTCACTGCCTGTTGGAACATCTGGACCATCCGGAATGCAAGGGTTTTCAGGAATGCACGACCTACCTTCAGAAGATGGAAAGCAAATTTTGTTAATGACATATCTCTCTTAGCTCATAGAATTAAGGCTAGATTTAGGGATGACCTCTTAAAGTGGGTTTCCTTTTTACCTCCTTGAGGTTTGTTCTTTTCCCCAAATAACTTTGTAACTTTCTAGCCTAGCCTCTTTGTTGTAATCTGTGTTCTGCAATAAAATAAAAAGGTTGTGGGGTGTTTTCCCCTATAGTAGTCGGTCAAAAAAACACCAAGGATCCCCGTCAACTTGATGTGGGTCCCCAAGAAGAAGAACTAGAGAGTTCTTGAGGGGTGACTCCACCAATGAAATTCACTCATATTCATTTTTGGCAAGATCTATTTGCAATCAACATCAACCCTATGCAATATATCAAGGAGTCACACATTCCCTCAAAGGTAAGCAAGGGACAAGGTAATCAACAAATCAATGGACATCATTACACATGACTTGCACTCCATGTCCATAGATATCCTTGTATTAGATCTTGTCTATTGGGACTAACCCATGTAGGTGAGAAGAGTAAGGAAACAACAAGGATGCTCCCAACTCATGGTGATCTTCATAAACCTTGAGCATCCACCACTACCTCATCGACATGAAGTCTTCATCGACAAAACCCAAGGTTAGTTTATCCCTCTTATGGGGGGATGTCACATCAAGGGGGAGCTTTACTCTAAGACTTGAGTCACATCATCTCTTAGTATGTGACAACATTAAATGCTTTATGTAAGACTTGAGTCGCCGCTATAGAGGATCTTGCAAGTATTCCTATTCACACGAAACCTCCATAGTCTAGCGAATGGTGAATTTTCTAGGGTTTTGTCGTCCGCCCGATAAATCTCGATGGAACCAAAACAAACATATCGGTCTTACTGATGTGAACTTCTGTGATGCTAAGAACTGACTCAATGGAACCAAGTACCTCTTTTCGGTCTGACCAAAAAGGGTGCCAAGGTTCGGTTAAGTGAGACAGTTTGTCTCGGTAGCACCGAAAATATTGTTTCGGCTATACCAATATTTATTTGACAGAATGCAAAAATCTTGAAAATTTATTGTTCAAATTTTTAAAAACCGGCCTCATTTTGTGATGATTCATCTACTTCTTCTCTCCTATATTCTATTCATAGGGTCAATATGTCAGATGCAGAGGACATTCAAAATTTGGCAGAGCAGGGAGTTGATATGAGTTCAGGCACAAGCCCAGAGCCTAGTTCTTTTTTAGATCAAGGCACTCCCAGCTCTCATGGGTTGCCCAAGGCTGTCACCAGGACTAGGAAGAAGCTAAATTCTGATGAAGAAGATTCAGACTTTATTCTTGAGGAGATTCTTGCCAAGAAGCAAGAAAATGCTGCTAAGAAGTCAGCAACTGAAGCTACTTCTTCCAAAAGAGTTGTCAGCAAGGTTTGTGCCAGCTCAGAGACTATCAAAGCACATGAGAGTGCTAGAGCCACAATGTCTGTTGATCCCCCAAGGAAGTCTATGCCTAAGAAGGCAGGGGAGAAGAAATCCATAAAGAGGATTATCCATGTTATTGGCAGGCCTATCTCCATGGATGAAGATCCAAAGGAGGCTGTTGGTACTGCTGTTGAGGAAGAGGAGGAAGAACTAAAGGTAACATTGCAGCGCCACAGTTCAGATCCAAAGGAGGGTGTTGGTGCTACTATTGAGAAAGCCCCTCTCAAGAAGAAGGCCAAGAAGCTTATGGCTAATGTTATGCCAAAGACTGGCACTTCCAAGAGCACCAAGCCTACATCCAAGAAAGCTGTTGCACAGAAGTCCAAGAGGACTACCAGAGACATTCTAGCTTCTGAGAATAACAAGGGGACTGCCTCCAGACTTGAAGATGATGATGAATTTACTAGTTTGATGAAGCTCAGACCACATCTTCCAGTACATGATGTTAGCCACTTAGTTGTTGAAGACATGAAGAAGAGGAAAGACTCAGGATTGAGAGCCTGGAGAGCCATGGTTCCTTATGCCAGAGGAAAAAACTGTTGTTGACTATAGGTTCTACACCAGAGAGCAACAGGACTTTTATGAGATAGTGCTGCTTGACAAGAGACCAGCTGTTAGTGATATGAGATATGTCGATTGGAAATTCATTAAGGAGAATGAGGACTACTTTCCAAGTGTCCAAGATAATTTCCACTGCATTGGTCTGGATGAGTTCATTGGCAGAGAGCTTACTGCATGGAATGATGAGATGATCATGCAATTCTACACCACTGCACATTTCTACGGAGATGGTAGAATTGTATGGATGACTGGAGGAGCAAGGTATGAGTCTACTGTTGAAGAGTGGGCTGAACTTCTAGGAGTTCCAGATGTTCAGGATGCTGATCTAGATGTATACTCAGAATCCAAGGCAAGTCATAATGCCATGAAGGATATGTATACTCCTATCCCCGTAGACAAGGTGCAATCTCACAAGCTAGGATCCATCTACTATCTGCAAGCAGGCCTCCATACCATGAACACTATTCCGAGGCATACCTTGATGCCCATGTCAGGAGATGACAAGATGATCCGACGCTACTCCATTAACATGTTGATCCACCTTGACAGGAACACCAGGATTAGAGTTATGGATTGATTGTTGAGACAATCAAGAGGGTTGCTGCTAATCAAAAGCTCTCTTTCTGCTATGCACCCTACATCCAGATGCTTATTAACTCTCAGTTGCAAAAGCACATTTTTGCTCTAGATCGTCCACATCTACCCCTACAGCTAGATCTCGAGGATAATGTTGTTGTGATGGACCCTGATCATCCCACATCTGCTATAGCACAGGCAGAGGTAGAAGTAGTTCGAGACGCTAATGCTCAAGCCCCCAAATCCAGAAACGAGCGAATGGATCTTCTGATCTCAGTAGTTCAGGGCATGCAGAAGGATATCAAGGGGATTCTAGACAACCAAAATAGTCTTGTGAGGATCTTTGAGACAAGGATCAAGATTCTTGGTGATAAGGTGGACAAGGTAACAAAGACAGTTATAGAGCTTTAGAAGGAAGTTGACTCAGTGCACATCCCTCGGGTCTCTTGTACATCTTCAGATGATGATGATGATGATGATGATGATGATGAGGATGATGAGGATGAGGATGGATCACCACTCAGGCTAGGCACCCAGTTCACTACTTAGGCTAGATCGGTCACAGTGCCTACACCAGACTTGAGGCCCTCTTCATCAGCTCCTGCTACTGTCAGCACAGCTCCTGCTCCATCAGCTCCAATTCCTCCCATGACCAATCCACCTCCATCCACGACATCTGCAAAGATATTCACCGACGATGTTCTCTCGACTCCTTCATCGACAACCAGAGGAGATCAGCCCAAGAACGCTTCGATATATGCCTTTAAACTTTTTGGTAACTTGTTGACAAAGGGGGAGAAGTGTATATAGATCTTTAGGCTTCGAGTGAGAGAGCGTTTGGTGTTTGTTGCTTTTTCAAAAACAATTGCCTTTGGTCGCCGTGACACACTTTTGTTTTGCTTGTGGTACACGCTTAATGATGTTTGATCATACATTTTGATGTGTGATGCTACTATTTCCTACCATCTTAATGCTTATGTGATGATATTTCATCCTTGGTTGATTGTGTTGTGCTATGATGTTCATTCCAATTACTCTCGCACACCACCAAGTGGTATGTGACATGTAAGAAGTAACCCATGTACCTAATCGATTGTGCATTTGCATTCAAACGCAAATTTAACAATAATGCACAAATTTAGGGGGAGCTCTTGCTTATCACATACTTCTCAAAGCGACAATTATATTCCTTGATTATATCTATGTCGAAGCTTTGATCTATATGTTGTCATCAATTACGAAAAAGGGGGAGATTGAAAGCACATTTGCTCCCTTGGTGGTTTTGGTAATTAATAACAACATATAAGTCATTGAACTAATGTTTCCACTAAGTATATTTCAGGACAAGTTCAATGATAGGGATGGCCAAAGGATTATGGAATTACCCCAAGATGCAACGAAAAAGGTTGGCCAAGCTTCAAGCAAGAGGAATCTACGTTTTACATTTGTGAGAAATTACTTTGAGTCCATAGGAAAGACAATACTATTAAAAGGGGGCAAAGTTTTGATGGTGAACAATATGCTCAAACGTGCACAAGTGATAGTCACTAAAACATCCACAAACTCTCCCACCAATGTCTGTCCAACGCCAAATATGCAAAATTGGTGCAGCCAACATTCCTATCCTCGTGCCACCGATTCTAAACCCTAGACAGACTCAGCCAAACCCTAACACTTTGGTGCAGCCGACACTCCTCCCGGTGCCACCGAATTGGGTTGCCAAGATTCTGTTACGCAAGTTCACATTTTCGGTCCATCCAAGAATGGTGAATCGGCGTCACCGAGTTTGGCAAATCTAACCATTGGTCACCTCGTTGGTGCAACCGAGATTCATATATCGGTCCCTCCGACATTCAAAAGTTGCCACTTTTGATCACTTCGCTACCGACGAGACTTGCACATCGGTGTCACCGAGTTGGTCATTTTGTGTGTAACATTTGGATTTTTGGGGATGCCTATATATACCCCCTCACCACCACCCACTCGAAAGAGAAGCACTCAGAACTATTCCATACCTATCGTACTCAGTTTTCTGAGAGAGAACCACCTACCCTTGTGTTGAGGTCAAGATCTTCCACTCCAACCATGTGGATCTTGATTTCTAGCCTCCCCAAGTTGCTTTCCACCAATACCATCTCTCCTACCAAGCCAAATCTATGAGAGAGTGATTGTGTGTTGAGGAGTCTATCATCTTGAAGCACAAGAGCAAGGAGTTCATCGTCATTACCGAGCCTATTACCTTTTGGAGGGTGGTGCCTCCTAGATTGGTTAGGTGTCGCTTGGGAGCCTCCTACTTCGTGTTGTGGAGTGAACCAAGAAGTTTGTAAGGGCAAGGAGATCACCGAATTGGGTTGCCAAGATTTTGTTATGCAAGTTCACACTTTTCCGCCTCCAGAAGCCTCCGTTCCCGAGAGATCCAATCTTGGAGCCTTTTCTAGTAATCTGCTAGAGGGGGATTCGATCACGGAGGGCATCTACATCAACTCCATTGCCCCTCCGATGATGCGTGAGTAGTTCACCACAGACCTACGAGTCCATAGCTAGTAGCTAGATGGCTTCTTCTCTCTCTTTGCTTCTCAATAGCATGTTCTTCATGATTTTCATGGAAATCTATCCGATGTTATACTCTTTTGTGGTGTGTTTGTCGAGATCCGATAAATTGTGGGTTTATGTTCAGATTATCCATGAATATTATTTGAGTCTTTCCTGAATTCTTATATGCATGATTTCATATCATTGCAAGTCTCTTTGACTTATTGGTTTGGTTTGGCCAACTAGATTGGTAATTCTTGCAATAGGAGAAGTGCTTAGTTTTGGGTTCAATCTTGCGGTGTGCTCACCCAGTGACAAAGTAGGGGTAGTGAGGCACCTATTTTATTATTGCCATCAAGGGTAAAAAGATGGGTTTTTCATAATATTGCTTCAGTTTATCTCTCCACATCATGTCATCTTACCTAACGCATTTCTTTGTTCTTCATGAACTTAATACTCTAGATGCAGGCAGGAGTCGGTCGATGTGTGGAGTAATAGTTGTAGATGCAGAATCGTTTCAGTCTACTTGTCACGGACGTGATGCCTATATGCATAATCATTGCCTTGGATATCTTCATAATTATTCTCTTTTCTATCAATTGATCGACAGTAATTTGTTCACCCACCGTCATACTTGCCATCATGAGAGAAGCTATCTAGTGAAATCTATGGCCCCGGGGTCTATTTTCCATATTATACTTTCCGATCTAAAACCAAAAATACTTGCTGCCCTCTTTTTACTTTTTGTTTTACTTTCTGTTCAAGCATCATATTATAACTATCTCTACTAGATCTCATCCTTGCAAATAACCGTGAAGGGATTGACAACCCATTTATAGCGTTGGGTGCAAGAGTTTGATTCCTTGTGCAGGTATATCTATTGGTGGCTCACTTTTATCTCCTATTCGATTGATACCTTGGTTCTCAAAAACTGAGGGAAATAATTATCTACTTTGCTGCATCAAACCGTTCCTCTTCACGGGAAACCAGCGCATGCTCGAGAAGTAGCAGGCGCCTCGAGGGCCGTAAGAGCGGTCGGGCCATCATGAGGTTTGGGCGCCTCACGGGCCGTTGGAGCAGTCGCGGCCTTATGAGGGTTGTGCGCTTTGGGGGTTACCAGAGCGACAATGTCCTCACGAGCTCCATCTTGGGGAGAAACAGGTTCCTTGGGATCATGTGAGTCCCCTTGTTTCGTGCTTGGGGGCCTGCCCACGCCCGGTGATGCGGAGCGGGTGTTGGCCCGCTCCTGCCTGACCGCCACCAATGCAACACTGGTAGAGTGGGGGTGGCAGCCAGTTATAGTAGCAGTGGATCCCTAGGGCGAGGCACCACCATCACCAGTGGGCTCGTGAGGTATTGCTTGAGTTCCTCGAAGGCCGCGTCTGCCTCCGAGGTCCATTTGAAGGGCCCCTTTCTTTTCATGATCTTGAAGAACAGCAGGGCCCGTTCACTAAGATTGGAGATGAAGCACCTGATGGAGGTCACGCAACCCGCCAACTTCTGCATTTCCTTGAGGGTCCGGTGCGCGCTCATCTTGCTTATGGCCTTGATATTATCTAGGTTCGCTTCGATCCCCCGGTGCGTCACCAGGAAAACGAGCAACTTGCCCTATGGGACTCCGAAGACGCACTTTTTGGGGTTGAGCTTCAGGTTTACCTCCCTCAGGCTGGCGAACGTCTCCTCCATGTCCTCGATCAGGGTATCAACCACCTTGGACTTGACCACAATGTCGTTGACATAAGCTTCCACATTCCTCCCGAGCTGCAGCCCTAGGGTGATGTGCATCAGCCTCTAGAAGGTCACCCCGACGTTTCGTAGCCTGAAGGGCATGCACGTGTAGCAAAATACCCCGCACGAGGTGAGCCCGAGAAGGCGTCCAGGAATCAGAGGAGGTCGCACTCCGTGGTGGAGTCCATGATCTGGTCAATGCGATGTAGCGGAAATGGGTCCTGGGGGCATGCTTTGTTGAGGCTCGTGAAGTCGACGCACATATGCTCCTTCCCGCACTTCTTTGGGACAACCACCAGTTTGGCAAGCCACTCCGGGTAGTGCACCTCCCGGATGACCCCAGCCTCCTTCAGCTTGGCGACCTCCTAGGTGATGAATGTCTGCTTCTCCTAAGCTTGCCTTCTCGCCTTCTGCTTGACTAGGCATGCATTCGGGCACACCATGAGGTGGTACTCGATCATGTCCCTCGGGACCCCCACCAGGTCGGAGGCGATCCATGCGAACGCACCCCTTCTTCGTGCAGAGGAAAGCCACTATCACCTCCTCTTGATTTGGGGCAGGTCGGCACCGATGGTGAAGGTAGGACCAGGGTTTCCTTCGTCCACCAGCACCCACTTCGTCTCTGCCCGACTCTGGGAGAACAACTGCCTCTTCTTTACTGGCATGACGTTGAGGACACCCCCGGACTCCTCTGTTGTCCGTGTGGCGTCCCCAGCACCAGGGTGCGCTGCGGCTGCTGCCTTGTAGGTGAGCCTAAGTGCGTGGGACGTGTCCTTGATGTTTCCCTGGATGGTGAGGATGCCACTGGTCCTGGGCATCTTGACGACATTGTAGCCCGAGTGTGTTGCCGCCATGAACTGGGAGAGCGCGGGGTAGTCGAGTATTGCGTTGTAAGGAAGGTGGATGTGGGTGACTTCAAAGTTGACCTGCTCGGTGCAGAAGTTGGAGAGGGTGCCGAAGGTGACGGGGAGGCGCACCCGCCCCATGGGGATGAAAGATTCTTCGAACCAGCCCGACGAAGGGCCCCGAAGGCGGGAGTCGATCACAGAGCAGCTGCAGTGCGTCAAAGACCTCCACAGAAATGATGTTGAGGCCGACACCACGATCTATGAGGGTCCTGGAGATAGCCATGTTGCTTATGGTGGGCTTGCACAACATGCGGAGCGCCCCGATGGCCGTCGTCGTGTTGGGGTGTTCGTTGGGGCCGAAGGTGATGTCGACCTCCACCACGTACGGGGCGGCGTGAGCTCAAGCTACGGCCGGACTGCTCCTACGTGGTGGAGGAACTGCTTGACCGAGGATGCATGTAATCGCGGGGCCGGCACCGCGTGCCTCAGCGCCACCGTGCGCCATGGGCCGGCTGGCGTCGAGAATCTTGCCTGCCATCGAGTTGCTGAATGAGGGCTGGACTATCGCTGAGAGGGGGGAGGTTTCGACACGCCCCTACCTTGCATGCCAAATGTTGGATTTCAGGCTCCGCAAAACCCTCAAGTTTTGAACACAAGGGCGTGTGCGAAGATCCCCTATAGCCTCGCCCTACCTAGCTCTCTACTCGATGGTTACTACGGCAAACTCGCAGGATGACGAGGAAGAAGATGAACACGATAGTTTTCCCAGGTTCGGACCACTCTGAAGCGTAATACCCTACTCCTTCTTTGCTGGATTGCCTCTCGGGGAGGTATGGTGGATGAACTAGTACAGTGGCTTCGAGCCTCGCGAGGATGCTCTAGTGGTGTTCTTGGCTCTCTGCCTCGTCGTGGTTCGTCGAGTGGCTAAGTCGTGGATCCCCTCCCTGCTATGGTGTGGCTGAGCGCTCTAGCATCTATTTATAGCAGAAGCCCGGGTCCTCTTCCCTTATCACAATGGCCGAATTTGAAGGGGGGCATGAGTACATGCGCGACCTGTCCAAAGGTGGTCTTCGCCTGGAAAGTGGATGTCGATGATGTAGGGGTGGGCTCGGCGATGACATCCGCCCTATGGGACTCGTGGTCGTTATCTTGTTGCACTGGAGTGGAAACCATTGGGGTGGCGCTTTGTGAACCCACACACGTCCTCGCTCCCTTTGCACCAAAGGGGAAACTGCACCACCTAGTGTGCTGGCGCCCGCCTTGTTGGGTTCTACCGTAGGTGCATCGCATGCAAGTCAAAATTTTCCAACGCGCAGAACATCCAAGAACATGCTACGGAGATGGATCATAGTTTGTTACCACTAGACGCGCAGTGTCGTGCAGTGGAAGTATAGTTGGGGCAATGCGTTCGTGTGGTCCATCTCCTCCTCGTCCAATATCCCTCGAACAACCGTTCCGATCTCCCTCGAATAGCCAGTCGCCGGATCCCACGTACAGGTTCACCGGAGCGGCGCAAGTGCACCGCCTCTAACAGTATTCGCGCGTGCAGGAGGAAAACCCGTGCGGCAGACTGCTAGGTCCGATCACACGGTCGGTGGCGGCGAGTGGAGGTGGCTAGTTGCAACTCATGAAAATCCCTAATGACGGTGCCGAAGCGATCAACCAGATGGGTGTGCCACACCTCCTTTCGGGACCCCGATCCTAAGACATATGAATCCAGCATGTAACACGTCACACCACTTTGCGGCCTCACGCACGGTAACCCACGGCTCCCACCTTACCTCGGCCGGGACCGTTTGCGCCTTTTGGCTCGCGGATATGAACATGTCGCTAGCATTCACACATCAAAGAACCCGGGTCGACATGACTAGTTATAGACCCAAGTTCCACAACCGTACAGGGACAAGCATACATAACCTAGCAATGGAGGTGTCGGTCATCAGTATGTGTAGATGAGTCATAGCAAGCTACAAGGACTCCATTATGTTGTGGGACTAAATGTCATCACTGCACATAGATGAGTTGTACCAGGCTACAGGAACTCCATTACACCGCGAGACATTTCCCCCGAAGGGACAGACACGGCAACAAAGAAGGATACATTCCGGTTAATCAATGTGTCTGTAGCAGTAGCAAGCTACCAAGGCTCGATGGAAGAACAAAGAGGCATTTTCCTATAAAGAAGGCTACTAAAGGCACACAACTAGGTGTCGAATCCCACGCATACCAATGCATTTCAATCATACACGCACTATGCATGATATGCATAGATACAACATGGCATCACAACAAAACTCTACAACTTAACATTTATTTAGGAGGCTCCAAGGAGCCAACATAGTATAATGTTACAAGCAGAAGGGGTCACATGACCCAACATTCAGAGCATACAAACAACAAGCGGAAGTTACATGTCTGAGTACAGACATCTACAAAAGTGGTTGGAAGATCCTGAAAAGCTACAACGACCCTACCATAGGAGCCAGACCTCTGTCTGGGTTACTAAGCTAATCCGTCGATGTCAACTTCAGAAGAAACATAACTGAACACAATATCTCTATCTGCAAAAATGTAAATAAGCAACAGTGAGTACGAAGGTACTCAGGAAGTTTTACATCAGAACTATCTACATATGCATCATGTACCAATGAACGAGATTGTGGGGTTTACTACAGAATGCCAGCTTTGACCTTTGGCTATCCTAGACTTCGACGAAGTAACCAACATATCACTACTCTCTCGTCTCCTTACGAGAGAGCACACATGAGTCCACATGTTCACCACCTCAATACACCACTATGGATCCTCTCTTGTCCTCCTACGAGAAGCCATCCATAGCACTCACACTTGTTTGGTGAATTTTAGAGTATCCACTTAAAGTTGTTTATGAACAATGCAAGTATTCAAGTAGTCCATATTCACGGACGCGGCTATTTGAATAGATAGTTTACCCTGCATGGGTGTACTTCGTCACACATGCTCATGCCACCTATCGCCATGTGCATGTAAAAAGGCACCTTGGCAACCTTCAAGCGGAAGCCCAGCGAGGGAATCAGCCATGGACATTAACCTTCAACGACTCACGTCCAAGGCAGTCGCCTATGTGAGTTGGAACCCATAATGGAAGTCTAGCTGAGGTTTCCAACATGGCCTCAAACGTTGCGAGCAGGGCCCCAAGTCGGCCCCGATTGGGCCATTCATCCACTTCGCAGGCCATGCCATGCCTATCAACGTTTCGAGCTAGTGCGACTCCTGGACTGAGAACAGGGTAGGTTAATAGGCCGAGACAACCAGTCTTGGAACACAAACATGGAACTCAGGTCCTATGAGCGGCTTCAACAAGACAACCCACCATGTACTCCTACATGGCTTCTCATCGCTACCTTTACCAAAATGTGTTCATCACTTAACCCTCATCATCAGGACGCATTCATTTCACTCTGGTTCATCTCCCAGATGAATCAGACCTGACACAACTCTAAGCATAGCAAGCATAACAGGGTTATTGCACAACATGGCTCAAGCATCTACCAGGTATGCTAGGTTGCTTGGTTTAGCTATTTACTGTGACAATGATAGGTCATGCAAAGGAGTGGGTTCATCTACCGAAACACAAATAGCAGTTGAAACATGTTATCCTAATGCATTGAAATGAGAGCAAGAGGGAGAGATGGGATGGTATCGAATATGCTCAAGGGGGGTTGCTTGCCTATTTATTAGAAGAATTCAGTTGTTCTTCGATGTCGTCGATAACTAAGTCTCGCAAGTCTATCGACAGGATCAAACAAGGTAAAAATTAAGCAAGGCAAATGCTTCACAATGATGTACGATAATAGCATGGCAATATGTTACTGGTTTGAGCTAATGCATCTATCAACATGTTAAATGAAGATGGTTCGAACCCGAGGTTCAAATTCAATTCCATATGTGAAGTGTCCTATTGTGTTTTGAACAAAATGTCCAAGTTTGCCTATTTATCATGCTCTAACATGCATGAAAATGATACCATTAGATTCACTGGATTTTTCAGGTAAATTTTCATATATAAATTATTTTAATATGACTTACAGATTATTTTCTATGAATTTTTGAAATTTATATTAATTATTGGAATTTTCCAAATTATTTTTATTATAGGAATTACTTATTGCGTCAGCCTGACATCATCATGACGTCAGCAGGTCAACGACGGCAGGTCTGGGTCAAACCTGACAGCCTGGACCCACACGTCAGTGACATGGGGACTAATCCCCACGCTGACCGGCGGTTTGACCCATAGTGGGGCCCGCTGTCGGAGGCTAATGGTGGGGTTTAGCGCTTAATCGGCCGTCCATGTCGGCACCCGCCGGAGGATGGTCGCCGGCGACCATCCGACACGGTAGAGACTCACCAGAAGCCGATAGGGTGCTCGGTTCGGCACGCGGAGGCCACTGAGGAGGAGCGCGTGCTCGCGCGCGTCCACCTAAGGGGTTAGGAGGGCGCAGGGCTGCCGGAGGGCTCGCCGGCAAGCTCTTCTACGGCGGCGCCCGTACGGCCTCGACGGGGAGGTCTTGTAGAGAGGAGGGAGGACCACGGGGAGAGGTGGAGAGGAACGGCGAGCTCACGGGGAGGCTCCAGGGGGATCAGCGGGCTCGGGGGTGCTCCGGATGCTGGAAATCGACGACGGTGGCCGGCGACCGACGCGGGGAAGATGGTGATGAGGACGGCAATGAGGATCTCCAGGGGTCTCCTGGCTCCACGGGGAGGTCAAGGGGGGCACGGCGGAGCTCGGGGGCTCGGCAGGGGGCTTTGCGAGGCCGGAGGCCACGGCGGCAGTGAGCAGCAGCGACAGCAGTGCTCGGGTCCGAGAGGGAGAAGAGAGAAATGGGAGGAAGAGAGCAGCAGTGGTAAGGGGGAGAGAGATCCATGGCAGATAAGGCGCTGGGGGCGACACAGCGAAGCAGGAGCTGGCGCTAGCGCATGGTCGTGCTCGGCTTTGCCTCTGCCTACTGGCAGAGGTAGAAGACGAGCCTGCCCTTGGGCCGGGCCACTTCTCTGCTGGGCCAGCTGCAGGTGAGGCTCTACCCTTTTTTTATTCTTTTCTATTTATTTTTCTGCCATTTGTTTTGGCTCAAAATAAAATAGCTAGCCATTTTTTAAAATCCTAAAAGTTACTATGTGACCTTTATATAAATAAATAGTGCCACATATATAATTTTAGAATTATTGAACTTATATTATATATATAATAAATATAAATCCAATCCACTTATTGGTTGATTAATTCAAATGCCCAATATAAAATATTTCTGTGATCCCAAAATATTGGTTGACAATTTTATCTCAATCCAATATTTTATTAGAGAACCAGGAACATTTTCTTGGAACTGTTTGAAGCAATTTTTATAATGCTTATTTGACAAAATTTTGAATTGTGAGGCTTGATCATCCCTCATTTCATTTTCATTTGACAATAAAAATGCATGCATGAATGCACTGGCAAACATAAAGAAACTAGGGTTGTGACACCTCCACTATAGATAGGCATCCGGCGCGGGCTCAACTCTTGGGCCTCGCACGGATCCTAAAGCCCACGTGTTCCTTCCCTTAAGCGCGCGACCCTTTAGGTTCTCGTCCACTTGGTCGCGAGTTAGATCACATCTGACTCGACTGGTCGGTAGCGGCCTCTAGCAAGACGTGCCAACTCCAAGTGTCCGATGAAGCTGGTTAGGCGAACATGTACTTCACACTTATGTTCCCTTTGCCACACGATATATGTTGTCGTGCACAAGGCGATATGGTCATCCTTGTTGCAGCACGACCTCTTTCTCGTTCTGGTGAATCCGACCAACATTCGGATTATCTCATAATCCTCATTGCATGGCCATGCTTATCTAGGTCAGATCACCGGAGGGGCCCAGAGTATATCTCTCCCGATCGGAGGGGCAAATCCCATCTTGCTCGACCATGTCTCACAGCATGGGTCTGGACAAGCCCAAAACCTACCTTTGTAACTACCCAGTCACAGAGTAGCGTTTGGTCAGCCCAAAGCAAGTCTGTCACCATCCCGAGTACATGCGCTAGCTCAGGTCTTAGGACATAGAACGTATGTTGTACTAGAGACTCATAGATGACCTATCGCTATGTCTCATTGTTGGGTCTGTCCAACTCAGACCTTATCTCGACTCGGATCCGACTATGTCGAATCCGACCAGACCTCTTTGAGTCCATATTATCCGGCTAGCATCCAATGCTACATGGTCAGTGAGACCGGACCATCCATCGTGTCATATGCTAGTCTAACTGGCTGCGTATCCACACAACCTTTTCAACTAGGGACCATTTAGGACAGTTATCATACAATGCATAGTCTCACATACAAGTCGTGTACTTGTTAATACACAGCAATGATAATGTCCAAGGACTATCTTTATGCATAAACACATAGGAAATATCATCATACATGATTGCCTCTAGGGCATATCTCCAACAGTCTCCCACTCGCACTAAAGTCAATCAAGTAGACATCGAATGCCCATAGCTCTAATGTGCCCCTCATGCTTGGGTTGTGGAAGCGGCTTAGTCAACGGATCTGCAACATTTGCATCCGTATGAATCTTGCATAGATTGGTATCACCTTTCTCTACGAGCTTTCGTATCAAGTGATATTTTTGGTCTATGTGCCTGGTCTTGTGGTGTTGTCTTGGCTCCTTGGCATGTGCGATGGCACCTAAATTATCACAATAAAGGTCCAACGGTTTTGACCAGCCCGGGAACACACCAACATCTTCCAGGAACTTTCGAATCCAAACACCTTCCTTTGCGGCTTCACAAGCCGCAATGTATTCGGCCTATGTTGTGGAGTCGGCCACCGTATCTTGCTTGGAACTTATGGTTTTGTCATGGCAGATGTCCGAGGACTTATATTTGAGGCCATCGCTAAGGTGATGGACTCAAACGGGTTGGTTGGGACGAAGGACACGAGTTTACCCAGGTTCAGCCCCTCAAGAAGAGGTAAAGGCCTACGTCCTACTTGTGTTGTATTGATTGGAATACCGATTACAAGGGAGCGGATTCGCTTGACCTAGCTCCCGGTTAGTTGGTTTTTGTCTAAGCCGCCCCGGGTCTCGCCCTTATATAGAAGGTCAAGACCACGGGTTACACAAGTCTCATGCCGACTCTTACAACGTGTCCGACTCTAACTCTACGACGCCTTGCCTTCATGAGCAAGCCGTCTCCATGCGGCTTATCCGCCCAAGTCTTCTTTGTCATCTTTGTCTGGGCTTCATCTTGGCCCATATTGGTGAGCCACCATACATCTAGGCTTATGTCTCCAGGACCATCCATGGTCTGGCCTATGAGCTGCCAAGCATGACCCGACCCCTCCTGGACGGGTCTCACCATGGGGTTATATCCCCAACATTAAGCCCAGGTTGATTTGAGCTTGCTCATTTCAATCTTCTGTCTCACTGGGCAATAAGTCTTGCTCAATCTTCCGTCTCACTTGGCGGCAAGTTTTGCTCATTATCACTTGAAAGTAAGACAAAATAACCCGCTGTGACGTCATGCCGGAGATATCAAAAAGATTCTCTAATGACCGCAATGGATCTTTCCATTATTAAACTGGCGGCCTGAAAATCGAGGCGTCAGTCTCGGTCAATTAACTTTCGTCGCCTGGACCGTGAAGGGCAGTTTTCATTTCCTTCTCCGCTCGCGCCTCTTCTTCTTCCTCCCGACGCTGTCGATCCAACGACCTTCCGCTCCGGTGAAGCTTCCACGCCGTTGTCACGTCAGCCCGCTGCATCAACCTGATCGGATGAGAACGCCGCCACACCCGTCACATTCTCTCCGGTGAGTTCTTCTCCACTCCAAGATATGTAGCTTTTGGTAGGGTTTTCATGGAGTTCCTTCGCCGCTAGAACATGAGCTCTTAACAATGTTCAATAGTAGGTGGAACAGTGAGCTTGATAATGCCCCCCTTTATAGTGCGGTATATCATAGTAAGTAGATAATAGCACCACACAGATTTGTAATTTCCCTGTTCACTGTCTTCAAATGTCACTGGTTCAACTGTTCATCGCTAGTTTTAGAATAAACCCAATTTTTCTCTGTTTTGTAGATCCATAACCACATAGATAGTCTGTGAAACCTGTTTTCCACACTTAGTAAAATTTGCCTCGTTTTCTTGCAAACTTGACTCGCCAGTAAATTTCCGACTTTCATCAAAACTGTTTTGGCGACTTAGCTTTATAGGACTTAGACTTTTTAACCACCCTTAGTTGTTTGTCACCTTTTGGCTCACCACACATTGTTAATTTGCACAGTTTTAAGTTGCCACCATGTCTCATGCATCCAATTCTTGCAATTGGGTCGGCTCTGCTGTCACCGAACAATTCCTGATGGATTTTGTAGACGCGGGGACTTTACCAGCCAAACATGTGTTCTATTGGTGGGTTCCAGGCAACGAGATGAGACCCGTTCCCCAAGAGGGAGAAGTAGTTGTGTTCGCGGATCACCTCGTGCATGGGTTTAGCCCACCCGACTCAAAAAAATCCGAGACGTCCTTCATTTCTTTAAACTGCACCCTCAAGACATAGCTCCCAATTCTGTCTCCAACATGTGAAGTTTACTCAATGAAGTTTACTCAAGGTCTCCACCCTGTAATTGTATTCGTCGCCGAAGGCAACTTCCAAAGAGATCCTCCCCACTGGATAAGCTGACTTGCCTGGCACCACATCGTGAAAAACTGTTGAGGATGGCTTCAGATCCTTATCGAGCAACTTCATCCGGCGGAAAGTGTCGTAGTACAAGATACTAATGCTACTGCCACCATCCATAAGCACGTTGGTAAACACGTAGCCTCAAACTTGGGGAGCAACTACCAACGCCAGCCGTCCCGGGTCATCAACACGCGACGGATGATCCTCACGGCTCCAAGTTATATCATACTCAAACCACTTCAAATATTGCGGTAGAGCCGGCCTAATCGCATTAACCGCCCGCTTGCGCAACTTCTGATCTCGCCTATCAAGGATGGTCGTAAAAACATGATACTGACCCGAGCTGAGCTGCTTTGGATTACTCTGATATCCATACTAGTTATTCTGTTGCTGATTGTTGCCACCAGAGTGCGGATGATGTCCTCCCTGGTTGCCCTGGCCGTGATGGATGGATCCTGAGCCACTGGACCCAAACCCGGCTCCTGACCCGCCTGGTCCTGAGCCGCCGGGCAGGCCACCATCATTGTTATGCTGTTGTAAGTTGTAGTCCTTGAATTTTTGCATAACGTGGCAATTACCCCACGTGTGATCCGCCGGTCTGTCAGGTCGACTGTGCTCTGGACAAGGTTTATTGAGCATCTCCTCCAAATTAAAAGGAGTCTTACCTTTGCTTAAATTTCCCGCTGCCCTTAGCACGATTGTTACCGGTGCTGGTGTTGGCCACTAGCTCTGACCCGTCGTCCGGGTTCTTCCTCTTGCCTTGGTTACCATTGCCTGTCGCACCCTTGCCATTGTTGTTCTTCTTGATCTGACTAGGCTTCTCTTCATCAGAGCCTGGATCCTTCGTATTATCAGAGTTGGCGTATTTCGTGAGAACCGCCATGAGATCCCCTATGTCTTGACACGTGCGCTTGAGCCGGCCGAGCTTCTGTTTCAAAGGCGTAAAGTGGCAATTATTTTTCCAGAATCATGACCGCTTGAGCCGCCGTAATCTGCTCAGACGAGTGGATGTAGTTGAAACCCGCCGGACCTAGTGATGAGCCGACTCATTTTCCTGCTATACATAGTGATCCAACTCCACAATCGTCATGGGCTGCTTGCAAATTCCTTGAAAGTTCTTGATGAACCTTGCTTTTAACTCAGCCCAAGAATTGATGGTATTGGGCGGCAAACCCTTCAACCACGTGCGGGCCGGCCCTTCTAGCACCATGGTATTGTGCTCACCGCGTTGTTGACATCCAACATCTCCATAGCCAACTCATAACTCTCAATCGAAGCCTCCGGGGGTAGATCAGCAGTGTAATTTGGGACCTTACGGGGGCCTTTGAAATCCTTGGGCAGACGCTCGTTTCGTAGAGCCGGCACCAAGCACGGTACACCCACGGCCCTGGTGGTTACTCCCGCTCTAATTGAGGCGGAAGGCACAGGCTCTTGATGAGCCACCGTTGCCACAGCCACCGCCTCATGTTGTGCCCTCGCCCGATCCACGAGCGCCTGAGCATCCAAAGCCGCCTCGTCGTCTCGCGGCGCGCCCCGGTGCCGATCACTGCTAGATACCGCTGGTGACTCATAACGCCGGCTAAAGCTGCGGCTAGGGAGGGGGGTTGAATGCACGCGACTCCGGCTGTGGGTATACTTCTCTTGCTGGGCCATCGCCGTCTGTAGATACCCAATGGCGTTCCGCACCTCCGCAGAGTAAGGCGCCTTGTCAAGAATAGGGATTGTTTCAAGTCGGGTGGACGCGGCCACCATTTTCTCCGCCAGGTTTGAGTAATGACCCACCGGCGTTGGGAAAGCCATTGGTGAGGTCTGGTTCCGTCGGGGCAGGTTAAGCTGCTGCCGAGCCGCCGGGCGACTTCCAGGTGCTTCCATTGTTTGACCCGTTCCTGGCGTGTTAAAAAGGTTTCGAGCCTCATATTGCTCTGGCGGGCGGGATTGATGCCTCATCCGCCGCACCATGGCCGCCGACTATTGTTCTAGTTCAAGGCGGAAAGCATCCGTCTTAAGGCGTTCTGCCTCCGTGTCCATCTGAGCTTTTAACGCGGCGATCCTCTCTTGGACCTCCGCCTTATGATCCTTCAGTCTCGTGATCTCCAGGTTCCGGGCGGCTTGATTGTCAGGCGTGACTTCAGTTGCCATCAGGGCTGTGAGCTCGTTCATTAGATCCAGGAGAACCTGAGCCGGCGACGGGTCAGACCCCGTGGCTGCTGCCCCGCCGGCCACACCGCTTGTGCCCGGCTCTGTCCCCATCATGAACATGGCCGCATGAGTCGGTAACGCATGATTGTCCAGCTCAGACCGCTCTGACTCGGGGTACGGCTCGTCGTAGCCCCCGAGCCCACCATCGTGAAGTTGGTAGATTGATTCCGCCTCTCCGCTCGAAGATCCATCCTCTGAACAGATGAGGGTCTCCTACGACTTAGAAGCCTCAAGATCCATACCTTGAGTGAAGCCAACGAAAACGTGCTTCCTGCCCGGGTTAACACGGGCGGGTTGTAGATGTCGGACGGGTTGCGCACGCCGAGCCGGCTCGACGATGTCGGTGCAGACGTTCGGCCCGGGTGTAGATCCGCCAGTTTTGCCGATGAAGATGTGGATTCCGCCGAAGGGAACCCGGAACCCATACTCCACAGAGTCGGCGTCGGGACCCCAGCCGGCGTCGTCGATGTAGAGCCGACCATGACAACTTTTGTTCATCCTTCCGATCACGTATCCCTCGATCCCCGGGAGAGAGCCCTTTGAGACCTCAACACCACAGAGCACTAGCCCCACGGTGGGCGCCAACTGTCGTGGTTTTGTCACGGCAGATGTCCGAGGACTTAGATTCGAGGCCATCGCTAAGGTGATGGACTCAAAGGGGTTGGCTGGGACGAAGGACATGAGTTTACCCAGGTTCAGCCCCTCAAGAAGAGGTAAAGTCCTATGTCCTGCTTGTGTTGTATTGATTGGAGTACCGATTACAAGGGAGCGGATTCGCTTGACCTAGTTCTCGATTAGTTGGTTTCTGTCTAAGTCACCCCGGGTCTCACCCTTATATAGGAGGTCAAGACCACGGGTTACACAAGTCTCATGCCGACTCTTACAACGTGTCCGACTCTAACTCTACGCCGCCTTGCCTTCCTGAGCAAGCTGTCTCCGTGCGGCTTATCCGCCCGAGTCTTCTTTGTCATCTTTGTCTAGGCTTCATCTTGGCCCATCTTGGTGAGCCGCCATACGTCTGGGCTTATGTCTCCAGGCCCATCCTTGGTCTGGCCTATGAGCCGCCAAGCATGACCCGGCCCCTCCTGGGCGGATCTCACCATGGGGTTATATCCCCAACAGAACTCGTCCAGCTCACTAATCCTCCATTCATGACATACACGAATCCAGTTTGCGATTGACAATCATCCCTATCGGTTCGGAAACTAGCATCAACATAACCCTTTACGTAGAGATCCTCCTCACCTCCATAAACTAGAAACATCTCTTTAGTCCTTTTCATGTACTTCAAGATAGTTTTCATCACTCCCTAGTGACTCTCACCTGGGTCGGCCTGGTATCTGCTTGTTAAGCTTATTGCATAGGCAACATCAGGCCGTGTACATAGCATGGCATACATGATGGATCCAATTGTCGAGGCATATGGAATCCTACTTGTCCGGTTTCGCTCATTAGAAGTCGTAGGACTCTGAGTCTTCCTTAGCCTTATACCATGTGAGACAGGCAAGAACCCTTTCTTGGCCTCACTCATGTTGAACCTCTTCAACACTTTGTCTATGTACATGCTTTGGTTTAAACCGACCAGTCGCCTCGATCTATCTCTATAGATCTTGATGCCTAAAATGTACACTGCCTCTCCAAGGTCTTTCATCGAAAACTTGCCATTCAATGATTCCTTGACTGAGTTCAGCATCAAAACATCATTCCCGATTAACAGTATGTCATCCACATACAAGATCAAAAATACTACCGAGCTCCCACTATACTTCTTGTATAAACAATAGTCCTCTTCGTTCTTGATGAAACCAAGGTCAATGATGACTTCATAAAAATGAATGTCCCAACTCCGAGCTGCTTGCCTCAATCCATAAATGGATCTCTTGAGCTTGCATATTTTACCAGCATTAGTTGGATCGACAAAACCTTCGGGTTGTATCATGTATACATCCTCTTTTAATTTCCATGAAGGAAAGCCGTTTTGACATCCATCTGTCATATCTCATAATCGAAATATGCAGCTATAGCTAGTATGATCCTCACCGACTTTAGCATCGCTACTGATGAGTAGGTCTCGTCATAGTCAATTCCTTGAACTTGTCCATAACCTTTAGCGACAAGCCGAGCTTTGTGGATCTGAACATTTCCATCCACATCGGTTTTCTTCTTAAAACCCCATTTTGAACCAATGGCAACTACGCTAGGTGGTAGATCAACCAAGTCTGAGACTTGATTCTCATCCATGGACTTTAACTCGGATCTCATGGCCTCTAGCCATGCCTTAGAATCTGGGCTCACCATCACTTCCGCATATGTGGCCGGCTTGTCTCTTTGTAGCAACAAAACGTCACGCACCCTGTGCAATCTTTCCGACCTCCATGGCTCTGGTGCCGATTCCACTATAGGTTCTCTGACCGACTCCGGTGTGATATCATCACCAACCGAGTTGTCCCCGAGTGGCTCTCGAATTTCTTCGAGTCACACCATTCTCCCACTGGCCTCCCGACTGAGAAACTCTTTCTCTAGGAAAACCCTGTTCCGAGCAACAAACACTTTGTTCTATTCTCGGTTGTAGAAGTTATATCCCATGGTTTCCCTTGGATATCCCACGAATATGCATTTAACCGACTTGGGTGTAAGCCTGTCCAACATGAGTCGCTTGACAAATGCTACACAACCCCCAAATCTTTAGTAAAGACAAACTAGGGCTCTTCCCAGTCCACATCTCATGTGGTGTCTTGTCTACAGATTTAGATGATACCCTATTAACTGTGAAAGCTGCAGTTTCTAGAGCGTATCCCCAGAATGACAAGGGTAAATCCGATTTTCTCATCATCAACCGTACCATGTCCAATAAGGTTTGATTTCTCCGTTCTGACACACCGTTTCTCTGCAGCGTACCCGGAGGTGTGTGCTGAGGTACTATACCTCAGCTTTCCAGATGGTTATCAAACTTCTAGCTCATGTACTCACCTCCACGATCTGACCGTAGAAGTTTTATCGTCTTGCCGAGCTGATTTTCAACCTCGTTCTAAAAATCTTTGAACTTTTCAAAAGTTTCCGACTTGTGCCTTATCAAATAGATATATCCATATCTACTCAAGTCGTCGGTAGAAGTCACGAAGTATTGATAGCCACCTCTCGTCGTTATGCTCATTGGACCACACACATCACTGTGTATAAGCTCCAATAGCTCGGATGCCCTCTTGCAACTCTTTGCAAAAGGAGACTTAGTCATGTTGCCTAGCAAGCATGATTCGCATGTCTCGAACGACCCGAAGTCGGACGAAGTTAGGAGTCCATCATCATGGAGCTTCTTCATGCGTTTCAGACTAATGTGTCCAAGCCAGCAATGCCAGAAGTATGTCGGATTTATCTCATTAGGCTTATGCCTCTTGACATTCAAGTTATAGACTGGTTCCGTTTCTAGATTTAAAATAAATAGCCCACCTACTATGGGTGTATAGCCATGGAACATTCCATTCAAATAAAATGAACAACAATTGTCCTTTATATTGAATTCATCACCTTGACTCATCAAGCATGAGGAAGAAATAATGTTTCGACTAAGTGCGGGAATGTAATAACAATTATTCAATTCCAAAATAAATCCAGAAGGAAGCTTGAGCTGCATCGTGCCGACCTCCAATGCAGCAACTCTTGCTTTGTTGTCAACCCTGATGTCAATCTCCCCTTGTGCCACGCGCCTAGTTCTTACCAGCCCCTGCATCGAGTTGCAAATATGAACAACCGATCTGGTCTACTAGGTATGTCAGCAAGGTAAATGCCTATAACATATGTAACAAGTCTACCTTTGCCTGAAGAAGCATCTCCAGCCTTCTAGCCGTGCTCAGCAAGCCACTTGCTACAGTTCCTCTTCCAGTGACCAGCTTCCTTACAGTAAAACCAAATGGTCTTTGAGTTCGGTCCGGACTTTGGCTCAGCGGCGGAGACAATCTTCTTCGTGCCCTTTGCCTTACCCTTTTTCTTGGACCAACTCTACTTGAATTTAGCCGAGTTATGTACCATCAACACTTGATGCGTGCCTCATGCACCCCACTTGAGCTCGAGATGGCTCCTGTCTCGGTTCCCTCATAGGCCCAGCCCATTCTGGCATTCCTCTCGCGCAGCGAGCTCCCCCTGACGAAGCCATGACAAGAGAAATCCAGTGTCGGGCCCCGGCCTACAGCATCATCAACCGCGAGCTGGTTCATCACAGCACCACCTGCGTGTTCCAATGTTGCGTCGAGCCGGAAAAGGGGCAAGAAATCCTCCTCAACATTCACCAGGGCGAGTGCGGGCATCACGCCACCTCCAGGACCCTAGTGGCCAATGCGTTACGCCACAACTTCTACTGGTCGACGGCCTTGGAGGAGGCCAAGCGACTGGTCGATAGATGCGAGGGGTACCAGAGTTTCAGCACGCAAAGCCACCTGCTGGTAATGGCCCTCCAGACCATCCCACTCTCATGGCCCTTTGTCGTCTGGGAGCTGGACATGGTAGGACCCTTCAAGACTACCCGAGGCGGCATGATGCATCTAATCGTGGTTGTCGACAAGTTCGCCAAGTGGATAGAGGCAAGGCTCGTCAAGAAGCTGGACGGCCCCATAGCCGTTCGGTTCATCAAGGACATCATGGTCCGCTATGGCGTTCCCCAAGCATCATTAGTGACAATGGCACGAACTTCGCCAAGGGCACAATGGCGCATTTCTGCTACCAGGAAGGCATCCGGCTTGACCTCGCGCCAGTGGCCCACACACAGTCAAACGGTCAGGCAGAAAGGGAAAATAGCCTGATCCTTGCCGACCTCAAGCCCCGGCACGTAGCACCCCTCGTACGGTCATCTGGCTACAAGATCGATGAGTTGTCGTCTGTCCTCTGGATCCTCAGGACATGCCGAACCAGGTCAACCGGCTACACCCCCTTCTTTCTCGTATACGGGTCCGAGGCGATCATCTCCACAGACGTCGATTTCGACTCGCCTCGAGTCACCCTATATACGGAGATGGACGCAAAGGAGGCAAGAGAGGACAGCGTCGACCTACTTGAAGAAGCACGTGAATTGGCCCTAAGCTGGACGGCCATCCACCAGCAGAAGCTCTGGCACTACCACAGCAAGCGGATCCGGACACTCTCCTTCCGTGAGGAAGACCTAGTGCTCAAAGGGATCCAGTGAACCGCTGGTCAACACAAGTTACCCTCCCCATGGGAAGGCCCATTCATCGTCAGCAAGGTGCTGCACAACAACACCTACTACCTGATAGATGCCCAGAAGTCACAGAAGCGCAAAAGGGAAGCCTCCGGCGAGGAGACGGAACGCCCATGGAACGCAACACTCCTTCGACCGTTCTATTGCTAAGGAAAAACCCGTGTATGTATGTATCTTCCCTTCTGTTGGAACTTAATGAATGCAACGGGGTCCCCAAGCCGGCACTTGGGGCACGCCCCTTTTCAATTCCATCAAAGGCTTGTCATTTTTTAAGCAAGGCACCCGGGTCCAACTCCCTGGCCCGAGGGCTCGTCGACTCTTCTCTAAGGCAGACAAGTAGTGTGAGCAAGCAACCCTTTCCTACCCCCTACCCATCCATGGACCGGACCCCGACTGTTCGGCTGGCGGAACCAAGGGGTGGGAAGGAACTTATCACGTGAACGCCGCTTGATGAGTAGCAGCCGGATAGGTCCAACCGGATCGTGTTACCTCCAGAGACCAGCCTCTGTCGGCTCGCCCCAACCCTAGCGGGACGACTCTAAGGCCCGTCGCTTTTTCCAAGGATGATGCCCCGTCCCTGTCCCAGTCCGGCTCTCGGCTGGCTGACAGGCAAGGCGGAAGCCGGAAGGAATCCTTGCGTAAAATATGAGTCAAAAGGCAAAGGGCAAAGGAGGAGCGAGCACGAAAACATTTCGAACTTCAAGCAAGTCATAAGCAAAATGCCACAAGCCGAGGATTCTTTACAATACACCCCCAGTGATTGGAAATGCATCTTAAATAAACAAGTTTTCAGCAAAAGAAAAAGATACAAAGTGCACAGGGCCGCTCAGCCTGTCGGTGCATCACCGGCCGGCTCAACAGTTTGCTTAGGGGAGGCCGCGACCTTCGGGTTCACCTCTGTGGCCTCCGTGGCTTCGGTATCGCTGCCGGTGCTGGAAGCGGTGCTCTCATTGGCAAACTCCTTATCTTTGGATCCTTGGGGATTGCCGAAGTAGTACTCGGCAAGCGGCCTGTCGTCCTTGCCAAGCGCCGGCAGGAGCTCGTCCGGGTCGACATATGAAGCCAGCTCATTGGTTTGACGGACGAAGGCGCCTTCACAGGTGACCCGTTTCGCTTCGGGAACCTCACGCATCGTGGCTAACCGGTTCAAGTTGATGCCGAGGTACCACTATGTAACAAGCCGAAGGGCCATCTGTGCCCTGGCACCGGCCGCCGACGCCTTCGAAACCTCGAGCCGGGCCACCGCATTCTCCAGCCACAGCGCCACGCGGCCCACCGAGGCCCCACGACCCGGCCAGAGGGCCGAGATCACCTCCTTGCCGACCGTTTGGAGCCAGTTCATGCAGCGCTGAACGTGGATCTGCCGGTTCTCAATGGCCAGCGCGAGCTCCGCCATGTCCTAGGCGGCGTGCTCCTTAACCTCCCGCCAGTGTTGTCGGAGGCACTCCCGGTGATCTATCACAACCCGCTCGGCACAGCGCTGGGTCTCCGGGAACCGATCTAGGGAAAGAAAAGAATCAACAAACAAGTCGAAAGCAAGATGAAGGCAGCTGGCAAAGGAAGAGGACTCGAAAGGAAAACTCACGCTGGAAAGCCTCGTCCATCTCGAGGGAAATCTGAAGACCCGCGTTCACACTTCCTCTCCAGCACTGCCTCCGCTTGAGCAAGGGCGGCCCCGCGCGCCTCAAGCTCGCTCCCAAGGCGAGCCACCTCGCCCTGAAGAGCAGTGGCCCCGTGGGTGGAGTTGGCCGCCTGCTTGGCGGCGTCCTCCCGGGCCACCATTTCCCGCGGAAGCTCCGTGTTTAGGCGCTCCTGGGCCACCTGCCCATCCACAACCAGGCCGCCAGCCGGTCCTGCTTCGATGTGATCGCGTGGAGATCCCGCTCCAGCCGGTCCAACTCAAAGGCCACTTCATCCCTCTTCTACCGGATGGGGGCCAAGGCCTCCAGCTCCTCTGCACAAAGATCGGCCCAAGTTACCAAAAATGCGAAAGATTCGTGCCGGCTACCGAGTAGCCGGCCCAACTCTTGGGGGCTACACCCAGTGGTTGCACTCGCGCGCCCCCACTAGAACAAGCATGCCTCGCGTCTTCTTCAGCTCCTCCTGATCCCGGTGGAAGACGGACTTGCCTCGGTTGTGAACGGCAACCACCTCGTTAAAGAGCGCTTGCCGCTTGACGCTCCCTGTCTGCTCTGCACCAGGAGGACAAAAGTTAAACAAGCAAAAGAAGATCGGGCCCGACTGCTGTGTGGCCAGTCAGCCGGTCCGAATCTCAGGGGCTACACCTAGTGGGTGCGCTCGCGCGCCCCCACTGAAAACTCGACGCGGGCTAAGGAAGCTTACCACCACTACCTCCTCTGCATGCTATAAAGCGCTATCGACATCCTCCGAGAACCTCGCCAGCCCTTCATGACACTGCGCCAGGATACGGCTCGATTCCCCAGGCACGAGGGCTTCGCCGCTGGCTGGCGGAGGCAGGACGGCTGGGGCGCGGGCCAACGCCTCCCAGTCTCAAATCACGTCAAGCATGGTCCATCTCGACCAGCTCACCGTGCCACTCGATCTTGCGTCCACTCCAGCTCAGGCTGCAGAAGGACGGCTGGCAACCACAAGGGCACGGGAGTCGGGCCCCGACTGCCCTGCATCCGGCATTGCCACCTCCTCTCCCAGCCGGCTCAACTCGACGACTCCGACAACCGTCACGTCTCCTCCCTCAGCCGGCGCCTCCAGCACAACAAGGGAAATCGGCCCCTCCGCCACGACCGGCTCTTCCCATTGGGCCGGCTCCCCCGGCGGCACTGACTCCTTGGTCGGCTCGAGCACCGCGTCCGCCGGCTGGATTGTCTCCACCAAGGGCTGATCCGGTTCTGGTGCCGCGTCCTGCGGCTCGCTCGAAGGTGGTCTCAACATCCGGAACGATTCTGTTGGAAATATGCCCTAGAGGCAATAATAAACTAGTTATTATCATATTTCCTTGTTCATGATAATCGTTTATTATCCATGCTATAATTGTATTGATCAGAGACTTAGATGCATGTGTTGATACATAGACAAAAACATGTCCCTAGTATGCCTCTAATAGACTAGCTTGTTGATCAAAGATGGTTAAGGTTTCCTAGCCATGGACATGAGATGTCATTTGATAACGGGATCACATTATTAGGAGAATGATGTGATGGACAAGACCCAAACTACAAACGTAGCATATGATCGTGTCAGTTTATTGCTACTATTTTCTGCATGTCAAGTATATGTTCCTATGACCATGAGATCATGCAATTCACGAACACTGGAGGAGTGCCTTGTGTGTATCAAATGTCGCAACGTAACTGGGTGACTATAAAGGTACTCTACAGGTATCTACGAGGATGTCTGTTGGGTTTTCATGGATCAAGACTGGGATTGTTACTCCGTGTGACGGAGAGGTATCTCAGGGCCCGCTCGGTAATACAACATCACAACAAGCCTTGCAAGCAATGTGACTAAGTGTTAGCCACGGGATCTTGTATTACGGAACGAGTAAACAGACTTGCCGGTAACAAGGTTGAACCAGGTATGGAGATACCGACGATCGAATCTCGGGCAAGTAACATACCGACGAACACAGGGAACATCATACGGGATTAACTGAATCCTTGACATAGAGGTTCGACCGATAAAGATCTTCGTAGAATATGTAGGAACCAATATGTACATCCAGTTCCCGCTATTGATTATTGATTGTAGAGGTGTCTCGGTCATGTCTACATAGTTCTCGAACCCGCAGGGTCTGCACACTTAAGGTTCGGTGACGTTTCGGTAGTATAGAGTTATGTATGGTGGTGACCGAAGGTTGTTCGGAGTCCCGGATGAGATCTATAACATCACGAGGAGTTCCGGAATGGTCCGGAGGTAAAGATTGATACAAAGGAAGTCCTATTTTGGTTGCCGGAAAAGTTTAGGGCTCATCGGTAGTGTACCGGGAGTGTCGGTAGTGTACCAGGGGACCATCGGGAGGGTTATTTCGACCCAAGAGGCTACAAGGGCTGTGGGAGGATGAATACCAGCCCTTAGTGGGCTGGTGGAAGTCCCACAAGAGGCCCATGTGGCTGTAGTTGAAGGAGAGGGGAAAAAACAAGGTGGAAAGTGTTTCCAAGTAGGAAAGGAGGAATCCTAGTCCTACTAGGATTCTAGGAGGATTCCTCCTCTCCTCCTTGCGCAAGAGGCAAGAGGGCTGGCCCTTGTGCGCTAGCCTCCTCCCTCTCTCCTCCTATATATACTAGAGGTTTTGAGGGTTTTTCACGCATAGAAAACAGCCATGTGCTGCCTCTCCTCTAGATCGCAATTTCTCCTCTAGATCGGATTTCTGCAGTGCTTAGAAGAAGCCCTGCCGGAATAGCTCCACCACCATCGCCGGAGCGCCGTCACACTGCCGGATAACTCTTCTACCTCTCCGCTCCCTCTTGCTGGATCAAGAAGGTGGAGATCGTCATCAAGCTATACGTGTGCTAAACGCGGAGGTGTCGTCCGTTCGGTGCTAGATCGGAAGGACCGTGATGAAGATCGTGAGATGGATCGTGATGAGATCGCGGGATGGATCGTGATCAGTTCGTGGGACGGATCGTGATTGGATCGCGAGAAGGATTGTGATGGGATCGCAGGACGCTCGGCGATTTGGATCGCGAAGACGTTCGACTACACCAACCGCATTTCTTAACTCTTCCCGCTTAGCGATCTACAAGGGTACGTAGATCCACTCTCCCTCTCGTAGATGCTCATCAGCATGGATAGATCTTGCATGTGCATAGGAAAAATTTTGTTTCCCATGCAATGTTCTCCAACAGTGGCATCATGAGCTAGGTCTATGTGTAGATGAGATCTCGAGTAGAACACAAAGAGTTTGTGGGCGTTGATGCTTAGATTGCTTCCTCCCTTGGTCATGTTTTGGTTCAGCGGTATTTTGAGATGAAGCGGCCCGGACCAACCTTACTCATACACTTACGAGAGACCGATTCCCTCAACCGCAATTTGTTGCATAGATGGCTTGCGGGTGACAGTTTCTCTCACTTTAGTTGGATCGGATTCGACAAAGGCGGTCCTTGAGAAGGTTGAAAAGCAAACTAATGTATCACCATTGTGGTTTATGCATAGGTGAGAATTGTTCTTGCTAGATACCCGTAGCAGCCACATAAAACATGCAACAACGATTAGAGGACGTCTAACTTGTTTTTGCAGGGTATGTTGTGATGTGATATGGCCAATTACATGATGTGATATATGTGATGTATGAGATGATCATGTGATGTCTAGAATGTCACGACTTGCATGTCGATGAGTATGGCAACCGGCCGGAGCCATTGGGTTGTCTTTAATTATTGTATGACCTGCGTGTCAATCATTAAGCGCTATGTAATGCTTTACTGTATCGCTAAACGGTAGCAATAGTAGTAGAAGCATGTTGGGCATGACAACCCCGATGGCGACACATTGATGGAGATCATGATGATGGAGATCATGGTGTCGTGTCGGTGACGATGGAGATCATGTCGGTGCTTTCAAGATGGAGACCTAAAGCACAAGTTCATGGCCATATCATGTCACTTATGAATTGCATGTGATGTTAATCCTTTTATGCACCTTGTTTTGCTTAGTACGATGGTAGCATTATAAGGTGATCCCTCACTTAAATTTCAAGCTGAATTGTGTTCTCCCCGAGTGTGCACCGTTGCGAAAGTTCGTCGTGTCAAGACACCACGTGCTGATCGGGTCTGATAGACTCTACGTTCACATACAACGAGTGCAAGCCAGTGTTGCACATGCAAAACACTCGGGTTAAACTTGACGAGCCTCGCATGTACAGACATGGCCTCGGAACACACGAGACCGAAAGGTCGAACATGAGTCATATAGTAGATATGATCAACATGACGATGTTCACCATTGAAACCACCTCAACTCACGTGATGATCGGACTTGAGTTGGTGAATTTGGATCATGTATCACTCGAATGACCGGAGGAATGTCAATTTCAGTGGGAGTTCTTAAGTAATCTGATTAATTGAACTCATTATCATGAACATAGTTAGTAGTGTCTTTGCAAATTATGTTGTAGATTACTAGATCACGTTGTAGCTCCCTTGTATTTTTATATGTTCCTAGAGAAATAGAGTTGAAAGATGATGGTAGCAATATTGCGGACTAGGTCCGTGATCTGAGGATTGTCCTCATTGCTGCACAGAAGGCTTATGTCCTTAATGCACCGCTTGGTGCGCCAAACCCCTCTAGCATCGTCTGTAGATGTTGTGAACATCTTACAGGCACATTCCGATGACTACTTGATAGTTTAGTGTGTCATGCATTACGGCTTAGAATTGAGGCTTCGAAACATTTTGAACGTCACGGAACATATGAGATGTTCTAAAAGTTGAAATTAGGATCTCATGCTTGTGCTCGTGTTGAGAGATATGAGATCTCCAACAAGATTCTTTGCCTGCAAGATGAAAGAGAATAGCTCAATCATTGAGCATGTGCTCAGATTATCTGGGTGCTACAATCGCTTGCATCGAGTGGGAGTTGATCTTCCAGATAAGATAGTGATTGATATAGTTCTCCAAGTCACTGTCACTGAGCTACTAGAACTTGGTGATGAACTATAAAATGCCAGGGATAGAAATAATGATCCCTGAGTTGTTCGTGATGTTTGACACCGTGAAGGTAGAAATCAAGAAGGAGCGTCAAGTGTTGATGGTTAGTAAAACCACTAGTTTTGAGAAGGGCAAGGGCAAGGAGGGAAACTTCATGGGTGGCAAGTCAGTTGTTGTTCCAGTGAAGCAAACCAAAGTTGAACCCAAACCCGAGACTAAGTGCTTTTTTTATGAGGAGAGCGGTTGCTGAAGCGGAACAACCCTAGATACTTGGTAGATAAGAAGGCTGGCAACGTTGACAGAAGTATATTTGATATACGTGTTATTGATGTGTACCTTGCTAGTACTCCTAGTAGCACCTGGGTATTGGATACCGGTTCGGTTGCTAAATGTTAGTAACTCGAAATAAAAGCTACGGAATAAACGGAGAACTATCTAAGGGTGAGGTGACGATGTGTGTTGGAAATGTTTCCAAGGTTGATGTGATCAACATCGCACGCTCTCTCTACCTTCGGGATTAGTGACGAACCTAAATAAATGTTATTTGGTGTTTTGCGTTAAGCATGAACGTGATTAGATCGTGTTTATTGCAAACACAGTTATTCAGTTAAGTTAGAGAATAATGGTTATTCTGTTTACATGAATAATACCTTCAATGGTCATGCACCCAGTGAGAATGGTTTGTTGAATCTTGATCGTAGTAATGCACATGTTCATAACATTGATGCCAAAAGATACAAAGTTAATAATGATAGTACCACATACTTGTGGCCCTGCCGCTAAATGTCATACTGGTATAAAGCGCATGAAGAAACTCCATGCTGATGGATCTTTGGACTCATTCGATTTCGAATCGGTTGAGACATGCGAACCATGCCTCTTGGGCACGATGACTAAGGACCCCGTTTTCCCGATTGATGGAGCGGGCAAGTGGTTTATTGGAAATGATACATGTTGATGTATGCAATCCAATAAAGTCTTGTCACGTGCGGTGGATATCGTTATTTTCTTACCTTCACTAATGATTTGAGTAGATATAGTGTATATTTACTTAATGAAACACAAGTATGAATCATTTGAAAGGTTCAAGCAAATTCAGAGTGAAGTTTAAGATTATCATGACAAGAAGATAAAAATGTATGCGATATGATCGTAGAGGTTAATATCTGAGTTATGAATTTTGGCATACAACTTTAGACAATGTGAAAGTTGTTTCACAACTCACGCCACCTGGAACACCATAGTCTAATGGTGTGTCCAAACGTCATAGTCGTGCTCTATTGGATATGGTGCTTGCTATGATGTCTCTTATCGTTTTGCTACTATAATTTTGGGGTTATGCATTAGAGACAACTACATTCACTTTAAATAGGGCACCATCTAAATCCGTTGAGATGACACCGTGTGAATTATGGTTTGATAGGAACCTAAGATGTCATTTATTAATGTTTGGGGCTGCGACGCTTGTGTGGAAAATGTTTTCACCGAATGAGCTCGAACCCAAAGCGAATAAATGCATCTTCATAGAATACCCTAAGAACAGTTGGGTGAACCTTCTATCTCAGATCCAAGCATAAAATGTTTGTTGCTAGAACGGTTCCTTTCTCGAGAAAAAGTTTCTCTCTCAAGAATTGAGTGGGAGGAAGATAGAACTTGATGAGGTTATTGAACCTTTGTTTCAACGAGAGAGTAGCGCAGCGCAGGAAGATGTTTATGTGAAGCCTACGTTAGTTGAAGAGGAAGTTAATGATGATGATCATGAAGCTTCGGATCAAGTTACTATCGAACCTCGTAGGTCGACAAGGACGTGTACTGCTCCTGAGTGGTACGACTACCCTGTCTTAGAGGTCATGTTGTTGTACAACAATGAACCTACGAGCTATGGTGAAGCGAAGATGGGCCCGGATTCCGACAAATGGTTAGAGGCCATGAAATCCGAGAAAGGATCCATGTATCAAAACCGAGTATAGACTTTGGTAGATTTTCTCGTGGGACGGCAGGTCGTCGAGTACAAATGGACCTTTAAGATGAAGACAAACGTTGATGGTGAATGTCACTATTTATAAAAGCTCGACTTGTCGCAAAGAAGTTTTCGACAAGTTCAAGGAGTTGACTGCGATGAGACTTTCTCACTCGTAGCGATGCTAAAGTCTGTTGGAATTATGTTAGCAGTTGCTGCATTTTTTAATTATGAAATCTGGCAGATGGATGACAAAACATCGTTTCCTTAACAGTTTACTTGAGGAAAAGTTGTATGTGATACAACCAGAAGGTTTTGTTAGTCCTAAGGATGCTAAAAGGTGTGCGAGCTCTAGCAATCCTTCTATGGTCTGGAGCAAGCGTCTCGGAGTTGGAATATACGCTTTGATGAGGTGATCAAAGTTTTGTAGTTTATACAAAGTTTACGAGAAACTTGTATTTACAATAAAGTGAGTGGGAGCACTATAGAATTTCTGATTAGTATATGTGGATGACATATTGATGATCGGGAATAATGTAGAATTTCTAGAAAGCATAAACGGTTGTTTGAGAAGTGATTTTCAAAGTAAGACCTGGATAAAACTACCTAATTGTTGAGCATCAAGATGTATAGAGATAGATCAAGATGCTTGATGAGACTTTCAATGAGTACATACCTTGACAAGATTTTGAAAGAGTTCAAAATGGATCAGTCAAAGAAAGAGTTCTCACCTGATTTGTAAGGTGTGAAGTTAAGTGAGACTCAAAGCTCGACAACGGCAGACGAAAGAGAAAGGACGAACGTCGTCCCCTATGCCTTAGCCATAGGCTCTGTGTAGTATGCCATGCTGTGTACCGCACCTATGCGTGACTTGCCATGAGCCTGTCAAGGGGTACAAAAGTGATCGAGGAGTGGATCACTGGACAACGGACAAGATTATCCTTAGTAACTAAAAGACTAAGGAGATGTTTCTCGATTATGGAGGTGATAAAGAGTTCATCGTAAAGAGTCACGTCGATGCAAGCTTTAACACCAATCCGGATGACTCATAGTAGCAATCTGGATACGTATAGTGGAGCAGCCATTTGGAATAGTACCAAGTGGAGTGTGGTAGCAGTGTTTACAATTTGACAAAGAAATTTGCAAAGTACACACGGATACGAATGTCGCGGAACCGTTGACTATAAGACATCTCTCACATGCAAAGCATGATCAAGCCCCAGAACTCATTGGGTGTTAGATTCATAACAATGCGAATCACATGGTGATGTGAGCTAGATTATTGACTCTAGTGCAAGTGGGAGACTGTTAGAAATATTCCCTAGAGGCAATCATAAATTAGTTATTATCATATTTCCTTGTTCATGATAATCGTTTATTATCCATGTTATAATTGTATTGATCGGACACTTAGATGCATGTGTGGATACATAGACAAAACCATGTCCCTAGTATACCTCTAATAGACTAGCTCGTTGATCAAAGATGGTTAAGGTTTCCTAGCCATGGACATGAGATGTCATTTGATAACGGGATCACATCATTAGGAGAATGATGTGATGGACAAGACCCAAACTACAAACGTAGCATATGATCGTGTCACTTTATTGCTACTGTTTTCTACATGTCAAGTATATGTTCCTATGACCATGAGATCATGCAATTCACGAACACCAAAGGAGTGCCTTGTGTGTATCAAACATCACAATGTAACTGGGTGACTATAAAGGTACTCTACAGGTATCTCCGAGGGTGTCTGTTGGGTTGGCATGGATCAAGACTGGGATTTGTTACTCCGTGTGACGGAGAGGTATCTCAGGGCCCACTCGGTAATACAACATCACAACAAGCCTTGCAAGCAATGTGACTAAGTGTTAGCCACGGGATCTTATATTACGGAACGAGTAAAGAGACTTGACGGTAATGAGGTTGAACTAGGTATGGAGATACCGACGATCGAATCTCGGGCAAGTAACATACCGAAGAACAAAGGGAACATCATACGGGATTAACTGAATCATTGACATAGAGGTTCGACCGATAAAGATCTTCATAGAATATGTAGGAACCAATATGGGCATCCAGGTCCCGCTATTGGTTATTGACCATAGAGGTGTCTCGGTCATGTCTACATAGTTCTCGAACCCGCAGGGTCTGCACACTTAAGGTTCGATGACGTTTCGGTAGTATAGAGTTATGTATGGTGGTGACCGAAGGTTGTTCGGAGTCCCGGATGAGATCATGGACGTCACGAGGAGCTCCGGAATGGTCCGGAGGTAAAGATTGATATATAGGAAGTCCTATTTTGTGTTGAATGTATAATTTGACTACTAGATATTTTATAAGCCAAATTATTTTAAATGGTGATGGTTGGATTATTGGCTGACAAAATATTTGAATTTGCTGTTTAGTTTTAAAATGCAGCCTTGGTTTTAGTCTAGAACAGTTGTCACAGTGGGAAACATATGGAGTTTTTGTGATGAGCAGCTGTTGAGGACAAGTCTTGGATGGATTCAGAGATACGCTGAGTAAAATTGTGCCTGCCTAGGACAAGTCCTACCTTGCTTCAGATGGCCGGCCGAGGTGTGCGTGGATTGACCATGCAGTCACGTAATGATCAATGCAAAACAAGGAAAGTGAAGTTCGGATGATGCACAAAACCGGTAGTCATCGTGGCCGGAATATGTTACTACTATTTCCTTGTAGCCAGACGTATTTGTACGCAACACGGTTTGGAACGTGAAGCTGCTATGGGTTACGTGACCGAATCAGCTAGGACATGCCATATTCGGTTTAGATTCAGACTTCTAATCTTCGACGCAAAGTCCAGCGTGCCTATATAATATGAGGGTCGTGGCCGATTGAAGCCAACAATCGATATTCATCAATCAAAACATCTACTTTTTCTACGCACGTACTTTTCGCTCGTTCCTCTCTGCCGAGCCCTAGCATCTAGGGTTTGGTCCATCTTTACCGCTTTGCGCTGAAAAGCGGTCGTTTCTCCTTCACGAAACCGAGGAAATCTTTGTTGCTTTGCTCGTAAAGCAACCGTTCGTCGTCACGAAAGCACGACGGTTATCGTGGTGCTGCACAACAATTTTGCGTGGCAACACAATTGGCGACTCCGCTGGGGACGGAAGAAGAAGAAGAAAAGACGCACGATGAACACCGATCTCAAGAACGGGAGCGACTTCGACATGGACAACATCATCGCCGTCACACTTGAAGATCTATCTGAAGATGATCGGCGTGAGCTTGAGCGTGAGCTCGAGGAAGAGATGAAGCTCAGGTTGGCCGGATTCCAGAAGACAAGGAACGGCATCGCCAAGAAGGTAGCTGCGCCGAGTCCTTCCAGACCGCTCGGCGCTGAGGTAAAAAATCCAACGGAAGAAATTGCTCATCTAATTGATGCATCCGTAGCTAGTAAGTACGGTTCGGATATGTCAAATACTGCACGTACAATTACTGAAGCAGTAGCTACTAGACTTGAAAAATTTACAGTGCAGCTCAATAAAGATTTGGAAAACAATTTATTTCGTCATGCTCGTCCGGTAATGCACAATAATGAAAATCCTGGGAAACAGCCGATGCGATCAGAAGATGGCATGTTAACTACTTTTCCTAGCCATGTCCACACACCTAGTGCATCGGTTAGTATTTTACAGCAGCCTTACTCTACTTTAAATAACAACCAGGATGGCCGGAACCATGTTGCTAGTTCAGCCAATAATTTTGCTGCTAGTTTTGCTCCTTCTAGTGTTACGGCTTCGGTTCAACAAAATAATAACAGTGATAACCGAAGTGGCGTTTTAAATTCTAATTTGCGGCAACCTTATTTTCAGACGGTGGCATACAATACACCGCCGTTGCCACCTGTTGGTACCGGGGTTCCATACGGGCCGGTACCCGATTCGTATTTTGGTCGCACTCCGTTGCAAACATCGCATGCTCAAATTTCATTGCCAGAGTTTTCATCTCGTACTAGTGCTCCATTTCCTCCGCAAACAAATTCTTCACAACCTAATGATAATTTTAAGGATCAGCTCGCTAGCATACTTAGAGAATTTGGTTTAGAGCCTAAAGGTAGAGGACGTGCATATCAAAAGCCATATCCTGATTATTTCGACTCGACACCATATCCTCGTGGTTTTAGAATTCCAGACTTTGTTAAATTCACGGGTGAAGATGGTAGGTCAACTCTTGAGCATATAGGTCAATTTTTAGCAAATGTAGCGAGGTCGGTACATCGGATGTTTATAGAGTAAAATTATTTCCTTTATCTTTGTCCGGTACCGCCTTTACATGGTTTACATCGCTAGCTCCTAATTCTATTTCAACATGGGCACAATTGGAACAGAAATTTCATGAGTATTTTTATGGCGGTGAAACTGAACTTCGACTTTCAGATTTGACTATGGTTAGGCAGAAGTATAATGAGCATGTCTATGATTATATTAAAAGGTTTAGAGATGTAAAAAAACCGATGTTTTAGCTTGACCATAGCCGAAAAGGATTTAGCTGATCTTGCCTTTTCGGGTTTGCTTGCTCATATTAAAGATAAATTGGAAGGGCAAGAATTTTCAGATGTTAATCAAGTTCTGCAAAAGGCTTTGGCGCAGGAAAACCGAGCTAAGGAAATTAAACAATATAGCCGGTCTAAAGATAATAGGAATAAAGATAAGGATAATCATGCGGTAAATGCTCTAGAATATGATAGTGATTCGGCTAGTGATGATGATGTAGACATATGTGTAGTCGAATGGGTTCATACGCCAAAGTCGAAACCTTTTGCATGTCCTGCTTTGAAACCTACACCTGCTAAAAGAGAGGAAATTAAATATACTTTTGATGTTAGCAAGTGTGATAAGATTTTTGATATGTTGCTACACGGAAAATTAATTAGATTGAGAGAGGTTCATGTTATTCCATCTTCAGGAGAATTGGGTAAAAGAGCTTATTGTAAGTATCACAATTCTTTTTCTCATTCTACTAATGATTGCAATGTGTTTCGACGACAGGTACAATCGGCCATTAATGAAGGACGATTGACATTCACAGAGAGTACTAAGATGAAACTCGATAGTGATCCTTTTCCTATTGATGTGATTGAGTTTGAGAATAAGAAAATGCTTATTCGGCCACATCAGACCGAATCAGCCAATGGGGAAAATGTTGTGATTGATAATAGTGCTCCGCCGAGGATGATCAAACCAAAAAATCCAGAAGTAGGAGTGTGGAAAGTCAATGGAGGAAGAAAACATGTTCCAAGAATAAAGCCGACAGTTAACATGTTGTTGGAAAAATATACTTCATGCAGGACCGGCAACGTGTTTAATCGGCTTGGAGGCATTAAGCGTCCTAGGTCTCCTTCCAGACCTGGAAGTCATGAGAGATGGCAAGGAAATTCATATGGCCAGCCACCGTATTTTGCAATGCAGCCTACATATTGGGGCGGTGCACCTCTCATGTATCCACAATTTCCTCCGTGGGGTTTTAATCCATGGGCGTCGTACCCTACATGACCAGCAAGTTATTTTCAGCCAGAGTGGGTTACGTCGAGGCCTATGTTCAGATCATACTCACATGAGAAAAGGACTCGATTTAATGAAGAAGCTCGGCCACGTGATGCAATTGTTATTCAAGGTAACAGACCACCGATACACAGTGCAGATGGCAGGAATTATAAGTACGGCCGTCAGCTTGCTTGGGTGCCAAAGAGGCGTGCTGAAACTCAGCCTGTAGAAAACATGAAGGGTTCTGTTGCTTCTCTTGCTCTAAATTCTGGAGAAGGCCAATCAGCTAAAGGTGCCGAGAGCAGTACAGAAACGGAGAATCGCCCTGCAACAAATTCAAATGGGTCCGATGGTGATCATTGTTTGGAACTGTGTGAGCGAAAAACAGCCGATGTTGATAATGGTGTGCGTGAGCCTGTTTTGTTTCAGAAGAAGGTTAATCTGGAGCTTGATGTGCAGAATGGTGGAAATAAAGTACCCGCTACACCTTCTAGTACTAGTATGAAATTTGGTTCAGCTAGCATACGTACCAATTCACTCATGAAGTACAGTAGCCCAGGAGCATCCACGGGTAGGTCTTCAAATGGCTCTGGCACGTTTATCCAACATGGGAGTCCAAGCAGTAACGGAAGCTAGAAAATTACAGCTGGAGTCGTATTAGGTCAGCAGAGAAATATTTCGGCTAAAGAGAGAGTATACGTCCCAGGAAATACAGTACGTCACTACAAGCCTAGAGGCTCGGGGGGCAGCAGATTTCAGTCGGTCGCTCCAGGGACAAAGCCGGGAACTTGCTGGTGTCCAACGGGATTAACACATACTCAAAAACGACGAGTCCAGAGGCTACGAGCACTGGAGATCAGGGAAGAAATAGCTGAGAAAAAACGTGATGAATTGTTCAATCGAGAGAAACCAATGGTGCCGCAAATGACATGGAGGGAGAAGCGCATTGCGAGGGAGGAGAATATGGCTGCAGATGACGCACTTGATAACCCCGCAAATGACATGACTGATGACGCCACGGATAGCGCCATTGATGATGATATTTCAGAAAATAGAGAAAGTATTCCTAGTGATATGGATATTAATATGGTGATTGCGTTGCCCGCTGAATTTCGTGCACCGGATGCTGAAGTTGTAGAGCTTGTTCTTGGTCCGAAAATTGCTACATTTGAGAAGCCGGATAAGCCCGAGCAGCACTTAAAACCATTATTCATCAGGGGTCACATTGATGGTAAACCTATTGGTCGCATGCTTGTTAACGGAGGTGCCGGATTAATATTATGCCTTTTTTGGTTTTCTCAAAACTGGGCCGAAAAGAGAGTGAATTAATGAAAACAAACATGGGTCTTAGTGGGTTCTCTGGAGATTTGTCCGAAGCTAAAGGTATAATATCTATGGAGCTCACAGTAGGTAGCAAAACATTGCCGACTGCATTTTTCGTTGTTGAAGTCAAAGGTCGGTATAATATTCTTTTGGGGCGTGATTGGATTCATGCAAATTGCTGCATTCCTTCCACTTTACATCAGTGCTTGATTCAGTGGGTTCATGACGATGTGGAGGTGATAGAGGCAGATAATTCAGCCTGCATTGCTTTGACCGATGCTCCGGTTGATTGGCAGCACAGTGAGATGCGTTGTTTGACTGGTAGAGATTTATCGGATTATGATTATATAAGTATTGGTAGAGATGGTTTTGTACCTATAAATGTACAGTCGGCTAGCATAGCTCGGCTTAATAATCTGTCCATATAAATGATGAGTAAAGAAGATAGTATTAAGTGGCTGCAAAAACGCACAGAGGAATATCGTTCCGGAAAGAGCGATATGCATGAAGCAATTGAAAATTTTGATGATATGGAGAAGCTTGGACAGGGATTCTCATCGGCTGATCCACTTGAAGAAATAGATATTGGTGATGGAAGTATTCCAAGGCCTACATTTATCAATCTTAACTTGACAGCCGATCAGAAAAGCAAGGTGTGTGTGTTACTTAAAGAATTTGTTGATTGCTTTGCTTGGAATTATATGGAGATGCCCGGTTTAAGTAGAGATTTAGTGGAACATGCATTACCTATTAAATCTGGTTTTAGGCCGCATAAACAGTCCCGTAGAAATTTTAATCCTAATATGTTTGACCGCATCAAAGAAGAAATTGATCGGTTATTAAAAGCTGGGTTTATTCGGTCATGTAGATATGCAGAATGGGTTTCTAACATTGTTCCTGTTGAAAAGAAGGACACGGATAGGCTTAGAATATGTGTTGATTTTAGAGATTTGAATAAGGCTACTCCAAAAGATGAATATCCTATGCCTATTGCCGACACACTTATTAATAATGCTTCGGGGCATAAGATAATTAGCTTTTTAGATGGTAATGCTGGTTATAATCAAATATTTATGGCCGAAAAGGACACGTGCAAAACAGCTTTTCGATGCCCAGGTTTTGTTGGTTTATTTGAGTGGGTTGTCATGACTTTTGGTTTGAAAAATGTCGGCGCTACGTACCAGCGTGCTATGAACTTAATTTTCCATGATCTTCTAGGCATTGTACTGGAAATATATATTGATGACGTGGTTGTTAAATCGGATGGGTTTGATCATCATTTAGCCGATTTACGGTTAGGTTTTGAAAGGATGCGTCGGTATGGGTTAAAATGAATTCACTCAAATGTGCCTTTGGTGTGTCGGCTGGAAAGTTCTTAGGTTTCATAATTCATGAACATGGCATAGAGATTGATCCTACAAAAGTAGAGTCAATCAGAAAGTTGAAGGAACCTATGTGCAAAAGGGATGTGCAAAAATTGCTAGGAAAAGTACTTGAGACGATTCATATCTAACCTTGCATGGAAAATTGAATCCTTTGTTCCATTACTTCCGGTAAAGAATGAAGCCCAATTTACTTGGGGGGCAGAACAGCAGGAGGCTTTTAATAATATAAAGAGATATTTGTCAAACTCTCCGGTGTTGCGAGCGCCCAAACCTGGTGCGTCGTTCAGGTTGTACATTGCTGCACAAAATACAGTGATCGGCGCGGTGTTGACGCAAGAGGACGGCGAGAAGGAGTACATTATTGCATATTTAAGTCGCCGTTTGCTGGATGCTGAGACACGGTACGTGTTTATTGAAAAGTTATGCTTATCTTTATATCATGCATGTACCAGATTTCGACCGTATTTACTTTCTAGTACATGTGCGGTAGCTTGTCAAGCCGACGTGATCAAATATAAGTTGCAACAACCGATTCTTAGTGGTAGGATTGGGAAGTGGGCTTATGCGCTAATAGAATATGATCTGGCATATGAATCACTGCATGCTATGAAAGGTCAAGTCATCGCCGATTTTATTGTTGATAGTAGAATTAGTGATGAAGAAGATATTAATTATGTTAGTATATGCCCATGGAAACTTTATTTTGATGGATCGGTTTGTAGAGAGGGCCAAGGCATCGGCAACGTCTTAATTTCACCTAACATGTTGCTTATGAAACATCGGTCCGTTTAGAATATACTTGTACTAATAATCAGGCTGAATACGAAGCTTTATTGTTTGGTTTACAAAGTTTAGTTGATATGGGTGTAAAAGATATAGATGCTTTTGGTGATTTGCTTCTGGTAGTACAACAAATTAAGGGCGAATTTCAGTGCTTTGATGGATTCTTGAATACTTATTTGGACCGATGTTTAGATATAATTAAAACTTTAGATACTTTCACTATTAATCATATACCCAGGGAAGAAAATTCTAGAGCTAATTATTTAGCACAGCAGGCATCCGGTCATCATATTAGTGCTGGGAAATTTCTTATTATAGAAAGACCGATGCTAGTTTCTGACAAAAATGATTCCAATGTGTTGTTGGTCGATTCGGTGCATGGTGCATACGTTTCTGGTTCGATAGAGCAGCAACTAGTAGTGGAAAAGGAAAATTCGGTGTACGAGTCTTAAATGGCCGAATTAGCTAATGATTTAGAATCTACAGATTGGAGAGTTCCTCTGATTAGTTATCTAAAGGATCCAAGTCAAACTAGAGATAGGAAAATTCGGCGACAAGCATTAAAATATACTTTGCTGAATGATGAGTTATATCGCCGAACTATAGATGGTTTACTTTTAAAATGTTTGGATTCTGATCAGTCTAGATTAGCCATGGGTGAGGTGCATGAAGGTATATGTGGCACGCATCAGTCGGCTCATAAAATGCGATGGTTATTAAAAAGAGCGGATTTTTATTGGCCGACTTTGCTAGAAGATTGTTTTCGGTATTACAGAGGCTGCGAGGCGTGTCAGAAATTTGGGAATATACAGTTAGCGCCCGCGGCTATGTTGAATCCTATTGTTAAGCCATGGCCGTTTAGAGGATGGGGTTTAGATTTTATTGGTCAAATACATCCTGGATCTTCTAAAAGACATTGCTTCGTCCTAGTAGCTACGGATTATTTTACTAAATGGACTGAAGCGGTTCCTTTGAGAAACATGACGCATAAAGAGGTAATCAGTTTTGTTTCAGAACATATTATTCATAGATTCGGTATTCCTCAAACATTAACTACAGATCAAGGTTCTTCTTTTATGTCTCATCAATTTCATGAGTTTGCCGAATCTTTTGGAATTAAGTTGTTAAATTCGTCGCCTTATTATGCTCAAGCTAACGGACAGGCCGAATCTAGCAATAAAATTTTAATTAAGCTTATAAAGAAGAAAATTGAGGAACATCCAAAAAGATGGCATGAGGTGCTTTCGGAAGCTTTATGGGCTCATCGGATATCTAAGCATGGAGCAACTCAAGTCACACCTTTTGAGTTAGTGTATGGTCAGGAGGTAGTGTTACCCGTGGAGGTTAACTTGCAAGCCTTTAGGGTAGCCAAACAAAATGATTTGTCGGCTGTAGATTATAATAGTTTGATGATGGACAGAATAGATGATGTGCCCGAGGAGAGATTAAAGGCCTTGCGAGAAATTGAGAAAGAGAAATTAAGAGTAGCTAAGGCTTATAACAAAAGGGTGAGGGAAAAATCGTTTCAAATAGGTGATTTAGTATGGAAAACGATTTTACCTATTGGAACTAAGGATAGGAAATTCGGCAAATGGTCGCCGAGTTGGGAAGGCCCATATAGAGTTGTAGAGATTGTTCCTGGTAATTCATATTTTGTACAATCTTTGCAGGGGGTGAAGTTGTCTAAAGCTCTCAACGGAAAATATTTGAAGAAGTATTATCCTAGCATGTGGCAGGAGAGTTGATGATGCCATGGCCGATATATAATTTGAAGTATCGCCCTAAGCAAAAAATGGCCGATATGTTTTTGAGATATCGCCCTAAGAAAATTTGGCCGATGTGTTCTTTTTATATCGCCCTAAGCAATTATTATGGCCGGTGAAGTGATCAACAGCGTCCTAAGGTATGGTTGGTATTTTCGATTTATACAATTGTACCGAAAACAGGGGGGGCATGTGTTGAATGTATAATTTGGCTACTAGGTATTTTATAAGCCAAATTATTTTAAATGGTGATGGTTGGATTATTGGCTGACAAATATTTGAATTTGCTGTTTAGTTTTAAAATGCAGCCTTGGTTTTAGTACAGAACAGTTGTCGCAGTGGGAAACATATGGAGTTTTTGTGATGAGCAGCTGCTGAGGACAAGTCTTGGATGGATTCAGAGATACGCTGAGTAAAATTGTGCATGCCTAGGACAAGTCCTACCTTGCTTCAGATGGCCGGCCGAGGTGTGCATGGATTGACCATGCAGTCACGTGATGATCAATGCAAAACAAGGAAAGTGAAGTTCGGATGATGCACAAAACCGGTAGTCATCGTGGCCGGAATATGTTACTACTATTTCCTTGTAGCCAGACGTAATTGTACGCAACACGGTTTGGAACGTGAAGCTGCTATGGGTTACGTGACCGAATCAGCTAGGACATGCCATATTCGGTTTAGATTCAGACTTCTAATCTTCGACGCAAAGTCCAGCGTGCCTATATAATATGAGGGTCGTGGCCGATTGAAGCCAACAATCGATATTCATCAATCAAAACATCAACTTTTTCTACGCACGTACTTTTCGCTCGTTCCTCTCTGCCGAGCCCTAGCATCTAGGGTTTGGTCCATCTTTACCGCTTTGAGCTGAAAAGCGGTCGTTTCTCCTTCACGAAACCGAGGAAATCTTTGTTGCTTTGCTCGTAAAGCAACCGTTCGTCGTCACGAAAGCACGACGGTTATCATGGTGCTGCGCAACAATTTTGCGTGGCAACATTTTGGTCGCCGGAGAAGTTTCGGGCTCATCGGTAGTGTACCGGGAGTGCCGGTAGTATACCGGGGGACCATCAGGAGGGGTATTTCGATCCAAGAGGCTACATGGGCTGTGGGAGGATGAATACCAGCCCTTAGTGGGCTGGTGGAAGTCCCACAAGAGGCCCATGCGGCTGGAGTTGAAGGAGAAGAAAAAATAACAAGGTGGAAAGAGTTTCCAAGTAGGAAAGGAGGAATCCTAGTCCTACTAGGATTGGAGGAGGATTCCTCCTCTCCTCCTTGCGCAAGAGGCAAGAGGGCTGGCCCTTGTGCGCCAGCCTCCTCCCTCTCTCCTCCTATATATACTAGAGGTTTTGAGGGGTTTTCATGCATAGAAAACAGCCACGTGCTGCCTCTCCACTAGATCGCAGTTTCTCCTCTAGATCGGATTTCTACAGTGCTTAGGCGAAGCCCTGTCGGAATAGCTTCACCACCATCGTCGGAGCGCTGTCATGCTACCGGAGAACTCTTCTACCTCTCCGCTCCCTCTTGCTGGATCAAGAAGGCGGAGATCGTCATCAAGTTGTACGTGTGCTGAACGCGGAGGTGTCGTTCGTTTAGCGCTAGATCGGAAGTACCATGATGAAGATCGTGAGACGGATCGTGATGAGATCGCGGGAGGGATCGTGATCAGTTCGCGGGACGGATCGTGATTGGATCGCGGGACGGATCGTGATGGGATCGCAGGACGCTCGGCGATTTGGATCGTGAAGACGTTCGACTACACCAACCGTGTTTCTTAACGCTTCCCGCTTAGCGATCTACAAGGGTACATAGATCCACTCTCCCTCTCGTAGATGCTCATCACCATGGATAGATCTTGCGTGTGCGTAGGGAAATTTTAGTTTCCCATGCAACGTTCTCCAACAGATTTTGTCGTCGACTCCGTGGCGTGCGACGGCTCCGTGTGCTGCCTCCGGCGACCGTCGCTCGACGCTGCCAAGCGTGAAGGCACTCCCCTTCTGGCTCACAGTTTGGCGAGCCACCTCTTCTCCTCCTGCTGTGTGGCTGCATGTTCATGGGTGAGCCGGCCGGCAGCCCCTGGTGGCTCAACCACTGACCCCATGTCTTCAAGCTCGATGGCATCACCGACCTCCATGGGAACCGGGCGCTTGGCCCGGGGCGACGGCTTCGTGGAGGCCCCGTGATCCCTCTTCCGGAATAGCTGGCATGCCGCTGGCTGCTCCGCGGCCGGCCTCTTCTCCCGCCAGGTTGCGTCACCTGCTTGCCTCCCGGTCGGCTGCTCCTTGCTCCTTCCCTGCGGCCCCTGGCGAGCTGTGGGAGGAGGCGTGTCCAAGATCCGGACGTCATCATAATCGTCATCGTCAGTCCAATCCCTGATCAAGAGAGCAGAATTAAACTCACCAGCCGCTCGGAACTCGCCGGCTCCCGGGTCGCCCACTGCCCCGTCTTCCTCGACCTCCACGGAGGATTCGACCCCCTCGTCGACGGCTACCCCCAACTCAAAATCCTCTGGGTCGGATTCCGCGCGATCCAACTCGAATTTTTGGGTGTGCAGGCCGTCCGACGTGTTCTATTGCACAAATATTTGCGATCAGCTCCACGCATAAGCTGGGGCCCGAGAGAAGAGCAAATGAACTTCAGAAAGGAGCATGGCGTATCATAGGCACCCTGTCGAACCGGTTGTATGGTTGCTTCCCGAAATGCCATGCCTCCGTATCAAACTGAAAGTTGGTAACGGAGGTCACCCACTCCACCACCTAGACTGGAGTCATCTCGAAGGTTGACAGCCGGCAGGGGTCGTGCCGGCAGCTCATGTCACACATCCGATGCGGCTTAGCTGCAGGGGCAACACCCGGCGGTTGACGAAGGCGGCCACCAGGTCGGCCGCCACCAATGCCTCCCCGCTCCTCATGGCCTAGATCCGGCCCACCATCCTGGTGACCTCATCGTTTGGCACATCCTGCGCCCAATTCGTCCCGAAGGACGCGGCGTTGGAGAAGAACGTCTTCTTCCACTTCTTGCAAGAATCGATGAGTTTGAGGCGGGGGAAGATGGAGGTCCGTACACACACCACTGCTCCTCTGCACGCATATGCGACGTTGTCATTCTTCAAGGCCTTGAGATAGAAGAGCTTCCTCCACAGCTCCAGAAACAGGAAGAGGCTGAGGTAGCCCTCGTAGAGGGCCACAAAGCTGGAGAGCTGCAGGATCGAATTCGGCCCCAGATGATGCGGCTGGAGGTCCATGATGTCAAGGAGTTGCCTGAAGAATTGGCTCGCCGGCAGCCCGAAGCCCCGCAAGAAATGCGAGGCGAAGACCACATACTCGCCCTCCTCGGGCTCCTGCACCACCTCGCCACCCGGAGGACGAGAGACGACGGCGGTCGCCAAGGGAAGCATTCGCGCATGGCGGAGGAGCTCGATGTCCCCCTCCGTCACGACGGAGCCCCTCCAGCTACCGCGGGGGGCATCGCCCATCTCCGTGGTGGGCAGGCGCACCGGACGAGAGCGGCGGAGCCTTCGGGCCCTTCGGATCTCGGCGGTACCCCACCAACAACCGCGGCAGGCGCATGGGCTAGGCGAGGTGAGCGTGGGTGGCCGAGCAGCACGAGGAAAAAGACGAAGGAGGGAGAGTGCTAACTGCCTCGCCTACGCACATGAGTCCCAAGGTGTCATGGAGGGAACCAATGCGTCGGGCCCAGCTGCAGGCACGCCCAGCCAACCGACGCGTCGTCCCAAGGCACGCATCGATAACTAAAAGTGAGAGATGAAGCCGTCGGCTCCCCCTCGTTAAAGGGACGCGGAACCCCGCCGGCTTCAGGGACTACTGACAGGGTTATCACCCCTAGGTAAGCCAAGACTAGGGAGTTCTCACCCCTTTTGAAAAAAACATATGGTCGGCTGGCGTGCTGCCGGCGGACCCACGGCTAGCTGGCGGACAACCGGCAGGCCCGCGGCTGGCTGATCGGGAGCTGACCACCTGACCCCTAGCCAGCCCACGGTCGGTTGCACTGCGGCCGGCCATTCCGCTGACCTTTGGATGGGGAAGCACCCGTCCCCTCTCACTACGACCAATTACACCAACAGGACGCGAGCCCCACGATGGACTCTGGCGTGGATACAGCAACCACTGACGCGCGAGCACGCGTGGCTACAGTTCGGACGGTTGTACCGCTGACCAGAACCGATCAAGACCCGGCAGGGAAACAGTAACGCCACATCGCCGTCTACTCCATTACCTGCCCCGGCATGGCTACAATGCAGTCGATCGTACTGCTGACTTCGGACGACAGGTGCTAGAGGACACCGAACGAGGTGGCACGTGCCGTAGCAGGTGGGCGTGGGCCAATTGAAGAGCCGGCTGGCGGGCCCCGGTTGGCGATGGGACCGCGCAGCCGGTGGTCCCTACGAGTGACGAGACGACACAGCAGGTGGGCCCCTTGGCCCGCTGGAGAGGCTGCCAGATGGGTCCCCCCTTTTAGTTCCTTAGGAATATTGTAAGCCTTGGGGTTCGCCTATAAAACCCTCCGAGGCCCTCATGCATCGGGCAGGCAAAAACGAAGGGATTTCCCCCACCTCATACTCTCATATAGGAAGGGAAGAGGAGTCGGCTGCTCCTTTTTCCTCCTCTAGACAGCAGCTCAAGGAGCGCCATTGTAATACCACCCACCATCCAACTAGACCAGCGAGACTAGGGGTGTTACCTCCCACGGAGGGCCCCGAACCTGGGTACATCGTGTGTCCCGCACTGCTTGTGCCTAATCCCATTCCCGGAGCCTATCGACCTCCTTCGGCCCCCAACCACTCTCGATAAGCCACCCCATGGCATCTGTCATGAGAAAACGACGACAACAAGTTCAAGCTCAATATCCTACTAGATGTATGATGGAGAGGTTGATTCTAATGCAAATAAAATATAGGTAATGGAAGATGATCAAAGTGAACTTGCCTGGTAAGTTGAAGAAGATGATATCGCTCTCAGAAAATAACACTTGATAGAACTATTCATCACTCTCCGATGAAAAATCTATATAATCACACATTGCACTCATATAAGCAATCATACTAGCAATCTATACTATGAATCAATAAGTAACACAAAACTAAACACAAAAGGGTTATGATGAAGGAAATACTTAAGACAAATGTTAAAACAACAAAACTTCATCAAAGCAAGCAAGAATAGTTTTTTCCTACAAACAACCTAATTTTCCATAGCAACAAAATAACAACAAAGTAAAATCTAACAACAGTATTTTAGTAAATCTTTTACTAGCAAAAAGAATTACTTTTGAAGAACTAAGAACTAATAAAAAGGTTTTATCAAACTCATCTTATGACCTAAACAATGTTAACCTTTGTCAAAGCCCTAGTTTCACTTTGTTTGCCAAAGCATTCATGCATGCATTTTTGTTTCATTTGAAAATGAAATGAGGAGTGATCAAGCCTCACAATTCAAAGTTTTTCCATTTAAGCAATATAAAAAAATGTTTCAAACAGTTCCAAGAAAAATTTTCTGGTTCTCTAATAAAATATTGGACTGAGATAAAATTGTCAACCAATATTTTGGGATCACAGAAATATTTAATATTGGGATTTTGAATGAATTTAACCCTATTTGCATTGGATATATATTTTCTATATATGAAAATATATGTCAAATAATTTTGAGAATTATTATGTGGCCTTGGATAATTACATTTAGTCCACATATATATTTTCAGCATTTAGTGAAATGGTTTGCTATTTTATGTTGAAGCCAAAAAAATGTTAGAAAAAATAGAAAAGAAATAAAATAGAAAAAGGCAGAGCCACTTACGTGGCTTACCTGCGGCCCAGCCGGCCTAGCTGGCCCAGTGGCCAGTCATCCTCAACATCGTGCCAAAAGGCATGAGGGAGTGTGCTCGACGAGCTCGGCCACGCGCCCGGCCACCTCCAGCCAGCCTGCTTGCTGATGGCCTCGCCTAGAAGAGCCACGGCACCCCCTGACCCCCCTCGCCTCTCCTTTCCACCTCTCTCTACTCCCTCTCCTCTGCTGCTTCTCCCCCTCACCCCCGAGCGCCGCCGTAGCTGCCGCTCGCCGCACCTGTAGCCATGGGCTTCCTCTCACAGTCCGAGCTGCCCAGGAGCCCCGCCGCATCGCCCTACTCCTCCTCGCCGAAGAAATCAAACTAGGAGCTCCTCACCATCATCATCGTCGCCGTTTTCCCCTCTGGTCACCACCGCTCCCCGGCGCCGATTCGCCGCCGTCGTTGCTCCCCCGAGCCCTCCGTCCCCACGAGCGCAACCGTGGTGATCCGCTGATGCTCCTCCCCTATCCCCATCATTCTTCCCATGCTCTATAGCCCCGCGTCGTCGAGGCCGTACGGGCGCCGCCGCGGATGTGGTCGCCGACGAGCACTTCGGTGGCCCCAAGCCCTCCTGGTGCCCCTAGTGGATGCGTGCGTGCGTGGGCGACCGCCAGGAGCCCTCAGCCGCCACTCCCGTGGCCCTCCAGTAGCCCTCCGTCGTGGCCAGAGGTAGCCGGCGACCAAACCACGCCCGACTGACGTGGCATGGCCATTAGGTCCTCATCCCCCTAAATTAGGCCCCCAGCCGTTGAAATGTGGACCCCTGGGGCAGGTCTAACCCCAGTTAGCGCGGGGATTAACCCCGTGTCATTGACATGTGGGTCTCGGCTGTCAGGTTTGACCCAGACCTTGCGCCGTTGACCTGCTAACGTCATGTTGATGTCAAGCTAACGCAGTAATTAAATTTCTATAATAAAAATATTCCAGTAAATAATATAAACTTAAAAAATTCATAGAAAATAATCTGTATGTCAGATTAAAATAATTTATATATGAAAATTTATCAAAAAAATCCAATGAATCTGATGGTGGCATTTTAATGCATGTTTGAGAAAGCTAAATAGGCAAATTTGGATATTTTGTTCAAAACACAATAGGCCACTTCACATATGGAGTTGAATTTGAACATTGGGTTCAAACCATCTCCATTTAGCCTATTGATAGATGCATTAGACCAAACCAGCAACATATTGACATGTCATACTCTTGCATCATTGTGAATAATTTTCCTTGCTTAATTTGTACCTTGTTTGATCTTGTCGATAGAGTTGCGAGACGTAGCTATCGACGACATCGAAGAAGAACTGAGTTCTTCTAATAAACAGGCAAGCAACCCCTCCTTGGGCATGTTCGATACAATCCCCTCTCTCGCTCTTGCTCTCTTTTCAATGCATTAGGACAATGCGATTCAACTGCTACTTGTGTTGCGGTAGATGAACCCACTCCTTTGCATGACCTGTCATTGTCACAGTAAATAGCTAAACCAAGCAACCTAGCATACCTGGTAGATGCTTGAGCCATGTTGTGCTCTAACCCTGTTATGCTTGCTATGCTTAGAGTCGTGTCAGGTCTGATTCATCTGGGTGACGAATCGGAGGGAAACGGATGTGCCCTGATGATGAGGGTTAAGTGATGAACCCGTTTTGGTAAAGGTAACGATGAGAGGCCATGTAGGAGTTCATGGAGGGTTGTATCATTGAATCCCCTCATAGGAACCGAGTTCCGTGTTTGTGTTCGAAGAATAGCTACTACCGCACATTGGGTTCCGGTAACTCGACCCCTCTCGGCCTATTAACCTACCCTGTTCTCTGCCCAGGAGTCGCACTAGTTCAAAACGTTGATAGGATGTGGCCAGGCCTGCGAAGTGATTGAACGGCCCAACCGGGACCGGCTTGGGGCCCTGTACACAAGTTTTGAGTCAGAATCATGAAACACGGCCAGATTCTCGATTGTGGTTACCAACTCAGTTAGGCGACTGCGTTGGGCTAGAGTCGTTGAAGGTTAACGTTCGTGGCTGACTCCCTCACTAGGCTTCCGCTTGAAGGTTGTCGAGGTGCCTTTTTACGTGCACATGGCGATAAGTGGCGGGAGCATGTGCGACAAAGTACACCGCTGCAGGGTAAACTATCTATTCGAATAGTCGCGTCTACGGATATGGACTACTTGGAAACTTGCATTGTTCATAGACAACTTTAAGTGGATACTCTAAAATACACCAACCAAGTGTGAGTGCTATGGATGGCTTCTCGTAGGAACACGAGAGAGAATCCATAGTGGTGTATTGAGATGGTGAACATGTGGGCTCGTGTGTGCTCTCTCGTAGGGAGACGAGAGAGTAGTGATATGTTGGTTACTTTGTCATAGTCTAGGATAGCCAAAGGTCAAAGCTGGCATTCTGTAGTGAACCCCACAATCCCGTTCATTGATACATGATGCATATGTAGATAGTTCTAATGTAAGACTTGTTGAGTACCTTCGTACTCACTGTTGCTTATTTACATTTTTTGCAGAGATAAACGTTGTTCAGTTATGTTTCTTGTGACGTTGACATTGACGGATTAGCTTAGTAACCCAGACAGAGGTCTGGCTCCTATGGTAGGGTCGTTGTAGCTTTTCAGGTTCTTTCAACCGCTTTTGTAGATGTCTGTACTCAGACATGTAACTTCTGCTTGTTGTTTGTATGCTTCGAATGTTGGGTCATGTGACCCCTTCTGCTTGTAACATTATACTATGTTGTCTCCTCGGAGCCTCCTAAATAAATGTTATGTTGTAGAGTTTTGTTGTGATGCCATTTTGTATCTACACATATCGTGCATAGTGTGTGTATGATTGAAATGCATTGGTATGTGTGGGATTCGACATCTAGTTGTGTCCCTTTAGTAGCATTCTTTACGGGTAAATGTCTCTTTGTGCTTCCACCGAGCCTTGGTAGCTTGCTACTGCTCCGGACACATTGATTGACCAACATGTATCCTTCTTTGCTGCTGTGTCAGTCCCTTCGGGGAAATGTCTCGCAGTGTAATGGAGTCCCTGTAGCGTGCTACGACTCTTCTACGTGCAGTGATGACATTTATGTCCCACGACATAATGGAGTCCTTGTAGCTTGCTATGACTCATCTACACACGCTGATGACCGACACCTGCATTGCTGGGTTACGTATGTCTGTCCCTGTACAGTTGTGCCACTTGGGTCCATAACTAGTCATGTCCACCTGGGTTGTTTGATGTGTGAATGCTAGCGACATGTTCATATCCGTGAGACAAAAGGCGCAAACGGTCCCGGCCAAGGTAAGGCGGCAGCCGTGGGTTATCGTGCGTGTTACAGGCTGGATTCATATGTCTTAGTATCGGGGTCCCGACAACCTTGATTTAAACCATTTCAACTTTAATATAAATTGTTTCTGATCTAACATAAATTTAATAGAAAATAAAACTACAAAACAAAATTTTAGAAAATATTTTCAAGAGGAAATAAACTAGCATTGAAATCAATTTGCAAGTTAAGATTCAACTAGAATTGATTTCATGCAAGCAAAGTAAATAAAATAAAAATAATCATTGTTGAATTACTACTGTTAACTAACAGAAAAATATATAAAACTTGTCAACTTATATAAAAGAAAAAAAATTAAAAACAATTAAAACAAAAGAAATAGAAATAAACCTAAAAAAAACTAAAATAGAATCTGTTTTGCTTGAAACCCTAATTTAAATATTCTAAAAATTCCAAAATTATACCTATTGTTAAATAAAGTCACTAGTGATAAGTAGCAAAAAGAATCAACTCAAAATCTATTTTTAAACTCGAGATATTCAAAAAATAAGATTTGAATCAATTCTGTTTGAATTCAAATATAAAATATTTAAATACGGTCAAACTTAGCATCTACAGAAACTACACAAAATTGGTGACACAATGCAAAAAAGAATTACTCCAAAAAAATAAAAAACGTAAAATATATTAGCAATCTAAAACAGAAACTATTTCTGTCTAAAAACAGAAACTTGAAAAAAAAAAGCTTATGGATCTGCTAATGGGCTAGGTGGCAGGCTACGGTTGGCTCGGCCCGTTCGCTGCGGTGCTTAAGGGGCAGATGGCCTCAACATAACGGTTTCGGTGGTGACTACTTAATAAACAGAAAAAAGCGAACCGGCGGTTCAATCTAAACCAACTACCGATCTATACAAAACCGATCTAATCTACTTAAACTAATCGCTTTGATCTAGAAAAGGAACAGGGGGCGGTCGTACTGACAACTGTCGTTGATGGTCGTTGGCAGAGAAGTACAGGGCAAGGTGGCAGTGATCTCCCGTTATCCTGAGTGACAGCGGTGGTGTCTAGGGAATAGGGAGCTACGAGGGGGTTTGGTTCCGGATGAGGTTGGAGGTCGGCGGTGACGGAGGCGACCGGGGCGTTGATGTGAAGCTCCCGCACTCTGCGTGAACTCCGGTGGCATACTAGCTTGAGGCGGTGGCTAAGGTGGAACCTGTGTGTCGAAATCATGTCAAACTTGTGAGTTACGAGGGGAGAAGATGATCTCGGGAAGGAGGGATCGGTTGGTGCCTCACCGGAGTTGTAATCATCCGGCGAGATTGGTTCGGCCGACGAGATTGGGCACGCTGGTTCAGGTGATAAGAGAGGTCTTGCCTCGGGGTTTTAGGGGGAATCAGACGAGGAGAAGGTTGGCTATTTATAGGACAAGAATTTTAGGGCAAGGATCAACTCGAAGATTGAATCCCCGAAGATCTGGGATATGGTGGTGATCTGGTGCGATTCATGTCGTGAGTGGGTTGCGGGAGAAGGAATAGAACGATGGGACCTGGCGTTAGGGACGAAAGGAAAAAACAAAAAAACGAGGGATGGAGAGGGGATCGAGAGGGAGGGTGACGACGGCTCTGCGGAGCAATCGCTAGGCTCCCCGTCTCGAGCGTGGGCGCTAGGGTAGCGCTGGCTGGGCTAAGCCGCGGGTGGGCTCATGTTTTTTTTTCTGAAACAAAACACAAAAGAAGAAGAAAAATACTAAATGCAAAAATAAAAACAGGGTATTTATACCGAATTGACGAGAAAATTAATTCCTAAAACTTCAACATATTTTCATAGACATTTAACATACTTTTAAAAAAAAATATTTTCCAAAATTCTGAAATATCTTTGAAAACCAATATGAAATATTTTCCGAATATTTTTCTGAGTATTATAAATTCAAATATAATTTAAAGTTTCCCATGGTTTGGAGTGTCATATTGCTCCTCTCAAGATTTTGAATTTAGGCAAGGGGAGTTTGAATTCATTCAAATTTTAAAATAAAACCAATTATGAAATAAATTTCAAATAGAAAATTATAGTAGTTTTCAAATCCAAAATTTCAAATCCTTTATTTTAAAGAAGTCATGTCATCTTTTCTCAACAATTTGAATTGGAATGAAATTGAATTCAAAAGCAAAGGGGAAAGTCATTTTATTCCCTCTCGTTCAAAAGTTCACTCAATGTTCAATCACTCAATCGAACAATCAATAAATTCTATTGATTAATATAACATTCCAAATTTTAGGATGTTACAGACCTAACACACTTAAAATGAATCTCGTCCTCAAGATTCGAAGGGCTAGAAATAAAAGGTTAGGGTTTGGGGGTCTCTTGACAAATCCATTGACCGGAAAGTGTGGGGCTACCACACTTAAAATGAGAGTTACTGGTCCCTCAAAATCATGCCATTTCCCTGATGTCTTTGGAAATATCTGTCTCTTCACATTCTCCAGAGTAACTCCTTTGTTGATGTGCTTCCCTTATATCCATAACATTTCTTTCAAAATCCAGTGTTTCCTTGATCAATACAAATTTCTTCGGTTACTGGGTCTTCTTATCTGACAAGTCTCGTGATCATTCTAAATAACTTATCGATGATCTCATGGTGGTCTACTATTAGTGGTTATCCTGCAGTAAAAGGGGTTTTTGCTTCATCCTCACAGTAAAATATACCTATGTTTGGCAACAGCTTCCCAGTACAAGGGTTCTTCATCATATCATTCTAAGGCTTAAACAAAAGCTTCAAAGCACATCGTCTCTTTACTATGGGTAAGTCACTCAGATTTACCAATCCGAATAACAAGAGCGAATGATAAGAGTAAGTCGTCATGGTGATCAATCCATTCCACACCCAAATCATTACTCTGTATAAGGTTTAGCGAATCTCGTAATCTAACACTTGGGCTTCCTCACAAGCATTGCAGAATTTCTCTTGTCCACGAACGAAGTTCGTGTAAATCCATTGATTCTACAAACTAAACAAAAGATCTATCGTTCCTTCACAACTCTCAGGTTCTCTTATACTCCTAAGAAACATCTGTTGATCAATTCACAACTTCTTCATTTAAGATCTTGGGGTAACGTTCAAATAGAATAGTTTCGAGATTTATTCTTGATACAAACTCCACTTGTGGAACTCATTTTCCTTTCCATTGGTCTGTTTACCAATACAGGTGTTGCTTCATCACAAATCATATTCTTCTCATATTGCATCCTTTATTACATCCTCAATCACTTCTCAAAACTCCAAATTTAAAAATACTTTATTACAAATGCTGCCATCCACATAGTTTGGTACGGTCAAGCATCACTTCCAACCCCTTGGATATGTTTTAGTACCACTAGAACTTTCCGATGTGCTCCTTGAAATCATCCATCGTTTGCTTTATCATGGTGAACATCAGTGTTGGAAATATGCCCTAGAGGCAATAATAAATTAGTTATTATCACATTTCCTTGTTCATGATAATCGTTTATTATCCACGCTATAATTGTATTTATTGGAGACTTAGATGCATGTGTGGATACATAGACAAAACCATGTCCCTAGTATGCCTCTAGTAGACTAGCTCGTTGATCAAAAGATGGTTAAGGTTTCCTAGCCATGGACATGAGATGTCATTTGATAACGGGATCACATCATTTGGAGAATGATGTGATGGAAAAGACCCAAACTACAAACGCAGCATATGATCGTGTCAGTTTATTGCTACTGTTTTCTACATGTCAAGTATATGTTCCTATGACCATGAGATCATGCAACTCACTGACACCGGAGGAGTGCCTTGTGTGTATCAAATGTCTCAACGTAATTGGGTGACTATAAAGGTACTCTACAGGTATCTCCGAGGGTGTCTGTTGAGTTGGCATGGATCAAGACTGGGATTTGTTACTCCGTGTGACGGAGAGGTATCTCAGGGCCCACTCGGTAATACAACATCACAATAAGCCTTGCAAGCAACTAAGTGTTAGCCATGGGATCTTGTATTACGGAACGAGTAAAGAGACTTGCCGGTAACAAGGTTGAACTAGGTATGGAGATACCGACGATCGAATCTCGGGCAAGTAACATACCAAAGAACAAAGGGAACATCATACGGGATTAACTGAATCCTTGACATAGAGGTTCGACTGATAAAGATCTTCGTAGAATATGTAGGAACCAATATGGGCATCCAGGTCCTGCTATTGGTTATTGACCGTAGAGGTGTCTCGGTCATGTCTACATAGTTCTCGAACCCGCAGGGTCTGCACACTTAAGGTTCGGTGACGTTTCGGTAGTATAGAGTTATATATGATGGTGACCGAAGGTTTTTTGGAGTCCCGGATGAGATCCCGGATGTCACGAGGAGCTCCGGAATGGTCTGGAGGTAAAGATTGATATATAGGAAGTCCTATTTTGGTCGCCGGAAAAGTTTCGGGCTCATCGGTAGTGTATCGGGAGTGCCGGTAGTGTATCGAGGGACCATCGGGAGGGGTATTTCGATCCAAGAGGCTACATGGGCTGTGGGAGGATGAATACCAGCCCTTAGTGGGATGGTGGGAGTCTCACAAGAGGCCCATGCGGCTGGATTTGAAGGAGAAGAAAAAAAACAAGGTGGAAAGAGTTTCCAAGTAGGAAAGGAGGAATCCTAATCCTACTAGGATTGGAGCAGGATTCCTCCTCTCCTCCTTGCGCAAGAGGCAAGAGGGCTGGACCTTGTGCGCCAGCCTCCTTCCTCTCTCCTCCTATATATACTAGAGGTTTTAAGGGTTTTTCACGCATAGAAAATAGCCACGTGCTGCCTCTCCTCTAGATCGCAGTTTCTCTTCTAGATCGGATTTCTGTAGTGCTTAGGCGAAGCCCTGCCGGAATAGCTCCACCACCATCGCCGGAGCGTCATCACGCTGCCGGAGAACTCTTCTACCTCTCTTCTCCCTCTTGCTGGATCAAGAAGGTGGACATCGTCATCGAGCTGTACGTGTGCTGAACGCGGAGGTGTCGTCCGTTCGGCGCTAGATCGGAAGGACTGTGATCAAGATCGCGGGAAGGATCGTGATGAGATCACGGGGCGGATCGTGATAAGATTGCGGGACGGATCGTGATGAGATCGCAGGACGGATTGTGATGAGTTCACGGGACGGATCTTGATTGGATCGCGGGACGGATCGTGATGAGATCGCGGGACGCTCGGCGATTTGAATCGCGAAGACGTTCGACTACACCAGCCGCGTTTCTTAACGCTTCCTGCTTAGCGATCTATAAGGGTACGTAGATCCACTCTCCCTCTCATAGATGCTCATCACCATGGATAGATCTTGCGTGTGCATAGGAAATTTTTTGTTTCCCATGCAACGTTCCCCTACAATGAGCTTCATCTCCATCATCTCTGTATGGACCTCTCTCAGGTATTCTTGAGTATGATGAAGTCTCGCTTTAAGTATTTCTCCAATCTGATATATGGCTTCCATGGCAGCTTCACGAACAACATTGAAGAAAGTTGCTCGTGGTACACGAGAGATGAAAAAGTATTGCCCCATAGTCTTTGGGCAAACTCCCTTCACACGGTGGAGGTGTACCTCCACATACAGAGTTCCACTCCATTTTCCATGAATGGGTAGCCTTTGTAGACTGCATCTCCTTAAAGATGGATGTGCTTCGTCATATCCTTCAGGATCCTTGGGTAATCATGATCAGTAGTCAGAGTCATGATCGTCTCTGGGCCCTTCAGGAAAGACTCGTAAAGGGTTGTCATATCTATAGATGTCAGAAAATGGTACCCAGAGTAATGTATTTATTCTTCATAACATCGACACCAAGCTTCCATTGCACTTCCCAACATCTTACAGGGTGTTGTCCTCCTTAAAAAAATGTAAAGTTGTCGGGACACGACACCTATGGGATCATGCGGATCCCTTTACGGTTCGGCAGGATGGTGTGCACAAAGAGCAGATCCAACGAGCAGCGCGAGGGATTTTTACCCAGGTTCAGTCTGTTGAGAAGCGTAAAACCCTACTCCTGCTTTAGTATATTGTGGTGTTTGAGCTCTAGCTACAGGAGCGCCGTGTGATGAACCGTCCATAGCCGCTACGCATGCATCTGAGCTAGAGTCCTCTAAATGTCTGAAAAAGTCCAAAAGTCAAAAAAATCCTCTCACGTAACGCCCTGGGCCTCCTTTTATATGACTAAGGGGTCTCCAAAAGTGGCATACAGTACGTACACGGGGAGTACAATGGTATCATACCTAACACTGACGGCATAGGACAGACACATTAAATGCTCCGTCCAGCAGTCCCTAATCGTCTTAGGGGAGGAAAAAGAGGCCGTCCCATCAGCTCCACTCAACCCCTTCATCGTCAGTGCCTCGACATGTACTTTGGATGATAAGACCCGTATGATAGGTTGGTCGTCACACTGGAGCAATGACGGGTTGGTGAGGTCTTGTCGGGCGCGGGTTTTGTCAGGGCTCTGCAAGCCATCCCGGCAAGATCTTGCCGGGGTCCCAGCTTCTGGTCTTCCATCTTCTCTTTATTGACTTGAATGCCTTCTTGATATTGCTGTATTTGCACCTAGCAATCCCCTGGCGGGCCTTGTCGCTGATGAGGCTACAACCGTCCGTGCACAAGTATGGGGTACTAAAGACCCAAACTTTAGTACATCGATAGGAGCCCCTAGGCCTAGGCTACACACGGGTGTGAGGTGTTGTTAGGCTAGGCCCAAACAGTGCACGGGCAGGCGTGGCAGGAGTTTGTGGTTGTAATCATTTTGCTTACTGCGCTTCCCCACGACGCACGTTGAGTGCGCGATGTGGGATACGTGCGCGGAGTGGCTGTAACCGTAGCGCGCTTGCAAAAGCGTTTCACTCTGATTAGTAAAGAGGCAGCCTCGCGTCTTCCCCATAATAAGGAATCCGCAGAGGCAATTGCCCATTTACTTCCTATCCTTTCCAATCCGGGAACCTCTGTCATCTCCTTCCTTGAACCTGAAATAGAGCCTCCCCCGCCCATCCGCTGCCTCCATGTCCTCTCCATTCTTAGCCTCCGCTCCCATAGCCGCCATGCCACCCAAGATCGCAAGGGCAAGGGAACGGAAGCCGCCGACACGGGGATCGATCTGGCAAAGATGCGAAAGGAGCGCGTCGTCTTCACTCCGGCGCTCGATGCGAGCGCCTTGAAGGAGCGATACTAGAACATGTGTGTGAGGGAGACAAAGGCTCATCCTACTACTCGCGTGAGTCCAGGTTCTTCCAAGGGTGGCCCAGACAAATTCCCCTTCTTTGCCAATTACTTTTACTGCGGGCTTTGTCCCCCGTTTTCTGATTTCTTCAATGACATCATGTAGACATACGGCTTCCTTCTTTTGGATTTCATGCCGAATGTTGTGACATGTATGTCAGTCTTCGCCCATCTCTTTGAAAACTTCGCCGGAGTAATCCCCAACACAGCCCTTTTCGGCCACTTCTTCATTCCCCATATTCAAGGGGGAGATGCCCTTTTTGGTTCCATCGCCTGGATCCCAAGGGCATGGAATAAGGAAATATACCCAGTCGGGGCTTTTCACGATAAGTGGGATGAATGGTGGGCCAGGTGGTGCTGGATTCGGGAGGAAGATCCTCAACCCTTCTGCTTGCCTCGACAAACAAAGATGGCACGCGGTGCTGTCTGGAGCGATTTCGAACTTCATGATGAGAAGCTCACAGTTGCAGTCACAACGATCCAGCGCCTCAAAGTTGTCGGGCTTACAACAGAGATGATCGGGGCCAATTTTCTTCGCCGGCGCATTGCCCCTGTGTAGAACAAAGGGAGGCCAGCCTGGGAATTCCGGAACACGGCAGACATCATGAGGTTGTGCCCTGGCCTGAACAATAACTTGACAGTCATGCAGCATGCAACTCTGTGCCAAAAGCTTTTCAGGTCTGACACAAAACACAAGTTGCCGGCTGGTGTAATCCCCCTATGCAACAACTCTGCCCTGGCTTCAAATCCTCGCCATGATGCGGCTATGCAATGCTCACGGCCTTGACGAAACTTGGGAAGAGCCGTCTACAGAACGTGCACAAGAGTTCTTTGACAATTTGTCAAAAAAGGCCATCCGGGAAGAAACACGCCTCATCCGCCCCACCATTGAGGAAGAAACGGAGTACATTGCCAGTAGGATGGAAGAGGCAAATATTGCCGTGGAGGCCGGCAGTGCTGGCTTCATAGAAGAGGAGGCCGGTGAAGGAGAGGTGGCATCAGAGGGAGAACTTGCCGGGCAGGGCGAGGTTGCCGGAGAGAAAAGTGGCACTGCTGCCAGGGGTCCTTCTGCTGAAGATACAGCCGAAGGGCAGTTGTAGGAGGACCCCACACCTCCCAAGAAGAGAAGGAAGCGTGTTCTTCGGAAGACCTCCTCCGATGCATCAGCTCTCCAACCTTCCTCGTGTGGTGTAGCCCTCGGCAAGGTGGTGGCCGGCAAGGCTGTGCAGCGGCAAGAAACTCAACAGTAACCATCCGCCTCTTCTGCAGCCAAGCGACCCAGGACCATTCCTTCCCCTCCTCTGGACACCGTGGCGGAGGTGGACTTCGACCTCTCTGCCTTCAGCTCGGAAGAAGAAGAGCCAGGATCCTGTCACATCTTTTATCCTCCGATTTTTCTCAGCTTCGCTTAACTTATTTGTTTTGCTTTGGCCTATCCCCGCAGAGATACGGAAATGCTGGCGCAAAGGATGGCAAAGAAGGCGAAGACTTCAACGGGCGATGTGCCGCCAGCAAGCACCACATGTGCGCGAGAGTTGATCGACATCAGCCTGGAGTCTATCCCACGATGCAGTCCTCAATCAACCCCCCAGCATGAGTCTGTTACTCATTCCCACTGGTGAGCGTTGTGTATCTTCACTGCTGACATCACCGGGATTGTAGAAGGAAGGCGGCAACAAGGAGCGTCATCGGAGGTCGCCCCTAATGCACCGCCTCCGTCGGCTATGCCACCCAGAGATGAATCTTCAGCGACGGCTTCTGCTGACGAGCCCGTTCTTGCTGAGGAGAGGTCGGCAAGCACAGGCACCGGCATTCCCACGCCAGCAAAAAATGTTGTCGGGGAAGGAGAAACTCCTTCTCAACAGCTTAGCACAGGTAAACCGCTCGTTGCAGAGTACTTGTTATTCTGTCAAGCTGTTGAGAAGGAGTTTTATTTTTGTCTTCTTGAAGTTCAACCTTGGTCTCATCTTGTTTCCCCATCCTTGGCTTCCAGATCTCCCTTCAACGGAGCAAATGGATGTCGATGCAGTCATCGAGGAGACCGCCAGAGACGCTGTCGCTGAGACCACCAGGGTTGCTGCTGACGAAGCCGCCAAGGACGTACAGGAGGACACCGCCGAGGAATCTCCTGAGAAGGTCGGCAAGGAGTCCGGTGACCATACTGACTGCATTCCTACCGCAGGAGCGCCATAGAATACCTTTCTTCGCCATCTATTGGGTCCAAGGTTTTGGGGATGAGATGGGTAAGATAAGGAGGAAGATACACACAATACAAACAATAGTTTTGAAAATATGTTTTATTTGCGTCTGTCAAAAAAATACACACAAAAGACGGCTCACAAACCATCGTATCTAATGTGAGTATTCAACAGGAGTTTGGTCTTCTAGGGGGCAAAAATTAAATGAGATTGTTTTGGAGAGAAGAAAATTCTCAATTGCAAATCAGTACTTTAGAGGTATTGAATTTATCTTTGCAAAAGATAAAAATCTTAATTGCAAATAATAGATGTAATTAGTCTCAACATGAAACATGAAGATATATTAAATCAACATATTACATGAAATACATAGTACTCAACATATTTATAGTACTAAAATTTAAGTACTGTAATTAGCAGTGTTTAAAACAGAGTTAAATCACTGCTAAAACACTAGTTTGCTAAAAGCTGAAATGTTCTCAGCAATTAAGCAAATGAACGGGGTGTTGGCGGTCCAGTACCATGCACAAGGGCCAATTAAGACACCATCGCTAGCACTAGCATGTTCAACTAGTTGGATAAGGGGAGAGCGACCAGAGAAATCCCAGTAGCATCCATCCCCCGAATCACGCGATGCTGTCGAGACCAACACACGCGAAGGCCGCCCATGGCAGATGCATCACCGGCGACTCGTGGAGAGGCCGGACGGCCACGTGCACGGCCAACAGGCCCGAGGAGGCGGGCGCGTGCTGGAGACGGGAGGCGGCACGGCCATGGCATGACTGCGGGCGAGGACGAGCGCAACCATGGCCTCGCGCAGGCTCAGACGTACGTGGGCGGACGCGGCCGGCCAAGGCTTCGCGCGGGCCGGCGCGGCGCGGCGCGGGCAACGGCCGCTGGCTCCATGGCTTTGGCTATAGCCGAACCGAGGGCTGCGTTGCCCGCCGCTGCTGTTCTCCGACTGAACGCCGGCCGAGAGAACCCATGGGCCGTGCACTACATGACGCCGTTGTTCTGTACTTCGGTTGACGCATCCATGCACTGGAGGGCGCCGTGTGGGGTGCCTTCGCTGGTGGAGGGCTGCAGGGTCGCATGCCAGTTGATGGCCACCGCTGTCTCTGTTGGCCGAGACCCGTCGTCGATTACTTTGCAACGAGGGTAACGACCGACGACAAGCGACGATAACGGACGAAGCTCGAACGAACTCGACGAGATACTTCACGTCGAGATGCACCGCGCCTGAAACCTGGCTTCCAACACGCACGTACACAACAAGTATCAATCTGGCTATATGTGTACTAGGCTTAAGTTAGCTACACGATTAGCTGATTGATCTAGCCGGAAACACATGCGACACAATACGCCGGATTGGATGGCCATGGGAGCATGTCGCTCCCGGTAATCTTTCTTTGTTGATCTGGTCTCACGGTTACAAGGGCTGGGTAGAGGCATATATATATATATATATATGTTAACATAGCCTATTTTTAATCCTACTCGGTGTAGTACTACTAATCCTATTTGGTTTGCAATACTAACCAAATTAGGACACACATGCACGTTTAAACTATAACTAGGTTAATTACTACATTTACCTCCTTAATCTTGTTGCTTTGTCTCCATGGCTTGCATTCCAACTTTCTTCCTCATCTCGATGAACTTCTGTCGACCGAGGGACTTGGTGAAAATATCGACAAGCTGGTCCTTCGGGTTCACGTGCTGAACTTCGATCATCCCTTTCTCAATGTACTCCCGGATGTGGTGGAACCGGTTATCTATGTGTTTGCTCCTTTTGTGATGAACCGGATTTTTGCACAATGAGATTCAGCTTGGTTGTCGATCTTCAATGACACCTTCTGTATCTCCCGCTTCGCAAGAATAGCTAGGAGTCTTCTCAGCCACACTGCTTGACAAGCCGCCGTGCTTGCCGCTATGTATTCTGCCTCGCATGAAGACGGTGCCACCACCTTTTGCTTCTGAGAATTCCAGCTAATCGGATTCGGACCAAGGTAGAATGCCATGCCCGTTGTGCTCTTCCGGTCATCCACATCACCTGCCATGTCACTATCTGAATATCCACGAAGGATCAATCCTTCCTTTCCCTTTCTGTACATGCAGCCAAGATTAATAGTGCTTTTCACATAGCGCAAGATTTGATTGACCGCGCTCATGTGTTCGGTTGTCGGATTCTCCATGAAACGACTCACGATCCCGACTGAATAAGCCAAGTCAGGTCGAGTATGCACCAAGTATCTTAGGCTGCCCACAACGCTTTGATACATTGTGGTGTCCACCGGCAGATTTGAGCTACGCTTGCTCAACTTGTGACGTTGGTCCATTGGAACTTGTGTCTCGTAGCAATCTGACATGCCACACTTTTTCTATAACTTGACCGCATAAGCCGATTGACATAGGAAAATCACATCGGAGCTTTGCTTCACTTCGATGCCCAAGTAATAGCTGAGTAATCCCAGATCGCTCATGCTAAACTTGTTCTTTATTTCCGCTTTGAAACGTTCAATTCTTGTACGCTATCTCCAGTGATAATTAGATCATCGAAATAAACTCCAACTAGCAGGTTTGAGCCTTTGTAGTTCTTTGTATAGACTGCGTGCTCGAGGGGACATCTCTTGAACCCGAGCGAGACCAAACTATAAATTAGTTATTATCATATTTTCTTGTTCATGATAATCGTTTATTATCCATGCTATAATTGTATTGATCGGAGACTTAAATGCATGTGTGGATACATAGACAAAACCATGTCCCTAGTATGCCTCTAATAGACTAGCTCGTTGATCAAAAGATGGTTAAGGTTTCCTAGCCAAGGACAGGAGATGTCATTTGATAACGGGATCACATCATTAGGAGAATGATGTGATGGACAAGACCCAAACTACAAACGTAGCATACGATCGTGTCAGTTTATTGCTACTGTTTTCTACATGTCAAGTATATGTTCCTATGACCATGAGATCATGCAACTCACGGACATCGGAGGAGTGCCTTGTGTGTATCAAACGTCGCAACGTAACTGGGTGACTATAAAGGTGCTCTACAGGTATCTCCGAGGGTGTTTGTTGAGTTGGCATGGATCAAGACTGGGATTTGTTACTCCGTGTGACGGAGAGGTATCTCAGGGCCCACTCGGTAATACAACATCACAACAAGCCTTGCAAGCAATGTGACTAAGTGTTAGTTACGGGATCTTGTATTACGGAACTAGTAAAGAGACTTTCCGGTAACGAGGTTGAACTAGGTATGGAGATACCGACGATCGAATCTCGGGCAAGTAACATACCGAAGAACAAAGGGAACATCATACGGGATTAACTGAATCCTTGACATAGAGGTTCGACCGATAAAGATCTTCGTAGAATATGTAGGAACCAATATGGACATCTAGGTCCCGCCATTGGTTATTGACCGTAGAGGTGTCTCGGTCATGTCTACATAGTTCTCGAACCCGCAGGGTCTGCACACTTAAGGTTTAGTGACGTTTCGGTAGTATAGAGTTATGTATGGTGGTGACCGAAGTTTGTTCGGAGTCGCGGATGAGATCCCGGACGTCACAAGGAGCTCCAGAATGGTCCGGAGGTAAATATTCATATATAGTAAGTCCTATTTTGGTCGCCGGAAAAGTTCCGGGCTCATCGATAGTGTACCGGGAGTGCCGGTAGTGTACCGGGGGACCATCGGGAGAGGTATTTCGACCCAAGAGGCTTCATGGGCTGTGGGAGAGTGAATATCAGCCCTTAGTGGGCTGGTGGAAACTCCCACACAAGGCCCATGTGGCTGGAGAAGAAAACCCAATAGGAAAAGGTGGAAAAGGGAAAAAAAGGGACGAATCCTAGTCCTACTAGGATTGGAGGAGAGTCCTCCAATCCTAATAGGCTCGGCCAAATCCTATGGGCCATAGGCCTTGCGCCAGCTCTCCTCCTCCCTCCCTCCTATATATATGAGTGGAATTAGGGTTTTTGATGATGATTTTTCAGGCACGTCTAAACCCTACTTCTAGATCAAGTTCCTCTAGACTAGACAATTTCCGTAGTGCTTAGGCAAAGCCCTGCCGGAATTGCTCCACCACCATCGCCGGAGCGCCGTCACGCTGCCGGTGAACTCTTCTACCTCTCCGCTCCCTCTTTCTGGATCGAGAAGGCGGAGATCGTCATCAAGCTGTATGTGTGCTGAATGCGCAGGTGCCGTCCGTTCGGCGCTAGATCGGAAGGACCGTGATCGAGATCGCGAGACGGTTCGTGATGAGATCACGGAACGGATTGTGATGAGTTCGCGGGACAGATCGTGATCAAGATCGTGAGACGGATCGTGATGAGATTGCGGGACGGATCGTGATGAGTTCACGGGACGGATCGTGATTGGATCGCGGGACGGATCGTGATGAGATCGCGGGACGCTCGGCGATTTGAATCGTGAAGATGTTCGACTACACCAATCGCGTTTCTTAATGCTTCCCACTTAGCGATCTACAAGGGTATGTAGGTCCACTCTCCCTCTCGTAGATGCTCATCACCATGGATAGATTTGCGTGTGCGTAGAAAAATTTTTGTTTCCCATGCGACGTTCCCCAACAGTGGCATCATGAGCTAGGTCTATGTGTAGATGAGATCTCGAGTAGAACACAAAAGGTTTGTGGGCGTTGATGCTTAGATTGTTTCCTCCCTTTGTCAGATTTTGGTTCAGCGGTATTGTGAGATGAAGCGGCCCGGACCAACATTACCCGTACGCTTACGAGAGACCGGTTCCATCAACCGCAACTAGTTGCATAGATGGCTTGCGGGTGACAGTTTCTCTCACTTTAGTTGGATCGGATCCGACAAAGGTGGTCCTTGAGAAGGTTGAAAAGCAACTAGTGTATCACCGTTGTGGTTTTTGCGTAGATGAGAATTGTTCTTGCAAGATACCCATAGCAACCATGTAAAACATGCAACAACAATTAGAGGACATCTAACTTGTTTTTGCAGGGTATGTTGTGATATGATATGGCCAATTACATGATGTGATATATGTGATGTATGAGATGATCATGTGATGTATAGATTATCACGACTTGCATGTCGATGAGTACGGCAACCGGCAGGAGCCATAGGTTTGTCTTTAATTATTGTATGACCTGCATGTCAATCATTAAGCGCTATGTAATGCTTTACTTTATCGCTAAACGGTAGCAATAGTAGTAGAAGCATGCAGGGCGTGACAACCCCGATGGCGACACGTTGATGGAGATCAAGATGATGGAGATCATGGTGTCATGCCGGTGACGATGGAGATCATGCCGGTGCTTTCTAGATGGAAATCAAAAGCACATGTTCATGGCCATATCATGTCAATTATGATTTGCATGTGATGTTAATCCTTTTTATGCACCTTGTTTTGCTTAGGACGACGGTAGCATTATAAGGTGATCCCTCACTTAATTTCAAGATAAATTGTGTTCTCCCCGAGTGTGCACCGTTGCGAAAGTTCGTCGTGTTGACACACCACGTGATGATCGGGTGTGATAGACTCTACGTTCACATACAACGGGTGCAAGCCAGTGTTGCACATGCAGAACACTCGGGTTAAACTTGACGAGCCTAGCATGTACAGACATGGCCTCGGAACACAAGAGACCGAAAGGTCGAACATGAGTCATATAGTGGATATGATCAACATGATGATGTTCACCATTGCAGCCACCTCAACTCACGTGATGATCGGACTTGAGTTGGTGAATTTGGATCATGTATCACTCGAATGACCGGAGGGATGTCAATTTGAGTGGGAGTTCTTAAGTAATATGATTAATTGAACTCATTATCATGAACATAGTCAATAGTGTCTTTGCAAATTATGTTGTAGATTACTAGCTCGCGATGTAGCTCCCTTAATTTTATATGTTCCTAGACAAATAGAGTTGAAAGATGATGGTAGCAATATTGCGGACTGGGTCCGTGATCTAAGGATTGTCCTCATTGCTGCACAGAAGGCTTATGTCCTTAATGCACCGCCCGGTGCGCCAACCCCTCTAGCATCGTCTGTAGATGTTGTGAACATCTGACAGGCACGTTCTGATGACTACTTGATAGTTTAGTGCATCATGCATTACGGCTTAGAATTGAGGCTCCAAAACGTTTTGAATGTCACGGAACATATGAGATGTTTCTAAGAGCTGAAATTAGGATCTCAGGCTCGTGCCCGTGTTGCGAGATATGAGATCTCCAACAAGATTCTTTGCCTGCAAGATGAAAGAGGATAGCTCAATCGTTGAGCATGTGCTCAGATTGTCTGGGTGCTACAATCGCTTGAATCAAGTGGGAGTTGATCTTCCAGATAAGATAGTGATTGATATAGTTCTCCAAGTCACTGTCACTAAAGCTACTAGAACTTAGTGATGAACTATAAAACGCTAGGGATAGAAATTTTGATCCCTGAGCTGTTCGCGATGTTTGACACCGCGAAGGTAGAAATCAAGAAGGAGCGTCAAGTGTTGATGGTTAATCAAACCACTAGTTTCGAGAAGGGCAAGAGCAAGTAGGGAAACTTCATGGATAGCAAGTCAGTTGATGCTCCAGTGAAGCAACCCGAACTTGAACTCAAACCCGAGACTAAGTGCTTCTATTATGAGGTGAGCGGTCGCTGAAGCGGAACAACCCTAGATACTTGGTAGATAAGAAGGCTGGCAACATCGACAGAAGTATATTTGATATACGAGTTATTGATGTGTACCTTGCTAGTACTCCTAGTAGCACCTGGGTATTGGATACCGGTTCGGTTGCTAAATGTTAGTAACTCGAAATAAAAGCTACGGAATAAACGGAGAACTATCTAAGGGTGAGGTGACGATGTGTGTTGGAAATGTTTCCAAGGTTGATGTGATCAACATCGCACGCTCTCTCTACCTTCGGGATTAGTGACGAACCTAAATAAATGTTATTTGGTGTTTTGCATTGAGCATGAACGTGATTAGATCGTGTTTATTGCAAACACGGTTATTCAGTTAAGTTAGAGAATAATGGTTATTCTGTTTACATGAATAATACCTTCAATGGTCATGCACCCAGTGAGAATGGTTTGTTGAATCTTGATCATAGTAATGCACATGTTCATAACATTGATGCCAAAAGATACAAAGTTAATAATGATAGTACCACATACTTGCGGCACTGCCGCTAAATGTCATATTGGTATAAAATGCATGAAGAAACTCCATGCAGATGGATCTTTGGACTCATTCGATTTCGAATCAGTTGAGACATGCGAACCATGCCTCTAGGGCAAGATGACTAAAGGACCCCGTTGGATGGAGCGGGCAAGTGATTCATTGGAAATGATACATGTTGATGTATGCAATCTAATGAGTCTTGTAGCGTGCAGTTGATATCGTTATTTTCTTATCTTCACTGATGATTTGAGTAGATATAGTGTATATTTACTTAATGAAACACAAGTATGAATCATTTGAAAGGTTCAAGAAAATTTAGAGTGAAGTTTAAGATCATCGTGACAAGAAGATAGAAATGACTGTGATATGATCGTGGAGGTGAATATCTGAGTTACGAGTTTGGCATACAACTTAAGACAATGTGAAAGTTGTTTCACAACTAAACGCCACCTAGAACACCATAGTGTGATGGTGTGTCTGAACGTTGTAGTCGTGCCTTATTTGATATAGCACATACTATGATGTCTCTTATCGTTTTGCCACTATCGTTTTGGAGTTATGCATTAGAGACAACCACATTCACTTTAAATAGGGCACCATCTAAATCCGTTGAGATGACACTGTGTGAATTATGGTTTGATAGAAACCTAAGCTATTGTTTCTTGATGTTTGGGGCTACGAAGCTTGTGTGGAAAATGTTTTCACCTAATGAGCTCGAACCCAAAGCGGACAAATGCATCTTCATAGAATACCCCAAGAACAGTTGGGTATACCTTCTATCTCAGATCCGAGTGCAAAGTGTTTGTTGCTAAAATGGGTCCTTTCCCGAGAAAAGGTTTCTCTCGAAAGAATTGAGTGGGAGGAAGATAGAACTTGATGAGGTTATTGAACCGTTGTTTCAACCAGAGAGTAGCGCAGCGCAGAATGATGTTTCTCTGAAGCCTACGTTAGTTGAACAAGAAGTTAATGATGATGATCATGAAGCGTTAGGATCAAGTTACTATCGAACTTCGTAGGTCGACAAGGATGTGTACTGCTCCTGAGCGGTACGACAACCCTGTCTTGGAGGTCATGTTGTTGGACAACGCTGAACCTACGAGCTATGGGGAAGCGATGATGGGCCCGGATTCCGACAAATGGTTAGAGGCCATGAAATCTGAGAGAGGATCCATGTATGAAAATCAAGTATAGACTTTCGTAGACTTGCTCGTTGGATGACAAGTCGTTGAGTACAAATGGATTTTTCAAATGAAGACAGACGCTGATGGTGAATGTCACCATGTATAAAGCTCGACTTGTCGCAAAGAAATTTCCGCCAAGTTCAAGGAGTTGACTGCGATGAGACTTTCTCACTCATAGCGATGCTAAAGTCTGTTGGAATTATGTTAGCAGTTGCTGCATTTTTCAATTATGAAATCTGGCAGATGGGCGACAAAAAAAATTGTTTCCTTAACAGTTTACTTGAGGAAAGGTTGTATGTGATACAACCAGAAGATTTTGTCAGTCCTAAGGATGCTAAAAGGTGTGCGAGCTCCAGCAATCCTTCTATGGTCTGGAGCAAGCATCTCGGAGTTGGAATATACGCTTTGATGAAGTGATCAAAGTTTTGTAGTTTATACAAAGTTTACGAGAAACTTGTATTTACAATAAAGTGAGTGGGAGCACTATAGAATTTTTGATAAGTATATGTGGATGACATATTGTTGATCGGAAATAATGTAGAATTTCTGGAAAGCATAAACGGTTATTTGGAAAGTGATTTTCAAAGGAAGACCTGGATAAAGCTACCTAATTGCTGAGCATCGAGATCTATAGAGATAGATCAAGACGCTTGATAAGACTTTCGATGAGTACATACCTTGACAAGTTTTGAAAGAGTTCAAAATGGATCAGTTAGAGAAAGAGTTCTCACCTGATTTGTAAGGTTTGAAGTTAAGTGAGACTCAAAGCTCGACCACGGAAGAAGAAAGAGAAAGGACGAATGTCGTCCCCTATGCCTTAGCCATAGGCTCTGTACAGTATGCCATGCTGTGTACCGTACCTGTGTGTGCCTTGCCATGAGTCTGTCAGGGGGAACAAGAGTGACCCAGGAGTGGATCACTGGACAGCGGTCAACATTATCCTTAGTAACTAAAAGACTAAGGAGATGTTTTTCTATTATGTAGGTGATAAAGAGTTCGTCGTAAAGAGTTACGTCGATGCAAGCTTTAACACCAATCCGGATGACTAGTAGTAGCAATCTGGATACGTATAGTGGAGCAGCCATTTGGAAATAGTACCAAGTGGAGTGTTGTAGTTGTGTTTACGGTTTGACATAGAGATTTGCAAAGTACACACGGATCTGAATATCGCAGACCCGTTGACTATAAGACCTCTCTCACATGCAAAGCATGATCGAGCCCCAGAACTCATTGAGTGTTAGATTCATAACAATGCGGATCACATGGTGATGTGAACTAGATTATTGACTCTAGTGCAAGTGGGAGACTGTTGGAAATATGCCCTAGAGGCAATAATAAATTAGTTATTATCATATTTTCTTGTTCATGATAATCGTTTATTATCCATGCTATAATTGTATTGATCGGAGACTTAAATGCATGTGTGGATACATAGACAAAACCATGTCCCTAGTATGCCTCTAATAGACTAGCTCGTTGATCAAAATATGGTTAAGGTTTCCTAGCCATGGACATGAGATGTCATTTGATAACGGGATCACATCATTAGGAGAATGATGTGATGCACAAGACCCAAACTACAAACGTAGCATATGATCGTGTCAGTTTATTGCTACTATTTTCTGCATGTCAAGTATATGTTCCTATGACCATGAGATCATGCAACTCACGGACATCGGAGGAGTGCCTTGTGTGTATCAAACGTCGCAACGTAACTGGGTGACTATAAAGGTGCTCTACAGGTATCTCCGAGGGTGTTTGTTGAGTTGGCATGGATCAAGACTGGGATTTGTTACTCCGTGTGACGGAGAGGTATCTCAGGGCCCACTCGGTAATACAACATCACAACAAGCCTTGCAAGCAATGTGACTAAGTGTTAGTCACGGGATCTTGTATTACGGAACGAGTAAAGAGACTTGCCGGTAACGAGGTTGAACTAGGTATGGAGATACCGACGATTGAATCTCGGGCAAGTAACATACCGAAGAACAAAGGGAACATCATACGGGATTAACTGAATCCTTGACATAGAGGTTCGACCGATAAAGATCTTCGTAGAATATGTAGGAATCAATGTGGACATCCAGGTCCCGCCATTGGTTATTGAACGTAGAGGTGTCTCGGTCATGTCTACATAGTTCTCGAACCCGCAGGGTCTGCACACTTAAGGTTTGGTGACGTTTTGGTAGTATAGAGTTATGTATGGTGGTGACCGAAGTTTGTTTGGAGTCCCGGATGAGATCCCGGACATCACGAGGAGCTCCGGAATGGTCCGGAGGTAAAGATTCATATGTAGGAAGTCCTATTTTGGTCGCCGGAAAAGTTTCGGGCTCATCGATAGTGTACCGGGAGTGCCGGTAGTGTACCGGGGGACCATCGAGAGAGGTATTTCGACCCAAGAGGCTTCATGGGCTGTGGGAGAGTGAATATCATCCCTTAGTGGGCTGGTGGAAACTCCCACACAAGGCCCATGTGGCTGGAGAAGAAAACCCAATAGGAAAAGGTGGAAAAAGGAAAAAAAAGGGACGAATCCTAGTCCTACTAGGATTGGAGGAGAGTCCTCCAATCCTAATAGGCTCGGCCGAATCCTATGGGCCATAGGCCTTGCGCCAGCCCTCCTCATCCCTCCCTCCTATATATATGAGTGGAATTAGGGTTTTTGATGATGATTTTTCAGGCACGTCTAAACCCTACTTCTAGATCAAGTTCATCTAGACTAGACTTTTTCCGCAGTGCTTAGGCGAAGCCCTGCCGGAATTGCTCCACCACCATCGCCGGAGCGCCGTCACACTGCTGGTGAACTCTTCTACCTCTCCGCTCCCTCTTGCTGGATCGATAAGGCGGAGATCATCATCAAGCTGTACGTGTGCTGAACGCGCAGGTGTCGTCCGTTCGGTGCTAGATCGGAAGGACCGTGATCGAGATCGCGAGACGGTTCGTGATGAGATCGCGGAACGGATCGTGATGAGTTCGCGAGACAGATCGTGATCAAGATCGTGAGACAGATCGTGATGAGATCGCGGGACGGATCGTGATGAGTTCACGGGACGGATCGTGATTGGATCGCGGGACGGATCGTGATGAGATCGCGGGACGCTCGGCGATTTGAATCGCGAAGATGTTTGACTACACCAACCGCGTTTCTTAACGCTTCCCACTTAGCGATCTACAAGGGTATGTAGGTCCACTCTCCCTCTCGTAGACGCTCATCACCATGGATAGATCTGCGTGTGCATAGGAAATTTTTTGTTTCCCATGCGACGTTCCCCAACACAAACTTCGGTCTAACTTTGAGTTCCAAGCTCTTGGCGCTTGCTTCAACCCGTAAAGTGCCTTCTTGAGCTTGTAAACTTTTCCTTCTTCGCCTTTCTTCTCGTAGCCGAGGGGTTGTTCTATGTGCACTTCTTCTGTGAGATCACCGTTGAGGAAAGCGGATTTAACATCCATATGATGAACCTTCCAATCCCCTTGTGCTGCCAAAACTAGGAGCACTCTCACTGTCTCGAGTCGAGCAACCGGTGCAAACACCTCATCGTAGTCAACTCCTTGACGTTGTACGTAGCCCTTCGCGACGAGTCTTGCTTTGTACTTCACAATAGCGCCTTGTGTGTCCTTCTTTAACTTGTAAACCCACTTCAAACCTATGGTCTTTTGGTTCGAAGGTCGGGTTACCAAATTCTACGTGCCATTGCTCTCAATCGCCTTCATCTCCTCATCCATGGCGTGCGTCCAGCTAAGACTTTTGCTCGCCTCTACAAAGTTCATCGGCCCCTCAACTCCGAGCAGACATAGTCCGGAGTACTCGAGCGTAACTGGCTTTGTGTACTTGTAGACTTTCTTGAGGGTCTTGTAGCGGCGAGGCCCGAAGGAGTCCGTTGTGGCTTGCGAAGGAGGCGACACAAATTGTGTCGGTGTTGAAGCACTTGAGGAAGACGGCTGAGTCTCGGGTGTGTGGTCGACATCCATGTCGTCGGCGTAGTCGTTGCGACCGTGACCATCATCTTGATTGTCATTGTCACTATGTACCTCGTTGTCGATGTCGTCGCCGAGATCTCCGCCTGTGTCATGCACGTCATCGTCGCTATCACTTTGCGACCCATGTGCGCCGTCGTCGGTGTCAGCACCATGATGATCACTACCATTGTGGTCACCTTGGTTGGGCGTCTTGCCAACCACCTGGACGTCTTCCCCTGCATCATCATCAGGAAACTCAACTGTGAATATGTTACCGTTTGGAGCATCATTGGCTGCTTCGCTCCAATTCCACGCTTTGTTTTCTTTAAACATGACGTCGCATGAAATCCGTAGACGCTTGGTTTGTGGATCATAGAAGCGGTATGCCTTGGTGCCAGAACTGCTCTCGTATCCGATGAACACCTTCTTGGTGTACGATCGGCAAGCTTTGAGGGTTGCGGCTCCGCCGTCTTCACATGCGCCACGCACCCGAACGTCAGTAGATGAGACACATTTGGCTTACGTCCGTAAATTGCTTCATACGGAGTCTTGCCGATCACCGCCTTCGTTGGAGCCCGGTTGAGAAGATAGACCGCCGTTGAGACAGCTTCTCCCCAAAAATTCCTCGGCAGGTTCTTGCTCTTGAGTAAACTCCTTTCCATGTCAACGACGGTTCGATTACGCCTTTCAAAAACCCCGTTCTGCTGCGGCGTATAAGGTGCCGTGAGGAACCTTTTTATGCCAATCTTCTCACAGTAGTCGTTGAACTCGTTCGACGTAAACTCTCCGCCGCGATCTGTCCGTAGAGCGCGAACCTTCAACTTGTCTTCCATCTCCGTTGCAGCCTTTAGCTTCTTGAACGCTTCAAATGCCTCATCTTTAGATCGTAGGAGAACGACCCACATATATCTTGTGTAGTCATCTACCACAAGGAAGAAGTACTTTTTTCCTGCGTGAGTTGCCGGGGTGATAGGGCCACAAAGATCACCATGGAGCAGCTCTAGTGCATCACTTGCACGATAGGTAGACTGAGCAGGGAACAGCCTACGATGTTGTTTTCCAACCAAGCACCCGTCACATACTCGATCAACATGGTCGATAAATGACATCCCGTATACCATCTCCATCTTTGACATCTTCTTCAAGGCGTAGAAGTTAACGTGTCCAAATCTAGCATGCCATAATCACAAATCATCATCACTCTTGGCGAGCCAACACTCCGGTTGAGATTGATTAAGGTTGAGGATATAGAGCCTGTTCCATGTGTGATTAACACGAGCCAGCATGTTTCGGAGGTTGTCGAAGATCGTCATCACTTCGTTCTCGATATTCACCTTGCATCCATTCTCGTCAAGCTTCCCGATAGAGATGATGTTGTTGCGAAGCCGTGGGATGTAGTACACTCCGGTGAGTATGCGATGTTCGCATGTGAGACCCTCGAAGAGGACAGATCCTTGCCCGCAAATCTCCACAGCTGAACCATCACCGAACTTGAACGAGCCTTCAACATCGTATTCCAGGTCGAGAAATTTCTCCTTGCACCCCGTCATGTGGTTACTGGCACCCGTGTCGAGATACCACGACACGTTCTGAACCCCGGATAGCTTCGGTGTCACTTTCTTCTCATGAAGTAGCACCTTCCGGCTTGGTTTCACAACCACCGTTTCAGCGAGATCACAAACTTCGGCCATCAGAAGACCTGGACCTTCGTCTTCTTGCTTCGCCAAATTTGCCTTGATCTCCCACTTGTTAGGCTTCAGACAATCCTTTGCAAAGTGATCCATCTCGTTGCAGTTATAGTACTTGACCTCGGATAAATCCAAATTTCGTGGCTTCCGCCCTTTAGATTGGTCCGCCTTACCACGACCTTGTGGCTTGCCTTTTTCTTTGCCTTTTTCGGTTTGTCCGTCGCGCTTAGCGTTGCTTGAGCCTTCGCCACCGTCACGCCTTCCTTTGCTACTTGGGGCCTCCCAATCTGTGCGCGAGTACATGAGTTGGTCACAACCTCCTCCTTTGCCTTTCCGACAGCCACGAGCATTCTCTTCCCATGTTCGCAGGCGTCCGATCGCCTCCGTTATGGTCATGTCGTCGATGTCGTAAAGCTGCTCGAGTGTGCCGATGATGTACGTGAATTTGTCAGTCACCGAACTGAAAAGTTTCTCCACAATCTCGGTCTCCTCGAGCTTTGCACCAAGCGCGCGGATCTCTCCCATCAGAGTAGTAAGACGCATGGCATAGTCGTTCACCGATTCAGTTTCCTCCATCTGCAACTTGTGAAATTGGCGCTTCAGCACTTGTGCCCGAGCCTTCGTGACGCGATCTTCTTCGATCCTTATCTCCTTGAGTGCGTTCCATGTCTCTCTTGCCGCCTCGAACTCCGCCAATGTCATCAGCACGGAATCCGGTATGGACTGAGCTATGGCGGCCATGGCACATTCGTCGCACTCCTCGTCGACGTCATCGTCCGTGATTGTCTGCCACACTCGAAGAGTTCGGAGAATAATCTTCATCTTCATCGCCCACACGCCATAGTTGGCGTCGGTGAGCATCGGGTACTGGATGGGGATGTTGCAATGCGCCTGTACGTTGGCGCCACCCATTCCTCCACCACTGGTTGCTGATTTGCCGCCCTTCTTCACCTTGTCGCCGTTCTTGTTCGCCTTGGAACCGCCTTTGCCGGACTTGACCGACTCAACGTGGTTGTCCGTCATCGTAGATCGTAAATCGTCGAGTCTCTAGATACCAATTGTTGGTCCAGACCTGTCGCCGAGTACTTTGCGACGAGGATAACGACCGACGATGAACAACGATAACGGACGAAGCTCGCTGACGAACTCGACGAGATACTTCACGTCGAGATGCACCGCGCCTGAAACCTGGCTTCCAACACGCACGTACACAAGAAGTATCAATCTGGCTATATGTGTACTAGGCTTAAGCTAGCTACACGATTAGCTGATTGATCTAGCCGGAAACACATGCGACACAATACGCCGGATTGGATGGCCACGGGAGCGTGTCGCTCCCGGTAATCTTTCTTTGTTGATCTGGTCTCACAGTTACAAGAGCTGAGGTAAAGGCATGTATATATATATATGCTAAGCATAGCTTACTTTTAATTCTTCTCGATGTAGTACTATTAATACTATTCGGTTTGCAATACTAATCAAATTAGAACATACATGCAGGTTTAAACTATAACTAGGTTAATTACTACAGTCTCGCAGGCTTCAGAGACTGCATGCGAACAAGTTGTCAGCCACATGTGCCGGTGCCGACGACCTTGCCAGGGTCAGGCGAAATGCCGCGTTGGCGTGCTGGACCGAGCAGCTCGTGACGCGTCACCGGAATCAGCGGGTATACGCGCAGACGTCAAGTACAAGACGCACACGGACGGTGGCCGGCCGACTACTGCACCACCGGAATCCATGAAAGTTCATTGTTTAATCAGAGAGAGGAAATCAAATTAGTGTGCACCATTTCTCATGTGGAGATGCATGCATGCAGATCCGTTTCCTTTGATGTAATGCATTCATGCAAAAGCATGCTCGAGTCGTAGATGGCATGGGGGAGCGTTCGATGTCCAGAAGGCACGGAGAGGCAGAAGCCGCAGAACAGGTGTTGGCGCATGGACGCCCAGCGCGCGCTGCATTGCAGTCGATGGAAGTGTCTTCCTGCCGCCGCCAATCGCCGTGATGTTCTTGTGCTGCCGCTGCCATGCCCACAATCCACAACCGTTGTTCAAGCGTCTTTGTAACCTCCGCTTCTTCTTTTGATGATAGAGCGTGCTGATAACGTGTTTATAATAGAAACAAAAAACAAGACGCATAGATGTAAAAATAAATAGTTGTTTTGATTGATGATGAAATTACATACGTATATATTATTTCGAAGAGGTGCGTCAGAGGAGACACGAGATAACCTCCTCAGTTAGAAAAAAATAAGAATTAATAGGATTAATTAAATCCTAACAGTTTGTAGCGGGATGCCGCTTACAAAATCATGCGCGCTATATATATCCTTGTCTACAGATCATACTGGCTGCTAGTATTATACTCAATTCTGGCTTGAGGCCGTCGAGAGTCTGCATGTGGTTTACAAGGAAGATGAGATGGCCAATTATTGGGTCTATCTCTATCTGCTTAAATCTGATCGCTAACCGATGGATGTAGCTATTGATCGACCGCTCGGTTTCCGGACAAATTAAGCGGACCAGCCTGTCTCACTCTCACACCGCTTGGTTTCGTGAAATTCGCATGAAGTAAGCAAATGACAGCGACCTAACGTAGTCACGCTCATTATCCTCTGCGTCTTATTTAGTTTTTTAGGAAAAAAGTTTATCCTCTAACATCTCATCAGGCATGGATGGATGGATGTTAACGGGCCAACTAAGCGAGTTGACGGAATGTCCCGCCCAACGCTGACGTTTGTTTCACTCGATCCCCAAACGAGATCAATACGCGTCTTCTTGACTTCACCCGACATCTACGTGAAAAAGGGTTTCTCACCATGATGTTAAAAGGGTAATCCACCTGGCTCAGCTCATCGCACACGTTCGTTCGTGTGTGAAAAGAGACTTGCACCTTTGAGGGTCGACTTCGGCTACAGCTCTCACGCTTTTAGCGCGCACACGCAACATTTTTTAACGCGTCGAAGAGTGTTGGTTTCAACTGCCGTCGTAAAATTATTTTTTAGTTCAACGATACATAATAATTAAAAACATTCAAAATACATAGACGCGCTAAAACTACTCGTCGTCCTTCGAGTCCGATGTAAAAATGTCATCAAGAGAACTATCCGTCGATGAAATCTCGATGAAGGTATCAAGAAAGCGTTCGTCGTTGGGGTCTTAGGACGACGCTTCTTCAAGGTCGATGTTGAATTCCGCGGCCGCCTTTCGCGTACGCTTGTCCTCGCGATAGGCAGCTCGCTCTGCCTTCCTCTCCTCTCTCCTCTTCGCCCTCCTCTACGCCCTCCTCTTCACGAAGAACGCACGATCGTCGATGACGTCCTGCGAAAACCGTTCTCGCCACGCTACCATGGCCACCACCTCGTGCGTCTCGATGATGCTGAGGCGGTGCTCCCGCCTCCGGTTCTCGCAACGGTCCTCGTCGGTGACAAGCCGCGGGGGAGGCGCTAGATTCTCCGCCTGCTCCCGCGTCGCTACCTCGAAGAAATTTATCTCCCTACGAGGTTGTCGGAGGCGCCACCCCGCCGCGTCGTATGCACGGACGGCCTCGTGGGCGGTATCGAAGGTGTCGAGGCCGAGGCGCGTATCGCTGGACCGTATCTCCGCGAAAAAGACATCAAACGGGAACCGCGGAGGCCCGACGATCCCCGACGACGCGACGGCAGGGCGGTGAGATGACGAAGACGCGAGAGGAACGGCGACAGAGCGCGAGGAGAGCAAGGACAGAGCACAACGGGAGCGACAGCAGGGTGCGGGAGGCGTGGGAAAAGCACATCTCCGACGCTTGATTTATAGAGCGCGCGGCGCCGCGTGCCAAAACTAATCGTGTGGAGGACCTCCTTTACGAAATCGTTGGGCCCGTATTTTGCCGCGCGCGCTTTTGGTGAATTTATAGACTCACTCGCACACAGTCTAACTTTGCATGTTTGGGTCTTGCAGCAGGCTAAACACTGGAATTTCATTCAAATGGCTTACCAGCCACTACAACAGACATTTTATTAAGTTTTTTTTCAAATATCAACAAATTCTATAAACTCAGAATTGTACTGGCCTTCTCACAAAAAGAAGACCCATTTTATTCAGGGCAACATATCCTATGCATCCGAGGGAGTTGTATATCCGTGCATCCATTATGTGGTCAACCATCAGATGAAAATCGCATGGGCAGCATCAAAACCAGGATTATTTTGCGTTTACACGCCCGGCTGCACACCTAAGTCAATGTAATTTATGAGTAACCCCCTTCATGTTTATTCTCACTTGAAAGGTAGAAGTCATGGAATAGATCCAGATCATGTCGTGCGCCGGCGGCGACTACAAAACGCTTCCGGCTTGCATGCGATCACAAACCTGGAGAACCTGTGGGTTTTGAGGACACGACGCATCAGTCGGCGGTGACGACACAATGCAACGCGGCAGGCCCCAAAAGCAGCAGATCAGTCGACGGAGTCATCGATTCTAATTTAGACGCCACATTCATCTCAAAACCAATCTCTATATTGGAGCTATAGACAGCAGCGGCTTCTTCTTTGGTCTCGAGACACAACCAGACTCATATATTCTATGTCCTTGAGAACCGTAATGGAGTTCAGGCAATGGAACTCACAGAGTTTTTCTGAACATGCATGACTTGCTCCCCCTAGCGGTTGAATACAACAGAGGAATCACAAACAAACTAATGCTGAGTCTGCTGAGTCTGATTAATTAGCTATGGATAGCACGTGCAGTTGCATGCATGTTACGAGTCCTTCTGGAGCCGTGGGTGATCGCCGCTGGCCTCCGCGATGTGTTTTCATTGCCGCTATCGGACGCTGTTGTTTGGTCGCCGCTGGTGCCTGCCGCGTTGTGTGGTCGCCACCGGTCCATACCATGTTGTGTTGACTCTGTTAGTCGCCGCGCCGTGCTGTGTTACCGAAACCGTTCTGGTCTCCACGTTGTGATCGCACGCCGGCCGAGTTCCGTAGTCGCCGCCGGCGCACAACCTGATCTGATCTGTTCCATGACTGTTACCTATCAAGTGAGAATAAGCATTAGGGGGTTTACTGGTAAATTACATTGACTTAGGTGTGGAGGCGGGCCTGTAAACGCAAAATAATCGTGGTTTCGATGCTGTCCAGGTGATTTTGATCTGATGGTTGAGCACAGAACGGATGCACGGATATACAACTCTCTCAGATGCATAGGATATCTTGCCTTTATTCAGACATCTTATTACCCAAGTAACAGAAAGACTGAAATTCAGAACCAATTTTAATCAGATATCTTAGCCAAATAAGAAAAAAAATGAAATCCAGGATTTGTGGGGCCTTCTCACAGGACAAGGCACCCTTCAAAAATTAGCGTATGTTGCTTGGTACGGCGTGCACACGGTATTCAATAGTAAAAGGCGAAAGAATAGTTCGCTTTGTGGTCGTCACGCAGCTGTGTGCCTTCCACCACTCGCGCCATCCGCTCTTATGTAGCCGAGCACCCCCCCCCCCCCCTCTCTCCCCTAGCCAGGCGAGGTGGGACTAAACGAAACCATCTGTGCGCTACGCCCTACGCTTGCCCTCTGCTGCCCCCGGCCTTCCCATCCTCCCCCACGAACGCACGAGCAAAGCCCGCAGACGCACGTTACGACGTCGGGTCTGGGCATTGCACGTTGCCCGGCCCAAGATTAGTGACGCAAACGGCCCAAAGCAGCTGTCCATGGCGTCTTGCTCAAAAAAAAAAAGGCTGTCCATGGCCTCGTACGCGGCCTTTCGTGATCGTTCGACGGCGCTTGCGCGTGGAAGGAAATTTGTTGCCACCTCTTTTCCTTCGTGTACGCTGTGCCTGTCTATCTGGCACTGTTCGTCTGACAAAAAAGTCTATCTGGCATTTGTGCACTTTTGTGTTCATGATAGCCGGCCGTGGGAAAGATGATGCACCTACGCTAATGTTTTATTGTGTTCATGCAGAAACCGATGCACCGATCTCGCAGGGGGGGGGGGAAAGATGATGCACCTATGTTCACAAGCCGGAAAAGATCATTGTGTTCATGTTTTATTGTGTTCATGACGAAACCGATGCACCGACCTTGCAGGGGGAAAAAACATTCATGTGCAGGTATTCCCGTCAAGGGCATAAAAGCCTCTTCGGAGAATGGTCTAGTCTGCGTATAGGAGAGACTTCGCACAAAATGAGCTTAAAATTCACAAGCCGGAAATAAGATGACAGCAGTGGCGGAGCTTCAGGGGGGCCAACCTGGGCCATGGCCCCCCCAGCTCATATGAAAACATGCATATATATCTTGATGTTAGGTCTAATTTTTCAGTAAAAACCAGTCAAAAGCAAGCATGTTTGCCCCCCCCCCCCCCCCCTTCAGCCCATGCCCCTCCATGATTTCGTCTCAAGCTCCGCCACTGGATGACAGCATTTCAGCTTGGACAGTTTGGATCTACTTTTGTGGACCAAATTTGTGTGTTGTTCTTCTGTCAGCTAGCATCTGCCCCAGCCCTGTGCATGCCCGCGACGAATATGTATGCAGAGTCATCTTTATTCTAGAATACTAAAGTCATCTTTATTCATACGCTGAGTAATCTAGTGCAGAAGTACAGAGCCACAGACACAGTTTGACATATCTTGCTGATACACGACGGCAATCTTCTCTATATAAACCCACAGATAGCACGGTCCACAAAAGGGATAGCAAACTAGATTACCGCAAGAAAGTCCGTTCTAAAACCCCGAGCAGAGCTACTGCGACTCATCCGCTAACAGAAATCGACCTCTCTCTTCGTGAGGACCTCCCATACTTCCCATCCAATGGACTCACGCTCCTCGATCCGCTGTCCACAGGCGAGCGTGAGCGCGAGGGGGACTCGTCTCTGAATCTGCGCCTTGCGGGCCGAGGCGATGGAGACCTGTCAAAAGGTAGCAGGTTTTGGCATGTCACGCGGGAGTGAAAAAAATCAACAAAGAAGCTAGGATGAAGGTGCAAGGAGCAATGCTATACCTTGAGTAGCTTCGGCCGCGGTAAGATGGACGGACCCTTGGAGAAGGGGAGTGGCGCCGATCGTAAGACCGACCCCTGCTACTGCAGAAGGTGCAAGCAAATAGTGAACTGAGCATTCTTGAAGTTGGAGTTTAACTTATGAAAAGGTACACGTGGTACAAAGAGCAAACCTTTCTCTGGTTCTCATCTCAGCAGGCTTCTTTCTGTTCTCCTGTGCAAAAACAACCGCTACTTCTCTGCCAAGAATGACCTGTCCATCCATGTAGTATTTTGCGTCTGCAGCGTCGTCGGGATCAAAGTACTGGACAAACCCAAATCCCCGTGGCTCCCTGGAACGGACCCAACAAAGTAGAAAGATCATATCCATACTTACAAAAAGTTAAGAGCTTTATGGTCCTGAGCAATAAAATAGAATTTCTTCCAAGTAGTACACAGCAACCAAACCAGTGTTAAACTTCCAATAGTCAAAGACACACGCAGATTAAGTAAAACAAGTAAAAAGTGCACTCAGCTGCTGACCTTGCACTTCATCAGAGTTCTAATACAGACTTCAAACTCTTCATGATGACTTGCAAATCTCTTAAACCTGTAACTATATCTTCCGTTTTCTTCAATAGTGATCTTAGTTGCATTTGTATGTCTCTTAACTTGCAAGTCTCTACTTCTTCCATTCTCTTCAACAATAATCTTTAACTGCATGTTTCTTAACTTGCAACTTCTCTATCTTTCCTTCTCTTCAAGAGTACTCTTAACAAATGTCTTCAAAAGATTACTTCCACTGTTAATTCCAAGGGGTTGACAAAAGTATTTAATGTACGCTGATACAACTATATTGCAAACAACTATCTTGCTAGGTGGATTATCCTATGACTAAACCGGCATGTGCTATCCTACAAAGCTCGAATAGCAAATGTGGATATGGTAGTATGTTACTCCAATAAATTGCTAATATCTGCAGTTATAATGGACAATGAACAACAGTCTAAATAGAGTGCCTTACTGGGTATAGTAATCCCTTGGAATATATACATCTTTAAGACGACCAAACTGTGCAAATGGCCGGCGAAGGTCATCTGGCCTGCGTTCATAATTGATGATGAGTTAAAAGGGCTAGGAGGAAAGAAGAAATCCACATCACTTATATAAAAAGAGTAAAAAAACTGATAACCTACGAAACAGCCAAAATAGGAAGGAAGGAGAGAAGCACACAGACGAAAGCCAGTTAAGCAGCAGATTGCAAGAGGTAACACATATGACTAACTGCCTATTCAAAGTTGCATTTTGAAGTTGATCCCTATTGGTTAGTGCTGACCCCACATGGAAAGGCATAGGGTAACAACTAAAGATGGGCTTATTCTATTATTCCCTCCGATCCATATTAATTGTCACAGTGTACTAAAGTTGCGACAATTAATATGGATATCACCAAGTTATATTGAAAACTAAATGTATAGACTTAAAAAAACTACCTTAGTTGAACATGAACAGACCCATGCTTCAAAACAGAATGAGGATAGAACGTCAAATATGCATTTACCATATTTTCTGAATGTGTTACACCAAGGTGAGTTTAGGTAAGAAATTCCACAAATATTATATACACAACATACAAAAATGCATGCTAGTATTGGCCTAGGGGGCATATGACGAATTGCCTATTCCTGGATGCATTTTGAAATTGATGCCTCATTAGTGCTGAATCCCACACATGGAAAGGCACAGGGCAATTACAGAAGATGGGCATGTTTTATTACCACCAAGCTATATTTTAAACTAAATGTCTATACTATTAGACTTACAAAACTATCTTAGCTGAAGATGAACACACATTTCTTCATCAAAATAAAATGAGGATAGAATGTCACAAAATGCATTTACCATAGTTTCAACGAAGATGAGTTTAGGTAAGAAATTGCACAAATAAAAAAAATAGATGCTAGTACTGGCCTGGGAGGAGGTTCTGTGAAAACCTTACCTGCAGTCACGACGAAGGTTCCTAACCAAAAGACTGGTTGGGAGATCTCTACCCCGGACATCATAACGATCACGGGGACTAGGGCTACGGGCCCTTCCCCTGTAGCCTCTTGGTGGAGGCGATGGACTGTAGCTGTAGCCTCTTCTCATGGTCTAGAATAAAACCATAAAGCATTATTACTAAAACAATTCCATGCACCACAAAATGACCATACTAGCCTAATTGTCCATACTTCATAAATCAACAACGTATGCACAATGAAGATTAAGCAAATGATAATCTAACCGTCAAGTACCAACTTCGAGGGATAATCTATGTTCGAACAGGGAGAAGATAGTGATGATACCTTCTCAAAACATAATTATTTTGTCCAGTGTACAATATGTCATCACTTCATCATCACATTTCTTCTCATTAAAAATTCGATCGTAATGTATTGTTACATTTATACAAACATTAGTTACTGAAGATGACACTAACACACAAGTTTGTACGTTAACATAATTCCCTTCCTAAAAGTAACTTGTACTCCCTCCGTCCCAAAATAAATGACACTGATTTACTAAAGTTGCACTAAATCAGCGACATTTATCCAGAAAACCAATAGCCAGCAGAACCTATATCATTTAAAACTATCAGGTCCGCAGGGTCAAATGTCGAACAGAAATTTGTAAGCATCTCTTAAAACCAGAGATAATACTTTCTCTAATCAACACAGGGGAATGACAAACGGGTGACAATGAAATAGCGGCTACCTCCACGGTTATTATAAGCATGAATGAACATGGACACTGGCAACAACTAAACTATATCACGCAGCCGCACCAAGAATTTGCTTCAGACCTATCCAGGTAGTCTAACGAACTAACAGATCTGAGAAGCGATTACTACCGCCACCGATCATCAACTTACATCTTCCACTAGGATCATATCATGAGCGGAATCGTCAACCAGGACGGGCAATAATTTTTTGGAATATAAACTGCTTAAATTCCCTAGGGTATCATACGAAATCCGCAATCAGGAACACATCGCAGTGATTAGGGAAAACTAGCAGACGGATGATCACAGGCAACCAATCTACCGAGAAAATCGAGCGAAGCTTACCGCGGGCGGGGAGGATCGATCGGAGGGGCGGCGCCCGAGGGGAGGAGGGAGAGGAGGAGGAGATCAAGGTTCGAGCGTAGTCCGGAAGCTTCCCGACCCGACGGGGAGTGGGGCTGCCTTTATCGAGTGAGCCGATGTCGCGCAGGCGTTGGATCGGGACACCCGTCCTGACTTGTGCGGTTGGACGGTGGCGGATGCAGTGGGCCGGAACCGTTTCGGGTCAAAGGTTTGATGGGCTTCTCCCTATTCATTTGTTGCTATTTCAGTTTGCAGCCGTTTACGTTTTGAATTTTGATAATTGACGAGTATTTTTCTTCGAGGAACTGTTTTGAAAATAAAGGCCAAAAGAAAACGATGAAAGCACAAAGAAATGTATTTAAAATATATAGGATTCAAGAGTATTAAAAAAATACATATAGTGTTGAGTCTCATATGACTTGTATATTTTCTCCTTGACAACGGAAAAAAAATCAGTGTTCATACTTCAGAGGGATATAAAGTTGGTGTTTTCCCCCACAAACATTTTCTTGAAAAAAGTATGCATTAACCTTAATTAAAAAATGGAGCCGTTGGATGCCCCTATTTTTTTAATAAAAAGGTATACATTAACCTTAGATTTTTACATTGACACATAGTTGGTATTTTTGTCCATGAAATTTGCAAGCACATAAAACTATATATACATTGAAATATCTAGATCTATAAAGTACTCCCTCTATTTCAAAGTTCTAGCTTTACTCTAGGTCAAACTTGTCTGTGTTTGACCAGGTCCATAAAAAATGTGTTAATAACTACGACATCAAGGCATTGTAATGAATATAATAGAAAGAAAGTTGATGTCGTACGTATTGATATATTTATATTTGATTTGCTTAAACTAAAAAATTAACCATGAACAAAGCTAGAGCATCAGTTATTTTGAAACAAAGTGAGCATTGTTTTACAAAAATCCACTTTACACACGCCCTTGTGTGTGTTCAGCATGCAGATGCTAAATCAAAGACAAAAGTGCATCTAGATATGTGCTTGCGAATTTGTTGAGCTACCGACATTAAACTAGAAAATTAAACAAATTACTATCTCAAGCAATCAATTTGATATGTGATATACTTATGTTGTTGACCTTATCTCAATGAGAACTTGAAAGTTAAATCTCGACTGAGCAATGCTTATAGACAACAAAAATGTGTTGGCATTAACTATTAGGCCATAATATAGCCGTTAGTGAATAGTTATTATGTAGTGATGATGCAGTTGATATGTTATTAGATATTACAATATTATTTCGTGAACTAGATAATCATCATTTTTGTAGCCCGGACGCGTTGTCGTGATATATTATAGAATCGATGGCACACCATTTACGTTCATACATTGTTGGATGAAACTCAAAGGACACTGTGTGAGACGATATATGCGGATTATGACTTGAGTATCGTTGAATTTGGGATTGATGAGTTTTAAAAATTATTTGAACATCTGGTTATCTAGGATATAATATTTATATTATTTTTAAAAAAGGAGGAACGTCCCCGGTCTCTGCATCAGATTGATGCATGCAATCATTTTATTAAAAAAATACAGTGACAAAATCTGGGATCCAAATGTGGCTCACAAATGGAGCATAATTATAAATGACAAAAATAGATGCCACAACCGGCGATAAAGAACAATCTACGATGGCTATACACCTAGCATATTATTAGCTCGTCATCCAAATTTGTTGAAGATAACACATGCTACCGTCTCCTAACGGTTGCATTCCAATAACTACAAGTTTTTTGAAATCCGCATGATTGAGTGACGACCGCATACAGATCCAAACAGTGGTTTTGCAGATAACCTTCGAAAGTATTTAAACTATTGTTGTACTAGGAATATTTGCATGTTATTCACGGATGAATTGGAGTACTATTTTCTATAATTATTTTGACTATTGTGGACCTAAAAAAAGTGGATGTTTAGAGCATCTCTAGCAGATCCCGCATAACGTATACCTGCAAAACGCGTTAGAAGTTCGCGGAAAAACGTCTTTGTGGGCCGGCGCGGACGGTCGCAGAGGCAAACCCCGCAAAACGGACCGTATAAAAGAATATTCACGGAATATGCTCTTTTACGGGTCGGCTTTGCGGGGTCGGCTTATCCATCGCTGCCGCCGGTCCACAAATATCAATACCACACCACAAACTGCAAACTACAAAATAATTATTCAGGAAAAATATCAATACCACCACAATACAACAATCATCCATATTACAAATAATTATTCAAATCACCGAAGCAAACTAAATAATGCAATTTTCACAAAGAGAGATCGCCGCATTCGGTACCTTCTCCGAAAGAGGTGTGATGGATATGTTGGATTCTCCGCGAAGGTGTCTTGCATCAACATCTCGTTTCCGAGATGACGATTTCGAGGAATGCAAAGACGGCCGACGGTCGATCCTCGCCGCCTCTTTCGGTTCTCGTCTTCATGGTCCTTCATGGCAAGGGTCATGACCAACGTATGTTGTTGATAGTTTGCAAGCAGCGTCTCAACATCCGAGTCGTCTAATCAGACGAATCGTCGAGCAAAAACTTCTCGCACGGGCTCAATTCCATCTACATGAACAGAAATCACATGCCCCTTCAACCAACTATGCATAGCGCTCGGCACAAAGCACAAGCAAGCACTCACCGGCGACTTGTGGGGGCGGGCGACTAGGGGCGGCTCGAGGGCGGTCGATCCCCAGCGGCGAAGGCGACAAGGGGCGACTCGTCTCTCCAGATCCGGGGGGAGGAGGCGATGCAACATACCGGTGGTGGAGGGTGGGGGCACCCCCGCGGCGCGATTCCGCCCGCAGATTTGGCCGGAATCGCCGGCGACGGACGGGCGGAACCAATGGCGGCCGGCGGCGGAAGAAGGTGGGGAAAGGGCGCAGGCTGAAATATCCCTCCCACCAACCGCTTCCCTGGGATACGGGGCACTGTAGGGGTAAGGCGGGAACGTGCGTATTCGCGGGTTGGGGCCAAGATTTTGCCGCGCCCCTCAAAATTTTTTATCGCCCGGCCGCATTTGCGGTGTCTGTTCGGGCGGGATTTTCTGCACCGACCCACATTTTGGCGATTATTTTGTGGGTCAGGGCTTTTTACGGGGTCTGCTAGAGATGCTCTTAGTGAATGTGATTGCATACCCGATTCCCATATCCGTGTCGGTGGACAAGTTCGAAATAGTTCATGGACAAATTGTTGGGGATATAAACCCATGGTAAGACCCGCCCAGGAGGGGTTGGGTCATACCTGGCGGCTCATAAACAAGATCCTATAAGTGGGCCGAAAGATGAAGGCTAGGCCACACGACGGCTTGATAGATGGGCCAAGACGAAGGCCCGGAGACAGAAGATGGCGTGAGACCCGGGCGGGTAAGCCGCCCGGAGACGACTTGCCCAGGAAGGCGAGGTGGCTTAGAGGCAGGATCGGATACCTTATCTGAGTCGGCTTAGGACTCTTGTAACCCGGGGCCTTGACATCCTATATAAAGGCGAGACCCTGGGGCGGCTTAGACAGAAAACCAATCAATCGAGAGCTAGGTCAGGCGAATACGCTCCCTTGTAATTGGTACTCCAATCAATACAACTCGAATCAGGACGTAGGCTTTTAACTCATCTCGAGGGGCTGAACCTGGGTAAACCCGTGTCTTTTGTCCCAAGTAACCCCTTTGAGTCCACCGCGTTAGCGATGGCCTCGAACCTAAGTCTCCGGACATCTGCCGTGACAAAACCACGACAGTTGGCGCCCCATCGTGGGGCTGGCGCACGGTGGTGTTGAGTTCTCAAAGGGCTCTCTCCCAGGGATGGAAGGATATGCCGTCGGCTTGATGACGAAGAGTCGCCGCGACAAGCTCTACATCAACGATGCGGGATGGGGACCAGAGGCCGACTCAATCAAGTACGGGTATTGGGTTCCCTTCGGCAAGATGCACGTGTTCATTGGCAAGATCGGCGGATCTACACCCGGGCCGGACGTCTGCACCAACCTCGTTGAACCGGCCCGGCGCGCGCAATCGGCCCGTGCTCAACCCGAGCGGAAAAGCATTTTTGTCGGCTTCATGCAAGGCAGGGAACATTCTGTGTCAGGAGGGGATACTCTGGCTTTCTCAGATGAAGGATCTTCCAGCGGAGATGCGGAGTCGATCTACCAGCTTCACGATGGCGGGCTCGGGGGCTATGCCGAGGTTGAAAGTATTCCGGATCCTTATGACCCGCCGAGTCGGGCCGCCGTATTCATGGCGGGTCCGACGCCGGTTTTCAATGGTGCAACACCCGGAACAGCGGCTGGAGCCGCCACGCAAGAGGCAGGGCCTCCTAAGCCGCCGGCCCAGGTCCTTCTGGAACTGATGGATGAGCTAATGGCCCTGATGGTCACTGAAGTAACTACTGGGAATAAGGCGGAACACAGTGCGGAAATGTTGGAAATATGCCCTAGAGGCAATAATAAATTAGTTATTATCATATTTCCTTGTTCATGATATTCGTTTATTATCCATGCTATAATTGTATTGATCGGAGACTTAGATGCATGTGTGGATACATAGACAAAACCATGTCCCTAGTATGCCTCTAATAGACTAGCTTGTTGATCAAGATGGTTAAGGTTTCCTAGCCATGGACATGAGATGTCATTTGATAACGGGATCACATCATTAGGAGAATGGTGTGATGGACAAGACCCAAACTACAAACATAGCATATGATCATGTCAATTTATTGCTACTGTTTTCTGCATGTCAAATATCTGTTCCTATGACCATGAGATCATGCAACTCACTGACACCGGAGGAGTGCCTTGTGTGTATCAAACGTTGCAACGTAACTGGGTGACTATAAAGGTACTCTACAGGTATCTCCGAGGGTGTCTGTTGGGTTGGCATGGATCAAGATTGGGATTTGTTACTCCGTGTGACGGAGAGGTATCTCAGGGCCCACTCGGTAATACAACATCACAACAAGCCTTGCAAGCAATGTGACTAAGTGTTAGTCACGGGATCTTGTATTACGGAACGAGTAAAGAGACTTGCCGGTAATGAGGTTGAACTAGGTATGGAGATACCGACGATCGAATCTCGGGCAAGTAACATACCGAAGAACAAAGGGAACATCATACGGGATTAACTGAATCCTTGACATAGAGGTTCGACCGGTAAAGATCTTCATAGAATATGTAGGAAACAATATGGGCATCCAGGTCCCGCTATTGGTTATTGACCATAGAGGTGTCTCGGTCATGTCTACATAGTTCTCGAACCCGCAGGGTCTGCACACTTAAGGTTCGGTGATGTTTCGGTAGTATAGAGTTATGTATGGTGGTGACCAAAGGTTGTTCAGAGTCTCGGATGAGATCACGGAAGTCACGAGGAGCTCCGAAATGGTCCGGAGGTAAAGATTGATATATAGGAAGTCATGTTTTGGTCGCCGGAAAAGTTTCGGGCTTATCGGTAGTGTACAGGGAGTGTCGATAGTGTACCGAGGGACCATCGGGAAGGGTATTTCGACCCAAGAGGCTACATGGGCTGTGGGAGGATGAATACCAGCCCTTACTGGACTGGTGGAAGTCCCACAAAGGGCCCATGTGGCTGGGAAGAAAAGCCCAAAGAGAAAAAGGTGGAAAAAAGGCAAAAAGGCTAAATAAGGAAGGATTCCTAGTCCTACTAGGATTGGAGGAGGATTCCTCCTCTCCTCCTTGCGCAAGAGGCCAAAGGGCTGGCCCTTGTGCGTCAGCCTCCTCTATCTCTCCTCCTATATATAGTAGAGGTTTTGAGGTTTTTGAGACACAAAAAAACAGCCATGTGTTGCCTCTCCTCTAGATCATAGTTTCTCCTCTAGATCGGTTTTCAGCGGTGCTTAGGCGAAGCCCTGTTGGAATTCCTCCACCTTCATCGCCAAAACGCCGTCGCACTGCCAGAGAACTTGTCAACCTCTTTGCTCACTCTTGCTGGATCAAGAAGGCGGAGATCATCATCGAGTTGTACGTGTGCTGAACGCGGAGGTGTCGTCCGTTCGGCACTAGATCGAAAGGACCGTGATCAAGATCGCGGGGCGGATCATGATGAGATCGCGGGACGCTCGACATTTGGGATCGCGAAGACATTCGACTATGCCAACCGCGTTTCTTAGCGCTTCCCGCTTAGCGATCTACAAGGGTATGTAGATCCACTCTCCCTCTCGTAGATACTCATCACCATGGATAGATCTTGCGTGTGCATAGGAAATTTTTTGTTTCCCATGCAACGTTCCCCAACAGTGGCATCAAGAGCTAGGTCTATGTGTAGATGAGATCTCGAGTAGAACACAAAGAGTTTGTGGGCGTTGATGCTTAGATTGCTTCCTCCCTTGGTCGTGTTTTGGTTCAGCGGTATTGTGGGATGAAGCGGCCCGGACCAACCTTACTCGTACGCTTACGAGAGACCGGTTCCATCGACTGACGTGTAACTTCGTTGCACAAAGATGGCTGGCAGGTGTCTGTTTCTCCTACTTTAGTTGGATCAGATTCGACAAAGGCGGTCCTTGAGAAGGTTGAAAAGCAACTTATGTATCACCGTTGTGGTTTTGTGTATGTGAGAATTGTTCTTGCTAGATACCCGTAGCAGCCACGTAAAACATGCAACAACAATTAGAGGACGTCTAACTTGTTTTTGCAGGGTATGTTGTGATGTGATATGGCCAATTACATGATGAGATATATGTTATGTATGAGATGATCATGTGTTGTATAGAATATCACGACTTGCATGTCGATGAGTACGGCAACCGGCAGGAGCCATAGGGTTGTCTTTAATTATTGTATGACCTGCGTGTCAATCATTAAGCACTATGTAATGCTTTACTTTATTGCTAAACGGTAGCAATAGTAGTAGAAGCATGGTGGGCGCGACAACCCCAATGGCGACACGTTGATGGAGATCATGGTGTCATGCCGGTGACGATGGAGATCATGTTGGTGCTTTCAAGATGGAGATCAAAAGCACAAGTTCATGGCCATATCATGTCACTTATGATTTGCATGTGATGTTAATCCTTTTATGCACCTTGTTTTGCTTAGGACGACGGTAGCATTATAAGGTGATCCCTCACTTAATTTCAAGATAAATTGTGTTCTCCTCGAGTGTGCAACGTTGCGAAAGTTTGTCGTGTCGAGACACCACGTGATGATCGGGTGTGATAGACTCTACGTTCACATACAACGGGTGCAAGCCAGTGTTGCACATGCAAAACACTCGGGTTAAACTTGACGAGCCTAGCATGTATAGACATGGCCTCGGAACACAAGAGACCGAAAGGTTGAACATGAGTCATATAGTAGATATGATCAACATGATGATGTTCACCATTGAAACCACCTCAACTCACGTGATGATCGGACTTGAGTTGGTGAATTTGGATCATGTATCACTCGAATGACCAGAGGGGTGTCAATTTGAGTGGGAGTTCTTCAGTAATATGATTAATTGAACTCATTATCATGAACATAGTCAGTAGTGTCTTTGCAAATTATGTTGTAGATTACTTGCTCGCGCTGTAGCTCCCTTGAATTTTATATGTTCCTAGAGAAATAGAGTTGAAAGATGATGGTAGCAATATTGCGGACTGGGTCCGTGATCTGAGGATTGTCCTCATTGCTGCATAGAAGGCTTATGTCCTTAATGCACCGCTCGGTGCGCCAACCCCTCTAGCGTCGTCTGTAGATGTTGTGAACATATGACAGGCACGTTTTGATGACTACTTGATAGTTTAGTGCGTCATGCGTTACGGCTTAGAATTGAGACTCCAAAACATTTTGAACGTCACAGAACATATGAGATGTTCTAAGAGCTGAAATTAGGATCTCAGGCTCGTGCCCGTGTTGCGAGATATGAGATCTCCAACAAGATTCTTTGTCGACAAGATGAAAGAGAATAACTCAATTGTTGAGCATGTGCTCAGATTGTCTGGGTGCTACAATCGCTTGAATCGAGTGGCAGTTGATCTTCCAAATAAGATAGTGATTGATATAGTTCTCCAAGTCACTGTCACTAAGCTACTAGAACTTGGTGATGAACTATAAAATGCCAGGGATAGAAATAATGATCCCTGAGATGTTCGCAATGTTTGACACCGCGAAGGTAGAAATGAAGAAGGAGCGTCAAGTGTTGATGGTTAGTCAAACCACTAGTTTCGAGAAGGGCAAGAGCAAGGAGGGAAACTTCATGGATAGCAAGTTAGTTGCTGCTCCAGTGAAGCAACCCAAAGCTGAACCCAAACCCGAGACTAAGTGCTTCGATTATGAGGAGAGCGGTCGCTGAAGCGGAACAACCCTAGATACTTGGTAGATAAGAAGGTTGGCAACGTCGACAGAAGTATATTTGATATACGTGTTAATGATGTACCTTGCGAGTACTCCTAGTAGCACATAGGTATTGGATACGGGTTCGGTTGCTAAATGTTAGTAACTCGAAATAAAAGCTACGGAATAAACAAAGAACTAGCTAAGGGTGAGGTGACGATGTGTGTTGGAAATGTTTCCAAGGTTGATGTGATCAACATCGCACGCTCTCTCTACCTTCGGGATTAGTGACGAACCTAAATAAATGTTATTTGGTGTTTTGCGTTGAGCATGAATGTGATTAGATCATGTTTATTGCAACACAGTTATTCATTTAAGTTAGATAATAATGGTTATTCTGTTTACATGAATGATACCTTCAATGGTCATGCACCCAGTGAGAATGGTTTGTTGAATCTTGATCGTAGTAATACACATGTTCATAACATTGATGCCAAAAGATACAAAGTTAATAATGATAGTACCACATTCTTGTGGCACTGCCGCTAAATGTCATATTGGTATAAAGCGCATGAAGAAACTCCATGCTTATCGATCTTTGGACTCATTCGATTTCGAATCGGTTGAGACATGCGAACCATGCCTCTTGGGCAAGATGACTAAGGACCCCGTTTTCCAGATTGATGGAGCGGGCAAGTGATTTATTGGAAATGATACATGTTGATGTATGCAATACAATGAGTCTTGTAGCGTGCGGTGGATATCATTATTTTCTTACCTTCACTGATAATTTGAGTAGATATAGTGTATATTTACTTAATGAAACACAAGTCTGAATCGTTTGAAAGGTTCAAGCAAATTCAGAGTGAAGTTTAAGATCATCGTGGCAAGAAGATAAAAAAATGTCTGCGATATGAGCATGGAGGTGAATATCTGAGTTATGAGTTTGGCATACAACTTTAGACAATGTGAAAGTTTTTTCACAACTCACGCCACCTGGAACACCATAGCGTGATGGTGTGTCCGAACGTCATAGTCGTTCTCTATTGGATATGGTGCGTGCTATGATGTCTCTTATCGTTTTGCCACTATCATTTTTGGGGTTATGCATTAGAGACAGCTACATTCACTTTAAAAGGGACACCATCTAAATCCGTTGAGATGACACCACATGGTTTGGCAGAAACCTAAAGTTGTCATTTCTTAGAGTTTGGGAATGCGACACTTATGTCTGATAAGCTCGAACCCGAAGTGGACAAATGCATCTTCATAGAATACCCTAAGAATAGTTGGGTGAACCTTCTATCTCAGATCCAAGCATAAAGTGTTTGTTGCTAAAACTGGGTCCTTTCTCGAGGAAAAGTTCCTCTCGAAAGAATTGAGTGGGAGGAAGATAGAACTTGATGAGGTTGTTGAACCTTTTGTTTCAACCAGAGAGTAGCGCAGCGCGGAAAGATGTTTTCTGTGGAGCCTACGTTAGTTGAAAAGAATTTAATGATAATGATCATGAAATTCGAATCAAGTTACTATCGAACCTTGTAGGTCGACAAGGATGCGTACTACTCCTTAGTGGTACGGCAACCCTGTCTTAGAGGTCATGTTGTTGGACAACGATGAACCTACAAACTATGGAGAAGCGATGATGGGCCCGGATCCCAACAAATGGTTAGAGGCCATGAAATCTGAGATAGGATCCATGTATGAAAACCAAGTATAGACTTTGGTAGACTTGCTCGTTGGACGGCAGGTCGTTGAGTACAAATGGATCTTTAAAATGAAGACAGACGCTGATGGTAAATGTCACCATTTGTAAAGCTCGACTTGTTGCAAAGAAGTTTACGACAAGTTCAAGGAGTTGACTGCGATGAGACTTTCTCACTCATAGCGATGCTAAAGTATGTTGGAATTATGTTAGCAGTTGCTGCATTTTTTAATTATGAAATCTAGCAGATGGATGTCAAAACATAGTCTCCTTAACGGTTTACTTGAGGAAATGTGTTATGTGATACAGCCAGAAGGTTTTGTCAGTCCTAAGGATGATAAAAGGTGTGCAAGCTTCAGTGATCCTTCTATGGACTGAAGCAAGCATCTGGGAGTTGGAATATACACTTTTATGAGGTGATCAAAGTTTTTGAGTCTATACAAAGTTTATGAGAAACTTGTATTTACAATAAAGTGAGTGGGAGCACTATAGAGTTTCTGATAAGCATATGTGGTTGACATATTGTTGATCGGAAATGGTATAGAAATTCTGGAAAGCATGAAGGGTTATTTGAAAAGAGTTTTTCGAAGGAAGACCTGGATAAAGCTACCGAATTTTTGAGCATCAATATCTATAGAGATAGATCAAGATACTTGATGAGACTTTCAATGAGTACATATCTTGACAAGTTTTCGAAAGAGTTCAAAATGGATCAGTCAGAGAAAGAGTTCTTGCTTGATTTGTAAGGTGTGAAGTTGAGTAAGATTCAAATCTCGACCACGGTAGAAGAGAGAGAAAGGATGAATGTCGTCCCCTATGCCTTAGACATAGGCTCTATATTATGCCAGGTTGTGTATCACACCTGGTGTGTGCCTTGCCATGAGTCTGTCAAGGGGAACAAGAGTGATTCAGGAGTGGATCACTGGACAACGGTCAAAATTATCCTTAGTAACCAGAGGACTAAGGAGATGTTTCTCGATTATGGAGGTGATAAAGAGTTCGTCGTAAAGAGTTACGTCGATGCAAGCTTTAAAACCAATCCGGATGACTCGTAGTAGCAATCTGGATACGTATAGTGGAGCAACCATTTGGAATAGTACCAAGTGGAGTGTGGTAGCCGCGTTTACAGTTTGACATAGAGATTTGCAAAGTACACACGGATCTGAATGTCACAGACCCATTGACTATAAGACCTCTCTCACATGCAAAGCATGATCGAGCCCCAGAACTCATTGGGTGTTAGATTCATAACAATGTGAATCACATGGTCATGTGAACTAGATTATTGACTCTAGCGCAAGTGGGAGACTGTTGAAAATATGCCCTAGAGGCAATAATAAATTAGTTATTATCATATTTCCTTGTTCATGATAATCGTTTATTATTCATGCTATAGTTGTATTGATCGGAGACTTAGATGCATGTGTGGATACATAGACAAAACCATGTCCCTAGTATGCCTCTAATAGACTAGCTCATTGATCAAAGAGGGTTAAGGTTTCCTAGCCATGGACATGAGATGTCATTTGATAATGGGATCACATCATTAGGAGAATGGTGTGATGGACAAGACCCAAACTACAAGCATAGCATATGATCATGTCAGTTTATTGCTATTGTTTTCTGCATGTCAAGTATCTGTTCCTATGACCATGAGATCATGCAACTCACTGACACCGGAGGAGTGCCTTGTGTGTATCAAACGTCGCAACGTAACTGGGTGACTATAAAGGTACTCTACAGGTATCTCCTGTTGGGGAACGTCGCATGGGAAACAAAAATTTTCCTACGCACACGCAAACCTATCCATGGTGATGAGCATCTACGAGAGGGAGAGTGGATCTACATACCCTTGTAGATCGCTAAGCGGGAAGCGTTAAGAAACACAGTTGGTGTAGTCGAACATCTTCGCGATCCAAATCGCCGAGCGTCCCGCGATCTCATCACGATCCGTCCCGCGATCCAATCACGATCCGTCCCGTGAACTCATCACGATCCGTCCCGCGATCTCATCACGATCCGTCTCACGATCTTGATCACAATCTGTCCCGCGAACTCATCACGATCCGTTCCGCGATCTCATCACGAACTGTCTCGCGATCTCGATCACGGTCCTTCCGATCTAGCGCCGAACGGATGGCACCTCCGCGTTCAGCACACGTGCAGCTTGATGACGATCTCCACCGTCTCGATCAAGCGAGAGGAGGTGGAGAGGAGAGAGAGTTCACCGGCAGTGTGACGGCGCTCCGGTGATGGTGGTGGAGCAATTCCGGCAGGGCTTCGCCTAAGCGCTGCGGAACTACGATCTAGAGGAGAAACTATGCACCGGTGGAACGGGTAGCACGTGGCCAGAAATTCTGTCCAAAAACCACCCAATCCACTAGTATATATAGGAGGAGAGGATAGGAGAGGCAGCCAAGGCCTTTGGGTCGGCCGAAATAGGAGGTGGGAGCAATCCTACTTCACCTCCAATCCTAGTTGGAGTAGGATTGCCTCCTATTGGCTGATTTTCCACTTTTTGCTTTAGGACTTTCTCTCCTGCGCCATGGGCCTTTGTGGCTGTTTTCCCAGCCCACTAAGGGATGGTTATAATTCTCCCACAGACCATGGACCTCTTGGGGTCGAAATACCCCTCCCGGAGGTCCTCCGGTACACTACCGGCACTCCCGGTACAATACCGATACTCCCGGTACACTACCGATGAGCACGAAACCTTTCCGGAAACCAAACTGGGACTTCCTATATATGAATCTTTACCTCCGGACCATTCCGGAGCTCCTCGTGATGTCCGGGATCTCATCCGGGACTCCAAACAACCTTCGGTCACCACCATACATAACTCTACACTACCGAAACGTCACCGAACCTTAAGTGTGCAGACCCTGCGGGTTCGAGAACTATGTAGACATGACCGAGACACCTCTACGGTCAATAACCAATGGCGGGACCTGGACGTCCACATTGGTTCCTACATATTCTATGAAGATCTTTATCGGTCGAACCTCTATGTCAAGGATTCAGTTAATCCCGTATAACGTTCCCTTTGTTCTTCGGTATGTTACTTGCCCGAGATTCGATCGTCGGTATCTCCATACCTAGTTCAACCTCGTTACCGGCAAGTCTCTTTACTCGTTCCGTAATACAAGATCCCACAACTAACAATTAGTCACATTGCTTGCAAGGCTTATTGTGATGTTGCATTACCGAGTGGGCCCCGAGATACCTCTCCGTGACACGGAGTAACAAATCCCAGTCTCGATCCATGCCAACTCAACAGACACCATCGGAGATACCTGTAGAGCACCTTTATAGTCACCCAGTTACGTTGCGACGTTTGATACACACAAGGCACTCTTCCGATATCCGTGAGTTGCATGATCTCATGGTCATAGGAACATATACTTGACATGCAGAAAACAGTAGCAATAAACTGACACGATCATTTGCTATGTTTGCAGTTTGGGTCTTGTCCATCACATCATTCTCCTAATGATGTGACCCCGTTATCAAATGACATCTCATGTCCATGGCTAGGAAACCTTAACCATCTTTTGATCAACGAGCTAGTCCATTAGAGGCATACTAGGGACATGGTTTTGTCTATGTATCCACACATGCATTTAAGTCTCCGATCAATACAATTATAGCATGGATAATAAACGATTATCATGAACAAGGAAATATGATAATAACTAATTTATTATTGCCTCTAGGGCACATTTCCAACATCTCCGAGGGTGTATGTTGGGTTGGCATGGATCAAGATTGGGATATGTTACTCCGTGTGACGGAGAGGTATCTCAGGGCCCACTCGGTAATACAACATCACAACAAGCCTTGCAAGCAATGTGACTAAGTGTTAGTCACTGTATCTTGTATTACGGAACGAGTAAAGAGACTTGCCGGTAACGAGGTTAAACTAGGTATGGAGATACCGACAATCAAATCTCGGGCAAGTAACATACCGAAGAACAAAGGGAACATCATACGGGATTAACTGAAGCCTTGACATAGAGGTTCGACCGGTAAAGATCTTCGTAGAATATGTAGGAACCAATATGGGCATCCAGGTCCCGCTATTGTTTATTGACCGTAGAGGTGTCTCGGTCATGTCTACATAGTTCTCGAACCCGCAGGGTCTGCACACTTAAGGTTCGGTGACGTTTCGATAGTATAGAGTTATGTATGGTGGTGACAGAAGGTTGTTTGGAGTTCCAGATGAGATCCCGGACGTCATGAGGAGCTCTGGAATGGTCCGAAGGTAAAGAGTGATATATAGGAAGTCCTGTTTTGGTCGCCGGAAAAGTTTCGGGCTCATGGGTAGTGTACCGGGAGTGCCGGTAGTGTACCAAGGGACCATCGGGAGGGGTATTTCGACCCAAGTGTTGGAAATATGCCCTAGAGGCAATAATAAATTAGTTATTATCATATTTCCTTGTTCACGCTAAATCTTTTATTATCCATGCTATAATTGTATTGATCGAAGACTTAGATGCATGTGTGGATACATAGACAAAACCATGTCCCTAGTATGCCTGTAATGGACTAGCTCGTTGATCAAACATGGTTAAGGTTTCCTAGCCATGAACATGAGATGTCATTTGATAACAGGATCACATAATTAGGAGAATGGTGTGATGGACAAGACCCAAACTACAAACGTAGCATATGATCGTGTCAGTTTATTGCTATTGTTTTCTGCATGTCAAGTATATGTTCCTATGACCATGAGATCATGCAACTCACTGACACGGGAGGATTGACTTGTGTGTATCAAACGTCGCAACATAACTGGGTGACTATAAAGGTACTCTACAGGTATCTCCGAGGGTGTCTGTTGAGTTGGCATGGATCAAGACTGGGATTTGTTACTCCGTGTGACGGAGAGGTATCTCAGGGCCCACTCGGTAATACAACATCACAACAAGCCTTGCAAGCAATGTGACTAAGTGTTAGTCATGGGATATTGTATTACGGAACGAGTAAAGAGACTTGCCGGTAACGAGGTTGAACTAGGTATGGAGATACCGACGATCGAATCTCGGGCAAGTAACATACCAAAGAACAAAGGGAACATCATACGGGATTAACTGAATCCTTCACATAGAGGTTTGACTGATAAAGATCTTCATAGAATATGTAGGAACCAATATGGGCATCCAGGTCCCGCTATTGGTTATTGACCGTAGAGGTGTCTCGGTCATGTCTACATAGTTCTCGAACCCGCAGGGTCTGCACGCTTAAGGTTTGGTGACGTTTCGATAGTATAGAGTTATGCATGGTGGTGACCGAAGGTTGTTTGGAGTCCCGGATGAGATCCTGGACGTCACGAGGAGCTCCAGAATGGTCCGGAGGTAAAGATTGATATATAGGAAGTCCTGTTTAGGTTGCCGGAAAAGTTTCGGGCTCATCGGTAGTGTACTGGGAGTGCCGGTAGTATACCGGGGGACCATCGGGAGGGGTATTTCGACCCAAGAGGCTATATGTGTTGTGGGAGAGTAAATACCAGCCCTTTGTGGGCCGGTGGAAGTCCCACAGAAGGCCCATGCGACTGGGAATAAAAGCCCAAAAGGAAAAAGGTGGAAAAAGGCAAAAAAGGGCCAAATAAGGAAGGAGTCCTAATCCTACTAGGAGTGGAGGAGGACTCCTCCCTCCTTGGTTTGGCCGACCCAAGGGCTGACTCTTTGGCAGCCAAGCCTCCTCCTCCTCTCCTCCTATATAACTAGAGGATTTTAGGGTTTTGGCACAAGATTTTCAGCCACGTGCCACCCGTTCCTCTAGTGCATAGCTTCTCCTCTAGATCGGTTTTCTGTAGTGCTTAGGCGAAACCCTGCCGGAATAGCTCCACCACCATCGCCGCAGCACCGTCACGCTGCCAGAGAACTCTTCTACCTCTCCACTGCCTCTTGCTGGATCAAGAAGGCGGAGATCGTCATCGAGTTGTACGTGTGCTGAATGCGGAGGTGTCGTCCGTTCGTTGCTAGATCGGAAGGACCGTGATCAATATAGATCAGGTATCGTGATGAGTTTGCGGGACGGATCGTGATGAGATCGCGGTACCGATCGTGATGAGTTCGCGAGACGGATCGTGATTGGATCGCAGGATGGATCGTGATGAGATCGCGGGACACTCGGCGATTTGGATCGCAAAGACGTTCGACTACACCAACCGCGTTTCTTAATGCTTCTCGCTTAGCGATCTACAAGGGTACGTAGATCCACTCTCCCTCTCGTAGATGCTCATCACCATGGATAGATCTGCGTGTGCGTAGGAAAATTTTTGTTTCCCATGCAACGTTCCCCAACAGTGGCATCATGAGCTAGGTCTATGTGTAGATGAGATCTCGAGTAGAACACAAAGAGTTTGTGGGCGTTGATGCTTAGATTGCTTCCTCCCTTGGTCGTGTTTTGGTTCAGCAGTATTGTGGGATGAAGCGGCCCGGACCAACATTACTCGTACGCTTACGAGAGACCAGTTCCATCGACTGACGTGTAACTTCGTTGCACAAAGATGGCTGGCGGGTGTTTGTTTCTCCTACTTTAGTTGGATCGGATTCGACTAAGGCGGTCCTTGAGAAGGTTGAAAAGCAACTTATGTATCACCATTGTGGTTTATGCGTAGGTGAGAATTGTTCTTGCTAGATACCCGTAGCAGCCACGTAAAACATGCAACAACAATTAGAGTACGTCTAACTTGTTTTTGCAGGGTATGTTGTGATATGATATGGCCAATTACATGATGTGATATATGTGATATATGAGATGATCATGTGATGTATAGATTATCACGACTTGCATGTCGATGAGTACGGCAACCGGCAGGAGCCATAGGGTTGTCTTTAATTATTGTATGACCCGCGTGTCAATCATTAAGCACTATGTAATGCTTTACTTTATCGCTAAACGGTAGCAATAGTAGTAGAAGCATGTTGGGCGCGACAACCCCGATGGTGACATGTTGATGGAGATCAAGATGATGGAGATCATGGTGTCTTGCCGGTGACGATGGAGATCATGCTGGTGCTTTCAAGATGGAGATCAAAAGCACAAGTTCATGGCCATATCATGTCACTTATGATTTGCATGTGATGTTAATCCTATTATGCACCTTGTTTTGCTTAGGACAACGGTAGCATTATAAGGTGATCCCTCACTTAATTTCAAGATAAATTGTGTTCTCCCCGAGTGTGCACCGTTGCGAAAGTTCTTAATATCGAGACACCACGTGATGATCGGGTGTGATAGACTCTACGTTCACATACAACGGGTGCAAGCCAGCGTTGCACATGCAGAACACTCGGGTTAAACTTGACGAGCCTAGCATGTACAGACATGGTCTCGAAACACAAGAGACCGAAAGGTCGTACATGAGTCATATAGTAGATATGATCAACATGATGATGTTCACCATTGTAACCACCTCAACTCACGTGATGATCGGACTTGAGTTGGTGAATTTGGATCATGTATCACTCGAATGACCGGAGGGATGTCAATTTGAGTGAGAGTTCTTCAGTAATATGATTAATTGAACTCATTATCATGAACATAGTCAGTAGTGTGTTTGCAAATTATGTTGTAGATTACTTGCTCGCGCTGTAGCTCCCTTGAACTTTTATATGTTCCTAGAGAAATAGAGTTGAAAGATGATGGTAGCAATATTGCGGACTGGCTCCGTGATCTGAGGATTGTCCTCGTTGCTGCACAAAAGGCTTATGTCCTTAATGCACCGCTCGGTGCGCCAACCCCTCTAGCGCGGTATGTAGATGTTGTGAACATTTGACAGGCACGTTCTGATGACTACTTGATAGTTTAGTGCGTCATGCATTACGGCTTAGAATTGAGACTCCGAAACGTTTTGAACGTCACAAAACATATGAGATGTTCTAAGAGCTGAAATTAGGATCTCAGGCTCGTGCCCGTGTTGCGAGATATGAGATCTGCAACAAGATTCTTTGCATGTAATATGAAAGAGAATAGCTCAATCGTTGAGCATGTGCTTAGATTGTCCGGGTGCTACAATCGCTTGAATCGAGTGGGAGTTGATCTTCCAGATAAGATAGTGATTGATATAGTTCTCCAAGTCACTGTCGCTAAGCTACTAGAACTTGGTGATGAACTATAAAATGCGAGGGATAGAAATAATGATCCCTGAGCTTTTCGCGATGTTTGACACTGCGAAGGTAGAAATCAAGAAGGAGCGTCAAGTGTTGATGTTAGTCAAACCACTAGTTTCGTGAAGGGCGGGAGTAAGGAGGGAAAACTTCATGGATAGCAAGTAAGTTGCTGCTCAAGTGAAGCAACCCAAAGTTGAACCCAAACCCGAGACTAAGTGCTTCGATTATGAGGAGAGCGGTCGCTGAAGCGGAACAACCCTAGATACTTGGTAGATAACAAGGCTGGCAACGTCGACAGAAGTATATTTTATGTACGTGTTATTTATGCGTACCTTGCTAGTACTCCTAGTAACACCTAGGTATTGGATACCGGTTTGGTTGCTAAATGTTAGTAACTCGAAATAAAAGCTACGAAATAAATGGAGCACTAGCTAAGGGTGAGGTGACGATGTGTGTTGGAAATGTTTCCAAGGTTGATGTGATCAACATCGCACGCTCTCTCTACCTTCGGGATTAATGACAAATCTAAATAAATGTTATTTGGTGTTTTGCGTTGAGCATGAACGTGATTAGATCGTGTTTATTGCAACACGGTTATCCATTTAAGTTAGAGAATAATGGTTATTCTGTTTACATGAATAATACCTTCAATGGTCATGCACCCAGTCAGAATGGTTTGTTGAATCTTGATCGTAGTAATACACATGTTCATAATATTGATGCCAAAAGATACAAAGTTAATAATGATAGTACCACATACTTGTGGCAGTGCCGTTAAATGTCGTATTGGTATAAAGCGCATGAAGAAACTCCATGCTGATGGATATTTGGACTCATTCGATTTCGAATTGGTTGAAACATGCGAACCATGCCTCTTTGGCAAGATGACTAAGGACTCCGTTTCCAGTTGGATGGAACGGCAAGTGATTTATTGGAAATGATACATGTTGATGTATGCAATCCAATGAGTCTTGTAGCGTGCGTTGGATATCGTTATTTTCTTACCTTCACTGATGATAGATATAGTGTATATTTACTTAATGAAACACAAGTCTGAATCGTTTGAAAGGTTCAAGCAAATTCAGAGTGAAGTTTAAGATCATCATGACAAGAAGATAAAAATGTCTGCGATATGATCGTGGAGGTAAATATCTAAGTTACGTGTTTGGCATACAACTTTAGACAATGTGAAAATTGTTTCACTACTCACGCCACTTGGAACACCATAGTGTGATGGTGTGTCCGAACGTCATAGTCGTGCTCTATTGGATATGGTGCGGGTTATGATGTCTCTTGTTGTTTTACTACTATAGTTTTGGGGTTATGCATTAGAGACAACTGCATTCACTTTAAATAGGGCACCTTCTAAATCCGTTGAGATGACACAGTGTGAATTATGGTTTGGAAGAAACCTAAGCTGTCATTTCTGAATGTCTGAGTCTGCGACGCTTGTGTGGAAAAATGTTTTCACCTAATGAGCTCAAACCCAAAGCGGACAAATCCATCTTCATAGAATACCCTAAGAATAGGTGGGTGAACCTTCTATCTCAGATCCAAGCATAAAGTGTTTTTGCTGAAACGGGTCCTTTCCCGAGAAAAGGTTTCTCTAGAAAGAATTGAGTGTGAGGAAGATAGAACTTGATGAGGTTGTTGAACCTTTGTTTCAACCAGAGAGTAGCGCAGCGCAGGAAGATGTTTCTATGAAGCCTACGTTACTTGAAGAGGAAGTTAATGATGATGATCATGAAGCTTACGATCAAGTTACTATCGAACCTCGTAGGTTGACAAGGACGTGTACTGCTCCTGAGCGGTACGACAACCCTATCTTGGAGGTCATGTTGTTGGACAACGATGAACCTATGAGCTATGGAGAAGCGATGATGGGCCCGGATTCCGACAAATGGTTAGAGGCCATGAAATCCGAGAAAGGATCCATGTATGAAAACCAAGTATAGACTTTGGTAGACTTGCTCATTGGACGACAGGTCGTTGAGTACAAATGGATGTTTAAAATGAAGACATACGCTCATGGTAAATGTCACCATTTGTAAAGCTCGACTTGTTGCAAAGAAGTTTACGACAAGTTCAAGGAGTTGACTACGATGAGACTTCCTCACTCGTAGCAATGCTAAAGTCTGTTGGAATTATGTTAGCAGTTGCTGCATTTTGCAATTATGAAATCTGGCAGATGGATGCCAAAACATTGTTTCCTTCCTTAAGGAAAGGTTGTATGAGATACAACCAGAAGGTTTTGTCAGTCCTAAGGATGCTAAAAGGTGTGCCAGCTTCAGTGATTCTTCTATGAACTGAAGTAAGCATCTCGGAGTTGGAATATACAGTTTGATGAGGTGATCAAAAAATTTCAGTCTATACAAAGTTTACGAGAAACTTGTATTTGCAATAAAGTGAGTGGGAGCACTATAGAGTTTCTGATAAGTATATGTGGATGACATATTGCTATTCGGAAATGATGTAGAATTTCTGGAGAGCGTAAACGGTTGTTTGAAAAGAGTTTTTCAAAGGAAGACCTGGATAAAGCTACCTAATTGCTGAGCATCGAGATCTATAGAGATAGATCAAGACGCTTGATAAGACTTTCAATGAGTACATACCTTGACAAGTTTTGAAAGAGTTCAAAATGGATCAGTTTGAGAAAGAGTTCTCACCTGATTTGTAAGGTGTGAAGTTGAGTGAGACTCAAAGCTCGACCACGGCAGAAGAAAGAGAAAGGATGAACGTCGTCCCCTATGCCTTAGCCGTAGGCTCTGTATAGTATGCCATGCTGTGTACCGTACCTGTGTGTGCCTTGCCATGAGTCTGTCAAGGGGTACAAGAGTGACCCAGGAGTGGATCACTGGACAGCGGTCAACATTATCCTTAGTAACTAAAAGACTAAGGAGATGTTTCTCGATTATGGAGGTGATAAAGAGTTTGTCGTAAAGAGTTACGTCGATGCGAGCTTTAACACCAATCCGGATGACCCATAGTAGCAATCTGGATACATATAGTGGAGCAGCCATTTGGAATAGTACCAAGTGGAGCATGGTAGCAGTGTTTACAATTTGACATAGAAATTTGCAAAGTACATATGGATCTGAATGTCGCAGACCCGTTGACTATAAGACCTCTCTCACGTGCATAGCATGATCGAGCCCCAGAACTCATTGGGTGTTAGATTCATAACAATGCGTATCACATGGTGATGTGAACTAGATTATTGACTCTAGTGCAAGTGGGAGACTGTTGGAAATATGCCCTAAGGCAATAATAAATTAGTTATTATCATATTTCCTTGTTCATGATAAATCGTTTATTATCCATGCTATAATTGTATTGATCGGAGATTTAGATGCATGTGTGGATACATAGACAAAACCATGTCCCTAGTATGCCTCTAATGGACTAGCTCGTTGATCAAAGATGGTTAACGTTTCCTAGCCATGGACATGAGATGTCATTTGATAAAGGGATCACATCATTAGGAGAATTGCGTGATGGACAAGACCCAAACTACAAGCGTAGCATATGATCGTGTCAGTTTATTGCTACTGTTTTCTGCATGTCAAGTATATGTTCCTATGACCATGAGATCATGCAACTCACTAACACCGGAGGAGTGCCTTGTGTGTATCAAACGTTGCAGCATAACTGGGTGACTATAAAGGTACTCTACAGGTATCTCCGAGGGTGTCTGTTGAGTTGGCATGGATCAAGACTGGGATTTGTTACTCCGGGTGACGGAGAGGTATCTCAAGGCCCACTCGGTAATACAACATCACAATAAGCCTTGCAAGCAATGTAACTAAGTGTTAATCATGAGATCTTGTATTATGGAACGAGTAAAGAGACTTGCCGGTAACGAGGTTGAACTAGGTATGAAGATACCGATGATCGAATCTCGGGCAAGTAACATACCAAAGAACAAAGGGAACATCATACGGGATTAACTGAATCCTGGACATAGAGGTTTGACCGATAAAGATATTCGTAGAATATGTAGGAACCAATATGGGCATCCAGGTCCCGCTATTGGTTATTGACCGTAGAGGTGTCTCGGTCATGTCTACATAGTTCTCGAACCCGCATGGTCTGCACACTTAAGGTTTGGTGACGTTTCGATAGTATAGAGTTATGCATGGTGGTGACCGAAGGTTGTTCAGAGTCCCGGATGAGATCCTGGACGTCACGAGGAGCTCCGGAATGTTCCGGAGGTAAAGATTGATATATAGGAAGTCCTGATTTGGTCGCCGGAAAAGTTTCGGGCTCATCGATAGTGTACCTGGAGTGCCGGTAGTGTACCGGGGGACCATCAGGAGGGGTATTTCGACCCAAGAGGCTATATGGGCTGTGGGAGAGTAAATACCAGCTTTTTGTGGGCTGGTGGAAGTCCCACACAAGTCCCATGCGGCTGGGAAGAAAAGCCCAAAAGGAAAAAGGTTGAAAAGGGCAAAAAAGGGCCAAATAAGGAAGGAGTCCTAATCCTACTAGGAGTGGAGGAGGGGGACTCCTCCATCCTTGGTTTGGCCGACCCAAGGGCTGCCTCTTGTGCATCTAAGCCTCCTCCTCCTCTCCTCCTATATATAATAGAGGATTTTAGGGTTTTGGCACAAGATTTTCAGCCACGTGCCACCCGTTCCTCTAGTGCATAGCTTCTCCTCTAGATCGGTTTTCTGTAGTGCTTAGGCGAAGCCCTGCCAGAATAGCTCCACCACCATCGCCGCAGCGCCGTCACGCTGCCGAAGAACTCTTCTAACTCTCCGCTCCCTCTTGCTGGATCAGGAAGGCGGAGATCGTCATCGAGCTGTACGTGTGCTGAACGCGGAGGTGCCGTCCGTTCGGCGCTAGATCGGAAGGACCGTGATCAAGATCGTGATGAGTTCGTGGGACGGATCGTGATGAGTTTGCGGGACAGATCGTGATGAGATCGCGGGACGGATCGTGATGAGTTTGCGGGACGGATCGTGATTGGATCGCGGGACGGATCGTGATGAGATCGCGGGACACTCGGCGATTTGGATCGTGAAGACGTTCGACTACACCAACCGCGTTTCTTCCCGCTTCCCGCTTAGCAATCTACAAGGGTACGTAGATCCACTCTCTCTCTCGTAGATGCTCATCACCATGGATAGATCTGTGTGTGCGTAGGAAATTTTTTGTTTCCCATGCAACGTTCCCCAACACCAAGAGGCTACATGGGCTGTAGGAGGATGAATACCAGCCCTTACTGGGCTAGTGGAAGTCCCACAAAGGGCCCATGCTGGGAAGAAAAGCCCAAAGAGAAAAAGGTGGAAAAGGCAAAAAGGCTAAATAAGGAAGGAGTCCTAGTCCTACTAGGATTGGAGGAGGATTCCTCTTCTCCTCCTTGCACAAGAGGCCAAAGGGCTGGCCCTTGTGAGCCAGCCTCCTCCCTCTCTCCTCCTATATATAGTAGAGGTTTTGATTGTTTTGAGACACAGAAAACAACCATGTGCTACCTCTCCTCTAGATCGGTTTTCAGCAGTGCTTAGGCGAAGCCCTTCTGGAATTCCTCCACCACCATCACTGCAACGCCATCGCGCTGTCGGAGAAACCGCCTACCTCTCCGCTCCCTCTTGCTGGATCAACAAGGCGGAGATCGTCATCAAGCTGTACGTGTGCTGAACGCGGAGGTGCCGTTCGTTCGGCGCTAGATCGGAAGGACCGTGATCAAGATCGCGGGGCGGATCGTGATGAGATCACGGGACGCTCGGCGATTTGGATCGCGAAGACGTTTGACTACACCAACCGCGTTTCTTAATGCTTCCCACTTAGCGATCTACAAGGGTATGTAGATCCACTCTCCCTCTCGTAGATACTCATCACCATGGATAGATCTTGCGTGCGGATAGGAATTTTTTTGTTTCCCATGCAACATTCCCCAACAGGAAATCACCTGGATAAGGGTACTGATGGCTCAAGCCCACGAAGATATCAACGTGTTGCATACCCGGATGAACGCTAAGTCGTAATGTCTGAGGGCTGAGGCCCTCCATTTTAGCTTGGACCAGCACGCTTCGGAGGCGGTTCTCCGGAGAAGGGATCAAGTCGGCCTCCCTATTCAACCTCGAAACCTTTTCAATACTATCGGAGCGGGACCGAGCACACCACCGGTTGTAACCCGTGCTGCTGAGGCGTCGTGGCAGCAAGACCCACCCCTGAGAGATCAGACCCCACCGCGGCACCTTGTGACACCACCCGACCATTATTCTAACCCGGTGGAGAACATGGTGGCGGCGGCTGCCAGGCTTGATGCACTCCCCTTTGTCGAAGGGATGCCGTTTGCTGATGAGGCGCAGAACGCTATTCACTTGTTACAGACAATAGTGGCTCAGCAGGAAAGATACATGTACAGACGGGGACGGGTGCACTCCATGCCCATCCCTAGCCGTAGCTACAGCCGGTGGTGTCCAGCAGCGGGCAACAACTTAACCCGCCCGGTGATGACTTGCCACGGGCCGATGCTCAGGAGATCATGGACAGGGGGCGGGCCTAGCGAGGGTCGACGCCAGTGACAAATTACCCGGTGAACCCTGAGCCGACCCCGATGACCCCTTCCGCCTCGGTAGGGGCTGGCGTTTCATCCAGGGGAGTGGGTGTGCCTTGCTTGGCGGCGGCTCTACCGAACGAGCGTTTTCCCAAGGACTTTAAGGGGTCGCGTAAGGTGCCTAAGTATACGACCAATTTGCCCCCGGAAGCTTGGATTCAGAGTTATGAGCTCGCCATGAAGATGTTGGATGTCAGCGAGGCAGTTTGTGCAAAGTACTTCATCATGATGCTGGAAGGGCCAACATGCACTTGGTTGAAGGGTTTGCCTCCCAATACCATTACGTCTTGGGCCCATTTGAAGGCGCGCTTTATCAAGAATTTCAAAGGAACATGCAAGCAACCTATGACGATTGTGGATCTTGACCACTGTGTACAGCAGGAAGGTGAGTCGACCCATCACTGGGTGTGGCGGGTTTTGACGGTTATCCACTCATCCAAGAACATCACAACATCTCAAGCGGTCCTGATATTAGAGAAAAACTATCACTTTTTACCCCTCAAACAGAAGCTTGGGCGGTTGAAGCGTTCGTGTCAAGACATGGGTGCGCTCATGATGGCTCCCACGAAGTATGCCGGTTCAGATACTACTAAGGATCCGAGTTCTGATGATGAGAGGTCAACCCAAGGCAAGAAGAATAACAATGGCAAGCATCCATAGCAGAACAGAGCTGGAAATAATAATCAAGGCAAGAGAAAGAACCCGGATGGCGGGTCAGAGCTGGTAGCAAACACCAGCACTGGAAATAACTGTGCCAAGGGCAATGGTAACTTTAAGCCACCTTTCAACAATGGCAATAGTAATTTTAAGGCACCTTTCAACTTGGAGGAAATGCTTAACAAGCCTTGCCCGAAGCACAGCCGCCCCGATAAGCCGGCGAGACATACGTGGAGGGATTGCAACATTATGCAGCAGTTCCGGGATTCCAGCCTTCATCAATATCGTAATAACGGTAACAGGCCGTCGGGTGGCTCAGGCCCGGGCGGCTCAGGAGCCAGCTTTGATGGGAGCGGCTTAAAATCTAGTTATCAGGGTCAAGGCAATCAGGGTGGTCACCATCAGCAGTCTGTCAATGGTGGTCAGTAGCAAAATAACCAATCATGGTACCAGAGTAACCCGAAGCAACTCAGTGGAGGTTAGTATCATGTATTCACTATGAGTCTGAACAAACGGGATCAAAAGCTATGGAAGAGGGCGGTCAATGTGACAACGTCGGCTCTCCCACGGTATTTGAAGTGGTCTGAATATCCTATCTCATGGATTTGGGAAGATCACCCGCCACTGGTTGAGAACCCAGGGCACTTGGTGTTGGTAGTGGCACCTCAGGTTGGAGGTTATAAATTTACAAAGATGCTGATGGATGGTGGCAGCAGCATCAACATCTTATACTATGACACTTTCTAGCGGATGGAGTTAACTGACAAGGCTCTTAATTCGTCATCAACAGTCTTTCACGGCGTTGTGACGGGTTAGTCAGCCTACCCAGTGGGTAAGATTTCCCTTGAGGTGGCGTTTGGAAATGAGCACAACTATAGGGTGGAGAGCTTGTGGTTCGAGGTGGTGAAAATTAAGAGCCCATATCACGCCTTGTTTGGCCGGTCGACTTTTGCAAAGTTTATGGCCAAGCCTTGTTATGTTTATTTACAGCTCAAGATGCCAACGCTCAAAGGGACGACTATGGTGCACGGTGATCGGAAAGTGGCCCTTGAGTGTGAGGAAGGTGACGCTGCTTATGCGGAATTCAGTTGTGCAGAGGCAGAGCTCAAGTTTTACAAGGATAATGTCGACCCGGCGGATATGACCCTGTTGAAGAAGCCCAGTACAGAGTCCGAGCCGCCCTTGAAGTTTGCGGCGGATGACACTAAACTGGTGGATTTCGCTCACGGCGAGTCATCACAGCAGTTCACTATTAGGGCTAACATGGACCCCGCATGGGAAACCACGCTCATCGAATTCATCCGTGAGAATCGGGACATCTTTGCATGGAAGCCCTCTGACATGCCGGGTGTACCGAGAGAATTCACTGAGCACCACCTTAATGTGGATCCTAAGTTTAATCTGATCAAGCAGTTCCTCCGCCATTTCAACGAAGAGCGATGCAAGGCAATTGGAGAAGAGGTGGCCCGACTCTTGGCAGCAGGGTCATCGTGGAGGTGTTTCACTTGGAGTGGTTGGAGAATCCTGTGCTTGTGCTTAAGAAGAATGACACGTGGCACATGTGTGTGGATTACATAGATCTTAATAAGGCTTGTCCAGTTGGCCCGTTTGCTCTCCCCCGCATCGACTAGATTATTGACGCAACGGCGGGTTGTGAGATTCTATGCTTCCTGGACGCCTATTCAGGTTATCATCAGATCAAGATAGCAGTTAAGGACCAAGAGAAAACGTCATTCATAACACCTTTTGGGGCTTTCTGCTATGTATCTATGCCCTTCGGGCTCAAGAGTGCACAAGGACTTACCAGCACTGTGTGCAGAATTGCCTTCACGGCCAGATTGGGCGCAATGTCCGCGCATATGTGGATGCCATTGTGGTTAAGTCAAGGAAGAAAGAGACTCTGCTTGATGACCTGAGGGAAACGTTTGCCAACTTACGAGTCTACAAGATGATGCTTAACCCGGCCAAGTGTGTCTTTGGAGTTCCTGCAGGCAAGCTTCTAGGTTTCCTAGTTTTAGGCCGAGGCATTGAGGCTAACCCGGATAAAATAAAGGCCATCACGTCGTTGTCTAAGCCGGCGAGCGTCAATGATGTGAAGCGCTTGGCGGGTCGTATCGCCACTTTAAGCTGCTTCATCAGCCGCCTAGGCGAGAAGGCTATTCCTTTGTACCAGATGATGAAGAAGACGGATGACTTTGTCTGGAGTAAAGCTGCGGATGAAGCGCTCAAAGCACTCAAAAAATAGTTGGTTGAGCCGCCGATCTTAGCCGCTCCGGCTGAGAAGGAACCTCTGCTATTATACGTGGCGTTAACAACAGAGCAGTCAGCGTTGCGATTGTTGTGGAGCGTAATGAAGCAAGGAAGGAATACCCGGTTCAGAGACCGGTATACTATGTCAGTGAAGCCTTGATAGAATCCAAGAAAAGGTACCCGCATGGTAGAAATTGATATATGGGGTGTTCATGGCGAACCGCAAGTTGAAGCATTACTTCCTTGGACACTAGATCACCGTGGTCAGCTCTGCCCCGTTGGGGGATATAATTCAAAACAAGGAAGCCACTGGTAGAATTGCTAAGTGGGCACTAGAGCTTGGGCCTCTGAATCTGAAGTATGTGCCTCGCACGGCTGCCAAGTCTTAGGCCTTGGTGGACTTCATAAATGACTGGACAGAGTGTCAGTCACCCGAAGAGAAGCCGGACAACACATATTGGACAATTCACTTCGATAGATCCAGACAATTGGAAAGGTCAGGGGCTGGAGTTGTCTTAACTTCCCCTAGAGGTGACAAGTTTTGTTATGTGCTAAGGTTAATGTTTCCTTATACTAACAATGTAGCTGAGTATGAAGCCTTGTTGCATAGCCTCCGTATGGCTAAGGTGATGAACCTAAGCCGGGTTAGATGTCTCGGCAATTCAGATCTTGTAGCTTAGCAAGTTTCAGGCACGTGGGACTCCAAGGACCCATGGACGGTGGCTTACCATCAGGCGGTGGACATCATCATGGCCACTTCAAGGGTTATCAGGTGGATCATATTGACCGTCATAGGAACAAGGTGGCCGATGTGTTGTCAAGGCTGGGCTCTCAACCTAAGCCGGTGCCGCCTAATGTTTTCTTGGACGTGTTATATCACCCGTCTGTCAAGTTGCCTTCGGAGGAAGATCTGACTATACCTGACCCGGAGGGGCAGCTGGTGGCAGCTCTACATGCAATCCCTGATTGGAAGTTGCCTTATCTGGCGTACCTGACTCGTGACAAGTTGCCTGAGGATGAAACTCTAGCGAGACAAATCGTGCGACGGTCTAAATCCATGACCATCGTCAACGGCGAGTTACACAAGTGCAGCGTCACCGGCGTCACCGGCGTCTTTCAGTGTTGTGTTTCTCCCGAAGAAGCCAGGGAAATCTTAAACGAAATACATGCCGACGACTGTGGTCATCATGCCAGCTCAAGATCTTTGGTGGCCAAAGTTTTCCAACACGGCTTCTTATGGCTAACGGCTCTTAAGGATGTTGAGGACTTGGTCACCAAGTGCAATGGGTGTCAGAAATTTGGACGGTGGGCTCACGTGTCATCTCAGGAATTACGGATGATTCCAATCACCTGGTCGTTTGCGGTCTGGGGTCTTGATATGGCCGGGCCTTTCAAGAGATTCAAAGACAAGAAGACCCACCTCTTGGTGGCGGTGGATAAGTTTACCAAGTGGGTGCAAGCTGAGCCGGTTGGCAAGTGTGATGTAGCCACGATAGTTCAATTTGTCAAAAAGTTGATCTATCGCTTTGGTTATCCTCATAGTATCATCACAGACAACGGAACAAATCTATCGAAATGGGCTATGAGCCTATGAAGGCATTCTATTAAAGTGAGCACATCCGGCTTGACGTCTCGGCCGTCACTCATCCACGGTCCAATGGTCGGGCAGAGCATGCTAACCAGGAGATCTTGAGCGGTATCAAGCCCCGTCTTATGGTTCCTCTACAGCGGACACCGGGTTGCTGGGTCGAGGAGTTACCATCGGTTCTCTGGAGCATCAGAACTACCGCCAACAGGTCAACGGGCTATACGCTTTTCTTCATGGTTTATGGCACGGAAGCTATTTTACCAAGTGATATCCATCATGACTTGCCGAGGGTGGCGGCTTACGTTGAAACGGACAATGAAACGACACACCAGGATGCGTTAGATGTGTTGGACGAAGAGCATGATCTTGCAGCAGCATGGTTGGCGATTTATCAACAAGATCTGCGCTGCTATCACAGCCGTAGAGTCAAGACCCGGACGTTTCAAGAAGGCGACTTGGTGTTACGTTTGACTCAAGATCAGACGGATATGCACAAGTTATCTCCCCCTTGGGAAGGACCTTTTGTGGTCAGTAGGAACCTCAATAATGGGTCATACTACCTCGTTGAAGTATGCGATGAGTCATGTACCTATGGACAGGAGACCCACAGGCCGTGAAATATTGCTCATGTGCGGCCTTACTATACTTGAGTCACCGACTCCCATCAATGTACATACATCCATCATTGTATATACTTTATCTTTTATCTAATAAAGTTGGCAATCCTACGAGACAGGGCCTCTGCCATTTATGCATTTCAGATTGTGCAAAGGTGGATAATTCCACATGGTCATTTGGGGGCTTCCAACCCATCGGGTTTAGCTTACACACCCTCTTGATCGGCTCTTCAGCCAAAACAGCAACATCGTACGGCGTCCTACAGGATGACGGCTTACAAGTTGGCCGTCTGCAAGACAGCAGCTTACAAGTTGGCGGTCCATAGGACGGCGGCTTACAAGTTGGCGGTCCACAAGACGGTGGTGTACAAGATGGTGCAAACGTTGACTACGTCAACAAGGTCATTTGGGGGCTTCCAACCCATCGGGTTTAGCTTACACACCCTCTTGATCGGCTCTTCAGCCACCGTAAGGCGGGCTATATACCCAAACGTTGACTCCGTCAACAAGTTCATTTGGGGGCTTCCAACCCATTGGGTTTAGCTTACACACCCTCTCGATCGGCTCTTCAGCCACCGTACGGAGGGTTGTATACCCAAACGTTGACTCCGTCAACAAGGTCATTTGGGGGCTTCCAACCCACTGGGTTTAGCTTACAAACCCTCTCAATCGGCTCTTTAGCCACCGCAAGTTCGACTTAAACCTGCCTGTAAGCTGCTGCTGCTCCACCAGGTGACCCGCCGAACTCTTGACAGTTAATCTTGATTAGAGACCCTGAGCTATTTAAAGTATTTGACAGTCACTCTCACTAAAGACCCTGTACTGGTCAAGGTTCAACTGGCGGATCTTGTCACATGAGGGCCGACTTACAGAAAGCGAGGATAAACTCACCCATCTGCTGCCGACTCTCCGCTATGTGGCCCGTTCGTACTCTTAAACAATTACTCTTTTAAAGACACTGCACTGTTTAAGGTTCACACGATGGATTTATGTCACGTGAGAGGTAGCTTATGGGCCCTGGGGGTACTCATGCCCTGTTGTGCCTCTCTGTGGTTTGTTGCGCTCTTATCAGTTAATCTCACCTAGAGACCCTGAGCCGCTCAAAGGAGTTGACGGTCACTCTCACTAGAGACCCTGTACTATTAAGAGTTCAAGCAGCGGGTTCCCCTAGGAGAGCCGGCATATGAGTTTTCGAAAAATAAAAATAAAAAGGTAAGGTTTTAAGGGATTCAACATCTCTGGGTCGTGCTTTCTAAGCCGCTCTCACAATGATACAGAACATATTCTGCTTGTTTGTTTTTGCAGGTTTTATCTCCTAAGATGAGCCACTGTTAAGTATGACAAAAAGTTGTTACAGGAAGAATGCAAGGCAGGAAAAAGTGTGCAAGGCATTTCAAATTTCATATGTGTGCGATGGCACGGCTCACGCAATCAAGTTCTTCTATGCCTATTACAAAGATCTTTAGGGAGCCCAAAATATGGCGGACTTAAGGTTTTTGACAGATTCTCAAGCTTGGCGACTCAGCTAGCCGGATCACCTTCAGACAGGGGCAATGTGTTCAACTCATCGACAGGTCATCCTGCGCCAGGTCTTCGACCTCCTCGATCTGAAGGTTGTCCACATCCCAGTTGCAGTTCATTAAAGCCTCATATTGAGCCTCGTCAAAGAGGGTACATGGGTCAATTTCAGGAGCGAAGAGTGGCTTACGGCATGCAGTAATCAAATCCCTAGCTTCGAAGGTTGGGCAGCGCACGCATTTGCTATCTTTGTCGTAAGCCGCCTCGTAGGAGGACATGTCCATCTCATTGACGAGTGTTGAAGCAAGCACCCGTGAGGCTTTCACACAATTGGCATAATCAGCTTCAGTAAATTCTGAGCCGTCGTCTTTTTTGGATGGGAAACCATCCATCGTCTCTTTTGTGGTAAGCTCATGGGCAAAGGCCAGAGATCGGCTTAGCGTGGCTATTGCTCCCTTCCTGGCGGTTGATCGTTTGAGCTCGTCAATTTTCTTGGGCAGAGTGGATAAAACTTCTATGACTCCTTTCATGAATTTGGGGACGCCTTTCTGGGTCAACATTGCTTTGATGGTACAGAGGGTCCCGTAGTAGAGCTGCTCTGTTAAGGTGTATATGGCCTTCAACTTCAATAAACTGTCAGAAGAGAGTTGGCGACTTCTTTTGCCTGCAAAGGAACTCAGACGTTATAAATCGCTTGCCAAAGTTTTCAGCAAAGCAAGGAAATTTTCTAAGTCTTAAATACTTACCAAAGATAGCAGAGGTCATCTTGGATATATGACGCTGGAGGGTTTTCATTTCCTCTGACATAAGCTTGAGCTGCTCGTCAGCATCGTCTGTGCGTTTTGTCAAGGTGGCTTGTTCGGACTCAACAGTCTTTTTGAAGGCAGGAAAGTCAGCTCGAACCTTCTCAAGCTCTTCGACGACAACCCGCAACTTTTCTTCCGCCTCACCCCGGGCGGCTTGTTGGGAAGCAACATTTTTCTTTAAGCCGGTCAGATCAGACTCGGTCTTGTCCAAAGCTTCCTGAAATTGTACAAGTAAAATACATGAGAGTTAAGTCACCAAGATAAGACACTAGTGAACAAAAGTGATGAACATATTAGATACAAGTCTCAAGCGGATTACAAGCAATATACTTGACACTTGGGGGCTAATGTGTGTTTGCTCTCAAGATCAATACTGGAGTTTCGGCTCATCTTCATAAAGATAAGCCGCTACTTGGGGACTACACATGACGTTCTGAGGTAATGGAGTTCTGGCTTATCTTAGTTAAGTTAAGCCGCCACTTGGGGGCTACACTTGGCAAGTTATCACTACTAAAGATCTGGCTCATCATTGTCACAATTACCCGGATTTGGGTGCTACACTTGGATCTAATTTTCAAGTAAGTACCGACTTATTATCTATATTAACCCGATACTTGGGGGCTACACACTGAGCTATTGGAAGTATATTAGAAGACCCAGTCTAGTATTTGCAATATTAAACCATCTCTTGGGGGATACATAAGGGTATAAGTAAAAAAGCAACAAAGGAGGAGTACCTCATATATTTTTTTCATTAGTCCAACAAGCTTGGACTCCATGTTGCGGCCGGCAGAAAGGCGGTTCAGATAACCCACGTGCAGCTCGTTTGCGGTCAGTTTCTCCAAGGAGGGGAATTCAAAGTCAATCTTCTCAGGTTATGGGGCTTCATCCTTGCTGGTATGTTTTTTCAGTACACGAGGTTCAGGGGAGTGATAACCCGTCCCAGTAATGACAACGTCTGGAAGAGTCGTGTCTTCGACGGCTGCTGAAGGACTAGGCGACTTAAGATTAGCCTCTGCAGGACTGTCAGGGGTGGCCAGGTTATGGTCAACCAACTCAGAAGGCTGAGGAACGTCTTCAGGCGCATCTTTTCTGGCCTCAGAAGGTTCAGCATGAGTTGCAGGGGAGTTTGGTTCAGCACGCTCCAGCTCTTGGGCAATAGGCATCGTGGTAGACCCGCCTGTCTTCCTTCATTTTGCTTGAGCCCTGAAAACAAAAAGGTCATTGCACATCACAAGGGCAACGATGATAATATACACCCTGGAAAGTAAAGGTACATACTCTATTTTGATCTTAAGTGGAGGCAGCTGGGAGGCAGTTGATTCGCCGAAAGAAGGGGGCGTCTATGTAACAGCCCGGGAGCGATGCTCCAGAAGATTCCCTTTTATTTCCATTCTCATTGTGTGATTTTTTTGGTTGTCGCATTCATCATTGCATAATTTGCATCATTTGCATAGCATCGTCACTCGTTTTTCGAAAACTTGCATCCGTTCGTAGTTACCGGTTCTCTATGTTCTCGTCGCTGACCATTTCGAGACGAACCACACATGCACGCATCCGCGACACCTATAAAATATTGTTTTTAAAAGTGCGTATAAAAATTTCTCTGATTGGGTCAAAACTCGGCGTTCGGTCTTGTTATATTGTAGGTAGGCCGCCTGCCAAATTTCGCCGCATTCCGAGTTCGTTTGATACACGAACGATCAACCAAAGCAGCGTGGTCATCGGTTTATTTATCGGACATTTTCGTGTTTTTAAAACCTCGTGTCACGGGCTCACATTTCCCTCTCATCTCATCCCACATCCCCTCTCCACGGCCCAACATAGCCTAGCTAACCCCCTCAAACCCCTAACCCTAGACCCCTTTCCTATATAAGCTGGCTCTCATTCCATTTTTGGACGAAACCCTAATCCCCTCCTCGAATTCCACACCTCTCCAACCCTTAGCCGCCACCCAAACAACCACCACATCCAAACCCACTCGAACTGGACCATCGGATCTCATATCCAACGGCCCTAGGCGCCTCCCGCAGCCCAGCAACTCCCCTCCTCCCGCAACCTCGTTGATCCCGATCTGGATCGAGGGAACGAGAGCTCCTTCGCCTCCCGTGCCCCTCCTCACGCTGTCGATGACTGGCGCCACCACCGGAGACTGCGAGCCCTAGGACCGTTGCGCCCCTGCTTTCCTCTCTCGTTCCTCTCCTTCTTCTCCCTCTCTCTCCCTCTCTCTCCCTCTGCCATGCCTCACAAGAAGGAGCCCGAGATGCCATGGAGCTCGAAGCTATGCCTTGAGCCGTCCTCGACGTCCTGCGGCCCTCCAAACCACCAGATCTGACCCCCACTAGCGAGATCCATCCATTCTCGTCCATCTCGACCCCCGCCAAAGCCTCCTCACCGAAGATCTTGCCGGTGGCGGTGGCCAGAAGTTGCCTCTCTGCGTCCAGGGAGGAAGACACTCATGCCCGCGTTGACCAGGCGAGCGCGTGCGGCCTAGCCGCCGGATTTGGGCCACGTCCACAGCCAGTTGGGCCGCCAGCCTAGCCACTGCAATGCTCTAGCCTCCGCCACTTGGGCCCCATGCTAGGGCCCAGCCTCCTCCTCCCCGACCGGCCTGATGGCCCAATGGTGAGCTGCCTAGCCTGCCCATGCCGCGCCCCAGACACTGCATTGCTATGATGCACCAATGTCTCTGTTTAGGCCCGTGTATAGATTCAGCCTGTAGACCTTTTTTTAGTTTTGCGAATTTTGTAATTACTCAGAAGAAAACTATTTTGCAGATTAGACCCCAAACTTCATGCATATAAAGAACTCATGATCCGTGTATCATATGTAAAAACTTAATATATGAAAAATGCTTAGAATTTTTTGTAGATTCACAATATCCAACTCTCACATATGTTAAAATGTTTAGCTTGTTGTTTTCACATAATTTGCATAATTGCCATGTTAAAATGATTTATTTCACAACTACAAAACCGTTGCTCCTATAAAAATGATCCACGTATGTAACTTGACTAGAAAAATGTGTAGAATAACATGGTGCACTTTATTTTTTGTTTAACAACTATAAAATATGTGTATTTCAGATCCGTACCAAACTTAAAATATGCACATGGGGTCATTTCGGAAATGCTATATGTTGCTTCAGGCCTCATTTGAAATGCCTAGATGATGTAATTGTTCATGCTTCACCTCTTGCCATGATAAACAACTTTTAAAATGATTGTTTAGTTAAACAACATTAACCACATTTCTCATAATATGGAGATATATTATTTTGTTATATGCATGTTCTCCTTCTCCATTTAAAATGCTTAATTCTATCTTCACCTATGCATGACCACCCATGTTAACCAACATTTAATATTGATGAGTACCTAAACGAGGGGGAACTAAATATTTGAATGAGTTTCGTCAATATGCAACTCGTTGCATATTGAGCTTCACTTAATGTGTAGCATTTGATTGATGTGATTTTTCATGCCTTGCATATTTTAAACTTGACATGAACCATATTCGTTTGCGCATCATGTCATGCATATGTTGTGGTGTACCATGTGTTGATTGTTGTTTTCGGGTTGCTTGTTCTCGATAGAGTTCTGAAAGCATTTGGTCTATGAGGATTTGTTCGACTACGTTGGCTCGTCTTCTTCATGGATTCATTCTTCTTCCAAGCGGAATCTCAGGCAAGATGACACATTTCCCTGGATGCCACTACTATCATTGCTATGCTAATTGTCTCGCTTCCATCGTTATGTCTCGATACCTACCACTTGTTTGTCAAGCCTCCCAACATTGACATGATAAGCCTCTAACCCTCCACCTTCCTAAAAATCCATTGTTTGGCTACGTTACCGCTTGCTCAGCCCTTCTTATAGCGTTTCTAGCTGCAGGTGCAATTGCTTCCATGTGTCAACATGGACATTCTTTTGTTATTGCAATATTATTGCTATTTAACTTAATGCACATATATACTTGGTAAAGGGTGGAAGGCTTGGCCTTTTTATTGGTGTTTTGTTCCACTCTTGCCGCCCTAGTTACTTGTGAACCGGTGCTATGTTCCATAATTGAGCGCTCCTAACATGCTCGAGGTTGTTATGGGGGCCCCCTTGATTTTCGCTTTAGGATAAAACTTTTCTGGCAATGCCCAACTTTGGTACTACATTTGCCCAACATAATAATACTGACCACCTTATTAAAGCATAGAGGGTCACCCCCTCGTGGATTAATTTAACATAATACAGAGGGGCCAGTGCTACCGGTGCTGGTCCAAAACAGAGCATTGTGCGGGGCCACCCCGGGGCAACTCAGGGGATTTCTTTCAGGCCACCGTACACTAACTTATACACTGTGGCCTAAGAACGAGATATGCGGCTCCTATCGGGATTGTCAACACGTCGGGCGGCCTTGCTGGACTTGTTTTACCTTTCTCAAACGTCTTGCGCGTGGGATTTCGATGACACTTCGGGCTATCTCGAAGTTGAGATTTTCCATCGGAATTCCGCAAATACCACGGGTGATTCCACGGTTGAGGCATTCCAACGCGGCGTGTGGTTAATTTGTGATGGATCAGTTGGAGCACCCCTGTAGGGTTAAATCTTTCGGAAAGCCATGCCCGCGGTTATGTGGCAAGTTGGAAACTTTGTTTAAGACCCGGTCATAGTAAACTTGAAGTAAACTCAAATAAAATACACCAACTATGTGTGTAACCGTGACTGTCTCTTCTCGTGAGTCCTTATCAGACAGAGAACATGGTGGGGTTATGTTTGACGTAAGTAGGTGTTCGGGATCACTTATTGATCATTGCTAGTTCATGTCCATTATGCGTAGACCACCCTACTTTACTTTCTGTATTCGTAAGTTAGCCACCCAAATAAATGCTTACTCGCTTGTTGCAGCCTCACCACTTAACCATACCTCATCCATTAAGCTTTAATAGTCTTGATACCCTTGGAAATGAGATTGCTGAGTCCCTGTGGATCATAGATTACCACAACAATAGTTGCATGTATAGGTAATGTGATGATTTGACGTGAGCGCGACGCTTGTTTTGATTTGGAGTTCTTCTTCTTCATCAATCTAGGATGGGTTCTAGGCGGCAACCTGGGATAGCAAGGATGGATGCCATTTTATCGTTTGGTTTCGTCCGTAGTTGGACCCTGCTCTTTTGTATGATGTTTGAAGATGTTGTTGTATTGATGTGATATTGATGTAGATTGTGGTGAGTGTAAGCCAATTCCATATACTCATCTCTTATGTACATGTACTTGTAATGATATCCATTCTTGCAACACGACGAGATGCGCTCCTATCCCTGTCGAGGCCCTCGAGCCAAAATAAGGATAGGGTCGCATCTTGGGCATGACAGTCTCCTCAAAGGTTAAGATGAAAAAACCCGGAGTAAGCCTACAATGCAAGAGTATAATATAGATATTGGATTTGGTTAAAAAGATACCTCAACAGGCCGTTTCCAAGGAGCCAGGGAATTGGGTAAGACGGCCATGAGATCTTCAGAGCCCGCGCTCCGGGTCTGATGACGGGATTCGTGATGTTGCTTTTTCAAAAGAAATTCGGTATCTAAGTAAGCAAGAGGACGGGAAAGGGGGACTTTTCTGATGACCCACCGTGTTCTCTCTCATGGTAAGTTTTCTGAGTCAGAGGAAAGATACATTACCTTAGGGGTGTTGGCGTGACTTGCTTCCGTTTCTTCCTTTTACAATTACCGTCAATAAGTTGTATAAAGAGATGACCAAGGGAATCAAGTTCTACCTCTGAGTCGTCAAGTTCAAGCAATTCCTGAGTGCAGGTCTTCTTCTTACGACCGCGGGTTTTTCCAGCTTTAGACTTTTCTTCTTCAGAGAGGGAATATATTTTTTCTCCCACAAATCAGAATTGGCTTGTAGATAAGCCGCTGAAAGGTTAAAAGGAGCAGAGCAGAAAGATAAGACAAGAATAAATAGTTTGCTGAAAAAAGGGCTCTTACATTTGGAGCCGGGTTCTTTACGTAGAAAGGTTTTAACCCAGTCTTGTTACAAGCCTCTTGGGGTTCTCCTAGGAGTGATTTGACGGAGGTGTTGATTTCTTGTTCAGTCAGAGGGGTAGCATTGAAACAAAGAGGGTCATCCGTTGCACCCTAAATTCACACATGAGCCGGCCATGCCGGATCAGTGGCAAGATCTTCCAGGAAACCCAGCAGTAGGTTATGTCAACACCAGTCAGACCGTTCGCCATTAAAGCCCTGATCTTTGTGAAAGCCGGAGCATATTTTGCTTGCTCTCCGGCAGACATCCGGTCCGGGAGTTCAGTGGAAGTGCAAAGCCGGGTAGGGCGATAACCCGGCAATGCCTTTTCTCCTTGGGGAGAGGTGTCTCTGCAGTAGAACCAGGTCCTGTTCCAATCCTTAGGATGACTTGGCAAGATGGCTGCTGGGTAGGGAAAATCTCTCTATCTCTGGATAGAGACGCCGCCAAGTTCTAAGCTTGGTCCAGCTGCCACTTCAGTTTGGCGATTGATGTAGAAGATATCACGGAAGAAGTCCACGGACGGCTCTTCTTGCAGATATGCTTCATAGAGGACTTGAAACTGACAAGGGTTCGTAACTGAATTTGGACCTATCTCTTGAGGGTGAAGCTTGAAGAAGTGAAGGACCTCTCAGAAGAATTTTGACCCGGGTGGGCTAAAGCCTCGGAGGAGGTGATCGGTGAATACAACAACTTCCCCTTCTTGAGGGTGGGTCTAATTTCTGGCCCCGGAACCCACCAATGTATGATGTTCTGAGCCAGCAAGACGTCCGTCTCTATGAAGTCCAGCAGAAGCTGCTCAGTGACTCCGGAGCCAACCTAATCACAAGACGAGGGTGCTCTCTACATAATGGCGGGTTAAACTGTGAAAAGGTGCAGGATGTGGCCGGTTAGCAATGCCAAACAATCAAGATGACTGTGGTTAACATAATAGGTGAGGTGCTAAGCCGCCAGTACATTTTATTAGAGAGCCGACAACTCGATGGCGGTTAAGTGGGCAAGACAGTGCTACAAATATTGCTAAGGACTGACAAACAGGTTTCACATATTATAGCTATAACTACGGATCTACAGGCGAGGATAAAAAAAGTGTATTCAAGACCTAAAACGACAGTGGAAGAACAGGTGGCCAGTTCATGAAGAAGGGTGGTGTGTAGATTTATAATGAGCGGATATTGACATTCAAACGGGCGGCCGCGATGGATAAAATAACATTATGAGATTTAAGGAGGTGTTTGACAATCTACATTACGAGGAGTAATGATATGTCTCCAACGTATATATAATTTATGAAGTATTCATGCCATGTTTACAATAATTCCATATGATTTTGCTATGATTTTATTAGAACTAACCCGGATTGACGTTGTTTTCAACAGAACTACCGTGGTGTTGTTTTTGTGCAGAAATAAGAGTTCTCAGAATGAGCTGAAAATTTACGGAGAATATTTTTGGAAAATATAAAAAAAATACTTGAGCGAAGAGTCATTAGAGAGGAAGGCCAAGGAAGCCACAAGCCACAGGGGAGCGCCCACCCCCTAGGGCACGCCCCCTGGCTTGTGACTTCCTCGTGGACCCCCTAGACTTGTTTCCGCCGCCACAAACTCTTATAAATACAGAAACCCCTGAAAAGAAACCTATATCAGGAGTTCCACCGCAGTAAGCCTCCAGAGCCACGAAAAACCAATTGGGAGCCCGTTCCGGCACCCTGCCGGAGGGGGAAACCATCATCGGAGGCCATCTTCATCATCCCGGCGGTCTCCATGACGAGGAGGGAGTAGTTCACCCTCGGGGCTGAGGGTATGTACCAGTAGCTATGTGTTTGATCTCTCTCTCTCGTGTTCTTTAGATGGCACGACCTTGATGTACCGTGAGCTTTATTGAAAGAGATTGAATCATATGGAGTTTCCCCATCTCTATCTTTTTGTGATGAATTGAGTTTTCCCTTGAAGTTTTCTTATCAGATTGAGCCTTTAAGGATTTGAGAACACTTGATGTATGTCTTGCGATGGTATATCCGTGGTGACAATGGGATGTTCTATTGATCCACTTGATGTATGTTTTGGTGATCAACTTGCGGGTTTCATGACCTTGGGAATCTATGCATAGGGGTTGGCACACGTTTTTGTCTTGACTTTCCGGTAGAAACTTTGGGGCACTCTTTGAAGTTCTTTGTGTTGGATTGAACATGATGAATCTGAAATTATGTGATGCATATCGTATAATCAAGCCCATGGGTACTTGTGGTGACATTGGAGTATCTAGGTGACATTAGGGTTTTGGTTGATGTGTATCTTAAGGTGTTATTTTAGTATGAATTCTAGGACTGTTCGTGACATTTATAGGGATATCTCATAAGATTGATCAAAAAAGATAACTTTGAGGTGGTTTCGTACCCTACAATTTCTTTGTTAGTTCTCCGCTATTTGTAACTTTGGAGTGAACTCTTTGTCGCACGAGAGGTACTTACATATGATTCAACTATGTCAATAATGTTGAGAGAAATTGCACTAGTGAAAGTATGGACCCTAGGCCTTGTTTCCAAGAATTTATACAACGTTTTGGTCGCTGTTTACTATTTGTTACCTTGCTGTTTTTATATTTTCAGATTACGAAAACCTATATCTACCATCCATATTACACTTGTATCACTATCTCTTCGCCGAACTAGTGCACCTATACAATTTACCATTGTATTGGGTGTGTTGGGGACACAAGAGACTCTTGTTATTTGGTTGCAGGGTTGTTTGAGAGAGACCATCTTCATCCTACTCCTCCCACGGATTGATAAACCTTAGGTCATCCACTTGAGGGAAAATTGCCAATGTCCTACAAAACTCTGTGCTTGGAGGCCCAACACGAGTCTACAAGAAGAAGGTTGTGTAGTAGACGTCAAGCTCTTTTCTGGCGCCGTTGCCGGGGAGGTGAGTGCTTGAAGGTATATCTTTATATCTTGCAATCAACTCTTTTATTTTCTTGTTTTTCACTAGTTTGGTTTTATAAAAGAAAACTACCAAAAAATGGAATCGAGGTTGCCTCATATGCTTCATCTTTTTTATGTATTTCGTGAAAATGATGGAAAGGAAAATTATGCTCAAGTATTAGAAGAAGAAGCTATTAAAATGTTTGGCATTAAATGTTTGAGTGATGATCATGATTGCAATGTTGTTATTATGAATTCTTTGAATATCCATACTACTAATGATGATTGCACTAGTCATGATAAAAAGACTTCTTATAAGCATGTCAATTTTTGTGGAGTGCATAGAGTTTGTCAAGACATGCCTATAAGGGAAGATAGATTTTGTAAGAGTCACAAGTATTTAGAAACTAAATGGTTGCAAGAGAGGCTATATGTTTGTGTTGAAAGACTTAATATTTCTCGCCGTCCTTGTGAACTTTGCAATGAAAGTGGTCATTTTAATTTCCAATGTGAATTATTTCATGATCGAATTGTGTCCAAAAACTGTGATAACCTCATTACCCTTGAGCATCATAATGAACTTATTCTATTTTGGGGGTATGAAGAAATGAAACATAAAACTAAGGAAGTTCCAGCTTGGGCTCTCATGAAAATGATTGATTTTGACCTAAATGAAATCTATATGTATTGCGTGGTAAATTGCATTGAGAATCCTTATATTGCCAATTACTTAAAGACAAGAAAACAAATAGAATAGGAAGAGAATACTAATGAAGGGGAAGAGGTTTCCCAATATCCTCCTATTTTTTCTTATGATGAATCACGTAACGAGGAGGAGCTTTTCGTTCAACCAACCTCTTCAAAAAGAAGCTTGGAGGAATTAAATAAACCCACACATAATGTGGTGAAGAAGAAGAAACGAAGGAAAAGTAAAGGTAAAGAGGTATCTCTCCCAAATAATGTTGCTCCATTATTGATAGGCCTCATAAGAATGAATCAAAAATAGTTGTGGAAGATGATGCACTTGAGGATGATTCTGTTATGCCTATTGCTTGTTGTGATAATTATGATTGTGAATATAATGACACTTCTTATAATATGGAGAATATTTATGGCACCAACTTGGAGGATGATGATAATAATTGCTATACTATTGGTGCTATTCATACTATTAATGATGAGAGTGATTATGTTTATGATATACAAAGCCACAAGCTTGGGGATGCTATGTTTGATGAAAATGACATGTTTGAGAATTTATTTTGTGCAATTAATGTTTGTCCCAAGTTTGGGTATGCTATGCTTAATGAAGATGATCTTTTAATTCCTCCTACTTTGAATGATCAAATTTGTTATAATGATTGCATGCCTCCTATCTATGAAGATTATTGTGATGACACGTATGCTTTAAAGAGTAATGACAACCATGAAACCTATTATCATGATTTTAATATTCAATGTGGTTATGTCAATCAAGTGTCACATGATAGTTATTTTGTTGAGTTTGCTCCCACTACTTTGCATGAGAAGAATTTTGCTTGTGTGGGTAGTAATAAAAATTCTATGCTTGTAGATCATGAAAAGAATGCTTTATGTGCTGGTTATATTATGGAATTCTTCATGATGATACCGAAAATTATTATGAGGGAGGAATATATGCTTGTAGGAATTGCAATAATATCAAGTTTCCTCTCTATGTGCTCAAACTTTTGAAGTTATGCTTTTTTTTTGCCTTCCTATGCTAGATGATTCATGTTCCCATAAATTGTTTGCTCACAAAATACCTATGCATAGGAAGTGGGTTATACTTAAAGGTGCTTGTCATGTTATTCATGATGCTCTCTTGCATGTTTCACCTATTATTCCTATACGAGCATCAGTGAAATCATCATGCCTAGCTAAGAGGCATTAAAGAAAAGCGCTTGTTGGGAGACAACCCAACACTTTTACCTTTTGTTTTGATGTGTTCACATGATTAAGATACTGTAGTAATCATATTTTGTGTCTTTTATTTTTATAAAGTGCCAAGTAAAGCCTTTGTGATAGTGTGGATACTTGCTTGTTTGATTCTGTGCAAAAATAGAAAGTTCTGTGTCGAGTATATGAATTATCTGATTTTACTGGAACGTCAAAAAATTCTGAAATTTTTACACAATATTTATATGAAAATTCCTTGAGTTTTCCTAACTTTTCAGAATTTTAGAGTCAGGTAAGTTTGGTGATCGTTCATATCTTTACAGACTGTTCTATTTTTGACAGATTCTGTTTTGCTTGCATAGTTTGCTTGTTTCAATTGTTCCTATAGCTTATATTGAGTAATATAAGTGGGAATGATGGAATACAGTAGGTATCATGTGGGAACAATTATGAATCTTGTCTTGACAGTACCTAAGTGAATGATCTTTATTTATTACACTAACCCTTCTCACAAAGTTGCGTTAAGTTTTGTGTGATTAAAGTTTTCAAGTTTTGGGTGAGACACCGATATGAGAAGAATAAGAAGTGACAAGAACCTAAGATTGGGTATGCCCAAGGAACTCCAAGGTAATATTCAAGTAAGACTCAAGCGTCTAAGCTTGGGGATGCCCCAGAAGGCATCCCCTCTTTCGTCTTCAACACTATCGGCATATCTCACTTGGAGCTATATTTTTATTCGTCACATAATATGAGTTTAGCTTGGAGTGTCATTTTATTTTGTTTTTCTATGTTAGGTGTTATTTATAATCTTGTTTTTCAGTAAAAAGTTCCAAGAATTGCCTTAGGATGCTCGCATTGCATGTTTTGATGAGTGTTGTGTAAAAACAGAAACTTTGGCTGTAGTGTTTGAATTTTCCTATTTTACTGGAACGTGGAAAGTTTCTGAAATGTTTACACAGTGTTGTCATATAATGTTTTTAGAATTTCCTAAATTTTCATAATTTTGTGAGTTACATAAGTATACTATTTTCATAAATTGCTACAGACTGTTCTGTTTGGACAGATTGCTATCATAGTTTTGTTATCTACTTATTCTATAGTTTCCATAGCCTATATTGGTAGATATAAATTGTGGGAATGATAGTAAACAGTATATAATGTTTGAAAATTATTGTGCAACTTGTCTTGGCAGTACATAAAGAGTTGATTTATTATTATGAGCACTAACCTATCTCACGAGTTCTTTTCGAGTTTTGTGTGAATGAAGTTTTTGAGAATAGGTGAAACCATGATATGAGAGTATTGGAAGAGATACAAAAGCTCAAGCCTGGGGATGCCCAAGACACCCCAAGTAAATATTTCAAGAAGTCACAAGCATCTAATCTTGGGGATGCTACGCAGCCCACCTCTCTTCGTCAACTATCGGTTAGCCTATGTTGAGCCTAAATTTTTATCCGTTCACATGATATGTGCTATTCTTGGAGTGATATTTTTGTTTTGCTTGCTGTTTAAATAAAATACTCAGATCTTAAAATCTTTATTGAGAGATAGAGAGAAAGTCCTCACATAGCTACTTAATTGTTTGACTACTCATTGATGTTCACTTATATGTTTTGGAGTAGTTTTGTCTTTTGCTTTAGTGCTTCACTTATATCTTTGTAGAGCACGGCGGTGGTTTCATTTTATAGAAATTGTTGAACTCTCATGCTTCACTTATATTATTTTGAGAGTCTCTAAAACAGCATGGTAATTTTCTTAGGTTATGAATAGTCCTAATATAATGGACATCCTAGACGGATATAATAAAAACTTTCATATGATGTGCATTGAATACTATGAGAAATTTGATTCCTTGCATAAAGTTTTGAGATATAAAGATGGTGATATTAAAGTCATGCTAGTGAGTAGTTGTGAATTGGAAGAGATACTTGTGTTGAAGTTTGTGATTCCCGTAGCATGCACGTACGATGAACCGTTATGTAACGAACTCGGAGCATGATTTGTTTATTGATTGTCATCCTTCGTGTGAGGGTCGGGAGCGCGCGATGGTTAACTCCTACCAACCTCTCCCCTAGGAGCATGCGTCTAATACTTTGCTTCGATAACTAATAGACTTTTGCAATAAGTATGTGAGTTCTTTATGATTAATTTGAGTCCATGGATTATACGCACTCTCACCCTTCACCTTTGCTGGCCTATCTAGTACCACGCAACTTTCGCCAGTGCGATAAACCCACCATATATTATTCCTCAAAAAAGCCACCATACCTACCTATTATGGCATTTCCATAGCCATTCCGAGATATATTGCTATGCAACTTCCACCGTTCCATTTATGACATGCATCATCATTGTCATATTGCTTTGCATGATTGTAAGATAGCTAGCATGATGTTTTCATGGCTTGTCCGTTTTTTGATGTCATTTTATATGCTAGATCATTGCATATCCTGGTACACCATCGGAGGCATTCATATAGAGTCATATTTTGAGTATCGAGTTGTAATTTGAGTTGTAAGTAAATAAAAGTGTGATGATCATCATTATTAGAGCAATGTCCCATGTGAGGAAAGGATGATGGAAGCTAGGATTCCCTCACAAGTTGGGATGACTCTATGGACTTTAAAAAAAAATAAAAGATGCCAGAGAAGCCCAAATAAATAAATAAAAAGAGGCCAAAGACGCCCACCAAAAAAATGAAAAAGGGGAAATAAAAAAAGGGACGAGAGAAAAGAGAGAAGGGGCAATGCTACTATCCTTTACCACACTTGTGCTTCAGAGTAGCACCATGTTTTTCATATAGAGAGTCTCCTATATTGTCACTTTCATATACTAGTGGGAATTTTTCATTATAGAATTTGGCTTGTATGTTCCAATGATGGGCTTCCTCAAATTACCCTAGGTCTTCGTGAGCAAGCGAGTTTGATGCACACCCACGTAGTTTATTTTTGAGCTTTCATACACTTCTAGCTCTAGTGCATCCGTTGCATGGAAATCCCTACTCACTCACATTGATATCTATTAATGGTCATCTCCATAGCCCGTTGATACGCCTAGTTGATGTGAGACTATCTTCTCCTTTTCTTCACAACCTTCACCATATTCTATTCCACCTATAGTGATATATCCATGGCTCACGCTTATGTATTGCATAAGAGTTGAAAAGGTTTGAGAACACAAAAGGTGTCAAACAATTGCTTGACTTGTCATCGGGGTTGTGCATGATATAAATACTTTGTGTGGGGAAGATGGAGCATAGCCAGACCATATGATTTTGTAGGGATAACTTTCTTTTGCCATGTTATTTTGAAGAGACACGATTGCTTTGTTGGTATGCTTGAAATATTACTGTTTTTATGCCAACATGAAGATTTTGTTTTGAGTCTTATTGTCGTCGTTTTCTCACGACAGATGCCATAAGGTGGCTTATCGGTGGTGTTGGGGCCATAGGACGCCGATGGGCTCCGGGTGCGAGATTGGGTACAAGAAGGTGGAGACACGCGATGTACCCAGGTTCGGGGCCCTCCGTGGGAGCAAATGCCCCTAGTCCTGCTTCGATTCGTTGGATGGGTGGATAAGTATACAGAGGTGCTCCTAGAGCTGTGTTCGGAGGAGGAAGAAAGGAGCAGTCGGCTCGTCTCCCTCTGCTACTGGGAAAGGTATGAGAGCTCCCTATGTGTGTGTTCTCGATCGGGGGTTCTGTCCCCATTGCATGGGGGCTCGGAGGTTTTTATAGGCCAACCCCCCGGCTCTTACAATATGATTTAGGTACGAGGGTGGAGGGACCCGGCTGGCAGCCTCTCCGCCTAGCCAGGGGGTCCCGCGGCTTGTATCGTCTCGTCGTGGGCGGGGCCTGCCGACCGAGCGGTTCCATCCCTACTGGGACCCGCCGACGGGCGCCGCAATTGGCCCTCCCCCACCTGCCTTGGCACGGGCCACCCGAGGAGGCGTCGTTTAGCGCTAGCCGACTGAGGTCGTTGGTACGGCCGGCGGCACTGTAGCCACGCCGGGGCAGGCACTCGAGTGGTGGAGGCGTGCTGGAACTATTCCCCATCCGGCAGCGCTCACTGAGGTCAGTGGGCTGGACGGATGGACTGTAGCCATGCGGGACGGCGCGTCAGCGACCATTGTGGCCACAGGGTCGCTCGCCCCGCCAGTCACGTTGCGCTGCCATATCTGCGGACAGGGAGACGGGACAGGGCGTGTTCGTCCCCAAGTCAATGGACAGCCTGGCTCATGGGCGGCCGACTGCTTGGCCAGCCGGGCAGGAGCCTTCCCGGCCGCTAGACCAGCCGAGCGAAACGCCAGCCGGAGATGGCTCGTGTGGCGTGTCCCCAGCCGGCCTCATCGAGCCGGCCGATTGGTTTTTCTTCGAAGCGGAGAGGGGAGGACCCTATTGCCTTGGCCTACCTGGGGATATAAACCCCGTCAGTAGCCTCCGAAGCCAGTGGGGGCGCACGTCCGACGGATGGTGGGGTGCCGGCGGCTTCCCCCTAGCCTATCCCACCTCCGGCTCGAAGGCGAAGGGGCAGCCGGGCCAGCTGCAGGACCCGACGCCTCGGGTTCTGGCGCGTCGCTCCGGGGCACACGCTGGCACGCGACTTGCCATGCGGTGCGTAATGATGCGCTGGGCCCCGCACACGCAGGGAGACGGGATGTCGCCCAGGCCTAGTTAGGTAGGGGCCAGGTGTAGCCCGGTAGCCTTGGGGCCAGGGCCGGATCCCCTGCGCCCCGATATGGCCGTTACGGCCCGAAGCGACCCACTCGCGCGGGATTTCCGGGGAACATGGGCACAGACGATCCCACGTCCCCGGTCGTGTCCTCCCCTATAAAGGGGAGGGAAGGGCAGGGGGCGGAGGTACCCGCGCCCCACTTGCCCCCTTGCAGCCCTTCTCTACATTGCTCCTCGCCTCTCCTCATGCTGCCGCGCTCGAGCCCGCGCACGCGCCCGCACGCTGCCCCACCGCTGAGATGGCCGACGGACGCGGCGGCAATTGGGGAGGATCCTTCGTTACTGATGCCGATATCGAGGAGTTGTGCAAAGCGCGGATGCTGCCACCGCCTGAGTGGGTGGCCGCCCGTGCATCGGGCGGCGAGCTGGTGTCGGCGCCGCAGCCAGGGGAACGGGTAGTGTTCCTCTGGCACTTCTCCTGGGGCTTCGCGCTCCCGGTGAGCAACTTCTTCCGCCTCCTCCTTGAAACCCTTGACCTTCAACCCCACAATCCCAATGCCATCTTGTATCTCTCTGCCTTCGTGGCATTGTGTGAGGGGTATCTGGGAGTTCTTCCTTTTCTTGGCCTCTTCAACGTGCTTTTCTATCTCAAGCCGTTGATCAACAACGCGTGCGGGGGCATCGTAGTGTGCTGCCGCGGTGTTGCCCGCTTCCCTCCCCTTTCTTTGATTGACTCCGTCAAGGGGTGGCACCGCACATTCTTCTACGTGCGGAACGTCAACCCGGTGACAGACTACATCGGGCTGCCGCCGTTCGAGGACCGCCAGTCGTCCCAGCAGAACCGACCGGCGTCGGCCCCGCGCGGCGTCGCTCTGGAGGAGCTGGGCCGGCTCGGGGAGTTGAAGAGCTCTGAGGGGCTGGTTGCCTCCGACCTGGTGGCGGCCTTCATATCGCGCCGGGTGTCACCTCTTCAGATGAGGCCGCATCGTATCTGTGACATGTCAGGCCGGCATGACCCCTGTCGGCAGTCCACCGTAGAGCTGACGCCGGCTCAGGTGGCGAAGCGGGTGAACACCCTCATGATGTTCAAGCTGAAGCTTGCCTCGTGGTCGTTCGGCATGGAGCCGTATGACTGCGTCAACCGCCCCCTGGTAAGTCTTCTTGTAGGGGTTTGTCTTTTGCTTGATATCCCCAGCTGGCAGCCGGTGGGAGAACTTATGATGGGGTGCTGACCGTAGCGACTGGTGCGACAGAACGCCCCAGACGGCCCGGATCCACAAATCTTCGAGGCGGAGCCGGTGGACTCCGACTCCCGGGACTTCCTGACGGGGGGTCCCGCGGAAGAGGGTGTGGACTCCTCCGGGGAGGCCGACGAGCCGGCGGGGCCGCGAGGCGGCGCTCCCAGCGGAGCCAGAGGGCCCGGAGCGGCCGGAGGGTTCGGAGCGGCTGGGGGACCCGGCGGAGCAGGTGAGTTCCCACTTGGTCCCACCATCCGCGATTGGACGGACGGACGACGACGACGATGATGATGAGCTGATGATCCTCGATGGACCTCCTCCTACAGCGCGCCTGGACCGGAGGAGCGAGGAGCGCCCGCTTTGAGGCCCGGCCGCCGAGCCGGCCGGCAGGGAAAAAAGGCCGGCCCAGGAGGGGTCGGTGGCTCCACCGCCCGACCCGAAGCGGGTGAAGGTGGCCACGCGGAAGCCGCCGCCTCGCGCCAAGCGGGCCCTGCCCCTCGTCGTCGCGTAAGTCCTCTGCGCTTCTTCCCTTGTTTTTTTTCCTATTTTCGTCTTACGAGCCGGTCGATGATCGGGGTTTGGATGCCGCAGTGACCCCATCGAGCTCCGAGAGGAGGGGGCGCCCGATGAGCAGGCGGCCGCCGCCAGCCGACTGGCCTGCGAGCATGCGACCACCCAGAGGGAGGAGAAGAGGAGGCTCGCGGAGCTACGAGCCTCCCGGTCCGGCACGCGGGGAGGGGCCGCATGCTCCGGGACTTCAAGCGGTCGGCGGTGCAGAGGGGCAACCGAGCCGCCGCGGGCCTCGGACTCAGCGGCGGAGTCCACCCACATGTCAAGACCCCCCCTCCAGCGAGCCGCAAGACGCGCCCATGGATCTACCGCCGCCCCTGCCCGCACGGGAGACGGTGACGGAGCCGGCCCCCGAGGCGGCTCGGCATGGAGTGTCGGAGGTGACCTCGCCAGCTCCCGAGCCGGCCCGGGAGGAGGTGATCCCGCCGGCTCCGGATGCGACGCCGGAGGCGCCGTCGGAGGCGGTCATTATGGAGGTGGAGCGGCCCTCCGGTGCGACTGACGTGCCGGAGCAGCCAAGAGGTGAGGTGGTGACGGCGCCCAGCGGGGGGCCGACGGGAGGCGACTCCCGGTCCCTCGCCGTTATCAACCCGCCCCAGCAGCCTGAGCCACGGCGAGCCCGGGTGGTAGCAGCGGCCATGCTCGGCAAATCCTGCGGTCGATGCAGGAGGTCAGCCGGGACTGGGAGGCACTGACGAACGTGCCGGCCCTACCGGCGCCTCCGGCAGGCAGCCCGGTCCCCTCCTTTGGGGATCCGGGGAGTGTCCTGGACCGGTGCTGGCAGGAGCTGGCCCGGTTCGCGGAGGTAGCAGACACCGCCCTTCGCCGTGCTGAGGTAAGCTTCTCCTTCCGTCTTTAGTATTTTTAGTGACGGCGCGCAAGCGCACTCACTGGGTGTAGCCCCTGAGATGCGGGCCGGCTAACCGACTGACGGGCGGCCAGGCCGGATCTCCTTTGAGCACGTTTTTGACGTTCTCCCCCTTTTGCAATAGGAGGGAGTCTCCCTACGGCAGAAGCTCTTTGCGGAGGCGGTCGCCATCCACGACCGCGGCAAGTACGGCTTCTACCGTCTGGAGGAGGAGTTGGCCTGTGTGCAAGGTGAGTTGCATTTTGCGGGTGGAGGCGTGTAGCCCCCGGGAGTCGGCGGCTTTACGCCTGTTTTACTGATGTTATCATTGTTACGCAGGCGAGCTGGCCGCCTTTTGGGAGGAAAAGACCGGGCCTGCCGCCGAGCGGAACCAGCTGGCGCGGGATGTCCAGGCGGCCGCGCAGGAGACGGACCGGCTGGCCGCATTGCTGGTTGATGGCGAGGCGGTCCGCGACCTGCTCAAGGACGAGGTGGCGAAGGAGGTGGTGGCCCAGTAGGCGGCCGTCAAGGAGGCGGCTGATGCCACCTTGAGGACTGCCGCCCTCTAAGGCGAGGTGACCCGCCTCGATAAGTCGCTCGAGGAGGCCAAGGGCTCTCTTCCCGCCTCGAAAGCGGCTCGGGTGGCCGAGTGGGCGGTGGCGCTCAACTTCGCCATTAGTGTGGATGATGCGATCGAAGGTAAGCACTTGTTTCTTTTTTTTCGATTGGTTGCCTTCTGCTTGCCGTCTCTTTGTGCTTCATCTGGTTTTCCTTCTCTTCTTCCCTTCTGTCCCTCAGTGCAGTTCCCGGAGACCCACCGCCGCGCCGCGCGGGCCGTTGAGGAGCACCAGGAGCACCTTCGGGGGTACGACTGCTCCATTGATGAGCATGCCCCATGGGATGTGGACAAGATCGGCCTCGTCGTCGAGATGCGGATGACCCATCTCGAGCGGAGCATGGAGCGGCTCAAGACTGCCGGCAAGGAGGTCATCGCCGCGTCATGGCCGGGCCACAGAGGAGCTCCGATGCATCGCGTGGCGCTGTGGCTTGAGCATGCCGTATCCCGCCTCGAGGCCTGGAAAGTCTCGGCTGCCCGAGCCGGAGCGCAGATGGCGCTTCGGTTCGTCACTTCATGGTACCGGGGGGTGGACCTCGCCCGGCTAGCGACAATGCAGGACGTGCCGGCCACGGAGCGGGAGGCTCGCGAGCCGGCCCTTGTCTTGCGGGCGAACGAGCTCGCATCGTAAGTCGACGTGGATGAGTTCCTGTCGCCCCTTGGAGAAGACGGCGAGCCATTGCCCGAGGACTCCTTCGGCATCCCCCAGGGCCCGGACGACGCCGAAGTTGCCGACGAGAGCACCAACTCGAGCAGCGAGACGACAAAGACTGAGGAGGCCGCTGCGAAGGGCAAGGCGGCCAACCCGAAGGCCACGAGCACCTCCGGGATGAGGACCGAGACGCCTCTCAACGTGTCGGCTGGTGACGCACCGGCTGGCGACGCGCCGGTGGCTTGAGCCCTCGGGCATCTTCCTGTTTTGCTCTTTCTTTTTCTTCTTTCCTGCACTTTGAACTTGGATTCGATCCACCCACTTGGGGTGTGTATGTAATGAATTGAACGCCGGCCGTGGGCCGTTTTGCTTTACGTTATGAATACTTTGTGTTTTATGCCTTATGAATCTTGCCGCCTCCAGCTTACCCCCTTTTCACCCGCCATGCCCCTTTGCACTTCTACTCCGTTTCCCCTTTGGCCTCAGCCCGGCCAGCCCGACAGTCGGGAGCCGGTCTATGGCTGGGTCGAGGCGTCCGCCTCGAGGGAGCCATTTCAAAACTTAGGAATCGCAGAGGTTTTTTGGGGGTAAGTGAAGCGGCTAGAGACGCGGCAAGGGTCTGGCTGGGCCTAGAAAAGATCCCTTCCCGTTTCGACCTTTGGTGCGAGTCGAACCTTGCCGCCGTGAGGCCCCGTCAGCCGGACAGCCGGGTGCCAGTCTGTAGCTGGTAAGGGTGGGGAGGCTTGGCCGACTCACATTTACTTAGTCTTTTCTGCGGAGAGACACTTCTGGGTCCAGCCGGCTAGCCCCCGGGCCCGGGAGCCGGACCGGGGAGCCGGTGAGTGTGGAAAGCTTTGAGATAAACGAAACGGGGCACGCCCCAAGAGCCGGCTTGGGACGCCCATTGCATTCATAAGCCCAAAAGGACAGGGATACATACATACGTTGGTTTTTCCTTAGCAGTAAAACGGGCGCAGGAGTGCCGCGTTCCATGGACACTCTGTTTCTTCGCTGGAGGCGTCTCTCTTGCGCTTCTGTGGCTTCTGGGCGTCTATTAGATAGTATGCATTGTTGTGTAGCGCCTTGCTGACGATGAACGGGCCCTCCCATGGGGAGGACAACTTGTGCTGACCGGCGGTTCATTGGATCCGTCTGAGGGCCAGGTCCCCCTCGCGGAATGAGAGCGTCCGGATCCTCTTGTTGTGATAATGCCGGAGCTTCTATTGGTAGATTGCCGTCCGGCTCAAGGCTAGCTCGCGAGCCTCCTCGAGAAGGTCGACGCCGTCTTCTCTTGCTTCCTTGGCGTCCTTCTCTGTGTATAGGGCGACCCGAGGCGAGTCAAATTCGATGTCGGTGGGGATGATCTCCTCGGACCCATACACGAGAAAGAACGGGGTGTATCTGGTTGAACGGTTAGGGGTGGTCCTGAGACTCCAAAGGACGGCCGGCAGCTCGTTGATCCAGCAGCCGACCGACCTGACCAGCGGAGTCACGAGCCGGGGCTTGATGCCGGATAGGATGAGGCCGTTTGCCCTCTTGACCTGGCCATTTGATTACGGATGAGCAACGGAGGCCAGGTCGAGCCAGGTCCCTTGCATGGAGTAGAAACGCGCGAGCGCGCGTTTGGCAAAGTTGGTGCCGTTGTCGGTGATGATGTTGTGGGGGACGTCATAGCGTACTGTAATGTCGTCGATGAACCGGATGACCATGGGGCTGTCCAGCTTCTGGACGGGCCGTGCTTCAATCCACTTGGTGAATTTGTCCATGGCCACCAGCAAGTGCGTCATGCCGCCTCGAGCGGTTTTGAAGGGGCCCGCCATGTCTAGCCCCCAAACGGCAAAGGGCCACGAGAGGGGGATGGTTGGGAGGGTTGTTGCCGGCAGGTGGCTTTGCGTGCTGAAGCGTTGGCAGCCCTCGCACTCGTCGACCAATTTCCTGGCCGCCTCAAGAGCCGTGGGCCAATAGAAGCCGTGGCGGAAAGCCTTGGCCACCAGGGTCTGGGAGGCGGCGTGGTGCCCGCACTCGCCCTGGTGGATGTCGAGGAGGATCTCTTGGCCTTTTTCCGGTTCGACACACCGCTGGAAGACGCCGGTGGTGCTGCGGTGGACGAGCTCGTTGTTGATGATGCTATAAGCCGAGGCCCGGCGCTGGATCTGCCTAGCCAGAGCCTCGTCCGGAGGCAGCTCGCCTTGGAAAAGGAATGCCAAGATGGGCCGGGCCCATGAGGGGTCTGGTTAGCCCCCGGGCCTGGCTCGCCGGCCCCTAGAGCCGGCTGGTCGATGACCATCATGACGACCACGTCGTCGGGTTCGTCCGCTCCGGGTGTCGCCGGTTCGATCGCGGCCGGCTGGGAAACCGGCAGTTCGAGAGCCGAAGATGGAGTTGCTAGGGAGGCGGCCGGTGCGTGATGGGCCGGCAGCGCTTGCCGGCACGAAGATTGACTTCGACTCTAGGGAGGGCTTGACCGATGGCTTGAGCAGCCGCTCGAGAGAGACGCCGGCTGGGATGGCCTGCCGGGTGGAGCCGATTTTTGCCAATGCGTTTGCCGCCTCGTTATCTGCTCGGGGGATATGGTGGAACTCGCAGCCCTCGAAGGAGCCGGTGAGTTGTTGCATGAGGAAACGGTAGCTGGCCATGTTGGCATCCTTGGCGTCCCATTCGCCAGAAACTTACAGCACTACGAGGTCGGAGTCGCCGAAGCAGAGGATGCACCTGACGCCGATCTCCTTGGCGAGCCGGAGGCCATGGACGATGGCCTCGTACTCCGCCACGTTGTTGGAGGCGGCGAAGTGGATCTAGAGGGCGTACTTGAGTTGATCACCTTTTGGGGTGGAGAGGACTATGCCGGCACCCAGGCCGGTCCTCATCTTCGAGCCATCGAAGTGCATTCGCCAATGCGTGGAGTCCGGGGGAGGCAGGACGAACTCTGTCTCTGCCTAGTCGACGAGGAAATCCGCCAATGCTTGTGACTTGAAGGCGGTTCTTGGCTCGTACCGGATCTCATGATCGGCGAGGGCGATCACCCACTTGGCAATCCTGCCGGTGGAGTCCCGACCACTCATGATCTCGTTGAGCAGGGTTGTGCTCACCACGGTGATGGTGTGCTCTTGGAAGTATTGTTTGATCTTCTTGGCAGCAAAGTATATGTCGTAACACATCTTCTGGTAGTGGGGGTAGTTGTGCTTGGACGCGAAGAGGACCTCGCTGAGGTAGTAGACGGGCCGCTGGACCGGCAGGGCCTTGCCCTTCTCCGGCCGTTCGACCACCAGCACGACGCTGATAACCTGGGTCGTCGCGGCGATGTACGCGAGCAGTGGTTCCTTCTCAGCCGGCGCAGCTAAGATTGGCGCGTGGGTGAGAGCCTTCTTGAGGCCGCAGAAGGCCTCGTCCGCCTCGTCAGGCCAGTCGAAGGTGCCCGGCTTCTTGGTTTGACCCGGCTCGATGAGAGCCGTCTTGCGAAGGAGCCCGTAGAGGGGCAGAGCCTTCTCCCCCAGCCGGTTGATGAACCGGCTGAGCGAGGCAAGGCCGCCGGTGAACTTCTGGACATCACGGAGCCGGGTCGACTTTGGCACGCGCTCGATCGCACGGATCTTCTCGGGGTTAGCTTCGATGCTGCGGGCGGACACGAAGAAACCCAAGAGTTGACCGGCGGGAATGCCGAAGACACATTTCTCCGGGTTGAGCTTGACCTTGTATTCGCACAAGTTCGTGAAGGTCTCCCGGAGGTCGTCGAGTAGGCTGAGGTGCTTCTTGGTTTTGACGACGATGTCGTCGACGTAGACATGGACGTTCCTGCCTATCTGAGGCTGGAGGCACTTTTGCATGCACCGTTGGAAGGTGGCGCCTGCGTTCTTCAGGCCGAAGGACATGGTGATGTAGCAGTACGCCCCAAAGGGCGTGATGAAGGAGGTCTTGGGCCGGTCTTCCGGGTCTAGCTTGATTTGGTGGTAGCCGGAATAGGCGTCCAAGAAGGACAGCAAGTCGCAGCCGGCCGTGGAGTCGATAACTTGATCGATCCATGACAGGGCGAATGGGTCCTTGGGACATGCCTTGTTTAGGCTGGTGTAGTCGATACACATGCGCCAGGTCTTGTTCTTCTTCAGCACCAGGACTGGGTTGGCCAGCCAGTCTGGGTGGAACACTTCCATGATGAACCCGGCCGTGAGCAGCCGGGTGATCTATTCTCGTATAGTGCGTCGCTTCTCCTCGGAGAAGCGGCGTAGGGGTTGCTTGACCGGCTTGACGTCTGGCTGGAAGTATAGTTTGTGCTCGGTGAACTTCCTCGGAAAACTCGGCATGTCCTTGGGGACCACGCGAAGATGTCCCGATTCTCACGGAGGAAGTCGACGAGCTCGCCTTCCTATTTGCTGTTAAGGCGGGAGCCGATCGTGACGCACTGAGCCGGGTTGGCCGTGTCGAGTGGGATTTTCTTGGTGTCCTTGGATGGCTGGAAGGAGGCCTTGCCGGTGGATTGCCAGGGAGGAGCCGGCATGGCCGGCTGGCTGGCGTCAAGGGCCACGAGCTGGTCGAGTTGCCGCTTCTCCTCAGCGATTTCCAAGGCCTCGGCCAGCCGGCTACCCTCTCGAGCGCATTCGAGCGACATCTTGTAGTCGCCCTTGACGGTAATGATTCCCTTGGGGCCCCGCATCTTGAGCTTGAGGTAGGCATAGTGCGGGACCGCCATGAAGCTGACTAGAGCCGGCCGACCCAACAACGCGTGGTAGGGGTTTGCGAGGTCCATGACCTCGAACAGTACTGGCTCACGGCGGAAGTGGCCAGGTCCGCCGAAGAGGACGTCGAGCGTGATCTTGCCTACAGGGGAGCAAGACTTTCCAGGCACGATGCCGTGGAAAACCGTCCGGCTCGCCTATAGGTCTTCTATCTTTAGCCCCAGCTTGTGCATCGTGTCGAGGTAGAGGATATTGATGCTGATGCCACCATCTATCAGCACCCGCGTAAAGCGGCAGGCTCGATCCTTGGTGGCGATGGTGGGGTCGAGGACCAAGGCGTAGCTGCCGGGATTCGGCATCACCGCGGGATGGTCGGCCTGGCTCCACGTGACTGGCTTCTCCGACCAGTGCATGAACTGGGGAGTTGCCGGCATGGTGGTGTTCACTTCACGGCGGAGCCGGCGCTCCGCGTGCTTGCCCGTCTCTTCACTGGTGAAGACGACGTAGCAACCGTCTTGGTTGGGGTACTGGTCGACTAGGCAACCGTCGTTTGGGGCCATTGCCGGCGCCGGGGCGGCAGCTAGGACCGGGGCCGGCGCACGGGCTGGCGGCGCGGGAGGAGCCGAAAGGCCGTCCCCCTGGGCCAATCATTGTGAGAAGCTGCACTGCCAGAGCGTGTGCGTGGAGGGTTTGGCCCCCGAGTGATTCTTGCATGGAAGATCGAGCATTTGCTCAAAGGTGAGCTTTGGCTGCCAGGCAGCCTTGCCGGTGCGCTGGCGCTGGTTGGAAGGCTGGGCAGCCGGCTCCTGATCCTCGACAGTGTTGAGCTGCCGGCTCCCGTAGCGGGGATCCGGCTGGTCGTTCTTGCGCTTGTTGCTCTGCGGCTGCCGGTTGTCGACAGCCGGCCGCAGCCGTGGCCGGCGTCGTTGTCGCCTTGGTCGGCAGGGTCGTCTTGACCCGGATGGCCGAGTTGGCTGTGGCGTATTTGTCAGCCTTGGTCATGAGTTCGGCCAGCGTGGCCGGCTCGGAGCACAGAAGCTTGTGTTTGAGAGGGGTGCCGTCCCGGCAACCCTCGATGAAGTATTGCACGGCTTGCACCTCATGCACTCCCCCGCAGGAGTTGTGGAGCTCGGTCCACCGGGTGAGGTAGTCGCGGAGGGATTCGTCCGACCCCTGAACGCACATAGCAAGTTCACAGGGCCGGCCGGGCCGCTTGTAGGTGCCGATGAAGTTGCGGAAGAAGGCCTCCTCGAAGTCCGTCCACGTGTTGATGCTGCTGGCCGCCAGGCTGTTGAGCCAGGTGCGGGCCGAGCCGATGAGCATGAGGGGGGTGTAGTGGACGGCCACGCGTTTGTTTCCTGTGGCGATGCCCACTGCGGTGGTGTAGTCGATCAGCCAGTCTTCTAGCTTGGCGGCCCCGTTGTACTTCGGGGTGTCCCTAGGGAGCATGAAGCCCTTCGGGAATGGCTCTGTATGGATCCGGGGGCCTAAGAAAGCCGGGCCGATTGAGCCCTCCTCTTCGAGGAGGGCGGATTGTGCGAGTTGGTCGATGCGGTTGCGAGCATAGTCCTTGCTATGGGGGACGCGTGGGCCGAGCCGGGCTGAGAGCTTGGGGCGGATGGTGGGCGGCGTTGATTGCCGCGACCCGCGTTGCGGGGGTGGTGTGTGCCCCCGGCTGCGCCGGCTGCCGGATGTCGGCGTTTCACGGTAGCGGCCGCTATGTGGCGGCTCGTTGGTGCGTCGGCTTCTCACTCCTCGGTGGCTGAGAGGGCCGAGGGTCGTGCTTTTCGACCCGACGACCGGAGATACGAGGGGAACAGGAGTACTGCGCCGCCTGGCGGCCGGCAGTTCCCGTGCCCTTGCGCTCGGGCCAGGGGTCTTGAGCGGCGGTGCCGCTTGGCGCGAGCTGATGCTGCTATGCGTCAGCAGCATCGATTAAGCTCCTTGATGTGGCACTCGTGGGCGGCACGCTCTTCGCCCTCCAAGGTGTCCAGTTCCTCGTAGGCCACCTTTAGGGCCCACAGGTTAGCTGCGGGGGTGTCGTAGACGGGCATTTTGCTGCCGAGGATTTCGGCGACCATGCGGCCGCAGTCGTGCACGGCCCCACGCTGGCTGGGCTCGGCGCCAGCCGGGGTAAGGCCGTAAGCGAAGGCGTATTCCCGCTGTGCCGTTTCCATGCGGAGGCGCGTGGCGGCGAGGGCGGTGGCATCCTCGAAGAGGATGCGATGAGCCGCCTCGAGGTCGGCCGCGGCGGTATCGGGGTTTGCCGTCGGGGAGATCGGGGTGCTCAAGCCCCGGAGGGCCGCACCGACCAGGTCAGACTGCCGACGTGGGCGGCGGCGGCGGTGGCCGTTACCCGCGCCCGTTCGGAGGCGGTGGAGGAGGTGATGGCCATCACCCCCTCACGGGCGTGGGACCCGCTGGGGCGGGCTACAGCGAGTACACCCACGGCTGTGGGCGGGCCGACGCAGACGAGTACCTCCACGGGGTACTCACCCGCGGCCGGAGCCTCGGCAAGGCTGAGCCTGCCAAAGTGCTCGGTGAGTGCATCGATGTCGGCCGCTAGGCCGTCAGAGTCGCCCGCAGGGCGTGCCACAACAAACCCCACGAGCCCCCCATGGTTTCGCCAGGCCGAGCGGCGGTGGCGGGGAATGGCGAGAGGTCCCGCCCGGAGCATGAACCCAAACGATGCCACGGATGGCCCCACGATGGGCGCCAACTGTCGTCGTTTTCTCACGACAGATGCCATAGGGTGGCTTATCGGTGGTGTTGGGGCCATAGGACGCCGATGGGCTCCGGGTGCGAGATTGGGTACAAGAAGGTGGAGACACGCGATGTACCCAGGTTCGGGGCCCTCCGTGGGAGGTAATGCCCCTAGTCCTGCTTGGATTCGTTGGATGGGTGGATAAGTATACAGAGGTGCTCCTAGAGCTGTGTTCGGAGGAGGAAGAAAGGAGCAGCCGGCTCGTCTCCCTCTGCTACTGGGAAGGGTATGAGAGCTCCCTATGTGTGTGTTCTCGATCGGGGGTTCCATCCCCATTGCATGAGGGGCTCGGGGGGTTTTATAGGCCAACCCCCCGGCTCTTACAATATGATTTAGGTACGAGGGTGGAGGGACCCGGCTGGCAGCCTCTCTGCCTGGCCAGGGGTCCCAGGGCTTGTATCGTCTCGTCGTGGGCGGGGCCCTCCAGCCGAGCGGTTCCATCCCTGTTGGGACCCACCGACGGGCGCCGCGATTGGCCCTTCCCCACCTGCCCCGGCATGGGCCGCCCGGGGAGGCGTCGTTTAGTGCCAGCCGGCCGAGGTCGTCGGTACGGCCGGCGGCACTGTAGCCACGCCGGGGCAGGCACTCGAGTGGCAGAGGCGAGCTGGAACTGTTCCCCGTCCGGTCGCGCTCACTGAGGTCAGCGGGCTGGACGGATGGACTATAGCCATGCGGGACGGCGCGTCAGCGACCACTGTGGACACAGGGTCGCTCACCCTGCCAGTCACGTTGCACTGCCGTACCTGCAGGCAGGGAGACGGGACAGGGCATGTCCATCCCCAAGTCAATGGACAGCCTGGCTCGTGGGCAGCCGGCTGCTTGGCCAGCCGGGCGGGAGCTCGCCCGACCGCTAGACCAGCCGGGCGAAACGCTAACCGGAGACGGCTCGCGTGGCGTGTCCCCAGCCGGCCTCGTCGAGCCGGCCGATTGGTTTTTCTTCGAAGCGGAAAGGGGAGGACCCCATTGCCTTGGCCTACCCAGGGATATAAACCCCGTCACTTACGGATCTGAACATTCTTGCCACGATAAAGAAGATTGCATTGGTAAATATGTTAGGCAACATTCACACTTCATAAATTATTTCCTTTATCATTTACCTACTTGAGGACGAGCAGGAATTAAGCTTGGGGATGCTGATACGTCTCCAATGTATCTATAATTTATGAAGTATTCATACCATGTTTACAATAATTCTATATGATTTTGGTATGATTTTATTAGAACTAACCCGGACTGACACTGTTTTCAGCAGAACTACCATGGTGTTGTTTTTGTGTAGAAATAAGAGTTCTCGGAATGAGCTGAAAGTTATGGAGAATATTTTTGGAAAATATAAAAAATACTGGAGAGAAGAGGCATCAGAGAGGAAGGCCGAGAAAGCCACAAGCCACAAGGGCGCGCCCCTTGGCTTGTGACTTCCTCGTGGACTCCCTGGACTTGTTTCCGCCGCCACAAACTCTTATAAATACGGAAACCCCCAAAAAGAAACCTAGATCAGGAGTTTCGCTGCCGCAAGCCTCCAAAGCCACAAAAAACCAATCAGGAGCCCGTTCCGGCACCCTGTCGGAGGGGGAAACCATCACCGGAGGCCATCTTCATCATCCCGGCGGTCTCCATGACAAGGAGGGAGTAATTCACCCTCGGGGCTGAGGGTATGTACCATTAGCTATGTGTTTGATCTCTCTCTCTCTCTCTCGTGTTCTTGAGATGGCATGATCTTGATGTACCACGAGCTTTATTGATATAGATTGAATCATATGGAGTTTTCCCCTCTCTATATTCTTGTGATGAATTGAGTCTTTAAGGATTTGAGAACACTTGATGTATGTCTTGCGATGGGATATCCGCGGTGACAATGGGATGTTCTATTGATCCACTTGATGTATGTTTTGGTGATCAACCTGCAGGTTCCGTGACCTTGGGTATCTATGCATAGGGGTTGGCACACGTTTTTGTCTTGACTTTCCGATAGAAACTTTGGGGCACTCTTTGAAGTTCTTTGTGTTGGATTGAACATGATGGATCTGAAATTATGTGATGCATATCGTATAATCAAGCCCATGGGTACTTGTGGTGACATTGGAGTATCTAGGTGACATTAGGGTTTTGGTTGATGTGTATCTTAAGGTGTTATTTTAGTACGAACTCTAGGGCTGTTCGTGACACTTATAGGGATAGCTCATAAGATTGATCAGAAAACATAACTTTGAGGTTGTTTCATACCCTACAATAATTTCTTCGTTAGTTCTCCGCTATTTGTGACTTTGGAGTGAACTCTTTGTCGCACGAGAGGTACTTACATATGATTCAACTATGTCAATAATGTTGAGAGAAATTGCACTAGTGAAAGTATGGACCCTAGGACTTGTTTCCAAGCATTTATACAATGTTTTGCTCGCTGTTTACTATTTTTTACCTTGCTGTTTTTATATTTTCAGATTACGAAAACCTATATCTACCATCCATATTACACTTGTATAACCATCTCTTCGCCGAACTAGTGCACCTATACAATTTACCATTGTATTGGGTGTGTTGGGGACACAAGAGACTCTTGTTATTTGGTTGCAGGGTTGTTTGAGAGAGACCATCTTCATCCTACACCTCCCACGGATTGATAAACCTTAGGTCATCCACTTGAGGGAAAATTGCCACTGTCCTACAAAACTCTACGCTTGGAGGCCCAACACGGGTCTACAAGAATAAGATTGTGTTGTGGACATCAAGTAATCTGACGAACAACGAAGAGCATTAATGGAAACCTGATGAACTCGGGGGGATTCTAAGCGAGGTGGCCACATATTCAACAAGGGTTGAGAGGAGTACCTTGCGGATGTGTACGCACGGACGAAATTCTGGACTAAATCAGGTTGATGCAGCGGCCGACGTTGAGGATGACGGTGAGATCTGGTCGGTGCTGCGGAGCTCCGGAGGAGTGAGTGTTTGGAGGAAGAAGAAGAATACAGGGGCGGCGGAGAAAAGAAAAGGGACCCTTCGTGTCCCTATTTATGAGATGGTATGGCGAATAGTGCGCACAAGAATCGAGGAGGCAAAGTGATGATTGACCAAAGGGGATGCCTTGATTTTCGGGCCGACCGTTTAATGAGAAGATCCATTGCGAATGTCACGGAATCTTTTTGACATATCTAAGATGACATCATGGCGGGTTATGAGTTTTCTCTTTCAGGTCATAAAAATGTGAGACTCGCCGCCAAGTGAATTTGAAGATTGACATGGACAAGCTCAAATCAATCTGGGGCCTAATGTTGGGGATATAACCCCATGTTAAGACCCGCACAGGAGGGGCCGGGTCGTACCTAGCAGCTCATAAACAAGATCCTACAAGTGGGCCGGAAGATGAAGGCTAGGCCGCTACTACTTCTCGAGCATGCGTTGGTTTCCGTGAAGAGGAATGGTTGATGCAGAAAAGTAGATAATTATTTCCCTCGGTTGTTAAGAACCAAGGTATCAATCCAGTAGGAGATACAAGCAAGTCCCCAATAGATGTACCTACACAAAGAATCAAACACTTGCACCCAACGCTATAAAGGGGTTGTCAATCCCTTCACGGTTACTTGGAAGGATGAGATCTGATAAAGAAGATAGGATAGATTGCTCAAAGGGAAAGTAAAACAAAAGGTAAAAATAATGCAGCGAAGTATTTTTGGTATTTTTGGTTTTACATCTGAAAGTATAAGATGGAAAATAGACCCGGGGGCCATAGGTTTCACTAGAGGCAAATAGACCCGAGTGCAATAAAATTTTTATTCCCTGGAGTGGAAAATAGGGAATGTATGCGACACCTAGCGCAAAATTTTAAAAAGAAATTCAAAGGCAAAGTTTATGATGAGAACCTATGGCTGGCATCATACACATGTAGCTTGAGGAAGCATGAGCACCATTTGAGAGTGTTGTATGCTCACGATCCTTTGGTGAAGGAGTACATGGATGAACATCATGGAAAGATGTGGTCAAGAAGCAAATTCAATGAAATCTACAAAGTAGACTATGTGACCAATAACCTCGCTGAGTGTTTTAATGCAAAGTTCAAGTCAGTGAAAGGGCTTTTGTTGTGGCAAGCATTTGGTAAGGCAGATGATCATGATAAAGATGGCTCTTCGTAAAAGAATTGCAGAAACACAATATGTTGGCCATCTTATGATCCCATCTCTGATTAAGGCATTGCATGCCAAGGCAAGAGGACTAAGGATGAAATGCATTCGGCCGTCGACATACGAGGCTGAGGTGACATACAATGACAGTAAAAATAGGGAATGGAGATATCCAGTGAACCTTGCAACTAAGGAATGCAGTTGTAGGCAATGGCAGATCCGTGGGAAGCCGTGCATACATGCCCTACATCTCATGACTGCTATTGGAGGTGAAGATGGTGAAGTTGATCAGTATTGCTCTGAATATTTCTCTATTGCCAAATTTAGGGCTGCTTATACTGAAAATGTGCCTGCACTCTTGGGAAAAGACCAATGGAACATAGTAGACCCAGGGTTCAAACTCCATTCTCCTGTACTGACTAGACCACCGGGAAGACCAAGGAAAACAGGATAAGAGCTGGTGAAGAGGGTCGTGTAAAAAAACAACGTAAGTGCAAAAAATGTGGTATCCTAGGGCATATTGCTAGAATCTGTACCAATCCAGTTGATGCATAATTTGGAGAAGAGGAACAATGGGCAGCAACAAATGCAGAGGAGAATGCAGCAGCAGAGGAGAATGCGGCAAGTTTAGAGGAGAATGCAACAGTAGAGGAGAATGCAGCAAGTTTAGAGGAGAATGAAGCAACTGAAGTAACAGCTTGGTATGTGTGCAACCTTTCCCTTTTTTCTTGATGGCAAAGCTTATTTCTGTTTGACCCAGCTCTAGGATAATTAGAGGCACATGACAGAAAATACCTAGAGAGGAGGAAACTTCGGTAGAACCATCATTTGATGCAGAATTTGAAACCATGGCTTATGAAGGTTTTGAAGCTATAAGAAAGGAGGAAGTTATTTTGTGTGAAGTTCCTTTAAGGATTAGTGAACCCACAGATGACCGTCAACTGGTCATCACTTGCTCGGTCAGTCAAAGCTCAAGAAAACCGCCACCACCAGAAGTGAAGATTAGAAGCAACAAGCCAAAGCTTTCAAAAGCACAAAATATCTTAGCTAGGGAAACCAGGAGCAAGACGGTTAGCCCATCCCGGAACACAAGGAGCAAGGCAAAGATTTGAATTTGAACTTGAATGCAAGTCATAAACATTAAACTTTAAGGATTTGTAATAAGGATTCTGTCGTCAATTCGAACTACTGTGAAAACTTGTAAGGTCTAATAATTCTATTTGCAATTTGATGTGAAATTTGAGGTAGAATACAAAACTGAGGCAAATTTTGAATTTTAGGCAAACTTTGAATTTGAACCAACCCTTGAAGTCCATTGCCCTGTGGTGTGAGTTGCAAAGTTTGTTGAACTATTACAAATGTTAGGTGATCAATCCGATCTCTTTGCATGGTAAAACTTGTAGTCATGAGAAATATGCTCCAAATGAGCTCCCAAGCTAGGGTAAACAACCCCATTTGTAACCAAGTTTTTTTGGACCTACTCTAAATGAGCCAAATATTTTTTATTAACACCTATTCAATTTATATAGTGTAGATTCGAAGTATCACTATTTATTGAATTAATCTTCATATTTTTACTAGTTGTTTGAAAAAAATATACTTTAATAAAGAACCATTAAAACACGTTTAAAATATGAAAATGGAAAACTAAGTTCAGATCCTTCTTATTCACTTTGAAATCAAGCTTTGGTGACTTTTTTTTAATTTTCAAAAACAGAAGGAAACCCTACCTCCTCTCCTTGGACTCTATGAAATGTTGTACATGACAGCTCATATGTGTGAAGGCTTTTTCATGAAAATGTCCCATAGACAAAGTTTATGAATTTTTGGTTGGTAACATGTCACACAAGACAACATTGTGTGCATGTTTTATATAGTTTTTTAAATTAATGGTGCTCATTTGACCTCGATGGTGCCAGCTAGTTTTTTTTTGTAAATGTCCGTATACCAAGTTTAGTATTTTTTCCTCGTTAGCGTGTCTTATAAAACGACGAACGACGAAGGTTTCATATTTTTCGATTTTTTAAAATTACTTATGCTCAGTCAAAGCCTTGGAAACCCCGTTGACCAGCTCAAAACCCCTCTAAACTTCATGGCGAAGGTGTTAGCCGTCCGATCGTACCCCAGCGCCAAGCGACAGCCCTCCACGCCATTGGATCACATGGACAGCTCCGCATCGTTGGACCGTGGGGCGATCCGCAAGGGGTGATCCCCGAGAGTTGTTGGTTGTGCTCGCCCACCGTTGCCTCCCCTTTCTTCTGCTGCTTATTCTGCGGCGACGAGAGGAGCCACTACTCTGCTTCTTATCCTCCGGCGGCGAAAGGAGCCACTCCTCTACTTCTTCTTCTCCGGCGACTTTGGACGATATGTCGAGCTCCACTTTAGCCTCTCGCCCCTTGAGGAACCACTATGGTACGGTTCCTAGGGAGCAATGTCCTGACTACCCACGCAACACGCCACTTGTCATGGATTTGCCACGGCAGATGTCCGGGTGAATGGACTTTAGGTTCAGGGCAGAAGCGCAACTATGTGGCGGCTTGAAGGGGTTGGTCAGAATCGAGAGACGTGAGTTTACCCGGGTCCGGCCCCTCTAGATGAGGTAAAAGCCTACGTCCTGCTTGTCTTGTATTGATGATGACGAAGATCTCTCAGTTACAAAGGTGCAGTCTTGCTGCCTCTAATCTTGAGAGCCTCTAATCTATCTATCTCTAATCTCTTGTGTCTATCTAAACTTGAGAAACTTGTCCCTCTAGGAGTGTTCTACCCCTCCTTATATAAGTGGAGAGGGCAGGTTTACAAATAGAGTCCTACTCCTAGTAAGACTAGGACTAGTCTTTCATGAATCCTAATCCGGGTCTTGTTTCTCTTGTAAGGGAGTCTTTCCTTTCTCTCCTTGGGCCTTCTCTTGTGATCTGCCTGGCGCCGGCTTGCATGCCGGGTTTAAGGCCTGGTCGTCCTGCGGCCCGCCTGCCGGGTCACCAATAGACGCCATGTCTTGACCAGGTCCCCTGTGAGTCGCCAGACTGGGTCATACCGCGGGGTATATCCCCGACATTAGCCCCCAGGTTAGCTTGAATTTATTCATGGTAACTTCCTGAAATACGAATGTAAATATGTTAAGTGCTCGGCTTATGAAGCAACTCCTCAGAAATCCGGGTCTTTTCTGCATGTGAATGAGTCATCTTGAAAAACATCTTGCTTGTGAGTGTCCTTTGAAAAATATTGGAATAGAATACACATATGCCATTGAGTCAGCTTCCAATACTTTGGCTTAATGAAAATCTTGAAAATAAGAAATCCTCATGACGTAGATCTGAACTTCCATTGTTGTGAAGCAGGGCGGCTTATATAAACTCTGACAGGTTATGATCCTTTGATAACGCCGGGTCATGAATGTTGGTGACGCCGGGTCTAACAACTGAACTCCATAATTAACGTCTTAAAACTTCTCCTCAGTTTTTTTGATACGTCCATATTACCTGTAACCCCCAAGCTCCGAGATTATCCATGATAACTTGGTGCTTTGTAATAATATATTGGACTGTGTAGCCCCCAAGTGTCGGGTTGTCTTTACTGCAGCAACTTGGGACTTATAACTGTCTTATACCTTATGAAACTTCAGTAGGTGTAGCCCCCAAGGGTCAGCTCATCAGTATGTGATGGGTCGGGTCTTCAATTTGAACCATATAATCTATTTGAACAGCTGAATACTGTAGCCCCCAAGTGCTGGGTCGCACGCCTGCGGCGACTTGGGACTTTAGAAAATTTTGATCTGAGCGGTGTAGCCCCCAAGTGCCAGGTCAGCAAGATTTACTGGGCTGGGACTTATAAAAATATAGAAAGGCCGGCTCATCTCCTTGAGATAATAGGGTCTTGCTAACAATGTAATGATTTGAAAACCGACTTGCATTAGCCCCTAAGTGTCGTGGTACGTGCTTGCAGTGATAGGGGACTTGCATACTTGATATAAACTGTATTTGAATGATTTAGCCCCCAAGTGTTGGGTCATCTGCCTGTGGCGACTCGGGACCATGTGAGAATAATATGATCCATCATAATTTGTTTGAATGAATCCTTGTTCGCGGTTGTAAACCGGTATGAATATCCTGGAAGAATACCTTTATCCTTGACATGAAATCCTTGCTCGTGATTGCGGTGCAACTTGGCAAATATATGTCCATAAGTATTGTAGATTACTACAGAGCATAATTAAAGGAATCCGAGAACCGATAAATTAGATGACACAACATTATATCTAATAGGACGGTTCTTGAAAAATAATGAAATCTCCGAGCTGGCTTGAAAACCCCAATCCTTTAGTACTGGTTATGACAAACCATGATGAAGATCTAGCCAGGTTGGCTATTAAAGATCCATTTGCTCTTGCAGAAGTTTTTCATCATACTTAACGACGACTCATTTTAAGAGATAAAACCTGCAAAAATAAACAAGACAAAATATATTCTGCATTGTTGTAAGGGTGGCTTGAAAAAGCACAACCCGGAGATGTTTAGATCTTTCATAACATTGCTCCTTCTTTCATAATCTTGCTCTGACCCGGCTTGATAAGCCGGCATGACATGTGAATGTGATGCAATGTGTGATGCTATGTATGATGCAATGCATGATGTTCCTGCTTTTGCAAAATAACTTATGTGCCGGTTCTTCTGGCTGGACTCGCTACTTAAAACTCCTTATCAGTACAGGGTCTCTATCGAGATTGGTCGTCAATTTCTTAGAATGGCTCAGGGTCTCTAAGTGAGATTAACTGACAGGAAGTGTAACGTCCCAGTAAGACACACGGTAGGGCATGAGTACCCTGGTAGCCCATAAACTTCCTCTCACGTGACATAAATCCCTCGTTTTAACCTTAAACAGTGCAGGTTCTTTAAAAGATTAACTATCTAAGAGTACGAACGGACCACATAGTGGAGAGTCGGCAGTAGATGAGAGAGTTTATCCTGCTTTCTGTAAGTCGGCCCTCACGTGACAAGAACCGTCGGTTTAACCTTAACCGGTACAAGGTCTCTATCGAGATTGGCCGTCAATTGCTTTGAATTGGCTCAGGGTCTTTAAGCGAGATTAACTGGTAAGAGTTTGGCGGGTCACCTGGTGGAGTAGCAAGTTGCAAACAGGCAGGTTTAACTCTAGTGGCTTAAGAGCCGATCAAGAGGGTATGCAAGCTAAACCCGGTGGGTTGGAAGCCCCCAAATGACCTTGTTGACGGAGTCAACTACTTGGCTTAAGAGCCGATCAATAGGGTGTGATAAGCTAAACCCGGAGGGTTGGAACCCTCCTAGTTGACCTTTTTTGCACCATCTTGTAAGTCGCCATCTTGTAAGTCGCCATCTTGTATGAAGAAACGACAGAAGCCTCCAAGTGACTTTATGATGATCCAATAAATCTGGACACCCATGTTTCAATGGTGCATCATGGCGACTCGTCCTCTTGGGCAACTTTTAATTCTTCTGCCAATAATGTAATAGCCCCCAGGATTGGGTTTGCTCTTGCAAAGACCCGGTGTTCTCTTTGAAAAATGACCAAATGTGTCCCGCCATGTCTATAGCCCCCGAGTCTTAAGTTGACTCGAAGAGGCGGCTTGAGAATCTCCATTGAAAGTTGAGGTTGGCCGTGGCGGGTTACAGATGATCCCGTATGATTTGTTTCAATAATCCGGTCAATGGTTCGTTCGGCTGGTTGTTGAAGTGAACCAAACTGTAATGGCAACGACTTGTGCATTTGCCCGTTGGGCGGATCGTACAGGCAAGCACTGCACCGATATGTTGATGTAGATCAAACTGTGGGCAGCGTCTTGCGCGCGTCCGTTGGGCGGCTCATACAGGTGAGCACTACACTGATATATTGATGTTGATTGGACCGCAAGACGGCGATTCAGAACCGTTCGTTGGGTGGCTGGTACTGGTGTATACAGCCACTGGCATGTTGATGTAAACGTAGAAACCAGCCGCAACATTGTAAACCGGTGCTGTTGTGAAAGACGCCACGGTATTGTAAGCCGGCGCGGATGGCGAGAGACGGCCACGGCGTTGTAGGCCGGTGCAATCGGTGAGTCGCCCGTGGTATTGGAAACCAACATGGATGGTAAGTTGCCGTGGCATTGTTAAACTGGCGTGGTTTGGTGAGTCGCCCGCGGCATTGTAAGCCGGTTCGGCCGCGAGAGTCGGCCACGACGTTTGTTAGATGGTGCGGTCGTGAGAGACGATCGTGACATTGTTGATGTAGATCAGACCATGTGGACAGAGGCTTGCGCGTTCGTCAAATTGCACAACGCATCCGTACGCTGGTGCGGCCTCCTGATTATAAATTAACCCATGCATAAATTTGTACAAGTCAAAAAGCATAAAAATTCTTGATATAATGAATTTGTGTGAACAATCAAAATAACACCTGATAATAATTCATGCGACGACGGACGTAATCGGTTGAAAACTTAGAGGGCAGCAACTATGTGCACCCGTATGTGTCTCTGTATGGGCTTTCCTTTTTCCTTTTGCTTTGACTGCTTTGCGTCCAATGCACGCGGCTCCCTTGCTTCATCCACTTCTCTCTCCCTCTTATTTTATTAGTTGTCTGGGTGCTGGTGTTTGGTTATACAGAAGAATGAGCCGGTTACGGGCGTGCCGTAGCAGGCGAGGGCACCCGTTCTGTTGAGGAGGAGGAGGAGGAGCACAGAAGGTGACCAGCGCGGCAACGGGGAGCACAGAGGCCGGGGCACAACACAGCGGCGGCAAAAAACGACTTGGGCGAGGCGAGGCGAAGCCATGGTGAAGGCAGGCGCGCGCGAAGGAGGCCGAGTTGGTGCACGACGGCTCAAGGTGTGGGAGCGGGTTGCTCACGGATGTGGCCACTCGGCGGCCGGGGCGACTTGGAGGCTGTCTCCGACACGGAGCCCGTGGCGGAGGTGCGTGCGGACGGCACACTAGAGCGGCTCAACGCGGGGGCGCCCATGGGCGAGGTGGCGGGTTGCGGTAGCTGCGAACACAGCAGCATCCGGCGGCTCGGCGAAGCCATGCCAGGCGAGGTGCGACAGAGGCTAGCGTGGCGGCGACTCGATGTGAGGCTACGGCTGTGGGGACTCACGGCTACGGAGATAAGCGCAGCGGGGCAAAGGCACAGAGAAGAGCTGGTGTAGTGGGGCGGCAAGTCGGCGGGCGGAGTGGAGCAGCGAAGCCGGCAGGCCGGCGCACGGACGATAAGCTGCCCATAGCCGAGGCGAAGCCGGCAGTGCGGCCGTGAGGCGAGGCCCAGCCCCAGCGGCGAGGCAAAACCTCGGTCATATCCGTCTCTGAGTCGTGGTCTGCTTCTTTATTTTTCTATTTTTTGATCTTTACGTGGATGTAGTACTATGGTCTTGCTTTGGCCTTCTTGTCATGAAGTGGCGCAGTAGTAGCAATTCCGTAGCAAAACAGTAGGGATCTTGATGAATTGCACCGGTTTGCTACATCAGGGAAATTTGATCTATCCTCGGATTGATGAACCGCCGGGAGGCGCGTACGCGGTGACGTGAAGTGTAGCAGCAGTAGCGCAAATCGATCTCCAGTTGGAATCAATGGATCGCCCAGGCACGCGTAGCGGCGCACGATAACCTAACTCTCTCATCTCAATCTCGGGCGCGACGACTCATGCGATGGGAATCATGTGGCCACTTGCGACGGCACACCCCACGGAATCCTAATTTTTATATTGATCGCGAATTTTCTTCTTCTTTTGGCACATCGAATTTCTCGATCCTTTAAAGATCCCTCCAAGAACACAATTCCACCGTGCGTTTTCCCCACGATGGGCGCCAACTATCGGGGATTTGTCACGGCAGATGTCCGGATGAACGGACTTTAGGTTCAGGGCAGAAGCATAACTATGTGGTGGCTTGAAGGGGTTGGTCGGAATTGAGAGACGCGGGTTTACCCGGGTTCGGCCCCTCAAGATGAGGTAAAAGCCTATGTCCTGCTTGTCTTGTATTGATGATGATGAAGATCTCTCGGTTACAAAGATGCAGTCTTGCTGCCTCTAATCTCGAGAGCCTCTAATCTGTCTATCTCTAATCTCTTGTGTATGTCTAAACTTGAGAAACTTGTCCCTCTAGGAGTGCTCTATCCCTCCTTATATAAGTGGAGAGGGTAGGTTTAAAAATAGAGTCCCACTCCTAGTAGGACTAGGACTAGTCTTTCATGAATCCTAATCCGGGTCTTGTTTCTCTTTTAAGGAAGTCTTTCTTTTCGCTCCTTGGGCCTTCTCTTGTGAGCCGCCTGGCACCGGCTTGCATGTCGGGTCTTGGGCCTAGTCATCCCGCGGCCCGCCTGCCGGGTCACCAATAAACGCCATGTCTGGACCAGGTCCCTTGTGAGTCGCCAGGCCGGGTCATACCGCGGGGTATATCCCCGACACCACTGGTACGGTTGACTTCGCAGGTGGTCAAGAATGGCAACTATGGGCGCGAGTTCGTGAAATGCGAGAGCAAGCCAGAGGGGCAGGTTAGATCTCATGATTTTTCTCTGATTTCTTTTTCTATTTGCTTTTAATCCTTTTTCCTTGGATTTGGGATTAGGGTTCATGTTTTCGTTTCAGATTGTGAAGAAATGCACACATTTTGAATGGCTGGATGACTACGTTAAGCGGATTCAATGCAATGGGGCCCAACCCGGGAGCGCAATCTGTCATCAACACCAACGAATTTGGTCTTTGAAAGTGCTGCTCTGATAGTTGGGGATGCAGATCTGAAGGAGGAATTAAAGAAAATGAACAAGAAGTTGAAGCAGATGATTCAATTGAACAGGCAGGCAAATCGGATAGCTTTAGGATTTTATTTTTGTATAGTCTAGGATTTGCTTACTTATTGGTCATCACTCGTTAGAGATGTTATTAGTGTGGTGTCATGTGCTCCGGGATTTGGTTAAATTTGTGGATCACGTGCTCTAGAATTTGCGTAAATTTGTGGATCATGTGCTCCATGATTTGCTTAAATTTGTGGATCATGTGCTCTATGCTCTCTGTTGCTTAATTTGTCAATCATGTCAGTTTCGTCAGTTTTGTACACTTCCAGTTTCTTCAATTTCGTCAGACAACACCGACCACAGACGAAGAAAAAACGTAGTTCCAGGCCCCAAATTGAAACTAAGCTCTGGTTGAGCCGTCGCATTACGTTGAGTGTCGAAGGCCCACAAAGATAAAAGAAGCCTAAAAAATAGTGCACGCGCTCGCGTTGTTTTTTTGCTTTATTATTGTCATGGTAAACCCATTTATTGCTAGGCCGAACAAAAATAGTGCATGATGGTAAATCGATTTATTGTTAGGAGTACAACTTTTGTCCCATGGCATTTTTATACAGATAATTACCATGGCGAACTTAAGAATAACTTTTTTTATGTCATTGTTAGTGTAGATACCATGACAAATTCTCTATTGAACTTGCTCATGTCAAATTTATTTGTACATATCATGGCAATTTCCTTCTGTATATAGCCTATGACACAACACTTTGATTTTTTGTCATGCGGGTATTATAAACATGTTTTTGTTACACGATTTTTTGTAGAACATGGCAAATTTATTATTAAGAGCATATCAGATTTAATTATGTAGATCATGATATCCATCAGAAACCACGTGTAAAATAAAGTCCGGTGGCACCATTAGCCACCATATCCATCTAGAGAGCATGTCTAGTGCGCGGCTATGGCACCATATCCATCTACCGATGTCTCACGTAGCAAGCATACATCCATAACATAGAAAGTAGCAAGCATAACATAGTTCTTACATAAAACATAGGGTGCCCTAAAACATTTTTTGCGGGTGAAATAATGTATTACTCATCACAAATGGGGTTGTTTATCCTAGGTTGGGAGCACATTTCTCAAATTCAAATTTCTTTGACCTCCTCTCCTTGACTGTCGAGGCACCTATCCGGCTCCCCATCATTATTCGTAGACGACTATTTAAGCCGAACGACGTCCCCCAACCCTAGCTCATCCGCCTGCTCCCTCTCCCCGCTAGGATCCGAGCACTCCCCTCTCCGAGCCCATCAGCCATGCCATCACGCCGCCAGTACTATAAAATCGAAGACCGTCTCTTCCTCCTTTGATAGGCCCAAATCCGGAGGCAAGCGAGGCTACCTCTGGAACCAAAGGAGGATTTCAAGGAGGGGTCGGAGATGGGGGAGGAGGAGGCAGAGGCACAGGCGCAGGAACAGGAGGAGGAGGCGCTGCCGCAGGAGCCGGAAGTGGAGGCACCGCCGGAGGAGCCGGAAGTGGAGGCACCGCCGGTCTACTATCTGTGGCCCGACCAGGTGGTGATCCTCAACTCCATCCACTCGGAAGCAGCTGCGCAGGACCGACGTCTTTGTCAGCAGCAAATGGAGGCAACACAGGCGGCGCAGGAGGAGGCACATGTGGCGGACCAGGCGGACCAGGCTCCGACGCAGGCGGATCAATCCATCTTCGACTACGAAGACACATAGTGCACTAGGATTGTATGCTTTCTCTATTATGCTCTCTGAGCTATGTTTAGTTGACTCTGGTTGCTGGTTATTTTCTCTAGTGTCATGGATGATTGTAATAGGGTTGACCCAAACTATTTTTGTTTTTGCTGATGCTTCAAAAAATATATTGCATGCTTTTGTACATGAAGGGAGTGACATATGGGTGGGTAAAAAAGGTGGGCAAAGCCCGCACGTAGCACTGCACCCTGGCCTCGGTCTGTGGCACTTGGAAGGTGAAGACGCATGCGAGAAGATAGGAACCAGCGGCAACGATCGTCGCTACGTCCGTGCCGGCATGCAGGCAGGCAGGCTAGCTCGATCACATGGCATGCATAGCAGGCTTCTATATCGTGGTGGCACACGTCGATCGGTATGCCCTAGACTTTAATTGCCATGCTGAATTAATGTTGCGGAGGTCAAAGGCTGAGACGGTGTGAACTGTGAATCGATCGAGGAGGCGCTTGCGAGAAGGGACGAATCGGCAGCAACGACAGAAGTTGCGTCCCATGGCGGCTCACAGGAAGGCTGCGTCCGTGGAGGCGCGTGTCGGCACATGCAGGCAGGCTGGCTGGTTCATGTCGCGCATGCATAGAAGTATTATCATGGCGTGCAGGCAAGCATGCTGGTTCATGTCAGCGCATGATGCACGTGGGTGTTTAGTGCAATGGCCCAAACGAAACCATGGCCCAACGGTTCAACCAGCGCCACGGTCCAACGCGACCCCACTTGGCAGGTCCAACGGGCGACGCAGTCTAGCGCGACCCCACACATCAGAATGGTCAAAGAAGGACGACACGGTCCAATGCGGCCCCACTTGGAAGGTCCAACGGGCGACACAGTCCAACGTGGCCCCACTCGTCAGAATTAACGATCAAGCCATTGACCCGACGACAACGTTCGCTGTGACCAGTTCTGAGGGTTTTGGGCAAGGGAGTGGGGAAAAGTGAGCAAAAGTTAAGAGTGTGGGGATGAATGAGTACAACTAACGAACCAGGGGCACAGAAATAAAAATCCCTTATAGGAATGGATTCCTATTCATTTGTAGGATAGAAACAAAGCATTCACATTTCAAAGGAAAAAACATTAATGACTCAATGATTTTCTTTATCATATGTTTCAAATGATATGTTTCTTCTATAAGAATTGGGATACATTTCATTTCATTTCTTATGATTTTTTATTTCTATAACATTGCTATCTTATGGCATCTCCAACACTGACCCGCAAATTTGCTCTGGTATCTGTCCGTCGACATGAGGGACCAGTCGATGAACATGAATGCCGGAGCAAGACAACCAATGTTGCCCATATACATTTAAGCCCGGTTTCAACTTAGTGGTCGACATCCATGCAAATCAGATGATATTCATCAAATTCTGGATAAAAAATAGCATAAATCATCCATACATAGCATGCAAATAAGCCTAGTACAACAATGTCTTGTCCAACGAGTTTTCCAATGACGTATCATGTCGTCCCACACATACCGTACCTTCAACTTCATCCAACGGTGTGTACGTAAATAGCTGTGTTTTTATCATGTGGTACACCACGACAACGCGTATGGGCTACACGATGTATATGCTATTATTGACCGAATGAATGATTCAATCAATAAGTTAAGGAAGAAGAGGCAAAACTTATGATCTCCTGTGCTACCGCGTGCAATGGTCATCCTGCCTCCAGCTAAGCAACGGCGTGGCAAAACTTTGTGACAATGATCTGGATGGCGTACCTTCGATACAATATGAACTCACATTGCGTTCTTGGATGATGCACAAGTTGTAGGGTGCAATGTGCTTTCATGCATGAAATGAATCATGCACACATTGCCAGAAGGGCTTCCCTCTGCCCTGTCTACGAAATCCGCGAATACGGCCAACCACGCATCGTGTAACAACTCATCTTCCATGGTCGAGCAGCCTGCCATACTTCTTACTTTGAAAAAATGACACTCTAAAATTAAGCTCAATGGCATTTGACCGGACACCTGTTGGCCATGATGGCCGCCATGGAGGCCATTGACAGGTTGGCTGAGTGTACCTGAGTACAAACGGCTCCGGGGTGGAAAGCATCATCGTAAAATGTGAGCAGGGGCGTTAGTGCTGGTTTTGATCGTCCGACAATGCTTGTGTGACGAACAGAGAGGTACATCGGCGATGACGAAGGTGGAGGGTGTGGATGCAAAGTAAGGGGAAGAAGGCGCGGAGTGGAAGAAAACTGGACCGGGAGAGTGGATTTAGTGTGTTTGGGGTGTCGGAGTCCAACATGGCTATTGTTCGGACTCCCGCACCCTCCCCACTTTGTTTCCACTTTACGGGATAAAGTGCATGCGGACCGTCGAGCGGACTGGTACATGATCGAGTTGGATGGCAAAACACGTCCAAACCGCATGATACTGATGTATATGGACGGTTTAGGGATCGACGTTGAAGATGCTCTTATATATAAACCAAAGGAGGCCTACGGAAGGAGAAGAATTATGGACATGAACCTTTGGATGTATACACCTTATATGAAGAAAAAAATGGTAAATAAATGAAAGGTAAAAAATCTGAAAATATCTTTGAAATAAACTTGACCTTTCATTGTACATGTAAAAAGGTTTTCACAAAATAAAAAAAAGAGTTGACCTCTTTTTGGAAAAAGGAGCAATTTTTGGTCAAAATAGTGTGAATAGTGACATATAATAACAAATAAATTTTGTCCCTAAGTCAAAAATAATTTTTTTGTTCGTAAAAATTTATTTACTAGTGCAAAAGAAAGTCAAGTTTATTCTAAAAATATATTTTTGACTTTTTAAACTTTTTATTAAGTAACAAAATTTAATATCGGGTGTATATACACTTAGAAACCAAGGGTATTTTTCAAAAGAAAATCGAAGTATATAAGAGCTAACTCCAACGGGGAGATCCAAATGGACGCATGATTTATCCGCTTTTCGTCCGTTTGGGTCGCCCGTCCGTCTATCCGTGTTCGCTTTTTTATTTGGGTCGGTAGATGTGCCCAACGCAAAGCAGACACATTTTGTGCATGTCCGTCCCGACATTTCGTCGAACACGTAGAAGGCCAGGGCGTAGTGCATGTTGACCATGGCCGGGACGAGCTGCATCCACGCGAGCGCGTACAAGGAGCGCCCGACGGCCGCGACCACCTGCTCCAGCAGCACCGGACGGGCACGAGGCGAGGCTGACGGTCGCGCTACAACCCGGAGGCGGCCGGGCGCGCGAGCTCCAACGTGGAGACGCGTGAGCGGGGGCGGCACAGCGAGCTCGGCAAGCATTGCGGCGGGGCATGGCAAGCTCCAACGCGCGAGCGGAGATGGCATGGCGGGGGCGCGACATGAGGCAGCTCCTCCTGCTGCGGGGCGGGGCGAGGCCGGGGCCGGGCGCGCGAGCTCCTGCTCCTGCGTGCGGGGCGAGGCCGAAACGGGCGCGTGAGCGGCAGAGGCGAGGCCATGGCGAGCTCCTGCTCCTGCGTGCGGGGCGAGGCCGGAACGGACGCGTGAGCGGTAGAGGCGAGGCCATGGCGAGCTCCTGCTCATGCGTGCGGGGCGAGGCCGGGACAGGCGCGTGAGCGGCAAAGGCAAGGCCATGGTGAGCTCCTGCTCCTGCGTACGGGGCGAGGCCGGAATGGGCGCATGAGCGGCAGAGGCGAGGCCATGGCGAGTTTCTGCGGCCACGAGCTGGCGCCCACCATGCACCGAAGCTAGCTAGCTAGCTCGTGTTTAGCGCTGCATGGCTTCGCGTGGATGCTCGCGGCAGGGCGAACGCGGCAGCTCAACGGGGTCCGAGCATGACGAGCGCGACGACGTGGTGCGTCATGGCTGGACACGAGAGAGAGAGAGGGGAGAGAAAAGATTATTGTGTGCAGGTGGGTCACATGCGACATGCAACGGACAAAAAGCGTTTGCTTTGTGTCCACTTCGAATCCAAATATGATTAAAATTTGGTCTAGAAATAGGTTTGAACAGACACAAAACGAACTGAAAATATGAATGGTCTGCTCGTTGGGCATTGCTTTTTGTTTACGCGGACTCAAACAGACTCGTGCGGACGATATGGGTCCTCAAGTCGGAGTTGCACTAAACCCAAGCTCGAAGAGCGTCTTGCATGTAGAAATAAATAAACTCAGGTAGGTTAGGAACACTACATCCTTTTTGTAGCGATCCAAGCCACGGAGATGGAAAGCTCCAGAATGGCGTGTGCCCACTCTGATCCCGCAACAGTCCACAGAATGCCGCACTTGATCGGGACGTCGTTTGCGGTCGATGTGGTAGTACCAACGACCCATGCCACTATCTTCCTCCCTCCACACGTCAAACAGACACTCCATTGACACGCCGAACAGTACGAAAGATAATTTACACAAGATGCAAAGAGGCGTGACGAACTTTGTAAAGCGAAAAGCTGTGCCTACTTTTCGTGCTTCCACCCACGAACTCCACAGCACGAAAACCTTCACCCGCGTTTCATAAAAAACCAAGTATTTAGTCAAGGAAAAAACACAGAAATATAGATTAAGTGTGCATGTCAAGGAGTAGTAGTAAATATCCCCTAAAAAAAGTACCAGTAGTAACTATGTAGTCATGCCCGGATTACGCACAGCTTGGCCCATCATGGGAGCTTTTCGTGGCAAGATTCTCTTCGACAGGAGCTGTGTAGTTCATCCGGACAAAGGCAATGCTCTTTTTTTTGTTCTTTTGTGCGATTTGGGCAGAGCCATCGGACCTCTGGAAAGTATTACATGCACGCATAAGAACCAACAGCCACACTAAATAAGCGTCGTGCTGAAAAATCAATTGTTTTTGTGCGTGCGCTATCGCTCCGGACACTTCAACGGAGGCGTAAAAAACGCGCGCGCGGCAAACCTAGTTTAGCGCACGGGCCAAAACGCCATCGCGCGTCGTTTATTTGCTGCGTCCGCTCCCGCACGCTGGACTCTCGAGCGCTCGCGGCGCAACTCCATCATTCCCATCCAACCACGGCGCCGTCACCGCCCGCATCGTCCGGCAACCGTTCCGACGCTTCCCCGGCCTATCCTCGCGCCGCGACGGCTTCCTCCGCCTCCCCCTAGTCACCGCCGCCCCTCGCGCACGACGGTCCTCCGACAAACAACGCGCGGCCGCTCGCTGCCGCTCGGCGCCCGCAAGGTGTTCGACAAAACGCCCGCAAAGTACGTATTGCTCAAACTACATGAATTTGGTGCATGTTGATTGTAGTTGTTTATAGCCTAGTATTGAACATTGTAGATGAGTTCGTCGTATGATTCTTCCGAAAAAGAATTTGATATGAAAGGGTGATCCGTTCTGTTGCCTCCTATCATGCCATTCGACGTCCCGCAGCGCATAATGATCTTCAGAAGGATCTCATTGAGGAGTGTTGGACATGAAATGGGCGACAAAGATCATCATGATTTGTGCGTTCGATGTTGTATTGTTGAACTATTTGTTGTATTGAACGATAAACTATTTGTTTAAGTTGTAATAACGAAATTAAACTATTTATTGTTGATTTATTTTGTTTGTGTTTGATCTTTTTGCTTGTGTTTGGAATGCATATGTTGTTTGTGCGAGAGTCGCGCGCGCTGTATTTTTGCGCGCTGCTGGAGCGGCGCGCGCTGCATTTTAGTGCGACTGCCGGAGTCAGCGCTGCAGGCCGTGCCAAACCAGGCGAAGCGCGCGCGGCAAAATTGTTTTTAACGTGCGACGCGATGGGCGGCTCTTGGAGATGCTCTATTTGTACTTTTTCATTGCAAATTTATCGCTCCTTCCAAAGGGAATCTCAAGACGGTGGTGTCTCGGCCTCATGACGTAGAGTCGAGCCAGTGTTTTTCGGGAATGGATCCTCTAACATTAAAAAGAAAAGTTACGGTGCTACCATGTCAACCTAGTGCAAAATAGAGAAGGAAAGTTAGGGAATGTTAGCAGATTATTTAGTGTAAGTATTTATTGTAGATATAAATAATTTAAAATTGATTTTATTTCACCATTAATTTGTTGATATGTAATTACTATAAATGTATGCAGTAGATTAGTAATTTGCAAATTAATTTAAGTTATTTTAGCTTTAATTATATGGATTGTAAGAAGGGAAGTTAGGATATTTTAACTTCTTTTAACTTTTCTTCTTAATGTCAGAGGATCCGGTTTCGTGTTTATCTGCAAGAAGAGAAGGAAGCACCGAGTCAGGGGCAGAGACAGGGGGGCAAGCAGGGGCTAGACCCCTGCCAATCGCCCCCCCCCCCCCAACGATTTCTAGCAAGTAGTACTATAGGTATTATAGGTAGTACTACTGTAGATTTGCTAAAAAAATCAAGGGGTAAAGCTAGATTTTATTCATCAAAGTCCACATGAAGTGGGATACAACGCGAGTCATGGGGACTTCCAAGCCATAAGTGGCGTCCTGGACCTCACCTAAGAGCAAATCTGGCTAAGGTATGAGCCTCATAATTGAAGCTCTACCTTCAAAAGAAAAATTACAATGAAAATGAGTAGCTAACTCCTTAATCTCACTAATAATAACGCCGTAAGTACTTCTCGCGTGGCTTGCTATATCTGCAATGACCTACTTACAATCGGAAGCAATCAAGATATTGCGGAGTAGTAGATCTCCCGTCAATGCCAATGCCTCTCTGCATGCAATAGCTTCAAGCGTGGTTGGCTCCGTCACGCCCTCAATAACCAACACTGAACTGCCGATGTAATTGCCTTCTCTGTCACGACATATTGCCGCTGCCGATCCTCCTCGCCCTGCTAGGACGGCCGCATCAACATGGATTTTTGCACACCCCGCCGGGGGCCGCTTGGCCTTTGGTCTAGGCACATGTGATGACCCATGCGATACAGGACAACCTTGGGGAGTAGCGGTATGTTCTTGAGCAACTATTCGAAGGTCCTTCATATACTTCCTCATGAAACTGTGTGTCGAATTGCCTTGCGCCTTGCATGCCATATCGACCACAGCGTTACTGACAGCAAACCGAACCGGTCTTGCGGGAGCAGTTCCATCAAGGTAAACAGCCACCGCTTGGCATTTGTCTCTGGTAATGACATGATTTTATGTATGACATCTTCATCCGATAGGGCCCAAACACTCCTCGAAGCTAAGCATTCCACCAATGAATGGCGCCATGAATCAAGAGCCCCACATAGACCACATAAGCTCGAGTCCCCCACGTCTGTGAGCTCGAACGTCGTTGGTTGGGAGAGAATGTTTAGAGAGCCGTCACGGGAACATTCTGACCTTTACGGACACGATAGTATTCCATAGTCTTTTCCAAGCATTGCCTTTTGAGTTGGTGCTTGGGGAACCCGTCGTCCCTTCCAGCCACGCTTCTTGTCGTAGCTTTGTAGATGTCAGCATCCGGTACGCTGGTACGGATGCTGGTTTGACGGAGAAAACTCCATTTCTTTCGAAGTGCCACGCCCAAAAATCTGACATGTTTTTTGTACTCAGTGGGATTCCAAATATTAGCTTGTGGTCCATTAACATGAAGACCTGTTTCACCAGCGCGCGAGTCCACGAGGCTGATGTACTGTCAATAAGGTCAGACACCCGGTTCGGGGGTTCGGTACACGGCAGCCGTAAGTCCGCAACATCTCGTCCCTAGGTAGCCAATTATCTTCCCATAGATTTGCTAATTGGCCGGAGATAATCACATCATTAGCCCATATAAGTATTTATATAATAAGTAACTATACAAAAAGTCCAATAGCCCATGTACGTGGTTGTCCTGTGTTGTTGTTTGCCCTACGTGGGATTGATCGATCTAATCCATCGACCGTGTCCTGGTAGTACTACGGTAGCGTTGTCCGCCGCTGACGCCCAGCCACCGGTTGACGCTGGATCGCTCAGGGCCTGGGATCGCTGCCGCTGCCGCTCCGGTTCAGCTGGTAAGGTTGTATCGATCTGTAGTTTTTATCCGATGTTGTTCATTGTCTAAGGCTGCAGTCTGCAGGAGGAGGAGATTTCATTAAATCAAAGTTTTACCGAGAGAAAGGAAGATCAATACAAAAAGGTACTGTTCCGTAATTGTAGCTATCAGTTCTTAATACCACGAATTATAATCCTAGTCTGATGCATTACTGATGTGTACAAAATACTAAATTAATCCATTAATCATGTTTTTCTTCTATATAGTAGTCAATGAGGAAGCGAAAGACACCAAAAACTAGGGGGATAAATTCCTTTTTCAAGCCAGTTGGAGCAACTTCAAGCTCCAACATTACTGGTGCTGAAAATGTTATTCCACCTGAGGAGCAACCTGTTGCAAATAACACAACAACTGATATTCCTATTGATATGCAAACTGATGACCATCAGATTGTGACACTGAAAGAAGTTGTAGGAGGAGAAGGTACAACTGGAAGCACAAAATATATAAGAGACCCCGGTATGCACCAGCAAATATGGGAACTCCCTCATGATAGGCAAGAAGAAGCACGCCGCTTCTATATTTTGGAGAAAGCTTTTCAGCCATACATGGAAAAATATCCATACAATAGAACAGGAAAAATCGTCGTCGATTTCGGTACTGTTATTTCAAATCTTTTCCTTGGCTATAGTATTCGAAAGAAACATATCGTGCGTATTGCCTATCCTGTTTTCTCTTTACAAAAAAGCCAAGTGGAAGGTGTGGCTCTGATGCATTCATAGTTAGGGGATTTAATAATTGGAAGAAGGTGAATGATGGAGACCAATGTGCTTTCTTAACTCACATGGGCAAAGATTCCAAATCTGCTCATAACTTTTCTCAGCGGTGTTATGATGATCTGAAAAATAGTATGACTCACATCGACAAGGCGATTGTGAAAGCATCTGAAAAAACTGTCACAGATGCAAGGCTAACGCTTAAAGTTACAATCGATTGCATCAAGTAAGCAAAATTTTCTGTTTTGAGAATTCAAATATTCTATTATGTACTATAAAGCAAGTTATAACTTTTTTCTTGTTGATTTCATCAGGTGGTTAACGTTCCAAGCTTGTGCTTATAGAGGTCATGATGAATCTCCGGGATCAAGTAATCAAGGTAATTTTCTTCAACTGGTGAGGTTCATCGCTTCTTATAGCAAAGAGGTGAATGCGGTTGTTTTGGAAAATGCTCCAAAGAATGCGAAGTACACCTCCCATACAATGCAACTAGAAATCCTCACGTTGCTTTCTAGAAGAGTTCAGAAAAAAATTAGAGATGAAATTGGCACTAGCAAGTTTTGCATAATGGTAGACAAAGCACGAGATGAATCAAGAAAAGAGCGGATGGCATTGGTTCTTCGATTCCCAAGCACCGAGGGGGTCATACAAGAGCGTTTTCTTGATGTAATTCATGTCACCGACACCACTGCTTTGACTCTCAAGAAGGCAATTTGCAAAGTCCTTTCTAATAATAATTTGAGTGTCCAGGACATTAGAGGACAAGGCTATGATGGAGCAAGCAACATGAGAGGTGAATGGAATGGATTGAAGGCTCTAATTCTCAATGACTGCCCTTATGCGTACTATGTGCATTGCATGGCTCATCAGTTACAGTTGGCACTTGTTGCGGCGTCAAGGGAGGTGCATGATGTGCATAATTTTCTTCAAAATGCAAATTTCATTATAAATGTTGTTAGCGCATCGACTAAACGTAATGATGAGTTGTTAGCAAATAAAGCTGTGGAGATTGCACGTGAAATTGAATTGGGAGAACTCGATACAGGAAAAGGGCAAAATCAGATAGGAACTTTACAGAGACCTGGGGACACTAGATGGAGTTCCCACTTCAAATCATTTCAGAGTTTACAAAAGATGTTTGGCGCTACAGTTGAGGTCCTAAGGAGTATAGCAAATGACTGTGCAGCCTCGAAATATTCTAGAGGAGATGCCGTAGGAGCCCTGAAAATAATTGTGTCATTTGATTTTGTGTTCATTTTACATCTAATGGACAAAATCATGAAAATCACTGATGTTTTATGTCAAACACTCCAAAAGAAGTCACTGGACATTCTAAATGCATTAGATTTGGTCTCAAACACAAAGTTGCTACTTGGTAAGCTGAGAGAAGATGGTTGGGATCCCTTCTAGAGGAGGTTAATTCTTTTTGTTTGAAGCATGAGATTGACATCCCGGATCTGAATAGCAGGTATATATATTTTCTTGTACATACAATTTAGAATATTATTTATCATATTTACTAATATATGATGTGATTTGTAGGTACGTTGACGTAACAAAGTCTCGCAACAAACACGATAACACTACTACATTACATCACTACAAAGCAGATGTGTTCAATGTTGCCATAGATCGGCAATTGGTTGAGCTAAATGAGTGTTTTGGTGTTCAAAGCACAGAGCTTTTGACATTTGTGCTTCTTTGGATCCACGACATGATTCATTTGACGTGTCTAAAATATGCACACAGGTGGATTTTTTTTTATCCTGCTGACTTCTCTAGTCAAGAACGAGCTCAATTGGAGTCTCAACTTCCCCATTTCCAGCTTGATGTTTGCAACCATCCAGAGCTAAAGAGTTCACCCTCACTTGCTGATTTGATTATTGGATTATTCAAAACGGGTAAAGTTGCTACATACTCAATGGTTGAATCTTGAATTATTGATAGATTATTGCAGCTGTCCATAACTCTTGATTACTTGACTGTTTGATTATCAAATGCAGGTAAAGCTGATACATACTCAATGGTTGATAGATTACTACGGTTGGTCATAACTCCTCTGGTGTCAACCGCAACAACCGAGCAAGCTTTTTCAGCTATGAAACTAGTCAAGACCAACGAAAAAATTGTGCGCTACACAAAATAGCGAGACCCTTCTCCAAATGCTACACAAGTTATAGCGTGCTATATTTCAAAATAGCATTTAAAAAACCCATATATATCTATAAATAAAGTATTTAAGAAGCTGATTTTTTCTTAGGAGCAAGTAATAAATGCATAAGGGCCAAATCCAAGACATAACAATAATAAGTCTCAAACAGTTTCAAGATACTTTCTAACATCAACAACCACAATTTTAAAAGTCTCTAACATCAACAGCCACATAGGCAACAACAACCATAGTCTTTAACATCAACAACTACAGTTTTAAGATAAGTCTCTAACATCAACGACCATAGTTTTAAGAGTCTCTAACATCAACAGCCAGCGGGGCAATAACAATACAACACGGAATAACATACACAGTATTAAGATAGTCTACATCAACAGCCACTGGGGCACCAACATTACAACATAGCACAATGAAATTATTCAGAATCACTCACTGGTGAATGCATGTCATCATCTTCTGATTCAGAAGAAGAATCAGCTGATTGCAACTCATCATCATGATAAACAGGAAGCAACTTTTTCTTCTTCCTAGGATGAGATCGAGACACTATCTTTCTTTTTGACGGAGCAACATCTTTAGGTTCAACCTGTACATCTTCTCCTTCAACAGGCACAACACCCGTGATCCACTCATTACCTTCATCTTCTATAACATCAACGAATGTGTGGTCCTCAATTGGGTCCCTGTTTTTCATTCCTCTCTTTTGCTTTAGTTTGGAGTTGAACTTGATGAACACAAGGTCTCTCATTTTGTCATGAAGTAGCCTATTACGTCTCTTTGTGTGAATCTATAGGTGATGGGCAAAGAAATAAGCAACATCATAAGTTTCCATTTTGACGAAGACTAGAGCAAGGATTTCCTAGTAAGAAACAACAAGGAAACAAGTGCAAGGTAACATGATGCTCAAGGTAGCATGAGAACTGACAAGCACCAAACAGTCCTACTAGAAGTACTGAAACGTATGGCAAGCATCTTTCTACTTCAATCAATACATGCATAGACAATACACAAGTTGACATATGACATGCATCTTTCTGACCTGCTGAAAAACACTGAAATTCCTTTCACAAGCCGAGGAGCTGCATGTCAAACTTAAAATCCGCATCGCCAATACCCTGAGATTTGGTGCACTTGACCCATGATTGGACCACCAATCAGCTTCATTAAAATTAAAAACCGAGAGTTAAGAAACCATTGCAAATTCTAATTTGAGAATTGAGAAAAAACTAAAATGTAAGTACCTGGATCTAAGTTTTTGTTTTTCCGCTGCCTTTGAGCAATGTCTCTTCCAAATGAGCCAACTTCACCTTGATATGCCTTAAGCTCCTCCGTGATTATGTCTTGAAGGCCAACATCTCCCACCATTTTTCCCATGCAACTTACAACCCCATCTTTAAATGTTGGATCCAACAAAATTTGTAGCTTGTTTTCATAAAAGTAGTATGGATTTAAGAAGTATCCAACCCTATGTAGTGGCCTCTTCAATTTGTTATCTCATATTTTATCCACTATATCCAACACTTCTTGAAAACAAGATTCTTGTTGTTCATTTTCAAACTTGGCTAAGATCTCTTTCTTTGCATCCAAAAAGGCGTCATATATGAATCCCATAGCTGGTACATCGCTGTCCATTCTCCTTAGCAAATTAGCCAATGGCTCAAAGAACTTCACGGCAATATCTACTCCTCTCCAAAAAGATTCAGAGCGCATAGTTTTGTTGGCTTCACTTCCTTTAACCTTTTTTAAATAGGCCATTTCATCAAGTTGATCTGATCTAAATAGCTTCTGGAGTTGCTTCTTGTTGTCCAACATGCTCTTCAAGTTCAAGTATGTTGTAGCAAACCTAGTAATACCGGACCTAACTAGATCTTTCCCAAGGAACTCCCTCATTAGGCTCAAAACCCTTGTGTGCGCATAAAGGAAAACGGTCACAACTCTAGCTTTTGTAATAGTGGAGTCAACTGATGGCAGCTTCCGGATGTCCTGTAGCATCAGATCAATATAATGGGCAGCACAACCATTCTAGAATATGTTGGGACACTTTGCATTCAGCAAAGTCGATGCTGCTTGATTCACACTTGCATTATCAGTCACCACTTGAACTACATGTTCCTCCCCAATCTCTTCTATGCAATCATCTACAAGCTCAAAGATGTACTTGCCATTTTTCTTCACAGCTGAGCAATCAAAAGAATCAAGAAAAACCACACCATATGCACTATGGACTACCAGATTCATTACCCCTCTTCCTCTGATGTCGGTCCACGCGTCTGTCATGATTGTACATCCAGTGAGTGCCCAAGCTTCCCTATGTGCCTTGAAGGAATCCAACACTTTTTTCTTCCTCTTCTTCAAGAATGGTCCACCCATTTCATAAGGACTAGGACCTGGCAAGTTTTCACCGTATTGTCCAATTGACTGAAGCATAAGGGCAAAGCTTGAAAGTGTGACTGCATTGAAGGGAATGAATGCTTCATAGAAGAACTGGCATATGTACTCACAAGCACGATTCCTTTTCTGTTCTCTCCTCCCAGTTGTCAGCTTTGATTGGATGTTCTCACTAGATTTTGCCTTCCTTGCAGCGGTAGCATCTTCGGGTGAAGTTGGCAGAATTTTTCCATAGTCCCAAAGGATTTAGATGTTTTTGCCTCTTGCCGACTTAAGCAAAACAACAGAATTGCTTCTGCCATCTTCATCACTTGAACCTTCCCCTTCTGAATGGCTCAAGTCCACTTCACATCTAATCCTCTTCTGCTCTGAAATCTTCATTGCCTTTTTATCACCCTTCTTTGTCAAAAACTCAGTGATTTCATCCCTTACATCAGCTGGCACTTTTGTATAGCGAACAACACCGGAAGTTGGAATGTTTGCTAGGTGGAGCTTGATTCGAGCAATACCATTGGTGTACACATTATTACAGAAGATGCACTTCAAATGATTCCTCTTGTTTCCATCAGGACAAGTGCAATATTCCCATCCTGGGTCTTTTGATTTCACATTCACAACAGCAAATTGTCCTTGTACTGTTGATGCGGTGCTTGAAACACCAATGCCTAAAATCCGACAATAGGAAACATTAGTAATTCAATTCAGCTAGAGGCCATACTAAATGTTAACAAACAAATATTAATACTGCTATTTAACCATGCCTATGCCTGCTAAATGCTAACAATTAAATAGAGACTACATCCGGACAATATATTGTTGCAATTTATATGTACTTTGAACTGTTTGCTAACAATTTAGACTTTCACGAAGTAAATCAGTATGATTTTAGATAGAACGATAACAACACTAGGAGTAGTACTGGGGTGCAGCAGTTAAAAGGAGTACAAGTGTACAATGGGAACGGAGATACGCTGCTTCTAAATACCATTTTTCATTGGTTCTCTTGTCGGCGAGGCAACGACACAACATTACACGGGGATGGCAGGGAGATGGCACAAGGGAGAAGTGGGCATGCGAAGACGTGGAAGCAAGGATTACCTGGTGGCTCGCTTGCCGGCGGCGTGGCTGACATCGCCCCTGTCGGTTATTGGCTGGAGTCAAACCGGAGGAAGACGTTGCCGCGAGAGGATGCTGTTGTTGCCGCTGCCGCGAGAAGATGCTGCCGGCGCCGCCGTTGCTGCCGCGATAAGATGCTGCCGTCGCCAGCCGCTGCCAGCTAGTGCCGGTGCCGCCGCTGCCACTCACAACCAGCCGCCACCGCTGCTCATCACGGGTGGGAAGGGGATGAAAAGTTTTAGGGTTAGGTTCTTTGTGAGAAAAGAGTGAGAGGAAGGTGTGGACCGTGTGTGGTCGAAGGATCCTTCCGGCCTTTGTCCTACTGGGCCTGTGGCACTGTGGATTCTGAAGTAAAAAAACAAGTACACGCAAAAAACGTTACACGCTACAACGCTATAGCGAGGTGTTACACGCTAATAGCGTAAATAGCGTTGTAGCGACCCAATTTGTCAAAACGTAGCGTTTTAGTTTCTAATATGCTATAACGGCGAAATAACGCGCTATTTTTTTTGTTGGTCAAGACACGTCTTCGAAGCAGGATGGAAGACGACTTTCTTAGCCATTACATGGTCGTCTATATTGGGAAGGAAATAGCTGCAAAGATCACATTTGATGAGATAATCAATTTGTTCGACACTGGTAATCGTAGAGCTCAATTTAAGCTAATAGATATGTAACTTTATTTTATAGTTCTACGAATATTTTTTATAGTTCTACGAAGATTTAATATGTCATGATATTTCGTCCATTCTATGAGCATTGGTTTCTCTCCCTCGTAGAAAAATCCTGGCTCCGCACCTGCATCGAGTACTCTATTTCGCAGCACTGTGTATGCTGCTGCTGCTGTATGTAGCGTAGCCGTAGTGTGGGTGCAGTGACGAGGTGCGAAAAGGACACGCGCGCATACATACACGCCAGAAAAGAAGGCCGGCCTACCGATATTCCTTCTTTCTTTTCCTCGAGCTTCCGTGCGTGCAGACGACCGACCGCGAGTGCGCTCTCAGCCGTTACACTAGGACTAGGAAAGCTCCTCCTCCTCGCCCTCCCTCCCTCCCTCCCTCCCTATCTTCCTCATATCATACGCTCCCCTGCATCTTTAAACACCGAGTTTATCTCTCTTAACATGTGGTCGATTGGGGCGACATAAATCCCAATTACTCCTCTCCATAAACACTTTGTACCAAATAAAAAGAGGCAGTCCAGGATACTACACACAGCTTTTCCTTTTTAGGCCGTGCGTGCCTGCGTGCGTGCGTCCTTGAGAGTTCAGAGTTCAGACTCACGAGGGTCCAGAGCTTCCCTTGCCCCCCAGGAAGACCGAGGAGCAAACCAGAATTGATCCTTCTTGACACCGCCAAACCGGTGATCCGGTGGCCGATCAAGGTACGCTCCTCCACGATTTGCCCGTGGATGCTCTCACGTTCCTCTTCTTCGGATTAGGTTTCCCTGCTCTGCCCTCCCCTCGAACGGAAAAAAAAGATCTATCTCTTGTTTACTCCGCTGCCGCTTGATATCTCTAGGCCGCGGGCCGTCAGTGCCTTCCTTCCTCCGATTGGAACTGGAGTCTCTCTCTCTCGTCGAATTCCTGGACCCCTTCTGCCGGTTTCTTCTGACGGCCGTTGCCGATTTCCCCCCAAAAAGTACCAGTGAAGTGTTCTCGACGACATGATCCAGCTTAGTGTATTTCGGTTCAGGCTTCATGTCCGGCTCTTGTTGGGTTCTCTTCGCTTTCCCCTTCAGGTTCCAGTCCACAGCCAAGCGGATTTCAGCTTATATACGTAGTTGTTTACCACCGTTTGATTACTTATACTACTTTGAACGAAACCGATCATCTTTTTCATTCGATGGCGCAAACTTATCCGTCAACTTATTTGCAAGGCTTTGAATTTCGGTGATTTCAATCATGTTTCCGTTCTTGCCAAGGATAGGGGTTGGTGCACTGAATGGTTGCCCCCATCCATGCCGGCGTCATCCTAGTCTTCGCCATACACAAAGTTAAACGACTTTGGAAGGATATCCAATCCTAGTCATCAGTCGTCACACATAAAGTTTAGGACTTCGGAGTGGATATTCAATGAATAATTCGACTGCTTCGCCCTAAATAATAATAATTCGGGTACTTGGTTCTAAAAATAACAATTCGAGTATCCTGTAGGTAGATGTTTCAGCTTCACCAATCATCCCTAACCCTATTTAGCAGCTACTCCCTCTGTAAAAAGACGTCTTACATTTGTTTACAGAGGAAGTATCGTATCTGTGGCAGTTATACCGCAAGTTTTGACTCCATGTCTTCAAACATACACATCACTAAATAAGTTCGTGCCGACGATGCCTTTCTTTTCCTGTCAATTGTGCCGACAAACCCTTGCGATTGGACAGCGATTAATGTGTCAGATTATCAGAAACATCGCGTCTGACCGACCGCGACGCGCCTCGCTATCCCCCCTTCTCCTCCACACGTCTCCTGCTGAAAATTCTTTCCAATTTATGTCGACAATACGCAGTTCGGTAGTACAGTATCACAGTACAACTGAACTACTGATACGTGTCTCGCATACTGGTACCTACCTACATCTCTTAATTTTGGCAGGTGTTCCTGGAGGAGGATCATACAAGTCGACCGGACTCTGGGAGGACGGTGCTGGGAGGATGTTGAGCAGAAGATTGCAGGGATGCAGCAGCGTTCTTCTGCTCGTGTTTCTCCTCCTCGCCAACGCGTCAGGTACATGCGTATTGGCGTATTGAGCAGCGTTTGCTTTCGGTTGGTTCGGTGATCGCTCGCTTTCTACTTTCCATTATTGAGATTCCTTCCTAGCGTGGCCTTGAAATGCATCGCCATGAAAGTGTCGGTATATGTCGTGGACGACTTTTGTATGTGCTGCGAACAAACGCATTCTGGCTTGCGGTTGCTCCGCGATCATTTTCAGGTCTTGAACCCTTTTGAAAATTGGCCATACTGCATCTTCGTGTAGTGTAGAACCGCATGTTTGCACGGAGACTGTAAAGCTGAAAAACTTTTGTGTTCTTAACCAGCGAACGAAATATTTCAGCATGCACGCATGCACCGATTTTGTGAACATGAATCAGATTGTGAGCGCGAACCTGCAATTTCCAGCATTTCCGGCCTTCTCCAACGATTTTCATCTGCTCGTCTCTGCATTGCGATTTGCAGGCACCTTGTCTGAAGAAGAGGCTGAAGAGAGCAGGAGGCGGTCGCTGGCGACGGGGCTGTTCTGCGTGGCGCAGCAGGGCGCGGACCCGACGGCGCTGCAGACGGGGCTCAACTACGCGTGCGGCCCCGGGCACGCCGACTGCGGCCCGATCCAGCCCGGCGGCAAGTGCTACAAGGCCAACGACCTGCCGGCGCTCGCCTCCTACGCCTACAACGACTACTACCAGCGCAACGCCGCCTCCGGCGCCAGCTGCAACTTCAGCGGCACCGCCATCACCACCCCCACCGACCCCAGTAAGCACCACCCCACACACGATCTTCTTCTTCTTCTTCTTGTTCCCGACGGGCTCTGATTCTTCCCTCTTTTGCAGGCTCCGGGCAGTGCGTCTTCGCGGGAAGGTGAGCGCGTGTTTTCCATGTGCATGCATGGTGCACTGCCGTATTCTCTGACGAAGTTCAGAACTGACATGTGTAAACGTCGACGTGCAGCTCCATGGCGGGAGGCTCCAACAGCACGACGCCGGGGGCGAGCGCCCCAACCAGCCTGTTCCCGCCGTCGACGTTCACGCCGGGCTTCGGGGGGAGCCCCGCCGGCTCCTTCAACCCTCTGCAGGACGACGCGGACAGCGTCATGGCCGGCGCTCGCCGGGCGCTCTGCGTGCTGTTGCTCCTGCTGCCGCTCTTCTTCTTCTGATCGATGCCTCAGCTCGATTGTAAATTCTACTCCATGACATTCGTTGCATTTTACGTACTATCAGGTTACATGAGAGGGAGGAACTCTAGAGTGTCATCATCTTTACATGTTTTTGTTCTTCAGAAGTAAACCATCACTCGGTGTACATGTCAGCTCGGATCTTCTATAAACCAAACTATACTACTATATGTAAATGATGTTTTTCTTTTTGAAAACCTAGGCACTTGCCCGATTTTAGCCAACTGAAAACCTAGGCACTTGCACTTGCTTTTAGAGCATCTACAACCGAACCTCTCGAACCCGTCTTATACATCCGGACAAGCCGCCCGGTCATTTTTTTTGACCCAGACGGACCCCTCGAATGGCCCTCAAACGCTTGAGCTGACTGACACCCTCATATCCAGCCCAAATATGGGGTAGATATGGGGCGCCCGGGCACGTCCACCACGTTGGAGCCGGCCCATGCTCGCTCACCCCTACCCCACATATATTCGTTCCCATCCGCTCGTCGGACCAAACCCTGCCTCTTCACTCCCTCTCCTCTACTCCCCTCCGCCACCCGAGCTCTCCTCCAGCGGATTCCGGTCGTCTCTGGCATGGCGGGCAGTGGATCCGAGTCCTTCAACTCTAGATCCATCGACCCCGAGCTCATCCCGCGTGGCCTCGAGGAGGAAATGGCCGTCCGGCTTGCGCTTCACCGCGCCCGGGAGGATGTTGGGGAACGTTGCATGGGAAACAAAAAAATTCCTACGCATACGCATGATCTATCCATGGTGATGAGCATCTACGAGGGGGAGAGTGGACCTACATACCCTTGTAGATCGCTAAGCGGAAAGTGTTAAGAAACGCGTTTGAGGTAGTCGAACGTCTTCGCGATTCAAATCGCCGAGCGTCCCGCGGTCCAATCACGACCCGTCCCGATCTGGCGCCGAACGGACGACACCTCCGCGTTCAGCACACATACAGCTTGATCACGATCTTCGCCTTCTTTATCCAGCAAGAGGGAGTAGAGAGGTAGATGAGTTCTCCGGCAGCATGACGGCGTGGCGGCGATGGTGGTGGAACTATTCCAGCAGGGCTTCGCCTAAGCATTGCTGAAACAATCTAGAGGAAGAGGGAGCATGTGGCTGATTTCTGTGTCTCAAAACCCTCAAAACCTCTAGTATATATAGGAGGAGGGAGGGAGGAGGCTTGGCCCCTAAGGGGCCAGCCCTTGCTTCGGCCAAAGGGGAGAGAGGAGGAGTCCTCCTCCAATCCTAGTAGGATTAGGACTACCTCTCTCCCACTTGGAATCCTCCTTCCACCTTTGGGTTTTTCCACCCAGCCGCATGGGCCTCTAGTGGGGCTTCGACCAGCCCACTAGGGGCTGGTTTACCTCCTACCACAGCCCATTTATCCCCATGGGTCGAGACACCCCTCCCGATGGTCCCCCGGTACCCTCCCGGCACTCTCGGTACACTACCGATGAGCCCAGAACTTTTCCGGTGACCAAAACAGGACTTCCTATATATCACTCTTTACCTCCGGACCATTCCGGAGCTCCTCGTGATGACCAGGATCTCATCTGGAACTCCGAACAACCTTCGGTCACCACCATACATAACTCTATACTACCGAAACGTCACAGAACCTTAAGTGTGCAGACCCTGCGGGTTCGAGAACTATGTAGACATGATCGAGACACCTCTACGGTCAATAACCAATAGCGGGACCTGGATGCCCATATTTGTTCCTACATATTATACGAAGATCTTTATCGGTTGAACCTCTATGTCAAGGATTCAGTTAATCCCGTACGTTGTTCCCTTTGTTCTTCGGTATGTTACTTGCCCGAGATTCGATCGTCGGTATCTCTATACCTAGTTCAATCTCGTTACCGGAAAGTCTCTTTACACGTTCCGTAATACAAGATCCCGTGGCTAACACTTTAGTCACATTGCTTGCAAGGTTTGTTGTAATGTTGTATTACCGAGTGGGCCCTAAGATACCTCTCCGTCACACGGAGCAACAAATCCCAGTTTTGATCCATACCCACTCAACGACACTCTCGGAGATACCTGTAGAGAACCTTTATAGTCACCTAGTTACGTTGCGACGTTTGATACACACAAGGCACTCCTCCAGTGTGAGTAAGTTGCATGATCTCATGGTCATAAGAATAGATACTTAACATGTAGAAAACTATAGCAATAAATTGACATGATCATATGCTATGTTTATAGTTTGGGTCTTGTCCATCACATCATTCTCCGAATGATGTGATCCCGTTATCAAATGACATATCATGTCAATGGCTAGGAAACCTTGACCATCTTTGATCAACAAGCTAGTCTACTAGAGGCATACTATTCCAATCAATACAATTATACCATGGATAATAAACGATTATCATGAACAAGGAAATATAATAATAACCATTTTATTATTGCCTCTAGGACATATTTTCAACAGTCCCCCACTTGCACTAGAGTCAATAATCTAGCTCACATCACCATGTGATTTACATTGTAATGAATCGAACACCCATACTGTTCTGGTGTTGATCATGTTTAGCCCTTGGAAGAGGTTTAGTCAACACGTCTGCAACATTCAGATCCGTGTGCACTTTGCAAATATTTATGTCCTTCTTGTCGTGGGAATGAGTCTGACAGTAGAAGATAGGGGTACGAAAGGAGAGGGCAGAGTCCTAGCTACGACAAGGGTGTACACACGGATGTATGAGTTCAGGCCCCTCTCGTGGAGGTAACAATCCTACGTCTCAGTGCTCGGGAGCTCTTGTCGTGTGGGTAGTATGAGTTACAGAAGGTGCGAACCCTTGTGCAAGAGGGGAGGGGCGGCTTATATAGAGTACGATGCACCTCATAAGTGTCAGTCAACCAAGGGTTTGATCGTGGGAATAAAGACGAGTGTTACTGGTAACATACATAATAATTGTTACTAATGATGACTGGCCTAATGCCTACCTATTGGCCTTCCTGGGGGGCTTATGGTCCTCTGGCGTCGACTGGAAGCGAGGTCTTCCGAGTGACAGGTGACTGTCGAGTGGAGGGAGAAGATACCGAGTGGATAGAATGTCGAGTGACTTGAGCACCATGGTGAATCCAGTCGGAACTTCTCTTCTAATCTTTAAGTCCTGCAATATAGTGTCCTTAGGTAGGGTATGTAGGTCAGGCCTAGGACCCTATCCTAGGTACATATCCTCATCATTAGCCCCCAAATGGATCGGGGTTAGAGTGATAAAGGGGATCGATGTCAGTTCTGATAAGGCACCAAACTTTCGAATGTACTTTGGGGCTTCAATGAAATCTGCGTCGATTGAAATCTTTGTCATTCACCCGGATCGATTCTACCTTGAAACTGCCCAAATGAATTCTAAGCATCAATTATGTTCCGAGTGACTTGAAGGGATCTTTAGACGTGACGGGTCGCTCTGTTAGGCCCGGATTTCGTGGGATTCGAAAATTTGGGAGGCGCGCGCCTCACGAAGATGACGCCACGGCTGGGGCAAGTGGGAGCATGATGCCTCGATTCACGTACCGTCCATTTTGCCACGTACCGCGTGACGTCTGTGGTCGAAATACGCGGAGATCTAGTGGGCCCACAAGTCAGCGAGACACTCGACATAGTATAAAATCCCGTAGCGCCACGGTCTGTACAGTCTTATTCCCCCAAAATCCCATCTCTTCCTCCGCCTCCCCTGCTGTAAGCGCACTGCTCAACTCTGCCTCGACGACCGCCGCCGCCACGATGACGAAGGGCAAGACCGAAAAGCTGGAGCGCCCCAAGAAGGCCAAGGCCAAGAAGACGTCTAGCGCGCGGTTCATCGTGCCGGCGGCGTGGATCCAGGGGGATTTCCTCTCGTCGACGGTCACGGTTGTGGACGTCAAGAACCTCGTCGTCGACAGGCTCGTAGTTGAAGGCTCGTGGAGGCTGTTGGAGGGGGAAATCGAGCCGGAGCCACGCGAGGGGGAGCGGGTCCTTCTTCTCACCCACGTCGAGAGAGGTTTCTTCATGCCCCCATCCTTTCTTTCGAGGGTTTCTGAATTGCTTTGGAGCCCAACTCCATCATTTTCCTCCGAATGCAATCCCTTATCTTGTTGCTTTCATCACGTGAATGTTTATTGGGTTTCCCCCCCATTGGGGCTTGTTCAAGCATATCTTCACCATTAGATCTCAGTCAGTCAAAAAGGCTAACCCTAAGGATGATAAGACCCATGTCATCCAATTATGTGGTGGCCTGGGGATCCAAAAGAGGGCTAGGAGTGCCTTTCCATCCATGACTTTTCCAGAATCTGTTAGAGGTTGGCAGTCGACTTGGTTCTACTGCAAAGATGTAGCATCTTCCAACATGTCAACTGGTCTTTCCCTTTCACGTAGATCGACCCATCGTACCCAAATCCTTGTCAGTGTTAGAAGGGGAGAAAGTCCAAGTGGGGATCTTAGTGGATGCCGTAGTGGCCATTGTTTGTGGTGGGGTGACTGGCATGGACCTTTTGGAAACATTCCTTAGTCGACGGATCCAGCCCCTCCAGGTAAGGGACCATGCTATGTGGCATTACTCGGATGCACTCAGAGGAAGTCCCATAGAAAATTGTCGAGCAATGGCTTCAGAGCATCACTGAGCCTACAACAATCCCCTGGGAGCCAAGAGGATCAAGCCTTACTCTGCTGAGAATCCACCAAAGAATCTGGTAAATTATATCTTTGTCGACTACCGTACTATTCTGTCGAGTGGTTGAATCATCGGTCGACTTACTTTGTTGTTTGAATCTTGTAGGAGTGGACGAACATGTACTCGCCCGTGCCAAACGGGAATCAACCCGAAGACGGAGGGGAGAGCAAGGGCGTCAGCGTGGATTCGATTACGCCAACGACAATGAGGATGACTACGAAGGCTCAGACGAGGACGAAGAAGAAGTCGAGTCTCCTCCGCGCACTGAGCATCGCTCCAAACTGCGTCAAGACCTTGCGACTGCCCCAGGCAAGGCCTTGGCGTCGAGTGAGAGGAGCCTGAAGTGGGACCGAACCTCGATAGTTGAGTCGAGTGAACGGGCCACAAAGCAGCCCAAGCCCGATGCGCCGAAACCTGGGAAGGCTTTGCCCCACATGAAAATCGTTGTGCCCGTTGTCTCAGTGTAAGTGTTCATTTTCTTCTTTCGCTGTTGTATAGGACTTCAAATTCTTGCTGACCGAGTGGAATTTGGTATACCAGAGCCGCTACCTCAGTGACGTTGCCTTCATGGGACGGAGAGGAGCAAATGGATGTGGACACTACCGACATGACCACTTCCCAACGAGGTAAAACAAATCTTCAATCAGCTCTGTTTCTTGAAAATGATTGCCGATTGAATAAGCTAATGCTATCGATTGATGTTTGCAGAGATCATTCAACTGGAGGACAATGAAGAGCCACCTCGGGGTACGGGGGTGAAGGTGTGACCTCAGGCACCTTGCGTGTACGCGCCCGAAGAACGCCATTGGCGCAAACGCCTCAAAGGTTGACTGTTGCGTCGTCCCAGGGGATAGGCGACTCGTCCCGAGCCAGAACCGAGCTCGCGGCTCCGTTGTCGAGTGCTCCACTAGCTGCTTCAACCATTGTGGCCTCGACACCAATCGGACAACTCCAGACCACCTCAGCTACTCCAGCCGTAGCATCAATTCAGCCGGTGACTGTCTTACCTCTGCACCATGTCCCGGAAGACCAAACTGGAGCTGCGAAGGAAGCCATGATCCAAGCAGAGCAGATGCTGCTGCGCGCAAAGGAGGCGTACTAAGCCAGCAAGCTGGCTTATGATGACAGCACGGCGCTTCACACCAACGTCCGAGTAAGTGTGATTGTAAGTGCATTCCAATTAAATTTCTGTCTTTCTTGATTTGTACACCTTTTGGGTGTTTCCTTTTGTAGAATGCTTGTATGTTCTCCATTCGAATAGATCAGGTCTTAGTCAAGTGGGTTTCAGTCCAGTGGGGGCATGCTGAGTGAACCCACTAGGCATAGTCCTCGAGACCGCTGTCGAATGGTGATGACATTGGCTGGGGTCTTAGAATTATCTTGGTAACCGCTCGACAGATCGAGTGATAAAAGGTCCAGTGTGGTCACGCTGAGTGCACCCACTCGGTGTAGTCCCCGAGACCACCGCCGAGTGTTTGCACTGGCGGGGGTCTTAATAGAGACGATATTAACGTGCTTGCACACATTTTTTTTATTTTCTTGCCGCTCGACAGGTCGAGTGCTAGCAGATCCAGTGGGGGCATGCTAAGTGCACCCACTGGGTGTAGTCCCCGAGACCTCCGTCGAGTGCTTGCATCGGCGGGGGTTTGATAGAGACCATTTTATGCTCGGACATGACAGACCTTGTTGAGTGATTTCGGAACCAGTGGGGGCATGCTAAGTGCACGCACTGGGTGTAGTTCCCGAGACCGCCGTCAAGTGCTTGCATCGGCGGGGGTCTGATAGAGACCCTTTCATGCTCGGATAGGACAGACCTTGTCGAGTGATTTCGGAACTAGTGAGGGCATGTTGAGTGCACCCACTGGGTGTATTCCCCGAGACTACTGCTAATCGTTGACGATGAGAAGTAGTCTTGCGAACTTGAACTCAGGGTCCTTTGTCGTACGTGGAGTACGCTTGCCACTCAACGTGTTGAGCAAACTCTTTGCTTTAGTGTTACCACTCCGAAGCTACCTTGCAGGTTTCATGGATATCATGCCATCAACCATGATATGACGCAGGTTTCATGGACATAATTTCCATCAACCATGATATGACGCTATTTCAGGAGTGTGGGGTGGGGCGGCGGGCCGCTATCCAGTCGACTATTCTTGATCCTTCCCACTCGGAAGTGGAGAAATTTTCATGTTGACTGAACTGTCTTTTTGTTGATTTCAAAGAGCTTGCGAACTTGGCATCCAGTACAAGTACTTGGAGAAGGAAAAGAACCATTTGCAATTGGATCTGGAGGTCTAAGAACAACCTGGAACATGCGCAGACTGAGTTGAAGACCCTGGGAGGTAATCTTTGTCGACCCAATGCACTCTTACTTTCACCTTCCATCCTTTGAACCGAGTGCTCTCACTCGAACATACGTGCGTGATGAAAATCGTCGACTCCAAGCATGACTCAACAATGCTATTTCTTTAGATACCATGAAGAAAGCACTGGAGGACAAGGACAAGGCGCTCGATGATGCTCAAAAGGTGGCAAGGGAGAAAACTAAAGCCGCCAAGAAGAAGCTTGCCACAACCAAGAAGATAGAGGAGGAAAATGATGGGTAACGCAGTAGAAAACAAAAAATTCCGACCTACGCACCAGCCCAGGACCACTATGGAGACTGCATACAAGGTTTGATCTTTTTCATTACCGACTCGTAGCGCAGCGGAAGTAGAGTCGATGACGATCGGCAGTGCAGATCCCCGCAGCTAGGATTTTACAACCTCCCAACTACGAGGATGTATACCCTCATCTGCCCCTTGGACATCCCTCTAGGAGGCGGTCGGACAGTTCCCCAGACGGTGTCATGGATAGCCCTTCGGGAGGACCATCGAAACTCGAACGGTCACTCGGACAGCCCTTCGGGAGGACCTTCGAAACTCGGACGGTCACACGAACAGCCCTTCGGGAGGCACTCACGAACTAAGACCAAAACTATGATCTCTCTACAGAGTTGCACACATACGGTGTCATCTATCCGACAGGGCTTCGCCGTCTAGAACTAGTTCCTACCGGAACCCAGACAACCTTTTGGCTCTATGAAACTATTTCGTGGGAGGGAGAGAGAATGCCAGATCATGCATGGCTTGTGTGAGAGGGTTGGAGTGAGGATGGAGAGATCCTATCCACTTCCTTATATAGTGGTGGAAGGGGTGAGGGGGGGGGGCTGAAATTCAGGCCACAAAACATGCACCCACCAAACAAGGAAAACATGTTCCCACCAAACATGGAGAAAACATGTTCCCTTGTCTTGTTCCCCCATGGGGCCCCACCTTTATCCCAACACTCTCCACCTTTTGTGGGGGCTTCCCCCCACAATGAGGCCCCCCAACACTTTGTCCAGCCACAAGGGGGCGCCCCCAAAAACAGCCCCAAAACAGCCCTCACGTAACGTGGGATCTTATCCCCTCACGCTGGGACAAAATGTTTTCCACGACTATTACTCCTGAAAAATTTCGGAAGGTCCCAGAACATTTCCGGCACCCTCTAAAATTATTTGGATGCACTCCAGAACATTTCTGGTATGGTGGTTTAATTTTAAACCATCTTCGTTTACCCGATAAACAATTTTGGCAGCTCCGAAAACCTTTTTCGGTTTTTTCTCCAGAAAAATTCCAAAAATTACCAGACCAATCTGGCAACCTCCAAAACATTCCCGGTTCTTACCAAAACCTTTTATGATCAATGGTTTTATCCGAAACAACTTTTTGGTTTTACCGAAAAAAATTCGGTGTTCTCTCCGGAACTCTTCCGTTGTCTCCGAAACTTTTCCAGTGACTTTCTCTCGGACTCCTTATCTAGTATTCAACAGATAGATGACCTTTAAGCGTGTGACCCTATAGGTTCGGTGAAGTATAGACATGACCGGAACACTTTCCGATCAATGATCAGCATCGGAGTCGTGGACACCCATATTGACCCCTATACCCACACGAATGAATATTCGAGTGAACCTCCAGTTGCCGTGAGCTATTCCTGTTGCTTCGCGATATGTTACAAACACCCAAGGTGAGATATTCTGCATCCCCATGGATCAATGACTTGTCCACTATGCAAGTTACCTCGTTATTGGTTTTGTTCTCTTTTCTCGTTTTCGTGTTCCGGCATCCCTGTGATCAAATCACACTGTGTCTGGCAAGACGATGATGGATACCGTAACACCAAGAGGGCCCAAGAATATCTCTCCATCGTTGGAGGAGCAAATACCAATCTTGGGCTATCAAGTTACTTGACATACTTTTCCATGAACCCGTAAGCCGCCGTAATAGCCACCCATTTACGGATGACGTTTAACAAACCCCAAAGTTCATGAAGCAAGCATGCAGAAACTCGATACTCTCATGGTCTGAGGAATCATGCAAACATTAACCATCTTTGTGTTATTAACCATTAACTTGTGATGAATGTATCTCATAGCATAACATCAATTTGGGTCGATTCAACACAAATGTTCTTCTAACATTGTGCCCTCAAAGTTGCTGGCATAGACATGCCCATGATGAGGAAAACGGAACCATCATGCAACACTTGAGCTAGTCTTAGAGGCCAGACTAGGAATACATTTTACCGTTTATTAATCCACACGTGCATATGAGTCTTCCTACGAGCCTCGTGGTTATTGTAGACCCGAGAACCATGGCAGTTATAGCATGGAATATAAACCTAATTATGAACAGGGAGATAATCAATAATATTTATTATTGCCTCTAGGGCATATCTCCTACAGACTCCCACTTGCACTAGAGTCAATAATCTAGTCAATGCTAATGCACTTTACACCTATGGCATACTGGTGTAAAATATGCTTCGCTTGTGGTATAGCCTGATGTCCAACGGATCTGACGACTTCAGCTCCGTGTGTAACTTTGCATATCCTTGCATTTTCACGCTTTCACAAAATTCATATTTTGTGTGGACTTGGCTTTGCATATATGTGAATAATTGGTCAAAACCTGATTCCTCAGACTAAGCTATGGAGCAACTATCTGTAATAGTGCCCCCTAGACCAAAGCCATCTTGGAACCATACTAAGTTCATGAATGAACTATATGATTCAATAACTCATTTGTCGCTTCTAAAGCATCAATGCATTTAGCTTTTGTTATAGAATTCTCCATAGTATCTTGTTTGGAACATCTTCCAACTACCGTGCCACCATATTGTGTACTACACAAAACCCTTAACTTAAATCGAAAATCGCATGGAGCATTGATGAAGACTGTATTGATGTAATTACTTACAACGAGCACTTCATAATCTCTGCTTGCGAGAAAACATGTCATCGGTACTACTCTAGTACTCAATGAAATTTTTCACTGTTGTCCTATGATCAGTACTTTGATCACATTGGTATCCATACTCGCAACAACTTTAGAGTATCGGACATATATGGTTGTTTTACATACCATGGAATACATGATTAATCCAAACACAAGAGTGTGTGGAATCTCCATCATGTATTTCACTCATCAGTGTTTTGGGACACTGAGTCTTGCAAAAACTCTTTCCATGTGACTTCAGCAAGAATCACTCCTTGGCGTTTTAAATGCTAAAAGGTTTTAGCATCTTATTAATATGTATATTTGCTCAGCCCTATTAGGTAAATCTATCTCCATAGATCATCATTCCTAATATCAAGGCTATTTAGCCCAAGCACTTCATCAAAAAAACTATTTTCAAATGAAGTCCTAATTCGTGTCAAGAAATTTATTTCCAATTAACAATGTGTCAAGCACACAAGATTTTTAGAAATATTATTATGCTCCCACTTACTTTATTGAATCACAAGCATATTCGTTACCCATTGATGAAGTCAAAACCCTTTTGACCATTTCATCAAAACACAAAGATTCCAACTCCATTTTGCCCTCTTCTGTCCATCGCCGGAACTCTGAAGTTTGCATACTTACTAGCATCCTCTGGACTGACAAAATACTTTGGACTGTAACGCATGCAAGTCCTTGGTTACATTTCCATCAGATGGAAATCCTTTCGTCATCCATGTTTCATATCTCATGATTTAAATATGTATTAATTGCTAGTTCAACCCGAACCGACTTTCAGCATCGTACGGTGAAACAACCTCATCGTAGTCCACTCCTTGAACTTGTATGTCAACAAGTCGAGCTTTATGGATAAAACATTTTATCCACATCAGTTTATAGTTTCATAAATATTCGTTAGACTCTAAGTCCTTCGTAAGGTGTATCAAGGTTTTAATCTTGAATCAGTTATATGGAAACTATCTCGGATTGTATTGGCATTTAGCCAATACCGAAGTCAGGGCCCATCAACTCTACCTTGTGTACCATAGGTATACTGTTGTCTAACAAAAATATCTCGTATGCGCACCTGAGAGGTTTGCACGAGTTTTCCCTACGTGGTTTAGCTGCAAGTTTGACCAAAATCCATACATTTTATTGTAGAGACTTCCATATCAGTCGCAGTAGGAAACTCCGAAATCACTTCCAAGGTTCCTTTCCTTTGACCTGATCATGAAGATACTGGTTATCTCGTCGAGTTGCATTGTCCTCCCACTCACCTTTTGTAAGAACTATTCTCTTTAAAAGCATACCATTTTGTGGCAAAATCCTTTGCCTCGGTATAGTGGTGGGGGAATACCCAATGACTTGGGATAACCTACAAAGCAACACTTATCTGATTTGGAATAGGTTTGTAACCTTTTACACAAGCCCCATATTACAAATGTTAAGAAAAGATATAACATGGTTGGGCATACCATACCATGGCGTCATTTCAACAGACTCGATGGAGCTCTTTTCAGTGTAAAAGCCGCAGTCTCTAAAGCATCACTTTAAAAGGGATAATGGCAAATTTATTTATGTAATCTTTGATCTTACCATGTCATAAATGGTTCGATTACATGTTCACGGACTTTTCACTTGCAGTGGTGTTCCGGGAGATGCAAGTTATGAAACTCTTTTCACAACTCATCAGACATTTGCTAAACTTGTAATTCAAATATTCCTTTCCGCAATCAAATTGCAGAAACATAATTTTCTTGTTACAATAACTTCTACTTCATTTTTGAAAACCTTTCGAATGATTTCAAAAGATCCAGACTTATGTATCATCAAGTAAATATCCATATATCTACTTGAGTCATTTTTGAAGGTAGACAAATCCACTGTTTGCAACAACATTTATCGGACTACATACATCAAAATGTATGATCACCAATAGGTTCTTTGCTCGTTCCTTATGGCCCGTGAACGGTATTTTAGTCACTTCACCTTTTGGAGGAAAGTTGCAAGTGTCAGATGATTCAAAATCAAACGACTTCAAAATCCATCATAATGGAATTTTCCATGCGGGTTTCTCCAATGTGACCAAATGCAGTGCCACACATATGTGGAATTCTTTTAGTCTTGTGACATTTAGCGTCGGTGTTATGGATGTACCATATTTCCATCAATATTCATAACATACATCCCATCTAGGATGGAAGCATGGCCCTTCATGTTATTCATAATACTGAACAACAATTTTTGTTTTTATGAATAATTCTTTTGCAACAAACATTGTGTAATGGGCTACAGTGTATGAAACTCTAAAATGAATTATGAAAGTAAACCCAGAGGTAATGTATTATTATCAACATTCATAACATACATCCCATTCATAATCAAAGAATGGCCCTTATGTTATTCATAACACCGAACATCAAAAGTTCTCTTATGAATAACCTTCTTGCAAGATACCTTATGCAATGGGTTAGAGTGTGTAAAACTCTAAATGAATTATGAAAATAAATACAGACGGTAATACACTGATGGAAGGTATAGTAACTTTTACTAAGTTCGCTGTGTATACCTAAACCTCATTCCTGGCTAGTCTTTCAGGCCATAGTAGTTCTTACATCGAGTTGTAATAGAATGCAATCGAGCGGGTATCTTTGTGATTAACTCACAATACCCAACAATTAGTGATTAACATGTTTAACCATAATTCCCAAGAACTATATCTTTTGACCATCCTTCTATACATCAAAAACTTGTATGACATTCATACATGAGCTAGATATTCTAGTCTTCTTTCTTTCTGCCTTTATACTTCTAACAGTTTAACTTTTAGTATTTCTCCTACTCTTAGAAGAAGCATCCAACTTAAGAGTGGCGTTAGCCCCAGACTTCCTAGGCGTGAAAGTCTTACTAACACCCTTCGGACACTTCCTTTCTCTTTAAGTTCTTTGTTTTATTCACCTTTCATCATATGGCAGGCGTTCTCCTGGATCCCTCTCTCATTAGTCTAATGCATAGTAAACTCCTTTACTAATAGTTTGCAAACAAACATTGCTTTGGATATCTCATATCTTTTAGCCTTTGTCTGTCTCTGAAAATGATTTTCAGATTCCATGAATATCACATAAATATCCAAACATTCGAAGTTTGGGCCTCATGGAAGCAAACATATTGCACTGACTGAAACGGAATTCTAGCTTTTGGATCAAAGGACGAGAGTCACGTGATCCATAGCATTAGCGGGAGAATACCGAAAGCATGCGATAGGACAAGTCCTTCTCGGCACTCTTGAGCACAATCCTCATATTACGTTACCAACCGTAAAGTTTTAACCAGATATTTAACAACTATTCAATTTTAATAGGGAAGGTGGAAACGCGAGCCATTATTCTACAACTATTATGCAAACCACACTTAGACAGCGTTCAAAATTAATTGCACCGATAATTAAACAAGTTAATTTTACAGTGCGCTCACACTCAAATCAGTATCTCTCATAATTGATTGTGAGTGATACAAGATCCACATTTCAATTCAATGCCATTGATGTGGACATCAATAATGACGAGAATTTCAATTGGTGGGCAAACATGCCGATCACATCTCTATGTGACTCATGTTCATCTTTTGATGGGCGTGTTTCGAGCTCAGGAGGATCAAACTAGAACGTCAATACAACGAAGTGATCTTGCTGCGAGGTTTGACCTCACCCGCCTCACACTTTGCTAATCGTTCGTACCCATGTGGACATGGCGCACCCCAAAAAGTTAGGTGCCGTGATGGTGCTACACTTGGGAGAACACTAACTACTTGATATTTTTGTGAGAGATCACCCTAATAAAAAGCGACTACCGCGCAATCAAGAAGGGTGCATCATAAGGGATAAACATCTCAGGCAATTCATAATAGCATGATATGGTATATCCCTTTCTGATGGAGAAGTCTTTTATTTCTTCATCTTAGGCATTCACGTCGGTGTTCACCTTCTAGAAGATTGCCACCACCTTGTCGATGCACCAGATAATATTGCTATCTCTATAGCTAATAAAATAAGTGCATTACTTAAGGTTGACACGCAGGTCGTTAACGTGACAATCATATGGCTCTAGCCATCATGACACGCAGGTCATGTTAATATTACATCATATAGTCATCTCATACATAATCAAATTAATATGAGCACTCATATACCACATCATATGCACATGCAAACCATCTTGCAAAACCAAGTTAGATGCCTCTAGTCGGTTCATGCAAAAACTTGTTTTACGTGGCTTCTAAGGTTTCAAAACAAACCGAAGCTACCAACGTCCATCATCAAGCATGATAATCGAAGTCGCTAGATTAACATTGCGGGGTGTATGAAGCACGAGATAATAAAATCTCGAGCCCCATACTAAACTTTGTCATACGCATGACCCCCGTGCAGATCATATCTGCATTGCCCTTTCGTCTACGAAACATCCATCTTTCTTTAACTATGGTGGAACCCAAAGAACTGTTAGCACTTCGTTGATCTCTCAATCAGCATACTCAGGAGCAACATGAAAGGATCGCGGAATTCTAGAACTTTGTGAGATTCCACCATGCCGTCAAGATCAGGACTACGCAAATTCAGGGGAAGCAACAGGAACATCGGGTAACAGATTTCATCTGCTACCTGCATAAATAATTTTCAGCAATAGATCTCACCTACTCCAAAATTATATTATGCAACACCCATACATCTCCATGTATTCTAGATCGTAACCTGCATCTATGCATAGCATGGCTCTTGATGCCACTGATGGGTAACGCAGTAGAAAACAAAAAAAATCCGACCTACGCACCAGCCCAGGACCACTATGGAGACTGCATACAAGGTTTGATCTTTTTCATTACCGACTCGTAGCGCAGCGAAAGTAGAGTCGATGACGATCAGCGGTACAGATCCCCGCAGCTAGGATTTTACAACCTCCCAACCGCGAGGATGTACACCCTCATCCGCCCCTCAAACAACCCTCTGGAAGGTGGCCGGACAGTCCCCTAGACAGTGTCGCGGACAGCCCTTCGGGAGGACCATCGAAACTCGAACGGTCACTTGGACAGCCCTTCGGGAGGACCTTCGAAACTCGGACGGTCACACGGACAGCCCTTCGGGAGGCACTCACGAACTAAGACCAAAACTATGATCTCTCTACATATTTGCACACATACGGTGTCATCTATCCGACAGGGCTTCACCGTCCAGAACTAGTTCCTACCAGAACCCAGACAGCCTTTCGGCTCTACGAAACTATTTCGTGGGAGGGAGAGAGGATGCCAGATCATGCATGGCTTGTGTGAGAGAGTTGGAGTGAAGATGGAGAGATCCTCTCCACCTCCTTATATAGTGGTGGAAGGGGTGAGGGGGGGTTGAAATTCAGCCCACAAAACATGCACCCACCAAACAAGGAAAACATGTTCCCACCAAACATGGAGAAAACATGTTCCCTTGTCCATGGTGTTCCCCCATGGGGCCCCACCTTTCTCCCAACACTCTCCACCTTTTGTGGGGGCTGCCCCCCCCCCCACAATGGGCCCCCCAACACTTTGTCCAGCCACATGGGTGCTGCCCCCTAAAGGGGGCGCCCCCAAAAACAGCCCTGAAACAGCCCCCACGTAACGTGGGATCTTGTCCACTCACGTTGGGACAAGATGTTTTCCGTGACTATTACTCCTGAAAAATTCCGGAAGGTCCCAAAACATTTCCAGCACCCTCTAAAATTATTTGGACATGCTTCGGAACATTTCCGGTATGATGGTTTAATTTCAAACCATCTTCGTTTACCCGATAAACAATTCCGGCAGCTCCGAAAACCTTTTTTCGGGTTTGTCTCCGGAAAAAATCCAGAAATTACCTGACCAATCTGGCAACCTCCAAAACATTCCCGGTGCTTGACAAAACCTTTTATGATCAATGGTTTTATCCGAAACAACTTTTCGGTTTTACCAAAACTTTTTCGGTGTTCTCTCCGGAACTTTTCCGTTGTCTTCAAAACTTTTCCAGTGACTTCCTCTTGGACTCCTTGTCTAGTATTTAGCAGATAGATGACCCTTAAGCGTGTGACCCTATAGATTCGGTGAAGTATAGACATGACCGGAACACTTTCCTATCAATGATCAGCATCGGAGCCGCGTGGATATTGACCCCTATACCCACACGAATGAATATTCGAGTGAACCTCCAGTTGCCGTGAGCTATTCTTGTTGCTTCGTGATATGTTACAAACACCCGAGGTGAGATATTCTGCATCCCCGTGGATCAACGACTTGTCCACTATGCAAGTTACCTCGTTACCGGTTTTGTTCTCTTTTCTCGTTTTCGTGTTCCGGCATCCCTGTGATCAAATCACACTGTGTCTGGCCAGATGATGATGGATACCGTAACACCGAGAGGGCCCGAGAATATCTCTCTATCATTGGAGGAGAAAATCCCAATCTTGAGCTATCAAGTTACTTGACATACTTTTCCATGAACCCGTAAGCCGCCGTAATAGCCACCCATCTACGAATGACGTTTAACAAACCCCGAAGTTCATGAAGTAAGCATGTAGAAACTCGATACTCTCATGGTCTGAGGAATCATGCAAACATTAACCATCTCTGTGTTATTAACCATTAACTTGTGACGAATGTATCTCATACCATAACATCTATTCGGGTCGATTCAACACAAATGTTCTTCTAAAATTGTGCCCTCAAAGTTGCTGGCATAGACATGCCCATGATCAGGAAAATAGAACCATCATGCAACACTTGAGTTAGTCTTAGAGGCCAGACTAGGAATACATTTTACCGTTTATTATTCCACACGTGCATACGAGTCTTACTCCGAGCCTCGTGGTTATTGTAGACTCGAGAACCATAGCAGTTATAGCATGGAATATAAACCTAATTATGAACAGGGAGGTAATCAATAACATTTATTATTGCCTCTAGGGAATATCTCCTATAGAAAACTCCAAGATGAAACTGGAACAGAGTGAGATTATCAAGAAGACCGAACAGCTGACCAGGAGGAGCAATGGTCTGGAGAAGCACTTGGGTGATTTCGCGAAGATGTTCATCATGCTCGGCAGTAATTTCCGTTGTCGAGTGAATTTACTTAATTCCCATAGGCTAGTAATGTAACCATCTTTCCATTCCTCCCTCCATATAGAATTCTGCTAGGACTTCGAAAAACAGACCGAAGAGATTGAGCCCAATCTGGATCCCACTAAGTCGCCCATTGGAGATGTTGTGGCCATGAACATGTTCCGCCTCAACGTCCGTCTACAGGGTGTTCAAGCATACATCATTCGACTGAAGGCTGCGTTGGAGAAGATTGACAAGGAACTGTGGCCTGAAGACACCCTCCAGACTGACCTTGCATCCATGATGTCTCGCCTCAATGAGATCCCTAGTCGAGTGCAAGCTTGGAAGAAATCAGCTGCCCGCTGCGGAGCCTATGTGGCACTCTCGCTTGTCAGAGTCCATTGCAAGGAGGCGAGAGAGGAAAAGTTGAAGGACCTACGAGTGATTAACACAAAGAAACTTTAGTTCGAAGACTTCATGGATACCTTCATCGATGTAGCCACTCGGATCGTAGACGAAGACTGGTTCGTAGCTAAGTCTCCGAGTGAATGGACTGCTATCCACTCGATAGGGTCTATAACTTAGGCGAAAGAGTGTTCGTAGCTAAGCTCCCTGAGTGTGAGGATCGCTCGACACTCGGAGAAGTCTTGAACTTAGACAAAGACTGGCTCGCCGCTAAGTCTCCGAGTAAATGGACTGATATCCATTCGGTAGGGTTTTTAACTTAGGCGAAAACGTGTTCGCAGCTAAGCCTCCGAGTGCGAGGATCGCTCGACACTCGGAGTATTCCCAAATGTGAAATTGCACGATCGAAATCAAAGAAAGACTGCGGAAGTCATACTTGTATAAACGTCATTGTCTAAAATACTTTTACTATATCAACACAAATCCATTTTTAGTTATAGAAACGCTGGAGCAGATCTGCATTCGAGGCTCGTGGCTCACCAATCTTCTTCTTGAGGTTGTAGAGGTGATAGGCTCTGTTGTTCAACACCTTAGTGACGACGACAGGTCCTTCCTACACCAGAGCAAGCTTGTGAGGTCGCTGCTGATCCACTCGGAGCACCAAATCACCTTCATGAAACGACCGACTCTTAACATGCTTCGCGTGGAAACCTCACACATCTTGCTGGTATGTAGTCGTCCGAATCAGAGCCATCTCGTGTTGCTCTTCTAGGAGATCTATGCCATCTTGTCTTGCTTGCTCAGCTTCAGCTTCGGAATAAAGATCCACTCGAGGGGAATTATGAAGCAGGTCACTTGGTAGGACAACTTCGGCTCCATAGACCAAGAAAAAAGGAGTTCGTCCAGTCAACCGATTGGGAGTTGTTCTCAAGCCCCATAAAATAGATGGCAACTCGGACACCCAGGCTCTGGTTGCATGTTCCAAATCCCGCATGAGACGAGGCTTCAGACCTTGCAGGATGAGGCCATTATCTTGCTCAGCTTGGCCATTGGTTTGGGGGTGTGCAATGGATGCATAATCCACCCGAGTGCCTTGGGAGAAGCAGAAGTGTCTGAACTCTTCTGAGTCGAAGTTGCCATTATCTATGATAATAATGTGCGGAACTCCATACCGGTAGATTATCTCTCTCATGAATTTGATCGCAGTGCAAGAGTTAAATTTCTTTATAGGCTTGGCCTCAATCCACTTTGAAAACTTGTCGACTGCAACAAGCAAATGAGTAAATCCACTCTGTCCTGTCCGAAAGGAACCAACCATATCCAAACCCCAGACAGCGAACGACCAAACAAGTGGAATGGTCTTCAGGGCAGATGCAGGTTTGTGAGACAAGTTTGCATAGAACTGGCACCCTTCACAGTGGTCAACAATTTCCTTGGCCAACTCATTGGCACGTGGCCAAAAGATACCAGCTCGATACACTTTAGCGACAATAGTCTGAGAGGACGCATGATGGCTGCAAGTTCCCGAGTGGATCTCTTCCAGGATCATTCGACCTACTTCAGGGAAGATGCATCGCTGTGTCACAACAGTTACACTTTCTCTGTAAAGTTGATCATCCATCACAGTAAAAGCTTTGGATCTACGCACAATCTGTCGGGCTTCAACTTCATCCTCAGGGAGTTCTTGCCTCAAAATATATGCAATGTAGGGCACTGTCCAGTCGGGAATCATGACCAGAGCCTCCATGACTAGATCAATAACCGCAGGGACATCAACCTCAGTCGGATCAAAGGCGCTCATAGCTTGTGGGGGCTCTTCGGTGAAGGGATCTTCCTGCACCGAAGGAGTATGAAGATGCTCTAAGAATACATTGCTGGGGACAGGTCTCCGAGTGGATCCAATCTTTTCCAGCTCATCAACTGCTTGATTCTTCACTCGGGAAACATGATGGAGTACCAAACCTTCAAATCTCTTCTCAAGTTTTCTAACAACATTACAATATCTAGTCATAGCGGGGTTCCGAACATCCCACTTGATTGACCACCAAATTTGAGTTGCCGTAAACCATCAAGTGCTTAACACCGAGTGAGATGGCCATGCGCAACCCATACAAGAGTGCTTCATATTCTGTCTCATTCTTGGAGGAATCAAAGTGAATTTGCAAGACATAACTGAGTTTGTCGCCTTTTGGGGATATCGAAACAACGCCAGCACCGAACCCATTCAGCATTTTCGATCCATCAAAGAACATGGTCCAATGCGCCGAGTGAATCTAGATTGGTTGTTGCTCTTTAACCCACTCGGCCAAGAAATAATCAAGTGCTTCAGACTTGATCGTCTTTTTAGCTTCGAACTTGATGTCGAAGTATAGGACCTCAATCACCCATTTAGCCACTCGACCAGTCGCATCTCGATTGTTGAGGATCTCAGACAATGGAGCATCACTGATGACTAAAATTGAGTGATCCTAAAAGTAGTGTGCCACCTTCTTCGCTGATAGATAGATACCATAGACAAGCTTCTGGTAATGCGGGCACTTTTGCTTCGAAGGAGTCAACACTTCATAAATGTAGTAGACTGGATGTTGGACCTTGTAGGCCTTGCCTTCCTCTTCCCGCTCGACAGTCGGAACTGTACTGACGACCTGATTAGTGGCCGCAATGTACAGGAGCAACGACTCTTTGTTGTGTGGAGCAGCAAGCACCGGCTGGGTGGAAAGCAAGGCTTTGAGCTCGACAAATGTTGCTTCATCCTCTAGAGTCCACTTGAACATATCAGACTTCTTCATCAGTCGGTACAAAGGCAATGCCTTCTCACCGAGATGAGAAATGAATTGACTCAAAGCTGCCAAGCAACCTATGAGCTTCTGAACATCGTGCACTTGCACGGGGCTTTTCATTCGGGTAATGGCATTGATTTTCTCAGGATTGACGTCGATTCCTCGTTCGGAAACAAGAAAACCGAGTAACTTGCCTCCAGGAACACCGAAACTAAAGTTAGCCGGATTCAGCTTGATATTATACCTCCTCAGATTGGCAAATGTCTCAGCCAAGTCAGCCAGCAGGTCGGAACCTTTGTGGGACTTGATGACAATATTATCCATGTAAGCTTCAACATTCCGAGGGATATGGTCGAGTAAACACTTCTGAATCATGCGCATGAAAGTAGCGCCGGCATTCTTCAAACCAGAAGGCATGGTGATATAGCAGAAACACTCGAATGGGGTGATGAAGGCTGTTTTCGTTTCATCCGGACCAATAGACGGATCTAATGGTAACCGGAGTATGCATCTAGAAACGATAAACACTCGCACCTAGCAGTCGAGTCAACAATGATCTTTCGGGCAGACCCGATTGATATGCTTGAAGTTAATACACATGCGGAGTGACTTGTCTATCTTGGGGACCATGACGACATTCGAGAGCCACTTGGAGTGGTAAATCTCTCGAATCAACTTAGCTTCCAAGAGACAAGCCACCTCTTTGCCGATTGTTTTTCGCTTCTCCATTGCTGACCGACGCAAATGTTCTTTTACCGGCTTGGCCTTTGGATCAACTCTCAGTCGGTGCTCAGCCAGTTCCCTCGAACCCCCGGCATGTCAGCTAGCTTCCATGCGAAGATGTCCCAGTTCTCACGGAGGAACTAGATGAGCTCAACTTCCTATTTATCGTCGAGTGTCGAAGATATGTTGGTCGGGGCAACAGTAGGATCTGTCGGGTGAATGTGCACCTTTTTCACTTCCCCTGCTGACTGAAAAGCTGACTCTGAAGCAGGCTTCTTAGCACATAGCAACTCAGTAGGGTCAACGCTCTTCTTGTACTCTTCTAGCTCGACCATAGCCATCTAATGATCGGCAATTTTGGAGCCCTGTCGGAGGCACTCCTCAGCCCTCGGTCGATTGCTAGTGACTGTGATCACACCCTTGGGTCCAGGCATCTTTAGTTTAAGATACACGTAACATGGACGAGCCATGAAACGGGCATAAGCTGGTCGACCAAGGATTGCGTGGTACGCGCTTTGGAAGTCCACGACTTCAAACGTCAATATCTCTTTGCAATTTTTTTATCTGTCCCGAACACCATATCCAATGCAATCTGACTGAGTGATTTGGCCTTCTTCCCTGGGATTACTCCGTTGAACTGCATGTTGCTCTCACTGAGGCTGGACATCGGAATGCCCTTCCCCTTAAGGGCATCTGCATACAGAATATTCAGTCCACTCCCCCCGTCCATGAGGACCTTGCGGAGTCGAGTGCCTCCCACGATGGGATCTACCACCAAAGCCTGCCGACCGGGCATGGCGACATGAGCAGGATGATCTGACTGATCAAATGTGATGGTAGTCTGAGACCACTTGTGGTACGTCGGGGTTGTAGGCACAGCCATGTTGACTTCTCTGTTTATAACCTTCAATCGACTCTTGCTTTCAACATCAGCAAAAATCATCAGAGTGGCATGGACATCGGGGAAAAGTTTCTTTGTCTTCATCATCCTCTTTTTTAGGAGTTTTCTCACTCGACCGACCTTCCTTGAACTGCTGGATCAGTAGACAACATTGTCGAGTGGTATGTTTGGGTAATATCAAATTACCATGTTCGTCTTTCCTCGTGTGGATTGCACACGGCAAGTCAAGAACATCTGTTCCCGACTGATTTTTTCCTTTCTTGGGGGCGCATTGTCCCTTGTACTTCCCCTAGTTTTTTCCTTGTGCCGCCATGGTGGCTGCCTCTGCGTGAACAGGACCATCAGCCTTCCGCGTCTGCTTCCGACTGGAACTGCCGCCGGCATCGTTGTCGACTGCTTTTCCTTTGCTACCGTGGAGGCAGTATTCTTCTACGCCATTTGCGTACCGAGTGACAATTTCCATCATCTGACTTAGTGAAATATCACCGGTTTGCCCAAACTTCAGGTAAAGCTCTCTGTACTTCACTCCAGCCTTGAAAGCACAAACAATCAGATGCTCGGAAACATTCTCCACTTTATGATGCAAAGTGGACCAGCGCTGAATGTAATCCCTCAATGACTCGTTGGGCTTATGAACACAATGTTGCAAATCAATCAAACCGGTAGGATGCTTGCAAGTGCCCTCGAATGTTCTGATGAACACTCGGGCAAGATCCTCCCAACAGTGGATGCTAGAAGGAGCCAAACGATTTAGCCACGCATGAGTCGAACCATCCAACATCATGGACAAATGCTTCATTGCAATGTTCTCGTTACCACCACCAATCTGAACATCCACTCGGTAATCATCCAACCATGTTTCCGGCTTTGACTCACCAGAAAACTTACCTATCCCAGTCGCCAACCTGAAATTGGGGGGATTCTCTACAAAACGAATGGCTCTGCTAAAGCACTCGGGAACAGAAATAACAGCACTGCTGCCATTCGAGTAATCTCTGTCGAAACCATCTCTGTGGGCTCTGTCACTATCGATTCCCTCTGAGTGAGGACGTCTCTTGCATCAAACCCCGGATTCCGCTCCTCACCAAACGGGCACCTATCATCCTGGTGCCGGGGCACGTACAGACCACTCCGCGGAGGAGTGGGCACTCGACGATGGTCATCATGGTGAAACTGATCTCGTCCCTGATCCCAGTACTGCTCCTCACGAAAACCTCCGCCCCTGTGACGCAGAGGCGAACCAGGGCTGTGTGCCGACTGAACAGTCTCTGCTCTTGGCAAATTACTGTGTATTCTATTGCGCGACTATGAAACAACTGAGTTTTGGCGCTGCGTTGCATCAAGCAACGCTCTGATCTACAACAAACCTCTGCCAGCCTCTGAACGTGACGACTGAATGGAATCTGCTATCCTAGCTGCTGCTGCAACATTTAAAACTGGAGTGCGGTATACCTCAATTTTGTTCTATGAACCACTTGGGAACGGCTGTCGCTGACATCGAATGAGAGGTGGTGGACGCTGGCGAGCGTGCTCGTCGAGTTCCCTCTAAAGCTCTTTGAGCCGAATGCGTGTGGCCTCCAAGGCCTGAGCCTCAGCGGTCGCACCGATGATGGGCGTATGGAGGACGTCCTCATCCCGGTGCGGCTGCTCATTCGACGCCCCACCAACCTCTCGCCTGCCGCGGCCGAAACCAGGTGGTAGGCTCTGATTGAACCAGCCATAAGAACCTCTGCTGTAGGATCACAGCTCTCACACCAGGAAGGAACGTCAGACTGATCCGACTCCGAGTCGAACACGTCGTGAAGTGACTTGGCGGGCTCGATTGCCGCAATCCGCGGAGATGAAACTTGGCAAGCAACCGCATGCCTCACCCAGTGCTGGAGCCATGAGAGATCGGATCGCTTGCGGCGGCAAACATCGGGGAGGGCTGTAGAGTACGGAGTCGATGGCTGCCGCAGAAGAATACCGCAGGAGCTCACGCGGAAGTGCGCCGCCCCGCTGATCGGGAGCGCTTCAACATCGATAGGCGCCTCTTGGAGCCATGTCAAATCGTCGGCGATGAAGGTGAGCGCTCCGAGACGGATCTCGTGGCCCAAGAACAAACCACCGCCGGAAGACATGACACGGGGGGAAAATGCAACCTCATCGGAAGTCGCTTAGACACCTGCCCAAGGTGGGCACCAACTTTTGTTGGAACGAGTCTGTCAGGAGAAGATAGGGGTACAAAAGGAGAGGGCAGAGTCCTAGCTACGGTGAGGGTGTACACACGGATGTATAAGTTCAGATCCCTCTCGTGGAGGTAACAACCCTACGTCTCAGTGCTCGGGAGCTCTTGTTGCGTGGGTAGTATGAGTTACAGAAGGTGCGAATCCTTGTGCTAGAGGGGAGGGGTGGCTTATATAGAGTACGCTGCCCCTAATAAGTGCCGGGCATCCAAGGGTTCGGTCGTGGGAATAAAGACGAGCGTTACAGGTAACGTATATAATAATTGTTACTAATGACGACTAGCCTAACGCCTGCCTGTTGGCCTTCCTGGGGTGGCTTCTGGTCCTCTGGCGTCGACTGGAAGCGAGGTCTTCCGAGTGATAGGTGACTATCGAGTGGAGGGAGAAGATACCGAGTGGATAAAATGTCGAGTGACTTGAGCACCATGGTGAATCTAGTCAGAATCTCTCTTGTATTCTTTAAGTCCTCCAATATAGTGTCCTTAGGTACGGTATGTCGGTCAGGCCTAGGACCCTATCCTAGGTACATATCCTCATCACTCCTTGATGTATTTGCGGATGGAATTGCAGCGTCGCTTTATGTGTTTGGTCCTCTTGTGAAACCTTGGTTCCTTGGCCAAGGCAATGGCACAAGTGTTATCACAGAACAGATCCACCGGATTCAGTGCATTGGGCACTACTCTAAGATCTTTCATGAACTCCTTCATCGAGACACCTTCCTTCGCTGCCTCCGAGGCTGCGATGTACTCTGCTTCGCATGTAGAATCGGCTACCACGCTCTGCTTGGAACTGCACCAGCTTACCGCTCCCCCATTGAGAATAAATACGTATCCGGTTTGCGACTTATAGTCATCCGGATCAGTGTCAAAGCTTGCATCGACGTAACCCTTTACAACGAGCTCTTGATCACCTCCATAAACGAGAAACATTTCCTTTGTCCTTTTCAGGTACTTAAGGATATTCTTGACCGCCGTCCAGTGCTCCATTCCTGGATCACTTTGAAACCTTCCGTCCATACTTATGGCAAGGCTGACATCAGGTCTTGTGCACAACATTGCGTACATTATAGAGCCTATGGCTGAAGCATAGGGGATGACACTCATCTTCTCTCTATCTTCTGCAGTGACTGGGCATTGAGTCTTACTCAACTTCACACCTTGTAACACAGGGAAGAACCGCTTCTTGGACTGATCCTTTTTGAACTTCTTCCAAACTTTATCAAAGGTATGTGTTGTGTGAAAGTCCCATTAAGCGTCTTGATCTATCTCTATAGATCTTAATGCCTAATATGAAAGCACCTTCTCCTAGGTCCTTCATTGAAAAACTCTTGTTCAAATATTCCTTTACGCTTTCCAGCATTTCTATATTGTTTCCAATCAACAATATGCCATCCATATATAATATTAGAAATGCTACAGAGCTCCCACTCACTTTCTTGTAAATACAAGCTTCTCCGTAAACTTGTATAAATCCAAACGCTTTGATCACCTCATCAAAGCGCTTATTCCAACTCCGAGATGCTTGCACCAGTCCATAAATGGATCGCTAGAGTTTGCAAACTTTGTCAGCATTCTCTGGATCGACAAAACCTTCTAGTTGTATCATATACGACTCTTCCTTAAGGAAACCGTTAAGGAACGCAGTTTTGCCATCCATCTGCCAAATTTCATAGTCAAAATATGCAGCTATTGCTAACAAGATTCTGACGGGCTTAAGCATCGCTACGAGTGAGAAGGTCTCATCATAGTCAACTCCTTGAACTTGTGAAAAACCCTTTGCCACAAGTCAAGCTTTATAGACGGTAAAATTACCGTCCGTGTCTGTCTTCCTCTTAAAGATCCATTTGTTCTGAATGGCCTTTCGCCCTTCAGGTAATACTTCCAATGTATTTCATGGCCTCTAACCATTTCTCGGAATCCGGGCCCATCATCGCTTCTCCATAGCTCGTAGGTGTTGGAAGACGTAGTAGTAAATCAAAATTTTCCTACGTGTCACCAAGATCTATCTATGGAGAAACCAGCAACGAGAGGGGAGAGATTGCATCTTCATACCTTTGAAGATCGCTAAGCGGAAGCATTGCTAGAACGCGGTTGATGGAGTCGTACTCGCAGCGATTCAGATCGTGGTAGATCCGATCAAGTGCCGAACGGACGGCACCTCCGCGTTCAACACACGTGTAGCCCGGTGACGTCTCCTACGCCTTGATCCAGCAAGGAGGGAGGAGAGGTTGAGGGAGAGCTCCGGCAGCACGACGGCGTGGTGGCGGTGGAGCTGCGTGGTACTCCGACAGAGCTTCGCTAAGCGCTACGGAGAACGAGGGGAGGAGGAGGTAGGGCTGCACCAGAGAGAGAGGGAGAACCGTGTATTGTGCAGCCCCAAATACCTCCACTATATATAGGAGAGAGGGAGGAGGGGTGGCTGCACCCTAGGGTTCCACCCTAGGGGTGGCGGCAGCCACCAGATGCCATCTGGCCGGCGGCTAGGGCAAGGGAGAGGTGGGGCGCCCTAGGGTGGGCCTTAAGGCCCATCTAAGCCTAGGGTTTGCCCCCTTCCACCTTTGCCACGCCTTGGGCTGGGGTGGGAGGCGCACCAGCCCACCTAGGGGCTGGATCCCTCCCACTCTTAGCCCACGGAACCTTCCGGGGCAGGTGGGCCCACTTGGTGGACCCCCGGAACCCTTCCGGTGGTCCCGGTACACTACCGGTGACACCCGGAACACTTCCGGTAACCAAATCCTCACTTCCTATATATCAATCTTCGTCTCCGGACCATTCCGGGACTCCTCGTGATGTCCGGGATCTCATCCGGGACTCCGAACAACCTTCGGTAACCATGTACACTATTTCCCTATAACCCTAGCGTCATCGAACCTTAAGTGTGTAGACCCTACGGGTTCGGGAGACACGTAGACAATGACCGAGACACCTCTCCGGACAATAACCAACAGCGGGATCTGGATACCCATGTTGGCTCCCACGTACTCCATGATGATCTCATCGGATGAACCACGATGTCAGGGATTCAATCAATCCCGTATACAATTCCCTTTGTCTATCGGTATGGTACTTGCCCGAGATTCGATCGTCGGTATCCCCATACCTTGTTCAATCTCGTTACCGGCAAGTCTCTTTACTCGTTCCGTAATACATCATCCCGTGACTAAGTCCTTAGTCACATTGAGCTCATAATGATGATGTCTTACCGAATGGGCCCAGAGATACCTCTCCGTCACACGGAGTGACAAATCCCAGTCTCGATTCGTGTCAACCCAACAGACACTTTCGGAGATACCCGTAGCGTACCTTTATAGCCACCCAGTTACGTTGTGACGTTTGGCACACCCAAAGCATTCCTACGGTATCCGGGAGTTACACAATCTCATGGTCTAAGGAAATGACACTTGACATTGAAAAGCTTTAGCAAACGAACTACACGATCTTGTGCTATGCTTAGGATTGGGTCTTGTCCATCACATCATTCTCCTAATGATGTGATCCCGTTATCAACGACATCCAATGTCCATGGTCATGAAACCGAGACCATCTATTGATCAACGAGCTAGCCAACTAGAGGCTCACTAGGGACACGTTGTGGTCTATGTATTCACACATGTATTACGGTTTCCGGTTAACACAATTATAGCATGAACAATAGACAATTATCATGAACTAGGAAATACAATAATAACCATTTTATTATTGCCTCTAGGGCATATTTCCAACAGTCTCCCACTTGCACTAGAGTCAATAATCTAGTTACATTGTGATGAATCGAACACCCATAGCATTCTGGTGTTGATCATGTTTTGCTCGTGAGAGAGGTTTAGTCAATGGATGTGCGACATTCAGATCCGTATGCACTTTACAAATATCTATGTCTCCCTCCTGAATGTAATCACGGATGGAGTTGAAGCGGCGCTTGATGTGTCTTGTCTTCTTGTGAAACCTGGGCTCCTTCGCAAGGGCAATAGCTCCAGTGTTGTCACAGAGTAGAGTCATCGGGCCCGACGCATTCGGAATCACTCCTAGGTCGGTGATGAACTCCTTCATCCAGACTCCCTCCTTTGCTGCTTCCGAAGCAGCTATGTACTCCGCTTCACATGTAGATGCTGCCACGACGCTTTGCTTGCTGCTGCTCCAGCTCACTGCCCCTCCATTCAAAATATACACGTATCCGGTTTGCGACTTGGAGTCGTCCGGATCTGTGTCGAAGCTAGCATCGACGTAACCCTTTACGACGAGCTCTTCGGCACCTCCATAAACGAGAAATATGTCCTTTGTCCTTTTCAGGTACTTCAGGATATTCTTGACCGCTGTCCAGTGTTCCGCTCCGGGATCACTTTGGTACCTCCCTACCAAACTTATGGCAAGGTTCACATCAGGTCTGGTACACAGCATGGCATACATGATAGAGCCTATGGCTGAAGCATAGGGGATGGCACTCATCTCTTCTCTATCCTTTGCCGTGGTCGGGCATTGAGTCGTACTCAATCTCACACCTTGCAACACAGGCAAGAACCCCTTCTTGGACTGATCCATATTGAACTTCTTCAATATCTTTTCAAGGTATGTGCTTTGTGAAAGACCAATGAGGCGCTTTGATCTATCTCTATAGATCTTAATACCTAATATGTAAGCAGCTTCTCCAAGGTCCTTCATTGAAAAACACTTATTCAAGTAGGCCTTGATACTTTCCAAGAGTTCTATATTATTTCCCATTATCAGCATGTCATCCACATACAGTATAAGAAATGCTATAGAGCTCCCACTCACTTTCTTGTAAATACAGGGTTCTCCATAAACCTGTACAAACCCAAACGCTTTAATCACCTCATTAAAGCGAATGTTCCAACTCCGTGATGCTTACACCAGCCCATAGATGGAGCGCTGGAGCTTGCATACCTTGTTAGCATCTTTAGGATCGACAAAACCTTCCGGCTGCATCATATACAGTTCTTCCTTGAGGAAGCCATTAAGGAATGCCGTTTTGACGTCCATTTGCCAGATCTCATAATCATAAAATGCGGCAACTGCTAACATGATTCGGACAGACTTTAGCATCGCTACAGGTGAGAATGTCTCATTGTAGTCAACTCCTTGAACTTGTCGATAACCCTTAGCGACAAGCCGAGCTTTATAGGCGGTCACATTACCGTCTGCGTCAGTCTTCTTCTTAAAGATCCATTTATTTTCAATGGCTCGCTTATCATCAGGCAAGTCCACCAAAGTCCATACTTTGTTCTCATACATGGATCCTATCTCGGATTTCATGGCCTCAAGCCATTTGTCAGAATTCGGGCTCGCCATCGCTTCTTCATAGTTCGAAGGTTCACCGTTGTCCAACAACATGATCTCTAGGACAGGATTACCGTACCACTCTGGTGCGGAACGTGTCCTAGTGGACCTTCGAGTAGCAACTTGATCTGATGTTTCATGATCATCATCATTAACTTCCTCTCTAGCCGGTGTAGGCTCCACAGAAACAACTTCCTGTGTTGCGCTACTCTCCGGTTCGAGTGAAGGTACAATTACCTCATCAAGTTCCATTTTCCTCCCACTTACTTCTTTCGAGAGAAACTCTTTCTCGAGAAAGGATCCATTCTTGGCAACAAAGACTTTGCCTTCGGATCGTAGGTAGAAGGTATACCCAATAGTCTCTTTGGGATATCCTATGAAGACGCACTTTTCCGCTTTGGGTTCGAGCTTCTCAGGTTGAAGTTTCTTCACATAAGCATCGCAACCCCAAACTTTTAGAAACGACAGCTTAGGTTTCTTTCCAAACCATAATTCATACGGTGTCGTCTCAACGGATTTAGACGGTGCCCTATTTAAAGTGAACGCGGCAGTCTCTAATGCATATCCCCAAAATGATAGCGGTAAGTCGGTAAGAGACATCATAGATCACACCATATCCAATAGAGTGCGATTACGACGTTCAGACACACCATTTCGCTGAGGTGTGCCTGGCGGCGTGAGCTGTGAAACAATTCCACATTTCCTAAGGTGCGTGTCAAACTCGTGACTTAAATATTCTCCGCCACGATCAGATCGTAGGCATTTTATTTTCCTGTCACGTTGATTTTCGACCTCACTCTAAAATTCCTTGAACCTTTCAAAGGTTTCAGACTTGTGTTTCATTAAGTAGACATACCCATATCTGCTCAAGTCATCAGTGAGGGTGAGAACATAACGGTAGCCACCGCGAGCCTCGACACTCATTGGACCGCATACATCGGTATGTATTATCTCCAACAAGTCAGTTGCTCGCTCCATTGTTCCGGAGAACGGAGTTTTGGTCATCTTGCCCATGAGGCATGGTTCGCATGTGTCAAATGATTCGAAATCAAGTGACTCCAAAAGTCCATCAGCATGGAGCTTCTTCATGCGTTTGACACCAATATGGCCAAGACGGCAGTGCCACATGTAAGTGGGACTATCGTTATCAACTTTACACTTTTTGGTACTCACACTATGGACATGTGTAACATCACGTTCGAGATTCATCAAAAATAAACCATTGACCAGCGGGGCATGAGCACAGAACATTTCTCTCATATAAATAGAACAACCATTATTCTCGGATTTAAAAGAGTAGCCATCTCGTATCAAGCGAGATCCAGATACAATGTTCATGCTCAAAGCTGGTACTAAATAACAATTATTAAGGTTTAAAACTAATCCCGAAGGTAGATGTAGAGGTAGCGTGCCGACGGCGATCACATCGACCTTGGAACCATTCCCGACGCGCATCGTCACCTCGTCCTTTGCCAACCTTCGCTTATTCCGCAGCTCCTGCTTGGAGTTACAAATGTGAGCAACTGCACCGGTATCAAATACCCAGGAGCTACTACGAGCGCTGGTTAGGTACACATCAATAACAAGTATATCACATATACCTTTAACGTTGCCGACCTTCTTATCCGCTAAGTACTTGGGGCAGTTCCGCTTCCAGTGACCGGTACCCTTACAATAGAAACACTCAGTCTCAGGCTTGGGTCCATTCTTGTTCTTCTTCTTCCCGGCAACTTGCTTACCGGGCGCGGCAACAGCTTTGCCGTCCTTCTTAAAGTTCTTCTTACCCTTGCCTTTCTTGAAACTAGTGGTCTTGTTTACCATCAACACTTGATGCTCCTTTCTGATCTCGACCTCTGCTGATTTCAGCATCGAGTACAACTCAGGAATGGACTTCTCCATCCCCTGCATGTTGTAGTTCATCACAAAGCTTTTGTAGCTAGGTGGAAGCGACTGGAGGATTCTGTCAATGACTGAGTCATCCGGGAGATTAACTCCCAGCTGAGTCAAGCGGTTGTGAAGCCCAGACATCTTGAGGATGTGCTCACTAACAGAACTGTTCTCCTCCATCTTACAGCTGAAGAACTTGTCACAGATGTCATATCTCTCGACTCGGGCATGAGCTTGGAAAACCAGTTTCAGCTCTTGGAACATCTCATATGCTCCGTGTTGCTCAAAACGCTTTTGGAGCCCCGATTCTAAACTGTAAAGCATGCCGCACTGAACAAGGGAGTAATCATCGCAGCGCGACTGCCAAGCGTTCGTAACGTCTTGGTCCGCTGGGAGAATGGGTGGGTCACCTAGCGGTGCATCAAGGACATACAATCTCTTGGAAGCTATGAGGATGATCCTCAAGCCACGGACCCAGTCCGTATAGTTGCTTCCATCATCTTTCAGCTTGGTTTTCTCTAGGAACGCGTTGAAATTGAGATTGACATTTGCGTTGGCCATTGGATCTACAATATAGACATTAAAGGCAATTTTAGACTAAGTTCATGATAATCGAGTTCACATAATCAAATTATTCAATGAACTCCCACTCAGATAGACATCTCTCTAGTCATCTAAGTGACACATGATCCATGTCAACTAGCCCGTGTCCGATCATCACGTGAGACGGACTAGTCATCCATGGTGAACATCTCCATGTTGATCGTATCTTCTATACGACTCATGTTCGACCTTTAGGTCTTCCGTGTTCCGAGGCCATGTCTATACATGCTAGGCTCGTCAAGTCAACCTAAGTGTTTCGCGTGTGTAAATCTGGCTTACACCCGTTGTATGCGAACGTTAGAACCTATCACACCCGATCATCACGTGGTGCTTCGGAACAACGATCCTTAGCAACGGTGCACAGTTAGGGTGAACACTTCTCTTGAAATTTTATTGAGAGATCATCTTATTTACTACCGTCGTTTTAAGCAAATAAGATGTAAACATGATAAACATCACATGCAATCAATATAGTGACATGATATGGCCAATATCATCTTGCTCCTATGATCTCCATCTTCGGGGCACCATGATCATCATTGTCACCGGCACGACACCATGATCTCCATCATCATGATCTCCATCATTGTGTCTTCATGAGGTTGTCTCGCCAACTATTACTTCTACTGCTATGGCTAACGCTTAGCAATAAAGTAAAGTAATTACATGGCGTTTTTGATTGACTCGCAGGTCATACAATAAATAAGACAACTCCTATGGCTCCTGCCGGTTGTCATAGTCATCGACATGCAAGTCGTGAACCCTATTACAAGAACATGATCAATCTCATACATCACAATGCATCACATCACATCCTTCTGGCCATATCACATCACAAGGCATATGCTGCAAAAACAAGTTAGACGTCCTCTAATTTGTAGTTGCAAGTTTTTACGTGGTTGCTATAGGTTTCTAGCAAGAACGTTTCTTACCTACGCCAAAACCACAACGTGATATGCCAATTGCTATTTACCCTTCATAAGGACCCTTTTCATCGGATCCAATCCGACTAAGGTGGGAGAGACAGACACCCGCTAGCCACCTTATGCAACTGGTGCATGTCAAGCGGTGGAACCGGTCTCACGTAAGCGTACGTGTAAGGTTAGTCCGGGCCGCTTCATCCCACAATACCGTCGAATCAAGATAAGACTAGTAACGGCAAGCATATTAACAAAATCGACGCCCACAACTGCTTTGTGTTCTACTCGTGCATAGATTCTACGCATAGACCTAGCTCTGATACCACTGTTGGAAGACGTAGTAGTAAATCAAAATTTTCCTACGTGTCACCAAGATCTATCTATGGAGAAACCAGCAACGAGAGGGGAGAGATTGCATATTCATACCTTTGAAGATCGCTAAGCGGAAGCGTTGCTAGAACGCGGTTGATGGAGTCGTACTCGCAGCGATTCAGATCGCGGTAGATCCGATCAAGTGCCGAACGGACGGCACCTCCGCGTTCAACACACGTGCAGCCCGGTGACGTCTCCTACGCCTTGATCCAGCAAGGAGGGAGGAGAGGTTGAGGGAGAGCTCCGGCAGCACGACGGCGTGGTGGCGGTGGAGCTGCGTGGTACTCCGACAGAGCTTCGCTAAGCGCTACGGAGAACGAGGGGAGGAGGAGGTAGGGCTGCACCAGAGAGAGAGAGGGAGAACCGTGTATTGTGCAGCCCCAAATACCTCCACTATATATAGGAGAGAGGGAGGAGGGGTGACTGCGCCCTAGGGTTCCACCCTAGGGGTGGCGGCAGCCACCAGATGCCATCTGGCCGGCGGCTAGGGCAAGGGAGAGGTGGGGCGCCCTAGGGTGGGCCTTAAGGCCCATCTAAGCCTAGGGTTTGCCCCCTTCCACCTTTGCCACGCCTTGGGCTGGGGTGGGAGGCGCACCAGCCCACCTAGGGGCTGGCTCCCTCCCACTCTTAGCCCACGGAACCTTCCGGGGCAGGTGGGCCCACTTGGTGGACCCCCGGAACCCTTCCGGTGGTCCCGGTACACTACCGGTGACACCCGGAACACTTCCGGTAACCAAATCCTCACTTCCTATATATCAATCTTCGTCTCCGGACCATTTCGGGACTCCTCGTGATGTCCGGGATCTCATCCGGGACTCTGAACAACCTTCGGTAACCACGTACACTATTTCCCTATAACCCTAGCGTCATCGAACCTTAAGTGTGTAGACCCTACGGGTTCGGGAGACACGTAGACATGACCGAGACACCTCTCCGGCCAATAACCAACAGCGGGATCTGGATACCCATGTTGGCTCCCACGTACTCCACGATGATCTCATCGGATGAACCACGATGTCAGGGATTCAATCAATCCCGTATACAATTCCCTTTGTCTATCGGTATGGTACTTGCCCGAGATTCGATCGTCGGTATCCCCATACCTTGTTCAATCTCGTTACCGGAAAGTCTCTTTACTCGTTCTGTAATACATCATCTCGTGACTAAGTCCTTAGTCACATTGAGCTCATAATGATGATGTCTTACCGAGTGGGCCCAGAGATACCTCTCCGTCACACGGAGTGACAAATCCCAGTCTCGATTCGTGTCAACCCAACAGACACTTTCGGAGATACCCGTAGCGTACCTTTATAGCCACCCAGTTACGTTGTGACGTTTGGCACACCCAAAGCATTCCTACGGTATCCGGGAGTTACACAATCTCATGGTCTAAGGAAATGACACTTGACATTGAAAAGCTTTAGCAAACGAACTACACGATCTTGTGCTATGCTTAGGATTGGGTCTTGTCCATCACATCATTCTCCTAATGATGTGATCCCGTTATCAACGACATCCAATGTCCATGGTCATGAAACCGAGACCATCTATTGATCAACGAGCTAGCCAACTAGAGGCTCACTAGGGACACGTTGTGGTCTATGTATTCACACATGTATTACGGTTTCCGGTTAACACAATTATAGCATGAACAATAGACAATTATCATGAACTAGGAAATACAATAATAACCATTTTATTATTGCCTCTAGGGCATATTTCCAACAGTAGGTTCATCGTTGTCTAACAACATGACCTCCAACACAGGGTTGTCGTACCACTCAGGAGCAGTACGCACCCTTGTCGACCTACGAGGTTCAATAGTAACTTGATCCGAAGCTTCATGATCATCATCATTAACTTCTTCTTCAACTGTTGTAGGATCCACAGAAATATCTTTCTGCGTTGCGCTACTCTCTGGTTGAATTAAAGGATCAACAACCTAATCAAGTTCTACTTCCTCCCACTCAATTCTTTCGAGAGAAACTCTTTCTCAAGAAATGTTCCGTTCTTAGTGACAAACACTTTCCCTTCGGATCTGAGATAGAAGGTATAACCAACTGTCTCTTTTGGGTATCCTATGAAGACACATTTCTCCACTTTGGGTTCTAGCTTTTTAGGCTGAAGCTTTTTGACATAAACATCACATCCCCAAACTTTAAGAAACGACAACTTTGGCTTCTTGCCAAACCACGGTTCATATGGCGTCGTCTCAATGGATTTCGATGGTGCCCTATTTAGTGAATGCAGTTGTCTCTAATGAATAACCCCAAAACGATAGTGGCAAATCGGCAAGAGACATCATAGAACGCACCATATCTAATAAGGTTCGATTACGATGTTCGGACACACCATTACGTTGTGGTGTTCTAGCCGGTGTCAATTGTGAAACAATTCCACACTTTCCTAAGTGACTGCCAAACTCATAACTCAAATACTCTCCTCCTCGATCAGATCGTAGGAATTTAATCTTTTTGTTACGATGATTCTCAACTTCACTCTGAAATTGCTTGAACTTTTCAAACGTTTCAGACTTGTGTTTCATTAAGTAAATATACCCATATCTACTTAAGTCATCAGTGAATGTTAGAAAATAATGATAGCCACCGTGCGCCTCAATGCTCATTGCACCACACACATCAGTATGTATTATTTCTAACAAGTCACTTGCCCATTCCATTGTTCCAGAGAACGGCGTTTTAGTCATCTTGCCCAAGAGGCATGGTTCACATGTGTCAAGTGATTCAAAATCAAGTGACTCAAAAAGTCCATCGGCATGGAGCTTCTTCATGCGTTTTACACCAATATGACATAAACGACAGTGCCACAAGAAAATGGTACTATCATTGTTAACTCTACATCTTTTGGCATCAATGTTATGAACATGTGTATCATCACTATCAAGATTCAATATGAATAAACCCCTCACATTGGGTGCATGACCATAAAAGATATTACTCATATAAATAGAACAACCATTATTCTCTGATTTAAGAGTAACCGTCTCGCAATAAACAAGATCCAGGTATAATGTTCATGCTTAATGCAGGCACTAAATAACAATTATTGAGGTTCATCACTAATCTCAATGGTAATCGAAGAGCGAGCGTGCCGACGGCGATCACATCAACCTTGGAACCATTTCCCACGCGCATCGTAACTTCGTCCTTTGCCAGCCTTCATCTATTCCATAGCTCCTGTTTTGAGTTGCAAATGTGAGCAACTGAACCGGTATCAAATACCGAGGCACTACAAAGAGAGTTGGTAAGGTACACATCTATAACATGTATATCATATATACCTTGTTTGGTGTTGGCCTCCTTCTTGTTGGCCAGATACTTGGGTCAGTTCCACTTCCAGTGACCAGCTCCCTTGCAATGAAAGCACTCAGTTTCTCGCTTGGGTCCAGCCTGGGGTTCTTCATGGGAGGGGCAACTTCTTTGCCACTCTTCTTAGAGTTACCCTTCTTTCCCTTGCCATTCTTCTTGAAACTAGTGGTTTATTGACCATCAACACTTGATGCTCCTTCTGGATTTCAGACTTAGGGACTTTCAGCATCGCAAACACCTCGGCAACTGACTTGTTCATGCCTTGCATGTTATAGTTCATCACGAATCTCTTGTCGCTAGGTGGCAATAATTGAAGAACTCCGTCAGTGATTGCCTCTGACAAGAGAACAATTCCCAACTCAGCCAGACGGGTCGAATACCTAGACATTCTGAGTATATGTTCACTGATAGACCCGTTCTCCTCCATCTTGCAAGCATAGAATTTATAGGAGGTCTCATACCTCTCGATCCGGACATTCTTTTCAAAGATAAACTTTAACTCTTGTAATATCTCATATGCTCCATGACATTCAAAACGTCTTTGAAGTCTCAGTTCTAAGCCATACAACATTGCACATTGAACTATTGAGTAATCTCCAGAAAGTGCCTCCCAAGCGTTCTTAACGTCTTCGGATGACACGGGAGCGGGTGGGTCACCAAGCGGTGAATCAAGGACATAAGCCTTTTGGGAAGTCGTGAGCATAATCCTCAGATTATGGGCCCATTCCACAAAGTTACTTCCATCATCTCTCAGCTTAGCTTTCTCTAGGAATGCATTAAAATTCAGGGGTGCTACTGCGCGAGCCATTGATCTACAACATAAACATGCAAAGGTTACTAAGACTATTGTTCAAGATAATGAGTTTAGTTAATCAAATTACTAAAGATCCCACTCAAATTGACATCCCTCGGGTCATCTGAGTGATACATGATCCAAATTCACCAACTCAAGTTTGATCATCATGTGAGTTGAGGTGGTTTCAATGGTGTACATCATCATGCTAATCATATCTACTATATGACACATGTTCGACCTTTTGGTCTCTTGTGTTTCGAGGCCATGTATGTACATGCTAGGATCATCAAGTTTAACTCGAGTGTTCCGCACGTGCAACACTGCCTTGCACCCATTGTATGTGAACGTAGAGTCTATCACACCCGATCATCATGTGGTGTCTCGACACGACGAACTTTCGCAATGGTGCAGACTGGCCGCAGAAGCACACCACAGGAGCTCACGCGGAAGTGCGCGGCCCCGCGGACTGGGAGCGCCTCGACATCAAGAGGAGCTTCTTGGAGCCATGCCGAATCGTTAACGATGAAGGTGAGTGCACCGAAACGGATCTCGTGTCCTAGGGAGAAAACACCGCCGGGAGACATGATGAAGGAAGAAAAATGCAACCTCGCCGGAAGTCACTTAGACACCTGCCCCACGGTGGGCGCAAAATGTCGTGGGAACGAGTCTAACAGTAGAAGTTAGGGGTACGAAAGGAGAGGGCAGAGTCCTAGCTATGGCGAGGATGTACACACGAATGTATGAGTTCAGGCCCCTCTCGTGGAGGTAACAACCCTACGTCTCAGTGCCCGGGAGCTTTTGTCGTGTGAAGAGTATAAGTTATAGAGGTTGCGAACCCTTGTGCCAGAGGGGAGGGATGACGTATATAGAGTTCGCTGCCCCTCATAAGTGCGAGGCATCCAAGGGTTCGATCGTGGGTATAAAGACGAGTGTTACTGGTAACGTACATCATAATTGTTATTGATGACGACTCGCCTAATGCCTGCCTGCTGGCCTCCCTGGGGTGGCTTTTGGTCTTCTAGCGTCGACTGGGAGTGAGATCTTCCGAGTGACATGTTACTGCCGAGTGAAGGGATAAGTTTTCGAGTGGATGAATGTCGAGTGACTTAAGCACTATGCTGAATCCTGTCGGAATCTCTATTGTGATCTCTTAAGTCCTTCAATATAGTGCCCTTAGGTAGGGTATGTGGGTCAGGCTTAGGACCCTACCCTAGGTACTTATCCTCGTCATTATCCCCAGAATGGATCAGGGTTCGAGTGGTGAAGGGGGGTATCGATGCTATTTCTGAAAAAGGCACCAAATCTTCCGAATGAATTTTGAGGCTTCAACGAAATTTGTGTCGACTTAACTCTTCGTCATTCGCCCGGATCGATTCTGTCGTGAAAGTGTCCGAGTCAATTCTCAATGTCAATTTTGTTTCGAGTGACCTGAAGGGATCTTTGGACGTGATGGGTCGCTCTGTCAGGCCCGGATTTTGCGGGATACGAAAATTTGGAAAGCGCGTGCATCTGCGATGATGATGCCATGACCAGGGGGAGTGGGTGCATGATGCCTCGATTCCCGTGCCACTCATTTCGCCACGTACTGGGTGGCGTGTGCGACCATGAGAAGCGGGGATCTAGCGGGCCCACAAATCAGTGAGACACTCGACGGGGTATAAATCCCGAAGCGCCTCAGTCTGTACTGTACACTTCCCCTAAATCTCCTCTCTTCCTCCGCCTCCCCTGCTCCCAGCGCACCACTCTGTTCGCTCCGGCGAGCCCTACCGCCACGATGATGAAGGGAACGAACAAGAAGCTGGAGCATGCCAAGAAGGGGGCCGTGAAGGGCAAGGCCAAGAAGCCATCGCCTGCGCGGTTCACCGCGCCAACGGGGTGGATCCAGGGAAATTTTCTCCCATCGACAGTCACCGCCGCGGATGTCAAGAATCTCATCGTCGACAGGCTCGTGGCGGATGGTTCTTGGAGGCTATCAGAGGTAGAGCCCGAGCTGGAGCCGCGTGAGGGGGAGCGGGTTCTTCTCCTCACCCATGTTGAAAGAGGTTTCTTCATGCCCCCACATCCATTTTTTCGAGGGTTTTTGAACTTCTTCGGAGCTCAGCTCCATTACTTTCCTCCGAATGCCATTTCCTACTTGTCTGCTTTCATCACTCTGTGCGAGTGCTTCTTGGGTTGCTCTCCCCCACTAGGGTTTTGTTCAAACATATTCTCACCGTCAGATCTCAGTCGGTCAAAAAGGCCCACCCTAAGGATGGTAAAACTCATGTAGTCCAACTGTGTGGGGGCTTAGGAATCCAGAAAAGAGCCCAACGTTCTTTTCCTTCTATGACTTTTCCCGAATCAGTTAGAGGTTGGCAGTCGACATGGTTTTATTGCAAGGATATAGCTTCTCCCAATATGTCGACTGGTCTTTCCCCATTCACATCAGATCGTCCTGTTGTTCCCAAATCCCTGAAAGTGTCGGAGGGAGAAAAAGTCCAAGTGGGAATCCTGGTGGAGGCCGTAGTGAACCTTATCCGTGGCGGAGTGACTGGTATGGATCTCCTAGAGACATTCCTCAGTCGATTGATCCAGTCGCTCTAGGCAAGGGACCACACTATGTGGTACTATGCAGGCCCCGAGGACTCGACCTGGATGCACTCGGAAGAGGTTTCATAGAAAACTGTCGAGCAATGGCTTCGAAGCATCACCGGAGCTTGCGACAATCCCTGGGGGGCCAAGAGGATCCGGCCTTACTCTGCTCAGAATCCGCCGAAGAATCTGGTAAACTTTGCATTGTTGATTGTCATATTACTTTGTCGAGTGATTGATTGATATGTCGACTGACTTCATTGTTTGAATCCTACAGGAATGGGCGCACATGCACTCGCTCGTGCCCAACGGGAATCGGCCTGAAGACAGCGGGGAGAGTGAAGGTGGCAGCATGGATGTCGACTATGCTGACGACAACGAGGAGGAATATGAAGCCTTTGGCAAGAACGAGGAAGAAGTCAAGTCTCCTCCACGCACCGAACATAGCTCCAAGTTGCGTCAGGACCTTGTGGCTGCCCCAGGTAAGACCTTGGTATTGAGTGAGAGGAACCCGAAACGGGACCGGACCTTGACTATTGAGTCGAGTGAACGAGCCGCGAAGCATCCTAAGCCCAACATGGCAAAACCTCGAAAAGATCTGCCTCGCATGAAGATGGTTGTGCCCGTCGTCTCAACGTAAGTGTTTGCTTTCGTCTTTCACTGTCGACTGTGACTTTAAGTTCTTGCTGACCGAGTGGAATTTGGTCTACCAGTGCCGCTACCTTAGTGACGTCGCCTCCACGGGACGGAGAGGAGCAAATGGATATGGATACAGCTGACGCGGCCACCTCCCAAAGAGGTAAACAAATCTTCACTCAACTTTGTTTCTTGAACATGATTCGTCGATCGCAAGAGTTAACGTTGTCAATTGATATTTTCAGAGATCATTCAAACTGGAAGATGATGAAGAACAACCTCGGGGTACGGGGGGTGAAGGTGAGACCTTAGGCACCCCGCGCGTACGCGCCCGAAGAACACCGTCAGCACAAACGCCACAACGATCGACTGCTGGATCATCCTAGGGGGTAGGCGACTCGTCACGAGCCAGAACTGAACTCGCGATCCCACTGTTGAGTGCTCCACCAACTGCTTCAACCATCATGGCATCGACTCCAACCGAACATCCTCAGAATACCTCGACTACTCTAGCCACAACATCACTCCAGCCGGTGACTACCTTTCCTCTGCACCATGTCCTGGAAGACCAAACTAGGGCCACGAAGGAGGCCATGATCCAGGCGGAGCAAATAATGTTGCGCACCAAGGAGGCGTACGAGGCCAGCAAGCTGGCTTATGATGCTAGTGCGGTGCTTCGTACCAACGTCCGAGTAAGTGCGATTGTAAGTGCATTTCCGATTGAATTCCTGTCTTCTTTGACTGTAAACCTAGTGGGTGTATTCATTCTATAGAATATCCATAAGTTCTCTACTCGAATAGATCAGGTCTTAGTCGAGTAAATTTTGGTCCAGTGAGGGCACGCTTAGTGCACCCACTGGGTGTAGTCCCCGAGACCGCTGTCGAATGACAAAGACATCGGCAGGGGTCTTAGAAACAGAGGATTTTCATATGCTTGTGCATGGTGTTTTTTATTCTGCCACTCGACAGATCGAGTGTTGGCTGATCAAGTGGGGGCATGCCTAGTGCACCCACTGGGTGTAGTCCCCGAGACCACCTTCGAGTGCTTGCACTGGCAGGGGTCTAATAGAGATCGTCGTATGCTCGGACAGGGCAGACCTTGTCGAGTGATTTAGGAACCAGTGAAGGCACACTGAGTGCACCCACTGGGTGTAGTCCCCGAGGCTACTATTGATCATTGATGATGAGCAGTAGTCTTACTAACTTGAACTCAAGATTTTTTGTCGTACGCGGAGTACGCTTACCACTCGATATGTCAAGTGGACTTTTAGACTTAGTTGTACCACTCCGAGCTACCTTGTAGGTTTCATGGACATCATTTCATCAACCATGATATGACGCTAGTTCAAGGGTGCGGGGTGGGGTGGCGGGCAACTCGACAGATCGAGTGTTAACAGGTCCAATGAGGGCACGCAGAGTGCACCCACTGGGTGTAGTTCCCGAGAGCGTCATCGAGTGCTTGCACTGACGGGGGTCTGATAGAGATTGTCGTATGCTCGGACAGGGCAGACCTTGTCGAGTGATTTAGGAACCAGTGAGGGCACGTGTCGACTGTTCTTGACCTTCTGTACTCGGGAGTGGAGGAATTTCCTATCGACTAAACTTTTTTCTTCGTTGATTTCAGAGAGCTTGTGAACTTGGCACTAAGTACAAGGACCTGGAGGAGGAAAGGAACCAGTTACGAGTGGACTTGGAGGTCTCTAAGAATAGCTTGGAACGTTCGCGGGCTGAACTGAAGACTCTAGGAGGTAATCTCTGCCGACCCAATGCATTCTTATCCTCACTTTCCATGCTTTGAACCGAGTGCTTTCGCTCGAACAGACGTACGCGATGAAAATCGTCGACTCCAAGCGCGACTCAACAATGCTATTTCTTTAGATACCATGAAGAAGGTGCTGGAGGACAAAGACAAGGCGCTTGTTGATGCCCAAAAGATGGCGAGGGAGAAGACTGAAGCTGCTGAGAAGAAACTGGCCGCCGCTAAGAAGATGGAGGAGGAAAACTCCAAGCTGAGACTGGAACGGGGAGAACTCGCCAAGAAGACCGAGCAGCTGACCAAGAGGAGCAATGGCTTCGAGAAGCACTTGGGGGAGTTCGTGAGGAAGATGTACATCATGCTCGACGGTAACCATATTTGTCGACTGAATTTTGTTAATCCTTGTCGACTGTATTTCATTAATCCTTCGTCCATATAGAATTCTGCCAAGACTTCAAAATGGAGACCGAAGAAATCGAGCCCAATCTGGATCCCACCAAGTCGCCTGTTGGTGATGCAGTGGCCATGAACATGTCCCGACTCAACGTTTGACTCCAGGGCGTTCAAGCATATATCCTCCGCCTGAAAGTTGCGATGGAGAAGATCAACAAGGAATTGTGGCTTGAAGACACCCTTCAGACTGATCTTGCATCCGTGATGGCCCGCCTTAATGATCTTCCCAGTCGAGTGCAAGCTTGGAAGAAGTCAGTCCCTCGCTTCGGAGCCGATGTGGCGCTCTCCCTTGCCAGGGTCCATTGCAAGGAGGCAAGGGAGGACAAGTTGAAGGACCTTCGAGTGATGAACACGAAGAAGATTTGGTTTGAAGATTTTGTGGAGACCTTCATTGACGCAACCACTGGGATCGCAGATGGGATCAACTTGGACACCTTCGTCGAGCCACCAAGTCCGTCTAGCGCTTGAAAAAAGCTTGATTCATGGAGAAAACTTTATTTGCCTCGGTATGGCGAGTGAAAATGTATCGGTTGTAAAACTTCATTCAGGCCTTAAGCCTGAGCACGTTTGCTTACGTGCGAAACCTTTATCCGCGACGAAACCTTTGAATTTATCTGTATTTGGCTTTCAATCGTTTATTCGACAGAATTTGTTTTTAACTTAGGCGAAAGCTGGTTCGCGGCTAAGCCTCCGAGTGTGAGGATTGCTCAACACTCAGAGAAGTTTGAACTTAGGCGAAGACTGGTTCGCATCTAAGTTTCCGAGTGAATAGATAGTAATCCACTCAGAATTTATTTTTGTCTTAGGCGAAAGCTGGTTCGCAGCTAAGCCCCCGAGTGTGAGGATTGCTCGACACTCGGATTAGTTTTTAACTTAGACGAAGACTGGTTCGTAGCTAAGTCACCGAGTGAATGGACTGCTATCCACTCGGTAGGGTTTTTAACTTAGGTGAAAGCATGTTCGCAGCTAAGCCCCCGAGTGTGAGGATTGCTCACACTCAAAAAAGTTTTGAACTTAGATGAAGACTTGTTCATAACTAAGTCACCGAGTGAATGGACTGTTATCCACTCGGTAGGGTTTTTAACTTAGGAGAAAGCATGTTCGCAGCTAAGCCCCCGAGTATGAGGATTGCTCGCCACTCGGAGTGTTTCCAAGTGAGAAATTGTATGATCGAAACCGACGAAAGACTGCGAAAGTCATATGTGAGGCCCCCAATTTCAACCGTACGCTAAACATACACGTAATGCATACGACCAAGATCAAGGACTCGCTAATCAATATCACAACACAACTCTAGACACACATTAAAGTCATACAACTTCATATTACAAGCCAAGGGCCTCGAGGGCTCGAATACAAAGCTCGACAAGCACGAGTCAGTGGAAGCAAATAATATCTGAGTATAGACATAAGTTAAACGAGTTTTGCCTTAAGAAGGCTAGCACAAACATAAGTAGCGGATCGAAAGAGGCGAGGCCTTCATCCTGGGAACCTCCTAACTACTCCTGAGCGTCGGCACTCTCCACATAGTAGTAGGCTCCTGCGGTGGTGTAGTAGTCGTCTCCGGCGTACTCCATCTCCTGGGCTCCATCGTCTGAACGCAAAAATCGTATCGAGGGGGGAAAGAGAAAGCAAAGCAGCGGTGAGTACTCATCCAAAGTACTCGCAAGACTGACATCAGGACTAAGCTAAGTATGCATCATTATCAAGGAATGGGGTTATATCTGGGCGGACTGCAGAAAGCAATAATAGGGGGAAGGCCTAGTCCTATCGAAGACTAGCATCTTCAGCATCTTGCAGCATTAGAAGAGAGTAGACTGGTAACTCACATATAGCAATATTTTATTGTAGCAATTTTATTAAGTAACCATGCCCAGAGATTCTTCCTCGACTCCTTGCGAGGAAGCAATCCCGGAGCCAACATTCATTTCAATTAAAGTCACAATTTTAGTTGTAGTAGGTCAAGGTACAGCTCCAAGTCGTCCTGTTACCGTGGACACGGCTATTCGAATAGATGAATTCATCCCTGCAGGGGTGCACTGCATTTCCAACACGCTTGATCACCTCCGTCCGGACACACTTTCCTGGGTAATGCCCGGCCTCGAGATCCAAAACGCCGTCGCCCCACCTAGGCTTAACGAAGAGGCCATCCCGCCAGTCTAACTCCTAAGCGCGCAGGTTCGTGGGCCCACTTGCCCTTGCACTCCTGCACGATGCGAACGTGGCCGGAAGCAGACCTAGTACACTCAGTCCGGGAGCTATACCTTCCAGCCCAATCCGGCATGCGCCACTCCATTGCTGACGTCCGAAGAGCTTCGGATGGTACAACGACGCTGAGTACCCATAACTTCTCCCACGTGAAGGTTTAGTGCGAAAAAGGTCAAACGACCAACTCAGATCAAATACTCAATCCATTAGCATTTTATTAATGCGGGGCAAGCGCGACCAATAAAGTGCTGTCCCGTCGCCTCATCTCGAGGATGTGTGGCAAAGGCCTCTCTCGCCAGTCCACGCCTCATCGTCACCCTTTTGGATGCCTTACCGGCGCATCCCACCACATCTTACACACGGGTACCCTTGGGGCCGACCCGTCTCAAGACTTTCGGGAACTCAGGTCCACCTCAACCAGGGTGGTACCGCATGTCCCTCCAGTCCCGTCTTTCACATGTAAACAAGGTCAAGTTGAAGTAGTTGTGTGTTTATACACCAAGTGGATATCCAAGGAATCACCCTTGATGGATCCCACTCGAGGTATGTGTATGACAAGAGTCGCTATCGATAAATGGGAAGGAGGAATCACCCTCGATACCCACGAACGATTAGCTACGCTACAAAATTAACATCGGGAGTGCTAAGTGAGGTATCACCCTCGGCACTCGATAGTAGCTCTGTAGTGCCATACTTAAGGGAGGGTGCGATGATGTGAGGGGCCTGGCTCGTCGGTCGGTTGAATGAGTCTTCGGTCTTTGAATCGTCGAGTCATCGATGAAGAAGCAGGGGCAACTGGGACTAAGGGGTCACTAGGGTTTCATTGATCAACCTATACTAAACTGTTGATATGATTGCAGGTATAGTAGCAGTTTATCAAAAACAGGTTATGCATCAGAAATAGGAGCTAGCTAATGCAGTAGCAAAATCTAATGCAAGAATGAGAGGGAAGAATGAGCGATATCGGAATGCTCAAGGGGGGGTTGCTTGCCTTGCTGCTCTGTTGCAAAGGCCTGATCGTCGGCGGTGTAGTCGTACCCGGCAGCACCGTCAGTCTCGGGGTCTACCGGTAAGAAGAGGAGGAAGAAACAATAAATATAAAGCAAACAGATGCATCACATGCATGACATGACAATATGCAGAGCTAGCCATGCACTAACGCAGTACTACACGTCGCGGACGGATCGGAAGATTATCTGATGATATTTTTTGGGTCTCAGGCTACTACCGGACAAATGAAACGGATGGAAAAAATTCCATGTTCGTTATGATAGGAGCATGTGACAAACTAAAGGACCACGTATTCAAATTCATTGGATTTTTCTGAACAAATTTCATGTATAAAACTTTTTCATCTGACTTACGGTTTATTTTATATGAATTTCTAAAGTTTAAATAATATTTTAGATTATCCTAATTCGAAAATAAATGCAGAAATACTTTTCTCACATAGGGCTATGCTAGCCAGTGTGTATGACAATGGGGCCACGGGGTCTAGTCAGCAGTAGTTGACCAGTCAATGTTGACTGGTCAATAGGGTCAATGGACCCATAAGTAAGTGTCACAGGGGCAGATTATTTAGTCTAAACTAATTTACCAAGGTGGGACCATATGTCATGGATACATCAGGCTAACTAAGCAATAGTCTAACCTAAACTAAATTGTATTAGCACTAATTAATTGGTTTGGCCCCATGTGCCAGAGGCACATACGTGCACTTGGCTGTGCACACACACGCAACACAGCACCATGGCCATGGCCGAGGCGAGCTTGGGAGCTGCCAAGGGAAGGGAAGGGCGCGCAGGTGACAGCTGCAGCGACAACAGGCAGTAGCAGCTCTTGCAGTGGCATCAACAAGCAGCAGCGGCATGAGCAGTAGCAGCAAGCGGTGCAAGAGCAGCAGCAGCAGTGAGCAGCAGCAGTAGCAAGCGGGAGCAGCGCAGAAGAGGAGCGAGCAGCACTGGAAAGAGCAGGAGGGCGCGGCCCCGGCGGACGCACGCGCGAGGGCGCTGCCTGGGGCGGAGGTGAGCGCAGGCAGGCGCGGGCGCGCACGCACGCACGTACGCGTATGTTTGGACGAGCTCGGGGACGGCACCTACGACAACGGATCGAGGACGGGAACGAGGGGAATCGACAAAGGAGCTTACCCCGGTTCTCGTGGACGAGGTTAGGTGGTCGGGGACGGCCGGAGCAGCGGCAACGACGACGAGGTGGTGGCGTCCGCGTCGGAGAAGAGCTCGATGGCGAGCAAACAGACCGTCCCCGATGGAGCTGGTCCCCGGAACGGACGAAGCCAGTCGCTACAGACCTCCTGGATGTGCTCCTGGACGCCGGAGAGGCCGTCGGACGCGTCAACGAGGGCGAGGCAGCGGTGACCGTGTGAGCTCGCTAGATCAAATTCGAGCCAGAGAGGAGGGGGCGAAAGGGATCTAGTGTGGGAATCAACGAGGGCGAGATAGGGTTTCTGCTAGACGGGTTTAAAGGGAAGGGGAGGCATGGATGGCCGCCACGCACGACAAGGCGCGGCCACGGCCGACGGCTGCCCTGTCTCTTTCTGTAGCGAGAGGTAGGGGGAAAAGGCTGGCCTAGACGGGCCAGGCCATCCTGTAGCAGCTGGGCCATGCACTGTAGCCGTGGGCTACAAGTGCACAGTGTTGTAATTTCGTTTTTCCTTTTGAAAGAGTTTCTTTTCGTGAAAAAAACCCACAAACCATATGACCTTAGAAAACTAAGGCATTGGGTCCATTAATCCAGATGCATTTTTATACACTACCTCGAAAAGTTTGAGGATCAAAAGAAAATTTTGGAACTTTTATAAATTGAAAAGGCATTTAAATAATAGAATTGGTCGTTCTTAAATTGCTTTAGAGACACTAAATTACCTTATAAAATGTTGGTTTAAATTTTAGAAATACTTAGGGAATAGTTATAACCCAAGCATGATTTTATTTTTCTAGTTTGAAAAAAATATTTAAACCACTTTTTAAAAGAATTTTGAAAATCATTAGGAAAATCAAATAGGATTTGACTCCAATGTGATCAAGCATGGTTTAGAAAAAATGGATTAGCTTAGCCCTCAGGTTACTGTAGCTTGATTACAAGATTACTGTAGCACCAAATCCAGGGTGTCACATCATACTTGCATAAACGACATTGTGTGAGATACTTTTATTACATCAAGACCACTCTGTTTCTAGGTATAAAAACGTCGGAGTAGATCTGCATTCCAGGCTCGCGGCTCTTCAATCTACTTCTTGAGGTTATATAGGTGATAAGCTCCGTTGTTCAACACCTTACTGACGACAAAAGGACCCTCCCTCGCAGGAGCGAGCTTGTGGGGTCGTTGCTGATCCACTCGGAGCACCAAGTCACCCTCATGAAACGACTGACTCTTAACATGTTTCGCATGGAAGCGTCGCAGATCTTGCTGATATGTCGCGGTCCGGATCAAAGTCATCTCTCGCTCTTCCTCCAAGAGGTCTACGCCATCATGTCTTGCTTTTTCAGCTTCAGCTTCGGAATAAAGGTCCACTCGAGGAGAATTGTGAAACAAATCACTCGGCAGGACAACTTTGGATCCATAGACAAGGAAAAAAGGAGTTCGTCCACTCGACCGATTAGGTGTTGTTCTCAAGCCCCATAAAACAGATGGAACTCTGTCACCTAGGCTCCGGCAGCATGTTCTAGGTTGCGCATGAGACGAGGCTTCACACCTTGTAGGATGAGGTCATTGGCTCGCTCAATTTGACCATTGGTTTGAGGGTGTGCAACCGAAGCATAATCCACTCGAGTGCCTTGAGAAAAACAGAAGTGTTTGAATTCTTCCGAGTCAAAGTTTGTGCCATTGTCCGTGATGATGTGTGGGGAACTCCATACCGGTAAATTATTTCCCGCATGAATGTGACTGCAGTACGAGAGTTCAATTTCTTTATTGGCTTGGCCTCAATCCACTTTGTAAACTTGTCGACTGCAACAAGCAAATGAGTGAATCCACTTTGTCCAGTCTGAAAGGGGCCAACCATATCCAGACCCCAGACAGCGAACGGCCGAGCGAGGGGACTAGTCTTAAGAGCAGATGCAGGTTTGTGAGATAAGTTTGCATAGAATTGGCACCCTTCGCAGTGATCGACAATGTCATTGTCCATCTCATTGGCACGTGGCCAGAAGAAACCAGCTCGATACGCTTTAGCGATGATTGTCCATGAGGATGCATGATGGCCGCAAGTTCCCGAATGGATTTCATCCAGGATCATTCGACTTTCTTCAAGGGAAATGCATCGTTGCGTCACGCCGGTCACGCTTTCTCTGAATAGCTGATCTTCGATCACAGTAAAAGCTTTCGACCTGCGCACGATCTGTCGTGCTTTTGTCTCGTCTTCAGGAAGTTCCTGCCTCAGGATATATGCAATATAGGGCATTGTCCAATCGGGAATGATGACCAAAACCTCCATGACTAAATCAATAACTGCAGGAACATCAACCTCAGTCAGATTAGAGGAGCTCATAGCTTGCGAGGGGCTCTTCGGTGAAAGGATCCTCCTGCACCGAAGGAGCGTGGAGGTGCTCCAAGAATACATTGATGGGGACAGGTCGTCGAGTGGATCCAATCTTTGCCAATTCATCCGCTGCTTGATTCTTCACTCGAGGAACATGATGGAGTTCCAAACCTTCAAATTTCTTCTCAAGCTTTCTAACAGCACTGCAGTATCCAGTCATAGTGGGGTTCCGAACATCCCACTCCTTCATCACTTGATTGACCACCAAATCTGAGTCGCCATAAACCATTAGGCGCTTGACGCCGAGTGAGATAGCCATGCGCAACCCATATAAAAGTGCTTCATATTCTGCTTCATTGTTGGAGGAATCTAAGTGGATCTACAGGACATAACTGAGTTTGTCGCCTTTCAGAGATACCAATACAACGCCAGCACCGGACCCATTCAACATTTTAGAGTCATCAAAGAACATGGTCCAGTGTGACGAGTGAATCTGGATTGGTTGCTGTTATTCAATTCACTAGGCCATAAAATCAGCAAGTGTGTGAGACTTGATCGCTTTCTTGGCTTCAAACTTGATGTCAAAATACAAGAGTTCAATCGCCCATTTAGCCACTCGACCAGTTGCGTCTCGATTGTTTAGCATCTTAGATAATGGAGCATCACTCACGACTGAAATCGAGTGGTCTTGAAAATAATATGCCACCTTCTTCGCTGACAGATAAATACCATAAACCAGCTTCTAATAGTGCGGATATCTTTGCTTCGAAGGAGTCAACACTTCAGAAACGTAATAGATTGGGCGTTGGACATTGTATGACTTGCATTCCTCTTCCCGCTCGGCAGTCAGCACTGTACTGACGACCTGATTAGTGGCCGCAATGTACAGGATCAAAGGCTCTTTGCTGCGAGGAGAAACAAACACCGGCTGGGTGGAGAGCAGGGCTTTGAGCTCGACAAACGCTGCTTCGGCTTCCGGAGTCCACTCGAACGTGTCAGACTTCTTCATCAGTCGGTACAAAGGCAATGACTTCTCACCGAGATGAGAAATGAATCGACTCAATGCTGCCAAGCAACCTGTGAGCTTCTGAACATCGTGCACTCGCACGGGAGTCTTCATTTGGGTAATGGCGATGATTTTCTCAAGGTTGACGTCGATCCCTCGTTCGGAAACGAGAAAACTGATTAACTTGCCGCCAGGGACACTGAAAGTACACTTAGCTGAATTCAGCTTTATATCGTACCTCCTCAGATTGGCGAAAGTTTCAGCCAAGTTAGCCAGCAGGTCGGAACCTTTGCGGGACTTGACGACGATATCATCCATGTACGCCTCAACATTCCGAGGGATCTGGTCGAGTAAACATTTCTGAATCATGTGCATGAAAGTAGTGCCGGCATTCTTCAAGCCAAATGGCATGGTGATATAGCAAAAACACCCGAATGGGGTGATGAAGGCTGTTTTTATTTTGTCCGGGCCAAACAGAAGGATCTGATGGTAATCAGAGTAAGCATCCAGAAACGATGCACGCTCGTATCCCGCAGTCGAGTCAACAATCTGATCTATGCGGGGGAGCGGAAAATGATCTTTCGGGTAGGCCCGATTGATATGTTTGAAGTCAATACACATGCATAGTGACATGTCCTTCTTGGGAACCATAACAACATTCGAAAGCCACTCGGAATGGTAAATCTCCCGAATAAACTTGGCCTGTAAGAGATGAGCCACCTCTTTGTCGATTGCTTTACGCTTCTCTGCCGCCAATCGACGCAAATGCTCCTTCACCGGCTTGGCCTTCGGATCAACTCTCAGTCGGTGCTCAGCCAGCTCCCTAGGAACCCCCGCATGTCAGCAACCTTCCATGCAAAGATGTCCCAGTTCTCACAGAGGAACTGGATGAGCTCGGCTTCCTATTTGTTGTCGAGTGTTGACGATATGCTGGTCGGCGTGACAGTTGAATCTGTCGGGTGAATGTGCACCTTCTTCACTTCCCCTGCCGACTGAAAAGCTAACTCGGAAGTAGGCTTCTTAGCACGCAGGAAATCAGCAGGGTCGGCTCTCTTTTGTATTCTTCCATCTCGACCATAGCCATCTGATGATTGGCAATTTTGGAGCCCTGTTGGAGGCACTCCTCAGCTTGCTGTCGATTGCCAATGACCATGATCACACCTTTGGGCCCACGCATCTTCATCTTGAGGTACGCGTAACACGGACGGGCCATGAAACGAGCATATGCTAGCCGACCCAGTATGGCATGATACGCGCTTTGAAAGTCCACGACTTCAAACGTCAATTTTTCCTTGCAATTTTTTTATCCGTCCCGAATGTCACATCCAATGCAATTTGGCCGAGTGACTTGACCTTCTTCCTTGGGATGACTCCATGGAATTGCATGTTTCTCTCACTGAATCGGGACATTGGAATGCATACAGAATGTTCAAAACACTACCACCATCCATGAGGACCTTCCGGAGTCGAGTGCCTCCCACAACCGGATCGACCACCAAAGCCTGTCGACCGGGAGTGGCCACATGAGCAGGATGATCCGACTGATCAAATGTGATGGCAGTCTGAGACCACTTGAGGTAGGTGGGAGTTGTAGGCACGGCCATGTTGACTTCCCTGTTTATGACCTTCAGTCGACTCTTGCTTTCAACATCAGCAAAAATCATCAGCGTAGCATTGACATCAGGAAATGTTTCTTTGTCTTCATCATCATCCTTTTCAGGGGTTTTCTCACTCGACGGAGTCTCCTTGAATTACTGAATCAACAGTCGACACTGTCGAGTGGTATGCTTGGGCAATATCAGATTGCCTTCGTCATCTTTCCTCGTGTGTATTGCACACGGTAAATCCAAGACATCAGTACCTGATTAGTTCTTTCCTTTCTTGGGGTTGAATTGTCCCTTGGACTTCCCTTGTTTTTCCCTTGGGCCACCAGAGCGGCTGCCTCTGCCTGGACAAGGCCATCAACCTTCCGCTTTTGCTTCCGACTGGCATTACCAGCGGCATCGTTGTCGACTACCTTTCCTTTGCCGCTGCGGAGGCGGTCTTCTTCTTCACCATTAACATACCAAGTGGTGATTTCCATCATTTTACTCAATGAGATGTCACCTGTTGTCTCAAACTTTAGATAGAGTTCTCTGTATTTCACTCCAGCCTTGAAAGCACAAACAACCTGATGCTCAGAAACATTTTCCACTGTATGATGCAGAGTGGACCAGCGCTGAATGTAATCTCTCAAAGTCTCGTTGGGCTTCTGAACACAATGTTGCAAATCAATCAGCCCGGCAGGACGCTTGCAAGTGCCCTCGAACGTTCTGATGAACACTCGGGCGAGATCTTCCTAGCAATGGATGCTAGAAGGAGCCAAGCGATTCAGCCATGCACGAGCCGAACCATCCAACATCAAGGACAAATGCTTCATTGCAATGTTATCATTACCACCACCAATCTGAACAGCCATTCGGTAATGATCCAACCATGTCTCTGGCTTTGACTCGCCAGAAAACTTGTTGATCCCAACCGCCAACCTGAAGTTGGGGGGAATCTCTGCGGAACGAATAGCCCTGCTAAAGCACCCAAGACCTAAAATAACAGCAGTGCTTCCACTCGGAAAATCTCTGTCATACCCATCCCTGTGGGCTCTGCCTCTATCGATCCGCCTCTGAGTGAGGAGGTCTCGAGCATCAAACCCTGTGTTCTGCTCATCACCGAACGAGCGCCTTTTGTCCTGGTGTCGGGGCACATGTGGACCACCCCGCGGAGGAGTGTGCACTCGATGGTGGTCGTCACGGTGAAACTGATCTCTGTACTGATCCTCTCGGAAGCCTCCGCCCCTGCGGTGCAAGGGCGAACCAGGACTATGTGCCGATTGAAAAGTCTCTGCTCTTGGTGAATTACTTTGAATCCTATTGCGCGACTACGAAACAACAGAATACTAACGTTGCGCTCCATCGAGCAATGCTCTAATCTATAGCAACCCTCTACCAGCCTCTCACTGTGACGGCTGAATGGAATCTGCTATCCTAGCTGCAACTGCAACGTTTAAAACTGGAGTACGGTATACCTCAACATTGTTATGTGAACCACTCAGAAAAAACTGTCGCTGACGTCGACTGGGAGCTGGTGGACGCGCTCGTCGAGTTCTCTCTGGTGTTCTTCGAGTCGAATGCGCGTGGCCTCCAAGGCCTGAGCTTCAGCGGCCCCATCGATGATGGGTGTATGGATGACCTCCTCATAGCGGCACGAATGCTCACTCGACGGTCCACCAGTCTCTCTCCTGCAGTGGCCAAAATCTAGAGGCGGGCTCTGATGAGAACCGACCATAAGAACCTTCGCTGCAGGATCGCAGCCCTTGCACTCGGAGGGAACATCCAACTGATCGGAGTCTGACTCGAACACGCCGTGAAGGGACTCAGCGGGTTCGATAGCCGCAATTTGTGAAGATGAAACTTGACGAGCCGCCACATGTCTCACCTAGCGCTAGAACCGTGAGCGACCGGATCGCTTGCGACGGTGAACAACGAGGAGTGTCGAAGAGTACGGAGTCGACGGCTGCCGCAGAAGCACACCGCAGGAGCTCGCGCGGAAGTGCACAGCCCCACGGACTGGGAGCCCCTCGACGTCGAGAGGCGCTTCTTGGAGCCATGCCGAATCATCGGCGATGAAGGTGAGCGCACCGAAACGGATCTCGTGGCCCAAGAAGAAAACACCGCTGAAAGACATGATGAAGGAAGAAAAATGCAACCTCATTGGAAGTCGCTTAGACACCTGCCCCACGGTGGGCGCCAACTGTCGTGGGAACGAGTCTAACAGTAGAAGTTAGGGGTACGAAAGGAGAGGGCAGAGTCCTAGCTACGGCGAGGATGTACACACGAATGTATGAGTTTAGGCCCCTCTTGTGGAGGTAACAGCCCTACGTCTTAGTGCTCGCGAGCTTTTGTCATGTGGAGAGTGTAAGTTACAGAGGTTGCAAACCCTTGTGCCAGAGGGGAGGGGCAGCTTATATAGAGTTCGCTGCCCCTCATAAGTGCGAGGCATCCAAGGGTTCGATCGTGGGTATAAAGACGAGCGTTACTGGTAATGTACATCATAATTGCTATTAATGACGACTGGCCTAACGCCTGCCTGCTGGCCTCCCTGGGATGGCTTCTGGTCTTCTGGCGTCGACTGGGAGTGAGGTCTTCCGAGTGACAGGTTACTGCCGAGTGAAGGGATAAGTTTCCGAGTGGATGAATGTCGAGTGACTTAAGCACTATGGTGAATCCAGTCGGAATCTCTATTGTGATATTTAAGTCCTTCAATATAGTGCCCTTAGGTAGGGTATGTGGGTCAAGCCTAGGACCCCACCCCAGGTACCTATCCTCGTCAATGACCGTACCCTGTGGTTGCGCAGTATTGACGAGTAGTAGTGTGCTATGCATGCGTCATGCAATATCATCTGCAGTGTAACTTGTCCCATGTGCGCTGATTTATAAAGTGCCCTAGGGGACAGCATAGCCTAGTTCACAAGCTACATATAGCTTGGCATGTAAGCTACCCATTGTAGCTTACATCTCAAGCAGCTTGACATGTAAGCTACCCACTGTAGCTTACATCCCCAAGCTACACACTCTTGCCTATATAAAGGCCTCCTCTCACTCTCTCATTCCTCTCACGCACACACGTACACACATATGAGGCAAGAAGCCTCATGGCTCTCCTCTCCCATACAGCTCTATGAGCAACCCTGTACTGCAAATACACCTCATATACACACATGCAGGAATAGGCGTATTATCTCTCCGGAGAGCCCGAAACCTGGGTAAACCACCCCGTGCTGCTACCCTATCCCGTCCGGGATCCTCCACGGTATCCTTGCCCTCACCTCAATTAGCCACCCCCTGGCATCTGTTTGTGAGAAAACGACGACAACAGAGTCGTATTCTCCAGCGCCACGTATGGCGCATCAGTCTGGGCGCCGCAACCGCATCGTGGTGGACGTTGGGGGCTCTTCCCCGGACGGATCCATCATCAATCTGACGTCCACCGGCACCATTCGGGTTCCGGTCTCCGATGAGAAAGAGTAGGGCATGGGAGACGGTGGGGCATCGAGTCCCGTGAGCCAGCTCGTGTCCCATGCCCTACTCTACCTTGCCGGCGACCGGACCAACACTCTGGGGAGTGCATCCAGCCGCCGGACATGCCCACGACGAAGGGGTGAGTTGAGAGCGGAACCGGACGAGCTTCGCTCAAAGATCGGATCACGTTGCATGTAATAATATGGATTTGAGGTTTCTAATTTGAGATGTCCATATGTGGAATGCGTTTTATGAGGGGTGACCGGTCACTGTCCGTGGACGTGCTCAGGCGTGTCCGTGGGCGTTTGAGGGGTCGGATTTGCCAAGTCCGGCTATAGATGCTCTTAGGAACGCTAGAATCGATCATTTCCGTGGAGCATGAAGCCATGCCAAGGCGAGCAAGGGGATGTACGCGGTTATGCAGGCATGGAGTTAACGGGAGATGAAAATTTCCAGGTGTGGAATGACACATGATCTGCAGTCTCACCCTCTTTTATTCGCTTAGCTCTAGCGGGAAACAAATCGAGCCTCAGTTCTCGACACGAGCAGCGATGGGCGACTTACAGATAGTGCGGACCAAGATCTCCGACACCATCCATGGTCCTCCCCTTCCGGAGCTGCTCGCCCCCTCGTGTCCATCTTGGTCTCATTCACCTCGTCTTAGCCATAGGCAAGGTCATGACCATCCCTCCCTCCCTCCACCGTTAGGCCAACTCCAACGAGTGACCCCATCCTGTCCGCCCGCGTCCGTTTGGGGCAAAACGGACACACCAGGCGGCTCAGTGCGCGGGCGCAAATGGACTTTTGTTTGTTTTTTGTTCGCTTTCGACCCAGCTCCGGCCCAAACGTGGCCCGGTTTTGAGGTGCAACGAACAGCGTGTGGACGCCACACGGACGGGCGGGACGCGTGCGCTTGTCCTTCCCTGGCCCGCCCATCGGTGGCACAAAGTAGCACGACCTTCCCGCCCTCATGCCCCATTCCAATTCATTTTCCTCAAAAAACGTCCCACGCCCCGCCCTCCCCTCCCCTCTCCCGCCATGGCCGATCCCCCACCGAATTCCGTCGACCCGGTTATCGTCCCGGCCACCAAGGCGAAGAAGAAGAAGGCGCCCAAGGGTACAAAGAATCCGCGATCGGAACTCGTGCCGGAGGAGATCGCAAAGCTACACGCGGAATCGCCCAAGAGGAGGATTTGGCAGGCAGAGGCAAAGAGGAAGGAGGCCGAGGCCCTGTACGCAATCGAGCGTGCTGCATTGGAGGCCGCACGACAGAAGGCCGGTGCTGTAGAGAAGGAGGCCATCGTCAGCAAAGCGCAAGCCCTCCTCATGATGGGGTTGTGCCGTCCGACGAGCTTCGCGACTGTGCCCGTCGGGCCGGCGAGCACAGGCTCGTCGGGCGTCTGGCCTCCATAGTGCCCCTCCTCGATGTCGTCGACCACGCCATTGTCGCTCGGCTTCCCTCCGCCAAGGTGCCAAGCCTAGACCCGTTTGTCGGGGTCGTCGGAAGTCAGCATGATCACGCCATCCACGCCGCGCCCCTCAGCCGTCATCGACCTCAGTGTCACGCTGGGGTCCTGCAGCGGCGGCCGCCCATCCATGGAGATGCAAAGAAAGCAAGTCCGGCCGCCGTCTACGGCCACTATGCCATCGCCTCGCGTCCTTTTCGGTGAAATGCGAACACCGACGCCAACGTTCGAGGAACCCTTCTACGTGGACTTCATGGAGAATGTTATCTTCGAGGGCTGTGGCGAGGCCTTTCAGACGGGTGGGCAGGGCGAGACCTTCGATCCGGAGGAGACCCAGAGTCAAGATGGCTACGGCAAGTACATGGCCGACAAAGACTTTGAGGCCGACCATGGTGACTCTTGGCATGAAGAAGATGACATATATTGCGAAGGTGAAGGTGATGAAGAAGAAGAGGAAGGTGTCGATATTGCGGGCGAGCTATTGTTCATCGACGAGCTCACCCAAAGAGCGGAAGCTCAAAGGAGGAAGAAGAGCATTTGAACAGGATCATACACACAAGATGAGGACAATTTGATTTGCGAAAGTTGGAAGGAGATTGGCCAAGATCTTAGAGTCGATGTGCAATAAAAGGGAATTGTTTTTTGGACAAGAGTTCACAAAACATTCCATGAAATAAAGTTGTTTCCGCCCTACCAATTTACGAGCGATCGTAGCATCAACTCGATTCAAAAGAGGTGGTTGTTCATCCAACAAGAATGCAACAAATATTGTGCCGCACTTGAGAGCGTTGAAGCACGTCCCGTGAGTGGTCTTGGCATCGGGGACATGGTATGGCCTCTTCTCTTTCCTTTGCTACGGCCGTGCCTCGGCTTCCTCTATGATTAATTGTGTTTGTATGTCCAATTGTTGTTGATCATGTAGGCAATTCAATCTTTGGAAGCATTCAAGGCCTGGCACAACGACACGCCATTCACGCTCACGCATTGTTGGCAAATCATCAACAATTGCCCTAAGTTCAAAGATCAATACCGTGAGCTTCAAAGGAAGAGAGGCAAGAAGGCGACCGCCTTGGACGGAGGTGGAGATGGTGAGGCGTTGAAGAGGCCGATGGGCAAGACCAACTCCAAGATGGACGACAAGCGTGTGCGGCATCGTATGCTTTGCATGGCATGATGTTTCAAAAGGAAGTGAGGGACGAAAAGAAGCGACAAGGCAAGGAGGAGCAAATGAAGCAATACATGGAATTGCAAAGAAAGAAGCTTGAGATGGAGGAGGCGGCCAAGAAGAGGAAGATCGACATGGAGGAGCGGCCAGGCAGAGGCAACTAGACATGGAGGAGGAGGCCAGGCAGAGGCAGCTCGACATCAAGTCCGCCAATGCCGCGGCCAGGCAGAGACAGCTCGACATCGAGTCCGTCAATGCCGCGGCCAGGCAGAGGCATCTCGACATCGAGGCCACCAATGCCGCAACCAAAGCAAAGGAGGTGGCGCTGGCGATCATGAGCGTGGACACGAGCAAGATGAGTGAGAAGATAAGGAGCTGGTTCGAGGCCCGACATAATGAGATGTTCGATGCCAATGGCCTGAACAAGGGCGTCTGATCGGCCATGGTCGTTCTTTTTTTTTGAAGGTTGGCATGGTGAGCCGGGCGCTGGCTATGTGCCGGCGCGAAAAACCTGTTCTTTCTGGAGGTTGGCTGTGTTGCCGGCGAAAAACCTATTCTTGTTTGGAGGCCAGCTGTGTTGCTGGCCGCTGGCTGTGTTGCCGGCAAGGACATGTAGGCTGGTTGTGTTGCCGGCGTGATCTAAGGCCGCTTGCATGAACTATAGGCCGTGGCTATCCGAATGCTTCTGACGTGATCTAAGGCTGCTTGCATGGACTATAGGCCGTGGCTATTTGAATGCTTGTATTTGAAAATGAGGCGGACAGGACGCGGTCAAGGATGCGCCCGCGCCTTGGGCACACGGTCACCACATCCCAAAAATGACCCGGATACAACCCCATCGTCTATTCCAAACGGACATAATCCAGACAACCGACGTCCGGATGGGGTCGCACGCTGGAGTTGGCCTTTAGTTTGCAGGCTCAGTATCCACCTTGTCTTCGGCATAGGCAAGGTCATGACCATCCATCCCTCCACCGTTAGTTTGCAGGCTCACCAGGGCGAACGGATGAAGCTGCTCCTTTAGGCATCAACATTCATAGCTGTGATTCATGCTTGGTCATGTCACTCCATATCGGCCCGAGAAACTCAGACATCTATAAAGGATCATGAACTTTGGTTCAAGTTTTTCTGATACCAGAGAAAGGGTCTAGAGGTATTTGGAATCAAACTCTATACACGGGAATGCATATGTATGTATCGCACGCAACATCACAGGATCTTACAAAAACAATCCCTTTGGAACGAATCCCCAGCTACGGTCAGAAGGAAGGAAGAAAACTCGAGCCTTCAGGCTTTCCTGTCTGCTCTCGCCACCGCCGCTCCGGGCGCCGCCTTCTCCAGCCGGAACCTCCGGAAGTCGGCGACGAGGCCGACGTCCACGTCCCGCTTCATCCTCTCCGCAAGCGTCGACAGGACCTGCACGCCACGCTCCAAGCTTTCAGTTTTAGATTCGCTCGCCGAGAGGAGAGCAGAGATTCTGTTAGGCACACGGCGATGCTTACCGACTCGGCGACGCCCCGGAGAACGGCCTCCGGCACGATCCGCAGGGGCGGCGGGAGGGCGACGGTGATGGAGATCTCGAGGTGGCCCCTCAGCCGGCTGCCGCGCCGTTGGCCCCTGTCGGCGTACAGCGACCCCCGCACGCCCAGGTCGAAGCTCGCCGGCGTGTAGCCGCTGTCCAGCCCCCTCAGCTCCCACTCGGTCTGCATTCACAGTCGAGACAAGAGCAGCCCATTTTTACCCTTGCAGTCGTGCGGATATAGATAGAATTGGTAGCGTGAGCAGGGAGGGTTGTATGCGCACGATTCGGAGGTCGAGCCCGCCGGCGCCGCGGTTGCGCAGCTGCATCACGACGACGGGGCGCACGGTGATGAGGAGGAACTCCAGCGGCAGCATCTGGATCCTCCACTCCTCCTGCACAAGAAATAAATAATCGATCATTCAGCCGCAACGCCACCGTCGTCCTCCCAACACTTCCCTGCGGCCGGGGGGGCTAAGACAGGTTCAGTAATTTCAGTTACATCGCTGAGCTGCTGGCTCCGGCTCTCGTCGGGGAACATGGCGCGGAACACGCGGGGGCGGTCCTGGAGGTACTCGTCGAACGACACCTGCAGGCAGAGCCCGTCAGCGCACGCGTGATTAATCAATCAATTCGAGCCGTGATTTCATCCAACCCAATCCAAACCCCCAATGCGGAGATCGATCGATGCCAGCGCTTACCCCGGGGGGCTCGTAGAGGGGCATGTCGGTGTCGATGCTGGAGGAGTAGGTGACGGCGTCCAGCGAGGCGGACGACGGCGCCCCGGCCCCCGCCGCCCGGGCCGTGGTCGCGACGGCGCGCCGCAGCGGCCTCGGCTGCGGGGGAGCGATGCAGACCAGCGTTCTCACGGGCGGCGCGGAGGCGGTGGGGCGACTGGTGCAGCAGGCAGGCAGCGGCCGCGGCCGGTGGGCCGTGTTGGAGGCGGCGGCGGCCATGGCCGGCTGTAGTGCCGTGCCCAGGCCCATAGCTGAGGTCGGCACGCGGCAACGGAGACCACTCCTTTTCCCCGTGTGACGGGGTAGGGGACAAGCGGTGGCCGATGAACGGGATGGCAGCACGTGAGCCGCGGCTGTTGGACGGGCAGCGCGGCGTGTCACTTGTCAGGTCTCTGGTTACGGGAGCGGGCCTTGGATTCGCGCCGCGCCATCGGTCCATTCGGACGTTTTTGCTGTGTGTTTGGTTTGAATCCTTTTCAGGAAAATGCAGTCCAACAATTTTAAAAAAGGACAGTGATAATGTCCGAACGTTCTATTTCTAAGCAACATATCCAAACGCCTTAATTCTATTTCTTTCTTAACAGCTAATTATGCATTTAATGATAGTCTATGGTGAAGGGAGCCATAATTAGCTCTTGTTAGATCGTGATTCAATGCATGCATGCAACTAAAAGACAAAACAGATGATGTCAACAAATATTTCTCTTATTTGAAACTTGAAAATGTTTTGTAGCTCAAACCGTCGCTCCCATCGAAAATCCGTTTTCACGTAAAAAATTCGTCTCGACGAGATCTTCCAAACTAGATCCCATGTTTATGTTTCGATCACTTTTTTTTTCAGGTCAGAAGTTACCACGTCCGTAGTAGTAACTTATCATGGTGTTTGCACTGAAGTTACCGGAGGTGTTTCAACTTTTTTTTTGCCTGGGTCAGAAATTTACCATGATGTTTGTGAGTAAATTATCATGTCTACAATACCGCCTACCATCGGTGACGTGTCTTGGCCGTAGGGTGAGGTCCACATGTCGACATGGCATGACTCGCTTTTATAAATGGAACTTTGCGGGTCGTGCTAGTCCAGGGCTGTTTAGGTGTGTACCGGTTGTGTCGTACCTGGGTTGGCCTGTCGGACACCTATAATCAGGTCTGTGGCGAGTAAAATACCATGATATTTACGTAAAAATTATCGGGTGTATGTGGAGATATTTCATCAACCCCCACCCGTCGCCAAAGTTATCAGGACCGGTGTACATAAGTTATGGAGACTACGATGTGTGAGTTATCATATTATTCACACAAAAGTTACTGATAGGATATTTCATCAACTCCCTGCTCCCGTCCCCAAAGTTACCATGACCGGAGAACACAAGTTATCAGGTCTACGATGTGTGAGTTACCATCTATTCACACAAAAGTTACCTGGGGGATATTACATCAACCCCTTCCCCATGCCAAAGTTGTCAGGACCGAGGTGCATAAGTTATTAGGTCTGCGATGTGTGAGTTACCATGTTATTCACATAAAAATTATCATGGGATATTCCATCAACCACCCGTGTCCTCTCTTCCCTCGGCGCCAAAGTTACCAGGACTGGGGTCCCTAAGTTATCAGATCTGCGATGTATGAGTTACCATCTATTCACACAAAAGTTACCGGGGGATATTTCATCGCCCCCGCCTCGCTCGCAAAAATTACCCAGGGTGTACGATGTGTGAGTTATCATGCTATTAACATTAAAGTTACCATGGGTATATTTCATAAACCTCCGCCCCCCGCACGAAAATTATTGGGTATCATCCCAACCCACACAGGATGATACCCCTGTCAATGGATCCAGACTGGTCAGAGTCTAATCCGCTGTTTGCCATGGCGAAGAAGGCAGTAATCCGCTGGAGGTGAGCTCGGGTGGAGGAAGGGAGTGGAGTGAAGTGGCTAGGGTTTGCTCCGGCGAGCAGATGGGGACGAATAAAAGTGGGGTCGGGTGAGCCAGCATGGGCCGGATCCGACGTGGCGGGTGTGCCCGGGCGCCACCATATCCGCCCCATATTTGTGTTGGATATGGGGGTGTCGGTCAGCCTGGGCGTTTGAAGCGTTTGAGGGGTCCGTTTGGATCAAAAAAATCATGATCGGGCAGTGACCGAATGGTCCGTCTAGACGTATGAGACGAGTTTAAAAGGTCCGGTTGTACATGCTCTTATTAGGAACGCATGAATTCGTAGACTAGAAGGCCCAAGTTCAACACGCGAAATATCGAATAAAGGGAACAAACCATGCAAGCAGTTGCATTTTCTCAAGTAAAAAAATGCTTATTAAATTAGGATGCATGCACTCGTTGGACGTCCCATTTTCCTGGCCAAAAAAGTCGAACGGAACAGTTGCATTTTCTCAAGCAAAAAAATGCTGATTAAACTAGAATGCATGCACTCGTTGGACGTTCCATTTTCATGGCTAAAAAAGTCGAATAGAACAGTTGCCAACAGCCCGCATGCAAGCACTCGTTGGATAGGAACGGGATGAGGCTCTCCATGTCATAGCACAGGTCATAGCACAGATATATTTAGTAAATATGATTGCCAAGCGTAGCCATAGCACAAGTCTTGGCCTGGTGGTTGTTGAGTCAGGCTCCAGCCGGCCACTAGGTCGCAGGTTCGACTCCACCGGATCTATTGCACGGATCCGAATGTATGGAAGATACAAATTTCGTTTAAGAAAATAACAATACAAAACATTTAAGTACACACGGACGCTCGCCTTTATGAATGTCCTAAGGCTTTTCTACACGCTAAGCCTGGTTCAGAGTATCATAGGTAATATCTTGCATCAATTAGACAATTTTGATGAGATGATATAAAATTAAATGAAGAAAAGGAGGAGTATCATATTAAATGATGTGTTACTATGTGTCATGCATGACAATAAATGAACTATCATACGATACTAACATATAATACTATGAATTACGGGACATGAAGTTTCTGCTCCCGAACTCAAATGAGCTCGATGAATAGTAAAATCGGAAAATGTTTAAAAAATTCTGAATTTTTTCGTGAACAACATTGACAAAATATCTAAGTTCATGCAAAAAATTTGGCCTGAAATAACATTCCTATAAGGCCTGGAAAAAAAATCGATACTCCGAAAATGCGCATTTTTAGAGTATCGATTTTGTTTTTTTTGCTACGCCTTATAGGAATGTTATTTCAGGACAAATTTTTGCTCGCACTTAGATATTTTGTCAATGTTGTTCACAGAAAAATTTCAGAATTTTTTGAACATTTTTTGATTTTACTGTTCACCGAGCTCATTTGAGCTCGGGAGCAGAATGGTATTTTCGTGAATTACGGATATAGTATCATACACTAGTATCATATGCATGATACTAGTATATGATACTCCTCATTACAACCGGCCTAAGGGTGCCACATAGGCAAAAAATGATGTGGCAAAGCAATTAAAGAAGAAAGAGAACATTATGGTGACCTTAAGAGAAAACGGTACTAAGCAAGTTGACCTATGTAAAATGACTACCTACTAATAGATGAAGAAGTTTAATTGTTAAACAATTGAATGAGAAAAGGTTAACAACAAAAGCTAAGCACCTATGCATCCGGAAGACTAGTTGCTAAGTATTTTAGGCCAATTCCAATGCATCGGTGCTAAGATGAGGTGCTAAGGACATTAAAAAAGTCTAGCAACTAAAGCCCCAAATGCATAGGTGCTTACTTGTTGTAGCTAAGCATGTTTCATTTAATGATTTAGCTACTAAAGTTTATCATGCATTGGTGGGCTTCTTTCATTTAAGTATTTTTCCTAGGTTCACGCGCTTAGCATTGTTTCTTCCTAGGGTCATCATATTCATCTGTCTCCTCTTAATTGCCTTGCCACATTAGACTTTTCGCCTACATGGTAGTCTTAGCACCTGTACAAGGTGGAGCACTTAGCACCTCATATTAGCATCAGTGCATTGAAAATGGCCTCACGTAGTTCCTATCCCTATGAGTATCTCCGGAAGACCGAGCCGACGGATTTTGTGAGATTATTAAGGTCACTAAAAATGTTTGGTAGTTGGTGGACACGACATATCACTAAAAATAAAAATCAAGGGAAGTTGTCTAATGATTATTTTTCCCAGTTCTCCTATATATCTATATATTTTATTTTTATTAAACAAGCATAGCTAATGGCATATAACCCGCAAATCAATGACATGTGCGATCGTGGTGGCAGGCCCCGTGGCCGCATGGTGACCATGGCCCGACGCGGGGCGGGGCAGTGGAGACATGGTGTCGATGGTCCGACATGGCGGCAACGCCTCCTCTCCTGAAAGTTCAAGTGGTATCCTATCCGCCAATTATATATGAACAGTCATATCCTTATAAACGTGAGGGGAGTTGGGAGGGGCGGATTATATAGGATTCCGTAAAAAATAGGTTTACAAAAACAGTAGGAGAACTATTTTTGCATGAGCTCCCCACAAACAACATTTTTTTGGTAATGATAACTGATGAACATCAGCTAGAAGTAGGATGGCAAGCGAACGTTTTCTGTGAAAATTTACCTGGCAAGAGATGACATACCGTATCTTTTTTGCCGTAAAATTTCTCTTCTTTACAGAAATTGGCATGCGTTTTGAACAAATTTCCAACCTATACAACTAAATTTGCCATCTAAAACGTCTGTAAATGTCAACCCCTTCCAGCAAATGTTCACGGTAGATGGAAGTTATTGGAGTTGCTCTTAGTTCACGTCCATTGTAAAGCCTGGTTATTAGATTTTAGCATTTTGCTTGGATGATCGTTAGACATTTACTTTTATTTTGCTAATAGAGGAAAACCATAGAGATAGATGGCCTTAGCTAGTTAATTCTTTTGTGAAATAGATTTACAGTTTGTGCTTGCTCTTCCATGTTGTTCATGCCCTTGCGTCAATGATGACAACATAGTGGCGGCAACTGTGGCAAGGGTCATGCCAAAGGGTTAAAGGATAGGGATGGATTGCGGGAGAGGGGGGTTATAGGAGGCTCTTGATTGGATTGATCGGGAAACAATTATAGGCTCAGATCTTTAAATTTTGAGCATCGAACTTTCTTTTAGATTCTTCCATAATTTTGAATTTTTTGACAATCCTAACTATTTATACCGTAACGCTAACTACATAGGATTGTTAAAAACATGAGTTCAAGACTCTGGAAGAACTTGAGGGGGATCTAATTCTCAAGATTTTAGGAGAATCTGCGATGTCTAGGTGAGGAGAAGGCAACGACGGCTAGGAGGAGCTGGCTAAGGTTAGGGTGATGGATATGCCTCGTGAGGGATCACTAGAAGAGTGTCTAGAGGGGGGGGGGGGGGTGAATAGACTACTAGCGGGAAATTAAAATCTAACCTTTTCCCAAGTTAATTGGTTGGCAGATTTTAACAGTTTTAGCAAGACTACCAAGTCTATATACCCAACACATGCATATCAACAAATATGGCAGCAGAAAGTAAAGACATTGCACAAGAAGTAAAGAGTTGAGATATGGAGATCAAACGCAATTGGAGATGCAAAGATTTTTCCTGTGGTTCTGATAGGTGGTGCTATCGTACGTCCACGTTTATGGGGTCTTCAACCCACGGAGGGTAACGGTCGCAAGAGTCCACGAAGGGCTCCACCCATAAGGGTCCACGAAGTAGCAACCATGACTATTCCATAACGGCTTCCGTCCACGAAGGACTAGCCTCACTATGGGTAGATCTTCACGAAGTAGGCGATCTCCTTGCCCGTACAAACTTCTTGGTTCAACTCAACAACACGAAGTAGGAGGCTCCCAAGGAACACCTAACCAATCTAGGAGGCACCACCCTCCAAAAGGTAATAGGCTTGGTAATGACGATGAACTCCTTACTCTTGTGCTTCAAGATGATAGACTCCTCAACACACAATCACTCTCTCACAGATTTGGCTTTATGTAAGAGATGGGATTGGTGGAAAGCAACTTGGGGAGGCTAGAAATGAAGATCCATACGGTTGGAGTGGAAGATCTTGACCTCAACACAAGGGTAGGTGGTTCTCTCTCAGAAAATTGGATGGGGCAAGTATGCAATAGTTCTGAGTGCTTTACTTTCGAGTAGGTGGTGGTGAAGGGGTATATATAGGCATCTCCAAAAATCCAACCGTTACACACAATAAGTCAGACTCGATGGAACCGATGTGTGAATCTCGGTTGTATCGAAGTGACTTAAATTTAGCAACTTTTGAATCTCGGTGAGACCGATATAGGAATCTCGGTTGCATCGATAAGGTGACCAACGGCCAGAATGCCCAACTCGATGACGCAGATTTGACAATCTCAGAGGGAGCAAAACTGTGAACTTGCGTAACAGAAAGTTGGCAGCCCAACTCGATGGCACCGAATGCAGTATCGGTTACACCGAAAAGCTAGGGTTTAGCTGAGTCTGTCTAGGGTTTGGAATCGGTGGCACCGAGTTTAGAATGTTGGTTGCACCGATTTTGAGTATTTGGCTTTGGACAAACTTTGGTGGGAGAGTTTGTGGGTGTTTTTGGTGACTATCACTTGTGCGCGTTGATACGTCTCCAACGTATCTACAATTTTTGATTGTTCCATGCTATTATATTATCTATTTTGGATGTTTTATGTGCATTAATATGCTATTTTATATTATTTTGGCACTAACCTATTAATCTAGAGCCTAGTGCCAGTTTCTGTTTTTTCGTTGTTTTTGAGAATTGCAGATAAGGAATATTAAACGGAGACCAAACAGAATAAAACCTTCGGAATGATCTTTTCTGGACCGAAAGGAAACCACCAAGCTTGGAGACCAAGGCAGGAGAGCAACCGTGGGGCCACAAGCCCTAGGGGCGCGCCCAGGGGGGTAGGGCCCGCCCTACAGGCTTGTGGGCCCATGGCAGCCCTCCTAACCCTAATCTTCGGCCTATAAATTCCCAAATATTCCTTGTATATCAAAAAGAGCCACGAAAACACTTTTTCTCCCCAGAAGCCTCCGTTCCCGAGAGATCCAATCTTGGAGCCTTTTTCGATAATCTGTCGGAGGGGGATTCGATCACGGAGGGAATCTACATCAACTCCATTGCCCCTCCGATGATGCGTGAGTAGTTCACCATAGACCTTCGGGTCCATAACTAGTAGCTAGATGGCTTCTTCTCTCTCTTTGCTCTTCAATACCATGTTCTTCATGATCTTCATGGAGATCTATCCGATGTAATACTCTTTTGCGGTGTGTTTGTCGAGATCCGATGAATTGTGGGTTTATATTCAGATTATCCATGAATATTATTTGAGTCTTTTCTGAATTATTATATATATGATTTCATATCTTTGCAAGTCTCTTCGAGTTATTGGTTTGGTTTGGGCAACTAGATTGGTAATTCTTGCAAAGGGAGAAGTGCTTACTTTTGGGTTCAATCTTGCGTGTCCTCACCCAGTGACAAAGTAGGGGTAGCGAGGCACATATTGTATTGTTGCCATCAAGGATAAAAAGATGGGGTTTTCATCATATTGCTTGAGTTTATCCCTCTACATCATGTCATCTTACCTAATGCGTTACTCTGTTCTTCATGAACTTAATACTCTAGATGCAGGCAGGAGTCGGTCGATGTGTGGAGTAATAGTAGTAGATGCAGAATCATTTCGGTCTACTTGACACGGACGTGATGCCTATATGCATAATCATTGCCTTGGATATCTTCATAAGTATTCGCTTTTCTATCAATTGCTCGACAGTAATTTGTTCACCCACCGTAATACTTGCCATCATGAGAGAAGCCTCTAGTGAAATCGATGCCCCCGGGTCTATTTTCCATCTTATACTTTCAGATCTAAAACCAAAAAAACCAAAAATAATTTGCTGCATTATTTTTACCTTTTGTTTTACTTTCCGTTCAAGCAATCTATCTCTATCAGATCTCATCCTTGCAAGTAACCGTGAAGGGATTGACAACCCCTTTATAGCGTTGGGTGTAAGAGTTTGATTCTTTGTGTAGGTACATCTATTGGGGACTTGCTTGTATCTCCTACCGGATTGATACCTTGGTTCTCAACAACCGAGGGAAATACTTATCTACTTTTCTGCATCACTCATTCCTCTTCACGGAAACCAATGCATGCTCGAGAAGTAGCAAGAAGGATTTCTAGCGCTGTTGCCAGGGAGATCTACATCAAGCCTACCAAGTACCTATCACAAACTCATCTCTTGCATTTACATTATTTGCCATTTGACTCTCATTTTCCTCTCCCCCACTTCTAAAACGATTTTCATAAAATACCAGAAAGATTTGCCTTTTTGTTTGCCCTTGTTCCGCTTGCCCTTTTGACTACTTGAACTATGTCTAACATCACCACATCCCCCTTGTCACTAGACTTTGAAGTTCTATACTTCAAACAAAAGCAAGGGGAAAATTTGAAAGATGCTTGGTATAGGCTAATGGAATCATATCGTGTTTCCAATCTAAAAGGGGATGTGAAAGTTTTTCTTAGGAATTTTTACATTGGTTTAGCTTTGCATCATAGGGAGCTTTTAGATTTTGCCTCAAAAGGAAATTTTATTGAGCTTGACACGAATGCCGCCTATGAAGTTTTAGAAGGTATTTTGGGGATTCCGCCGCCAAAAAGGGGATTTGCTTTCTCTCAAGAGGGAGTTCAAGTTCTTGACAAATTGGGTGACTTACATAAGCACTTGGTCGAGTTAAAAGAACATCACGAACCCCTCAAACATATTAGCGGGAACCTTAATCGCTTGACTACCTTAATTACCCTTTGCAATAAGCGGGAACCTTAATAAGCTTTCTATTTTTTTGCTTCTGTTTTGGTGTGTTTTGCACATTATTACTTCTGTAGTAATTGTGTTTTGGTGTTTTAATTAGTGTTTGATCCAAGTAAAACCTTTGGGGTGATCTATGGTAGGTGTTGATTTGATCTTGCTGAAAAACAGAAACTTTTGCGCTCAGTCCAGGAATTTTCTAAATTTTTCAGACTGTCGAATTGATCTGAGATTTGTACACAAGATTTATATACAAATTTCCCTGATTTTCCTTATTGTTCATAATTTTTAGAGTTTCATAAGTATTTTAAGTTTGCAGATTGCTATAGACTATTCTGTTTTTGACAGATTCTGTTTTCTTTGTGTTGTTTGCTTATTTTGATGTATCTATGGGTCGTATCGGGGGGTATGAATCATGGAGAAGTTAGAATACATTAGGTATTACACAAATAAAAATAAATAATGAGTTCACAAAATTACCTAAAGTGGTGATTTATTTTTCTTATACTAATAGATCTCATGAGTTTTCTGTTGAGTTTTGTGTTGTGAAGTTTTCAAGTTTTGGGTGAAGATTTGATGCACTATGGAATAAAGAGTGGAAAGAGCCTAAGCTTGGGGATTCCCATGGCTCCCCAAGCCATATTCAAGGATACCAAAAAGCCTAAGCTTGGGATGCCCCGGAAGGCATCCCCTCTTTCGTCTTCAATCCATCGGTAAATTTACTTGAGGCTATATTTTTATTCACCACATGATATGTGTTTTTCTTGGAGCGCCTTGTATTATATGAGTATTTGCTTTTTAGTTTGGCAAAATAATCCTTGCTGCACACATCTTTTGAGAGAGACACGCTGAATCGTGAATTTATTAGAATACTCTATGTGCTTCACTTATATCTTTTGAGCTAGGCAATGTTGCTCTAGTGCTTCACTTATATCTTTTTTAGAGCATGGTGGTGTTATATTTTATAGAAATTATTGAACTCTCGTTCCTCACTTATATTGTTTTGAGAGTTTCTGAAAACAGCATGGTAATTTGTTTAGGTTATGAATTTAGTCCTAATATAATGGGCATCCAAGAGGGATATAATAAAAACTTTCATATTAAGTGCATTGAATACTATGAGAAGTTTGATTCCTTGCATATAGTTTTGAGATAATAGAGATGGTAATATGAGAGTCATGCTGGTGAGTAGTTGTGAATTAGAAGAGATACCTGTGTTAAAGTTTGTGATTCCCGTAGCATGCACATATGGTGAATCATTATGTAACGAAGTCGGAGAATGATTTGTTTAATGATTGTCAACCTTTGTGTGAGGGTCGGGAGCGCGCGATGGATAACTCCTACCAACCTCTCCCCTAGGATCATGTGTCTAATGCTTTGTTTGATAAGTAATAGACTTTTGCAATAAGTGTGTGAGTTCTTTATGACTAATGTTGAGTCCATGGATTATACACACTCTCACCCTTCCACCTTTGCTAGCCTCTCTAGTACCGTGCAACTTTTGCCGGTACATCAAACCCTCCTTCCTCAAAACAGCTACCATATTTTCCTCAAAACAGCCACCATACCTACATATTACGACATTTCCATAGCCATTCCGAGATATATTGCCATGCAATTTCCACCATTTAGTTTTTTGTGACATGCACCATCACTTCATCTTGCATATAGAGTCATACTTTGTTATAGGTATCGAGTTGTAATTTTTTTTTTGAGTTATAAGTAAATAAAAGTGTGATGATTTTCATTAATAGAGAATTGTCCCATGAAAGAAAAGGATGATGGAAGCCATGTCTCCCTCACAAGTTGGGATGAGTATCCAGACGTTACAAAAAATAAAAGAGGCCAACGAATCCCAAACAAAAAAATAAAAGAGGCCAAAGATGCCCATAAAAAATGAGAGAAAGAGAGAAGGGATAATTGCTACTATATTTTTCCACACTTGTGCTTCAAAGTAGCACCATGATCTTCATGATAGAGAGTCTCCTATTTTGTCACTTCCATATAACTAGTGGATATTCATTTTGCACGACCACTTAGTTTTCTTTTTGAGCTTCCATACACTTATAGCTCTAAGTGCATTTGTTGCATGAAAATCCCTACTCACTCACATTGATATCTATTGATGGGCATCTCCATAGCCCGTTGATACGCCTAGTTGATGTGAGACTATCTTCTTCCTTTTTCCTTGCACCTTCTCCATATTCTATTCGACCTATAGTGCTATATCCATGGCTCACGCTCATGTATTGCGTGAGAGTTGAAAAGGTTTGAGAACACCAAAAGTGTGAAACAATTGCTTGACTTGTTCATCGGGGTTGTGCATGATTTAGATACTTTGTGTGGGGAAGATGGAGCATAGCCAGACCATATGATTTTGTTGGGATAACTTTCTAAGGCCATGTTATTTCGAAAGGACATGACGACCTTGTTGGTGTGCTCGAAGTATTACCGTTTTTATGTCAGTATTAGACTATTTTTTTGAATCGTACGAATTTGAATATTCATGCCACAATAAAGAATATTACATAGATAAACATGTTAGGTAGCATTCCACATCAAAAATTCTGTTTTTATCATTTACCTACTCGAGGACGAGCAGGAATTAAGCTTGGGGATGCTGATACGTCTCCAATGTATCTATAATTTTTGGTAGTTCCATGCTATTATATTATCTGTTTTAGATGTTTTATTTGCATTAATATGCTATTTCATATTATTTTGGGGACTAACCCATTAATGTAGAGCCTAGTGCCAGTTTCTATTTTTTCCTTGTTTTTGAGAATTACAGATAAGAAATATTAAACGGAGTCCAAACGGAATAAAACCTTCAGAATGATTTTTCTGGACCGGAAGGAAACCACCAAGCTTGGAGACCAAGGCAGGAGAGTCGCCGTGGGGCCACAAGCCCTCGGGGTGCGTCCAGGGGGGTAGGGCGCGCCCTGCAGGCTTGTGGGCCCACAACAACCCTCCTAACCCTGATCTTCGGCCTATAAATTCCCAAATATTCCCTGTATATCAAAATGAGCCACGCAAAACACTTTTCCGCCGCCAAAAGCCCCCGTTCCTGAGAGATCCAATCTTGGAGCCTTTTTCGGCAATCTACCAGAGGGGGATTCGATCACGGGGGGGCATGTACATCAACTCCATTGCCCCTCCGATTATGCGTGAGTAGTTCACCACAGACCTTCGGGTCCATAGCTAGTAGCTAGATGGCCTATTCTCTCTCTTTGCTCTTCAATACCATGTTCTTCATGATCTTCATGGAGATCTATCCGATGTAATACTCTTTTGCGATGCGTTTGTCGAGATTCGATGAATTGTGGGTTTATGTTCAGATTATTCATGAATATTATTTGATTATTTTCTGAATTCTTATATGCATGATTTCATATCTTTACAAGTCTCTTTGAGTTATCGGTTTGGTTTGGCCAACTAGATTGGTAATTCTTGCAATGGGAGAAGTGCTTAGTTTTGGGTTCAATCTTGCCGTGTTCTCACCCAGTGACAAAGTAGGGGTAGCGAGGCACACATTGTATTGTTTCCATCAAGGATAACAAGATGGGGTTTCCATCATATTGCTTGAGTTTACCCTCTACATCATGTCATCCTACCTAATGCGTTACTCTGTTCTTCATGAACTTAATACTCTAGATGCAGACAGGAGTCGGTCGATGTGTGGAGTAATTGTAATAGATGTAGAATCGTTTCGGTCTACTTGACACGGACATGATGCCTATATGCATAATAATTGCCTTGGATATCTTCATAATTATCCGCTTTTCTCTCAATTGCTCGACAGTAATTTGTTCACCCACCATAATACTTGTCATCATGAGAGAAGCCTCTAGTGGAACCTATGGCCCCGGGGTCTATTTTCCGTCTTATACTTTCAGATCTAAAACCAAAAATACCAAAAATACTTTGCTGCATTATTTTTACCTTTTGTTTTACTTTCTGTTCAAGCAATCTATTTCTATCAGATCTCATCATTGCAAGTAACCGTGAAGGGATTGACAACCCCTTTATAGCATTGGGTGCAAGAGTTTGATTCTTTGTGTAGGTACATCTATTGGGGACTTGCTTGTATATCCTACTGGATTGATACCTTGGTTCTCAACAACTGAGGAAATACTTATCTACTTTGCTACATCACCCGTTCCTCTTCATGGAAACCAACACATGGTCCAGAAGTAGCACACGTATGAGCATTTTGTTCACCAACAAAACCTTACCCCCTTTTAATAGTATCGGCTTTCCTATGGACTCAAAGTGATTTCACAACAAATATAAAATATAGAGTCCCCTTGCTTGAATCTTGTCCAACCTATTTCCTTGCATCTTGGGGTATCCCCACAATCCTTTTGCCAACCCAACTCTCCATGGACTATTATTTGAAATACACTAGATAAAAGTATTAGTCCAAGAGACAATGTATGTTGTCATGAATTATCAAAACCACCAAGGGAGCATGTTGTGCTTTCAATCTCCCCCTTTTTGGCAATTGATGTCAACATACAATCAAATCTTCAAATAAAGATATGCATGGATATAATGAAGACTTTGTGAGACACTTGACTTAGATTTTCTCCCCCTAAATGTGTGCAGTCCTTCAAAGAATAGTTGCTTTGGAATGCCTGGACACACATATGGATGAAGGGATATAAATGTTGGAAATATGCCCTAGAGTCAATAAATAAAGTGTTTATCATTATGTTTCCTTGTTCATGATAATCGTTTATTGTCCATGCTATAATTGTGTTGATTGGAAACTAAATACATGTATGGGCATATAGACAAACATTGTGTCCCTAGTATGCCTCTAGCAGGCTAGCTCATTGATCAAATATGGTTAAGGTTTCCTGGCCATGGACATGAGATGTCATTTTATATCGGGATCACATCATTAGGATAATTATGTGATGGACAAGACACAAAGTATGAACGTAGAATATAATCGTGTCAGTTTATTGCTACTGTTTTCTGCATGTCAAGTATCTGTTCCTATGACCATGAGATCATGCAACTCACTGACACCGGAGGAGTGCCTTGTGTGTATCAAATGTCGCAACGTAATTGGGTGACTATAAAGGTGCTCTGCAGGTATCTCCGAGGGTATATGTTGAGTTGGCATGGATCAAAACTGGGATTTGTTACTTCGTGTGACGGAGAGGTATCTCAGGGCCACTCGGTAATACAACATCACAACAAGCCTTGCAAGCAATGTGACTAAGTGTTAGTCACAAGATCTTGTATTACGGAATGGTTAAAGAGACTTGCTGGTAACGAGATTGAACTAGGTATCGAGATACCGACGATCGAATCTCGGGCAAGTAACATACCGAAGAACAAAGGGAACAACATATGGGATTGTCTGAATCCTTGACACAGAGGTTCGACCGATAAAGATCTTCGTAGAACATGTAGGAACCAATATGGGCATCCAGGTCCCGCTATTGGTTATTGACCGTAGAGGTGCCTCGGTCATGTCTACATGGTTCTCGAACCCGCAGGGTCTGCACACTTAAGGTTCGGTGACGTTTTGGTATAGATGAGTTATGTGTGTTGGTGACCGAAGGTTGTTCGGAGTCCCGGATGAGATCTCAGACATGCCGATGAGCTCCATAATGGTCCGGAGGTGAAGATTCATATATAGGAAGTTCCATGTTGGTTACCGAGAAAAGTTTGGGCGTCACCGGTAACGTACCGGGGGTGTCGAGAGGATCCCGGGGGTCCACCGGAAGGGGCCACCAGCCCCAAAGGCCTACATGGGCTGTGAGAGAGGACACACTAGCCCCTGGTGGGCTGTCCGCCCCTCACACAAAGGACCATGCGGCAAGGGGGTTGGTGGGAGGGCCAACCCTAGGGTTGACGCCACCTAACTTGGGTGGCAAGCCACCCTAGGGCGCCTCCACCCTTGGCCGCCGCCCCAAGCGGGAAACCCTAGGGGTTTGGGCACACCACCCATCCCCCTATATATATGTGAGAGGGAGGAGGGAAGCCGCACCCTAAGCCATGGCGCAGCCCTTCCTCCCTCTCCGATAGCCTCTCCTCTAGATTGATTCAGCGACGCTTAGCGAAGCTCTGCCGGATCACCTCCACCACCACCGTCGTCATGCCGTCATGTTGCTGGCGTACCCATGTACCTCTCCGCTCCCTCTTGCTGGATCGAGAAGGCGGAGATCTTCATCGAGTTGCACGTGTGCTGAACGCGGAGGTGTCGTCCGTTCGGCACTTGATCGGGAGTTCGTGGGACGGCTTGCGATTTGGATCGCGGAGACGTACCACTACATCAACCCCATTCTTTAACGCTTCCGCTTAGTGATGTACAAGGGTACATAGATCCAATCCTCCACTCATAGATGCTCATCTCCTAGACTGATCTTGGTGTAGCGTTGGAAGTTTTTTGTTTCCCATGCAACGTTCCCCAACAGTGGCATCATGAGCTAGGTCTATGCGTAGATGAGATCTTGAGTAGAACACAAAGAGTTTGTGGGCATTGATATTCGGATTTCTTCCTTCCTTAGTCTTTTCGTGGTTCAACGGTGTTGTGGGATGAAGCGGCTCGGACCGACTTTACTCGTATGCTTACGAGAGACCGTGTTCCATCGACTGACATGTGACTTCGTCGCATAAAGATGGTTGGCGGGTGTTTGTCTCTCCCACTTTAGTTGGATCAGATTTAATTAATGCGGTCCTTGTAGAAGGTTGAAAAGCAATCTTCATATCACCGTTGTGGTTTTGCGTAGGTAAGAAACGTTCTTGCTAGATACCCATAGCAGCCACGTAAAACATGCAACAACAATTAGAGGACGTCGAACTTGTTTTTGCAGGGTATGTTGTGATGTGATATGGCCAATTACATGATGTGATATATGTGATGTATTAGATGATCATGTTTTTGTATAGAGAGTAATGGTTGTTCTATTTATATGAGTAATATCTTTTATGGTCATGCACCCTATGTGAGGGGTTTATTCTTATTGAATCTCGATAGTGATGATACACATGTTCATAGCATTGATGCCAAAAGATGTAGAGTTGATAATGATAGTACCACTTTCTTGTGGCACTGCCGTTTGTGTCATATTGGTGTAAAAAGCATGCCGAAGCTCCATGCTAATGGACTTTTGGAGTCACTTGATTTTGAATCACTTGACACATGTGAACCATGCCTCATGGGCAAGATGACTAAACCGCGTTCTCTGGAATAATGGAACGGGCGAGTGATTTGTCAGAAATCATACATACTGATGTGTGCGGTCCAATGAACATTGAGGCGCGTGGTGGATATCATTATTTTATCACCTTCAGTTATGACTTAAGTAGATATGGGTATATTTACTTAATGAAACACAAGTCTGAAACGTTTGAAAAGTTCAAGCAATTTTGGAGTAAAGTTGAGAATCATCGTAACAAGAAGATTAAATTCCTACGGTCTGGCCGAGAAGGAGAATATGTGAGTTATGAGTTTGGCAGTCACTTAAGACAGTGTGGAATTGTTTCACAATTGACACCGCCTGGAACACCACAGCGTAATGGAGTATCCGAACGTCGTAATCAAACCCTATTAGATATGTTGCGTTCTATGATACCTCTTGCCTATTTGCCACTATCATTTTGGGGTTATGCGTTAGAGACAGTTGCATTCACTTTAAATAGGACACCATCAAAATCCGTTGACACGAAGCCATATGAACTATGGTTTGGCAAGAAGCCAAAGTCGTCATTTCTTAAAGTTTGGGGATGTGATGCTTATGTCAAAAAGCTTCACCCTGAAAAGATGGAACCCAAAGTGGAGAAATGCGTCTTCATAGGATACCCAAAAGAAAAAGTTGGGTATACCTTCTATCCCAGATCCGAAGGCAAAGTGTTTGTCGCTAAGAACGGAACATTTCTTGAGAAAGAGTTTCTCTCAAAAGAATTGAGTGGGAGGAAAGTAGAATTTGATGAGGTTATTGAACCTTCACTTCAACCAGAGAGTAGCGCAGCACAGAAAGATGTTTCTGTGGAGCCAACAACGGTTTAAGAGGAAGTTAATGATGATGATCATGAAACTTCAGATCAAGTTGCTATTGAACCTCATAGGTCGACAAGGGCGCATACTGCTCCTGAGTGGTATGGCAACCCTGTCTTGGAGGTCATGTTGTTAGACAACAATGAACCTACAGCTATGGAGGAGCGATGATGGGCTCAGATTCCAAGTAATAGTTAGAGGCCATGAAATCCGAGATGGGATCCATGTATGAAAACAAAGTATGGACTTTGGAAGTATTATCTGAAGGGCGAAAGCCCATTCAGAATAAATGGATCTTTAAGAAGAAGACGGACGCGGACGGTAATGTCACCGTCTATAAAGCTCGACTTGTGGCAAAGGGTTTTACACAAGTTCAAGGAGTTGACTACGATGAGACCTTCTCACCCATAGCGATGCTTAAGTCCGTCAGAATCATGTTAGCAATAGCTGCATATTTCGACTATGAAATTTGGCAGCTGGATGTCAAAACAACGTTCCTTAATGGTTTCCTTGAGGAAGAGTTGTGTATGATGCAACCGGAAGGTTTTGTCGATCCAGAGCATGCTGACAAAGTTTGCAAACTCCAGCGATCCATTATGGACTGGTGCAAGCATCTCGGAGTTGGAATAAGCGCTTTGATGAGGTGATCAAAGCGTTTAGTTTTATACAAGTTTACGGAGAAGCTTGTATTTACAAGAAAGTGAGTGGGAGCTCTACAGCGTTTCTAATATTATATGTGGATGGCATATTGCTGATTGGAAACAATATAGAAATGCTGGAAAGCATGAAGGAATATTTGAACAAGAGTTTTTCAATGAAGGACCTAGGAGAAGCTGCTTTCATATTAGGCATTAAGATCTATAGAGATAGATCGAGACACTTGATAGCACTTTCACAAAGCACATACCTTGATAAAGTTTTGAATAAGTTCAAAATGGATCAGTCTAAGAAAGGGTTCTTACCTGTGTTACAAGGTGTGAAGTTGAGTAAGACTCAATGCCCAGTGACTGCAGAAGATAGAGAAAAGATGAGTGTCGTCCCCTATGCTTCAGCCATAGGCTCTATCATGTATGGGATGTTGTGCACAAGACCCGATGTCAGCCTTGCCATAAGTATGGCCGGAAGGTTTCAAAGTGATCCTAGAATGGAGCACTTGACGACGGTCAAGAATATCCTTAAGTACCTGAAAAGGACTAAGGGAATGTTTCTAATTTATGGAGGTGATCAAGAGCTCGTCGTAAAGGGTTACGTTGATTCAAGCTTTCACACTGATCTGGATGACTCCAAGTCACAAACCGGATACACATTTATTCTCAATGGGGGAGCGGTAAGCTGGTGCAGTTCCGAGCAAAGCATGGTAGCTGATTCCACATGCAAAGCGGAGTACATCGCAGCCTCGGAGGCAACGAAGGAAGGTGTCTGGGAGCAGTTCATGACATATCTTGGGGTAGTACCTAGTGCACATAATCCAATGGCTCTATTCTATGACAACACTAGTGCCATTGCTCTGGCCAAGGAACCAAGGTTTCACAAGAGGACCAGACACATAAAGTGATGCTTCAATTCCATCCGCGATTATGTCGAGGAGAAGGACATAAATATTTGCAAAGTGCACATGGATCCAAATGTTGCAGATCCGTTGACTAAACCTCTTCCAAGGGCTAAGCATGATCAACACCAGAACTGCATGGGTGTTCGATTCATTACAATGTAAATCACATAGTGATGTGAACTAGATTATTGACTCTAGTGCAAGTGGGAGACTGTTGGAAATATGCCCTAGAGGCAATAAATAAAGTGTTTATTATTATATTTCCTTGTTCACGATAATCGTTTATTGTCCATGCTGTAATTGTGTTGATTGGAAACTAAATACATGTGTGGGTATATAGACAAACATTGTGTCCCTAGTATGCCTCTAGCAGGCTAGCTCGTTGATCAAAGATGGTTAAGGTTTCCTGGCCATGGACATGAGATGTCATTTCATATTGGGATCACATCATTAGGAGAGTGATGTGATGGACAAGACCCAAACTATGAACATAACATATGATCGTGCCAGTTTATTGCTACTGTTTTCTACATGTCAAGTATCTGTTCCTATGAACATGAGATCATGCAACTCACTAACACCGGAGGAGTGCCTTGTATGTATCAAACGTCGCAACATAATTGGGTGACTATAAAGGTGCTCTACAGGTATCTCTGAGGGTATCTGTTGAGTTGGCATGGATCAAAACTGGGATTTGTTACTCCGTGTGATGGAGAGGTATCTCAGGGCCCACTCGGTAATACAACATCATAACAAGCCTTGCAAGAAATGTGACTAAGTGTTAGTCGCGGGATCTTGTATTACGGAACGAATAAAGAGACTTGCTGGTAACGATATTGAACTAGGTATAGAGATACCGACGATCGAATCTCGGGCAAGTAACATACCGAAGAATAAAGGGAACAACATACGGGATTGTCTGAATCCTTGACATAGAGGTTCGACCGATAAAGATCTTCATAGAACATGTAGGAACCAATATGGGCATCCAGGTCCTGCTATTGGTTATTGACTCTAGAGGTGTCTCGGTCATTTCTACATGGTTCTCGAACTCGCAAGGTCCGCACACTTAAGGTTCGGTGATGTTTCGGTATAGATGAGTTATGTGTGTTGGTGACCGAAGGTTGTTCGGAGTCTCGGATGAGATCCCGGACGTGGCGAGGAGCTCTAGAATGGTCTAGAGGTGAAGATTCATATATAGGAAGTTCCGTGTTGGTTACTGGGAAAAGTTCGGGCGTCACCGGTAACGTACCAGGGGTGCCGGGAGGGTCCCAAGGGTCCACTGGAAGGGGCCACCATCCCCAAAGGCCTACATGGGCTGTGAGAGAGGAACACCAGCCCCTAGTGTGCTGGCCTCCCCTCCCACGAAGGACCATGCGGCAAGGGGGTTGGTGGGAGGGCCAACCCTAGGGTTGGCACCACCTAACTTGGGTGGCAAGCCACCCTAGGGCGCCTCCACCCTTGGCTGCCGCCCCAAGGGGGAAACCCTAGGGGTTTGGGCGCACCACCCCTCCCCCTATATATATGTGAGAGGGAGGAGGGAAGCCGCACCCTAAGCCACGGCGCAACCCTTCCTCCCTCTCCGATAGCCTCTCCTCTAGGTTGATTCGGCGACGCTGAGCGAAGCTCTGCCGGATCAGCTCCAACACCACTGCTGTCACGCTGTCGTGCTGCCGGCAAACCCATCTACCTCTCCGCTCCCTCTTGCTAGATCAATAAGGCGGAGATCTTGATCGAGTTGCACGTGTGCTGAACGCGGAGGTGTCGTCCGTTTGGCACTTGATCGGGAGTCCGTGGGACGGCTTGCGATTTGGATCGCGGAGACGTACCACTACATCAACCGCGTTCTTTAACGCTTCCGCTTAGTGATCTACAAGGGTACGTAGATCGAATCTCTCCTCTTATAGATTCTCATCTCCTAGATTGATCTTGGTGTAGCGTAGGAATTTTTTTGTTTCCCATGCAACGTTCCCCAACAATAAGGAGTCATGTGTATCTTGGCTATATGCATCAAAATATATATGAATGAGATGTGTACTTGTTCAAGACTTCACTATTACAAACAATATGTGCAAGAAGCAAGAGATCATCTTGACCAGGAGTATGATGCAAATACTTAACTTGAGTTCTTGATCATTCTAGTAGTAGAAACACACTTGAGAAAACAATGTTAGGAAACGCAAGAGTATTCTACTAATATAAAGACAATAGAACTCAAAAATACCAAGATATGGAGAACATATAAAAGATGATAATACTTAATATTAATATGTCTCCAAGATCATTTAGAACTTTCTCCCGTTAGATATGAAAGTAGTAGTTCATCCTCTCCCCCTGAATCTCAGCATGTAGATATTGGGATTGGATAGGCTGAGAAAAGTTCTAAAGTGAACAGTCAAATAAAGTAAGCTCAATAATATTCTCCAAACATGTTTTTCTCCCACGTTTTGGCATTCTCACCTTGTTTATATAAGTAAAAGCTTGATATCTGCTGTACCCCTTAATCATATCTCCCCCTTTGCATAATCATGTAACTCTCCCTTTAGCATGAAGCTTTGTTATTCTCCCCCTTTGGCATTAATTTCCAAAAAGGTCAAATTTAAGAGTAGGTACAGGGATCATTGACAAGGAAGGGATCCTCGAGAACAAGGGTCATTGAAAGTAGGGTTCATAGAAAAGAACTGAGGGAAGCATTGAAGGTAACTTCTCTCCTTGTGGCAAATAGTAGTGAGGTCTTGTTAAATCTTCTCCTTCTTTGAGCTAGGGATCCTTGAATAAAGAATTCCCCCCCCTGAGTTTTGCTTGTTATTATCCCCCTAAGTTTTGTAGAAGGGATCATCGAAGTAACAGAAGAAGAACAGATAAGAGGAAAACAAATCGGTGACTCCGAGATAGATAGATCGGTGCTACCGAGATTTTGTAGTGCAGCTTGTCTACAGTTTCGGTAGAATCGAGATATCTGAGTCGGACGCTTGGAGGCTAAAGCAGAAATAAAGGAATAAGGGACCAAATTTCTATTTTCAAAGAGTCAAAAGAAAATATTTTGAAAGGCAAAGTGAAGGACATCATCTAGAGAAGATCTGAGTGGTTACGAGAGATCATGCAAATAGAGAACAAACCACACAAGATTATTAACTAGATGATGGGCGGTGATTAGGTCACCTATATTAGAGTATATTTACTTAGGAGCCAAGCAAGAATACTTGATCATAGGTCATACTCTACGTTAAGCTCAAAATGGGGTTACCATTTTTTGACTAAGCATTTTAATGTCTTCATATCACTTGAGTTGCTTTAGCTCATGACTTGGAGTAAAGCCTTTTCAAGGATATGAGTTAATACCTTTGAGTGATGTTGATGACGTTGCTCGTAGGTGAACTTGTTGAGGATGCTCGAGGTTGATGAAGAACATCTTGAGTTGGGAGCAATCCTTCTCTTTCTAGTACACTTGTTACCTACAAAGGTTAGTCATGCAAGGAAGAACAATAGGTATATCCATTTGACATGATACCAATTGAGATTTTGCAATAATGATCAAGTATATGTTTTTATTGTCTTCTTCCTTCCATCATCAAGAGGGGTTGTGGATACTTGGTCAAGACAAGATTGCTTATGATTGGAGTTGGTTGCAATCTCGTGGAATGAAGTTCTTACAAGTACCTACAAATGATTAGATGCAATACAAGGGAGCATAGAATTCCATGGCATAAGATAACATGTTAGGAATATCATGGAAGTATCAAGAAGGCTCATGCCCTTGCAAGCATCCGAGTGAGTCTAGCTCAAGTTTGAAGCATCAGTGAAGTTCAACTCACTCCTCAAATGACAAAAAGTTTTCTCATCAAGTGGCTTAGTAAACATATCGGCCAATTGCTTGTTAGTGCGAACATGCTTAAGATTAATATCTCCTATAGCAACATGATCATAAATGAAATGATGTTGAACTTGAATATGCTTAGTTCGAGAATCTTGCACATGATTATGACCAATCTTAATAGCACTTTCATTGTCACAAAGTAATGGAACATTTTTAACATGGATTCCATAATCCTTAAGCGTTTGTGTCATCCATAGTAATTGCGCACAACAAGATCCAGCGGCAATATACCCAACTTCGATAGTAGATAGAGACACCGAGTTTTGTTTCTTGGAGGACCAAGACACAAGAGATCTACCCAAAAATTCACAAGTACCCAAGGTGGATTTTCTATCAACCTTGTCACCGGCATAGTCCGAATCGAAATAGCCAACAAGGTTAAAAGAAGATCCCTTGGGATACCAAATGCAAAAGTTTGGTGTTTGTATCAAGTATCTCACAATACGTTTCACGGCCAAAAAATGACACTCCTTAGGTGCAGCTTGATATCTAGCACACATGCAAACACTAAGCATAATATCGGGACGAGATGCACATAGATATAGCAATGAACCAATCATAGATCGATAAACCTTTTGATCAACCAGTTCATCCTCCTTGGTAAGATCAACATGTCCACTTGTTGGCATGGGAGTTTTCATACCTTTGCACTCCTGCATGTTGAACTTCTTGATCAAGTCCTTGGTATACTTAGTTTGAGAGATGAAATTTCCTTATTTTGATTGCTTGATTTGCAATCCAAGAGATAATTTCAGCTCACACATCATGGACATCTCATACTTCTCGGACATCAACCTTCCAAATCTTTCACTAAATTGAGGGTTAGTGGAACCAAAGATAATATCATCCATATAGATTTGGCACACAAATAATTCACCATTAACTCTCTTAGTTAACAAGGTTGCATCAATTTTACCAATTTCAAAACCTTTTTCAATGAGAAACTTCGTTAAGCATTTGTACCAAGCACCAGGGGCTTTCTTAAGACCATAAAGGGCTTTAAGAATCTTGTAAACATGATTAGGTTTCTTAGGATTCACAAAATCAGGTGGTTGCTTATCATAAACCTCTTCTTCAATTACACCATTTAAAAAGGCACTTTTAATGTCCATTTGATAAAGCGTGATATCATGGTGATTACCATAGGCAACAAGAATGCGAATAGCTTCAAGTCTAGTGACGGGGGCATAAGTCTCACCATAGTCCTTACCTTCGAGTTGAGTATATACTTGGGCCACAAGACGTGCCTTGTTGCAAATGAGTTGACCATATTCGTCTTGCTTGTTCCGAAACACCCATTTGGTTCCGATGATGTGGTGCTCATCCTTGGGCTTCTCCACGAGTGTCCACACTTTGTTCCTTTCGAAGTTGTGAAGCTCTTCATGCATGGCGTTCACCCAATCCACGTCTTAAGGAGCTTGTTCTACCTTCAAGGGCTCAATGCTAGACATGAAATAATAATTCTCACAAAAGTTAGCTAGACGAGTTTTAGAGCGAGTGATTCTCCCAGTTTGGATGTCACCAAAGATTTGGTTTAGGGGATGGTTCTTGGTCACTTGTGCTCGAACTCGGGGTAGCTTGGGCTTGTTAGATGATGACCCACAAGTATAGGGGATCTATCGTAGTCCTTTCGATAAGTAAGAGTGTCGAACCCAATGAGGAGCAGAAGGAAATGACAAGCGGTTCTCAGTAAGGTATTCTCTGCAAGAACTGAAATTATCGGTAACACATAGTCTTGTGATAAGATAATTCGTAACGGGTAGCAAGTAAAAATTGTAACAAAGGTGCATCAAGGTGGCCCAATCCTTTTTATAGCAAAGGACAAGCCTGGACAAACTCTTATATAAAGCAAGGCACTCCCGAGGACACATGAGAATTTCTGTCAAGCTAGCTTTCATCATGCTCATATGATTCACGTTCGCTACTTTGATAATTTGATATGTGGGTGGACCGGTGCTTGGGTGCTGCCCTTACTTGGACAAGCCTCCCACTTATGATTAACCCCTCTCGCAAGCATCCGCAACAACAAAAGAAGAATTAAGTTAAATCTAACCGTAGCATGAAACGTGTGGATCCAAATCAGCCCATTACGAAGCAACGCATAAACTAGGGTTTATGCTTCTGTCACTCTAGCAACCCATCATCTACTTATTACTTCCCAATGCCTTCCTCTAGGCCCAAAAAATGGTGAAGTTTCATGTAGTCGATGTTCACATGACACCACTAGAGGAGAGAGAACATACGTCTCATCAAAATATCAAACGAATACCAAATTCACATGATTACTTATAACAAGACTTATCCCATGTCCTCAGGAACAAACGTAACTACTCACAAAGCATATTCATGTTCATAATCAAAGGAGTATTAATGTTGATCAAGGATCTGAACATATGATCTTCCACCAAGTAAACCAACTAGCATCAACTACAAGGAGTAATCAACACTACTAGCAACCCACAAGTACCAATCTGAGGTTTTGAGACAAAGATCGGATACAAGAGATGAACTAGGGTTTGGAGAGGAGATGATGCTGATGAAGATGTTGATGGATATTGACCCCCTCTCGATGAGAGGATTGTTGGTGATGACGATGGCTTCAATTTCCCCCTCCGGGAGGGAAGTTTCCTTGGCAGGATCGCCCTGCCGAAGCTCTAGATTGGTTCTTCCCAAGTTTCGCCTCGAGACGGCGACGCTTCATCCCGAAAGCTCTGTTCTGGTTTTTTCCAGGTCGAAACCCTCAATATAGCAGAAGATGGGCATCAGAGGGCTGCCAGGTGGGCCACAAGCCTCAGGGGTGCGCCCACGGGGGTAGGGCGCGCCCTGTAGGCTTGTGACTGCTTGGTGCCCTCCTGGTGTATTTCTTTCACCCAATATTTTTTATATATTCCAAAATAATTCTCCATATATTTTTAAGGACTTTGGAGTTGTGCAGAATAGGTATCTCAGATTTTCTCCTTTTCCAGTCCAGAACTCTAGCTGTCGGCATTCTCCCTCTTCATGTAAACCTTGTAAAATAAGAGAGAAAAGGCATAAGTATTGTACCAAAATGTGTTGTAACAGCCCATAATCCAATAAATATCAATACAAAATCATGATATAAAATGGACGTATCAACTCCCCCAAGCTTAGACCTCGCTTGTCCTCAAGCGAAAGCCAAAATCAATAAATATGCCCACATGTTTAGAGATAGAGGTGTCGATAAAATAAAATACAGACATAAAGGCATCATGATCATCTCTAGAACAAAAACATATATCAACATATAATTTCTTATGCTAAAGTAAAAATTCATTCACAATGGTAAAGTACGAATCAAGGACTCTATTGAGAACCAACAAACTACGATCTCAGTAATTGAAGCAATTCCAATTTATTATAACGTAGGAAAGAGTCAATATAAGAGCTTGTAAAGAAAATCCATATACTCAATCATCTTTTAGTCTTTCACAATTGCTAACACTCACGAGGTATCTATGAGGTCAAAGCTTCAATCAGACACAGGGGAAGATAGGGGCTTATAGTGTTGTCTCCCAACTATTTACCTCAAGGGTAATGTCGACAGTAATAACTCATGCTCGTCCACTTCCGAGTGGATATATGTGCCTAGATCATTCCCCAACACATGATGCTTGCCAGAAAATAAAGGCAAACTAGAAAAAGTGATGGAGATCACCACGACTCTTGCATAAAGGTAAGTACTAGAAAAATAAAAGTAACAGATAGGCCCTTCGCAGAGGGAAGCAAAGGTTTTCATGTGCTTTTATAGTTGGATGCACAAGCCCTTAATGCAAAAGAACATCACTTTATATTGCCCCTTGTGATAGAGAACTTTATTATGCAGTCCGTCACTTTTATTCTTACCTATCACAAGTTCGTATAAAGTTTATTTTCCTCACACTAATAGATCACACATATTTAGAGAGAAACTTTTTATTGCTTGCACCGATGACAACTTACTTGAAGGATCTTATTCAATCCTTAGGTAGGTATGGTGGACTCTCATGGCAAAACTGGGTTAAGGGTGTTTGGATGCACAAGAAGTATCTTTACTTGGTGCGGAAGTTTTGGCTAATATGAGGTGGAAGCAAGCGACACATGTTGAGGGATCTATAACAATATAACTTCTATCGGAAATAAGCAAACATAAACCATTATGTTGTCTTCCTAGTCCAACATCAACTTCTTAACATATAATATATGAGTGCTCACAATCATAAAAGATGTCCAAGATAATATATTTATATGTGAACCTCTCTTTCTTTATTAATTCCTTTTAATTTCCCCAATGACCAACACCTATGTTTGTCAACCCACAACAGGTTTCAATCGACATACTTCTTATATGTGAAGTCATCACTCCCCATAAGATCATCATATATACTCTTTGGTTTTATTCTATACTTCTTTCTACTTCATCTTTCTCAAGACAAAGATCATACCAAATAGCAAAGTCCTCAACTCAAAAGTACTTTTTATTATATAACTCACGGACTTGCTTACATAGGAGGAATCATAAAGCAAAAACTCAAAACTAGATCACACAAAAACTTTATTCTACTAGATCAAGATATAATCAAAAGGATTGAACTAAGAAAAGATGACAAAAACAAAAATAAAAAATAAAAATAAAAATAAAAGATGTGATGGTGATACGATACCGGGGCACCTACCCCAATCTTGGCTCAAGCCAAGGGGAGTGCCCATACCCATGTGTTTAGTTGTCTTGCTTCGGAGGTGGTGATGCTATATACTTGGCGATGATGCCCTTCAGAATGCGATTCTCCTCCTCAAGCTTGTTATTTTGCTGTCTGAGATCCTTTATTTCCTTGTGAAGTTTTCCAGAGATGGTTAGAGCACCCTTAACCCATGGGTGTTTCATTGCTGCGGGGGAAGAAGCAACTCTCCTTTTCATATTTTCGAAATTAAGAAATTTAGTAGTGGAAGGGATAACCGAATTTGGGATTGCTGAGCTCTGAAGTTCTTCCAACATGGCTCCAGGTTGTATATGATAGGTAATTTCTTGGTCTTCCTCCATGACATCTATCCTTTTCAAGTCGGCCTCCATCTCTTCCTCCGTAGCTTGCCTGAAGCAGTTCTCCCCAACCGACTCTTGCTAAGACATCTTCCTCTAAATCTACTGTAAAAACAACTCAAAGAGAAAATAGGATGTATTGTCGTGATACGAGAGTCAAAACCTTCGGGAGATTATATAATGAATGTGTACTGATCCGAAGGAGTATGCTACAAGAAAATGGAGTTCAGATGGCACACGAGGTGGCCACAAGCCCCAGGGGCGCGCCCAGGGGGTATGGCGCGCCCTGCAGGCTTGTCGCCTCCTCGTGCACTAATAGGACTACTATAAATTTTCCTAATTTTTTAAATATTCCAAAACAGATAAAAATTTCCATTGAAAAAGTTTTGGAGTCTTTTTACTTACCGTACCACATACCTATTCCTTTTCGAAGTCTGAAACATTCTGGTAAGTCTCCCTAATGTACTCCTCCGGATTTATGGTGTTGATGATATTGGTTTCAACATTTATGGGAGTACATGAGATATAATGGTTGATTCTTTGACCATTCACCACCTTCGGGTTTGTGCCTTCGGCGTTGTTAATCTTGATGGCACCGGAATGGTATACCTTCTCGATAACCTAAGGACCTTCCCATTTAGAGAGAAGTTTTCCTGCAAAAAATCTTAAACGAGAATTGTATAGCAAGGCATGATCACCTACATTAAATTCACACTTTTGTATCCTTCTATCATGCCATCTCTTAACCTTTTCTTTAAACGACTTGGCATTCTCATAGGCTTGGGTTCTCCATTCGTCAAGTGAGCTAATGTCAAATAACCTCTTCTCACCAGCAAGTTTGAAATCATAATTGAGCTCTTTGATTGCCCAATAAGCTGTATGTTCTAGCTCTAGAGGTAAGTGACATGCTTTACCATAAACTATTGGGGATTAACCCCGTGGTAAGACCCGCCCAGGAGGGGCCGAGTCATACCTGGTGGCTCGTTAATGTATGGGTTGGAAGAGGAAGATTGGGCTGAACGGCGGCTCACCAGATGGGCTGAGATAGAGGCCCAGAGTCAGGAAGAAGATGCAAGACCCAGGCGCACAAGCCGCCCAGAGACAACCTGCCTAAGTCGGCAAGGCGGCTTAGAGACAGAGTTAGACACGTTGTAAGAGTCAGTATGAGATTTGTGTAACCCGTGGTCTTGACCTCCGATATAAAGGCGAGACCCAGGGACAACTTGGATAGAATCCAATCGATCAAGAGCTAGGTTAAGTGAATACGCTCCCTTGTAATCGATACTCCAATCAATACGCACAAAGCAGGACGTAGGCTTTTACCTCATCTCGAGGGGCCAAACCTAGATAAATCCATGTCTTTCGTCCCGTCCAACCCCTTTGAGTCCACCGCCTTAGCGATGGCCTCGAATATAAGTCTTCAGACATCTACCGTGACAAAACCATGACAGTTGGCGCCCACCGTGGGGCTAGCGCGCGGTGGTGTTGAGTCTCAAAGGGCTTTCTCTCAGGGACCGAAGGATACGCCATCGGCTTGATGACCAAGATCCACCATGGCAAGCTCTATATGAACTACTCAAGATGAGGGCCTGAAGCTGGCAAAGTCGAGTACGGCTATCGGGTTCCCATTGGCAAGATGCATGTATTCATCGGCAAGCTGGATGGATCTGCACCTGGGCCGGACATCTGCACCAACCTCGTCGAGCCGGCCTAGCGCGTGACACCCGCCCGTGTTCAACCCGGGCAGAAGAGTGTTTTCATTGGCTTTACATAGGACAGGGAAGATTCCTTATCAAGAGAGACCTTGGCTTTCTTGGATGAAGGATCTTCCAGCCAGGATGGGGAATCGATCTATCAACTTCATGATGGCGGGTCAAGGGGCTATGCCGATGGCGACAGTATTCCAGAGCCTTATGACCCGTCGGGCCGAGCCGCCGTGTTCATGGTGGGACCGGCGCCGGCTTCCAATGGTGCGACATCCGGAGCAGCGACTGGAGCGGTTCCCCCTGATGCGGAGCCTCCTAAGGCACCGACATAGGTTCTACTGGAGCTCATGGAGGAGCTGGCGGCTCTAATGGCCACGGAGGTGACGACTGAGAATCAAGCAGAGCGTAACGCCAAGATCAACCGGATCAAGGGACAGATGGCTCAGGCCCAGGAGGATATTAATTCAATGCAAGCTCATATGAATGATGAGTCGGAATGTTTGAGGGCAGAACCTCTCCATTTTGATCTGGACCAGCGGGTGTTGGAGGCGGTTCAGCGTAGAACGACCCAATTCAGATTACCAATTCAACCTCGGAATCTTTTCAATACTATGAGGGGCAGGCCAAGTACGCCACCAGTGGTGACCCGAGCGGTAGAGGCGTCGCGGCAATTAGACCCACCGCGGAGGAGAAGACCTTTGTCACGACACGTTGTGACGTCGCCTGGCCATTACTCGAATCCAGTGGAAAATATGATAGCGGCGACTGCTAAGTTTGATGATCTCCCTTTGCTAAAGGAGCGCCATTTGCTGAAGAGGCGAGGACTGCGATTAGCCTGTTGCAGACAGCGGTGGCTCAGCAAGAAAGGTACACGCACAGCTGGAGCCGGGTGCACTCCACGCCAGTTCATAGCTGTAGCTACAACCGGCGGATTGAGTCGCCCGTGGTCTCCAACAGTGAGCAGAGGCAAAACCCGCCCAATAACAACCCGTCTGAGATGGATATTCAGGGGGCTATGGATAGGGGCCGGGCTCAGCGAGGGTCAACACCGGTTACGGATTACCCGGAGGTCCCTGAGCCGGCACCAGCAACACCCGTCGGCGTCTCAGCCAGGGGATTTGGTGTGCAGTGTCTCGCAGCGGATCGCGCACCTGCCCAAGGACTTTAAGGGTCCACGGAAGGTGCCCATTTACACGGCGGATCTGCCCCAGAGGCTTGGATTGAAAGCTATGAGCTCGCTATGGAGATGCTGGAGGTCAACGAAGCAGTCTATGCAAAATACTTCGTCATGATGTTGGAAGGACCGACTCGCAGTTGGTTAAAGAGGTTTCCACCGAATACCATCACGTCATGGGCTGAGTTGAAAGCACGGTTCATCAAGAACTTCAAAGGAACTTGCAAGCAACCGATGACGATTGTGGATCTGGATCTTTCTACGCAACAGGAAGGTGAGTCGGCCCATCATTGGGTGTGGCGGGTCTCGACGCTGATCCATTCATCTGAAAATATTTCGGCGTCCCAGGCGGTTCTGATCTTGGAAAGGAACTGTCGTTTTGTGCCACTGAAATAGAAGCTTGGGCGGTTGAAGCATTCTTGTTAGGATATGGGTAAGCTCATGACGACTCTCACCAAATATGCCGATTCAGATACCACCAAAGACCCAAACTCTGACGATGAGAAGTCAGGTCAGGGTAAGAAGGGTGGCAATGGTAAGAACTAGCAGGGAGGTGCTGGGAACGGCAGCCAAGGCAAGCGGAAGAACCCAGATGGCGGGTCAGAATTTGTGGCGAATACCAACGCACAGCTGGTCGGGAACAGTCGCCCTAGAGGCAATAGGAACTTCAGGCCGCCGTTCGACAGGAATAGGGCACCTGTGCCTTACACCTTAGCGGAGGCACTAAACAGACCTTGCACGGTGCACAGCCGGCCGGACAGGGAGGCCACCCACACTTGGAAGGATTGCAGTGTCATGCGCTAGTTTTGGGAGCAAAGCCTTCATCTAAATCATAACAATGGTAATGGCCTGTCAGGCGGGTCAGGACCGGGTGTCCCAAGTGCCGGCTTCGGTGCTGTCGGGTCAGGTTCAGGTCAGCAAGGCCAAAATAGTCAGAATCGAGGAAGTCAAGGAAGTCATCAACAGCAGAGCAATGGTGGTCAGCAACAGAGTAACCACTCAGGATATCAGATCAACCCAAAACAACTTAGTGGAGGACAATATCATGTCTTCACTACGTGTCTGGATAAGCGGAATCAGAAGCTACACAAGAGGGCGGTCAATGCAGCCATGCCGGCTGTCTCGCGATACTTAAAATGGTCAGAGTACCCGATTATGTGGAGCCAGGAGGATCACCCACCACGGGTTGACAATCTGGGTCATTTAGCCCTGGTGGTCGCTCCTCAGGTTGGAGGATACAAATTTACAAAGGTGCTCATGGACGGTGGCAGCAGTATCAACATCCTATACTACGACACCTTCGAGCGGATGGAATTAACTGACAAGGCCCTTAAGCCGTCGTCAACCGTTTTCCATGGGGTGGTGTCAGGCAAGTCTGCTTACCCAGTAGGAAAGATTGCCTTGGAAGTGGCGTTTAGAGATGAGTATAACTATAGGGTGGAGACCTTGTGGTTTGAGGTGGTAAAGATTAAAAGCCCGTATCATGCTCTATTTGGCCGGCCGGCTTTCGTAAAGTTTATGGCCAGGCCCTGTTATGTCTATCTGCAGCTCAAGATGCCGGCTCTCAACGGAACAATCACGGTCCATGGTGACCGGAAGGTGGCCATCGAATGCGAGGAGGGAGACACGGATTATGCAGAGTCAAGCTGCACGGAAGCAGAGCTTAAGTTTTACAAGGATAACATTGACCCGGCAGATATGACCCCGTTGAAGAAACCCAATATAGAGTCTGAGCCCCCCATGAAGTTTGCGGCTGATGACGCGAAGCTGGTGGATTTTACTCCGGGTGACTCATCCAAGCATTTCACCATCGGGGCCAGCCTAGACCCCGCATAGGAAAGCGCGCTCATCGAATTCATCCATGAGAAATGGGACATCCTTGCATGGAAGCCATCTGACATGCGGGTGTACCGAGAGAATTCGTTGAGCACCATCTTAATGTGGATCCTAAGTTTAAGTCGAGTAAGCAATTCCTTTGCCGCTTCAACGAGGAGCGGCGTAAAGCAATTGGAGAAGAGGTGGCCTGGCTCTTGGCGGCAGGGTTCATCATGGAGGTATTTCACCTGGAGTGGTTATCCAACCCTATGCTGGTGCTCAAGAAGAACGGCACGTGGCATATGTGTATCGACTACACGGATCTTAACAAGGCATGTCCGGTTGACCCATTTGCTCTCCCTTGTATCGACCAAATTATTGATGCAACGACGGGTTGTGAGAGTTTATGTTTCCTGGACGCCTATTCAGGCTATCATCAGATCAAGATGGCAGGTAAAGACCAAGTGAAGACCTCGTTCATAACACCTTTTGGAGCTTTCTGCTATGTGTCCTTGCCATTCGGACTCAAGAGTGTGCAGGCGACTTACCAACGTTGTGTGCAAAATTATCTTCACGGTCAGATTGGACGTAATGTTCATGCTTATGTGGACGATATTGTGGTTAAGTCAAGGAAGAAGGAGATGTTGTTGGATGACCTGAAGGAGACGTTTGACAATTTATGGGTTTATAAGATGATGCTTAACCCGGCTAAATGTGTTTTTGGAGTTCCTGCAGGAAAGCTTCTGGGCTTCTTGGTTTCAGAACAAGGTATTGAAGCCAACCCAGACAAGATAAAGGCCATCGCGTCACTAGCCAAGCCATTGAGCATCAATGATGTGCAGCGCTTGGCGGGCCATATTGCCGCTTTATGCCGCTTGATCAGCCGTCTAGGGGAGAAAGCTATTCCTCTATACTAGATGATGAAAATACGGATGACTTTGTGTGGAGTAACGCTGCAGATGAAGCTCTTGAAGCGCTTAAAAAGCAGCTGGTTAAGCCACGATCCTAGCAGCTTCGGCTGAGAAGAAACCCCTGCTCCTTTATGTGGAGGCTAATAATCGGGCGGTTAGTGTTGCAATTGTGGTGGAGCGTAAGGAGGCAGCGAAGGAGTATCCGGTTCAGAGGCTGGTTTATTATGTAAGTGACATACTTATCAAGTCAAAGCAAAGATACCCACACTGGCAGAAGTTAATATACGGGGTGTTCATGGCGAATCGTCAGTTGAAGCATTATTTCCTTGGACATCAGATCACTATGGTTAGCTCTGCTCTGTTGGGAGACATTATATAGAATCGAGAAGACACTGGTAGAATTGCTAGGTGGGCGCTGGATCTTGGGCCTCTAAATTTGAAGTATGCACCTCGCACAGCCATGAAGTCTCAGGCATTCGTGGATTCCATAAACGACTGGATGGAGTGTCAGTCGCCGGAGCAAAAGCCGGACAATACGTACTAGACGATTCACTTTGACGGGTCCAGGCAGTTGGAGGGCTCGAGGGGTGGAGTTGTCTTAACCTCTCCCAAGGTGATAAGTTTTGTTATGTATTAAGACTGATGTTTCCTTGCATGAACAATGCAGCTGAGTATGAAGCTTTTCTTCACGGGCTTCGTGTGTCCAAGGAGATGAACCTGAGCCGGGTTAGGTGCCTTGGCGACTCTGAGCTTGTGGCACAGCAGGTGTCAGGCACGTGGGATTCCAAGGACCCACGAATGGAGGCTTATCGGCAAGAGGTAGATAATCGTCGCCAGTAATTTCAAAGGTTATCAGGTAGACCATATCGATCGTTGCAAGAACGAGGCGATGGATGCATTGTCAAGGCTGATCTCTTAGCATAAGTCGATGCCACCTAATGTTTTCTTGGATGTACTTTATCATCCGTTTGTTAAGCTACTGTCAGAGGAGGATCTGGCTATACCTGATCTGGAGGGGAAGCTAATGGCAGCTTTAAATGCTATTCCAGACTAGACGTTGCCATATCTGGCATACCTGACCCGGGGCGAGTTGCCTGAAGATAAGACTCTGGCACGGCAGATTTGAGGCGTTCTAAATCCATGACCATCATTAGAGGGGAATTGCACAAGTGCAACGTCACCGGCGTCTTCCAACGTTGTGTCTCGTCAGAGGAAGGCAAGGAAATTTTGTATGAAATACATGTCGGTGATTGCGGTCATCACGTCGGGTCAAAATCTTTAGTAGCCAAGGCCTTCCGACATGGCCTCTTCTGGTTGACGGCTCAAAAGGACGAGGAGGATCTGGTTGCTAAGTGCGAAGGGTTCCAAAAGTTCGGAAGACGTGCTCACCTGCCGGCTCAAGAGTTATGGATGATACCGATTACTTGGCCATTTGCAGTATGGGGGCTTGACATGGTTGGAACTTTCAAGCGGTCTAAGGATAAAAAGACCCACCTTTTGGTGGCAGTGGACAAATTCACCAAGTGGGTGGAGGCTGAGCCGGTCAGTAAGTGTGATGCAACCACATCGGTTCAGTTTGTCAAAAGGTTGATCTACTGGTTTGGGTACCCTCATAGCATCATTAGAGATAACGACACGAATTTGTCCATGGGGGCTATGAAGGTATTCTGCAAAAGCGAGCACATCCGGCTCGATGTTTCGGTTGTTGCTCATCCACAGTCCAACAGTCAGGCAGAATGGGCAAATCAGGAAGTCTTGAGAGGTATCAAGCCCTGGCTCATGGTTCCTTTACACAGAACGCCGGGTTGTTGGGTGGAGGAATGCCGTTTGTCATTTGGAGCATCAATACTACGCCTAACAGGTCGATGGGTTACACCCCCTTCTTCATGGTTTACGGTGCGGAGGTCGTGTTACCAAGCGACATACGTCATAATTCACCGTGTGTGGCGGCTTATGTGGAAGCTGACAATGAGATGGCGCGTCAGGATGCATTGGATGCTCTAGATGAAGCACGCGATCTTGCAGCAGCTTGGTCGGCGATTTATCAACAGGACCTGCGTCGCTACCATAGCCGCAAGGTCAAGACCCAGACGTTCCAACAAGGTGACTTGGTATTGCGTTTGATTCAAGATCAGACAAATGCACACAAGTTATCACCACCACGGGAAGGAACTTTTGTGGTTAGAAGGAATCTAAACAATGGGTCTTATTATCTCATCGACGTGCGAGACGAATCACATACCTCCGGTCAAGAAACTCACCGGCCGTGGAACATCGCTCATCTACGGCCTTACTATACTTGAGTCATCGATGCTTACTTTTGTACATACATTTTTTTGTATTTATACTCATATAATAAAGTTGGCATCCCTGCAAGGCGGGGCCTCTGCCGTTTTTCTCTTCGGCGTTACATATTTGTGCAAAGATGGACACCTCCATGTGGTCACTTGGGGGCTTCCAACCCGCCGGGTTTAGCTTGATCCCCTTTTGGCCGGCTCTTCAGCCAAAATAGCACCATTGTGCGATGACTTACAAGATGGCGGACTGCAGGAGGGCGACTTACAAAATGGCGGCCCATGGGACGATGGCGTGCAAGATGGTGAAAGGCTTAAGGTCACCCAAGAGGACGGGCCGCCACGTTGCGAGCCGTTCAAACATGGGTGCGCCACCTTATGGATGAAAGTTTCCAGGTCACTCAAGAGGATGAGACGCCATGTTGTGAGTCGTTCAAACATGGGTGCACCTTTTTATTGAGGAAAGATTTAAGGCCACTCAAGAGGACGAGCCGCCACATTCTGAGCCATTCAAACATGGGTGCCTTACCTTATCGGCGAAAGATATCAAGTCACTCAAGAGGGCGAGCTGCCATGATGCGAGCCGTTCAAACATGGGTGCCAAATCATTCAAGAGGATGAGCCGCCATGATGCGAGGCATTCAAACATGGTGCCATGGGAACCAAAGAGGATGAGCTGCCAGGATGCGAGCCGTTCAAACATAGGCACCATGACGCAAGATGGGTCGTGGACCAGAGCAAGGCGCTAGAGTGGGTGAAGGCCGCCCCCACTCTTGGTAGGGTTGTACCTGCCTGTATGTAGCTGCTGCTCATCCAGGGGTGCAGCGAGCTGTCAACTCACCCCCTCTGAGGGCCTCATACAATGGCGTGGGAAGCTCTCTCTCATATGCTACGTACTCTCCGCCAAGTAGCCCGTCGTACTCTTAACAAGTGACGTTGTTTAAGGTTCAAACGATGGATTTATGTCACGTGAGAAGTAGCTTATGGGCCCCAGGGCACTCACCCCGTTATAAATTTTGGTCTGTTGAGCCCTTAACAGTTAATATCGCCTAGAGACCCTGAGCCGTGCAAGATTGGCGGTCACTCTTGTCAGAGACCCTATACTGTTAAGCGATTCAAAGCAACAATCCCCCTTTAGAAGGGCCAGAATATGAGTTTTCAAAAAACAAAAAACAAGGGGAAAGCAAGATCATCGTGCATTACATCACACATTGCATCATATACATATTGTATCATACATTGCATCATAGCTGCATCATACATTGCATTCATATCATAAGTGTGGCCAGAGCAAGTTGAAAGATGAAGCAAGGTTACATTGAAGATCTCCGGGTTATGCTTTTCTCAGATCCGCCCAGGTAAACATTGTAGACTGTTTTTGTTCGGTTTTTGCAGGATTTATCTCTAAAGATGAGTTGCCGATAAAGGCATTAGAAGATTGCAAAGTATATTACAGGGCTCTCCAAGAGCTCAAAAGACGAAGGGCTTAAAAGTTTTTCACTTGTTCCGGCTTAGCTGTCCGAGTTACAATCAATTGAGGTCAAAAAAATTAACTGGCCGGCGGGTCATCCTGCACTGGGTCTTTGGGCTCTTCGATCTGAAGACGATCCACATCCCAGTTGCATCTTAGTAAGGCTTCGAATTGTGCATCATTGAAAAGTGGAGACGGATCAACGTCAAGGGCGAAGAGCGGCTTATGACATGCAGGGACAAAGTCTCTGGCTTCAAAGGTCGGGTAGCACAGCCGTTGGTTGTTTTCGTCATAAGCCGCCTGGTATGGAACCAGTTTCGTCTCATCAACCAGTATGGAGACAAGCCATCAGGAGGCCTTAATGCACTTGGCATAGTCTGCTTCGGTGAAGTATGAGACGTCATCCTTCTTGGAAGGGAAACCATTCATCATCTCTTCGACAGTTAATTTCGGAGCGAAGGCCAGGACCGGCTCAACGCAGCTATGGCTCCTCTTCTGGCGGCTGAGCGCCTTATTTCCTCCACCTGCTTGGGAAAAGTTGATAAGACCTCTAGGACAACCTTCATAAATTTGGGGACGTACTTGGCCATCATCATAGCCTTGATGGTGCAAAGGGCCCCGCTATATAGTTGCTTCGTCAAAGTGTAGACTGCTTTCAACTTCATCAGACTATCAGAAGATAGATGGCGGATCCTTTCGCCTGCAAGAGAAGGTCCAAGTTATAAGCTTCCCGGTGGGTGTTTATTTCAATGAAAATAATTTTTGAGCCATATGCACTTACCAAAGATAGCAGCAGTCATCTTAGAGATGTGATCCTTGAGGGTCTTCAGCTCCATCGATGCAAGATTGAGCCGGTCCTCTACATCGCTCGCATGCTGCACGAGGGTGGCCTGCTCCGTTTTGGTAGTGTTCTTATATGCAGAAAATTCAGCCTAGAGTTTCTCAAGCTTTTCAACAGCCGCCCGTAGCTTCTCTTCTATTATGGCTTGGGCGGTCTGTTGGGCTGACAGATCCTCCCTCAAGCCGGCCTGCTCAGACTCGGCAGTATTCAATGCCTCCTGCATTTCACAAATTGAAAGGTTATCAATATTAAGTGACCAGGATGAAGTCACTCTTATAAGTCCCAAGCATATTGCAAGCAATATACTTGGCACTTGGGGGCTAATGTCTATGTTTTGATTTTCAAGTCTGCGATGAAAGTTCAGGCTCATCATTATCATAATGCTCCGGACTTGGGGGCTACACCCGGCGAAACTTCTTACATATGAGAGATCCGGATTATCATTATCATAGTGCTCCGAACTTAGGGGCTACAATTGGATCTATAACTTAGTACAAAGTACCGGCTTATATGCAAGTTAACCCGGTACTTGGGGGTCACAGGTTAAGCTTTATACAGCAGGATTGATGGTTTGGAAGACCCTGTCTATTATTTGCAATATTAACCCAGTTCTTGGGGGCTAAGTATGGGTATAAGATAAAGATAGAAGATGGAGGATACCTCATATTTTTTCTTCATCAAGCCAACAAGCTTGCTCTCCATGTTGCGACTGGCAGACAGGCGTTTCAGATAGCCAGCATGTAAATCATTTGCAGTCATCTTCTCCAAGGCAGGGAATTCAAAATCAAGCTTCTCGGGAGAGTCGGTAGCAGCTTTACTGGAGTGCTTTGTCAGAGTATGGTGCATGGGAGATTGATAACCCGTCCCAGTGATGGTAACATCGAGGAGAGACGAGTCTTCAGTGGAAGGATTCGGTGGCTTAGGGTCAGCCGTGAAGCTATCAGGAGCCGCCAAATGATGACTCGCCAACTCTGAGGGCGGGGGAGATTGATCAAGTGTTTCTTTGGTAGCTTCAGAGTGTTTAGCAGGAGAGAGGGACGGCTCAGCGGTAGCCAGCTGTTGAGCAGTTGTAGAAATGGTAGACCGGCCTTTCTGCACTTAGCTTGCGCCCTGAAAGAGCAAGGATTCAGCACATAGTACAAAGGTGATACATGTAATATATGCACGACAGAGGTAAAGACTTACTCTGGGTTGACCTTCGTGGGAGGAAGTTTGGAGGTGGTTGAGTCGCCAGAGGAAGGAGGGGACTCCTACAAAATCAAATCAGTAAGATACAATAATAAGACAACATTACAGAAATACAAGATGGATATTGGGTTCATGATAAATACCTCAGCGGGACGTTTCCGCGGCATCGGGGCATTAGGTAAGCCGACCATGAGGTCCCCAGAGCCGGTACTCCAGGTCTGACGTCCAGAGTCGTGCTGTTGTTTTTAAAGGAATATTTGGGATCTAACTAAGCGAGAGGGTGCAAAAAAGGAACTTTTCAGACGACCCGCCGTATCTTCGGTTGGGGTAAGTTTTCTGAGTCGGAAGAAAGGTAAGTTACCTTAGGGGCGTTGGCATGGCTCATTTTCTGTCTCCTCCTGAGTAAAATCATTGTCAATAAGTTGTATAAAAAGACGGCCAAGGGAATCAGGTTCTACCTCTAAGCCGTCAAGCTCAAGCAAGTTTTGAGTCAACGTCTTTGGTTTGCGGCCACATGTGTTACCCGCCTGAGACTTCTTCTTCATAGGCGGAGTGTATTTTTTCTTCTAGAAGCTGGAGTTAGCCTGAAAGCAAGAGCCGCCAAAAGGAATTAAGGCTATTACATATATATAGTCAAGATGGAGGTAAAATAGATTTGAAAGCCGTCCTGACATCTGGGGCTGGGTTTGCGGCGCAGAAAGGCTTTGACCCGACTGTACGGCAAGCCTCTTGGGGCTCACGGGTAAGTCCCTTGATAGCATAAGTAATGTTTTCTTCTGTCAAAGGGGTGTGATTGAAGCATAGAGGATCATTTGCATCACCCGTATACTCACACATAAGCCAGTCACGTCGGCTCGGTGGTAAGACCTTCCAAGAGATCCAACAGCGGGTTAAGTCAATTCCTGTTAAACCGTTCGCCAAAAGGGCTCTGATCTTGGCAAAAGCTGGAGCATACTTCGCTCGTGTTGTGGTAGACATCCGGTATGGAAGTTCAGTTGAGGTGCAGAGCTGGGTAGGACAATAACCCGATAGTGGATTTTCTCCCTCTGGAGAGGTGTCTATAAAATAGAACCAAGTCCTATTCCAATCCTTGGGATGACTTGGCATTCGAACAGCTGGAAAAACCATATCTCTTCTTCTTTGGATGGAGACTTCACCGAGCTCCAAGCTTGGGCTACCCGCCACTTCCATTTGGCGATTGACATAGAAAAAGTCACGAAAAAGATCAACTGACGGCTCTTCTTGTAAGTAAACTTTGCAAAGGACTTGGAAGTTGCACAAGTTGGAGACAGAGTTAGGGGCAATGTCCCGAGGATGCAATTTAAAGAAATGGAGGACGTCTTGGAAGAACTTATATCCAGGCGGGCTAAAACGATGTTTAAGGTGGTCAGCAAAGATAAAAATTTCACCCTCTTGTGGAATGGGTTTCTTCTCTAAACCCGGAACCCACCAATGAATAACATTCTGAGCCGGCAAGGTTTCCGCTTCTACAAAATCTTGTAGGAATTGTTCGGAGATCCCAGAGCCGACCCAGTTACAAGAAGAATACGCCCGAGACATGATGGCGTTTCAAGGATGTGAAAAGTGGCAGTACATGATGGGTCAGAAAGTGACTAGACAACCAAGACGACTAATGAAATTAAATACTATGATGCTAAGCCGCCGGTACAATTTATTGGAAGAGCCGGAAGTTTGGTGGCGGGTGAAGTGAACAAGGCCATGATGCAAAAATTGCTAAGGACATACAAATAGGTTTTGTATAATAAACTGAAACTGCAAGATCTACAGGCAAGAAAAAATCAGATTTTATTCAACCCCAGCGGGGAACTAAGGAAGAACGAGCAGTCTAGCGCAAGGAGAGGAAACAAGTACAGATCTAGGTCGGGCTACTGTTGATTTTGCACGAGTGGCCGCAGTGGATAAGCAAACATCGCAAGATCTAAAGGGTTGTACATCAGTTGGCATTAGAGGAAGAACATGCCCAACAATGGGGTCCGATGAACTCGACAGGGTTCAAGTGCTAAGCTACAGATCTAAGGGAGGATGAAGAACGTACCTTAAGGATGCGGCGAACACGGGCGAAAGTCTGGAAACGTTCAGGTTGATGCAGTTGCCTGGTTCGTCGACGGCGGCGGGGCTCCACCGGCGCGACGGAGCTCGGGAGTGTTGGCGTCGAGAGGAAGAAGAAGAAGTGGTGGCGGCGGAGAAAATGAGAAGACCCCTCACGGTCCTATTTAAGGGGATGGAAGGCCAAACGGGTGTGTGGGAATGAAGGCAAAAAATTATGACCGACCGAGACAGACGCCTCGATCTTCGGGCCGACCTATTAATGACAGGATCTACGTCATACGTCACAGAATCTTTTCGAAGTAAATGAAGGTGATGTCAGGGTGGGTTATGTGTTTTTCCCTTTCAGGTGACAAGGGTGTGAGACTCACCGCAGGTTAAAAGGTGGAGATTGACATGAGCAAGCTCAAATCAATCTGGGGCCTAATGTTGGGGATATAACCCCATGGTAAGACCCGCCCAGGAGGGGCCTAGTCATACCTGGCGACTCGTTAACATATGGGCTGGAAGAGGAAGATTGGGCTGCACGGTGGCTCACCAGATGGGCTGAGACGGAGGCCCAGAGTTTGGAAGAAGATGCAAGACCCGGGCACGTAAGCCGCCCAGAGACAGCTTGCCAAAGTCGGCAAGGCAGCTTAGAGACAGAATCAGACATGTTGTAAGAGTCAGTATGAGATTTGTGTAACCCGTGGTCTTGACCTCCGATATAAAGGCGAGACCCGGGGACGGCTTGGACAGAATCCAATCGATCGAGACCTAGGTCAAGCAAATATGCTCCCTTGTAATCGATACCCCAATCAATACACACAAAGCAGGACGTAGGCTTTTACCTCATCTCGAGGGGCCAAACATGGGTAAATCCTTGTCTTTTGTCCCGTCCAACCCCTTTGAGTCCACCGCCTTAGCGATGGCCTCGAATCTGACTCTTCAGACATCTACCATGATAAAATCACGACATAAACCATCTTATACAGAGACATACCCATAGGGTTTTTGTAAGCAGTTCTATAAGCCCACAATGCACCATCAAGTTTCTTAGACCAATTCTTCCTAGATCTATTAACAGTCTTTTGCAAAATCAATTTAATTTCTCTATTGCTCAATTCTACTTGACCACTAGACTGAGGATGATAAGGAGATGCAATTCTATGATTAACATCGTATTTAGCGAGCAATTTACGGAAAGCACCATGAATAAAGTGTGAACCACCATCAGTCATCAAATATCTAGGAACTCCAAATCTAGGGGAAAATAACTTATTTAAGCATTTTCATAGAAGTGTTATGATCAGAGCTACTAGTTGGGATAGCTTCTACCCACTTAGTAACATAATCAACAGCAACTAGAATATGAGTATACCCATTAGATTGCGGAAAAGGATCCATATAATCAAAACCCCAAACATCAAATGGTTCAATAACAAGAGAGTAATTCATAGGCATTTCCCAACGTCTACTAATATTACCAATTCTTTGACATCCATCACAAGATAATACAAACTTACGAGCATCCTTGAAGTGAGTAGGCCAATAAAACCTGTATTGTAGTACCTTATGTGCAGTTCTATCTCCAGCGTGATGTCCTCCGTAGGCTTCGGAGTGGCACTTGCGTAAGATCTGTTCCTGTTCATGCTCAGGTACACAACATCTAATAATACCATCTACTCCTTCTTTATAAAGGTGTGGATCTTCCCAAAAGTAATGCCTTAAATCATAGAAGAACTTTTTCTTTTGTTGGTATGTGAAAGTGGGCGGTATAAATTTAGCAACAATATAGTTGGCATAATCAACATACCATGGAGCATTGTGTGAAGCATTTATGATAGCTAATTTTTCATCAGGAAAGCTATCATCAATAGGTAGTGGGTCATCAAGAACATTTTCTAATCTGGACAAGTTATCTGCTACAGGGTTATCAGCACCCTTTCTATCAATTACATGCAAATCAAATTCTTGTAGCAGAAGGACCCATCTAATAAGTCTAGGTTTAGCATCTTTCTTTTGTTGGAAATATGCCCTAGAGGCAATAATAAATTACTTATTATCATATTTCCTTGTTCATGATAATTGTTCATTATCCATGCTATAATTGTATTGATCGGAGACTTAGATGCCTGTGTGGATACATAGACAAAACCATGTCCCTAGTATGCCTCTAGCAAACTAGCTCGTTGATCAAAAGATGGTTAAGGTTTCCTAGCCATGGACATGAGATGTAATTTGATAACGGGATCACATCATTAGGAGAATGATGTGATGGACAAGGCCCAAACTACAAACGTAGCATATGATCGTGTCAGTTTATTGCTACTGTTTTCTGCATGTCAAGTATATGTTCCTATCACCATGAGATCATGCAACTCACAGACATCGGAGGAGTGCCTTGTGTGTATCAAACGTCGCAATGTAATTGGGTGACTATAAAGGTGCTCTACAGGTATCTCCGACGGTGTCTGTTGGGTTGGCATGGATCAAGACTGGGATTTGTTACTCCGTGTGACGGAGAGGTATCTCAGGGCCCACTCGGTAATACAACATCACAACAAAGCCTTGCAAGCAATGTGACTAAGTGTTAGCCACGGGATCTTGTATTACGGAATGAGTAAAGAGACTTGCCGGTAACGAGGTTGAACTAGGTATGGAGATACCAACGATCGAATCTCTGGCAAGTAACATATCGAAGAACAAAGGGAACATCATACGGGATTAACCGAATCCTTGACATAGAGGTTCGGCCGATAAAGATCTTCATAGAATATGTAGGAACCAATGTGGACATCCAGGTCCCGCCATTGGTTATTGACCGTAGAGGTGTCTCGGTCATGTCTACATAGTTCTCGAACCCGCAGGGTCTGCACACTTAAGGTTTGGTGACGTTTCGGTAGTATAGAGTTATGTATGGTGGTGACCGAAGGTTGTTCGGAGTCTCGGATGAGATCCCGGACGTCATGAGGAGCTCAGGAATGGTCTGGAGGTAAAGATTCATATATAGGAAGTCATATTTTGGTTGCCGGAAAAGTTTCGGGCTCATCGGTAGTGTATCGGGAGTGTCAGTAGTGTACCGGGGGACCATCGGGAGAGGTATTTCGACCCAAGAGGCTACATGGGCTGTGAGATGGTGGAAACCAGTCCTTAGTGGGCTGGTGTAAGTCCTCTAAGAGGCCCATGCGGCTGTACTTGGGAAAGAGAGAAAAAAAGGCCAAGGTGGAAAGAGATTCCAAGTAGGAAAGGAGAAATCCTAGTCCTAATAGGATTGGAGGAGGATTCCTCCTCTCCTCCTTGCGCAAGAGGCAAGGCAGGGCTGCCTTGTGCGCCAGCCCTCCTCCTCCCTCCCTCTTATATACACTGGAGGTATTGGGTGTTTTTCACTTGATTTTACGGCCACGTGCTACCCGTTCCACCGGTGCTCCTCTAGATTGGATTTCCGCAGTGCTTAGGCGAAGCCCTGCTGGAATTGCTCCACCACCATCACCGGAGTGCCGTCATGCTGCCGGTGAACTCTTATTCCTCTCCACTTTATCTTGCTGGATCAAGACAGTGGAGATCGTCATCAAGCTGCATGTGTGCTGAACGCGGAGGTGCCGTCCGTTCGGTGCTAGATCGGACGGACCATGATCAAGATCGCGAGACGGTTCGTGATGAGTTCGCGGGACGGATCATGACGAGTTCACGGGACGGAGCATGATGAGATCGCGGGACGGATCATGATGAGTTCGCGGGACGGATCGTGATTGGATCGCGGGACGGATCGTGATGTGATCGCGGGACGCTCGGCGATTTGGATCGCGAAGATGTTCGACTACACCAACCACGTTTCTTAACGCTTCCCGCTTAGCGATCTACAAGGGTATGTAGATCCATTCTCCCTCTCATAGATGCTCATCACCATGGATAGATCTGCGTGTGCGTAGGAAATTTTTTGTTTCCCATGCGACGTTACCCAACAGTGGCATCATGAGCTAGGTCTATGTGTAGATGAGATCTCGAGTAGAACACAAAAGGTTTGTGGGCGTTGATGCTTAGATTGCTTCTCCCTTGGTCGGATTTTGGTTCAGCGGTATTGTGAGATGAAGCGGTATTACGAGAGACCGGTTCCCTCGACCACAACTTGTTGCATAGATGGCTTGCGGGTGCCAGTTTCTCTCACTTTAGTTGGATCGGATTCGACAAAGGCGGTCCTTGAGAAGGTTGAAAAGCAACTAGTTTATCACCGTTGTGGTTTTTGCGTAGGTGAGAATTGTTCTTGCTAGATACCCGTAGCAGCCACGTAAAACATGCAACAACAATTAGAGGACATCTAACTTGTTTTTGCAGGGTATGTTGTGATATGATATGGCCAATTACATGATGTGATATATGTGATGTATGAGATGATCATGTGATGTATAGATTATCACGACTTGCATGTCAATGAGTACGGCAACCGGCAGGAGCCATAGGGTTGTCTTTATTTATTGTATGACCTGTGTGTCAATCATTAAGCGCTATGTAATGCTTTACTTTATCGCTACGGTAGCAATAGTAGTAGAAGCATGTTGGGCGTGACAACCCCGATGGCGACACGTTGATGGAGATCAAGATGATGGAGATCATGGTGTCGTGCCGGTGACGATGGAGATCATGCCGGTGCTTTCTAGATGGAGATCAAAAGCACAAGTTCATGGACATATCATGTTACTTATGAATTGCATGTGATGTTAATCCTTTTATGCACCTTGTTTTGCTTAGTACGACAGTAGCATTATAAGGTGATCCCTCACTTAAATTTCAAGATAAATTGTGTTCTCCCCGAGTGTGCACCGTTGCGAAAGTTCGTCGTGTTGAGACACCACGTGATGATCGGGTGTGATAGACTCTACGTTCACATACAAAGGGTGCAAGCCAGTGTTGCACGCGCAGAACACTCGGGTTAAACTTGACGAGCCTAGCATGTGCAGACATGGCCTTGGAACACAAGAGACCGAAAGGTCGAATATGAGTCATATAGTAGATATGATCAACATGATGATGTTCACCATTGTAACCACCTCAACTCACGTGATGATCGGATTTGAGTTGGTGAATTTGGATCATGCATCACTCGAATGACCGGAGGGATGTCGATTTGAGTGGGAGTTCTTAAGTAATATGTTTAATTGAACTCATTATCATGAACATAGTCAGTAGTGTCTTTGCAAATTATGTTGTAGATTACTTGCTCGCGCTGTAGCTCCCTTGAATTTTTATATGTTCCTAGAGAAATAGAGTTGAAAGATGATGGTAGCAGTATTGCGGATTGGCTCCGTGATCTGAGGATTGTCCTCGTTGCTGCACAGAAGGCTTATGTCCTTAATGCACCGCTCCGTGCGCCAATCCCTCTAGCATCGTCTGTAGATGTTGTGAACATTTGACAGGCACGTTCTGATGACTACTTGATAGTTTAGTGTGTCATGCATTACGGCTTAGAATTGAGGCTTCGAAACGTTTTGAACGTCACAGAACATATGAGATGTTTTAAGAGCTGAAATTAGGATCTCAAGCTCGTGCCCGTGTTGCGAGATATGAGATCTCCAACAAGATTCTTTGCCTGCAAGAAGAACGAGAATAGCTCAATCGTTGAGCATGTGCTCAGATTGTCTGGGTGCTACAATCGCTATAATCGAGTGGGAATTCATCTTCTAGATAAGATAGTGATTGATATAGTTCTCCAAGTCACTTTCACTAAGCTACTAGAATTTGGTGATGAACTATAAAATGCCAAGGATAGAATTAATGATCCCTGAGCTGTTCGCGATGTTTGACACCGCGAAGGTAGAAATCAAGAAGGAGCATCAAGTGTTGATGGTTAGTATAACCACTAGTTTCGAGAAGGGCAAGGGCAAGGTGGGAAACTTCATGGATGGCAAGTCAGTTGCCGCTCCAGTGAAGCAACCCAAAGTTGAACCCAAACCTGAGACTAAGTGCTTCAATTATGAGGAGAGAGGTCGCTGAAGCGGAACAACCCTAGATACTTGGTAGATAAGAAGGCTGACAACGTTGACAGAAGTATATTTGATATACGTGTTATTGATGTGTACCTTGCTTGTACTCCTAGTAGCACCTGGGTATTGGATACCGGTTCGGTTGCTAAATGTTAGTAATTCGAAATAAAAGCTACGGAATAAACGGAGAACTAGCTAAGTGTGAGGTGACGATGTGTGTTGGAAATGTTTCCAAGGTTGATGTGATCAACATCGCACGCTCTCTCTACCTTCGAGATTAGTGACGAACCTGAATAAATGTTATTTGGTGTTTTTGCGTTGAGCATGAACATGATTAGATCATGTTCATTGCAACACAGTTATTCATTTAAGTTAGAGAATAATGGTTATTCTATTTACATGAATAATACCTTCAACGGTCATGCACCCAGTAAGAATGGTTTGTTGAAACTTGATCGTAGTAATACACATGTTCATAACATTGATGCCAAAGATATACAAAGTTAATAATAATAGTACCACATACTTGTGGCACTACCGCTAAATGTCATATTGGTATAAAACGCATGAAGAAACTCCATGCTGATGGATCTTTGGACTCATTCGATCTCGAATCGGTTGAGACATGCGAACCATGCCTCTTGGTCAAGATGACTAAGGACCCCGTTTTCTGTTTTTGATGAAGCGGGCAAGTGATTTATTGGAGATGATACATGTTGATGTATGCAATCCAATGAGTCTTGTAGCGTGCGGTGGATATCATTATTTTCTTACCTTCACTGATGATTTGAGTAGATATAGTGTATATATACTTAATGAAACACAAGTCTGAATCATTTGAAAGGTTCAAGAAAATTCAGAGTGAAGTTTAAGATCATCGTGACAAGAAGATAAAAACGTTTGCAATATGATCGTGAAGGTGAATATCTGAGTTACGAGTTTGGCATACAACTTTAGACAATGTGAAAGTTGTTTCACAACTCACGCCACCTGGAACACCATAGTGTGATGGTGTGTCCGAACGTCATAGTCGTGCTCTATTGGATATGGTGCGTGCTATGATGTCTATTATCATTTTGTTACTATAATTTTGGGGTTATGCATTAGAGACAACTACATTCACTTTAAATAGGGCACCATCTAAATCCGTTGAGATGACACCGTGTGAACTATGGTTTGATAGAAACCTAAGCTGTCATTTCTTAATGTTTGGGGCTGTGACGCTTGTGTGGAAAATGTTTTCACCTAATGAGCTCGAACCCAAAGGGGACAAATGCATCTTCATAGAATACCCTAAGAACTGTTGGGTGAACCTTCTATCTCAGATCCAAGCATAAAATGTTTGTTGCTAAAACTGGGTCCTTTCTCGAGAAAGGGTTTCTCTTGAAAGAATTGAGTGGGAGGAGGATAGAACTTGATGAGGTTATTGAACCTATGCTTCAACCAGAGAGTAGCGCAGCGCAGAAAGATGTTTCTGTGAAGCCTACGTCATTGAAGAGGAAGTTAATGATGATGATCATGAAGCTTCGGATCAAGTTACTATCGACCTACAAGGAAAATAGAACTTGATGAGGTTATTGAACCTTTACTTCAACTAGAAAGTGGCGCATCGCAGAAAGATGTTTCTGTGAAGCCTACATCAGTTGAAGAGGAAGTTAATGATGATGATCATGAAGCTTCAGATCAAGTTACTATCGAACTTCGTAGGTCGACAAGGACGTGTACTGCTACTGAGTGGTACGACAACCCTGTCTTGGAGGTCATGTTGTTGGACAACGATGACCCTACGAACTATGGAGAAGCAATGATGGGCCCGGAAACCAAAAAATGGTTAGAGGCCATGAAATCCGAGGAAGAATCCACGTATGAAAACCAAGTATAGACTTTGGTGGACTTGCTCGTTGGACGGCAGGTCGTTAAGTACAAATGGATCTTTAAAATTAAGACAGACGCTGATGGTAAATGTTACCATTTGTAAAGCTCGACTTGTTGCAAAGTAGTTTACGACAAGTTCAAGGAGTTGACCGCGATGAGACTTTCTCACTCGTAGCGATGCTAAAGTCTGTTGGAATTATGTTAGCAGTTGCTGCATTTTTCAATTATGAAATCTGGCAGATGGATGCCAAAACATCGTTTCCTTCCTTAAGGAAAGGTTGTATGAGATACAACCATAAGGTTTTGTCAGTCCTAAGGATGCTAAAAGGTGTGCGAGCTTCAGTGATTCTTCTATGAACTGAAGGAAGCATCTCGGAGTTGGAATATACACTTTGATGAGGTGATCAAAGTTTTTGAGTCTATACAAAGTTTACGAGAAACTTGTATTTGCAATAAAGTGAGTGGGAGCACTATAGAGTTTCTGATAAGTATATGTGGATGACATATTGCTATTCGAAAATGATGTAGAATTTCTGGAGAGCATAAACGGCTGTTTGAAAAGAGTTTTTCAAAGGAAGACCTGGATAGAGCTACCTAATTGTTGAGCATCAAGATCTATAAAGATAGATCAAGATGTTTGATAAGACTTTCAATGAGTACATACCTTGACAATATTTTGAAAGAGTTCAAAATGGATTAGTCAGAGAGAAGTGTTCTCGCCTGCTTTGTAAGGTATGAAGTTGAGTGAGACTCAAAGCTCGACCTCGGCAGAGGAAAGAGAAAGGACGAATGTCGTCCCCTATGCCTTAGCCATAGGCTCTGTATAGTATGCCATGCTGTGTACCGCACCCATGTGTGCCTTGCCATGAGTCCGTCAAGGGGTACAAGAGTGATCGAGGAGTGGATCGCTGGACAACGGTCAAGAATATCCTTAGTAACTAGAAGACTAAGGAGATGTTTGTTGATTATGGAGGTAATAAAGAGTTCGCCGTAAAGAGTCACGTTGATGCAAGCTTTAACACCAATCCGGATGACTCGTAGTAGCAATCTAGATACGTATAGTGGAGCAGCCATTTGGAATAGTACCAGGTGGAGTGTGGTAGCAGTGTTTAAAGTTTGGCATAGAGATTTGCAAAGTACACACGGATCTGAATGTCGCAGACCCGTTGACTATAAGACCTCTCTCACATGTAAAGCATGATCGAGCCCCAGAACTCATTGGGTGTTAGATTCATAACAATGCGTATCACATGGTGATGTGAACTAGATTATTGACTCTAGTGCAAGTGGGAGACTTTTGGAAATATGCCCTAGAGGCAATAATAAATTAGTTATTATCATATTTCCTTGTTGATGATAATTGTTTATTATCCATGCTATAATTGTATTGACCGGAGACTTAGATGCATGTGTGGATACATAGACAAAACCATGTCCCTAGTATGCCTCTAGCAAACTAGCTCGTTGATCAAAAGATGGTTAAGGTTTCCTAGCCATGGACATGAGATTTCATTTGATAACGGGATCACATCATTAGGAGAATGATGTGATGGACAAGACCCAAACTACAAACGTAGCATATGATCGTGTCAGTTTATTGCTACTGTTTTCTGCATGTCAAGTATATGTTCCTATGACCATGAGATCATGCAACTCACAGATATCGGAGGAGTGCCTCGTGTGTATCAAACGTCGCAACGTAACTGGGTGATAAAGATCTTCTTAGAATATGTAGGAACCAATGTGGACATCCAGGTCCTGACATTGGTTATTGACCGTAGAGGTGTCTCGGTCATGTCTACATAGTTCTCGAACCCGCTGGGTCTGCACACTTAAGGTTTGGTGACGTTTCGGTAGTATAGAGTTATGTATGGTGGTGACTGAAGTTCGTTCGGAGTCCCGGATGAGATCCTGGACGTCATGAGGAGCTCCAGAATGGTCCGGAGGTAAAGATTCATATATAGGAAGTCCTATTTTGGTTGCCGAAAAAGTTTCGGGCTCATCGGTAGTGTACCGGGGGACCATCGGGAGAGGTATTTCGACCCAAGAGGCTACATGGGCTGTGAGTGGGTGGAAACCAGACCTTAGTGGGCTGGTGTAAGTCCTCTAAGAAGCCCATGCGGCTGGACTTGGGAAAGAGAGAAAAAAGGCCAAGGTGGAAAGAGATTCCAAGTAGGAAAGGAGGAATCCTAGTCCTAATAGGATTGGAGGAGGATTCCTCCTCTCCTCCTTGCGCAAGAGGCAAGGCAGGGCTGCCTTGTGCGCCAGACCTCCTCCTCCCTCCCTCTTATATATACTGGAGGTATTGGGTGTTTTGCACTTGATTTTACGGCCACGTGCTACCCGTTCCACCGGTGCTCCTCTAGATTGGATTTCCGCAGTGCTTAGGCGAAGCCCTGCCGGAATTGCTCCACCACCATCACCGGAGCGCCGTCACGCTACCGGTGAACTCTTCTTCCTCTCCACTTTCTCTTGCTGGATCAAGATGGTGGAGATCGTCATCAAGCTGCACGTGTGCTAAACGCGGAGGTGCCGTCCGTTCGGCGCTAGATCGGAAGGACCATGATCAAGATCGCGAGACGGTTCATGATGAGTTCGCGGGACGGATCGTGATGAGATCGCGGGACGGATCATGATGAGTTCGCGGGACAGATCGTGATTGGATCGCGGGACGGATCGTGATGTGATCGCGGGACGCTCGGCGATTTGGATCGCGAAGATGTTCGACTACACCAACCGCGTTTCTTAACGCTTCCCGCTTAGCGATCTACAAGGGTATGTAGATCCACTCTCCCTCTCGTAGATGCTCATCACCATGGATAGATCTGCGTGTGCATAGGAATTTTTTGTTTCCCATGCAACGTTACCCAACATCTTTTCCATAAGGTACTTAATAGCAGCATGATCTATGTGAACAGTTACTTTGGAATCAACAATATAAGGTCTAAACTTATCACAAGCAAACACGACTGCTAAAAATTCTTTTTCAGTAGTAGCATAGTTTCTTTGAGCACTTTCTATAGTTTTACTAGCATAATGGATAACATTTAATTTCTTATTGACTCTTTGTCCTAGAACAGCACCAACAACATAATCACTAGCATCACACATAATTTCAAAGGGTAGGTTCAAGTCGGGTGGTTGAACAACAAGTGCGGTAATCAGGGCATTCTTAAGAATTTCAAATGCTTCTACACAATCATCATCAAAGACAAATGGAATATATTTTTGCAAAAGATTTGTGAGAGGGCTAGCAATCTTAGAGAAAAATTTCATAAACCACCTATAGGAACCAGCGACCAAGGAAACTTCTTATACCTTTGATATCCGTAGGGCACATCATTTTTTCAATAGCATCAAGTTTAGCCTTATCAACTTCAATACCTCTTTCGGAGTTCTTGTGCCCCAAGACAATACCTTCATTAACCATAAAGTGGCACTTTTTCCCAATTCAAGACAAGATTAGTTTCTTCACATCTCTGCAAAACTCGGTCAAGGTTGCTCAAACAATCATTAAATGAAGTCCCGTAAACGAAAAAATCATCCATGAAAACCACAAGAATCTTTTCACAAAAGTTAGTGGATATAGCCATCATACATCTTTGAAAGGTAGCAAGTGCATTGCATAAACCAAAAGGCATACATCTATAAGAAAAGGTAGCAAAAGGGCAAGTAAAAGTGATTTTTTCTTGATCCTGGCTTGATACAAGTATTTGAGACAAGCCAGAATAACCATCTAGAAAGCAAAAGTGAGTATGTTTGGATAGTCCTTCTAGCATTTGATTAGTAAAAGGTAGAGGGTAATGATCTTTCTTAGTGGCTTTATTTAATTTCCTAAAATAAATTACCATTCTATAACCTATAACAATTCTTTGCGGGATCAATTCATTTTTATCGTTAGGAACAATGGTAATACCTCCCTTCTTAGGGACACAATGGACAGGACTAACCCATCTACTATCAGCAACATGATAAATTATACGTGCCTCCAGAAGCTTTAGTATTTATTTTCTTACCACTTCTTTCATCTTAGGGTTCAATTTTCGTTGGTGATCAATAACTAGTTTGGCATCAGGCTCCATATTAATTTTATGCTGACATAGAGTGGGACTAATGCCCTTAAGATCATCAAGAGTGTAACCAATAGCAGCACGGTGCTTCCTCAGATTTTTCAATAATCTCTTTTCTTCATGCTCTGAAAGGTTAGCACTAACAATAACAGGATATATCTTCTTTTCATCAAGATAAGCATATTTCAACGTATCGGGTAATTGCTTGAGCTCAAACACGGGATCACCTTTGGGTGGAGGAGGATCCCCAAGTAGTTCAATAGTTAAGTTGTGTTTGAAAATAGGCAGCTGATCGAAGAAAATTTCATCTATTTCATTCTTCTCATTCATATGCATATCATCTTCGTGGTCTAGCAAATATTGTTCTAAAGGATCAGTAGGAGGCACATCAATAGAAGCAAGACCAATAATTTCATCTTTACTAAGCAATTCTTTGTCATGGGGTTGTCTATGAAATTTAGAGAAATTAAACTCATGAGACACATCCCCAAAACTCACAGTAACTATTTCTTTCTCACAATCAATCTTAGCCTTAACAGTATTCAAGAAGGGTCTACCAAATATAATGGGACAAAAATTATCTTGTGGGGAACCAACAACAAGAAAATCAGTAGGCTATTTTATTTTTCCACACAAGACTTCAACATCTCTAACAACCCCCATCGGTGCAATAGTATCTCTGTTAGCAAGTTTAATAGTAACATCAATTTCCTCTAGTTCAACTGGTGCAATATCATGCATGATTTCTTTGTATAAGGAATAGGGAATTGCACTTATGCTAGCACCCATATCACTCAAGCCATGATAACAATGGTCTCCTATTTTAACAGAAACAACAGGCACGCCAATAACTGGTCTATGTTTATTCTTAGTATTAGGTCTAGCAATTCTAGCCGCTTCATCACAAAAATGAATGACATGACCATCAATATTATCAACCAAGAGATCTTTAACCATAGCAATACTAGGTTCAACTTTAATTTTTTCCAGGGGGTGTAGGTGTTCTAATACAACTCTTACAAACCACAGTTGAAGCTTTAGCATATTCCTTTATCCTAACAGGGAAAGGTGGTTTCTCAATGTAAGCAGTAGGGATAACAGGATCAACATTATAAGTAATAGTTTCCTCTTCAACTTTAATAGGTTCAACTACTTTCAGTTCAATGGGAGGATGATATTTAAACCACTTCTCCTTAGGGACATCAACATGAGTAGCTAAAGATTCATAGAAAGAAGCTACTATCTCAGAGTCAACTCCATATTTAGTGCTAAATTCACGAAAAGCATCGGTATTCATAAAGGATTTAACACAATCAAACTTAAGGTTCATACCGGACTCCTTACCTTCGTCGAGTTCCCAATCTTCAGAGTTGCATTTAATTCTTTCTAATAAATCCCATTTGAAATCAATATCCTTCTTCATATAGGAACCAGCACAAGAAGTATCGAGCATGGATTGATCACTACGAGAAAGCCGAGCATAATTTTTTTGAATAATAATTTGTCTTGAGAGATCATGGTTGGGGCACGAATATAACACTGACTTAAGCCTCCCCCAAGATTGATCGATTATTTCTCCTTCACGAGGCCAAAAATTATAAATATAATTCCTATCATGATGAACTAGATGCATAGGATAGAACTTCTAATGAAATTCCATTTTCAGTCAGTTGTAGTTCCATGATCCAATATTATCACATAGCCTGTACCATGCCAATGGCTTCTCCTTCAAAGATAAAGGAATAACCCTCTTATTGACAACATCCTCGGGCAAACCTGCAAGCTTAAATAATCCAGAAACTTCATCTACATAGATTAGGTGCAAATCAGGATGTAGTGTTCCATTTCCTGCATAAGGATTAGCAAGCAGTTTCTCTATCATACCCGAAGGAATTCATAATAGATATTTTCAGTAGATTCAATAGGTCGAGGGACAACTCTTTGTGTTTCCGTTCGAGGTGAAGATACCCCTAACAAGCCCCTCAAAGGATTACTTTCCATAGTAACAAGTGACAGTAAATTTCAGCACACTATATAAATTTTTCCTTACCAAAGGCACTTCACTCCATGGCAACGACGCCAGAAAATAGTCTTGATGACCCACAAGTATAGGGGATCTATCATAGTCCTTTCGATAAGTAAGAGTGTCGAACTCAACGAGGAGCTGAAGGAAATGACAAGCGGTTCTCAGTAAGGTATTCTCTACAAGCAATGAAATTATCAGTAACAGATAGTTTTGTGATAAGATAATTCATAACGGGTAGCAAGTAACAATTGTAACAAAGGTGCATCAAGGTGGAACAATCCTTTTTATAGCAAAGGACAAGCCTGGACAAACTCTTATATAAATCAAGGCGCTCCCGAGGACACATGGGAATTTCTGTCAAGCTAGCTTTCATCATGCTCATATGATTCGCGTTAGCTACTTTGATAATTTGATATATGGGTGGACCGGTGCTAGGGTGCTGCCCTTACTTGGACAAGCCTCCCAATTATGATTAACCCCTCTCGCAAGCATCCGCAACTACGAAAGAAGAATTAAGATAAATATAACCATAGCATGAAATGTGTGGATCCAAATCAGCCCCTTACGAAGCAACACATAAACTAGGGTTTAAGCTTCTGTCACTCTAGCAACCCATCATCTACTTATTACTTCCCAATGCCTTCCTCTAGGCCCAAACAATGGTGAAGTGTCATGTAGTCGATGTTCACATGACACCACTAGAGGAGAGAGCACATACATATCATCAAAATATCGAACGAATACCAAATTCACATGATTACTTATAACAAGACTTATACCATGTCCTCAGGAACAAACGTAACTACTCACAAAGCATATTCATGTTCATAATCAGAGGAGTATTAATGATGATCAAGGATCTTAACATATGATCTTCCACCAAGTAAACCAACTAGCATCAACTACAAGGAGTAATCAACACTACTAGCAATCCACAGGTACCAATCTAAGGTTTTGAGACAAAGATCGGATACAAGAGATGCACTAGGGTTTGGAGAGGAGATGGTGCTGATGAAGATGTTGATGGAGATTGACCCCCTCTCGATGAGAGGATCGTTGGTGATGATGAGGGCTTTGATTTCCCCCTCCGGGAGGGAAGTTTCCCTGGCAGGATCGCCCTACCGGAGCTCTAGATTGGTTCTGCCCAAGTTCTACCTCGAGATGGCGGCGTTTCATCTCGAAAGCTCTGTTCTGATTTTTTCCAGGTCGAAACCCTCAATATAGAAGAAGATGGGCATCAGAGGGCTGCCAGGTGGGCCACAAGCCTCAGGTTCGCCCCGAGGGGGTAGGGCGCGCCCTATAGGCTTGTGGCTGCCTGGTGGGCCCCATGATGTATTTCTTTCGCCCAATATTTTTTATATATTCCAAAATAATTCTCCATAGATTTTTAGGACTTTTGGACTTGTGCATAATAGGTATCTCAAATTTGCTCCATTTCCAGTCTAGAACTCCAGTTGTCGGCATTCTCCCTCTTCATTTAAACCTTGTAAAATAAGAGAGAAAAGGCATAAGTATTGTACCAAAATGTGTAGTAACAGCCCATAATGCCAAAGCACGATGCAAAATGGACATATTATTAGACGGTGGAGATTTTGTAGGAGATATGCCCTAGAGGCAATAATAAATGTTATTGATTATCTACCTGTTCATAATTAGGTTTATGTTCCATGCTATAACTGCTATGGTTCTCGAGTCTACAATAACCACGAGGCTTGAAGGAAGACTCATATGCACGTGTGGAATAATAAACGGTAAATTGTATTCCTAGTCTAGCCTCTAAGACTGGCTCAAGTATTGCATGATGATCCTGTTTTCCTGATCATGGGCATGGCTATGCCGACAATTTTGAGGGCACAATGTTAGAAGGACATTTGTGTTGAATCGACCCAAATTGATGTTATGCTATGAGATACATTCGTCATAAGTTAATGGTTAATAACACAGAGAAGTTGATGTTTGCATAATTCCTTAGACCATGAGAGTATCGAGTTTCTTCATGCTTGCTTCATGAACTTTGGGGTTTGTTAAACGTCGTCCGTAAATGGGTGGCTATTACGGCGGCTTACGGGTTCATGGAAAAGTATGTCAAGTAAATTTATTACTCAATATTGGGATTTTCTCCTTCGACGATGGACAGATATCTCTCGGCCCTCTTGGTGTTACGGTATCCATCATCGTCTGGCCAGACATTTTGTGATTTGATCATGGGGATGCCGGCATACGGGAACGAGAAAAGAGAACAATATCGGTAACGAGGTAACTGGTATAGTGGACAAGTTGTTGATCCACGGGGATGCCAACATGTCTCACCTCGAGTATTTGTAACATATCGCGAAGCAACAGGAATAGCACACGGACTGGAGGTTCACTCGAATATTCATTTGTGTGGGTATAGGGGTCAATATGGGTGTCCACGGCTCCGATGTTGATCATTGATTGGAAGGGGTTCCGGGTCATGTCTATACTTCACCGAACCTATAGGGTCACACGCTTAAGGGTCGTCTATCTATTGAATACTAGACAAGAAGTCCGAGAGAAAGTCACTCGAAAAGTTTCGGAGAGAACACCGGAAAAGTTTCGATAAAACCGAAAAGTTGTTTCGAATAAAACCATTGATCCAAAAGGTTTTGGCAAGCACCGGGAATGTTTTGGAGGTTGCCAGAGTGGTCTGGTAATTTCTGGAATTTTTCCGAAGAATAAACCGAAAAAGGTTTTCGGAGCTGCCGGAATTGTTTATCGGGTAAGCGAAGATGGTTTTGAATTAAACCACCATACCGGAAATGTTCCGGAGCGCGTCCAAATAATTTTAGAGGGTGCCGGAAATGTTCTGGGACCTTCCAGAATTTTTCAGAAGTAATAGTCGCGGAAAACATCTTGTCCCAACATGAGGGGACAAGATCCCACGATGCGTGGGGCTGTTTTGGGGGCAGCCCCTTGTGGCTGGACAAAGGTGTTGAGGGGGCCCCCCGTGGTGGGGGGCAGCCTCCACAAATGGTGGATAGTGTTGGGAGGAAGATGGGGCCCCATGGGGGAACACCATGGACAAGGGAACATGTTTTCTCCATGTTTGGTGGGAACATGTTTCCTTGTTTGGTGGGTGCATGTTTTGTGGGCTGAATTTCAGCCCCCCCTTCAGCCCTTCCACCACTATATAAGGAGGTGGAGCGGAGCTCTCCATCCTCACTCAAACTCTCTCACACAAGCCATGCATGATCTGGCATTCTCTCTCCCTCCCACCGAAATAGTTTCGTAGAGCCGAAAGGCTGTCTGGGTTCCGTGGGAACTAGTTCTGGACGACGAAGCCCTGTCGGATAGATGATACCGTATGTGTGCAACTCTGTAGAGAGATCGTAGTTTCGGTCTTAGTTCGAGAGTGCCTCCCGAAGGGCTATCCGTGTGACCGTCCAAGTTTTGGAGGTCCTCCCGAAGGGCTGTCCGAGTGACAGTCCAAGTTTTGGAGGTCCTCCCGAAGGGCTATCCGCGACACCATCCGGGGGACTGTCCGACTGCCTTCGGAGGGCTGTCCACTGGGCAGATGAGGGTATACATTCTCGCGGTTGGGAGGTTGTAAAATCCTAGCTGCGGGGATCTGCACCGCCGTTCGTCATCGACTCTACTTCTGCTGCGCTACGAGTCGGTAACGAAAATGATCAAACCTTGTATGCAGCCTCCATAGTGGTCCTGGGCTGGTGCGTAGGTCGGATTTTTTTTCCTGTTGCGTTACCCAACAACTTATTCTTCATCATCATCATATCCTTCATCTTTGTATTTGTTGACGGTGTAGTTCCCTTGAGGTGATGGTGAAGGAGGTTGTGGTGGATATTCATGATGTACTTCCTCCTCTTCATCATCTTGTCATGTACCGCTTGTGGATGCCTCCATGTCATGTTGTGGTTCACCTTGTTGTGAAGTAGGGGCTTCCACTTGAGTTGATGAAGTACTTTCCTTCACCTCCATGTGACGAATCTTGCCAATGGGTAATCTAGGATAGCTTCCGAAGGGTCCTTATCACCTACATCATTTGGCAATTGTTTGACTTGCGAACCATTAGGTTCATCAAACTTCACATCTACCGTCTCTTTAACTTTTCGAGTGAAGTTGTTGTAGACACTGTAAGTGCGAGAATTCGATCCGTAACCAAGTAGGAATCCTTCATGAGATTTAGGAGCAAATTTACTACGACGATGCTTGTCAAGAATATAGCACTTGGAGCCGAATACCCGAAAGTATCCAACTTGGGATTTGTTACCGGTGAGTAGCTTGTATGTCGTTTTACCGAGAAGCTTGTGCAAGTAAAGTCGGTTTGTGGCATGACATGTTGTTTCCACGGCTTCTGCCCAAAAGTGTCTTGGCATCTTGTATTCAATCAAGCATCGTTCTAGCCATCTCAATCACTACAAGAAATATGTCAACTTGTGACCCTCCGTATTGGTCACTGAAAGGTCGTTGTTTTCTATTTTGACCTTTTTTTGACCAAAAGCTGTTGGTCAAAAGCTGGCCGGCGTTAATGAAACATAACGACATTTCATGTGATATGGTCATAGAAGGTTATGACCAAAACAAAAGGTCGTTGATTCTACGACCAATTGTTTTGGTCACTGGTTGTCTGCCAAGACCACGTTGGATCCAACGTAGCAAGCTGATGTGGCAAAATTGTGACCAAATGAATTGGTCGTTGATTAAAATCAGCCCGATCCAATTCGATGTTCTACATAGGCAAGCCCAACAATTCGAGCTTTTTTGCAAGTCAATTCTTGTGGGCTACATGGGCCAAGCCCAATATTTTAGCTTCTTTATTTTTTGGGCCTTGGCCTTCTTACAATCAATTGATTTTCTATTTTTAGTCATTATATTTTGGAGCTGGTCTCACTAGTCAGATGGGTCCCAATAGTCAGATGGGTCCCACTAGTCATAATGCCATACATCGGTCTCACATGTCAAAAAATTCAAAATTTCTCAGATTATGTCATATAAGTGACTCGTCAAGTTTCCATTTCACATCTTTTCAACATACATAATCACTATTTCACATAGGACATAACAAATATAATTCATCAAATAACACTATCTTAGTCTTTTACAATCCGTTGCAATATTACAATTGACTAAGTAGGGCTTTATTGCTTTGCACTTGGCTTCACGACTTCACACTTCAAAAAAATTAGGCCTGGAGTTCGTGTAAAAAATGGAACATAAGGCTATCATCATTAGAGTGTACTGCTGCTAAGGCCAGAACCAAACAACTTCAATGGCAAAACTAAATGTAAGCAGTAGAGTAGATCTAAAAAGGTAAACAAAATACGCATTATGGTACACTTAAGAAGATGTGATAAATGTTCAGCAAAATTGCTCGTGTGAGTAACCTTAGTCATTCGAAATCAGAGTTGAAAATGCAAGGAAATTAAGTTATAGAAGACAATCCAGTATTATATGTACGCAACATTAACCCTAGGTACAGAAGGAGAGATACGAGCGTGTGCATGCATGCCTAGATCCTGCATGCCTTGCTTCTTCCGACTTCTTCATCCATTAATGATAATCTCCCTAAGTTAGCTCGCGACGAAACATGAATGACGGCCATCATCTAAATGTTATAAAATAGAATGGTTAGAAACAAAATAAAAGCACATCTAACAACATGTTAAGTCGTAGGCAGTATGTCCATTAATTGTAATCACTTAGTAGTTATCCGCCTAAGCAAACACAGAAGTATAGGCAATGTGATGACAGTATGAGCGAACAATAACTCTAGAAGTAAAAGAACATAAATAATACAACAATATCAGGAACACCTAGGTAGTAACTATAATGGTTGCTTGTTGTTCATGAGTGCCAATCATCAGCATGCGTGTACATCAAAAAGAAAACAATATGATTCATCTTGCCCATATACAACAACCAGCAAACATCGAACATCATTACATTACCGCAAAAGTAAAGTCCAGAATTCCCAAAGGTTGCATTCTAACAAAATTGACAACAAATTCCCTGTACATAAATAGTATGACTAACACTAACCAGTATGTGTTCATGGAGTGACAAAAAAATTCTCACTAGCTAGGAGTTATTGGTATGTAGTGTTCTGACATGTGCAACTCCAACTAAATTGATCATAGAAATGGAAAGACCAACAAGAACAAGTTCAATCAGAGTCCAGGCATGTAAAATTTTAAGCACCAGCATAATAGATCTACAAAAACAGACCATGATCATCATGCATCAGGATTTATGGTTCTAGCAAAACAGCAAAGAGATAATAGAAAGGATAAGTGCTGGGACTACATCAAAAGTCCTAGAAATTCACATCTCCCTAGGAGCAGAAGCAGGGATAAGAGAGCATGCATGCATGCCTAGATCCTACATGCCTTGCTTCTTCCAACTTCGTCCTAGAGCTCGCGTCGAAACATGAATGAAGGAAATCATCTGCATGTTATAAAACAAAATGGTTATGAACTCAGCAGTACATACCAATACACCACATTAAACTTGTACAACAGTTCATACCAAAATACAACATTAACTTGTACAAGAGTGCATACCAAAATACTACAGTAAGCTTGTACAGCAGTACTACCAAAATACTCTGCATTAAACTTGTACAACAGTACATACTAATTTGAGCATTTTATACCTGTGTAGTTAGATCTAATCTACTAGTCTACATGGTAGGGGGAATAATCAGATATTTTTAATAGATATCTCCTTCATGTTTTCTGAAAGATTCAGCATAACTGAACCGAATGTTTATTTGTTTTCAGACCAGTTGAATATATTCAACTTGTCAAAAAAATGAAGAAATGTGAAGGTGAAACTATGTAACTGCAAAATTAAACTACTTAACTCATTTTGCATGAACACTAGGAACATATTAACTTATTTGTTAAAAGAGTTCTGCTGATCAGTATACTAATCCGTTGGGCCTTGTGTGGAGTGGAGATCATATACCACATGGTTCATTGCAAGCACAACAAGCAAGCACATCAATATTGGGCATGAGAACAGGAAGGCAATGTAAGTAAGTAATCATACTTGATGACCTCCCTCCTTTGCAGATGAGCGCACCGCAACATGCGTCGGGCACCACGAGCACCACGGTAGCCTCAGCGTCAATCACCTGGTCACCCTGCAAGCAGAGTAGAGGATCAATACATCAATGAAGTCAACCGAAGAGGATGAAACTGCTCTGAACCGAAGGACGACTGATGAATTGAAGGAACCAAATCAGTCAACCAACTATAACTCTGAAGAAACGTTAGTTAACCCTTTTTACAGAGAGGCAGAGGGAGACGGCCCTGAATCTGAATGTTTGGTTACACTTTACCAGGTAGAAGAGCTCCAGGTCCACTACAAACAAGTTTCAGTTTCAAGTTTGACACTTGCTGTCAGACACAAGCTACAGGTCCCCTTGAACATTCCGTAAGTGCATGAAACAAACACATGTTTCTAGCTACAGTAATAAACATATGCACGCATCAATTTGAATCCATCCATCATACACCATTAAAAAAGGCTAGAGAGGAATTGGGGAAACTAAAGCAAACCTCTCTCTTCTTGCACTCCTTGTAGTCGTCGAAATGCTGCTGGCTCTTGCAGCATGCCCTCGCACTCCTCGAGGAATTGCTCCGGGGTGAGCAAGCCGGCGAGGTCGCACTCGTCGACAAAGATGCGTGCCGACTCGGTGGCCTTGTTGCCCATCATATTGGCCTTGAGGGACCAGTCGAACACCTTGCCGTACCTCATGAGGGTTTAGGGCTGAGGGACCAGTCGAACACCTTGCCGTACCTCGTGAGGACCTTCTCCTGCACCTCCGTGTCTACGCCCGCCAACACCAAGCCACAGAATCAAGCAAGACATTGGAAACAATAGGGCTCGAGAAGCTATCAAATCCAGCCATCCAAGAAACTACCGACATCATAGGAACTAGACTAGATGCCAAGAATTAAGGGAGGTGAGGGAGGGAGAGGTGGGGAGCGGGTACCGAGGAGGAGGCCGTCCATGTCGAAGATGACGTGCGAGATGGTGGCCCGAGGCACGGTCGCTGTCTGCCCCTTGCCGGTGTCCACCGATGCCATTGGCGCGCGAGAAAGCAAGAGAGATCCGCCTGATCAGGGTACGACGGGGTCAACATCACCTGGATGGACGCGCAGTGGGTGGGGGACGCCGCTGCCGGATGAGCCACCGCCATGTTGTCGCGTCTTCTTCATACACTTGCTGAATGTTCAAGGGATCCTTGCGTGCGTTCGCGTGCGGGGCGGGGCGACGAAGCCGCGTGCGCCTGAGAGGTTTGCCCCTCCTGCCGTCGTCATCATCCCATCCACGACCATGGCGACCTGGACAGAGAAGTGGGGGAATTGGGTTCGGGGTCGAAACCCTAGCCACGTGCTAGGGGTTGTAGTGAGCTTTGGATAGCGGGAGGGGCGGATCCATTCGATCTTGAGGATGGAGGGGTCAGAGAGCGGCAGATCTGACAGTTGTGGAGCTGCGAGGAGGGGAGGGGAGGCCCGACGGCAAGCTATGGGGGGACAGAGGCGAAGATATGGTTGGCGGCGGTGGGAGACGATGGGGAATCGGGAGGACGAAGCGTCTTGCATCGAAGCACACACGCACGCCGGCGAGCAAGCCAGCCATGGCGGCGCCTCTCTCTCCATTGCGGCACCTGGTCTGAGGGAGAAGGGGGCGGGGGCAAGGGCGGCGGTGGGAGTGGATCGGGGCAGAGGAGAGAGGTGTCCGACAGGAGGAGGTGTAGGGTTTGGGTAGTTGGGTTGCGGTTGGGTGAGAGGGTGAGGGGGTGAGGGCTGCCATTGGATGCGCATCTGACGGTGTTTGATCCATGATTTGTGTGATATGCCCATGGACCAATCAGAACGCAGCAAACAATTTTAAGACCTTATGACCATAAAAATTGGTCGTAATCGATTAAAGATAAATTTTTCATTGCATTTTTCAGTGCTCAAAATGAGTTTTTTCTGAAAGACCTATCAAATATTTGTTCAAATGATATCATATTTTGCACAAGTTTACATCTTGGATAGGCAAACAATATTGACAAAGGGAGTTTTTATTTCCTTTGCACGAAAAACCAATTTTCTGTTTTTTGAGTCCCCAAAATAAGTTTTTCTGTGAAGGACCTACCATATATTTGTTGCAAAATTGTACCAAATCAATTTTCTAAAATACTAGGCCATATTTAATGCACAATTGACCAAACGGTTGGGTGTCAAAAATTTCGATCCACCTCTCGTGAAAAAGACAAATTTCCCTCGATTCAGTAGGAAGCGGGTCAAATTTGAATTGGAGCTGCCTCATTGTTTGCTCTTTATTTTTTTCAAAAAATTATTTCTAGGTACATAAGTATCAATTTAATCATAGAAATACCAAAATTTTTCCAAGATCCAACCACTAGCTTGGAACGGTCATGCCCGCCGTTTTGAACGCATTTTGAAACGGGTATGAAAAATTTTAAAAAATCAAAAATGGAAAACATTCACATTGTGTCATTATATGTGACCAAATTACCAGGGAAAAGAATAAACATGTAATACGACAATTATTTTAAAAAACTATTATCAGAAATGAGCTATCATGTGTGAAGATTCATGACTTTGAGGCCAAATGATCAATCTTATGGCCACATTCATGGCATAGTTTGTTCAAATGATCTAATATTGTGCACACGGATGTATCTTGGAATGGCAAACAATTTTGCCTAAGGAAGTTTTCGTTTTCTTTGCACGCAAATTTCATTTTCCATTTTTCAAGTGCCCAAAATGAGTTTTTTGTGAAGGACCTACCATATATTTGTTGCAAAATTGTACAAAAACAATTTTCTAAAAGACTAGGACATATTTAATGCACAATTGACCAAATGGTTGGGTGTCAAAAGTTTTGATCCACCTCTCGTGGAAAAGACAAATTTCCGTCGATTTAGTAGGAAGTGGGTCAAATTTGAACTGTAACTGCCTTATAGTTTGCTTTTTAGTTTTTTCAAAAATCATTTCTAGGTACATAAGTATCTGTTTAATCAGAGAAACACCAAAAGTTCTCCAAGATTCAACCACCAGCTAGGAACGGTCATGCCCGCAGTTTTGACCGCATTTTGAAACAGACATGAAAAATTCAAAACAAAAATCAATAAATTATAAAACCTTTACATTGTGTCATTATATGTGACCAATTTACCAGGATAAATCATAAATTTGTAATACTACAGTTATTTTTAAAAAGTCTTCTTAGAAATGAGCTATCATGTATGAAGATTCATGGCTTTCAAGCCAAATGATCAATCTTATGGCCACATTCATGTCATAGTTTGTTCAAATGATCTAATATTGTGCACAATGGTGCATCTTGGAATGGAAATCAATTTTGCCTAAGGAAGTTTTCATTTTCTTTGCAAGGAAAATTAATTTTCCATTTTTCAAGTGCGCAAAATGAGTTTTTTTGTGAAGGGCCTACCATATATTTGTTGCAAAATTGGACCGAATCATTTTTTTTAATATTAGGCCATATTTAATGTACCATTGACAAAATGGTTGGGTGTCAAAATCTTTGATCCACCTCTCGTGAAAAAGAAAAATTCCCATCAATTCAACTAGAAGCGGGTCAAATTTGAACTGCAGCTGCCTTATAGTTTGCTCTTTTTTTCTAAAAATCATTTCTAGGTACATAAGTATCTATTTAATTAGAGAAACACCAATTTTTTCCAAGATTCAACCAGTAACTAGGAACAATCATGCTTGCCGTTTTGACCGCATTTTGAAAAGGGCATAATTTTTTTAAAACAATTTGTAAAACCTTCGCATTGTGTAATTATATGTGACCAAGTTACCAGGAAAAATAATAAACTTGTAATACAAAAATTATTTTAAAAAAGTGTTCTCAGAAATGAGCTATCATATGTGAAGGTTCATGGCTTTCAAGCCAAATGATCGATCTTATGGCCACATTCATGGCATAGTTTGTTCAAATAATCTCATATTGTGCACAAGGGTGCATATTGGAATGGAAAACAATGTTTCCCAAGAAAATTTTCATTTTCTTCCGACAAAAAATTAATTTTCCATTTTTCGAGTGCCAAAAATGAGTTTTTTGTGAAGGACATACAATATATTTGTTGCAAAATTGGACCGAATCAATTTTATAAAATATTAGGACATATTTAATGTTCAATTGACAAAATGGTTGGGTGTCAAAAGATTTGATCCACCTCTCGTGAAAAAGACAAATTCCCATCGATTTAGTTGGGAGCGGGCCTAATTTGAACTGCAGCTGCCTTGTAGTTTCCTCTTTATTTTTTCCAAAAATCATTTATAGATACATAAGTATCTAGTTAATCATATAAACACCAATTTTTTTCCAAGATTCAACCAGTAGCTAGGAACGGTCATGCCCGCCGTTTGACCGCATTTTGAAACGGGCATAAAAAATCAAAAAAAAATCAAAACATTGTAAAACCTCTGCATTGTGTCATTATATGTGACCAAGTTAGCAGGAAAAATAATTACTTGTAATAAATCAATTATGTTTAAAAAGTGTTATCAGAAATGAGCTATCATGTGTGAAGGTTCATGGCTTTCAAGGCAAATGACCAATCTTATGGCCACATTCATGGCATAGTTTGTTCTAATGATATCATATTGTGCACAAGGGGGCATATTGGAATGGCAAACAATGTTTCCTAATAAAGTTTTCATTTTCTTCCGACAAAAAATTAATTTCCATTTTTTGAGTGCCGAAAGTGAGTTTTTTTTGAAGGACCTACCACATATTTGTTGCAAAATTGGACCAAATCAATTTTCTAAAATATTAGGCCATATTTAATGTATAATTGACAAAATGGTTGGGTGTCAAAAGCTTTGATCCAGCTCTCGTGAAAAAGACAAATTTTTGCCAATTGAGTTGGAAGCGGGTCAAATTTGAACTGCAGCTGCCTTATAGTTTGCTCTTTATTTTTTCCAAAAATCATTTATAGGTACATAATTATATATTTAATCATAGATACATGGTGTGGTGGCGAGACTTCGAGGTTTGGACGGTGGCCGAAGGCCCCAGCTCTAGAGCGCAAAACTGGCATGCTCGTCGCATGGTCACCACTTGACCGTTGCGTTGCCACACGTTTTGGGAGACCTAGACATGTCTCGTGGGTTGGGCACTCCCCCGTTAGGTGTTAGGAAGAAGAAGACAATAAAATAATCTCGTGAGGGGACTGAACTAAGCTCAAACATGAATTAGCAGCCAAGTATTTGATTAGTGGTGGGGAAAATGCACATGGCCAATGGGCCTGAGTTTGGCTGAGGATGATCATCTACTAAGGATACTGTCTTGGCAAATTTGCCACTCAAATGGAGAAGCCTAGGTGACACTTTCTTTGCAAAGTACCACACTAGACAGAAATATGCAATGATTTGTTGAGGAAGATTTACTAGGCAAATGGAGCTCAAATTTTTCATGATGCAATGATTTGGATAGGAAAGAGTGCCCACAAAATTTGAGGGTAATCAAGAAAATATAAATAGCACTTCATTCACAAACTGCTGTTCTGAATAGAATAGGAAAATGAATATTCTTGAATTATTTTTGAACTACATAAGGAAGGTTTTTTACATATTTGAGGAAGATATGATCCAAAGAATTTATGAGATTTGTTTGGGAATTTTGGGGATGACAGAAATGTAGGCTGCTTCACATCCTAGGGCAAAAATTGACACATGGACATGACACATAGGCAAAACTGATGAGGTGGCGCCTAGTCATAGCAATGCACCACAATTTACAAGGCTATGACCATATATATTGGTCGTGATCAGCTAGAAATAAGGCAGCGGACCAGTGTTGTTTGCTTCACGACCATTTCGTGTAAGGAAATTATGACCTTTCTAACCAAAATGGTCGTTATGGTTTAGGGTTTGGAGCCCCCCGAACAACTTATGACCAATTTTTCTCAAATGGTCATAGATTTATGACCAATTCTTCCAGGGTCACTGTTAGAAGGTCACAAGTTGACATATGTCTTGTAGTGAATAAGCGTCCGGTTCTTCCTCTCAACAACTCCATTTTGTTGAGGCGTGTATGTAGCCGAGAGCTCATGTGAGACACCTTCTTCATCAAGAAAGGTATCCACATGGGTGTTCTTGAACTCTGATCCGTTATCGCTCTGAACTTTCTTGATCTTCACTTCAAACTGATTTTGTGCTTTCCGAACAAAGTTCTTGAAGATCTTTTGAACCCACGACTTATCATCAAGGAAGAATACCCACGTAAATCTGGAAAAATCATCAACTATAACTAGACCATTGGAATTTCCACCGAGACTCTTGTAAGCATTGGGACCAAAAAGATACATGTGAAGTAACTTGAGTGGTCTCCTAGTATCCATGATATTCTTAATAGGATTACTTCCACCTACTTGCTTTCTAGCTTGAAAAGCACTACAAAGTCTATCTTTGTCAAAGATAACATCTTTAACACCAAGTATATGATCACCTTTGATAAGCTTGTCTAAATTACGCATGCCAACATGTCGTAATCTTCAATGCCAAAGCCAACCTTTAGAAGATTTAGCAATTAAACAAGTGCGAGGCTTGGATCTCTTAGTGAAATCAACAATGTATAGATCACCTCTACGGATACCGGTAAAGACCATTTTAAGATTATCTTGACGAAACACTTGGCAATCTACTTTCGTGAATAACACATTGAAACCAAAGTCGGCAAGTCTAGATACGGAAAGAAGATTGTAGCCAAGAGATTCAACGAGCATAACATTTTGAATAGAGCTATCATGGGATATGGACACCTTCCCAAGACCAAGTACCTTACCCTTGGAGTTGTCTCCAAACGTTACGTACCTTCACGGTCCATGGTTTGGTGTGATCTCTTCAAACATTTCTCTATCTCTAGTCATATGATCGGTACATATGCTATCGAGAATACACTCTTTTCCTCCAGACATGTAACCCTTGAAGTTTTCCATGAGCCTTAGATTCTTCATGATCTTCTCCTTCTCGATGTCAAACATCTCATCTTCATCATAGTAGCCATGTTCCACATTGTCATCATCAAGTGGGAAATCCTCGTCATAAAGAACAAGAGATTCGTTAGGATGGTGATCATGACAATGTTCAAGTTTATGAATGCAAAGGGCCTCTATAATGACATTGTTGATAGTTGTGACATCTCCTTTAGCACGCATGAGGTCTCTAAGCTCAAATAGACAATCATCAAACTTAGGATCACTAGGCGTCATTTTGTGAAAGGAAATAGTTTTATGAAGAATTTCATCAAGATGATTCAATGAATAATTTGGATATCGTTTGTCCAAATCATTCCACAAAGTATAAGCACATGCAAAATTCTTCATTTGGTTGAGCACATTTCTAGGCAAAGCTCTAACAATAAGATTAACAGTTCTAAGATTGCATAGCATATCAATTCCCTCTTCGTGTGTGGGATGCAAGGGATCAATAGGAGGCTCATAGGGGCGCATAACAGATTTTCTCAATTGAAATTCATTAAACAACTCAAGCATCAAAGTTTCCCATTGACTATAGTACTCTCCACCAAGAATAGGCACTCTACAACTCAAACTCCCAATACTATACACATCCATCTTCCTCCTCGGTGATTAAACCGAAGCAATGGAGACCAATGCTCTAATACCAATTGAGGGATCACTAGAAGAGTGTCTAGAGGGGGTGAATAGACTACTAGCACGAAAATAAAACCTAACCTTTTCCCAAGTTAATTGGTTGGCAGATTTTAACAGTTTTAGCAAGACTACCAAGTCTATATACCCAACACATGCATGTCAACAAATATGGCAGCGGAAAGTAAAGACATTGCACAAGAAGTAAAGAGTTGAGATATGGAGATCAAACGCAATTGGAGACGCAAAGATTTTTCCCGTGGTTCCAATAGGTGGTGCTATCGTATGTCCACGTTTATGGAGTCTTCAACCCACGGACGGTAACGGTAGCAAGAGTCCACAGAGGGCTCCACCCATAAGGGTCCACGAAGTAGCAACCTTGACTATTCCATAACGACTTCTGTCCACGAAGGACTGCCTCACTATGGTTAGATCTTCACGAAGTAGCCGATCTCCTTGCCCGTACAAACTTGTTGGTTCAACTCCACAACACAAAGTAGGAGGCTCCCAAGCGACACCTAACCAATCTAGGAGGCACCACCCTCCAAAAGGTAATAGGCTCGGTAATGATGATGAACTCCTTGCTCTTGTGCTTCAAGATGATGGACTCCTCAACACACAATCACTCCCTCACAGATTTGGCTTGGTGGAAGAGATGGGATTAGTGGAAAGCAACTTGGGAAGGCTAGAAATCAAGATCCATATTGTTGGGGATATAACCCCGCGGTATGACCCGCCTTAAGGGCTCCGAGTTGTGCTTGACGGTTCATACACTGGCCCAAGGTGAGACAGTGGTCCTAAAGCCCAGGAAGCTTGGCGGCTCATAAGGTGGGCCGGATAGTGGCCCAGAAGACCCGGGTGTGTAAGCCGCCCGGGGGCAACTTGGACAAGAAGATAAAGGAAGAGTCGGATAAACAATGAGAGTCGGTTACCAATTGTATGACCCGTGGTCTAGACCTCCTACATAAAGGCAGACTTGGGGTGACTTAGAGATCATGTTGTCGAATACTAGGTCAAGCTTCAGCTCCCTTGTAATCGATACATCAAGAAATATAAACATAAGCAGGACGTAGGCTATTACCTCGAGTTGAGTGGCCGAACCTGGGTAAATCCGTGTCTCTCGTCCCCATCAACCCCTTTGAGTCCATCACGTTAGCAATGGCCTCGAACCGAACTCCGTTTATTCGGACATCTACCGTGACAAAACGACGATAGTTAGCCCCCACCGTGGGGCTTGCGCTTGGTGGTGTTGAGTTCTCAAAGGGGTCTCCCCCGGGGCTCGAGGGGTACGTGGTTGGTAGGATGAGCAAGAGTCGCCATGGCCGGCTCTACATCGACGACGCTGGCTGGGGGGCTTGATGCCGGCTCTGTGGAGTATGGTTTCCGAGTTCCATTTGGTGGGGTCCAAGTGTTCATCGGAAAAATTGATGGGGCAAGACCCGGACTGGACGTCTGCACCAACCTCGTCGAGCCGGCTTGGCGTCTGCAACATACTCGTAGTGTGCAACCCGCCCGCGTTAGCCCGGACCGGAAGCACGTCTTCGTGGGCTTTACTCAAGGTACGGATCTGGAAGCTTCCAGATCATAGGAAACTCCCATTTACTCAGAGGACGAATCTTCAAGCGGAGAAACAGATTCGGTCTACAGGCTTCACAATGGCGGGCTCGGGGGCTACGATGAGCTCTGCCCTGAGTCGGATCGCTTTGAGGCGGACGATTTTGGGCCGCCGGTTCATACTGCCGTGTTCATGGCGGGGTCAGTCCCAGGCACGAATAGTACGCCCACAGGGGCAGCCACCTCACGCGATAACCCGCCGCCGCCGGTTCAAGTTCTTTTGGAGCTGATGGACGAGCTCACGGCCCTAATGGCTACTGACATTACACCGGACAATCAAGTGGCTAGGAACTTGGAGATTGCAAGGATCAAGGACCGGATGGTGGAAGAGCAGCAGAGGATGGGTGAGTCAAAGGCCCAGATGGAGCAAGAGGGAGAACACATTAGGATAGACGCTTTCCGTCTTGGGCTGGAGCAACAATCGGCAGCCGCAGTTCATTGAATGAGGCATCATTCCCATCTGCCGGAAGGTTATGAGGCAAGAAACCTCTTCAACACGCCAGGGACAGGGCGAACAGCAGGTGCACCTAGAAGCCGTCCGGCGGCTCGACCAGTGACTCAACCGACCCGGCGAAATCAGGCCTCGCCTGCGGCCTTTTCAACACCGGCGGGTCACTATTCTAACCCGGCCGAGAATATGGTGGCAGCAGCCACCCGACTCGAAACAATTCCTATTCCGGATGAAGCGCCCTTTTCAGAGGATGTGTGAAACGCCATTGGATACTTGCAGACAGCGATGGCCCAGCAAGAAAAGTACACCTATAGCCGGAGCCGTGTTCATTCAACCCCCCTCCCTAGCCGAAGTTTTAGCCGACGCTACGAGTCGCCGGTGGGTTCCAGCAGCAACCGGCACCGAGAGATTCTAATGGGTCATCGGCCGGCTACGGATACACAAGCAGTCAGAAATCGTGCAAGAGGCCATCAAGAGGTGACAACTTTAGCCGAGGCGGCGGCTCGCCAGGAGACCACGCCATCTATGTCAGTAGGAGTTGGAGGAACCACCAGAGTGGGGGGGGTGCCGTGTTGATCACCGGCTCTGCGGAGTGAGCGGCTCCCAAAGGATTTCAAAGGGCCCCGCAAAGTTCCAAATTACACCACTGATTTACCCCTAGAGGCTTGGGTGGAAAGTTATGAACTAGCCATGGAGATGTTGGATGTCAGTGAGGCGGTTTGTGCCAAATACTTCACCATGATGCTTGAAGGCCCGACCCGCACATGGTTAAAGGGATTGCCACCCAATACCATCAACTCATGGGCAGAACTGAGAGCCAGATTCATTAAAAACTTTCAAGGAATGTGTAAACATCCCATGACCATCAAGGAATGTTCAACAGGAGAATGAGTCAGCTCATCATTGGGTACGATGGGTCTCGACCAGCATCCACTCTTCGGAGCAGATCACGGCGGCTCAAGCAGTACTGATCCTAGAGAAGAACTGCCACTTTGTCCCGCTAAAGCGGAAGCTTGGCCGGCTCAAGCGCACATGTCAAGATATGGGAGAGCTCATGACGGCTCTCACGAAATACGCTGACTCTGACAACACGAAGGATCCGGGCTCCGACGAGGAGAAGGCCGGCCAAGGCAAGAAGGATAATGAGAGCAAGGGTACGACAAACAATGGTAGCCAGAGCAAATGTAAGAATCCTGAGGCCGGGTCAGAACTGGTGGCCAATGCAAGTACCAATCAGAATCAACCCAGGGGCAACAGGAGGTTTAGGCCACCTTTTAATAAGGACATGCCTGCCTTTAATCTGGAGGAGGCGCTGATGGGTCCTTGTCCGGATCACGGCGAGCCCGATAAGGTGGCGAACCACACATGGGGAGAGTGTCGTTTCATGCAGAAACTTAAGAATCACTTTACACACCCCAATAATCAGGACGGTGGCCCGTCGGGTGGCTCTGGACATGGCGGGTCAGGGGCCGGTTTTGGGTCCGGCGGCTCAGGGTCTGGTCACCCAGGTCAAGGTAATCAAGGAGGACACCGACAACATTCTGGTAACAACAATCAACAACATCGTAATCAGTCTGGCTATCAGAGTAACCCAAAGCAGCTCAGCTCCGCTCAGTATCATGTTTTCACAACCAGCCTCAACAAAAGGGATCAGAAGTTGCGCAAGCGGGTGGTCAATGCGGTTGCACCATCCCTGCCACAGTATTTACGATGGTCTGAGTATGATGTAACATGGAGCCAGGAGGATCACGCGCCGCGTGTCGATGACCCCGGGCGGCTGGCTTTGGTTGTGACCCCCAAGTGGGAGGGTATATGGTGAATAAAATGTTAATGGATGGAGGCAGCAGTATTAATATCCTCTACTACGATACTTTCGGGGGATGAAATTGCTAGACAAGGATTTAAAATCCTCGTCCATCGTTTTTCCTGGTGTGGTGCCAGGCAAGTCGGCGTATTCAGTGGGCAGGATTTCTTTGGAAGTGGCCTTTGGCGACGAGTATAACTACAAGATAGAGTCGTTGTGGTTTGAGGTGGTAAAAATCAAGAGTCCTTACCACGCACTGTTTGGACGTCCGGCTTATGCAAAGTTCATGGCCAGGCCTTGCTATGTATACCTGCAGCTCAAGATGCCTGGCTTAAAAGGTACGATTACTGTTCATGGTGACCGAAAGATGGACATTGAGTGTGTGGAAGGAGATGCGGCTTATGCAGAGTCCAGTTGCGCTCAGTAGGAGCTTAAATTTTACAAGGAGAATGTTGACCCAGAGGATATGAACCCACTGAAAAAGCCCACCACAGAGGTTGAGCCGCCCCTTAAGTTTTTAGCGGATGATACTAAGGCGGTAGATTTCACTCCGAGTGACTCATCCGAATAGTTCATCATTGGAGCTCACATGGATCCCAAATAGGAAAGCACGCTCATCGAATTCATCCGTGAGAATCGAGACATCTTCGCATGGAAACCTTCCGACATGCCGGGTGTACCGAGAGAGTTCGCTGAGCACAACCTTAATGTGGATCCGAAGTTTAAGCCAACTAAGCAGTTTTTACGGCGGTTTAATGAGGAGAGACGCAAGGCCATTGGGGAAGAAGTTGCCCGGCTCTTGGCGGCGGGTTTTATTGTTGAGGTTTTTCACCCGGAGTGGTTGGCTAACCCGGTGCTGGTGCTCAAGAAGAATGACACACGGCGTATGTGTGTGGACTACACGGACCTTAAAAAGGCTTGCCCGGCTAATCCGTTTGCCCTCCCTCGTATTGATCAAATAATTGATGCTACGGTGGGTTGTGAAAGCTAGTGTTTCTTGGAAGCTTACTCAGGTTATCATCAGATCAAGATGGCGGTTAAAGACCAGGAGAAGATGACTTTTATTACACCTTTCGAGGCTTTCTGTTATGAATCTATGCCTTTCGGGCTCAAGAGTGCCCAGGCGACGTATCATCGATGTGTGCACAACTGCCTTCATAGTCAGATTGGCCGCAACGTCCATGCTTACGTCGATGACATCGTGATCAAATCCAGGAAGAAGGAGACTCTTTTGGGCGACTTAAAGGAAACCTTTGATAATCTCCGAGTCTATAAGATGATGCTTAACCCGACTAAATGTGTCTTTGGAGTTCCAGCTGGCAAGCTCCTGGGATTTCTGGTTTCTGAACGTGGCATTGAGGCTAACCGGGATAAAATCAAGGCTATCACTTCTCTGGTAGAGCTGACTTGTATTAACGATGTCTAGCGCTTGGCGGGGCGGATAGCCGCGTTGAGCCGTTTCATAAGCCGCCTTGGAGAGAAGGCTATTCCTTTATATCATATGATTAAGAAGACGGATAAATTTGTTTGGAGCAAGGCAGCGGCTGAAGCACTTGAGATGCTCAAGAAATAGTTGACTGAGCCGCCGGTGCTGGCTGCTCCAGCTGAGAAAGAACCATTACTTTTATACATGATGGCTAATAATCGGGCAGTAAGCGCTGCGATTGTAGTCGAGCGCAAGGAATCTGGTAAGGAGTATCCAGTTCAAAGGCCGGTTTATTATACCAGTGAGGTCCTGACGGAGTCCAAGCAAAGGTATCCGCATTGGCAGAAGCTGGTATATGGGGTTTTCATGGCCAGGTACAAATTAAAGCACTATTTTTAGGGCACCAGATAACCGTGGTTAGTTCTGCTTCGTTGGGGGACATAATCCAGAATAGAGAAGCCACTGGAAGGATTGCTAAGTGGGCATTGGAGTTGGGATCTCTAAATCTAAAATATGTGCCTCGTATGGCCATCAAGTCCCAAGCTCTTGTGGATTTTATAAATGATTGGACGGAATGTCAAGCCCATGAGGAAAAGCCGGATGACACATACTGGACTATACACTTTGATGGATCCAAGCAGCTAGAAGGGTCAGGCGCAAGAGTTGTTTTGACATCTCGTAAAGGTGATAAGTTTTCTTATGTGCTCCGGTTGATGTTCCCATGCACTAACAATGCGGCTGAGTATGAGGCTCTGCTTCATGGGCTTAGATTAGCCAAGGAGATGAATTTAAGCCAGGTAAAGTGTTTGGGCGACTCAGATTTGGTGACTCAGCAGGTTTCGGGCACTTGGGACTCCAAAGATCCACGGATGGCGGCTTATCGACATGCGGTTGATATTATTGCCGGCCACTTCAAGGGGTATCAGGTGGATCACATTGATCGTCGCAAGAATGAGGTGGCATATGCGCTGTCACGACTAGGCTCCCAACAAAAGCCGGTGCCGCCCAATGTATTCCTGGACGTCTTACATCATCCGACTGTTAAGTTACCTTCGGAAGAGGATTTGAATATTCCTGACCCGGAGGAGGAGTTAGTGGCGGCTTTGCACGCTATCCTAGATTGGACTGTCCCCTACCTGGCTTATCTGACCCAGGGCGAGTTACCTGATGATGAAGACCTGGCCAAACAGGTCACCTGGCGCTCCAAATCAATGACAGTAGTTAATGGCGAGTTGCACAAATGCAGCGTGACTGGCGTTTTTCAACGCTTTATCTCACCTGAGGAGGGTCAGCAAATCTTAAATGAAATTCATGCTGAAGATTTTGGACATCACGCCGGCTCGAGGTTGCTGGTAGCCAAGGCCTTCCGGCATGGGTTCTTCTGGTTGACGACTCACAAGGATGCAGAAGACTTGGTTCGCAAATGTGACGGCTGTCAAAAGTTCGGCCGGCGTGCTCATGTTCCGGCTCAAGAGTTAAGGATGATGCCAATTACATGGCCATTTGCAGTCTGGGGGCTAGACATGGTAGGACCTTTCAAAAGATCCAAAGATAAGAAGACACACATCTTGGTGGCGGTTGATAAATTCACCAAATGGGAGGAGGCAGAGCCGGTTAGCATGTGTGACGCGGCTACGGCGGTTCAATTTGTTAAGAAGCTGATCTACCGTTTTGGTTACCCTCACAGCATTATCACCGACAATGGCACAAATATATCCAAGGGGGCTATGACAGAGTTCTATGACAAGGAGCACATCCGGCTGGATGTTTCAGCAGTTGCGCATCCACAGTCTAATGGTTAGGTGGAGCGTGCTAATCAAGAGATTTTAAGGGGCATCAACCCACGTCTTATGGTTCCTTTACAACGAACGCCCGGGTGTTCGGTAGAAGAATTGCCTTCCGTATTATGGAGTGTCAGGACTACCCCCAACAGATCTACAGGTTATACACCTTTCTTTATGGTGTACGGTGCCGAGGCAGTATTGCTGAGTGACATCCGACATGATTCGCCACGTGTAGCGGCTTATGTTGAGACGGATAATGAGACGGCACGTCAAGACGTGTTGGATGCTTTGGAAGAAGCACGGGAGCTGGCGGCTGCCCGATGGGCGATCTATTAGCAAGACCTAGGCCGCTACCATAGCTGCAGAATCAAGACCCGGACGTTCCAGGAAGGCGACTTAGTGCTCTGGCTGATTCAAGACCAGACAGGCATGCATAAGTTATCTCCTCCTTGGGAAGGACCTTTTGTGGTCAATAGAAATCTCAACAATGGATCATACTATCTCGTTGATATCAGGGATGACTCAGAGACGGCGGGTCAGGAAACCCGCCGGCCATGGAACATAGCATATCTACGGCCGTATTACACATGAGGGCGTTGAGACTCGCCAATGTACACTATCATTGTACGTACCATATATAAATAAGATAACATCCCTGCAAGACGGGACCTGTTTTGTTACACGCATCGTTGTTCATACAACAAGAGTTGATAAAAATTCCAGTTGATAGATCAACTGCGACGGAGGGCGGCTTCTTACCTTCGGGTATCGCTTCTAAAGCTTATCGGCCTGGCTCTATGCCAAGATCTCCGGCTAACATGATTATCCGCGGTGGAGGGCAGCTTCTTACCTTCGGGTATTGCTTCTAATGCTTTATCAGCCGGCGTTTACGCCATATTGCTGAAGGGGGCTTCTTACCGACGGGTATCGCTTCTAACACCCTATCGGCTGGCTTCATGCCAAATCTCCGGCTAACATGATTAGCCGCGGTTGTAGGAAGTTTTTTACCGACGGGTATCTAACCCTAACAACCAACGGAGGGTGGCTTCTTAACTCCGGGTATAGCTTCTAACGCCTTATCGGCCAGGCTTTATGCCATCTCCGGCTAACTAGATTAGCCATGGTTGTCAAGGGGGCTTCCCACCTCCGGGTGTAGCTTATCTGACCTTAAACAACTGGCGAAGGGCGGCTTCTTCCCTTTGGGTATAGCTTATAATGCCTTATCGGCCAGGCTTTATGCCATCTCTGGCTAACCAGATTAGCCATGGTTGTCAAGGGGGCTTCCCACCTCCGGGTGTAGCTTATCTAACCTTAAACAACCGGTGGAGGGCGGCTTCTTACCTCCGGGTATAGCTTCTAATGCCTTATTGGCTAGGCTTTATGCCATCCCTGGCTAACCAGATTAGCCATGCTTACCTAATCTTGGCCACCGATGTCTTCTATGTTGACAATGCAGCATAAGGGCTCAAAGCAGCATACAAAGACAATGACAGTTGAAGAGCCGGATCATTTTATACAGCATAATAGAACAAGATTCAGCAGAAGCAAAAGTGACATCTAGTATATTACATACACTCCCTGAGGAGCCCAAAATTTTGGACAAGTCTTTTCAATGCCACACGGCGAGTCATGGAAAGTTGGTTGTTACAAGTTTTTCAAAGTAGATTAGCTAGCTGTCGGGTCATCCTGCTCCGGCTCTTTGGTGACCCAGATCTAGAGATTGTCCAAGTCCCAGTTGCAGTTCGTTAGAGCTGCAAAAGAGCCTTCTTCAAAGTAAGGAGACGAGTCAAGGTCAGGAGCGAAGAGGTCCTTACTATGGGCAGGCATTAAGTCCTGGCACTCGAAAAGCGGACCGCAGATTCTCTTCTGGTCAGGGCCATAAGCCGCCTGGTAGGTTGTCAGATTCCTCTGCTAAGACAGTTGCCAGCACTCTGGAATCCTTCACACACCGGCTGTAGTCAGCATCGGTGAACTCAGAGCCGTCATCTTTTTGGAAGGAATCCATCCATCATCTTGGCTGACGTCAACTCCGGAGAGAAAGCCAAGGCCCGGCTAATGCCCACAATCGCCCCTTGGCGGGCGGCTGATTTCTTTAACTCGGCAATCTGCTTGGGCATGGTGGAAAAGAGCTCCAAAATTCCCTTGAGAGTTGCAAGAATCTTGTCTTTGTATTGCACGGCTTTAATAGTGCACACGGTGCCGTAGTACAGCTGCTCCGTCAGGGTATAGATAGCCTTCAACGGCAACAGACTGTCAGAAGCTAGTTGTCGTCTCCTAGGGCCTGCATAAGTCAGAAATTTCATAGTGAGTCACCAGTACAAGTATTATATGACCATTGAAGCACAAGTTATCAGAAACTTACCAAAGAGGGCGGTTGTCATTCTGGTAATATGACACTTCAAGACTTGGAGTTCGTCTGATACAACTATCAGTTGTTGATCGGCGTCATCCGCCCGCTTGGTCAAGGAGGCCTTCTCAGAATCAGCTGACTCTTTAAAGGCGGCGAAGTCGGCCTTGATTGTAGCCAGCTCCTTAGAAAGGAGCCGACACTTCTCGTCTGTGGCACTTCGAGCCGTTTGTTGAGCCGCCAGAGAAGTCTTCAGATCCGTCAACTGTGACCCGGCTTCAGCTAAAGTTTCCTGTGGTATGTCAAAGCATAAAGTCAGTAGGCAAGTCTCCAAATAGATCGCAAGCAATATGTATGACACTTAGGGGCTAATGTCTATTTTTAGACGTTTTGGCACTGAAAGACCCGGCTCAACTTTGGACTAGAATTAAGCCGGCCCTTGGGGGCTACGGATTTGGATTTTCTACAAGGAAGATCATGAAAGACCCGGCTCAACTTTAGATTAGATTGAGCCGGCCCTTGGGGGCTAAGGAAGGTTATAACAGGAAAGGAGTACCTCATATTTTTTCTTCATCAGACTGACCAGTCGAAGCTCCAGATCCCAGCTGCTGGAAAGCCGGTTCATATAACCGGCGTGAAGCTCTTCAGCTATCATCTTCTCAAAAGCAGAAGATTCAAACTCCAACTTCTTCGAGGCTTCAGCCGGCTCTTTATGCTTGGTTAGCACGTGAGCCGAGGGAGACTCGAAGCCAGAGCTGGTGATCGCGACGTCCGGGGTGGCAGCGTTCTTGGTCATCTGGGCAGGACTTGGTGGCTTCGAAGGATCCCTTGGAGGGCTCTCTAGGATGATGTCTTCAACAGCCGGCCCAGTAGATGCGATTGGCGGATCCACATCCAGTCGTGGCTCGTCCGGTTGTTCATCCTCCGGCTCTTGGGCTGCAAGGTTAGGGGAGGACTTGTTCATCTTTCGACGCTTCGCTTGGGCCCTGGAGAGCACGAGCATCAGAACCCAAGGATTACAGCCGCCAAAGGGAACAGAAATGCACGGTTAAAGGAAATACTTACAGCGGATTAATCTTAGGAGGCGACAGGGCGGTTGCCGTAGAGTCGCTAGAGGAAGGTGACCTCTGAGAGATAGTTGAGAAAAGATAAGGCAGTATTGAAATGACAAGGTAAACCAGTCAAACAAGAGATACATACCTCTGCAGCGCGCTTCTTTGGAGCCGGGGAGTTCGGTAAACCGGACACGAGGTCTGTAGAGCCGGCGCTCCGGGTCTGACGACGATCAGCCTGTTGTTGCTTTTTAAAAAAGAAATTGAGGATCCAGATAAGCAAGAGGATGAGAGAGAGGAACTTTTCCAATAACCCGTCGCGACCTCCGGGGGAGAAAATATTCTGAGCCGGAAGAAACGTAGATTACCTCAGGGGCGTTCGCGCGGCTGGTCTCCACATCATCCTGAGAGTAAAACAGGTGTTAGTGAGATGAGAAGACAAGGTCTCAGAAAACAGCTAAAATTTTACCTCTGAGCCAGATGATTGTGGCGGGTCAAACTATCCCTCTTGCGGGGTGTCCTTCTTGGGCTTCTTGGCCGGGGCTTTCTTCTTGGTCTTCTTCAAGGGAGGGATGTACTCCTTCTTCCAGAAGTCAGAGTCGGTCTGAAGGAATAAGCCGGTTAAGGGCAATAGATCAGCAAGGTACAAGTAAGGTCCAAGAGACGGATGGGAAGAAATCGCCTTACATCTGGGGCCGGTTTAAGGGCACTAAAGGGAATCAACCCGATAGCGCTACAGGCTCCGGATGTCTCATGAAAAAGACTCCTGATAGCAGTGGTGATGTCGTCCTCTGTCAAGGTTGACCGACTGAAGCAGAGTGAGCTGTCGTATTCGCCCTTATACTCACACATAAGGCGGCCTCTGTGGCTTAATAGAATGATCTGCCAAGAGATCCAGCAGCGGATCAGGTCCAGTCCAGTTAAACCATTGTCCATGAGGGCCCTAATCTTGGCATGAGCCGGCTCGTATCTTGCGCGCTCTGAAACTGACAGCCAGCCAGGAAGCTCTGAAGTTGTCTTGAGCTAGGAAGGACAGTAACCCGACAGTGGACGTTCACCCTTTGGAGAAGTATCTTTGCAATAGAACCATGTTTTATTCCAGTCCTTTGGGTGACTCGGCAACTGCATAGCCGGAAAGGTAATGTCTCGGCGCATCTGGATAGAAATTCCGCCCAGCTCAAGACTCGGACCAGCCTTCACTTCAGTTTGACAGTTGGCATAGAAGAACTCCCGGAACAGGCCTACCGATGGCTTGGCGTGCAGATAGACTTCACACAATACTTGAAAGCTGCAGATGTTTGAGATGGAATTGGGGGCGAGGTCTTGAGGATGGAGTGTGTAGAAATGAAGGACATCACGGAAGAATTTTGAGCCGGGAAGCACAAAACCCCGCTCAATATGGTCCGAGAAAACGACCACCTCTCCTTCTTGGGGAACGGGCTTTAGTTCATCACCCGGGACCCGCCAGTGGATGGCATCTTTGGAAGGGAGAGTGCCAGCGTGAACAAAGTCCATCAAAAACTCTTCCGTAACGCACGACCCGACCCAGTTACAGGAGTTCGAGGCACGAGACATTCTGCCGGTTCAAAGATTGTGAAAATTAAAACATGGCGGGTCAAGAGGAGACTAAAATCTATGACGACTTACGAGCTTAAAGATTCGCCGTATAAGATGCTATACTCCGGCTCATGAGAGCTGGCATAGAGGGGGGGGGGGATTTGGCTAAGTCCTGGAAAACAGATTTCACAAACTACCGCTATATTTATGGATCTACAAAAGCAGGAAAAAGGTTCTTATTTTTAGACCTAGCGAAGAACAGGCGAAGCAGAGGAAAACTGAAACGGCAAGAAGGAGCTGCGAGGGGTCCATGCATTGTGCACGGCTGCCCCATGTGCGGCGGCGCGGCCGGGATGAGCGTCAAGGGTATGGCCGACGTCGGAGGACCCCGAGCAACGGCGTCGGAAGAACCTGCATGAAGGCGACGGGCTTCCTACAAACCCTATCGGTGTAGAATAGATCTAAGGAGCAGCATGGGCTTACCGGCCACAGGGTAGTGAAGCGCGGGTGAAACTTTGGTTTGCACGGGTTGATGCGGCGGCCCGGCGTCGATGGAGCAGAGGCGGCGCCGGAACTAGAAGTGATGGAGCGGTTGGGTCAGAGGAGGAAGATGAGGAAGCGAGCAGGGAAAGTAATAGACCGCCTGGGGCGGTCCTATTTAAAAGGAGAAGGAAGAATGAGCGCGAAAATCCAGGCGACGAAAACGTTTAGGCCAAGGCGGACGCCTCGATTTTCGGGATGGTCACTTAATGTGAAGATTTGGTGAGTACGTCAGCGAATCTTTTCTGTAGGGTTAACGTGACGTCATGGCGGGTCATTCCGGGCGACTCGACAAAAGAGCAAGACAAGAGGATGAAGTGAGCAAGCTCAAATCAACCTGGGGCCTAATGTTGGGGATATAACCCCGCGGTATGAGCCGCCTTAAGGGCTCCGGGTTATGCTTGACGGATCATACACTGGCCCAAGGTGAGCCGGTGGTCCTAAAGCCCAGGAAGCTTGGCGGCTTATAAGGTGGGCCAGACAGTGGCCCAGAAGACCCGAGTGTGTAAGCCGCCCGGGGACAACTTGGACAAGAAGATAGAGGAAGACTCGGATAAACAATGAGAGTCGGTTACCAATTGCATGACCCATGGTCTAGACCTCCTATATAAAGGCAGACCCGGGGCAACTTAGAGATCAGGTTGTCGAATACTAGGTCAAGCTTTAGCTCCCTTGTAATCGATACATCAAGCAATATAAACATAAGCAGGACGTAGGCTATTACCTCGAGTTGAGGGGCCAAACCTGGGTAAATCCATGTCTCTCGTCCCCATCAACCCCTTTGAGTCCATCATGTTAGCAATGGCCTCGAACCGAAGTCCGTTTATCTGGACATCTACCGTGACAAAACCACGACACATATGGTTGGAGTGTAAGATCTTAACCTCAACACAATGGTAGGTGGTTCTCTCTTAGAAAATTGGATGGGGCAAGTATGGAATAGTTCTGAGTGCTTCACTTTCGAGTAGGTGGTGGTGAAGGGGTATATATAGGCATCTCCAAAAATACAACCGTTACACACAATAAGCCAGACTTGGTGGAATCGATGTGTCTCGGTTGTACCGAAGTGACCTAAAGTTAGCAACTTTTGAATCTTGGTGAGACCGGTATAGGAATCTCGGTTGCACCGATAAGGTGACCAACAGTCAAAATGCCTAATCTCGGTGACGCCAATTCGACAATCTTGGAGGGACCGAAACTATGAACTTGCATAACAGAAAGTTGGCAGCCCAACTCGGTGGCACCGAATGCAGTATTAGTTGCACCAAAAAGCTAGGGTTTGGCTGAGTCTGTCTAGGGTTTGGAATCGGTGGCACCGAGTGTAGAATGTTGGTTGCACCGTTGTTGAGTATTTGGCTTTGGACAGACTTTGGTGGGAGAGTTTGTGGGTGTTTTTGGTGACTATCACTTGTGCACGTATGCGCATTTTGTTCACCAACAAAACCTTACCCCTTTTAATAGTATTGGCTTTCCTATGGACTCAAAGTGATTTCTCACAAATATAAATTGTACAGTCCTCTTGCTTGAAGCTTGGCCAACCCATTTCCTTGCATCTTGGGGGTATCTCCACAATCCTTTTGGTAACCCAACTCTCCATGGACTATTATCTGAAATACACTAGATCAAAGTATTAGTCCAAGAGACAATGTATGTTGTAATGAATTATCAAAACCACCAAGGGAGCATGTTGTGCTTTCACCTTGCTGCCAGGCTTATAATGTCGAGGGAGGCAGATCGCTTGGCGTCACATGATGTTATGTGGAGGCCATCATCTAGTTGTGTCGGGCATTAGAGGAAACATACTAGGGCTAGCAGTTAGGTGTCACTTCACCCCCTCACTAGTGATTATCTGTGCCGGTGGTGGGACAGAAACCCGGCCGTGGAGCGAAGAGAAAGAAGATAAAACTTTTTTCCCACACGGGTGGTTGGCAATTGAGCATGATACAAACTGGGCGGAGGCTAATATCTCTTTTGGAGTGAGCTCTATAAATTATGGCGACTTGATGCATACAAGAACTCTGTTATAATGCCTTTTTGTATGTTCATTATCACTAGTGCAACTGCATGCTATACAAACGGTTTTTAACCCCTTTCCGTGACGTAGTGTTAAACCGTCGCCTTGCATGTGTGGGCGATAGGGGGGCATATCCCCAACGATAGGCAAAACCCGTCGGCAATGCCTGCACCTGGTTGTACACGATGGGCAAAAATATATCGTTTGTGATTGGAAGGACCATCACAAACAGACATAGTGGGAAAGACGTGTGAGATGACTTAGCATCCCACACTCAGAATCCCAAGGGTACATCTCCGTTTGTACTGCAGATCACACACACTTTTTTGCATAACATCATTTGTGATGGGTGTGATCATCACACATGATAGTTATAATTCTGTCGTTTGCGTTACTCAGAACATCACTCACGGTGTCTAGAAGAAACTATTTGGCATTGGGCTGCCCATCACACACACTAGCTATGTGAAAACGTTTGTGATTGGGTGTCCTAATGCACACAGTTGGCAACCATAATTCACGTGTGATTTCTCAACGATCCAACACGCCTACTTTCTAGAAACTGTGTGGGTTTGTTCATGTCATTGCCCACGGTTTTGTCTAAGGAACCGTCTGCAATGGGAACCCCAATAATCAGCCTGATTGATCAATTATTTATAATCCATTTAGTAATCGAAATTAACATTTCATAACAACCACACAATATATTTCTTATTCGCAGTACGGCAATCAGGATTTCATAATTGAATTACATCAGAGTACAACCTCATATAGGCAAAAACTGCCTAGCTACCCAATTGCACAACAAGACAAAATTTTAAATGCAACATCTAAAATCTTTGGAAATTAAATATCATCATAGACGGTAAATAGACAGATGAATCTCATCTAGAAAATTGTTAAAGCGAAAGGTGAATATTGAGCCTTTAATGATGTTGAAGGTCCTAGAAACTTTAGGCCAGTGCATGTGGATGATTGCCCGCCCATCCTTCATCCTCTTAAGGAAAACTTCAAGATTATACCATGGGTGCTGTATGTATACCTTCATCGTCGCTTGATCATACAAGTGGTTTGAGATGTAATCATCGATGAACTGCCTTGAGAAGGACTGAAAACAAACATACGCATAAATATCTTTTCTAAAGGACAAGGTGAAAGAGATGGTACCATGCTATAGTTGACTCATGTATTTTTCATTGTGCAGACAAACATCTTGTTGTTTTTCGTCGCTAGTTTCTTTATCTTAACGATCTTTTTGAGTTTCTTAATTTGACTGATATTCAAACAGTGGGTCTAAACAGTGGGTCTAAACCTCTTATAGTAGGACCTACATGTGCAAGAACAAATTATTAATAAAAACATTCATATTACAATGGTTTCTATAATCCTATGGATGAGCAAACCTCTATGGTAAACTTCAGTGCCCCCATTTTTTTCCCCTGCTAAATATTTAAGACAAATGTTGATTAGGTTACATGTGATATTTGGCATACTATCACTAGAATGTGCTAATGGAAAATAAACACATTGCGGATCCAACAGATTAGTTCGAGCGACAATGAAAATCCAGTTATCTAAACCAAGCGCTAAGAACTAGGAAATGTAGCAATTCTATATGTTGCACATGCATTTAGTACATCTAAATTTGATTTATTCATCACATGCATAACAATACAAAATTATATCGACAACAATCGTACATCACATTTCAGAATTGAATTAAATAGTTAAATGATCACCACAAAAAATGGACAAAATAGTTAACTAAGCACCACATTGCACAATAGAACATACTAGAAGGTCAGGTTGCAGTAGCATTACATTGGAAATTTCACTATAATTTCTAAATGAAAGGAGGTAGCGGCACATTCAATAGCTAAACGAAACATGCTTAACCGGCATAGCTAGGTGTGTTGGGGAATGTTGCATGGTAAACAAAAAAATTTCCTACGCACATGCAAGATCTATCCATGGTGATGAGCATCTACGAGAGGGAGAGTGGATCTACATACCCTTGTAGATCGCTAAGAGAGAAGCGTTACGATACGTGGTTGGTGTAGTCGAACGTCTTTGCGATCCAAATCGCCGAGCATCTCACGATCTCATCACGATCCGTCCCGCGATCCAATCACGACCCGTCCCGTGAACTCATCACGATCCATCCTGTGATCTCATCAAGGTCCATCTCGCAATCTTGATCATGGTCCTTCCGATCTAGCGCCGAATGGACAACACCTCCGCGTTTAGCACACGTACAGCTCGATGACGATCTCCGCCTTCTTGATCCAGCAAGAGGGAGCGGAGAGGTAGATGAGTTCTCCGGCAGCGCGATGGCGTTGCGGCGATGGTGGTGGAGCTATTCCAGCAGGGCTTCGCCTAAGCACTGTTGAAAACCGATCTAGTGGAGAAACTGTGATCTAGAGGAGAGGTAGAACGTGGCTATTAGGGTTAGCCTTTTCCTCTAAATCCTCTAGTATATCTATAGGAGGGAGGGAGGGGAGGAGGAAGCCTCAAACCCTCAAGGTTTGGTCGAAATTGGAGGTGGAGGAGTACTACTCCAATCCTATTAGGAGTAGAATTCCTCCTTTCCACATGGAAACTGTTTCCACCTCTCCACCTTTGGATTTTTTCCTTCTCAAACCACTCCAGCCGCATGGGCCCTTAGAGGATGCTTCGGCCAGCCCACCAGGGGCTGGTTTACCTCCTCCCACAGCCCATGTAGCCTCTTGGGTCGAAATACCTCTCCTGATGGTCCCCTGGTACACTACCGGCACTCCCGCTACACTGCCGATGAGCACAAAACTTTTCGGCCGAATATAACAGGACTTCCTATATATCAATCTTTACCTCCGAACCATTCCGGAGCTCCTCGTGACATCCAAGATCTCATCTGGGACTCCGAACAACCTTAGGTCACCACCATACATAACTCTATACTACCAAAACATCACCAAACCTTAAGTGTGCAGACCCTACAGGTTCGAGAACTATGTAGACATGACCGAGACACCTCTACGGTCAATAACCAATAGCGGGGCCTGGATACCCATATTGGTTCCTACATATTCTACGAACCTGCGGGTTCGAGATCTTTATCGGTCAAACCTCTATGTCAAGGATTCAGTTAATCCCGTATGATGTTCCCTTTGTTCTTCGGTATGTTACTTGCCCGAGATTCGATCGTACGTATCTCCATACCTAGTTAAACCTCGTTACTGGCAAGTGTATTTACTCGTTTCGTAATACAAGATCCCGTGACTAACACTTAGTCACATTGCTTGCAAGGATTGTTGTGATGTTGTATTACTGAGTGGGCCCTGAGATACCTCTCCGTCACACGGAGTAACAAATCTCAGTCTTGATCCATGCCAACCCAACAGACACCCTCAGAGGTACCTGTAGAGTACCTTTATAGTCACTCATTTACGTTGCAACGTTTGATACACACAAGGCACTCTTCTGGTGTTAGTGAGTTGCATGATCTCATGGTCATAGGAACAGATACTTGACATGCAGAAAACAGTAGCAATAAACTGACACAATCATATGCTACGGTTGTAGTTTGGGTCTTGTCCATCACACCATTCTCCTAATGATGTGATCCCGTTATCAAATGACATCTCATGTCCATGGCTAGTAAACCTTAACCATCTTTGATCAATGAGCTAGTCTATTAGAGGCGTACTAGGGACATGGTTTTTTCTATGTATCCACACATGCATCTAAGTCTCCGATCAATACAATTATAGCATGGATAATAAACGATTATCATGAACAAGGAAATATGATAATAACTAATTTATTATTGCCTCTAGGGCATATTTCCAACAGTCTCCCACTTGCACTAGAGTCAATAATCTAGTTCACATCACCATGTGATTCACATTGTTATGAATCTAACACCCAATGAGTTCTGGGGCTCGATCATGCTTTGCATGTGAGAGAGGTCTTATAGTCAACGGGTCTGCGACATTCAGATCTGTGTGTTCTTTGCAAATCTCTATTACAAACTGTAAACACTGCTACCACACTCCACTTGGTACTATTCCAAATGGCTGCTCTACTATATGTATCTATATTGCTACTACGAGTCATCCGGATTGGTGTTAAAGCTTGCATCGACGTAACTCTTTACGACGAACTCTTTATCACCTCCATAATCGAGAAACATCTCCTTAGTCTTTTAGTTACTAAGGATAATCTTGACCGCTATCTAGTGATCCACTCCTGGATCACTCTTGTACCCCATGACAAACTCATGGCAAGGCACACACAGGTGCGGTACACAGCATGGCATACTATACAGAGCTTATGGCTAAGGCATAGGGGACGACATTCGTCCTTTCTCTTTCTTCTGCCATTGCTGAGCTTTGAGTCTCACTCAACTTCACACCTTACAAATCAGGCGAGAACTCTTTCTCTGACTGATCCATTTTGAACTCTTTCAAAATCTTATCAACGTATGTACTCATTGAAAGTCTGATCAAGAATCTTGATCTATCTCTATAGATCTGGATGCTCAACAATTAGGTAGCTTTATCTAGGTCTTCCTTTGAAAATCACTTTTCAAACAACCGTTTATGCTTTCCAGAAATTCTACATTATTTCCAATCAACAATATATCATCCACATATACTTATCAGAAATTCTATAGTGCTCCCATTCACTTTATTGTAAATACAAGTTTCTCGTAAACTTTGTATAAACTACAAAAACTTTGATCACCTCATCAAAGTGTATATTCCAACTTCGAGATGCTTGCTCCGGCCCTTAGATGGATTGCTGGAGCTCGCACACCTTTTAGCATCCTTAGGACTGACAAATCCTTCTGGTTGTATCACATACAACCTTTTCTCAAGTAAACTGTTAAGGAAACGATGTTTTGTCATCCATCAGCCAGATTTCATAATTGAAAAATGCAGCAACTGCTAACATAATTCCAACAGACTTTAGCATCGCTGCGAGTGAGACAGTCTCATTGCAGTCAACTCTTTGAACTTGTCGGAAACTTGTTTGTGACAAGTCAAGCTTTATAAATGGTGACATTTACCATCAGCGTTTGTCTTCATCTCAAAGGTCCATTTGTACTCGACGACCTGCCGTCCAACGAGCAAGTCTACCAAATTCTATACTTGGTTTTCATACATGGATCCTTTCTCGGATTTCATGGCCTCTAACCATTTGTCAGAATCCAGGCCCGTCATCGCTTCTCCATATCTCGTAGGTTCATCGTTGTCCAACAACCTGACCTCCAAGACAGGGTTGTCGTTGTCGACCTACGAGGTTCGATAGGAACTTGATAGGAACTTGATCCAGCTTCATGATCATCATTATTTACTTCCTCTTCAATTGACGTAGGTTCGACAGAAACATCTTTCTGCGCTGCGCTACTCTCTGGTTGAAACAAAGGTTCAACAACCTCATCAACTTCTATCTTCCTCCCACTCAATTCTTTTGAGAGAAACTTTTTCTCGGGAAAGGACCCATTTTAGCAACAAACACTTTGCACTTGGATCTGAGATAGAAGGTATACCCAACTGTTCTTAGGGCATTCTATGAAGATGCATTTTTCCGCTTTGGGTTCGAGCTCATTAGGTGAAAACCTTTTTTCACATAAGCGTTGCAGCCCCAAACAATAAGAAATGACAGCTTAGGTTTCTATCAAACCATAGTTCAGACGGTGTGATCTCAACGGATTTAGATGGTGCCCTATTTAAAGTGAATGTAGTTGTCTCTAACGCATAACCCCGAAACTACAGTAGCAAAACGATAAGAGACATCATAGCATGCACCATATCCAATAGAGCATGACTATGACGTTCGGACACACCATCACACTATGGTGTTCCAGGTGGCGTGAGTTGTGTAACAATTTTCACATTGTCTAAAGTTGTATGCCAAACTCGTAACTTAGATATTCATCTCCATGATCATATCGTAGACATTTTTATCTTCTTGTCACGATGATCTTAAACTTCACTCTGAATTTGTTTAAACTTTTCAAATGATTCAGACTTGTGTTTCATTAAGTAAATATACTCATATATACTCAAATCATCAGTGAAGGCAAGAAAATAACGATATCCATTGCACGCTACAACACTCATTGGACCGTATACATCAACATGTATCATTTCCAATAAGTCAATTGCCCGTTCCGGAAAACGGGGTTTTAGTCATCTTGTCCAAGAGGCATGGTCTGCATGTCTCAACCGATTCTAAATCGAATGAGTCCAAAGATCCATTAGCATGGAGTTTCTTCATGCGATTTATACCAATATGACATTTAGCGGCAGTGCCACAAGTATGTGGTACTATCATTATTAACTTTGTATCTTTTGGCATCAATGTTATGAACATGTTTATTACTACGATCAAGATTCAACAAACCATTCTCACTGGGTGTATCACCATTGAAGGTATTATTCATGTAAATAGAATAACCATTATTCTCTAACTTAAATGAATAACCGTGTTGCAATAAACATGATCTAATCATGTTCATGCTTAACGCAAACACCAAATTACATTTATTTAGGTTTGTCACTAATCCTGAAGGTAGAGAGAGCGTGGGATATTGATCACATCAACTTTGGAAACATTTCCAACACACATCGTCACCTTACAGTTAGCTAGTCTCCGTTTATTTCGTAGCTTTTACTTCGAGTTACTAACATTTAGCAACCGAACTGGTATCGAATACCCAGGTGCTACTAGGAGTACTAGCAAGGTACACATCAATAACACATATATCAAATATACTTCTGTCGACGTTGCCAGCCTTCTTATCTACCAAGTATCTAGGGTTGTTCCGCTTCATCGATCACTCTCCTCATAATCGAAGCACTTAGTCTCGGGTTTGGGTTCAACTTTGGGTTGCTTCACTGGAGCAGCAACTCTGACCTTGCCCTTCTCGAAACTAGTGGTTTTACTAACCATCAACACTTGATGCTCCTTCTTGATTTCTACCTTCGCGGTGTCAAACATTGCGAACAGCTCAGGGATCATCATTTCCAACCCTGGCATAATTACAGTTCACCACAAAGTCCTAGTAGCTTAGTTATAGTGACTCAGAGAACTATATCAATCACTATCTTATCTGCGAGATCAACTTCCACTCAATTCAAGCGATTGTAGCACCCAGAAAATCTGAGCACATGCTCAACGATTGAGCTATTCTCCTTCATCTTGTAGGCAAAGAATCTTGTTGGAGATCTCATATCTCACAACACGGGCACGAGCTTGAGATCCCAATTTCAGCTCTTAGAACATCGCATATGTTCCATGACGTTCAAAATGTTTTGGAGCCTCAATTCTAAGCCGTAATGCATGACACACATAACTATCAAGTAGTCATTGGAACATGCGTGTCATATGTTCACAACATCTACAGATGACACTAGAAGGGGTGGCGCACCGAGCGATGCATTAAGGACATAAGCCTTCTGTGTAGTAATGAGGACAATCCTCAGATCACAGACCCAGTCCACAATATTGCAAACATCATCTTTCAACTCTATATCTCTAGGAACATATAAAAAAACAAGGGAGCTACAGCGTGAGCTAGTAATGTACAACATAATTTGGAACGACACTATTGACTATGTTCATGATAATGAGTTCAATTAATCATATTACTTAAGAACTCCCACTCAAATTGACATCCCTCCGGTCATTCGAGTGATACATGATCCAAATTCACCAACTCGAGTACGGTCATCACGTGAGTTGAGGTGGTTTCAATGGTGAACATCATCATGTTGATCATATCTGCTATATGACTCATGTTCGACCTTTCGGTCTCTTGTGTTACAAGGCCATGTCTATACATGCTAGGCTCATCAAGTTTAACCCGAGTGTTCTGCATGTGCAACACTGGCTTGCACCCGTTGTATGTCAATGTAGAGTCTATCACACCCGATCATCACGTGGTGTCTCGACATGACGAACGTTCGCAATGGTGCACACTCGGGGAGAACACAATTTATCTTGAAATTTAAGTGAGGGATCACCTTATAATGCTACCATCGTCCTAAGAAAACAAGATGCATAAAAGGAGTAACATCACATGCAAATCATAAGTGACATGATATGGCCATGAACTTGTGCTTTTGATCTCCATCTTGAAAGCACCGGCATGATCTCCATCGTCACTGGCATGACACCATGATCTTCATCATCTTGATCTCCATCAACGTGTCGCCATCGTGGTTGTCGCGCCCACCATGCTTCTACTACCATTGCTACCGTTTAGCGATAAAGTAAAGCATTACATAGCGCTTAATGATTGACACGCAGGTCATACAATAATTAAAGACAACCCTATGGCTCCTGCCGGTTGCCGTACTCATCGACATGCAAGCGTGATATTCTATACAACACATGATCATCTCATACATCACATATAACTCATCATGTAATTGGCCATATCACATCACAACATACCCTACAAAAACAAGTTAGACGTCCTCTAATTGTTGTTGCATGTTTTACATGGCTGCTACGGGTATCTAGCAAGAACAATTCTCACCTACGCATAAACCACAACGGTGATACATAAGTTGGTTTTCAACCTTCTCAAGGACCGCCTTAGTCGAATCCGATCCAACTAAAGTAGGAGAAACAGACACCCGCCAGCCATCTTTGTGTAATGAAGTTACACGTCAGTCGATGGAAGCGGTCTCTCGTAAGTGTACGAGTAAGGTTAGTCCGAGCCGCTTCATCTCACAATACCGCTGAACCAAAACACGACCAAGGGAGGAAGCAATCTAAGCATCAACGCCCACAAACTCTTTGTGTTCTACTCGAGATCTCATCTACACATAAACCTGGCTCTGATACCACTGTTGGGGAACGTTGCGTGGGAAACAAAATATTTCCTATGCACATGCAAGATCTATCCATGGTGATGAGCATCTACGAGAGGGAGAGTGGATCTACATACCCTTGTAGATCGCCAAGCGGGAAGCGTTAAGAAACGCGGTTGGTGTAGTCGAATGTCTTCGCGATCCAAATCATCGAGCATCCCACGATCTCATCACGATCCGTCCCGCGATCCAATCACGATCCGTCCCGCGAACTCATTACGATCCGTCCCACGATCTCATCACGATCCGTCTCGCGATCTTGATCACGGTCCTTCTGATCTATCGCCGAACGGACGGCACCTCCGCGTTCAGCACACATACAGCTCGATGACGATCTTCGCCTTCTTGATCCAGCAAGAGGGAGAGGAGAGTTAGATGAGTTCTCTGGCAGCGCGATGGCGTTGTGGCGATGGTGGTGGAGCTATTCTAGTAGGGCTTCGCATAAGCACCGTTGAAAACCGATCTAGAGGAGAAACTGTGATCTAGAGGAGAGGTAGAACGTGGCTATTTGGGTTAGCTTTTTCCTCTCAATCCTCTAGTATACATATAGGAGGGAGGGTGGGGAGGAGGCAGCCTCAAACCCTCAAGGTTTGGTCGAAATTGGAGGTGGAGGAGTCCTACTCCAATCGTATTAGGAGTAGGATTCCTCCTTTCCACTTGGAAACTGTTTCCACCTCTCCACGTTTGGATTTTTTCCTGCTCAAACCACTCCAGCCGCATGGGCCCTTAGAGGAGGCTTTTACCAGCCCACAAGGGGCTGGTTTACCTCCTCCCACAGCCCATGTAGCCTCTTGGGTCGAAATACCTCTCCCGATGGTCTCCCGCTACACTACCGACACTCCTAGTACACTGCCGATGAGCCCAAAACTTTTCTGGCAACCAAAACAGGGCTTCCTATATATCAATCTTTACCTTCGGACCATTTCGGACCTCCTCCTGACATCCGGGATCTCATTCGGGACTCCGAACAACCTTTGGTCACCACCATACATAACTCTATACTACCGAAACGTCACCGAACCATAAGTGTGCAGACCATGCGGGTTCGAGAACTATGTAGACATGATCGAGACACCTCTACGGTCAATAACCAATTGCGGGACCTAGATGCCCATATTGGTTCCTACATATTCTACGAAGATCTTTATCGGTCGAACCTCTATGTCAAGGATTCAGTTAATCCCGTATGATGTTCCCTTTGTTCTTCGGTATGTTACTTGCGTGAGATTCGATCGTCGGTATCTCCATAACTAGTTCAACCTCGTTACTGGCAAGTCTCTTTACTCGTTTTGTAATACAAGATCCCGTGACTAACACTTAGTCACATTGCTTGCAAGGCTTGTTGGGATGTTGTATTACCGAGTGGGCCCTGAGATACCTCTCCGTCACACGGAGTAACAAATCCCAGTCTTGATCCATGCCAATCCAACAGACACCCTCGGAGATACCTGTAGATCACCTTTATAGTCACCCAGTTACATTGCAACGTTTGATACACACAAGGCACTCCTACGGTGTCCGTGAGTTGCATGATATCATGGTCAAAAGAACTAGGAAATGTAGCAGTTCTATATGTTGCACATGCATTTAGTGCATCTAAATTCGATTTATTCATCACATGCATAACAATACAAAATTGTATCGACAACAATAGTACATCACATTTCAGAATTAAATTAAATAGTTAAATGATCACCACAACAAATGAACAAAACAGTTAACTAAGCACCACATTGCACAATAGAACATACTAGAAGGTCAGGTTGCAGTAGCATTACATTGGACATTTCACTATAATTTCTAAATGAAAGGAAGTAGCGGCACATTCAATAGCTTAACGAAACATGCTTAACCAGCATAGCTAGGTGTGTTGGGGAATTTTGCATGGTAAACAAAAATTTTCCTACGCACATGCAAGATCTATCCATGGTGATGAGCATCTACGAGAGGGAGAGTGAATCTATATACCCTTGTAGATCGCTAAGCGAGAAGCGTTACCATACGTGGTTGGTGTAGTCGAACGTCTTCGCGATCCAAATCGCCGAGCATCCCGCGATCTCATCACGATCCATCCCGCGATCCAATCACAACCCGTCCCGCGAACTCATCACGATCCATCCCGCGATCTCATCATGATCCATCTCGCGATCTTGATCATGGTCCTTCCGATCTTGCGCCGAACGGACTACACCTCCGCGTTCAGCACACGTATAGCTCAATGACGATCTCCGCCTTCTTGATCCAGCAAGAGGGAGTGGAGAGGTAGATGAGTTCTCCAGCAGCGAGACGGCGTTGCGGCGATGGTGGTGGAGCTATTCCAGCAGGGCTTCGCCTAAGCACCGTTGAAAACCGATCTAGAGGAGAAACTGTGATATAGAGGAGAGGTAGAACGTGGCTATTAGGGTTAGCTTTTTCCTCTAAATCCTCTAGTATACATATAGGAGGGAGGGAGGGGAGGAGGAAGCCTCAAACCCTCAAGGTTTTGCCGAAATTGGAGGTGGAGGAGTACTACTCCAATCCTATTAGGAGTAGGATTCCTCCTTTCCACTTGGAAACTGTTTCCACCTCTCCACCTTTGGATTTTTTCCTTCTCAAACCACTCCAGCCACATGGGCCCTTAGATGAGGCTTCGTACAGCCCACCATTAGTTGGTTTACCTCCTCCCACAGCCCATGTAGCCTCTTGGGTCTAAATACCTCTCCCGATGGTCCCCCTGTACACTACCGGCACTCCCGCTACACTGCCGATGAGCCCAAAACTTTTCCGGTGACCAAAACAGGACTTCCTATATATCAATCTTTACCTCTGAACCATTCCGGAGCTCCTTGTGACGTCCAAGATCTCATCTGGGACTCAGAATATCCTTAGGTCACCACCATACATAACTCTATACTACCGAAACATCACCGAACCTTAAGTGTGCAGACCTTACAGGTTCGAGAACTATGTAGACATGACCAAGACACCTCTAGGGTCAATAACCAATAGCGGGTGGATACCCATATTGGTTCCTACATATTCTACGAACCTGCGGGTTCGAGATCTTTATCGGTCGAACCTCTATGTCAAGGATTCAGTTAATCCCGTACGATGTTCCCTTTGTTCTTCGGTATGTTCCTTGCCCGAGATTCGATCGTACGTATCTCCATACCTAGTTAAACCTCGTTACTGGCAAGTCTCTTTAATCGTTTCGTAATACAAGATCCCGTGACTAACACTTAGTCACATTGCTTGCAAGGCTCGTTGCGATGTTGTATTACCGAGTGGGCCCTGAGATACCTCTCCGTCACACGGAGTAACAAATCTCAGTCTTGATCCATGCCAACCCAACAGACACCCTCGGAGGTACCTGTAGAGTACCTTTATAGTCACTCATTTACGTTGCAACGTTTGATACACACAAGGCACTCTTTTGGTGTTAGTGAGTTGCATGATCTCATGGTCATAGGAACAGATACTTGACATGCAGAAAACAGTAGCAATAAACTGACACAATCATATGCTACGTTTGTAGTTTGGGTCTTGTCCATCACACCATTATCCTAATGATGTGATCCCGTTATCAAATGACATCTCATGTCCATGGCTAGGAAACCTTAACCATCTTTGATTAACGAGCTAGTCTATTAGAGGCATACTAGGGACATGGTTTTGTCTATGTATCCACACATGCATCTAAGTCTCCAATCAATACAATTATAGCATGGATAATAAATGATTATCATGAACAAGGAAATATGATAATAACTAATTTATTATTGCCTCTAGGGAATATTTCCAACAAGGTGAACATAGGTCCTAAGTGCTAAAGCTAAGAAAAACAAGATATTCCTCACCGTCGGAGATATCGATGATGATGGGCTCCGTCAACTTGGAAGAGGGCGTGGACTCCACACCATGGGTGCACCCCTCATAGTGATGAGTGGCCTGATTCTGCCCTGGCACCAACATGCCTTCTTTGGAGTTGAGGTAAGCACGGGCACGCTGACAAAACATAACGAAGTCTTCGTCGAACGCACCGATAGTGCCCTCACGAAAAGACCACGAGCGGTCGTTTATACCATCCAACCGCGTGGTGGCATCAACACGTGAGGCTTCAACGGTGGCCTCGACAGCGAGGTGCTCCTCCAAGATCTGGGGGTCGGCACGCATGGAAGCCATAGCTGCCTCATCTGCACGTGCAGCCGTGATTTGCTTCTCCGTAACCAAATGCTCTTTGAGATCCTGTCTATACTGCGTGCACCATGGCTTTCAGTGGTGATTTTTTGGAGGATGGGGCGGTGATTTGCGTGAAAGGTATCGCATCGGCATTTGGGCCATGTGGGATCATGGAGGGGGTGAGGGGGTATTGGGGAGGTGTGGATTACTTGACTAGATGGACGAGGCCGAGCAGCAAGAAGGAGCATCATCAGCGCGGAGATGGCGCTGCATGCAAGCAATGACGGTTTGAACTAGGAAAGGTAAAGGAAAAAGGGGAAGTGTGGCTTTTGACTGGTACCGGGGGCGAGGGAGGTAGACATCTCCGCGGTAGCCCAGAATTTTCATTCGGTTCAGCGAAAAATTTGCGCGGAAAGCACCATCGGACACAGTCCCTTATTCGGAACCATGTGCTATATCAAAACATCAGAAACGAAGCCTGGTTTATACGCCATGTGTGATGCACTTGAACGTGCAATATTTTTAGAATAGTTCTCGATATCAACTCATCACAAATGAAGCCTGTGATATACCCCGTGTGTGATGAACTTGGACGTGCAAATGTTTGTCTCCAAGCTTCGAACGTAAGATTGGGTACTACATTGCACATGGTTCATTCCAAAAAAAATGTCTGGGATGAACTTCAATTTCATTTTCAATTGGAAGATGGAATGGGGATATGGCGGTAAATTTTTGGTCCAAATTTCCCTGGTTACAGTGGTCATCCACGTCATCGCGTAATATAACATTAATTGCTAATTTGAGTACTATGCAAAACAGCCTACACCACAACACGCACTTACTTAATCAAGCAATTAAACAGAGCTGGTTGACCTAAACATTACTCTAACAAAAGACCAGGGCTCTAAACAATGACTAATGTTCTGCCTGACGCTCGCCGATCTCTGCCGCATCCTCCATGACCAGCTCGTGCTCGATGACCTCCAGGGGAAGGGGATCCATGGCATCCATCACCACATACTCTATGCAAATCTCGTCGTCCGTGTCCTCCATCTCTTTAGAAAAGGCTGCCAAGAGTTTGGCGTGGTCGGCCGCGGTCCGGGCATTGACGACCTCCATCTTGGCAAGGGAGGCTGCCGATGAACGGACAGCTTCCCGAGTGCTCTCGGCGATTTCCAACTCTTTGTACGTAGGTTGTCGACCCTTGTCGGAGAAGGCCGCTGCTATTTGTGCGGTGACCGCCACGAGCTAGGCATGGGCAGCATCGACATAGGTGTGGGCAGCCGCTATTAGGGCTACGACGATCGCTGAGGAACGTATAGCTGTTGTGCCGTTCTTGCCATTTTCTATCCCAGCCGCGGATGTTGCTGCCGCCATCTTACATACAGCAATTGCCCTTTCGACGGCTGCAGCCGCCCTATCGGAGAGTGCGGCCGTGCTCAAGGATGTTGTCAGCACCTTCATGGATGATGCAACCGTGCTCAGGCTAGAGTGGGTCGCCAAAGTTTCCCTCACGACGCGGATCCACATCCCCATCTTTCACCGATGACGCTTGAACAGTATAGTGGTCTTGGAGAACAAGTGTGACTGTGTGTTTGACGCGCCAGCGATGGACTGAAGCTTCCGACCTAAGCCATATATGAGGATTGGCCCAAGATATTTTCATACCACATCACACACGTTTCATTGTCAAGAACTGTTTGCGATGTATTCAATTTTCAAACTGCTTTGGGACTAAAAATGAAGTTACATTGGCAATTAAAGGTGTTTGGATGGCAATAACATTTATCTGCAGTGAACTTGTAACTATCAGATTGTGTGTTAAATATAGAATAATTCAGGGATGTTTAGGCCCTTTAAAACATTTAAAGAGTTTTTTGTACATTTCATGTGCATAGTTCAAATTTGAACTCCACTTTATTAAGCACATACTAGAGGGCACCTGAATGGGCTGAAAATCAACTATTTGTCACTGGATACATGTTTTGGTCCCATGTAAGAAATGGAAATTAAACGAATTCCAAACCTCACGGTATTTTGGCTCGGCCATAGACTTTGGTAAGCCGTGTTTTCAAATTCTAGTAATTCCAAATATCGTGAGAAATTCATGAAACTTGGCATCGTGTGATGTCATGGAGCATGTGTGCTCTGGTAAAAACAATGCCTAGTTCTGGACAAGTTTTGGCACAAACCTCTTACGAACTGAAGATTCTCACAAGAAGTCATGTGGTTTCGGTAGGGGCAGTTCACATTTCATGTGCGAAACAACATCTGATGTCGCTTCTCGCCTTGAATTTATTTCTAGAGTCTCCATTGGCATGCGAATCAATGGAGACTTATAGAGTTTGTTTGGCCTTTTAAGTACATTAACTAATTGAGTTTTGTAGGCGTTCAATTAATGTGCATATATATAATTCAAATTTGAACTACAATAACCGCACGGTCCAGCTCATTAAAATATGTCAAAAAACCATATAAGTTTCACTGGCTGCATGTTTAGGTCCCACATAATAAATGGGAATGAATTTCGACCATATATATGTAGGGCATGAGGCTCGACCGCAAACATCTGGAAACTTGATTTTAAAATTCATGTAAATGCAAACCTCGACAGAAATTCATGAAATTTGGGCATGGTGCCATCAATTGCCCTATTGTGTGTTTTGTGGTAATAAAAATTGCCCAATTTTGGACAAGTTTTGGCACAAAGCCTCTTACAAACCAAAGGTTCTCACAAGAAAGTCGTGTGTTCCGATCGGGAAAGTTCACATTTTATGTGCGAAATAACATCCGCTGTCTCTTGTGGCCTGCATTTATTTCTGGAGTCACCCACAGAGCAACTTTCTGAGAGTCATGCTGAACTGTGGATTTTTTCAGGGTTCGTGAGACCTGTTTAACACATTAATTGACTTTTCTAGTTGTTTAATGTGCATAATTCAAATTTTAACTAGAATCACCAGGTCCAACTGTTGGGAGACGTAGTAGTAAATCAAAATTTTCCTACGTGTCACCAAGATCTATCTATGGAGAAACCAGCAACGAGAGGGGAGAGATTGCATCTTCATACCTTTGAAGATCGCTAAGCGGAAGCGTTGCTAGAACGCGGTTGATGGAGTCGTACTCGCAGCGATTCAGATCGCGGTAGATCCGATCAAGTGCCGAACGGACGGCACCTCCGCGTTCAACACACGTGCAGCCCGGTGACGTCTCCTACGCCTTGATCCAGCAAGGAGGGAGGAGAGGTTGAGGGAGAGCTCCGGCAGCACGACGGCGTGGTGGCGGTGGAGCTGCGTGGTACTCCGACAGAGCTTCGCTAAGCGCTACGGAGAACGAGGGGAGGAGGAGGTAGGGCTGCACCAGAGAGAGAGGGAGAACCGTGTATTGTGCAGCCCCAAATACCTCCACTATATATAGGAGAGAGGGAGGAGGGGTGGCTGCGCCCTAGGGTTCCACCCTAGGGGTGGCGGCAGCCACCAGATGCCATCTGGCCGGCGGCTAGGGCAAGGGAGAGGTGGGGCGCCCTAGGGTGGGCCTTAAGGCCCATCTAAGCCTAGGGTTTGCCCCCTTCCACCTTTGCCACGCCTTGGGCTGGGGTGGGAGGCACACCAGCCCACCTAGGGGCTGGCTCCCTCCCACTCTTAGCCCACGGAACCTTCCGGGGCAGGTGGGCCCACTTGGTGGACCCCCGGAACCCTTCCGGTGGTCCCGGTACACTACCGGTGACACCCGGAACACTTCCGGTAACCAAATCCTCACTTCCTATATATCAATCTTCGTCTCCGGACCATTCCGGGACTCCTCATGATGTCCGGGATCTCATCCGGGACTCCGAACAACCTTCGGTAACCACGTACACTATTTCCCTATAACCCTAGCGTCATCGAACCTTAAGTGTGTAGACCCTACGGGTTCGGGAGACACGTAGACATGACCGAGACACCTCTCCGGCCAATAACCAACAGCGGGATCTGGATACCCATGTTGGCTCCCACGTACTCCACGATGATCTCATCGGATGAACCACGATGTCAGGGATTCAATCAATCCCGTATACAATTCCCTTTGTCTAGCGGTATGGTACTTGCCCGAGATTCGATCGTCGGTATCCCCATACCTTGTTCAATCTCGTTACCGGCAAGTCTCTTTACTCGTTCCGTAATACATCATCCCGTGACTAAGTCCTTAGTCACATTGAGCTCATAATGATGATGTCTTACCGAGTGGGCCCAGAGATACCTCTCCGTCACACGGAGTGACAAATCCTAGTCTCGATTCGTGTCAACCCAACAGACACTTTCGGAGATACCCGTAGCGTACCTTTATAGCCACCCAGTTACGTTGTGACGTTTGGCACACCCAAAGCATTCCTACGGTATCCGGGAGTTACACAATCTCATGGTCTAAGGAAATGACACTTGACATTGAAAAGCTTTAGCAAACGAACTACACGATCTTGTGCTATGCTTAGGATTGGGTCTTGTCCATCACATCATTCTCCTAACGATGTGATCCCGTTATCAACGACATCCAATGTCCATGGTCATGAAACCGAGACCATCTATTGATCAACGAGCTAGCCAACTAGAGGCTCACTAGGGACACGTTGTGGTCTATGTATTCACACATGTATTACGGTTTCCGGTTAACACAATTATAGCATGAACAATAGACAATTATCATGAACTAGGAAATACAATTATAACCATTTTATTATTGCCTCTAGGGCATATTTCCAACAGTCTCCCACTTGCACTAGAGTCAATAATCTAGTTACATTGTGATGAATCGAACACCCATAGCATTCTGGTGTTGATCATGTTTTGCTCGTGAGAGAGGTTTAGTCAATGGATCTGCGACATTCAGATCCGTATGCACTTTACAAATATCTATGTCTCCCTCCTGAATGTAATCACGGATGGAGTTGAAGCGGCGCTTGATGTGTCTTGTCTTCTTGTGAAACCTGGGCTCCTTCGCAAGGGCAATAGCTCCAGTGTTGTCACAGAGTAGAGTCATCGGGCCCGACGCATTCGGAATCACTCCTAGGTCGGTGATGAACTCCTTCATCCAGACTCCCTCCTTTGCTGCTTCCGAAGCAGCTATGTACTCCGCTTCACATGTAGATGCTGCCACGACGCTTTGCTTGCTGCTGCTCCAGCTCACTGCCCCTCCATTCAAAATATACACGTATCCGGTTTGCGACTTGGAGTCGTCCGGATCTGTGTCGAAGCTAGCATCGACGTAACCCTTTACGACGAGCTCTTCGGCACCTCCATAAACGAGAAACATGTCCTTTGTCCTTTTCAGGTACTTCAGGATATTCTTGACCGCTGTCCAGTGTTCCGCTCCGGGATCACTTTGGTACCTCCCTACCAAACTTATGGCAAGGTTCACATCAGGTCTGGTACACAGCATGGCATACATGATAGAGCCTATGGCTGAAGCATAGGGGATGGCACTCATCTCTTCTCTATCCTTTGCCGTGGTCGGGCATTGAGTCGTATTCAATCTCACACCTTGCAACACAGGCAAGAACCCCTTCTTGGACTGATCCATATTGAACTTCTTCAATATCTTTTCAAGGTATGTGCTTTGTGAAAGACCAATGAGGCGCTTTGATCTATCTCTATAGATCTTAATACCTTATATGTAAGCAGCTTCTCCAAGGTCCTTCATTGAAAAACACTTATTCAAGTAGGCCTTGATACTTTCCAAGAGTTCTATATTATTTCCCATTATCAGCATGTCATCCACATACAGTATAAGAAATGCTATAGAGCTCCCACTCACTTTCTTGTAAATACAGGGTTCTCCATAAACCTGTACAAACCCAAACGCTTTAATCACCTCATTAAAGCGAATGTTCCAACTCCGAGATGCTTGCACCAGCCCATAGATGGAGCGCTAGAGCTTGCATACCTTGTTAGCATCTTTAGGATCGACAAAACCTTCCGGCTGCATCATATACAGTTCTTCCTTGAGGAAGCCATTAAGGAATGCCGTTTTGACGTCCATTTGCCAGATCTCATAATCATAAAATGCGGCAACTGCTAACATGATTCGACAGACTTTAGCATCGCTACAGGTGAGAATGTCTCATCGTAGTCAACTCCTTGAACTTGTCGATAACCCTTAGCGACAAGCCGAGCTTTATAGGCGGTCACATAACCGTCTGCGTCAGTCTTCTTCTTAAAGATCCATTTATTTTCAATGGCTCTCTTATCATCAGGCAAGTCCACCAAAGTCCATACTTTGTTCTCATACATGGATCCTATCTCGGATTTCATGGCCTCAAGCCTTTTGTCGGAATTCGGGCCCGCCATCGCTTCTTCATAGTTCGAAGGTTCACCGTTGTCCAACAACATGATCTCTAGGACAGGATTACCTGACCACTCTGGTGCGGAACGTGTCCTAGTGGACCTTCGAGTAGCAACTTGATCTGATGTTTCATGATCATCATCATTAACTTCCTCTCTAGCCGGTGTAGGCTCCACAGAAACAACTTCCTGTGCTGCGCTACTCTCCGGTTCGAGTGAAGGTACAATTACCTCATCAAGTTCCATTTTCCTCCCACTTACTTCTTTCGAGAGAAACTCTTTCTCGAGAAAGGATCCATTCTTGGCAACAAAGACTTTGCCTTCGGATCGTAGGTAGAAGGTATACCCAATAGTCTCTTTGGGATATCCTATGAAGACGCACTTTTCCGCTTTGGGTTCGAGCTTCTCAGGTTGAAGTTTCTTCACATAAGCATCGCAACCCCAAACTTTTAGAAACGACAGCTTAGGTTTCTTTCCAAACCATAATTCATACGGTGTCGTCTCAACGGATTTAGACGGTGCCCTATTTAAAGTGAACGCGGCAGTCTCTAATGCATATCCCCAAAATGATAGCGGTAAGTCGGTAAGAGACATCATAGATCGCACCATATCCAATAGAGTGCGATTACGACGTTCAGACACACCATTTCGCTAAGGTGTGCCTGGCGGCGTGAGCTGTGAAACAATTCCACATTTCCTAAGGTGCGTGTCAAACTCGTGACTTAAATATTCTCCGCCACGATCAGATCGTAGGCATTTTATTTTCCTGTCACGTTGATTTTCGACCTCACTCTGAAATTCCTTTAACCTTTCAAAGGTTTCAGACTTGTGTTTCATTAAGTAGACATACCCATATCTGCTCAAGTCATCAGTGAGGGTGAGAACATAATGGTAGCCACCGCGAGCCTCGACACTCATTGGACCGCATACATCGGTATGTATTATCTCCAACAAGTCAGTTGCTCGCTCCATTGTTCCGGAGAACGGAGTTTTGGTCATCTTGCCCATGAGGCATGGTTCGCATGTGTCAAATGATTCGAAATCAAGTGACTCCAAAAGTCCATCAGCATGGAGCTTCTTCATGCGTTTGACACCAACATGGCCAAGACGGCAGTGCCACATGTAAGTGGGACTATCGTTATCAACTTTACACTTTTTGGTACTCACACTATGGACATGTGTAACATCACGTCCGAGATTCATCAAAAATAAACCATTGACCAGCGGGGCATGAGCACAGAACATTTCTCTCATATAAATAGAACAACCATTATTCTCGGATTTAAAAGAGTAGCCATCTCGTATCAAGCGAGATCCAGATACAATGTTCATGCTCTAAGCTGGTACTAAATAACAATTATTAAGGTTTAAAACTAATCCCGAAGGTAGATGTAGAGGTAGCGTGCCGACGGCGATCACATCGACCTTGGAACCATTCCCGACGCGCATCGTCACCTCGTCCTTTGCCAACCTTCGCTTATTCCGCAGCTCCTGCTTGGAGTTACAAATGTGAGCAACTGCACCGGTATCAAATACCCAGGAGCTACTACGAGCGCTGGTTAGGTACACATCAATAACAAGTATATCACATATACCTTTAACGTTGCCGACCTTCTTATCCGCTAAGTACTTGGGGCAGTTCCGCTTCCAGTGACCGGTACCCTTACAATAGAAACACTCAGTCTCAGGCTTGGGTCCATTCTTGTTCTTCTTCTTCCCGGCAACTTGCTTACCGGGCGCGGCAACAGCTTTGCCGTCCTTCTTAAAGTTCTTCTTACCCTTGCCTTTCTTGAAACTAGTGGTCTTGTTTACCATCAACACTTGATGCTCCTTTCTGATCTTGACCTCTGCTGATTTCAGCATCGAGTACAACTCAGGAATGGACTTCTCCATCCCCTGCATGTTGTAGTTCATCACAAAGCTTTTGTAGCTAGGTGGAAGCGACTGGAGGATTCTGTCAATGACTGAGTCATCCGGGAGATTAACTCCCAGCTGAGTCAAGCGGTTGTGAAGCCCAGACATCTTGAGGATGTGCTCACTAACAGAACTGTTCTCCTCCATCTTACAGCTGAAGAACTTGTCAGAGATGTCATATCTCTCGACTCGGGCATGAGCTTGGAAAACCAGTTTCAGCTCTTGGAACATCTCATATGCTCCGTGTTGCTCAAAACGCTTTTGGAGCCCCGATTCTAAACTGTAAAGCATGCCGCACTGAACAAGGGAGTAATCATCGCAGCGCGACTGCCAAGCGTTCGTAACGTCTTGGTCCGCTGGGAGAATGGGTGGGTCGCCTAGCAGTGCATCAAGGACATACAATCTCTTGGAAGCTATGAGGATGATCCTCAAGCCACGGACCCAGTCCGTATAGTTGCTTCCATCATCTTTCAGCTTGGTTTTCTCTAGGAACGCGTTGAAATTGAGGTTGACATTTGCGTTGGCCATTGGATCTACAATATAGACATTAAAGGCAATTTTAGACTAAGTTCATGATAATCGAGTTCACATAATCAAATTATTCAATGAACTCCCACTCAGATAGACATCTCTCTAGTCATCTAAGTGACACATGATCCATGTCAACTAGCCCATGTCCGATCATCACGTGAGACGGACTAGTCATCCATGGTGAACATCTCCATGTTGATCGTATTTTCTATACGACTCATGTTTGACCTTTAGGTCTTCCGTGTTCCGAGGCCATGTCTGTACATGCTAGGCTCGTCAAGTCAACCTAAGTGTTTCGCGTGTGTAAATCTGGCTTACACCCGTTGTATGCGAACGTTAGAACCTATCACACCCGATCATCACGTGGTGCTTCGGAACAACGATCCTTAGCAACGGTGCACAGTTAGGGTGAACACTTCTCTTGAAATTTTATTGAGAGATCATCTTATTTACTACCGTCGTTTTAAGCAAATAAGATGTAAACATGATAAACATCACATGCAATCAATATAGTGACATGATATGGCCAATATCATCTTGCTCCTATGATCTCCATCTTCGGGGCACCATGATCATCATTGTCACCGGCACGACACCATGATCTCCATCATCATGATCTCCATCATTGTGTCTTCATGAGGTTGTCTCGCCAACTATTACTTCTACTGCTATGGCTAACGCTTAGCAATAAAGTAAATTAATTACATGGCGTTTGTGATTGACTCGCAGGTCATACAATAAATAAGACAACTCCTATGGCTCCTGCCGGTTGTCATAGTCATCGACATGCAAGTCGTGAACCCTATTACAAGAACATGATCAATCTCATACATCACAATGCATCACATCACATCCTTCTGGCCATATCACATCACAAGGCATATGCTGCAAAAACAAGTTAGACGTCCTCTAATTTGTAGTTGCAAGTTTTTACGTGGTTGCTATAGGTTTCTAGCAAGAACGTTTCTTACCTACGCCAAAACCACCACGTGATATGCCAATTGCTATTTACCCTTCATAAGGACCCTTTTCATCGAATCCAATCCGACTAAGGTGGGAGAGACAGACACCCGCTAGCCACCTTATGCAACTGGTGCATGTCAGGCGGTGGAACCGGTCTCACGTAAGCGTACGTGTAAGGTTGGTCCGGGCCGCTTCATCCCACAATACCGTCGAATCAAGATAAGACTAGTAACGGCAAGCATATTAACAAAATCGACGCCCACAACTGCTTTGTGTTCTACTCGTGCATAGATTCTACGCATAGACCTAGCTCATGATGCCACTGTTGGGAGACGTAGTAGTAAATCAAAATTTTCCTACGTGTCACCAAGATCTATCTATGGAGAAACCAGCAACGAGAGGGGAGAGATTGCATCTTCATACCTTTGAAGATCGCTAAGCGGAAGCGTTGCTAGAACGCGGTTGATGGAGTCGTACTCGCAGCGATTCAGATCGCGGTAGATCCGATCAAGTGCCGAACGGACGGCACCTCCGCGTTCAACACACGTGCAGCCCGGTGACGTCTCCTACGCCTTGATCCAGCAAGGAGGGAGGAGAGGTTGAGGGAGAGCTCCGGCAGCACGACGGCGTGGTGGCGGTGGAGCTGCGTGGTACTCCGACAGAGCTTCGCTAAGCGCTACGGAGAACGAGGGGAGGAGGAGGTAGGGCTGCACCAGAGAGAGAGGGAGAACCGTGTATTGTGCAGCCCCAAATACCTCCACTATATATAGGAGAGAGGGAGGAGGGGTGGCTGCGCCCTAGGGTTCCAACCTAGGGGTGGCGGCAGCCACCAGATGCCATCTGGCCGGCGGCTAGGGCAAGGGAGAGGTGGGGCGCCCTAGGGTGGGCCTTAAGGCCCATCTAAGCCTAGGGTTTGCCCCCTTCCACCTTTGCCACGCCTTGGGCTGGGGTGGGAGGCGCACCAGCCCACCTAGGGGCTGGCTCCCTCCCACTCTTAGCCCACGGAACCTTCCGGGGCAGGTGGGCCCACTTGGTGGACCCCCGGAACCCTTCCGGTGGTCCCGGTACACTACCGGTGACACCCGGAACACTTCCGGTAACCAAATCCTCACTTCCTATATATCAATCTTCGTCTTCGGACCATTCCGGGACTCCTCTGATGTCCGGGATCTCATCCGGGACTCCGAACAACCTTCGGTAACCACGTACACTATTTCCCTATAACCCTAGCGTCATCGAACCTTAAGTGTGTAGACCCTACGGGTTCGGGAGACACGTAGACATGACCGAGACACCTCTCCGGCCAATAACCAACAGCGGGATCTGGATACCCATGTTGGCTCCCACGTACTCCACGATGATCTCATCGGATGAACCATGATGTCAGGGATTCAATCAATCCCGTATACAATTCCCTTTGTCTATCGGTATGGTACTTGCCCGAGATTCGATCGTCGGTATCCCCATACCTTGTTCAATCTCGTTACCGGCAAGTCTCTTTACTCGTTCCGTAATACATCATCCCGTGACTAAGTACTTAGTCACATTGAGCTCATAATGATGATGTCTTACCGAGTGGGCCCAGAGATACCTCTCCGTCACACGGAGTGACAAATCCCAGTCTCGATTCGTGTCAACCCAACAGACACTTTCGGAGATACCCGTAGCGTACCTTTATAGCCACCCAGTTACGTTGTGACGTTTGGCACACCCAAAGCATTCCTACGGTATCCGGGAGTTACACAATCTCATGGTCTAAGGAAATGACACTTGACATTGAAAAGCTTTAGCAAACGAACTACACGATCTTGTGCTATGCTTAGGATTGGGTCTTGTCCATCACATCATTCTCCTAATGATGTGATCCCGTTATCAACGACATCCAATGTCCATGGTCATGAAACCGAGACCATCTATTGATCAACGAGCTAGCCAACTAGAGGCTCACTAGGGACATGTTGTGGTCTATGTATTCACACATGTATTACGGTTTCCGGTTAACACAATTATAGCATGAACAATAGACAATTATCATGAACTAGGAAATACAATAATAACCATTTTATTATTGCCTCTAGGGCATATTTCCAACACCAACACATGAAAAATAGGTTGGAAAAATGTGCCTTTCCATGGATGCATGTTTAATTAGGTCCCATGCAAGAAATTGTTGGGGAATGTTGCATGGGAAACAAAAAATTTCCTACGCACACGCAGATCTATCCATGGTGATGAGCATCTATGAGAGGGAGAATGGATCTATGTACCCTAGTAGATCGCTAAGCGGGAAGCGTTAAGAAACGCGGTTGGTGTAGTCGAACGTCTTTGCGATGCAAATCGCCGTGTGTCCCGCGATCCAATCATGATCCGTCCCGCAATCCAATCACGATCCGTCCCGCGATCCAATCACGATCCGTCCCACAAACTTGATCACGATCCGTCCCACGAACTTGATCACGATCCTTCCGATCTAGCGCCGAACGGACGACACCTCCACGTTCAGCACACGTATAGCTTGATGACGATCTCCACCGTCTTGATCTAGCAAGGAGTGGAGAGGAAGAAGATTTCTCCGGCAGCATGACGGTGCTTCGGCAATGGTGGTGGAGCTATTCCGGTAGGGCTTCGCCTAAGCACTGCAGAAATCCGATCTAGAGGAGAAACTATGCACTGGAGGAACGGGTAGCACGTGGCTGAAAAAACTAGTGCAAAACGCTAAAATCCACCAGTATATATAGGAGGAGAGGAGGAGAGTAGGCAGCCTTGGCTCCAAGCCAATCTAGTTCGGCCGAACCTACTAGGAGAGGAGGACTCCTCCTCCAATCCTAGTAGGACTAGGATTGCTCCTTTTTTGCCTTTTTTTTCCACCTTTTCCTATTGGTTTTTTTCTCCAGCCACATGGGCCTTGTGTGGGAGTTTCCACTAGCCCACTAAGGGCTGATATTCACTCTCCCACAGCCAATGAAGCCTCTTGTGTCGAAATACCCCTCCCGGTACACTACCGGCACTCCCGGTACACTACCGATGAGCCCGAAACTTTTCCGGTGACCAAAACAGGACTTCCTATATATAAATCTTTACCACCAGACCATTCCAGAGATCCTCGTGACGTCCGGGATCTCATCCGGGACTCCGAACAACCTTCGATCACCACCATACATAACTCTATACTACCAAAACGCCACCAAACCTTAAGTGTGCAGGCCCTGCGGGTTCGAGAACTATGTAGACATGACTGAGACACCTCTATGGTCAATAACCAATAGCGGGACCTGGATGCCCATATTGGTTCCTACATATTCTACGAAGATCATTATCGGTCAAGCCTCTATGTCAAGGATTCAGTTAATCCCATATGATGTTCCCTTTGTTCTTCGGTATGTTACTTGCCCGAGATTCGATCATCGGTATCTCCATACCTAGTTCAACCTCGTTACCGGCAAGTCTCTTTACTCGTTGCGTAATACAAGATCCCATGACTAACACTTAGTCACATTGCTTGCAAGGCTTATTGTGATGTTGTATTACCGACTGGGCCCTGAGATACCTCTCCATCACACGGAGTAACAAATCTCAGTCTTGATCCATGCCAACTCAACAGACACCCTCGGAGATACCTATAGAGCACCTTTATAGTCACCCAGTTACGTTGCGACGTTTGATACAAACAAGGCACTCCTTCGATGTCCGTGAGTTGCATGATCTCATGGTCATAGGAACATATACTTGACAAGCAGAAAACAATATCAATAAAATGACACGATCATATGCTATGTTTATAGTTTGGGTCTTGTCCATCACATCATTCTCCTAATGACGTGACATCGTTATCAAATGACATCACATGTCAATGGCTAGGAAACCTTGATCATCTTTGATCAACGAGCTAGTTCACTAGAGGCATACTAGGGACAGAGTGTTGTTTATTTACCCACACATGTAATGTGTTTCCAATTAATACAATTATAGCATGGGTAATAAACGATTATCATGAACAAGGAAATACAATAATAAAAACTTTATTTATCGCCTCTAGGGTATATTTCCACAGAAATGAGAATGAATTTTAACATCTCATTGTCTGTTTATTCGACCGCAACCATTGAGATGCTTGGTTTTTCAAATTCCCATAAATCCAGAACTCATCAAAAATTTATGAAACTTGGCATGGTGTCATGACAAGGACACACATATGTCGTGGTAAAAAATATGTCCAAATTGGACATGTTCTTGCACAACGCCCTTACAAATCGGAGTTCCTCATAATAAGCTTTGTGGTTTCGATAGGGAACATTATATATGCATGCCACATATGCGGGTGAAAATACATCTGATGCCTCTTCTCCCCTAGATTTTCTTTATATGAACAACATAGACATATGTATGTGTGAAGTGCCAAAATATGATTAAATAAGGGATCATCTGGCTTTTAAATACACTAATTGAGTTTTCAATGCATTCTTTAATGTGCATAATTCAAATTTGATCTACAATCACAAGGCCCGGGGCAGAAAAATGGGTTGAAAAATCATATATGCATCCTTGGATGGATGTGTTAGGTCACATGCAAGAAATGAGAATGAATTTTAAACATCTAAGCATGTTGGCTCGGCCACAAATATTGAAAAACTTGGTTTCCAAATTCTCGTAAATCCAAAACTCTGTCAGAAATTCATGAAACATGGGATGGTGTCATGTGAAGGTACACATATGACATGGTAAAAAAATACCAAGTTGGCCATGTTTTGTAAGAAGCCTCTTACAAACATGAGGTCCTCATACAACAATAAGATACGTCCAGTGTTCCAATAGGGAACACAGATATATATATGCATGCAACATCTATGGGTGAAAAATGACATCTGATGCCTTTTCTCTCCTTGATTTTTCCCTAGAAACAACATAAAGCACTACATATGTACTAAAAACATATTAAGTTATTAACAATTTGTATGGCTTTTTTATACATTAATTGAATTTTATGTGCATTTAATGTACATAATTCAAATATAAATTACAGTCACAAGGTCAATGTTGGGAAGAGCCTTATCATATAAAGCATAAATATGGTGTGTTATTTTAAGTGTCCACTTTGGGAGGAAGAGCAAGCATTATTAATAGCCAACAAAGGCATTTTGGAACTAAAATCTGTCACGTTACCATCGCAAATGGGCACATCATTTATAATTCGTGGACGTTCTATAGACCTTACGTGCGGGCCACATGTAGCTATCTATATTCACAAGGAGGTAGCGTGCGGAGAGATGTTTGAGTACACGGGTGGCGTGCGAGCAGTGTCCTATGCATGCTCATCGGGGTGGCATGTCCTTTTCCAGTTGTCAAAGACGTTTCAGACTAAATACCCGTATGCGAACTGAGGGCAATTATTCCTTCCCTACTAAGCCACGCGAAAATCTGGCGCGAAGGAATTTTTTCATTGCATCATCGCAAACGGTTGTGAATGATGACCCGTGTGTCCTTCCTAGTGCTACAACTTCTACTATTGCTAACTACTTAGGTTGCCATGCCATGTATGCAAAAAAAATCTGATGTGGGGAGGTAATTAAGGAGAGATATGAGTTTGGTGACCACATGAAGAAACAATGCCAGGCTTGTGAACATTGGCAAAACACTTAAATGAAAGTAACTCACCAATCCATGCAAGAGTTTAGTTGCTAAATCATTGTGGATTTGAGTTGCTAAGACAATTAATACACTAAGCACCCCATGTAAGCACCGATCGATGCGTTGGCAGCAGGAGTTAGCTAAGATTCGAATCTTTCATATTGGGTACACTTTCAATTGTCAAATAGGAAACACTAAGATTTGTCCAATTTTGTAGGAACAAAATCACTATTACGGTGCAATTTTGCAACTGAAATTCAGTAAACATAGAATTCATTCATAGATAGCTGAATCGAACAAACTTTTCCCCATTTGTTGCCAACCACGTACTAAAATAGCTAGTTCAACTATATATATGCTAGCTAAATTAAAGTACGTGGTATAGTTCAACCATATCTATAGTTAGTTGAACTGAACAAAATAGCCCATAAATACTACTCTGGAGGGGCTTCGCGCTACTGCCAGCAGCCTTCTCCTATGCCGAGCACATTCACAAAGAGTGTAGGATCGAGAGTGGGGTATCTAGAGGGGGGTGGATAGACTACTAGCAGGAAATTAAAATCTAACCTTTTCCCAAGTTAATTGCTTGGAAGGTTTTAACTATTTTAGCAAATCTAGTAAGTCTAACACCCCTACACATGCATGTCGACAAGTATGGGAGCGTTAAGTAAAGAAATTGCACATGTAAGAAAAGAGAAGGGATAGAAAGATCAAACACAATAGGTGAGGCAACAATTTTCCCCGTGGTTCCGATAGGTGGTGCTATCGTACGTCCACGTTCATGGAGTCTTCAACCCACGGAGGGTAATGGTCGCGATAGTCCACGTAGGGCTCCACCCATAAGGGTCCACGAAGTAGCAACCTTGACTATTCCATGCGGCTTCCATCCATGAAGGACTAGCCTCACTATGGGTAGATCTTCACGAAGTAGGCGATATCCTTGACCTTACAAACTTCTTGGTTCACTCCACAACACAAAGTAGGAGGCTCCCAAGCAACACCTAACCAATCTAGGAGGCACCACCTTCCAAAGGTAATAGGCTCTGTAATGACGATGAACTCCTTGCTCTTGTGCTTCAAGATGATAGACTCCTCAACACACAATCACTCTCTCACAGATTTGGCTTGGTAGAAGAGATGGGATTGGTGGAAAGAAACTTGGGGAGGCTAGAAATAAAGATCCATATGGTTGGAGTGGAAGATCTTGACCTCAACACAAGGGTAGGTGGTTCTTTCTCAGAAAACTAAGGAGGATAGGTATGGAATAGTTCTGAGTGCTTCTCTTTTGAGTAGGTAGTGGTGGAGGGGTATATATAGGCATCCCCCAAAATCCAACCGTTACACACAAAATGAACAACTCGGTGACACCGATGTGTAAATCTCGGTGGTACCGAAGTGACCAGAAGTGGCAACTTTTGAATCTCGAAGGGACCGATATACGATTCTCGGTTGCACCGACAAGGTGACCAACGGTCAGATTTACCAAACTCGGTGACGCTGATTCACCATTTTCGGACGGACCGAAAATGTGAACTTGCGTAACAGAACCTTGGCAACTCAACTCGGTAGCACCGAGAGTAGTGTCGAATGCATCGAAGTGTTAGGGTTTGGCTGAGTCTGTCTACGGTTTGGAATCGGTGGCATCGGGATAGAAATGTTGGTTGCATCGATTTTGCATATTTGAGTTTGTCGATGTTTTGGTGACTATCACTTGTGCATGTTTGAGCATATTGTTCACCAAGAAAACCCAACCCCCTTTTAATAGTATTGGTTTTCCTATGGACTCAAAGTGATTTCTCACAAATGTAAAATGTAGAGTCCTCTTGCTTGAAGCTTGGCGAACCTATTTCCTTGCATCTTGGGGTAATTCCACAATATCCTCAATCCTTTTTCCAACTCAACTCTCCATGGACTATTATCTGAAATACACTAGATTGAGGTGTTAGTCCAAGAGACAATGTATGTTGTCATGAATTATCAAAAATACCAAGGGAGCATGTTGTGCTTTCAATCTCCCCTTTTTTGGTAATTGATGACAACATACAATCAAAGCTTCAAATAAAGATATGCATGGATGCAATGAAGACTTTGTGAAACACATGACTTAGGTTTACTCCCCCTAAATGTGTGCAGTCCTTTAAAGGATAGTTGCTTTCGAATGCATGGACACACATATAGATGAAGGGATATAGGAAGTCATGTATATCTTGGCTATATACATCAATATATGTGAATGAAATGTATATCCTTGCTCAAGACATCACTCTTGCAAACAATATGTGCAGGAAGCAAGAGATCATATTAACCAAGAATATGATGCATATACATACCTTGAGTTCTTGATCATTCTAGTAGTAGAGACACACTTGAGTAAACAATGTTAGGAAACACAAGAGTATTCTACTAAACAAAAGAAATAGAACTCAACGAATACCAATATATGGAGAACATATAAAATATGATAATCCTTAAGATTGATATGTCTCCACCTTTAGCATTAATCTATTATATCTTTTCTCCCCTTAGATGTGAAAGTGGTAATACATCCTCTCCCCGTGAATCTCAGCATGTAGATATTGGGATTGGATAGGGTGAGAAAAGGTAATCCTTTGTGCACATTAGACTTTTCTCCAAAAATAGTTTTTTCCCCTGCATTGTGTTCTCCCCTTGTTTATATAAGTGTGAACTTTTGATATTTTCCTCTCCCCCTAAAACATATCTCTCCCTTGGCATAAGTGTGTAACTCTCCCTTTAGCATGAAGTTTTGATATTCTCCCCCTTTGGCATAGAATACCAAAAAGGTTAAACTTGGGAGTAGTGAGAGGGATCATTGACAAGGAAGGGATCCAAGAGAACATGGGCCATTGAAAGTAGGGTTCATTAAAAGACTAAGGGAATCACTGAATGTATCTTCTCCCCCTTTGGCAAATTCTAGTTTTCTTCTCCTTGGAGCTAGGGATCCTTGAATAAAGAATTTCTCCCCTGAAGTGTTGTTTGTTCTTCTATATATATATATAGAAGAACTTTTAGAGATTATACTATGGACTACATACAGATGTATATAGACATACTTTAGAGTATAGATTCACTTATTTTACTCCGTATGTAGTCTTATAGTGAAATCTCTAAAAGGTCTTATATTTAGGAACGGATGGAGTATATATATATATACTTGAAAGAAGGGGTCATCAAAGAAACAAGAATATCACAAGAACAGAAACAAATAAATAATATTAAAGAAACACATATTTCGAAAGCAAAGAAACTCGGTGACTCCGGGATAAATAAATCGATGGTACCGAGATTGTGTGGTGCAGCTTATCTACAAATTCGGTAGAACCGAGTTATTTATATCGGTGACTCCGAATGGGAGACCAAGTTTCTATTTTCACAGAGACAAACGAAATAGTTTCAAAAAGAAAAATGTGAAAGTTTTACAAAGGACATCAAATGGATAAGATTTGAGTGGTTACGATAGATCATGCAAATAGAGAGCAAACCATGCAAGATTCTTAACTAAATGATGGGCGGTGACTAGGTCGCCTATATTAGAGTATATTGACTTAGGAGCCAAGCAAGAATACTTGATCATAGTTCATACTCTACGTTAAGCTCAAAATGGGGTTACCATTTTTCGATTAAGCATTTTAATGTCTTCATATCACTTGAGTTACTTTAGCCCATGACTTGGAGCAAAGCCTTTTCAAGGATATGAGTACATACCTTTGAGTGATGTTGATGACGTTGCTCGTAGGTGAACTTGTTGAGGATGCTCGAGGTTGATGAAGATCATCTGGAATTTGCAGCAATCCTTCTTGTTCTAGTATACTAGTCACCTACAAAGGTTAGTCATGCAAGGAAGAACAAAGGATATATCCAATTGACATGATACTACTTAAGATTTTGCAACTAAGATCAAGTATATGCCAAGGATATGTTGTTTGTTGTCTTCTTCCTTCCATCATCAAGAGGGGTCGTGGATACTTGGTAATGACAAGATTGCTTATGATTGGAGTTGATGGAAATCTTGTGGAATGAAGTTCTTCCAAGTTCCTACAAAAGGTTAGACGCAATACAAGGGAACATAGAATTCCATGGCGTATGATAACGAGTTATGGGTACATGGAAATGACAAGAAAGCTCATGCCCTTGCTTGCTACCGAGTGAGTCTAGCTCAAGTTTGAAGCATCAATGATGTTCAAATCACTCCTCAAATGACAAAAAAAATTCTCATCAAGTGGCTTGGTGAAGATATCTGGCAATTGTTTGTTAGTACGAACATGCTTAAGATTGATATCTCCTTTGGAAGCATGATCACGAATGAAATGATGTCGAACTTGAATATGCTTGGTTCAAGAATGTTGCACATGATTATGTCCAATTTTAATAGCACTTTCATTTTCACAATGTTGGAACATTTTAAACAAAAATTCCATAATCCTTAAGCGGTTGTGTCATCCATAGTAATTGCGCACAAGAAGATCCAATAGCAATATACTCCGCTTTTGCAGTAGATAGAGATACCGAGTTTTGTTTCTTGGAGGACCAAGACACAAGAGATATACCTAAAAATTTGTAAGTACCCGAGGTGGATTTTCTATCAACCTTGTCACCGGCATAGTCTGAATCGGTATAGCCAACAAGATGAAAAGAGGATCCCTTGGGATAACAAATGCCAAAGTTTTGTGTTTGTATCAAGTACCTCACAATACATTTAATAGACAAAAGATGACACTCTTTAGGTGCAGCTTGATATCTAGCACATATGCAAACACTAAGCATAATATCGGACGAGATGCACATAGATATATAAATGAACCAATCATAGATCGATAAACCTTTTGATCAACCGGTTCATCCTCCCTGGTAAGGTCAACATGTCCACTAGTGGGCATACGAGTTTTCATACCTTTGCAATCCTGCATGTTGAATTTCTTGATCAAGTCCTTGGTATACTTAGTTTGGGAGATGAAAGTTCCTTCTCTTGATTACTTGATTTGCAATCCAAGAAAGAATTTCATCTCACACATCATAGACATCTCATACTTCTCGGACATCAACCTTCCAAATCTTTCACTAAATTGATGGTTAGTGGATCCAAAGATATTATCATCCACATATATTTGGCACACAAATAGTTCTCCATTAACTCTCTTAGTGAACAAGGTTGCATCAATTTTACCAATTTCAAAACCTTTTTCGATGAGAAACTTCGTTAAACATTTATACCAAGCACGAGGGGCTTGCTTAAGGCCATAAAGAGCTTTGCGAAGCTTGTAAACATGATTAGGTTTCTCAGGATTCACAAAACCAGGTGGTTGCTTAACATAAACTTCTTCTTCAATTTCACCATTTAAAAATGAACTTTTGATGTCCATTTGATAAAGCGTGATATCATGGTGATTAGCATAAGCAAGAATAATATGGATAGCTTCAAGTCTAGCGACGGGGGCATAAGTCTCACCGTAGTCCATACCTTCGACTTGCGTATATCCTTGGGCTATGAGATGAGCCTTGTTGCGCACAACTTGACCGTCTTCATCTTGTTTGTTTCGAAACACCCATTTGGTTGCGATGATGTTGTGCTCATCTTCGGGCTTCTCCATGAGTGTCCACACTTTGTTCCTCTTGAAGTTGTGTAGCTCTTCATGCATAGCGTTCACCCAATCCGCGTCTTCAAGACCTTTTTCTACCTTTAAAGGCTCAATGCTAGAGATGAAAGAATAATGCTCACAAAAGTTAGCTAGGAGGGTTTTAGAGCGAGTGATTCTCCCTGTTTGTATATAACCAAATATTTGGTTTAGGGGATGGTTCTTCGTCACTTGAGCTCGAACTCGGGTCAACTTCCGATTGTTGGATGGTGGAGCTTCTTCTTCTTCATCATCATCTCGTTCATCTTCGTTGTTGTTGAAGGTGTCGTTCCCTTGAGGTGGTGGTGAAGGTGGTTGTGGTGGATCTTCATGATGCACTTCCTCCTCTTCATCATCTCGTCGTGTACCGCTCGTGGATGCCTCCATGTTGTGTTGAGGTTTACCTTGACGCGAAGCGGGGGCTTCCACTTGAGTTGATGAAGTGCTTTCCTTCACCTCCATGGGACGAATATTGCCGATGGGTCGATCTAGAATGGCTTCCGAAGGATCCTTATCACCTACTTCATTTGGCAATTGTTCGACTTGCGAACCATTAGATTCATCAAAGTTCACATCTACCGTCTCTTAAACTTTTAGAGTGAAGTTGTTGTAGACACGGTAAGTGTGAGAGTTCGATCTGTAACCAAGTAGGAATCTTTCATGAGATTTAGGAGCAAATTTTGTACGACGATGCTTATCAAGAATGTAGCACTTTGAGCCAAATACCCGAAAGTATCCAACTTGGGGTTTGTTACCGGTGAGTAGCTCGTATGCCGTTTTACCGAGAAGCTTGTGCAAGTAAAGTCAGTTTGTGGCATGACATGCTGTTTCAATGGCTTCTGCCCAAAAGTGTCTTGGCTTCTTGTATTCGTCAAGCATCATTCTTGCCATCTCAATGAGCGTCTGGTTCTTCCTCTCAACAACTCCATTTTGTTGAGGTGTGTACGTAGCCGAGAACTCATGTGAGACGCCTTCTTTGTCAAGAAAGGTATCCACACGGGTGTTCTTGAACTCCGATCTGTTATCGCTCTGAACCTTATTGATCTTCACTTCAAACTGATTTGCGCTTCGCGAGCGAAGTTCTTGAAGATATTTTGAACCTGCGACTTATCATCAAGAAATAATACCCACGTAAATCTGGAAAAATCATCAACTATAACTAGACTATAGGAATTTCCACCGAGACTCTTGTAAGCATTGGGACAAAAAAGATCCATACGAAGTAGCTCGAGTGGTCTCCTAGTAGTCATGGTAATCTTAACGGGATAACTTCCACCTACTTGCTTTCCAGCTTGACAAGAACTACAAAGTCTATCTTTGTCAAAGATAACATCTTTAACACCAAGTGTAAGCCTTTGCTTAGCTTATCTAGATTGTGCATGCCTACATGTCCAAGTCTTCTATGCCAAAGCCAACCTTTAGAAGATTTTGCAATTAAACTAGTGCGAGGCTTGGATCTTTTAGTGAAATAAACAATGTATAGATCACCTCTATGGAAACCGGTGAAGACCTTTTTATGATTATCTTGACGAAATACTTGGCAATATACTTTCGTGAATAAAACATTGAAACCGAAGTTGGCAAGTCTAGATACGGAAAGAAGACTGTAGCCAAGAGATTCAACAAGCATAACATTTTTAATAGAGCTATCATGTGATATAGAAACCTTACCAAGGCCAAGTAAATTACCCTTAGAGTTGTCTCCAAAGGTCGCCTACCGTCGAGGACCTTGATTAGGCGTTATCTCTTAAACCATGTCTTTATCACCAGTCATATGATCCGTACATCCACTGTCAAGAATCCACTCTTTACCTCCGGACATGTAATCCTTAAAGTTTTCCATAAGACTCAGATTCTTCATGATCTTCTCGTGCTCGATGTCGAACAACTCATCTTCTTCATAGTATCCATGTTCCACATTGTCATCATCAAGTGGGAAATCCTCGTCATAAAGAACAATCGTTAGAATATTGATCATGACAATGTTCAAGATTATGAATTCGAATGGCTTCAAAGATAATGTTGCTGATAGTGGTGACATCTCCTTTAGCATGCATAAGATCACGAAGCTCAAATAGGCAGTTATCAAAGTTTGGATCACTAGGCTTCATTTTGTGAAAATCAACAGTTTTATGAAGAATTTCATCAAGATTTCCTAAGCAAAGATTTGGATATCGTTTCTCCAAATCAGTCCATAAGGTATAGGAGCATGCAAAGTTCTTCAATTGAGAAAGCACGAACCTTGGTAAACCTCTAACAATAAGATTGACAGTTCTTAGGTTACCAAGCATGTTAATTTCGTCTTCGCGTGTGGGATGCAATTCATCAATAGGGAGCACATAGGGATTTTCAATATATTTTGTCAAATGTAATCTATTAAATAGATAGATCATGGCATTTTTCCATTGACTACAATACTCTCCATCAAGAATGGTCACTCTACAACTCAAACTCTCTACTCTAGACACATCCATGTCCCTCCACGGTGATTAAACCGAAGAAATGGAGACCAAAGCTCTAATACCACTTGTAGGATCGAGAGTGGGTGTCTAGAGGGAGGGGTGAATAGACTACTAGCAGGAATTTAAAACCTAACCTTTTCCCAACTTAATTGGTTAGCAGATTTTAACTATTTAGAAAATCAAGTAAGTCTAATAGCCCTACATATGCATGTCTACAAGTATGGCAGCGGAAAGTAAAGACATTGCACATGTAAGAAAAGAGATGGGATAGAAAGATCAAATGCAATAGGAGACGCAAGGATTCTTCTCGTGGTTTCCATAGGTGGTGCTATCGTACGTCCACGTTCATGGAGTCTTCAACCCACGGAGGGTATCGGTAGTGAAAGTCCATGGAGGGCTCCACCCATAAGGGTTCACGAAGTAGCAACCTTGACTATTCCATGCGGCTTCCGTCCACGAAGGACTAGCCTCACTATGGGTAGATCTTCACGAAGTAGGCGATATCCTTGCCCTTATGAACTTCTTGGTTCACTCCACAACATGAAGTAGGAGGCTCCCAAATGACACCTAACCACCACCCTCCAAAAGGTAATAGGCTTGATAATGATGATGAACTCCTTGCTCTTGTGCTTCAAGATGATAGGCTCCTCAACACACAATCACTCTCTCACAGATTTGTCTTGGTAGAAGAGATGGGATTGGTGGAAAGCAACTTGGGGAGTCTAGAAATCAAGATCCATATGGTTGGAGTGGAACATCTTAACCTCAACACAAGGGTAGGTGGTTCTTTTTTAGAAAACCGAGTAGGATAGGTATGGAATAGTTCTGAGTGCTTCTCTTTCGGGTAGGTAGTGGTGGAGGGGTATATATAGGCATCCCCAAAAATCCAACCGTTACACACAAAATGACCAACTCGGTGACACCGATGTGTAAATCTTGGTGGTACCGAAGTGACCAAAAGTGGCAACTTTAGAATCTCGGAGGGATCGATATATGACTCTCGGTTGCACCCACAAGGTGACCAACAGTCAGATTTGCCAAACTCGATGATGCATATTCACCATTTTCGGACGAACCGAAAATGTGAACTTGCATAACAGAAACTTGGCAACTCAATTCGGTAGCACCGAGAGTAGTGTCCGCTGCACCAAAGTATTAGGGTTTGGCTAAGTCTGTCTAGGCTTTGGAATTGGTGGCACCGGGATAGAAATGTTGGTTGCACCGATTTTTCATATTTGGCTTTGGACAGACTTTAGTGGGAGAGTTTGTCGATGTTTTGGTGACTATCACTTGTGCACGTTTGAGCATATTGTTCACCACCAAAACCTTACCCCCTTTTAATAGTATTGGCTTTCCGATGAACTCAAAGTGATTTCTCACAAATGTAAAATGTAGAGTCCTCTTGCTTGAAGCTTGGCCAACCTATTTCCTTGCATCTTGGGGTAATTCCACAATCTCCTCAATCCTTTTGCCAACTCAACTCTCCATGGACTATTATCTGAAATACACTAGATAGAGGTGTTAGTCCAAGACATAATGTATGTTGTCATGAATTATCAAAACCACCAAGGGAGCATGTTGTGCTTCCAATCTCCCCATTTTTGGTAATTGATGACAACATACAATCAAAGCTTCAAATACAGATATGCATGGATGCAATCAAGACTTTGAGAAACACATGACTTAGATTTGCTCCCCCTAAATGTGTGCAGTCCTTTAAAGGATAGTGGCTTTGGAATGCATGGACACACATGAAGGGATATAGTAAGTCATGTGTGTCTTCGCTATATACATCAACATATGTGAATGAAATGTATATCCTTGCTCAAGACATCACTCTTTCAAACAGTATGTGCAAGAAGCAAGAGATCATATTGACCAAGGATATGATGCATATACATACCTTGAGTTCTTGATCATTCTAGTAGTAGAGACACACTTGAGAAAACAATGTTAGGAAACGCAAGAGTATTCTACTAAACAAAAACAGTAGAACTCAACGAATACCAAGATATGGAGAACATATAAAATATGATAATCCTTAAGATTGATATGTCTCCACCTTTAGCATTAATCTATTATATCTTTTCTCCCCTTAGATGTGAAAGTGGTAATGCATCCTCTCCCCCTGAATCTCAGCATGTAGACATTGGGATTGGATAGGTTGAGAAAAGGTAATCCTTTGTGCACATTAGACTTTTCTCCCAAAATAGTTTTCTCCCCCTGCATTGTTGTTCTCCCTTTGTTTATATAAGTGTGAACTTTTGATATTTTCCTCTCCCCCTAAAACATATCTCCCCCTTGGCGTAAGCGTGTAACTCTCCCTTTAGCATGAAGCTTTGATGTTCTCCCCGTTTGGCATAAAATACCAAAAAGGTTAAACTTGGGAGTAGTGGCAGGGGTCATTGACAAGGAAGGGATCCTTGAGAACAAGGGCCATTGAAAGTAGGGTTCATTAAAAGACTAAGGGAATCATTGAATGTATCTTCTCTCCCTTTGGCAAATTTTAGTTTTCTTCTCATTGTAGCTAGGGATCCTTGAATAAAGAATTTCTCCCCCGAAGTGTTGTTTGTTCTTCTCCGCCTATATATATATATTAAAGAAGGGGTCATCGAAAGAAACAAGAATATCACAAGAACAGAAACAAATAAATAATATTAAAGAAGCACATATTTCAAAAGCAAAGAAAATCGGTGACTCCGGGATAAATAAATCGATGGTACCGAGATTGTGTGGTGTAGCTTATCTGCAAATTTGGTAGAACTGAGTTATTTATATCGGTGACTCCGAATGGGAGACCAAGTTTCTGTTTTCACAGAGACAAACGAAATAGTTTCAAAAATAAAAATGCAATTTTTTTACAAAGGCCATCAATTGGACAAGATTTGAGTGGTGACAAGACCGGACGGAGGTGGGAGAAATGACAAGTACGTAGACGGTTAATAATAAACAACCGTCTGCATTTTATTACAAAGCAAACGGTCGTTTTGTATTCACCGCCACGAATGAATGTACGCATGAGGCGGTTGATGTGGCGTTGGCGTGTTGTGCTCGCGTCCGTGCGCGCCCGGCCACTCTGTTAACGTCCATGTGCGAACGATCAGGCACATTCAGGGAGCCATATGCTAGCGGTTGTGCCGCTCCCGGCGTCACAATGCAGTTAAGCGCTACAAAAACTGCCATGCGGTTGATGCCTATATTTACCTTCGTCTCTTCCACCTTCCGATCGCGCCACACGACCCAAGAAGCATACCCAGGACGGCAAATAATATAGAGGGGATGCACATCTTTTCATCGCTTCAACCTTCCCGTGCGGATCAAATGGTGGCTACTTCTACCTCTTGAGTGTTTGTTGGTTTTCTCTTGAAGAGGAAAGGGTGATGCAGCGAAGTAGATAAGTATTTCCCTCAGTTGTTGAGAACCAAGGTATCAATTCAATAGGAGGAACAAGCAAGTCACCAATGGTTGCACCTACACAAACAATCAAACTCTTGCACCCAACGCTATAAAGGGGTTGTCAATTCCATCACAATTATTTGGAAGGATTAGATCCGATAGATATAGATGTAAACGAGAACGGAAAGTAAAAGGTAAATAAATTGAAGCAATGTATTTTTGGTATTTTTGGTTTATAGATATGAAAGTATATAATGGAAAGTAGACCTGGGGGCCATAGGTTTCACTAGAGGCTTCTCTCTTTAAGGCAAATATCATGGTGGGTAAACAAATTATTGTCAAGCAATTGATAGAAGCAAATAATCATGTAGTTATCCAAGGCAATGATCATGCATATAGGCATCACGTCTGTGTCAAGTAGACCAAAATGATTCTGCATCTACTACTATTACTCCACACATCGACCGACTCCTGCCTGCATCTAGAGTATTAAGTTCATGAAGAACATAGTAACGCATTAAGAAAGATGACATTATGTAGAGGGATAAACTCAAGCAATATGATGCAAACCCCATCTTGTTACCCTTGATGTCAACAACACAATATGTGCCTCGCTACCCCTACTATGTCACTGGGTGAGGACACTACAAGATTGAACCCAAAACCAAGCACTTCTCCCATTGCAAGAATTACCATTCTAGTTGGCCAAACAAAACCAATAACTCGAAGAGACTTGCAAGGATATGAAATCATGCAAATAAGAATTCAGAGGAGATTCAAATAAGATTCATGGATAATCTGAACATAAACTCACAATTCATCGGATCTTGACAAACACACCACAAAACAAGATTACATCAGATAGATGTCCATGAAGATCATGAAGAACATGGTATTGAAGATCAAAGAGAGAGAAGAAGCCATCTAGATACTAGCTATGGATCCGTAGGTCCGTGGTGGACTACTCACACATCATTGGAGGGGCAATGGAGTAGATGTAGATGCCCTCCATGATCGAAACCACCTCCGACAGATTACCAGAAAAGGCTCCAAGATTGGATCTCTCAAGAACAGAGGTTTCCGACGGCGGAAAAGTATTTGCGTGGCTCGTTCTGATCTTGGGGGGAATATTTGGGTATTTATAGGCCAAGAATTAGGGTTAGGAGACCTGCCGGGAGGCGCAAGCCTGCTAGGCACGGCTAGGGGGGCCGCGCCTAGCAGGCTTGTGGCTCCCTGGTACCTCCCCTACCATGCACTCCAAGCTTGATGGATTTGTTTCTTTCCAAAAAATTCCTTCTGAAGGTTTTATTCCGTTTGGACTCCGTTTAATATTCCATATCTGCAAAACTCAAAAACAAGGAAAAAACATAAATTGGCACTAGGCTCTAGATTAATAGGTTAGTCCCAAAAATAATATAAAATAGCATAATAATGCATATAAAACATCAAAAACAGATAATATAATAGCATGCCATCATCAAAAATTATAGATACGTTGGAGATGTATCAGCATTCCCAAGCTTAATTCCTGCTCGTCTTCGTGTAGGTAAATGATAAAAAGAGAATTTTTGATGTGGATTGCTACCTAACATATTTATCCATGTAATATTCTTTATTGTGGCATGAATATTTAGATCCGCAAGACTCAAAACAAAAGCTTAATATTGATATAAAAACAGTAACGTTTCAAGCATACTAGCAAAGCAATTGTATCTCTTCAAAATATAATGGCAAAAAAAATTGTCCCTACAATATCATATTGTCTGGCTATGCTCCATCTTCCCCACACAAAGTATTTATATCATGCACAACCCAATCAAAAGTCAAGGAATTGTTTTCACACCTTTATTTTCTCAAACTTTTTCAACTCTCACACAATACATGAGCGTGAGCCATGGATATAGCACTATAGGTGGAATAGAATATGGTGGAGGTTGTCAAGGAAAGGGAGAAGATAGTCTCACATCAACCAGACGTATCAACGGGCTATGGAGATGCTCATTAATAGATATCAATATGAGCGAGTAGGGATTGCCATGCAATGGATGCACTAGAGCTATAAGTGTATGAAAGCTCAAAAAGAAACTAAGTGGACTTGCATGATGAAGAAAAATTCCACTAGCTATATGAAATTGACAAAATAGGAGACTCTCTATCATGAAGATCATGGTGGTACTTTGAAGCACAAGTGTGGAAAAAGGTAGTAGCAATGTCCCTTCTCTCTTTTCTCTTTTTTTTGTGGGCATCTAAGGCCTCTTTTATTCCTTTTTTATTTGGGCTTCGCTGGCCTCATATTTTATTTAAAGGTTTTTTCTTAAGACCAAAAATGGTTTTTCTTAGGGAAAAATTATTCATATGCTTTGAAAATATTTGAGGAAATTTAGGGAAACTCAGTGGACATATATTTTCCATATATAAGAGTTTCAACCCATGAGCACGATCAAATCATGGGAAAACCCCCTCAAAACCCTTTCTGTTCAAATTCCAGCAAGTCAACACTACCATAGGTGATGATCTTGCAAAGTTTCACCTAATTCCAAGTTGATTTGGTTCATCAAACCACCATAAAATCCTTCTTTTCCAGATTCAAATTTGAGCAAATTTACATTGTGAAGTGTCTCCCCTTGACCCGAAACTTTGTGGGCATGCTTTATTGGCCAAATAGTGATGCCACACTAAGTGGTGCATCAATGGTAAAAGCCTAGCATCGCTAGATCTACAGAAACATGATTTTGTTAGTTTCTAGGGTTTACCAAGGTTCCATTATCAACTTTGCCCACTTGAGCTCAAACTTGGTGAATCATCTCATTTCTACCTAGCCCTTGATCCTGTTGAATATATCAGTAAGATGGTAAATTCTTCTTGCCCAAAACCCTATCAAAGACCTTCTGGTCCATTCCTAAAACAACCATTTTCACCCCTTACTCTTTTACCCTTGCCCCCAAATTTTTACCACACCTCCTGGAAATGCCCAAGCACCCTCAGTAAGAATCCCAAGTCACCAAGCCACTGGTAGGCGGGTTAAAACCCCCCATTTACCCCCTGGACAACACAATTTCCTCCCTCTCTCCCCTTTTCTTTGACCCTAAGGCACGCCAGATGCCTCCCGAAGTTCCCTAGGCCTTCTTTAACTCCCCTAGATCCTCTAGGCACAGGTGGCCATAGAGATAATGCCAAGGGCATGCCTTGGCATGCAAGTTTCGCGCTCTGGAGTGTGCTACAGTGCGCACCCGCACTGTAGCCGCTGCCCAATGGGCGTTCCCGACAGCCTCGGGCCTCCCCACCTTGTCCCCCCCTGTCCCCTCGACGTCCGCAGTGCTCCAGGCGGTCGGCCCCCTCCTCCCTCTCTCTCTGGCGGGCCCTCCACACGTGCCCGGCGCCGCACAGCTCGGCCAACCAGAGGGCTCGCACGCGCGAGCGCCCCCGTCTCTGTCTTCTCTTCCCACTGGCCTAGACCACCCCCATGAGCACCCTGGACACGCTCGTTTTTTCTCCCGTGGCTTGTGGCGACAGCCACGTCCTCGACGACGCACCGTGTCCATGGTAGACCGGCGGCCGCCTATTTATGCGCCTCCTCGAGCCCCTGCCCCTCTCTCCTCGCTCTCTCCTCCCCTCTCCATCTCTCCCGTGCCCAGACCGCTCGCCCCCGTGGTCGGGAGCCCTCTCCCGAACCAAACCCTCGTCGCCGTCGGGCTCCTCCCCTCGCCGGCATTTCCCTCTCCCCTGGCGACCCCCTCGACCACCCATCGACGCGCGGGAGCCCCCTAAGCGCGCCGGTGCTCTCTGCTGGGACCGCCATGGCCGGAGACGCAGTCGGTGAGTCTTCCTCTGCTCTTTTCGCGGGGAGAGAGATGACAAGTGGGGCTCACCTGTCATCCCATCGCCCCTTCCTCTCTCGCTAGCAAACAGGGCCCGCGAGCAGGTTTGAAAACAAACCTATCGTGCGCGGCGCCACGCCCTGGGCCGGTTCTCTCCTTGGGCCGGCTCGGGTGGGGGTTTCTAGCCTGTGAGTAATCCAAAAATTCCACAGACCTATATATTCATCTAAATCCAAATATTCTTCCACCTTAAATCTTGAAATAATCCATAAAATTTATTAGTGCCATTGATAAAAATGTTTGAAAAACATTTTATGTAATGTTTTAATTTAACACCCCTATTTAGCACTATAAGCTCTTGTTTTAAATAGTTTTAAAAATCTTTTTGAGTTCAAAAACCTAGACTGATATTTTTAAAATATCTTGTGGTATTTATCAGAGTAGGGTAGCATTTTTTATAGCAGCTTGTGTGCTTTGTTTTTGCGTGATGCTTATTTTTATCGCTTTTATTTGCGGCAATAGATTGTGCGATTGACGAAGAAGTTGGACTCGAAGACTTCAAAGACCCCGGAGACTTTGGTGAGCCAGGTAAGCAGCCCTTTGACCATGTTAAGAAACTTTTCATGCATGACATATAGCACTTGTTGTTTCGATGTTTGATCATGATGTGGTATCCCCCCTTTGGTGGGTTGCCTCCGATACACTTACAAGTGACACTTGCATCATGCATGACGCTACCACCTTATGAGGTCTATGCGGGTGGGTCTAGTTAGGATGTTATTAGATGCTACGCAAGTGGGATTGGATTTATGCATAGTGTTGGAACGGAAGAAATGATTTGAAAGACTTTTCAAAAACCCCGTCGGGTGCCATTAATGCCCGAGGGAGATGATGATGAGTTGGGTAACCACTTGAGAAAGAAGTGCTATGCCGGAGCAAGTGATTGTGTGTTTTCAAAAATGCAGAGTTTTAAGGTCTGCTCACCATCCCAACCTTACATGCGCAACCACGATACCCCTTATGGTACAGGGCGTTGTTGATTACCTTGGTGGGTACTAGCAAGGAGGCCGCATTACTAGTGGCAAGAGTGGCATGGTCACTCTCGATACGGGGTCGTACCGGTATGTACAATCATGCGCTGTCTTCACAGGCACCGGGCACACCGTTGGTCCCCTCATGGATGGTACGATTAGAGCGAGGCTCGTGTGATGTACATCCTGAGGGCTAGGTACCAATCGAGTGGACTCTTTTTCTATTATCGCTAGGGGAAAGGCATTGTTCGGGTGCTTACCTCAGGTATGTTATATACCGCAAGTCGTGGATGACACGGAAGTTCCCCGAGTCTTGTGGGTAAAGTGTGCAACCTCTGCAGAGTGTAAAACTATTCGAATAGCCGCGTCCACGGTCATGGACAGTTGGAGGTCCTTCTTAAACTAAGAACGGATGTTTTCGCGAAACTTGGTGTGAGTATGGATATGATGGTGATAAGAGGTCACATGAGCTAAGTCCGATGACTTAGCATGGGAATTGAACTATGTTCGATGACTTAGCATGATGAATGAACATGACGTGTTCAACCCCTACTTATGATGATATTTGTAACTAGTTCATATTGATATCTGCCTATTGTTGATGCATGCTTACTAGTTACTTGATCATGACATTGCAATTAAAACTAGCTTTCCGCAAATTACCTGCTTCGTGCTATATCATGCATCATCATTACCTTGTTCCACAACTTGGGTTGCTTGTGAGTACATTCAAAGTACTCATTGGCTTGCCACTGGTTATTTAATTGGCCAGGCATGGGAGAACAGGAGTATGTTGAAGAGTTCGTTGGTGATGAACATGTGATCTAGGACGCTTCCGAGTCAGAATGCGTGTACGTTAAGGCTGATGGCATGGGTTCACACTTTTAACCAAGATTTCCATTGCTTGTTCTATTTAAGTGTTTGGCCCTTGTGGCCCTATCTATGTAAGACAAGACCTTCATGGTCTTTATTTGTGTCAGCCGCTAAACGTGGATGTAAGACTCTTGTTATTCAGCTTCTGTGTGTTTAGTGAGCATTGATCTCTAGTATCACTATACACGTGCATTCGGTGATCACGACTTATGAGTCGGGGTCCCCACAAAGCAGTACTCTATACGGAGAAATGAATAGAAAGATGGTCACGTTACTTCCTATGGGAATTAAGGAAGTTCAATCGATAAGGAAAGTTACCGTCGAGCGTGCTGAACATCTTCTTCGCGAAATCTCCCAAATGCTTCTCCAGACAATTACACCTCCTGGTCAGCTGTTCGGTCTTCTTGGTCCAGTCAGCCAGTTCCTGCTTTAGTTTGGCGTTTTCTTCTTCTAGCTTCTTGGAAGCGGCGAGCTTATTTTCAGCAGCTTCGGTTTTCTCCCTCATCACCTTTTGGGCGTCTGCGAGCGCCTTGTCCTTGTCCTCCAGCGCCTTCTTCATGGTATCTAAAGAAATAGCTTTGTTGAGTCGCGCTTGGAGTCGATGATTCTCATCACGCATTGTTGAGAGCACTCGGTTCAAAGGATGCAAGAGGAAAGTAAGAGTGCATTTGGTCGACAAGAATTAGCTCCTAGGGTCCTCAACTCAGTCTGTGCATGGTCCAAGTTGTTCTTGGAGTCTTCCAGATCCAATTGCTGCTGGTCTTCTCCTTCTCCAGGTCTTTGTACCGCGATCCAAGTTTGCAAGCTCTCTAAAATCAACAAAGAAGTAGTTCAGTCGACATTAAATTTTCTCCACTCCCAACTGGAAAGTATCAAGAAATATTGACTGGATGGCGGCCATCCGCCCCACCCCACACCCCTGAAAAAGTTTCATATCATGGTTGACGGAAATGATGTCCATGAAACCTGCGTCATATGATGGTTGATGGAAATGATATCCATGAAACCTGCAGAATAGCTCCGGACCTCTTAGTCCCTAGGATAAGCATATAGGGGTGGAAATATTAAGGCAAAATAAGTACTCGACAACCCGAGTGACAAGCGTACTCCGCGTATGAAAAAGGACCCTGATTCCATGTTCTTAATACTACTGCTCATCGCCCGCGATCAACAGTAGTATTGGGGAGTACACCCAGTGGGTGCACTCAGTGTGCCCCCACTAGATATGAAACCGCTCGACCAGGTCCGACCTGTCCGAGCAAAATATTGTTCCTAACATACCCCCGCCGATGCAAGCACTCGACGTCGGTCTCGGGGACTACACCCAGTGGGTGCACTGAGCGTGCCCCCACTAGACCTGATATCACTCGACCTGTGGAACGATTGTCAAAAATATTCTAAGACCCCTGCCGATGTCAACACCATTTGACAGTGGTCTCAGGGACTACACCCAGTGGGTGCACTCAGCGTGTCCCCCACTAGACCTACTACAACTCGACTAAGGCCGGATCTACTCGAGAGGAAAACAAACAAGTTTGCTTCAAAAGAAAAACACCCACTGGGTGCGGAATCAAGAACGACTGGAATTCAATCGGAAATCAAGAACGATTGGAATTCAATCGGAAAAGAACTTACAATCGCACTTACTCAAACATTGGAGCGAAGCTCTGAGCTGGCATCATAAGCCAACTTGCTGGCTTCGTACGCTGTGCATCATCATCTGCTCGGCTTGGATCATGGCCTCTTTGCCAGCTCTAGTCTGGTCCTCTGGGACGCAATGCAAAGTAAAGGAGACGTTGAGGGAGTTGATGTTGTGGTTGGTGCATCCAAAGTTGCTGGAGGTTGTCCGATTGGCACAGAAGCCATAATGGTCGAAGCAGCTCGTGGGGCACTCGGGATGAATCGCCAAGCCCTGGGGACGTTACGGCAGTCGACTTACGAAGCGTCTGCCCTGAGGGAGTTCTCCGAGCGCGTACCCTTGATGGCTTGTCGTTGTCCTCCAGCTGGATGATTTCTGCAATTTCCAGTCAACATTATGGTTTATTCAGTTAGTGAATTATTTCGAAGAAACGGAATAGAGTGAGAATTTATTATACCACGCTCAGAGGTGGTTGCGTCAGCAGTATCCATGTCCATGGGCTCTCCTTCATCTCGTTTGGGCGATGTCACTGAGGTAGCAGCTCTGGTGGACAGATCCCACTCCGTCAGCAAAGGTTTAAAGTGCCACAACAACAAAGGAAAGAGAAAGCGAACACTCACGTTGAAACAACAGGTACAACTGGTGTCCTCACGGCATGAGTACACTTGGGCTGTTTAGCGGCCCGCTCACTCGACTCAACTGTCGAGGCTCGATCACGCTTCGGGTTGTAGCTACTCGACGCCAAGTTCTCACTTGGGGTAGCCACAGGGTCCTGACGCTGCTTGGAACGATGCTCGGTGCACGGAGGAGACTCGACTTCTTCTTCGTTCTTGCCCGAGTTCTCGTAATCGTCCTCTCTATCGTCGGCATAGTCAAAATCTACGCTGTCGCCCTCACTCTCCCCTCCATCTTCGTGCTGATTCCCATTCTGCACGGGCGAGTACATGTCCGTCATCTCCTGCAAGATTCAAATAGTAAAGTCAGTCGACCGATACTACCACTCACTCGATGAAACATCAAAGCATTCGACAAAGGTGTAACTTACCATATTTGGTGGTGGGTTCTTGACAGAGAAAGGCTTGATCTGCTTGGCTCCCAGTGGATTATCGTAGGCTCCAATGATGCTCGGAAGCCATTGTGCAACAGTTTGCTCCGAGACCTGCTCTGGGTGCGTCTGACTGGTGTCCTCAGGGCATGAGTAGTGCCACATGGTGTGGTCCCTCACTTGAAGAGGTTGGATGCGTCGATTGCGAAATGTCTCCAGCCGATCCATGCGTGTCACTCCGCCACGAACCAGGGCCACTACAACATTAACTAAGATTCCCACTTGGACTTTCTCCCCTTCTAGCACTAAGAGAGATTTGGGGGTGGTGGGACGATCTGAAGTGAAGTGGGAAAGACCAGTCGACATATTCAGAGATGCAACATCCTTACAGTAGAACCAAGTAGACTGCCAACCCCTAACTTATCCAGGAAAAGTCATTGAAGGGAAGGAGCTTCTAGCTCTCTTTTGTATCCCAAAGCCACGACACAGCTGGATGACATGGGTCTTATCGTCCTCTAGATTGGCCTTTTTTACCGACTGAGATCGGATGGTAAAGATGTTTTTGAATAAACCCCAATGGGGCTGGCAACCCAGGAAACACTCACACAAGGTGATGAAAGCAGCAAGATATGAAATGGCATTCGGCGGAAAGTAGTGAACTTGGGCTCCGAAGAAGTTCAGAAACCCTCTAATGAAAGCACGGGGAGGCATGGAAAAACCCTGCTCGATGTGGGTGATAAGGAGGACCCACTCTCCTTCGTGTGGCTCCAGCTCGGTCTACCCTCCGACAGCCTCCATGCACCGTCGGCCACGAGCCCGTCGGCCACGAGGTTCTCGACATCCCTCGCAGTGACCGTTGCCGGGAGGAAGTCTCCCTGGATCCGCCTCGCCGGCACCGTGAATCGGGCGCGGGACGGTTTCTTGGCCTTGGCGGCTCCCTTCTTGGCGCGCTCAAGCTTCTCGGCCTTGCACTTCTACATCACAGCGGCGGTCGTCGAGATGGAGCTGGGCGGCGCGCGCAGAGCAGAGGCGGCGGAGGAAAGGAGAGGATTTGGGGGAGAAGTGTCGTGCCAGCCACCGCGGTCTATTTTATATATGCGCCGAGTGGGTCACTGACCTGCGGGCCCACGGGATCTCTGTGTATCTCGACCGCAGACGTCACGCAGTACGTGGCGTATTAGGCAGTGTGGAAATCGAGGCGTCATGCTCCCACTTGCCCCAGTCGTGGTGTCATTTTCGTGAGGCGCGCGCTTCCCAAATTTTCGAATCCCGTGAAATCTGGCTCTGATAGAGTGACCCGTCGCATCCAAAGATCCCCTTGAGTCACTCGGATTTAAATCTTCACTCAAATTCACTCGGACAATTATCAAGGATGAATCGATCGGGGCAAATGATGAAGATTCAAGTCCACACAGATCTCCTAGAAGCCCCGAAGTGCATTCAGAATTTCGATCCTTATCGGAACTTGCATCGACCTCTTTTTCACTTGAACCCTGATCCATTCGGGGGCTAATGACGAGGATATGTACCTAGGGTAGGGTCCTAGGCCTGACCTACATACCCTACCTAAGGACACTATAGGAGGACTTAATGGTGGCAAGAGAGTTTCCGACTGAAGTCATCATGACGAATAGTCACTCGACAATTAAGTCACTCGGAGGTTTCTTCCTCCACTCGACAGTCTCCTGTCACTTGGAAGATCCCACAACCACTTGAGGCCAGAAGACCAGAAGGCACCCAGGGAGGCCAACAGGTAGGCATTCGGCCAGTTGCCATTAGTAGCATTTATTGTATACGTTACCAGTAACGTATGTCTTTATTCCCACGATCGAACCTTGGTTGCCGGACATTCATGAGGGGTAGCGTACTCTATATAAGCCACCCCTCCCCTCTGGCACAAGGGTTTGGACCCTCTGTAACACATACATTCCACATGACAAGAGCTCCCGAGCATTGAGATGTAGGGCTGTTACCTCCACGAGAGGGGCCTGAACTCATACATCCATGTGTACACCCTCGTCGTAGCTAGGACTCTGCCCTCTCCTCACATACCCCTATCTTGTACTATCAAACTCGTTCCCACGACAGTATTTCTCTTGAGAGATGAAGATGTCATTGTGTTATTGACGAATTTGAAGACATAAGAAGAATTTCAACACCCCCATCATAGACATTTGATATTCTTCACTCATCATATAGGCAAATTCATCACTTGAATGTTTTTCAGTAGAGCCAAAGATAATATCATCTACGCATATTTGGCACATGAATAATTCATTGTCATAGGATTTAGTGAAAAGAGTTAGGTCGAGTGAACTGGGTTTGAAGCCATTTTTCATGAGGATTTCCTTCAGTGTGTCGTACCATGACCAAGGGGCCTGCTTGAGGCCTTAGAGGGCCTTGTTGAGTCTGAAGACATTGTCAGGATGCTTAGGGTCTTCAAAACCTGAGGGTTGAGCAACATATACTTGTTCCTCAAGCTTACCATTGAGGAATGCACTTTTCACATCCATTTGATATAAGATGATATCATGATGGTTAGCATAAGCAAGCAATATGCGAATAGCTTCAAGTGTAGAAAACAGTGCAAAAGTTTCATCAAAGTCAATTCCCTCAACCTGTGTGTGGCCCTGAGATACAAGATGAGCCTTATTCCTCACCACTAGGCCATTTTCGTCTTGCTTGTCGTAGTAGATCCACTTTGTACCTATGAAGTTATGCTTGCGAGGATCTGGTCGCTTTACAAGTTCCCACACGTTGTTGAGTGTGAATTGATGCAATTCTACTTGCATAGCTTGAATCCACTCAGGCTCCTTGAATGCTTCATCAATTTTGGTGAGCTCTATCATAGAGACAAAAGCAAAATGCCCACAAAAGTTAGACAAATGTGAAGCTTTTGAGTGAGTGAGGGGACCTAGCTAGTGCATTGATGTTGTCGAGGATTTTATCCATATGAACTCCATTTGTAGCTCTTGGATGAGAAGGTTGACGAGGCTGAGGATTTTCTTTAGCACCATTTTCTTCAGGTGTATCAGCATGAATGTCTTTATTTCTTGGAATGACTTCCTCAGTAGGTTGAGGTTATTCAGTGGGTACGGTATCTTCAGTTTGCTTCAACTTAATGGGTTCCTCAAGAGAAATTTCATCAAGCACAGGAGGCAGGTGCTCTCTTTGCGAGTTGTTAGTTTCATCGAACCGCACATCTATAGTCTCAACAACCCTATGGTGGTAGGTGTTGAAGACTCTGTAGGTATGCGAATCCTTTTCGTAACCAAGCATAAAACCTTTATGTGCTTTCAGTGCAAATTTAGAACTGTGGTGAGGATCTCTAATCCAGCATTTTGCACCGAAGACTTTGAAATAACTCACATTGGGTTTCCTGTTAGTCATTAGTTCATATGACGTCTTCTTGAAGAATTTGTGAATATATACCCTGTTGATGATGTGGCAAGCTGTATCAATTGCCTCAGGCCAGAAGCGACGAGGAGTCTTGTAGCAGACTAAGGCATACCCTAGTGGTGGGAAGGGGCTGATGCCTTCCCACCCACCTAGGTTCAAGGCAGGGTACTTGCAATTTGGGTTTGTTGTGTTGGGAACATTGCATGGGAAACAAAAAAATTCCTACGCACACGCAAGATCTATCCATGGTGATGAGCATCTACGAGAGGGAGAGTGGATCTACGTATCCTTGTAGATCGCTAAGCGGGAAGCGTTAAGAAACGCGGTTGATGTAGTCGAATGTCTTCACGATCCAAATCGCCGAGTGTCCCGCGATCCAATCACGATCCGTCCCGATGTAGCACCGAATGACACCTCCGCGTTCAGCACACGTACGGCTTGATGACGATCTCCGATTTCTTGATCCAGCAAGAGGGAGCGGAGAGGTAGACGAGTTCTCCAGTAGCTCGACGGAGTTGCGGCGATGGTGGTGGAGCTATTCCAGCAGGGCTTCGCCTAAGCACCACTGAAACCAATCTAGAGAAGACACTACGAACTAGAGGAGAGGGCAGCACGTGGCAGAAAATCTAGTGCAAAACCCCTAAAACCTATAGTATATATAGGAGGAGGGGAGGAGGAGGCTTGGCCCTCAAGGTCCAGCCTCTAGGCTTTGGCCGAAGTGGCAGGGAGGAGTCGTCCTCCTCCACTCCTAGTAGGATTAGGACTCCTTCCTTATTTTCCCACTTTTGCATTTTTCCACCTTTTCTCTTTGGGCTTTTTCTTCCCAGCCGCATGGGCTTCCTGTGGGCCTTCCACCAGCCCACTAAGGGCTGGTAAACTTTCTCCCCCAGCCCATGTAGCCTCTTGGGTCGAAATACCCCTCCCGATGGTCCCCCGGAACACTACCGGCACTCCCGATACATTACCGATGAGCCTGAAATGTTTCCGGTGACCAAAACAGGACTTCCTATATATCAATCTTTACCTCCGGACCAATCCGGAGCTCCTCATGAAGTCCGGGATATCATCCGGGACTCCAAACAACCTTCGGTCACCACCATACATAACTCTATACTACCGAAACGTCACCGAACTTTAAGTGTGCAGACCCTGCAGGTTCGAGAACTATGTAGACATGACCGAGACACCTCTACGGTCAATAACCAATAGCAGGACCAGGATGCCCATATTGGTTCCTACATATTCTACGAAGATCTTTATCAGTCGAACCTCTATGTCAAGGATTTAGTTAATCCCGTATGATGTTCCCTTTGTTCTTCGGTATGTTACTTGCCCGAGATTCCATTGTCGGTATCTGTATACCTAGTTCAACCTCATTACCGGCAAGTCTCTTTACTCGTTCTGTAATACAATATCATGTGGCTAACACTTAGTCACATTTCTTGCAAGGCTTATTGTGATGTTGTATTACTGAGTGGGCCCTGAGATACCTCTCCATCACACGGAGTAACAAATCCCAGTCTTGATCCATGCCAACCCAACGGACACCCTCGGAGATATCTGTAACGCTCCTTTATAGTCACCCAGTTACGTTGCGACATTTGATACACACAAGGCACTCCTCCGGTGTCCGTGACTTGCATGATCTCATGGTCATAGGAACATATACTTGACATGTAGAAAACTGTAGCAATAAACTGACACGATAATATGCGACGTTTATAGTTTGGGTTTTGTCCATCACATTATTCTCCTAATGATGTGATCCCGTTATCAAATGATATCTCATGTCAATGCTAGGAAACCTTGACCATCTTTGATCAACGAGCTAGTTAACTATAGGCATACTAGGGACAAAGTGTTGTCTATTCATCCACACATGCAATGTGTTTACAATGAATACAATTATAGCATGGATAATAAACAATTATCATGAACAAGGAAATATAATAATAAACACTTTATCTATTGCCTCTAGGGCATATTTCCAACAGTCTCCCACTTGCACTAGAGTCAATAATCTAGTTCACATCACTATGTGATTTACATTGTAATGAATCGAACACCCATGCAGTTCTGGTGTTGATCATGTTTAGCCCTTGGAAAAGGTATAGTCAATGGGTCTCCAGCATTCAGATCCGTGTGCACTTTGCAAATATTTATGTCCTTCTCCTCGATGTAATCGCAGATGGAATTGAAGCGTCGCTTTATGTGTCTGGTTCTCTTGTGAAACCTTAGTTCCTTGGCCAGAGCAATGGCACCAATGTTGTCATAGAACAGAGCCATTGGATTCAGTGCACTGGGCACTACTCCAAGATCTGTCATGAACTGCTTCATCCAGACACCTTCCTTCTCCGCCTCCGAGTCTACGATGTACTCCGCTTCGCATGTAGAATCGACTACCACGCTTTGCTTGGAACTGCACCAGCTTATCGCTCCCCCGTCGTGTCCGGTTTGCGACTTAGAGTCATCCGGATCAGTGTCAACGCTTGCATCAACGTAACCTTTTACGACGAACTCTTCATCACCTCCATAGATGAGAAACATTTCCTTAGTCCTTTTTAGGTACTTAAGGATAAGCTTGACCGTCGTCCAGTGCTCCATTCCAGGATCACTTTGAAATCTTCCGGCCATACTTATGGCAAGGCTGACATCGGGTCTTGTGCACAGCATTGCATACATGATAGATACTACGGCTGAAGCATAGGGAATGGTACTCATTTTCTCTCTATATTCTGCAGTCACTAGGCATTGAGTCTTACTCAACTTCATAACTTGTAACGCAGGCAAGAACCCCTTCTTGGACTGATCCATTTTGAACATCTTCAAAATGTTATCAAGGTATGTGCTCTGTGAAACTGCTATTAAGCGTCTCGATCTATCTCTGTAGATCTTAATGCGTAATATGAAAGCAGCTTCTCCTAGGTCCTTCATTGAAAGACTCTTATTCAAATATTCCTTCACCCTTTCTAGCATTTGTATATTGTTTCCAATCAGTAATATGCCATCCACATATAATTTTAGAAATGCTATAGAGCTCCCACTCACTTTCTTGTAAATACAAGCTTCTCCATAAACTTGTATAAACCCAAACGCTTTGATCACCTCATCAAAGAGCTGATTCCAACTCCGAGACACTTGCACCAGTCCATAAATGGATCGCTGGAGTTTGCAAACTTTGTTAGCATTCTCTGGATCGACAAAACCTTCTAGTTGCATCATATACAGCTCTTCCTCAAGGAAACCGTTGAGGAATGCTGTTTTGACATCCATCTGCCAAATTTCATAGTCGAAATAAGCAGCTATATATTGCTAACATGATTATGACGGACTTAAGCATCGCTACGGGTGAGAAGGTCTCATCATAGTCAACTCCTTGAACTTATGAAAAACCCTTTGCCACAAGTCTAGCTTTACAAACGGTGACATTACCGTCCGCGTCCGTCTTCTTCTGACAGATCCATTTGTTCTGAATTGCCTTTCGCCCTTCAGGTAATACTTCCAAAGTCCATACTTTGTTTTCATACATGGATCCCATCTCGGATTTCATGGCCTCAAACCATTTCTGGGAGTCCGGGCCCATCACCGCTCCTCCATAGCTCGTAGGTTCATTGTTGTCGAACAACATGACCTCCAAGACAGGGTTATCGTACCACTCAGGAGAAATACGTGCCCTTGTTGACCTACGAGGTTCAATAGCAACTTGATCTGAAGCTTCATGATCATCATCATTAACTTCCTCTTCAACTGTTGTAGGCTCCACAGAAACATCTTTCTGCGCTGCGCTACTTTCTGGTTGAAGTAAAGGTCCAATAACCTCATCAAGTTCTATTTTCCTCCCACTCGATTCTTTCGAGATAAATTCTTTCTCCAGAAATGTTCCGTTCTTAGAGACAAACACTTTGCCTTCGGATCTGAGATAGAAGGTAACTGTCTCTTTCGGGTATCCTATGAAGACACATTTCTCTGCTTTGGGTTCGAGCTTCCTAGGCTGAAGCTTTTTGACATAAGCCTCACATCCCCAAACTTTAAGAAATGATAACTTTGGCCTCTTTCCAAACCATAGTTCATATGGCATCGTCTCAACGGATTTTGATGGTGCCCTATTTAAAGTGAATGCAGTTGTCTCTAATGCATAACCCCAAAACGATAGTGGCAAATCGGCAAGAGACATTATAGAACGCACCATATCTAATAAGGTTTGATTACGATGTTCGGACACACCATTACGCTGTGGTGTTCCAGGCGGTGTCAACTGTGAAACAATTCCACACTGTCTTAAGTGACTGCCAAACTCGTAACTCACATATTCACCTCCTCGATCAGATCGCAGGAATTTAATCTACTTGTTACGATGATTCTCAACTTCACTCTGAAATTGCTTGAACTTCTCAAACGTTTCAGACTTATGTTTCATTAAGTAAATATACCCATATCTACTTAAGTCATCAGTGAAGGTGAGAAAATAACGATATGCACCACGTGCGGTAATATTCATTGGACCGCACACATCAGTATGTATGATTTCCAACAAGTCACTTGCCCGTTCTATTGTTCCAGAGAACGGCTTTTTAGTCATCTTGCCCATGAGGCATGGTTCACATGTGTCTAGTGATTCAAAATCAAGTGACTCCAAAAGTCCATCAGCATGGAAATTCCTCATGCGTTTTACACCAATATGACCCAAACGGCAGTGCCACAAGAAAGTGGTACTATCATTATCAACTCTACATCTTTTGGCATCAATGTTATGAACATGTGTTTCATCACTATCAAGATTCAATATGAATAAACCCCTCACATTGGGTGCATGACCATAAAAGATATCACTCATATAAATAGAACAACCATTATTCTCTGATTTAAATGAGTAACCGTCTCGCAATAAACAAGATCCAGATATAATGTTCATGCTTAACGCAGACACTAAATAACAATTATTCAGGTTCATCACTAATCCCGATGGTAATCGAAGAGAGAGTGTGCCGACGGCGATCACATCAACCTTGGAACCATTTCCCACGCGCATCGTCAGTTCTTCCTTCGCCAGCCTTCGTCTATTCCGTAGGTCCTGCTGTGAGTTGCAAATGTGAGCAACCGAACCGGTATCAAATACCCAGGCACTACAACGAGAGCTAGTAAGGTACACATCAATAACATGTATATCATATATACCTTGTTTGTTTTTGGCCGCCTTCTTGTCAGCCAGGTACTTGGGGCAGTTCCGCTTCCAGTAACCAGTTCCCTTGCAATGAAAGCACTCAGTTTCTGACTTGGGTCCATCCTTGGGTTTCTTTGTAGGAGGAGCAATTGCTTTGCCATCCTTTTTGGATTTACACTGCTTGCCCTTGCCCTAGAAACTAGTGGTTTTATTGACCATCAACACTTGATGTTCTTTCTGGATTTCAGACTCAGCGACTTTCAGCATCACAAACAGCTCGGCAATTGACTTGTTCATCCCGTGCATGTTATAGTTCATCACAAAGCTCTAGTAGCTAGGTGGCAGTGATTGAAGAACTCTGTCAGTGATCACCCCTGTTGGAAGGGTAATTCCCAACTCTGTCAGACGAGTCGAATACCCAGACATTCTGAGTATATGTTCACTGATAGACCCATTCTCCTTCATTTTGCAAGCATAGAACTTATCAGAGGTTTCATACCTCTCGATCTGGGCATTCTTCTGAAAGATAAACTTCAACTCCTGGAACATCTCATATGCTCCATGACGTTCAAAACATCTTTGAAGTCCCGGTTCTAAGCCATACAACATTGCACACTGAACTATTGAGTAATCCCCAGCACGTGCCTCCCAAGCGTTCTTAACGTCTTCGGATGACATGTCTTCGGGTTGGTCACCAAGCGGTGCATCAAGGACATATGATTTCTGGGAAGCCGTGAGGATAATCCTCCGATTATGGTCCCAGTCAACAAAGTTACTTCCATCATCTTTCAACTTAGATTTCTCTAGGAACGCATTTAAATTTAGGGGTGCTACTACGCGAGCCATTGATCTACAACATAAATATGCAAAGATTACTTAGACTATTGTTCAAGATAATGAGTTTAGTAAATCAAATTACTAAAGCTCCCACTCAAATTGACATCCCTCGGGTCATTTGAGTGTCACATGATCCAAATTCACCAACTCAAGTCCAATCATCACGTGAGTTCAGGTGGCTTTAATGATGAACATCATCATGCTGATCATATCTACTATATGACTCATGTTCGACCTTTCGGTCGCTTGTGTTCCGAGGCCATGTCTGTACATGCTAGGCTCGTCAAGTTTAACCCGAGTGTTCTGCATGTGCAACACTGGCTTGCACCCATTGTATGTGAACGTAGAGTTTATCACACCCGATCATCACGTGGTGTCTCGACACAACGAACTTTTCCAACGGTGCACACTCGCGAAGAACACAATTCATCTTGAAATTTTAAGTGAGGGATCACCTTATAATGCTACCGTCGTCCTAATCAAAACAAGGTGCATAAAAGGATTAACATCACATGCAAATCATAAGTGACATGATATGGCCATCAACTTTTTCTTTTGATCTCCATCTTGAAAGCACCGGCATGATCTCCATCGTCACCGGCATGACACCATGATCTCCATCATCTTGATCTCCATCAACGTGTCGCCATCGGGGTTATCGCGCCCACCATGCTTGTACTACTATTGCTACCATTTAGTGATAAAGTAAAGCATTACATAGGGCTTAAAGATTGACACGCATGTCATACAATAACTAAAGACAACCCTATGGCTCCTGTCGGTTGCCGTACTCATCGACATGCAAGTCGTGATATTCTATACAACACATGGTCATCTCATACATCACATATATCTCATCATGTAATTGGCCATATCACATCACAACATACCCTGCAAAAACAAGTTAGACGACCTCTAATTGTTGTTGCATGTTTTACGTGGCTGCTACGGGTATCTAGCAAGAACAATTCTCACCTACGCATCAACCACAACGGTGATACATAAGTTTCTTTTCAACCTTCTCAAGGACCGCCTTTGTCGAATCTGATCCAACTAAAGTAGGAGAAACAGACACCCACCAGCCATCTTTGTGCAACGAAGTTACACGCCAGTCGATGGAACCGGTCTCTCGTAAGCATACGAGTAATGTTGGTCCGGGCCACTTCATCCAACAATACCGTCGAACCAAAACACGGCCAAGGGAGAAAGCAATCTAAGCATCAATGCCCAGAAAATCTTTGTGTTCTACTCAAGATCTCATCTACACATAGACCTAGCTCTGATACCACTGTTGGGAACATTGCATGGGAAACAAAAAAATTCCTACGCACACGCAAGATCTATCCATGGTGATGAGCATTTACGAGAGGGAGAGTGGATCTACGTACCCTTGTAGATCGCTAAGCGGGAAGCGTTAAGAAACGCGGTTGATGTAGTCGAATGTCTTCGCGATCCAAATCACCGAGCGTCTCGCGATCCAATCACGATCCGTCCCGATCTAGCACCGAACGGACGGCACCTCCGCATTCAGCACATGTACGGATTGATGATGATCTTCGCCTTCTTGATCCAGCAAGAGGGAGCGGAGAGCTAGACGAGTTCTCTGGCAGCACGACAATGTTGCGGTGATGGTGGTGGAGCTATTCAAGCACGGCTTCGCCTAAGCACCGCTGAAATCGATCTAGCGGAGAAACTACGAACTAGAGGAGAGGGCAGCACGTGGCAGAAAATCTATTGCAAAAACCCTAAAACCTCTAGTATATATAGGAGGAGGGGAGGAGGAGGCATGGCCCTCAAGGGCCAGCCCCTAGGCTTCGACCGAAGTGGGAGGGAGGAGTCCTCCTCCTCCACTCCTAGTAGGGTTAGGACTCCTTCCTTATTTTCCCACTTTTGCCTTTTTCCACCTTTTCTCTTTGGGCCTTTTCTTCCCAGATGCATGGGATTCTTGTGGGCCTTCCACCATCCTACTAAGGGCTAGTAAACCTTCTCCCACAGCCCATGTATCCTATTGGGTCGAAATACCCCTCCCGATGGTCCCCCGGTACACTACCGGCACTCCCGGTACATTATCGATGAGCCCGAAACTTTTCCGGTGACCAAAAGAGGACTTCCTATATATCAATCTTTACCTCCAGACCATTCCTGAGCTCCTCGTGACGTTGGGGATCTCATCCAGGACTTCGAACAACCTTCGGTCACCACCATACATAACTCTATACTACCGAAACGTCACCGAACCTTAAGTGGGCAGACCCTGCGGGTTCGAGAACTATGTAGACATGACCGAGACACCTCTACGGTCAATAACCAATAGCGGGACCTGGATGCTCATATTGGTTCCTACATATTCTATGAAGATCTTTATCAGTCGAACCTCTATGTCAGTGATTCAGTTAATCTCGTATGATGTTCCCTTTGTTCTTCGGTATGTTACTTGCCCGAGATTCGACCATCGGTATCTGTATACCTGGTTCAACCTTATTGCTGGCAAGTCTCTTTACTCGTTTCGTAATACAAGATCCCATGGCTAACACTTAGTCACATTGCTTGCAAGGCTTATTGTGATGTTGTATTACCGAGTGGGCCCTGAGATACCTCTCGGTCACACGAAGTAACAAATCCCAGTCTTGATCCATGCCAACCCAACAGACACCCTTGGAGATACTTGTAATGCACCTTTATAGTCACCCGGTTACGTTGCGACGTTTCATACACACAAGGCACTCCTCCGGTGTCCGTGAGTTGCATGATCTCATGGTCATAGGAACATATACTTGACATGCAGAAAACTATAGCAATAAACTGACCCGATCATATGCTACGTTTATAGTTTGGGTCTTGTCCATCACATCATTCTCCTAATGATGTGATCCCATTATCAAATGACATCTCATGTTAATAGCTAGAAAACCTTGACCATCTTTGATCAACGAGCTAGTTAACTAGAGGCATACTAGGGACAAAGTGTTGTCTATTCATCCACACATGCAATGTGTTTCCAATCAATACAATTATAGCATGGATAATAAACAATTATCATGAACAAGGAAATATAATAATAACCACTTTATTTATTGCCTCTAGGGCATATTTCAAACATGTTGCACCTATTAAAGTGTAAGGGGTTCCCTTACAGTCTTTCTATCAAAAAAGACGAGGAGTCTTGTATTCATCAAGCATAGTGTGAGCCATCTCAACAAGAGTCATGTTCTTGCACTCCATGATGCTGCTCTGCTAAGGATTATATGGGGAAAATAGATCATGAGTAATACCAAGTTCACCAAGATATTCATCAAGATTAGTGTTTTTGAACTTAGTCCCATTATCATTCCTGATATGCTTGATCTTGACGCTGAAGTTTGTTTAGGCCCTTGAAGCAAATCGTCTGAAGACATCCTGCACTTGAGACTTGTATAGAATAATATGCACCCAAGTGTAACGAGAGTAATCATCAACAATAACAAATCCATACAAACTTGAAGAATTTGTTAATGTAGAATAATTAGTGGGGCCAAAGAGGTCCATGTGAAGCAATTCAAAGGGTCGAGTAGTGGTCATGATTGTCTTTGAGGGGTGCTTCGATCAGGTCATCTTTCTAGACTCACAAGCGCCACAGAGGTGGTCCTTAAGGAATTTGACACCTTCACTGCCAATGATGTTCTTTTTCTTCATGAGCGTGTGCAATTTCCTCTTACCAGCGTGTTCAAGTCGTCGACGCCACAACCAGCCTTCTGAGGACTTTGCAAGTAGGCACGTGGCAGGCTGAGGACCTGTAGAGAAATCAATAATATACAAGTCTCCTCTCCTAAGGCCCTCGAAGAATTTGGATTTGTCCGATTCCATGATGACAACACAACGATATTTTCTAAAGATGACAACCATATCAAGATCACAAAGCATTGAGACAGACATGAGGTTGAACCGGAGGGATTCGACAAGCATCACCTTATCCATGTTTCGGTCCTTTAAGATAGCAACCTTACCTAGACCCAATACCTTTCTTTTTTTTGTTTTTCGGCATATGTGATATGCTTCAGATGAGAAGGGGCAAATGGTATATTCATCAGTAGAGATTTATCACCAGTCATGTAGTTTGTGCATCCACTGTCGAGGACCCACTCAGTAGCTTTTGGAGTTTCATCCTATAGATGAATTAGTACAACTTACGAACTCATATGCTTTAGAGTGAAGAATATGACATCAAATTCATCAGGTAGAATTTCATCACACAACATAGTAAGTAAAGTAGTGTGAGGACATGAGAAATGAGGAATTCATTTCTGCATGAATAGCTTGCGTCCTTTCAAGCATTTCCTCAAGTCTCTAGCAAATTAATTAAACGTTCAAGTTCCTTTGGAGACCTAGCCCTGCATAAGAAATTAGTTCAATTTCTTCACCACACACACTTGGAGGAGTGGCAAAGAATTCATCATTCTGTGAGCTCCATATGAGAAAGGAGGCATTGAAGCTAGTGCACTTTGTTTCACAGGACGAGGGTTAGAGTACTCATATGAATAAGCAGAGAAATTCCTCGAGGACTTATGAACATAATGATTGGAAGAATAATGCACACATTCAAAACTCTTAGATTTTCCCTGCGAAACAGATGCATTAGCACGAGAATGATACTTTTGACCATTTGAGGAATTTTGTCCAAGTGAAGACTAGAGTCCATATGAGGAATTTGATATGGGGTTCTTTTTCTTCATAGGTGGTGTCGTGTGGACATTCAGTTGAAGATTTTCCAAGCAGCTTTTGGGAACCCAGATTTTCCTCATAGGTGAACCGTTCCTGCAGTTAGTCAACAAATCTGGCAAATACTTCACCATTCTGATATTTGAAGAATTTGTAGTTGGAGTCAATTGACTCATCATAGGAATATGAAGTTTCACAAGTAAAGCCAAATAAAGTGGATGGATAAACACGACGTCCTTTTGCAGCAACCCATGAGGTTTTGGCATACTGCTTAGGTTTACAATAGGATCCATCAGCATGAAGTTTCCTCCCAAATGCAATACCCTCTTTCCTAGGGTTCCTGTTCAGGATCTTCTTTTTGAGCACATCGCAAAGGGTTTGATTCCCTTTGAGACTTTTTTATATGCCTGTCACATACAATTCCTTCAACCCTGCATTTTCGTCAGTGATACTTATGGTATCCTCAGATGATGAATTTGTCAGTGATCGATAACCTATACTTGTGGTATACTTATAGAGCAGGGTTATATAACATTTTAGGGGTCGATAATCTCCGAATATATAAAACTCCTCATAAACTTATAGAGCATGCGTACACTCACAAACACATTAGTTCCTTAACTTATAAGTCTTCAATACACCAAAATCACTAAGGGGAACTTGATGCACTTACATATGTAGAGGCCCTCTGTGATCGATCCCCCCTCTAGCAAGGCATCGGAACAAGGCTTCAGACGGGCACACGACGGAATAGAGACTTGTGGCGGAAAAAGTGTTTTGGGAGGCTCTCTAGGCTTTTGGGGATTAATGAGAAATTATACGTCAGAGAGGGGCGTCAGGATACGCTTGAGGGTGCCACCACATAACAGGACGCAACCACCCCCCTGGGCGCGCCTTGTTGTGTGGTGGCTCCATTGTAGTGCCTGCGGTCTCCCCCCCCCCCTGAAGCTTCTAGGTCTTCTTTCGGTCCAGAAAAAATCGTATTAAAGTTTTGAGGCAATTAGAGTTCATTTGGTACTATAAACCTAAAAATCCAAAAACATTAAGAAAACAACAACTTGCATTGGGCACTGGGTTAATAGAGTGCTCAAAATAATATGAATTGATATATAAACACCCAAAAGGCATCCTAGAATGATCGTATTATAGCATGGAACAATAAAAAATTATAGATACGTTGGAGACGTATCAAATTTCCACTAGCATATGGACATGACAAAACATAAGAATCTCTATAGGAAAAACATGGTGCTACTTTGAAGCACAAGTGTGGAAAAAGAGGTGGTAGCACTGTCCCTTCTCTCATTTCTCTCATTTAGTTATTTGTTCCTTTTTCTCTTTTTCTTTCTTTATTTTTCCTCTTTTTCTGTTTTTCTCTTTTCTTTTTCTTTTTCTTTTTCTTTTTTGATTTTATTTTTCGTCCGGAGCCTCCTCTTGACTTGTGGGGGAATCATTGTCTCTATCATCCTTCCCTCACTGTGACAGTGGTCTAATAATGAAAAGCATCACACTTCTATTTACTTACAACTCAATATGAAAAATTACTAAACAATATGACCCTATATGAGTGCCTCTAGAAGTGTACCAGGATGTGCAATGATCTAGTCCAACATGTAAAAAATGATGTGCGACGGCTTTGCCACAAACACCATGTTATATATATGATCATGCGAAGTAATATAACAATGAGTGCAAAAGTCATATGATGTAACGGTGGAAGTTGCATGGTGATATATCTAGGAATGGCTATGGAAATGCCATGATAGGTAGGTATGGTGGCTATTTTTAGGAAGATATGAAGAGGCTTATGTGCAACAGAGCGTATCATGCGCGGGGTTTGGATGCACTAGCAAAGTTTGCACTGATTCCCAAGGTGATAATGGGCAATGCACGGTACCGAAGAGGCTAGAAAATATGGAAAGGTGGGAGTGCGTACATCCATGGATGCACATTAGTCATAAAGAACTCAAATACTTATTGCAAAGCTTTATTAGCTCTATCGAAGCAAAGTACTACTCGCATGCCCTTAGGGAGGAGGTTGGGAGGAGATAACCATCGCGCTCCCCTAATTAAACAGCACAAAGGATTTCAATCAAGGATAAATTATCCTCCAACTTCATCAGATAACTAGAGACTATACGTGCATGCTTCGGGAATCAAAAACCTTAACACCAATATTCTTACTAATACACAATCATATACTCATGCACCCACATATTACTATATTAATGTAACAAAACTATTGCTAGGAATCAAACATATCGTATTTAGTGATCTACAAGTTTATGTAGGATTTCATGCCTAACCATCTGAATGACTAATTCCTGTTGACTCTCTAAATAGGTATAAGTGAAGCATGAGAGTTTAATTTATTTCTAACAAATACCACGCTCTAATAAATATAATTGAATCAAAACATTCTACAAATAATCGTTTTCTATATGTAGAGTGACAAGCATCCAACTTCAAATGACATAAGTGAATCACATGAAGAATTCTAGAAAGACATGCTCAAAAGATATAAGTGAAGTGAAAAGAGCATTCTATAAATCAACAATAGACTATCCCATAACGGCATGGTGCATTTCTAAAACAAGAATAAAATTAACACGACACTCCAAGAATTTTTGCATATCATGTGAACAAAACAAAAACCGAGACATAACGATAATTGTTGAAGAAGAAAGATGGGTTGCCTTCTAGGGCATCCCCAAGCTTAGACGCTTGAGTCTCCTTGAATATTTACTTGGGGTGCCTTAGGTATCCCCAAGGTTGAACTCTTACCTCTCCTTATTATTCTCATATTGATACTTGCTCAATCTTTGAACACTTCATCCACACAAAACTTAATAGGACTTTTATTAGAAAGGCTAGTACAAATAATCATCAAATCTCATCATGTCCTTCCATAAAATTATTGTGTAATTACAATACAACATTACATATTGTATGCAATCACAATTCTATAGCTCCCAAGTCAATTGGGCTCAACAAAGATTTCAAACGTAAGAAGATAAAGCAACTATAAGAACATCTCTGAAAAACAGACTAGTCCATAAAGACGCAGATGAAACCTATACTTATGTAACTCAAAATATTCTGAAAAAATAATACATAATAAAGAATTTGCATAACAGTATTGTGTAAAAAATCACAATTTTGCATGCTCCGGTAAAATATGAAAATCCAAACACTACAACAAAAGTTTTTTGTTTTTCCACAACACGTATCAAACAAGCAATTTAAACATCCTAAAGGTGAACCTTGGCACATTATTTTTATAATATAATGGATTTTTACAATAATTATTTTTGTTGGAAAAAAATGTAATCAAAATTCACAAAGTTTCCATGGGCATGAAAAAAAGTTTAAGGATGTCCCCCACTTCAACGGGGCTCATCTTTCTCACTTTCACTTTCATTTTTGAAAAGGTTTTAGGTGCCCCACTTTATCTTTTTGGTTTTAATTACTTTAAAAGAACATAGCAGAATAAAATGGTTCTCTAAAACTTCCGGATTGCCTCCCTGGCTGTGCTTTCTTTAAAGCCATTAAGCTAGGCATATAGTGCTCAAGTAATTGATCTGAAGGTATATCAAAGCCAATTTTAATTAACAATGTTTCGTAATTAAGTAGTGAGCACAAAGCAATATATATCGTGTGACAACAAAGTCTAACTCTCTTCCTATGCATTGGCATGTCATAAAAGAACAATTCATTCACGTAAAGTAAAGGCCAATACATAGGATAAGTAGTTTCTTGCAATTTTATTGTATTGGAAACATAGAGAGGTGAAGATTTGGTTCCTCTTTAATAATAACTCTAAGTAGGAGTAGCACATGCATGGATATTATATTCATCAAAATAATCGTGTCTAATGGTAAAACGCAACCCATCAATATAATCCTTAACAAGTGCAAACTTCTCCAATATAGTGTAGTTGGGAGAATTCAAAAAGTTAATAGGACTATCATGTGTGGGTGCAATAGCAACAATTTCATTGTTAACATAATAAACTATATCAATTTCATCGCCATAAGCATAATTCATATTGGCATCATGTCCACAAGAATAGCAAGCATCAAGTTCATCAAAAAGTGATATTTCAAATGAATCAAATGAATCATAGAATAATCATCCTACCATTCATCCTTTCATAAGAACGAAGGGAAATTAAACAATGTATGAGTTAAAGAGTTACTCTCATTAGAAGGTGGGCATGGGTGATCAATCTACTCTTCCTCATTTTGTTATTTGCCCTCCTCGTCATCTTTTTCATCTAATGAACTCATAGTTTTATCAATTTCTTCTTCCATAGATTCTTGCAAAATATTAGTCTCTTCCAAGGTAGACGGCATTCTGTAAATAAATTCTTTAACATAAGCATTAGAAGCATAGTTTTCATAGCAATATTTAAGTATGGCTAAATTTTCATATTTGTAAAGAATAGCATCATACTTTTCAATCAAAGTAGAAATTTCATATGTACCCTTAAAAGCAACAAATTCTTCAATTTGTTCAATATCGTAATAACTATAGTCATCTTTGGGATAAGAAAGTATTTCATTATTATTAACACATATTGATGGGAAGGTGTTTTTCAGTGCCTTCAGAACAACAAGTAAAATCATGTATTTCGCAAAAATCGAAGCATAGCAATGCAAAGTATTAATTTGACCCCGTAAACGTTTTTCTTTTAAGATAAGAGGTGCCGCACAAAATAAGCATGCTCAGCTATTGATTTTCCCTCAACTAAGCTAATGATTTTCCCTCAACTAAGCTAGTTGTGTTTTCATAACAAGCACAAAGGGATCGAAGATGATCCGAGTAAAATGCTTCAATAGTATGATAGATTTCGTGTGGTTCCTCAACCACTGGCTTAGCAAGTACAACTAGTTTTTTGGTATTTTGCATTTCCTTCCCATAACTAAAGATACAAAACAACTTAGAACAAAAAATAAAATTACTTAGTGATAAACCACACAAACACAGATGAGAATATCAACTGCTACGCTATTGGTCAGTGGCAACGTCACCAGAAAAAGGTCTTGTTAACCCACAAGTGTAGGGGATCGTTTGTATCCTTTTTAAAAAAGTAAAAGTGTTAAACCCAACAAGGGGATAATGGTAGAATTAACATTCTCTCAAGTTCTATCGACCACCAATATAACTCTACATAAGCTAACACTTACTTTACCTTGAACAAGTATGAAACTATTTTGTGGGAATAAAACTAGAAGTACTTAGTAGGTGTAACAGATAGTTTTGCAAGAAAATAAAGAGCAAGTAAATAAAATTTTGGGGCTTTTTATACAAAAACAAATAAGTTAGTCATTTAGTATAAAGCTTTTTTTCTAACACAAAAACTAGACCGGTAATCATTGTTGCAGTTTTATATGAGGGGGAGGTGTGAGCTAACATACTTTCTGTATTTGGATCATATGCACTTATAATTGGACCTCTAGCAAGCATCCATAGCTACTAGAGATCATTAAGGTAAAACCAACCATAGACTTAACACTTCAAGTCCCCTTTACTCCCATAGGTAAACAACCCCCTACTCGGGTGTAAGCTTGTGTCACTCTAGCCACCCACAATAAGTGAATCAAAAACATATTGTAACCCCTACCGCAGGGATCCCACACACATGCGCGACACAGAAGACACCATAGAGCACCAATATAAAACATACGACTCAAGACAATTATGATCATCAATCAACCCATAGGACAAAAAAGATCTACTCAAACATCATAGGATAGTCGTACATCATTGGAGAATAATATATAGCATTAGCCATCATGTTCAAGTAGATATTACAATTGGGAAGAGGGGTGCTACACCACTACATATAGTGGGAGAGAGTTGGTGGTGATGGCGAAGAAGTTGTTGGTGTAGATCGCCGTCACGATGGTCGCCAAGGAGGCATTCCAACGCCATCGGGAGAGAGGGGGAGAGCCGCCCTTCTTCTTCTTATTCATTGGTATCCCCCTAGATGGGAGGAGAGCTTCCCCTTAGGTCCATGTCCACCATTGCTCCTAGAGGGCAAGAGCCCCTCGAGATTGGATCTCTCTCTCTCTCTCTCTCCTTCTCTCCTATTTTTTGCGACTGTTTTCTGACCCCCCCCCCCCCCACTATTTCTTAAATATCCAGATATTCATAACTCCGATTGGGCTGAAATTCTGAGGGGATATTTATAGGGAAAATATCTTTCTTGCAGAGATAGTAGGCCACCAAGTGACTTAATGGGTGATCACAAGCCATCATGGCACGACCATCCCCCTGGTTGCGCCATCTTAGCATGTAGGCACCTTGGGCACCGCCTTGCACTGATTCTTCTTACCAAAATTCACATCTATTCCAAAAAATTCTCCACAAATTTTTGTCGTGTTTGGACATCGTTTGATATGGATTTTCTATGAAACAAAAACCACACAAAAAACAGGAACTGGTACTGGGCACTGGATAAGTAAGTTAGTCCCAATATAATATAAAAATTTGCCAAAAGTATATATGGATGTTGTAGAATATTCGCGTGAAACGACTAAAAATTATATATATTACGGAGACGTATCAGTGGAGTTAGTGCCGTTGGGTTCCCCGTTGTTGCCCCTTCGGCCTCTGCGTCGATGTTTAGGAGGGGATTTGGGGGTATCCACCATATAGACGCCATATGTAGATGTCGCAATCCACTTTGTCGGTGTTTATGAGGGGCGAAGTGTGTTCTTACATCCATGTATGTGGCCTGGTCGTAGTCTAGCACGTCGTTTAAGTCGTCGGCCGTGGCGACTAGGTGGGTGGTGGTGGGACGTAAATTTCTTGATAACAATTTTAAGCTTGATCTATTCACAAACCGAAGTCGAGATGGAAATTCTCTGGATACGATCGAGCATCTCGTTCAGGTGAGATGGTTCTTCAGAATTCATGCTTGGCTATAAGAGGGGCTTACTTGAAGTGTTCCCGGTGTATAGCTTGGGATTGGCTCGAGATCCAACGTAGCTTTAGATATCGGGGCCAGGCCTAGATCCGGTCAGGGTTCGATGGCAGACCGCCCAGAGTCTCAATATCGGGGTTCTCCGGTGATACCGAGGTATCTGGCCCGACGTCCTTGAAAGAGATTGGTTCCAGAGTCGATCCTCCAGTTCCAGGCAGTCCCTCCACCAGGCCGAGTCTCCAGCCTGACACGATGAGTTCTCCGCGGGAATCTATGGTGTATTCCAGGCCTTCAAAGATTACGATCTGATCTGGGCATAGTTCTCAACAAAGGCGAGATGACCAGTCAAACTGGCACAAAACATCATGTTGTCGTTGTCGCGGTTGATCTGCAAATGAGCCATCGATCCTTTGGTCGATCTTACAGCAGAACTCTCAATGAAAGCATTAGTATTGGTGTGAAAACCGGCAGACCTCGGGGTAGTCGGTCCCTAGGTGTGGATCTCATATGGATGGTAACACGAAGAGGGGGGGATGTTTTACCCAGGATCGAGCCCTCTTGATGGAGGTAAAACCCTACATCTTGCGCTTGTTTACATCAATGGAGAAGTATCTAGTACAAAGTTGATCTACCACGAGAATGTGAGATGTGTTATAACCCTTGGTCTAGGTGAGTAATGTTGCGTTTATGTCCCTTCTACGGGCTAAACCATATGGCTTATATACACGCCAGGTAGGGTATCGAGGGTTACAAGTTCGGTATCTTGAAGTAGAGGCGGTAGGAGAAGTCTTGGAATACACTACAAGCCTCCGGCAGACGTGGCCCTGATCACGCTCCATCATGCAGCCTCCGAAGTCCATCTTGAGAAGGTGGAGGATCCATAGACCCAATCCAAGTCTGGGCCGACTAGGTCAGGGACCCCTATTGTAGGACACCGTCAGCCATGATCCCACCGCCATCCTCTCGTCCACCACCATCACCACAGCCATCCTCTCGGCCACCACTATCACCATCGCCATCCTCTCGGCCGCCACCATCAACATCATCGCCGCCACTACCCCCTTGGCCACCACCAACATTCTGAAGAGAGGCTTCCAACATAGCTCCACGAGTGAGCTCCCAATACTTTCTAGTGGTTTCATCCATTGTGTTTCATCCACGAGTGAGCATCCAACATAGCATGTTCTTAGGCCTTTTTGGCATCACAATCCTCTCCTCCTAAAGTGCAAGCCTACACTCTTCTGCCTTCAACTTTCTTTCCTTGGCCGCCGAATTGGCCTTCCACTTCTCATCCTCTGGTCGTCGTAGTGGTTGAGAATTCTCTTCCAAACATGGTATTAGTTTGATCCGTTCCAATGGTTTCATCCATGGGGATCGCGCACCAAGCATCGCAAAGCGCAATGTTGTCCCTTTGGTTGAAGTTTTGGGTGAGGCACCTTGGTACCTTCATGATAGCTTTGATCGCCTACAAAACCTCCTCCTCCTCGTTCACCACCTCTTTGACCTCCTCCTCGGCAACCTCATCCTCGGACTCATCCTCCTCCATGCCTTGGGTGGCCGAATGATCCTAAAACGAGTCATAGTTGAGCTCGTCAAGTCCAACAGCGGCCGAGGAGTCCAACTAGGTGAGGAATTCAGATGTGATCATATCCGCCCTACAAAGTCATACCAAACACAATAAACAATCGCTATTGGTCATCAAAAATTATTATCGGATACCAACAAGGCACGAGGTTTTTCTTTTTACCTTGTCGGCATTTCATCGAGCACTTGGCGTCCGTGATGCTTTTTGCTGGCTGCGGCAGCCACCCGAGACCGAGAAGTGGCCGTAGGGGCCGATGAAGTTGTAGCACGAGGCGTCAGCCTTGGAAGAGGTGACGCTTTGGCCTTCATCTTTTTCTTTGCGGCCGCCTCGGTAAGATCTGCCTCCATTAGCTTTCGAGCTTGTTGTCCTTCGGTAGGTATGGCGAGAGGGCGGCATGTCATGATGTAGAGGCGGTGGCCACACTGGAGGCCATCGGAGCGGTTGGAGGAGGAGCTTCGACGCGATGGGTCTTTATGATGCCCAAACTCTTCTTCGGCCCTAACGCTGGCGCATGGGTGAATTTCGACAATGAAAAGCCAACCCGAGTGGCCAACAAGGTGAGGGAAGAGGCCGGGCTATCCATTCCGACCGACCGATCGGTCAGAGATGGCGGTGGCGGGGCGTGGCGGTTGCGTTGGGAGGAGTGTGCGCAGTGCGGGAGGTGCAAGAGGGAGAGGCACCAAATTTACTCGTCCGCGACTGGATGGAGTAAATTTAGAGAGATTTGTAGGGAAATTGGAAGGTCGAGTATTTTACTCCACTAAGACTTTTAAGTGATCGGCTAGGTGCGCCGTAACGAAGTTAAATAGACTTCTTACTCCGTTATGACCTTTTAGGGGATCGGTTATAAATACCCTCACACCGTGCATACGAACCAACATTGCTAACTAAACTCAGCTGGTGGTATTTAACCAACAACCAAACAAAACAAAAAACTCAGCTAACAACATGGTCAATCGATCGGCTTGATAATGCCTTACATTTAGTATGTACTAGAAACATACGCGCGCTTTGCTGCGCCGTTTTCTTTTCATCAGTGAGATAGGTAACATAACTGGTGTAGGTTATCAGCGGTCTCATTTTGCTTGCGAAAGTCTTGAAGCAGTCTCAAGCATCTCAAAGTTGTTCCATATATTCTCAGAACAGTCATGAAGTGGTCTTGCTGCATAATTAGAGTGTGAAACAAAAGCAATCTAGGAGTTGTTCCATATAATCTCACATTGTTTTGAGGCTGTAATACTTCATGTCGTGCGCATTCTTGTTCCTCCCTTTTACTTTGAAAATTAAATATATAAAAAGATGATTTTGTGGCAATTGCTCTTCTATGTTGTCTAGATAAAGTAAACATATGCAATTTACCATTATTGTCTTCACTTAGCATTTGGTTCCAACTCACTACAATGTGTATGCATGGCGGTGTATTACATTCCATGGCACTACAATGAACGGACGTATAGGGTGAAGCCCAAGCTGGAAGTACAACAAGGAGTGCTCAGTACTACAACATTATTGTCCTGTTGTATTGGACCAACATTTTCGTCCTAATATGGAGTCCACATCAGGAAGTTATATCGCTTTAACATAAAAAAGGGAAAGTGACACGGGATGGTTGTAATGGTGATACCATATCTGAACTAAACCCACCAGTCCTTTCCTTCCATAAAAAGAAAAGAGGAACCTTCGACCAAACCTTGCACGGTCCATTCAAAATGAGGAAGAAATAAACAAACTACGGAAATACCTGAAGAAAGCAAAGACATGCTTAATTTTAGAATCAAGAACAGAAATACACCTAAATCCATGTGAGTTTTAGATATTCATGCAAACTCGTTTAAAAGCTAAAACAACCTCGGGTTAGTTTAAAAAGTGCAACAATAATTTAGAGTTGTATCACTTTCATCTTGATAATACAAAAATAGATCACTCATCAAAATCTAGAACAAAATCAATAATAACATCACCTAAACTACAAAGATCAAGAGTGGGCTAATGTGGTAAGAGCCTTGGGGATTTGTGATATGCGACTGTAAAGAAGGTATATGTGTATAGATGATGATGTAGAGAATACCAATCTTATGTCTATCTGCATATTCAAATTAGTAGCCATCACTAAGCATATGGTTTTGCATAAAGCATTACCTCATGCATCAAGCATATTTCATTTTTTCTCAAATCATTTGAACAATGATCTACCATACACTAAAATTCATGCAAGTACCAAGGAGTACAGCAACAGAATAACGTAAACACAAATGTTCCAAGATTCCATCATGAGCACATAAGCATTTCTGAATGCCACCTCTACTCTTTCTTAACTAATAGACCTATAGCTCGGATTACGTTGAACCATTAATGTACTCTTTGATCAAATTTCACATGCTTATGAATTAGATAAGAATGCATTGATTAAACATCTATATCTTCATTCCAACATAGCTTACTTTTGTCATCTGCAACATTTAATCCATTGAAGAGCATCATTGCATTAGTGATGATTATATATAGCAATAAAATATAAGAAAAGATAGAAACCTCCAACCACGAATCTGAACAAAAATACTACGAAGGTCAAGGGGAACTGTTGGGGATATTACCCCGCGGTATAACCCGGCCTGAAGTATGATCCGGTCAAGACTTGGCGACTCACTGATGGCCCGGCCGAGCTTGACGGTACATTGGTGACCCGGCAGGCGGGTCAGACGAGCGACAAGACCCAAAGGCTCAGAAGGCGGCTCATGGGAGGGCTGACTCATGTTGAGTGGGCAGGCTCACATAGAAGGCCCAAGATGAGGAAGGATTCCTTCAGAAAGGAAACAAGATGCGGATTAGAATTCAAGAAAGACTAGTCCTAATCCTATTCCCAGTAGGACTCTACATGTAAACCTACCCCTTCAACCTATATAAGGAGGGGTAATGTGCCCCAAGAGGGACAAGTTTAAGTCATTAGAAATAGATAGATTAGATTCTCTCGAGATTAGAGGTACCAAGACAACACACTTGTACTCTAGATCGCTCTAATCATCAATACACACAAAGCAAGACGTACACTTTTACCTCCATCGAAGGGGCTGAATCTGGGTAAACTTACGTCTCTCGATTCCGACAACCCCCTTTCAAGCCGCCACCTAGTTGTTATGGCCTCATACCTAGATTCTCCCACGAGGACATCTTGGCGTGACAAAACCACGACAGTTGGCGTCCATCATATGGGGCCAGGCGCATGGTGGTTTCTGTTTTTGGGGAAGCTTTTTTAGGGATCAAGAGGTTCGCGATCCGCCGGATGACGAAGAGCCAGCAGGAAAGAATTTACATCAACTGCGAGTTCGTCAATCCAGATTGAAAAAAAAATTGAGATCCGTCTGCACGGTTTCGTTTGGACGCGCGGAATCCCAACCAAGCTTGAAGTGGTGTTTGATCAAGAGTTGGTTACTCCACACAAGAAACCAAAGCAGAATCCAACAAGAACAGCACGCCACGCGTACAGATCAGCCAAGCAATGCCTCGTGTATGGCAGGCGGCCGCGTAAAAATCAAATGTTTCCGAATTCTGCTCGATCTCCGATTAGAGGGGTGCTCCTCCCCGATTCAGCAGTCATGGACAAAAACAAAAGAAGTGAGAGCCGGGGGTAGGGCAGAGGCGTGTCAGCTCCTAGCTCCAAGGTTATCGGGTTCTCGTGTGAACCGCCCAACAGAAAAGAAAGAGAAAAAGGAACCCCAGGCCACCATCGGCCACGTACCAAGATTGGCCGAAGCTATTAATAAAAAATGGTTGCATGATTGGACCGGCGTTGTCAACTCCCCAAGATTTGTGCGCCATGAAAATATCCCAACCGGGGCTACTTTTCCTTGATTAGGAATACTACTTGGAGTCATATGATGCACCCAGCCCAAGGCAAATTAAGGAAGAGAACTCCTCAAATCAGATTTTTACTCACGCCATGCATCAACTATTAGAAGGCAGCTGGTGCATTCTCCAAGGGTTAAAACGAGAGCAAAGTTATAAGCACACAACTTATTGAAAGACCAAGTGTTACTATTTAGAGTGAATTTCACTCTTTACCCTTTAGTTATACATCTGTGACACATATTATCCCATTTAATGAAACTTCTATTGAAATGTTAGATTTTGATGACTTTTAACATCGTTTTACCCTGATTTTGTATTTTGCTTATTTATGTTAGATACGATTGGCATGTTTCATTAGTGATTTGTAAAAAAATGTGTGAAGATCGTAGGGCATCATTGACGATCATGTCCAGAATTCTTTTATCCATCTATTTCATTACTCATCATTTTTCAGATATTTTTGGACCCGAGGAATCATGTCACACCTTTCCTAATGGACATGCATTAGAAAATGAGGGTCCAAAATTTCTAAGAGGGTTATTCTAAACGAATTTCCAATCAATGGGGTAATTAGTGTCACAAATGTATATCTATAAGGTAAAATGTAAAATTCACTCTACTATTTACTATTGTTTCGCACGTTGTTGTGGTTGCCAGCTCAAGTTTACTCAACGAAGGCCACGCTCACTCGTCAGTCTGAGCCGTCATGGCCTAGCCTCGCCTTACGCGTTCGACTCCAGCATGGCTCGCCTCGCTTCGCCTTAAGCCACCGTGCCTCTAAGCACCCGGTGTGCTTGTGCGTCTAGCCGTGGTGTGAGTCCACATACCGCTCAATCCGAGCATAAGCATCCAACACCCCGGCAAACAAGCTTCACGCAGAAGCACCCATACAACGCGCTAGCACGCACGGCCGGGAAAGGAACGGGCACAAAAAAGGAGTCGGATGAGTGAGAAAGTCATGGATGAACCCAGGTACATATGACCCCACTTGGAAAATACATTTTGAAATGCCAAAAAAGTTCTGAAAAAAAATGTGTATGGATGTCTTCATATTCTATGTGTGTGCAGAAAATTTCATGGAAAAACAACTTTTTTTTTAGGCTATGCAAAAAAGACAAAACATACTGTCGCGAAACGCTATTTAGAAGCAATAAAATTTGTCTTTTTCGTGAAGACAAAACAAAAAGAATTATTTTCACAAAACTTTGTACCGCGGACATATTTATGCGAACATGTATGCATAAAATTTTGTTTTGAATTTTTTAACATTACAAAACGTGCGTAAAGTACATTTAAAAAAAACGGGTTCATATGTATCCAGGTGCAAGAAGTCCACACTCTCGGATGAGTATGCTACTTCGGCTCGGATATGGGCAAAAAAGATGGACAGGAAATTGCTAGCTAGCTATTGTGTTGGATGGTTCTCACGTTACCATAAAATAAGGGAAATACAAGCGCTTGTGGATCGACGTACAAAAAAAGGATGGACAGGCGTCTTCGGGCAAGTCTGAGATGGCAACCAACGCGGACTCGGCCTCCACTGCCCACGGCGCCGGCTCGCCGCCGCGGCCTCGCCTTGACGTGTCGGTCTCCGTCGTCTCGCATCCGAGCTGCCGGCCCGCGCCGCTGCCCCTACCGGTTCAATCCTCCACGTGCTCTCCTTAGCTATGGCTCCCGCGCACCCGGCCAGCATGTACAATTCGAAGCCGGGGATGGAACAAAGCTTCGGGTGGCGATCGCTTCGTCCGTTGAGTCGTTTAGCCCGCGGGAATCGCTGAGCAAGATGGTCCAGGCCACAATTTCAAATAAGAAGTAATAATTCATCAAGATCAATCTGCATACAGATTGTGTGTCGATGGTCTATTTCTATTAACACATATTATTTTCTCTGAAAACGGATACTATGCCCTACAATATTTTTACGCGGGACAATTATTCAAATGGCATTATACCGTGGAGATGGAGCGCATGACAACATAGTTCTGTACTGGTGTTTATTTGTGGCGCGTTGCTTAATAGACACGCGTAAGCCGTCGCTATCGCGGACCGGTTTACATCAACACATCGGTACCGCGCATGCTCACCCATCAGTATGAGCCACCCAATGGACACGGCAAGCCGCCGTATCCGCAGTATAGTTTTCACCAACAACATCACGGCCGACTCGCCGTCCACACTGGCTTACAACGCCACGGCCAACTCGTCGTCCGCACTGACTTACAACGTCACAACCGACTCGCCCGTATGCATTGGCTTGCAACGCCGGAGCCGCCATCCCTGCGGTCCGGTCTACATCAACGTCGGTGCCGCACGTGCTCGCTCGAACCGCCCAATGAGCACTCGTGAGCCGCCGCCCCACGGTCCGGTTTAGATCAATACATCAGGGACGCAAACGCCTACGTGAGCCGCCAAACACACACGTGAGCCGTCGCCCCTGCGATCCGGTCTACTCCAAATAATGTTGGAGCAAAGAAGAAATATATAGATATTATCAGATTCTGCTCGCATCAGATGGCTTAATGGACAGGCACACAAGTCATCGCCACTCTGGTTTTGTTAACTTCAACAATCAGCCGGGTCGAACCATCGGCCGAGTTACTGACCAAACTCATATGGGATCATTTATAACCCGCCATCTCATCCTTCTGCAGGTTCATGTTGCGTTATCAAAGCCAAGGACATACAATGAGTGTTGCGGAGATCATCAACTCGCGACACGCTTTTGGCTTCAATAAATTTCAGTTATCATCCGTCAACCATATGCCGGCTTATGCCACGGCCAAGTGTAAAGAATCTCAAGCCGCCTCCTCGAGTCGACTTAAGACTCGGGGGCTACACAGACATAACTTGGCAGATATAACCAGGTTCAAATATTATGGAACCCGGGTCATTGCAGAGAAGATAACCTGGTCCCGGGGGCACTACAAGAAATATGTCAACTTGTGACCATCACTATTGGTCACTGAATGGTCACTGTTTTCCATTTGTGACCTATTTGTGACCAAAAAGTGATGGTCAAAAGCTAACTGTCGTTAATGGAAATTAAGGACCTTCCTTTTGGAAAGGTCGTAGACGTTTATGACCAAAAAAGGTCAGAGGATCAACGACCAATTATTTTGGTCACTAGCAATCCGCCCACACCATGCCAGATCCACCGTGGCAAGCTGACGTGACAGAACTTCGACCAAATGAGAAGGTCGTAAATTAGAATCAGCCCGATCCATTTCAGCCGTCGACATGGGCCAAGCCCAATAATTCAACCCATTTAATGTTTTTTCCTACTTATTTTGTTTAGTTGCATGGACCTGGCCCAATAATTGGGCCTTTTATTTCTGGGATGGAGCCTTTTACAGACTAGTTTTTTTCCTACTTATCTATTTTTTTGGGCCACGATCTTTTTATTTTAGTTCTTGTTTGGGCCTTGGCTTGGCCCAGCTTATACAGACTAGGTTTTTTAAAGTCAGCTCTTCTTTCAGGCCTAGGCCTTTTTAGCATAAATCTTGTTTGGGCCTCACCCTTTTCAGAGCTCGGGTTCATATTTTGCATAACTTCAGAAAATGCATATCTTCAAATAGCAAGATCCATATAACTATAAAGAATACCTATAGACTGCAAAATGCTCCCAGGTTCATATTTCACAAGTGCTCCCAGGTTCAAAAGTGCAAAATGCAACAAACTGCATAAATTCACAGGTTCAAACACAAACAAGTTCATGACCTACTATGACATAACTTCACAGGTTCAAAGACAAACCGCATAAAACCAAAGAACTTCACAACCATCAAAATGCTTTAGCTCCAAAGAGAGCCATAGTGTGGGCTAACTTCTCATCCTGTTCTTTAGACATTTTGCGCAGCAGCTCAAACTCTTTCTCGCGTGCAACTTCAGCTTCTTCAGACTTCATCTTGATTGCCGCCAATTCTTCTTTCATCAATTCAGCTTGAAGCTCCGACCTCTCCAGCTTCTGCTAAGGATCACGAACATGAGCAGCCACAACAACAGTTGCTTTGCCCGGGTTGTTCGTAGATGACTGGAGCCCAACATTCCTGAGGAATGTGCTTTGCATTACTTCGGTCTTGAGCACTTCGTCAACAATTTAAGCAGCAGACTTTGGCTCTTCACCTTCTGGTACCGGCGCGTCCTTCCTTTTTTCCATCTCAAGCTAGCATATGGAGGAAAATGATACACATTAGGGGCAGATGTATTTCACATTTTGCAAACGAAACCAAGCAAGAGAAACCAAACAAGAATGCCACCGAACCAGCACACAAAATCTATACGTAGATATTTTAATCAAACTCATACAGAAGAAGATGATGACTAGTAACCTGAAAGCATTATTTGAATCTGCGCGTAGATATTATCAATAACAGATTCATTATAGCAAGTGTACACACTTGTGTGATCCCGAGACATGCAATTGGAACAATATGATGGCTTGATTAAGCCTAGAATGGTGGTTCTATATAGGATGGCTTCCCGTATGAGCCGATCATCAAACTAACATTCTGATACTTTGTTGAGAACTATACAATAAATTCTGATATCTTTGTTGAGATACCAAACCTATCTTAGGCTCTAGCAAACAACATCAAAGCATGGAACATAGTTTGTGTTCTTGCTGACTGTTAATCAAATAGGGCATGACAAAAGTTTGAACTGGCTAGACAAACCTGTCAAACAGCATCAAACCTATCTTAGGCTCTAGAAGTTTGAATTGGCTGGAAAAAACAGTCAAACAACATGAAACAGGGCATGACAGAAGTTTGAACTGGTTGTGAGTCAAATAGGGCATGACAGAAGTGTGAATCAAACAGCATCGAACCTATCTTAGGCTCTAGCAAACAGCATCAGAGCATACCAAACCTATCTTAGGCTCTAGACAAAAGTTTGAAGTGGCCGGACAAAGCACGAAGTGTTTTACTATAGCTTTCTTTACTGGCTACCAAAACCCGTGCTTCTTACTGTTGTGGGTGGCCTTGAACAAGTCAATCGCAGACAACTCCTCACCCTTCCCCTCTTCTTTCTAAAATGATTTTCAACAAAAATCAAAATGTTATTCAGCAAGAATCAAAAAAGTTACTCAACGAGGATCAAACGGTAAGGTCTCCAGACAAAAGTTCTCACAGTGGAAAAAAAGGGTGATGTGTAGTGCCTGGAACCAGTTTTCTGTGGGTACACAACCTTTTCTCGATTCATCTTGTTCTACAAATAGGTTTCCTACAAAAAAGCATACTGTCAGCATGATCTAGCACTAGCATATCATGTGAAGTACATAAAGCAGCAAACAAAGCAGAGACAAACCTTGTGCCTTGGGGTAGACCACATCTCCACCAGAGCTTGCCATTCACCGTCCGTCAGATCTGGCATCGGAGACTTGATGCTGACTTTATTTGCTGCTATGGTATCAAAATACTTATTCTTGATCTGATGGCGTCTGTTCTTTGAATTTTTTTGCAGAATATCTTTGCACGCGGTCTTGATAGTCTCCGAGTCCGTGTTCATCTCAAAATTTGCCTAGCAAGACAGCAAACAAGGTAGGAAAAATATTAGTGATCATACATAGGTGTAACAGAAATAGATAGCACATTAACTACGAAACAAGTAACTTACAACAACTTTCCAAATGTAGTCCGCCAATAGATTATCGTTTTTTTGTATTCCTTGAAGTGAGGAAGAACCGACAGATGGGTTCTTGCAATGAGTCCACACTCAGAAGCAAGCTTTGCTGCCTGCATAGGCTTCTCTGGACGCTTCATCCCTTTGGCAATTTGGATAGGCACCTTGCTACCAAGCGACTTGGTGATTATCTCTAGCCTTTTGCCCTTTCTCTGTCTAAGCTTGGTAGTCATTGCATCTGAAAATGAAATTGAACTAATAAATTAGAAGAGATATCGACAAATGCAGGAATGGTTCTGCTAAACAGGTAACCATACATGGTCACTTCCATTTGGAAAATGCACTAGTAAAAGAGAGCATTGCAAAGGTGAAATTGCCTGATTGAAGCACAAGCTAATGTTCTTCTTCACTAATGATAGCATTACTGTCAATAGAAGGTGCAACAGGGATGAGGTCTGTGTGAACAGTGCCTGCTTCATCTATGCTGATAGCTCCTCCTTCATCTAGGTAGACAGTACCTCTTTCATCCATGCAGAGAGTGGTTTCATCATCCATGGGCAGGTTCATCACCCATTTGCACCAAGCTCTCAGAGTCCATGCGCAGCGGACTTTCCTAATGGTCCGTCGCAACTGGCATCTTTGCTTTCTGCCTCGTGACTCTAGCAGGGTCCGGTTCATCAGGTTCCAGGATCCTCTTTGTTTGTCCTGGAGAGGGGGGGCATCACCCTTCCTGGAGGCATTGCAGCAGATGTTTCTGAGCTCTTCCTCTTCTTTTCAACTGTCTTCTTAACACCAGGCCTCTTCTTCCTAGATTCTTTCAGTACCTCGTATAAATAGCACGGAAAAAAGCATTATATCACAAGACAAATATGCGAGCACAAGGAAACACAGAGCATACAAGAACCCCAACCCTCCAAGCAAGACAGTGTTTGCACCTTAACAGTCTTCTGCACTACAACATCATCCACTTCCTCTCCATCAAAAAGTTCATCCTCCTTAGGATTGTACTCTGGGTCATCATTGATAACTCCACTACCTTCTTGAACCTCATCATATCTACCTTCTTGTACATCTTTCATTTTCCTAATCATCGACTCTATTGGACCGATGCCAAGGGACTGGAACATCCGATTGTTCCTCATCATATTTCTAGCCCTAACCTTCTCGTACTCGGTGAGAGGCTCTCCTTTGCATGATAAAAGGAAACATAACTATCAGGTGAATGGTTGGAATGCATGGACAGACAGCAAAACATATCTTATGAGATTTTATTATCATTTAATCCTAGTTATTCGGGTACGGAAGACTAACAACAAACAGGCACAATTAAGACAGCTTATTCAGATTGCAGCAATACATTTCACTTATCATATTAATACACATATTTTATAAAACTGACAGTATAACCACAAGGAGTAAGTTGCATACCAATGGTTGGCCGAATCTTTGACCTTGTCATCCTTGCCATGGATGATCTTGAGGTGGTGCTTGCAAAAAAGAATAAACAACAATCAGATACAGCAGGGATAAAGTAAAATGACGCACTTGTATAAATAAAGGAAAGCATTTGGACCAGCATGCACATACATGGAATACATGTGAAGAAAACTTGATGGATCAAAAATATAGTTATGTAGTGTTATTAATTAAGCAAACATGTAAGTGCACTAAACAAGCATGCATGTACACTGGAAAGATATGAAGCATCTCTTAATATCTTCACTACATCAACATGGAAATTTAGATGCAACATTTAATTATGATGAAGAACTCAAACAAGGAAACAAATGACATGGAATGATAGTACATAACATTTACTACAAAACAGGCTTACTGAGCTTTTTCGAAAACTTCTTATATCATTAGGAAAACAACATGGCAAACTGACAAGTGATACATATTTCCAGACTAAGTAAAAAAAACAGTTCATGGCAGAAAGCAGATTCATGATGCAATTTTTAGAGCTAGCAAACTACATGCACCAGAAGTTGTTGATGGCAAATATGAGCATGGCAGGCTTGTACTAGATGTACTTAACAAAACGTCCCTACTAAACATGCCCCAATGATCTACAAATATGATGATAGCATCAATGCAAAATGAACCAGAGGGAGATCAACCCCATGAACCCTAACCCTAACCCTATAAACCAGATGGAGATCATCCCCATGAATCACCATAGATCCTTCCCCATGAACAAGAAAACCAGGAGATCCATCCCCATCCAGAACCCTAACCCCATGAACCAGAGAACAACGTATGCCCCATGAACCCTAACCCTAACCCCATGAATCTACCGAACCATCCCTATCCCCATTGATCCATCCCCATGAACCCTAGAAGAACCCATGAGGGGATCTGCCAAACCCTAGAGAATCTACCCTAACCCTAGAAGATTGAGGGGAGAAGTACCTAGGGTTACGTGGCGGGCGATGTAGCCATCGTCGTTGATGTAGCTGTCATCGTAGATGATGCGGCGATGGTCGTTGTCGATGTGGCCACCGTCGTCGTGGCCTAGGGTTACGAGGCGGGCGATGTCATCGACGGTGCCGTCGTTAGGGAGAGAGGAGGAGCGGCAGTGCGGCATAGAGCAGGGGACGGACTGGGCGGCACAGAGCACGGGAGTGACAATGGCACGGAGCAGGGGAGGGGTGGCAGCGCGGAGCAGGGAATGGACGGGGCGGCGTGGTCGTGGGAGGGAGGGGATGGGGAATGGGTGGGGTCATGGGACGGAGGGGAGGGGATCCCATGGGTTAGTGGGAGAGGGAGTGGTGCATACCGCCTATTAGTGGGAGAGGGAGTGGAGGGAAATTTTGGGAGAGTGGAGGGGAAATTTTGGGGTGGGAGGGAAATTCTTTTGGGTTTGGAGGCAGAAAATTTTAGGTTTTTTTGTAAACTTTGTAGAAATAATTAAAATCATATAGAATAGCTCAAGAAAACATCGGTATCCCAACATTAATATTTTTACTATTTGGTAGACCACATTTGATGATGTGACGCGAAGGTCTCCCATTTTTTTGATTTTTTTTGAATTTTTTACGATGTTTTCAAAAATAGGTCGAACTTGTCGCTTCGACCATCCATGGCTAGGGGTTTGATCATGCATATCTGTTGGTGATTCTATGATGAAATGCCTACCTCTGAAGCTAAAGATGATTTTTAGCAAAAATAACGGGCAAGCTATGGAGGACCCGTAGTTCAAATTCCAGCCGGCTCAAACTAAAACGATCAATGGTTGTCTGAATGGCTGGGAGTAGCTATGGGGATCGGAAATTCATGATTTTTGGCAACCGTCCATAAAATAAAGTCTACTTTGAGATAGACATGGAATGGCACCATTCGGAATGTCTCTCTTTGTAGCCGCTTCACGAAAAACATGTGTTTTTGGCATTCAAAAAATGAAAAATGTTTTTTATGTGAAACAAGTTGGAACCTCTCTTTGGCAACATTGTTTGCCATCACAAGATGGAGGCATGTGCCAAATTAGGGCATATCATCACAAACTATTCAATGAATGTGGCCATATCATTGTTGTTTGGCTTGAAAGCCATGAATCTTTTTTTTGACCCGGAAATAGTAGAAGAGGCTCCTACCGCAATTGCATTAATATAAAGTCATCGTTTACATATTTACACAAGGGTGAAGCCCCTCACTTTGTGTGGGCTTCAGGAAAGGCTAATTGACATGAAAGTCACAAAGGAGAATATATAAAAGAGTTTAGCGAAGACAGCCTACAAATGCAGCTATAAAAGGCTTGAGAGACTCTTTGGTTCTATATTTAAGCAGAGAAAAATCTTCCTTGAAGCAAGTCTCCCAAGAGGGCAAACGGAGTAATCCCTCTAAAGTAGTTATTGTTCCTTTCCTTCCATAGGCTCCAAGCCGCACCGAGAAAGACCTCCATAAACATTGGGTTGTGCCATCTCTCTTTATCATATTCTAGTAGTTGCAATCAATTTCCATTTTGGGGCTATGAAATGTTCGATTTTCCAACAAGCTTGGATGAACGAACACGAGAAAAATAGGCGTTCCACTGTTTCCTCAACATGTTGCTCACAAAGCAGACAATAAAGGTTATCCCCAATGGCGTAGTGTCTTCTATTAAGCATGTTGCGGGTATTAAGTCTGTTCGAAACGTGCAGCCAACCAAAGACCTTGATTTTTATGAGACATCGACAACCCCAGATCCATTCGAATGCTGAATGTGGAACAACCTCTTTGAAAAAGAAAGAGTAGTATTTTCTAGCAGTGTAATCTGAGGAGCCCCAAGTATAAGACCAAACGTCGTGAGTGTTCGTGGAAAGATACGTTTCTACTGTAAGATTTTGCATGTCTCTCACCTCATCATGAGCTTGGATGGATAATGGGACATTAAAGTTCTCCTCGAGTGTTGCACACCTCAAGAATGCATTAACTGAAATGTCCTCTTGAAGCGTATATGAGAATGCCCTCGGGTGGGAGGTGGAGAGTGTCGGCGTTCTGGGAACGGGGGTACCCAGACTTGCCTGCCTGCGGCCTAGGGCATGGCCCACTTCATCAACCAAATGGGACCCGACAAGGCCCCACTCGACAGAAGGCCCTCGCGAGGGCCCTAGCCTCACGAGCACGAACGGCGACAAGACTCGTGAAGGATGGGCCTCACCAGGATCCCTCCGGAGCGGCAGAGCTTCCTATGCAAGACCCGGCCTCAAGAGTTAAAGATGACGCAAGGAAGGACACGCGAGAACCAGTGCGCCAAGCAGCACAGTTTCCCCTTTGGTGCAAGGGGAGCAAGGATAGACAGGGGTTCCCAAAGCACCCCCAAAAGGTTTCCATTCCGGTGCAAGAAGACCACAACCACCCGCCATGCAGCGCGGATGTCATCGCTGAGCCTGTCCCTGCAGCGTCGACAGCTACTTTGCAGGCAAAGACCGCCTTTGGGCGGGGGAAGCAGCAAACCGTGTCCCCCTTGGAAGTTGCCGTTGTGGGATCCCTTCACGCCATTGTGATAAGGGAAGAGGACCCGGGCCGCCGCTATACATAGATCATAGGTTTCATTGTAGTGGGGGGCCCCGATCCGACCCAACACTTCGTCACTCCATACACCACCACGAGACAGCTAGCCAAGAACACATCTCGAGCGCCCTCACGAGGCTCAAGCGCATTGTACTAGTTCATCCACCCAAACCTTCACGAGAGGCAATCCACGAAAGCAAGAGTAGGGTATTACGCTTTGCAGCGGCCCGAACCTGGGTAAACTGTCGTGTTCATCCTCTTCCTTGTCACCGTGCGAGTTCTTCATTGCATTCATTGAGTAGCGAGCTAGGTCGGGCGAGGCTGCAGGAGATCTTAGCACACGCCCCAGTGTTCGAACCTTAAGGGTTTTGCGGAACCCGACATCCGACATTTGATGCGTCACGTAGGGGGCGTGTTAGGGTCTTCTCCAAGCTTCGTCCTTCCCAAGCTTTGCCGCTCCGATAGCCGATGCTCAGCAAGCTTCTCCGGGACGCGGCGGGCCATCCTCTGTGAACCCCACCAAGACGGTCGGGGGCCCTCGCCCTGGCGTCGTGGTCCCAAGTGGCCAGTACCAGGTCGCTAGCGTCACCTCCACCGTTACCGTCCCCCCCCCCCCCGCGAGGCCCAGGCTCGTAGAGAGCAGGCGGCGTCCCGGGCACCAGGAGCATGTCAAACCTATGTGGGAGACCTCGATGCGCATGATGCGCTACTACTGGCGGGCGAGATGCTCCGCCACCGACCGACGCACGGGGGCTTGGATGCACGGGCAGATCACATCGCGGAGTTGGTCGCCGTCGCCCAGCGCGCCATCACTCCTCACTCTTTTTCAAGACCGCAGCCGTTAGGCGGCTAGGGCTCGCATGCCGAGCCCACCCCCGGGCCTGTCAATGGAAGGGTCCCTCCCACGCCGCACGAGGCAGAGCGGGGCGTGCCACACTCTGTGTTCCTCCTCCTCCAAATCCCGATGACCGGTCTCGGAGCGTAGCATGATGACAACCACCAGGCGCACGGAGGAAACGGCAGGGCGCCCAGTGCACACACCGACGCGCATCCGTGCAACCCAGCAGGCCGTCAGCAGCCTGGGTCGGCCAGATCGGAGCGCGCCCTCCGGCGTAGCCATCGGACAGTGCAGACGTCCGGACGAGTAAGCCACGATGGTGGAGGCGCATCCGGGCACCAAGGAGGGAATCTACAGCAGACAATGCAAGGCCCACCCAACGGCGGTGGCAAAGGTAAGCAACTCTGCTCTGAGGCCCGGCGTAGGCGGGCCTGTGAGCGACGCACACGGGGCGACCTTCCCTCACCGTCGGAAGGGACTGCTACCGGCACACCGATGGACAACTCAGGAGGCGGACTGAGCACCTACGTCGAGCCCTGCATACCATGCTACGTCATACCACCTGGCCCACCTGGCCGGGAGGGGGCTCAAGCGCCCACCGCAGGCGCCAGCACCCCCCAAGAGTAAGAAGTACCCTAGGCGTCCTCCTCGAGCCGGGCCTAGGGGCTCTCGTCAGCGGAGCGCTGGGCCCGGGCGGCGCGAGCCGGAGGGCGCCCCCCGAGTCGCGGGGTGCGGCACCAGACGGCTCCCTCATGGGGAAGTGACGAAAAAACCAAGCCCTCAGGCCCCAGGAGTGATGACCTGGGGGAGCGGCAAGGGAAATGCAATGCGGGCCACCCGCGGCAACCACGACGCCTGCACGGCCTCAAGAGGATGGGCCTCCCGAGGCCTTCGAGACCTCGACCGGACGACACTTGAGCACCTCGTGAGGCATACTTCACCAACATAACACCCTTATGGCCGTGCCGATGCATCGCGTTCATGTTTGGGCCTCGGGAGTGCGATCCTGAGGTCACGCAGGGAGCGATGTACTCGGGTTAGTGTCATAAGGGTGCGCAACCAAGCAGAAATGCACGGGATGATCTTCGACGAGGGCTGCAAGCCACAAAGACATGTGCCTGGGGGCTAGCCCAGGGTCATGACATTCTCACATAACAATAAGTGGGTTGTATATGCCCCCCCCCCCCCGAGGACGCGGAGGGGTCCCTCCCACGCAATGTGGCAGCCACAATCCGGAGATGGTGGAGAAGACAAAACTGCACATCAATGGCTATGCCCATGCAAGTGGATGCCCTACGATAAGTGCTGGGGGAAGACAAATGGCCCTCTAAGTGTCGGACGTAGCCGTTATTTGCGTTTCTCTTGTTTGAATTTGCCAGCTTTTATGAAAACAAATCCGGGGCCTTTCCAAATCGCGTTTTAGTAAAAAAGGTCAAAAGTTTTGTTTTCTTGCCATCTCAAATGTTGTTCTTGTCACAACCTGTATTTTTGGCACATTGTATGTTTGGGTTTTACAAAATTTGGGACCAACTAAAACCTTTCGGAGTGAATGCTTGTTTGATTTGATGCTTGTTTGATTGTTTGGATGATCATTTAGGCACTATCAAGTCCTACTCCAATCCACCTTCATCTTCCTTGATCCAAATGCCTTGCCCTATGATCATGCCATGTGAATAGAGCTCAAACCTATTTTTATCAGATTTTATTTTCACCAAAAAGGATTTATTCAATTTAGGTTTACTAAAACCCCTGAACTGAGGTTTGTACTACAAGTCCTCAATTTAGGTGGATCATTTCTTCCCAAATGCTTTACTTGATACCTATTATATTTATGACTTATCAAAACCACCAAATATTATTTTTTAAAGATTATTTTTATATTTTATTTTCAAGCTTTTTCATAAGGCCAGAAATGGCTTTTCCTAAGGAAAAATTATTTAAATGCATGGGAAATATTTGAGAAAATTTAGAGAGACTCAGTGGACATATATTTTCCATATATATGAGTTTCAACACAAGGGCTTGATCATATCATGGGCAAAACCCCTCAAAACCCTTTTTGTTCAGATTGAACTTTTGGGATGTTTCTATAAGAAATATTCTCAATAAAATCCAGGAAAATTCTAGCAAGTCAACACTATCATAGGTGATGATCTTGAAAAGTTTCATCGTCATCCAAGTTGGTTTGCTTCATCAAACCAACCCAAATCCATTTCTGTCCAGATTCAAATTTTGACAACTTTACATTGTGAAGTGTCTTCCCTTGGCCTCAAACTTTGTGGGCATGCTCTAATGACCAATTAGTGATGATCCACTAAGTGGTGCATCAAGGGTTAAAGCCTAACACCTTTAAATCTATAGAAATCAGATTCTGTCTATTTCTAGGTTTTCCCAAAGTCCCATTATGAACTTTCTTTAAACCCTCTCAAACTTGGTGATCACTCTTGTTTTCCATCACCCCTTGACCCTATAAAATCTCATGGCAATCCAAGTTCATTTGATCCCTCTAAACATCATCAAACACTTTTTGCCAGAAATGTAAAACTGACATTTTCACCTCAAATCCTTTTACCCTTGCCTCCTCCTTTTTACTACAGCTCGACCCAGACCCCCAGCACCTCCAGTAGCAATCTCAACGGCTAGCTCCATGATTGAGGTGGTGAAAACCCCCAATTTTACCCTCTGGTCCACCTGGCAGGACCTCTTTTCCCTCTCTCCCTCTATTCTGATCCCTCCCCAGAGCATCCAAGGGCCTAGCCTAACTTCCATTTCCCCCTAGATCCCCCTAGACAGAGTGGCCGCGCAGGAGACACTAAGGGCATGCCCTGACATGCAGAAGTCGCATTCTGGAGCGCGCTACAGTGCGCTCCCGCACTGTAGCCACCCCTGCCGGGCGCCGGCAGGCGGCATTGAGCCGCCCCTGTCTGTCCGTGTGGTCGGCCTCGACATCTACAGCCCTGCAGACGGTCGACCCCCTCCTCCCTCTCTCTCCTTCTCCCTCCTCCGCGCGTGCCCGCCGCCGCCCGAGCTGGTCAATGCGAGAGCTCACACGCGCACGCCTCCCCTCCTCTCTCCTCCCTCCTCCTAGCGTGGACTGACCCCAGGAAGACCCCCAGGGCCTCCCCTCTCCCTCCCGTGGCCTGTGGTGAGCACCCCGTGCTCACCGGCGCACGGCGACCTCGGTGGACCGGCCCCCTGCCTATAAAAGGCACCCCGAGGCCCTCTCTCCCTTTTGATCTCTCTTCCACCCCAATAGTCCCCCTACGGAGCCTGAGCTCTTCCCTCTCTCTCTCTGTGCTCGGGATCGAGCCGAAGCTCCCCGCGGCAGCTCCGTCGTCGATCTCCGGGTACGGCGCCGCTCCGGTCTCCATTCTCCTCCCTCTGGTCCTCCCGCGCCCTCCTGACCCGATTCCCCCTCTCTCTCGTCGTTGTTGTAGGCTGGGACATGCGTGTGAGGACGGTCCCGAGGCTCCTCCGCCGTGGCCTCCTCGTCGCCGGCGACCCCGTCCTCCTCCGCCCTCCACTCCACCTCCAGAGGACCGGCGGGTCCTCCCCGAGCCCGTTCCGACCCTCTCCTCCCCTCGTCAGGGCCTCCCTCGCCGTCGGTGAGCCGCCCCCCTCTCGGATGCGAGGAGGAAGACGGCCCTGACAGGTGGGCCCCACCTGTCAACCTCTCCTCCCCTCGCCCGCGCTCTCTCTCCTCTCCCCTGAGCCGCTGGCAGCCGGGCCCCACGCGTCAGGTTTGAACCTGACTGCGCGCGCGGCCGGCCGGCTGGCCAGATGGGCCTGCCGAGTCCTGGGCGCCGGTTTGAACTTGACTGCGCGCGCGGCCGGCCGGCTGGCCAGATGGGCCTGCCGAGTCCTGGGCGCCCCGGGCACAGGGTCTGGTGCCCTTTTTCCTTCCTTTTCTTTTCTAGTGGATTTGTAAAAATTCCACAGAGCAAAATATTTGCCCAATGTAATTATTTTCTCCACCATAAATCTTAGAATATTGTATAGAATTTAATAGTGCCATCTGTGCAATTTATTGAAAGAGTTTTTATCACTAGTTTTATTTAAAACCTATTAAAAGCACCTTTTAGCCTCTGTTATTGTGTTTCTAAAATGGTCTTCACAGAGATATTTATTGTAGATATTTTTAATGCGACTTTAGAGGTTTAACAGAATAGGTGAACATTTTTATAGGTAGATTGAGTGTTCTGTTTGCATGCTTGTTTATTTATTGTCGTTATTTCCGCATCGATAGATTGCGCCGTTGACGGAGAAGTTGGACTCGAAGACTTCAAAGACCCCGGAGAATTTGTCGAGCCATGCAAGAAGCCCTTTGACCATGTCAAGAAACTATTTTAACTTGCATGTCATATAGTACTTTACTTCCGGCATTATTGATCATGTGATGTGGTGGTTTCCCCTTCGGTGGGATGCCTCCGGGGCTTTCCATTGATACTTGCATCGAGCACGACCCTACCACCTTATGAGGGTTGTGCGGGTGGGAGTAGATAAGTTGCTAGTAGATGCTACGCAAGTGGGATGGGACTTATGCATGGTGATACCGAGAGGTGTGTGTGTTTTCAATACTCTTTCGAAAACCCCATCGGGTGTCACTAATGCCTGAGGGAGATGATGATGAGTTGGGTGACCACTTGAGAAAGAAGTGGTGTACCGGAACAAATGGGTGTGTGTGTTTTCGAAAACGGATTAGATTTAAGGTCTGTTGACCGTCCCAACCTTACATGCGCAACCACGATACCCCTTATGGGACGGGGCTTTGTTGATTACCTTGGTGGGTACTGGCAAGGAGCCCGCATTACTAGTGGTGGGAGTGGCGTGGTCACTCTCGATACGGGGTCGTACTGGATGTATGATCATGCGCTGTATTTACAGGCACCGGGCACACCGTTGGTCCCCTCATGGACGGTACGGTTTGAGCAAGGCTCGTGTGATGTACGTCATGAGGGCTGGGTACCAATCGAGTGGACTCTTTGTTTAGTATCGCCGGGGGAAAGGCATTGTTCGGGTGCTTACCTCGGGTATCTATATACCGCGAGTCGTGGATGACACGGAAGTTCCCCGAGTCTTGTGGGTAAAGTGTGCAACCTCTGCACAGTGTAAAACTATTCGAATAGCCGCGTCCGTCGTCATGGACAGTTGGAGGTACTTCTTAAACTACGTCCGGGTGTTTTCGTGAAACATTGGCGTGAGTACGGGTGTGTAAATGACAAGAGGTCACATGGGTTGAGCCCGATGACTTGGCTTGAGAAATGAACTAAGTCCGATGACTTGGTGTGAACAGGTTGTGTTCAACTGATACCGTGATGGTATCGACAATGTGTTATCATGAATACTTGGTTAATTGTTGACGCATACTTACTATTACTTGATCATGTCACTTGCATACAAAATCAGCTTTCCGCAAATTACCTATTGTGCTATATCATGCATCGTTATTGCCTCGTTCCATTCTCGGGTTGCTTGCGAGTACATTCAAAGTACTCATTGGCTTGCCACTGGTTATTTAATTGGCCAGGCATGGAAGAACAGGAGTATGTCGAGGATTTTGTTGGAGACGATCATGCAAACTCGGACGCTTCCTAGTCAGAATGCCTGTAGGTTAAGGCAGATGGCATGGGTTCACGCTTTCGATGAAGATTTTCGCTGCTTGTTCTAGACTTAGTATTTGGCCCGAGTGGCTCTACCCTTGTAAGACCGAGACCTTCGTGGTCATCATTTGTGTAAGACGCTTAATGTGGATGTTAGACTCTTTTATTCATCTTCTGTGTGTTCAGTGAGCATTGATCTCTGGGATCACTGTACACGTGCATTCGGTGATCTCGACTTATGAGTCGGGGTTCCGACAGAGCTGGTATCAGAGCCATACTGACTATAGGAAGCCCTTAGTTACCATGGACATTAGTAGGATTAAAGCCGTTTTCAAAACTACACCTATCTTTGGAACTTAGGAATTCTGCACTATTTATCTCTCCTATGCTTCACACAACACTTTGATGACTCTCCTCCTTTCAAACACTTGTAGATGGCTATCGTACCCGAAGCCTTGCTGACATCCGGCTTTCCCTTACTCCTTGGAGACAGCCTGGAGAAGTGCCAGTTTCGCCAACCACCCATTTTCCTCTACCACGGGCACTGGGTCGATGCCGTCACGAAGGAGTACCACGTGGATGTGGTCGTGAAGGCAAACGACTCCCCGACCAGTTGGTTCTTTGAAGGACCACGGATGGAGGCTATGATACTTCTCATCGAGACAGCTGCACGCAAGGCCCTCCTACACCTTCGAGACATCATTCCAGAGATGGCTGATGAGCCCGCTACTCGCTACCTTCCCTTCAGGAAGGATGACTATGGCGAGAGTAGGACGCTGATTATGGCCAAGGAGGATGGCGCACCACTCCGGTTCCATACCTACTTCAGTCTCTCTGCCGATAGTCTGGTTCACAACTTGGTGAAGGAATCCGTGAAGCTCCACGAGGAACTTCACCACACCCGAGGGCTACTTCGACAAGCCAAGACTAAGCCAGACAAGATCAAGAAGGATGGATCCCCCGAGGGACGACCAGCTGTCGCTTATCGAGGAGGAGTACCCCCAGCCAGTGATGCACCTGCACGTAGACGTCGCATGAGTGCGAAGGAGTACCGTAAGCTCTTCACCGACCCGCGCGTAAGGCATCGTCGGTATGGGCCCCCTCGTTCCCCGACCCCATCGACCGGGAACGATGCTCGTTGTGAGGATGAGCCAGAGGAAGACCCAGAGGAGCGTGACTACGAGACCGAGCAGTCCACCACCTGAATCCGAGAACCCCTAGGGTAGGATTAGACATGTATTCCTCACGCGTAGTTGAGTCTGTGTAATGGTTCATATGAAACCATGTGTGCTTGCTGTTTGTTTTGTTGTTTATGTGTTCCGATGCAAGACGCGTTTTTGCCTTGGGCAACATGTAAGCGACTGCATTGTCTATCTTAATATATGTTGTTGGCCTTTTGACCTTCATTTCTTCACACTTGCACTTGACCGACCCCCTTAGGCGCGCTTTGTCATTTTGCTTATCCTCTTGTCGACCCCACTTGTTTGACTTGGCTGCTCCAAACAGGATGGTGACTGCTACCCGCAACAGCTCCTTCACCAACCCCGAGGCCGGCAACTCGAGCCAGCAGCAGGGTGATGGTGGGGCTGCTCACGCTGGAGAACACCAGGAGCAGCCTCAAGGCGAGATTCCCCCGCCACCACCTCCGTCGGAGAACATGACCATAGCTCAGTTCCTCCAAGTTCTCCGGGAGGAGCGCCAGGCCAACAATGTTGCTCTCCAGCAGATGGCCCAGCTCTCGTGAACAACCAGCAGCAGGGTAGGAACGACAATGGCCGCTCCACGCTGTCTGAGTTCATGAGAAACTCGCCCCTGACCTTCTCTGAGACTGCTGAACCATTGGATGCTGACGACTGGATCCGCACCATCGAGGACCTCCTTGCACTGGTTAACTACAATGAGGATCGTGAGAAGGTGCTTTATGCCTCTCACTGCCTCGGAGGTACCGCCCGAGCTTGGTGGGATGGATTCAAGGTCATGCAAGGAGAACGTGCTATCACGTGGAATGACTTCAAGGAAGGGTTCCGCACTGCCCATATTCCATCTGGGATAATGGCTATCAAGAAGAGAGAGTTCCGAGCGCTGAAGCAAGGAAGTGGCTCTGTCAAGGAGTACCTGCAGAAGTTCAACCTGTTGTCAAGGTATGCACCTGAAGACGTCAGCACGGAGGCTGCCAACAAGGAACATTTCATGGAAGGACTTCAGCAAGTTCTGTAGTATCAACTCATCATCTACGATTGCCGCACCTTCTTTGATATGGTAAACAAAGCCCTCATGTTGGAAGACAAGCATCGTGCCATCGATGACACTCGCAAGCGCAAGATGATCAGCAAAGGAAGCTCAAGCAACCAAAAGCCTCGCCCATGGCAGCCAGCTCCGGCCAAGCCAACCTATCAGCCACAGCAGGCTAGATCTCCTACGCCTCGTCCGAGCTACCAGCCTCAGCAGTATGCCAATTCCAGGCCAGCCTACAACTACAACCCCAATAAGAACAATGGTGGTAGGAACCTCAACAACAACCCTAGGCAAGTCACATGCTTTGGATGTGGTCAGCCTGGACACATCTCTAGGCTTTGTCCCAATAGGAAGCCTGATGCACCGCGCCCCAATGCGCCAGCTCAAGGTCAAGCCCGTGGAGCACCGCCAAGGAACCCAGCTCCCCGCAATCAGCCTAACAGTGGCAAGGGTCATGTGAATCACGTCACCGCAGAGGAAGCCCAGGAAGACCCGGACGTCATACCGGGTACATTCCTCGTCAACTCAACCCTAGCAACAGTATTGTTTGATTGTGGAGCTTCGCATTCTTTTGTCACCCAAAGGTTTGCACTAGAGAGTGGCATGGAGCCTACTCCCTTGGGTAGTCGTATGCTGATCCAAACCCTCGGTTCAGTTATGAAGTCTGTTTGAGGGTGTAAAGGGGTGAAGATTGACATCAACGGGGTAGACTTCCTAGTAGACTTTATAGTTCTGGATTCACCCGGTTTGGATGTTATCCTTGGCATGAACTGGTTGACTAAGCACCAAGGCTTACTAGACTGTGCCAAGAGGACTATCACCATGACCAACAAACGAGGTGTGGAAGTCAAGTATGTCCCCAACCCTGTCTCCACGCAAGCCCCTCAGGTTAACTGCCTGTCGGGAGTTGAGTTGGATCAAGTGCCTGTAGTATGTGAATACCCGGATGTGTTTCCTGATGAGCTGCCCGGGATGCCTCCTGACCGCGACATTGAGTTCATCATTGAGCTTATGCCCGGATCAAGGCCGATCTATAAGAACGCCTATAGGATGGTATCCGAGGAGTTGGCTAAATTGAAGAAGCAACTGGCAGAGCAGCTCAGGAAAGGTTTTATTCGCCCTAGTGCCTCTCCTTGGGGATCTCCTGTTCTATTTGTGTCAAAGAGAGACGGCACTATCAGACTTTGCGTCGATTACCGTTCTCTCAATGAGGTCACAATAAAGAACAAGTATCCACTCCCCAAGATTGAAGACCTGTTTGATCAGTTGAATGGAGCCAAGGTGTTCTCCAAAATCGATCTCAGGTTTGGGTACTATCAGCTGAAAATCAGACCTCAAGATATTCCGAAGATGACATTTGTGACCCGATATGGCCTGTATGAATACACGGTCATGTCATTCGGATTGACGAATGCCCCGGCCTACTTCATGTACCTCATGAATAAAGTCTTCATGGAATACTTGGACAAGTTCGTTGTTGTCTTCATTGATGACATCCTTGTCTTCTCCAAGTCTGAAGAAGAGCATGAAGAGCACTTGAGGTTGGTCCTAGAGAAGCTTCGAGAGCACCAACTTTATGCCAAGTTCAGCAAGTGTGAATTCTGGCTGCGTGAAGTTGGATTCTTGGGTCACATGTTGACTGCGGAGGGATTATCAGTAGACCCTGCCAAGATTGAAGCCGTGACTGAATGGCAGACCCCAACCACAGTGAAGGAAGTCAGGAGCTTTCTCGGACTCGCGGGATAATACCGCAAGTTCGTAGAGGGATTCTCAAGCATCGCCTGACCAATGACCCAGCTCCTGAAGAAGGATAAGAAGTTTGAGTGGACCGCTAAGTGCGAGGAAAGCTTCCAGGAGCTCAAGAAGAGATTGACCTCAGCCCCTGTTCTGGCCACCCCCAAAATTCACAAGGAGTTTGTGATTTATTGTGATGCATCAAGAACCGGGCTTGGAGGTGTTCTGATGCAAGAAGGCAGAGTCGTAGCATATCTTTCCAGACAGCTACGTCCTCATGAAGAGAACTACGCAACTCATGATCTAGAGTTGGTAGTCGTGGTTCATGCCTTGAAGACATGGCGACATTATATTCTGGGGAAGCGATGTGAGATATTCACTGACCACAAGAGTTTGAAGTATATCTTCACTCAAAGGGAATTGAACATGAGGCAGCGAAGATGGTTGGAGTTGATCAAGGACTACGACCTCAGTGTTCAATACCACCCCGAAAAAGCCAATGTGGTAGCCGACGCCTTAAGCAGAAAGTCTTGTTCCTTGAATGCTATGATTAAGGAAAGGCTACCCGCTTTGTATGTTGAGCTTGAGAGCTTCGGCTTAGAACTGGTTACACCAGGATTTCTCGCCAACCTTGAAGCGAAGCCTACCTTGATAGACGATATCAGAGAAGCCCAGAAGGGACACGAGAGCATTGAAGGCATCAAGAGGGAGATCAAGGCAGGCAAGGCCCCAGAATTCTCAGAGGATGAACAAGGAGTTGTATGGTTCGGAAAGCGCATTTGCGTACCCAACAGAGAAGGGCTCAAGAACCTGATCTTGCAAGAAGCTCATAGCACTCCCTACTCCATCCATCCTGGAGGAACCAAGATGTATCAAGACCTCAAGGCAAGATTCTGGTGGCATGGCATGAAGCGGGAGATAGGCAGGTTCGTGGCTAAGTGTGACGTATGCCAGAGGGTCAAGGCTGAGCATCAGCAACCCGCTGGACTACTGCTGCCCCTTAAAGTGCCTGAATGGAAGTGGGATAAAATCGGTATGGACTTCATCACCGGTTTACCAAGGTCAAGCAAGGGACATGATTCCATTTGGGTCATTGTCGACCACCTGACCAAGGTCGCCCATTTTACTCCCGTCAAGACCACCTATGATGGCAACAAGTTAGCCAGCCTCTACATCGAGCGGATTCTAAGCCTCCATGGAGTTCCAAAGGAGATCGTGTCAGACCGAGGAACCCAGTTCATCTCAAGGTTCTGGAAGAAATTTCAAGAAGCTATAGGAACCAAGCTCTCCTTCAGCACTGCTTTCCACCCCCAGACCGGTGGGCAAACGGAACGAGTAAATCAGATACTCGAAGACATGCTCCGCGCTTGTGTTCTGGCATATGGAGCCAAGTGGGAAGATTGTTTACCCTTCGTCGAGTTCTCCTACAACAACAACTATCAGTCGAGCCTTCTGATGGCACCATTTGAGGTGTTGTATGGACGCAAGTGCTGTACTCCCCTCAACTGGTCAGAGACCGGAGAAGGATTGGTGTTTGGGCCAGATATCCTCCGCGAAGCAGAAGAGCAAGTTCAATGCATCCGCGAGCACCTCAAGACCGCTAAGTCAAGACAGAAGAGCCACGCCGACTCTCACCGCCGAGAACTGAACCTCGACGTTGGAGACTATGTCTACCTCCGTGTCACGCCTCTCAAGGGAACCAAGCGCTTCCACGTCAAAGGAAAGCTCGCGCCAAGATTCATCGGCCCCTTCAAGATCACTGCAAGACGAGGAGAAGTTGCTTATCAGCTAGAGCTGCCTTCCGAGCTGTCGGATGTGCACAACGTCTTTCATGTGTCACAACTCCGGAAGTGTCTGCAAGTTCCCAACCGCCCTGACCTTTACAAGGACATTGACCATCAAGCGATCGACCTTCAGCCGGATCTCACTTATCGTGAGAGGCCTATCCGCATTATTGATGAAGCTGAGCGCTACACCCGGAGCCGCACCATCAAGTACTTCAAGGTCCAGTGGAGCAACCACACGGAGGCAGAAGCCACATGGGAACGTGAAGATTATCTCAGATCAGAGTTTCCATATCTTTTTAGCGCTTAGCCTAGGAATCTCGGGGACGAGATTCTTGTAAGGGGGGAAGGTCTGTCACAACCTGTATTTTTGGCACATTGTATGTTTGGGTTTTATAAAATTTGGGACCAACTAAAACTTTTTGGAGTGAATGCTTGTTTGATTTGATGCTTGTTTGATCGTTTGGATGATCATTTTGGCACTATCAAGTTCTACTCCACTCCACCTTCATCTTCCTTGATCCAAATGCCTTGCCCTATGATCATTCCATGTGAATAGAGCTCAAAACTATTTTTATCATATTTTATTTTCACCAAAAAGGATTTATTCAATTTAGGTTTACTAAAACCCCTGAACTGAGGTTTGTACTACAAGTCCTCAATTTAGGTGGACCATTTCTTCCCAAATGCTTTATTTGATACCTATTATATTTATGACTTCTCAAAACCACCAAATATTATTTTTTAAAGATTATTTCTATATATTTTTTTAAAGCTTTTTCTTAAGGCCAGAAATGGCTTTTCCTAAGGAAAAATTATTTAAATTCTTGGGAAATATTTGAGAAAATTTAGAGAGACTCAGTGGACATATATTTTCCATATATATGAGTTTCAACACAAGGGCTTGATCATATCATGGGCAAAACCCCTCAAAACCCTTTCTGTTCAGATTGAACTTTTGGGATGTTTCTATAAGAAATATTCTCAATAAAATCCAGGAAAATTCTAGCAAGTCAACACTATCATAGGTGATGATCTTGCAAAGTTTCATCCCCATCCAAGTTGGTTTGCTTCATCAAACCAACCCAAATCCATTTCTGTCCAGATTCAAATTTTGACAACTTTACATTGTGAAGTGTCTTCCCTTGGCCTCAAACTTTGTGGGCATGCTCTAATGACCAATTAGTGATGATACACTAAGTGGTGCATCAAGGGTTAAAGCCTAACACCTTTAAATCTATAGAAAACAGATTTTGTCTGTTTCTAGGTTTTCCCAAAGTCCCATTATGAACTTTCTTCAAACCCTCTCAAACTTGGTGATCACTCTTGTTTTCCATCACCCCTTGACCCTATAAAATCTCATGGCAATCCAAGTTCATTTGATCCCCCTAAACATCATCAAACACTTTCTGCCAGAAATGTAAAACTGACATTTTCACCTCAAATCCTTTTACCCTTGCCTCCTCCTTTTTACTACAGCTCCACCCAGACCCCCAGCACCTCCAGTAGCAATCTCAATGGCTAGCTCCATGATTGAGGTGGTGAAAACGCCCATTTTTACCCTCTGGTCCACCTGGCAGGACGTTTTTTCCCTCTCTCCCTCTATTCTGATCCCTCCCCAGAGCAACCAAGGGCCTAGCCCAACTTCTATTTCCCCCTAGATCCCCCTAGACAGAGTGGCCGCGCAGGAGACGCCAAGGGCATGCCCTGACATGCAGAAGTCGCGTTCTGGAGCACGCTACAGTGCGCTCCCGCACTGTAGCCGCCCCTGCCCGGCACCGGCAGGCGGCATTGAGCCGCCCCTGTCTGTCCGTGTGGTCGGCCTCGACGTCTGCAGCCCTGCAGACGGTCGGCCCCCTCCTCCCTCTCTCTCCTCCCTCCTCCGCGCGTGCCCACCGCCGCCCGAGCCGGCCAATGCGAGAGCTCACACGCGCGCGCCTACCCTCCTCTCTCCTCCCTCCCCCTGGCGTGGACTGACCCCAGGAAGACTACCAGGACCTCCCCTCTCCCTCCCATGGCCTGTGGTGAGCACCCCATGCTCACCGGCGCACGGCGACCTCGGTGGACCGGCCCCCTGCCTATAAAAGGCACCCCGAGGCCCTCTCTCCCTTTTGATCTCTCTCCACCCCAATAGCCCCCCTACGGAGCCTGAGCTCTTTCCTCTCTCTGTGCTCGGGATCGAGCCGAAGCTCTCCGCGGAAGCTCCGTCGTCGATCTCCGGGTATGGCGCCGCTCCGGTCTCCATTCTCCTCCCTCTGGTCCTCCCGTGCCATCCTGACTCGATTCCCCCTCTCTCCCGTTGTTATTGCAGGTTGGGACGGGCGTTTGAGGACGGTCCCGAGGCTCCTCCGCCGCGGCCTCCTTGTCGCCGGCGACCCCGTCCTCCTCTGCCCTCCGCTCCACCTCCACAGGACCGACGGGTCCTCCCCGAGCCCGTTCCGACCCTCTCCTCCCCTCGCCCATGGCCTCCCTCGCTGTCGGTGAGCCGCCCCCCTCTCGGATGCGAGGAGGAAGACGGACCTGACAGGTGGTCCTCACCTGTCAGCGTCTCCTCCCCTCGCCCGCGCTCTCTCTCCTCTCCCTAGAGCCGCTGGCAGCCGGGCCCTGCGCGTCAGGTTTGAACCTGACTGCGCACGCGGCCGGCTGGCTGGCCAGATGGGCCGGCCCAGCCCTGGCCGCCCCGGGCACAGGGTCTGGTGCCCTTTTTCCGTCTTTTTCTTTTCTAGTGGATTTTTAAAAAATCCACAGAGCAAAATATTTGCCCAATGCGATTATTTTCTCCACCATAAATCTTAGAATATTGTATAGAATTTAATAGTGCCATCTGTGCAATTTATTGAAAGAGTTTTTATCACTGGTTTTATTTAAAACCTATTAAAAGCACCTTTTAGCCTCTGTTATTGTGTTTCTAAAATGGTCTTCATAGAGAAATTTATTGTAGATATTTTTAATATGACTTTAGAGGTTTAACAGAATAGGTGAACATTTTTATAGGTAGATTGAGTGTTCTGTTTGCATGGTTGTTTATTTATTGTCGTTATTTCCGCATTGATAGATTGCGCCGTTGACGGAGAAGTTGGACTCGAAGACTTCGAAGACCCTGGAGAATTTGTCGAGCCATGCAAGCAGCCCTTTGACCATGTCAAGAAACTATTTTAACTTGCATGTCATATAGTACTTTACTTCCGGCATTATCGATCATGTGATGTGGTGGTTTCCCCTTCGATGGGATGCCTCCGGTGCTTTCCATTGATACTTGCATCGAGCATGACCCTACCACCTTATGGGGGTTGTGCGGGTGGGAGTAGATAAGTTGCTAGTAGATGCTACGCAAGTGGGATGGGACTTATGCATGGTGATACCGAGAGGTGTGTGTTTTCAATACTCTTTCGAAAACCCCATCGGGTGTCACTAATGCCTGAGGGAGATGATGATGAGTTGGGTGACCACTTGAGAAAGAAGTGGTGTACCGGAACAAATGGGTGTGTGTGTTTTCGAAAACGGATTAGATTTAAGGTCTGTTGACCGTCCCAACCTTACATGCGCAACCACGATACCCCTTATGGGACGGGGCTTTGTTGATTACCTTGGTGGGTACTGGCAAGGAGCCCGCATTACTAGTGGTGGGAGTGGCGTGGTCACTCTCGATACGGGGTCGTACTGGATGTATGATCATGCGCTGTATTTACAGGCACCGGGCACACCGTTGGTCCCCTCATGGACGGTACGGTTTAAGCAAGGCTCGTGTGATGTACGTCATGAGGGCTGGGTACCAATCGAGTGGACTCTTTGTTTAGTATCGCTGGGGGAAAGGCATTCTTCGGGTGCTTACCTTGGGTATGTATATACCACGAGTCGTGGATGACACGGAAGTTCCCCGAGTCTTGTGGGTAAAGTGTGCAACCTCTGCAGAGTGTAAAACTATTCGAATAGCCGCGTCTGCGGTCATGGACAGTTGCAGGTCCTTCTTAAACTACGTTCGGGTGTTTTTGTGAAACATTGGCGTGAGTACGGGTGTGTAAATGACAAGAGGTCACATGGGTTGAGCCCGATGACTTGGCTTGAGAAATGAACTAAGTCCGATGACTTGGTGTGAACAGGTTGTGTTCAACTGATACCGTGATGGTATCGACAATGTGTTATCATGAATACTTGGTTAATTGTTGATGCATACTTACTATTACTTGATCATGTCACTTGCATACAAAATCAGCTTTCCGCAAATTACCTATTGTGCTATATCATGCATCGTTATTGCTTCGTTCCATTCTCGGGTTGCTTGCGAGTACATTCAAAGTACTCATTGGCTTGCCACTGGTTATTTAATTGGCCAGGCATGGAAGAACAGGAGTATGTCGAGGATTTTGTTGGAGACGATCGTGCAAACTAGGACGCTTCCCACTCAGAATGCCTGTAGGTTAAGGCAGATGGCATGGGTTCACGCTTTCGATGAAGATTTTCGCTGCTTGTTCTAGACTTAGTATTTGGCTCGAGTGGCTCTACCCTTGTAAGACTGAGACCTTCGTGGTCATCATTTGTGTCAGACGCTTAATGTGGATGTAAGACTCTTTTATTCAGCTTCTGTGTGTTCGGTGAGCATTGATCTCTAGGATCACTGTACACGTGCATTCGCTGATCTCGACTTATGAGTCGGGGTCCCCACAGTTCTCTTCCTCCAAGTTAAGCATTCGCCTGCTCCCCTCCCCCTCGTACCCCGCGAGCAGGGGCTGGGGGGCATGGTGCTTACACCTCGCCATGGCCTTGGCACCCGGATCCTCGCATGGTACTCATGGGTACGTTAGTAGGCGCATGGTACCTCATACTTGCCCAGAGGCTTCATTCTCGGCCCGACGCGCCATCTTGGAAAGGAAACAAACTTTTCTTTAGACAGCTTGAGCATCTAAGGGGGCTCCTGAGCATCGAGCCTCACGAGCCTTACCGGTCATAACGCCACTCGACCCTCCTAGTGCATCAGGAGTTTCGGGGCTCCGCCCCGTGAAGTGCGTCCTTGGTTTTCAGTCGTACCTAGCAAGGTGGGGAAATGTTCGGGACTGGGGCCTGTCGACGCAGGGCTACTTGGGCTACTACTTGAACCACAACTCGAAGCCTCATGAAGCACAACCTTCTCGGAGCATGAAGCAAAATTTGTGGGGGGCGCTTGAGCATCTAAGGGGGATCCTGAGCATCGCGCCTCAGGAGCCTTACCGGTCATAATGCCACCCGACTTCCTGGGTCGTCCATAGTTTCCGGTCGGCATCAGGAGTACTGGGGCCCGCCTCGCTAGGAATGTCCATGGTAAGATGGGCGCACATCATGACGGTAGGGAAATGCGAGGGACGAGGACCTGCTGACATATAGCTGCTTGAGTGTCAAAGGGGGCTCCTAAGCATCGCGCCACAGGAGCCTTACCGGTCATAAGGCCACTCGATCCCCCTAGTGCCGTCCTTGGTTTCCGGTCGGCATCAGGAGGTCGAGGGCTCGCCTCGTGAGGAGCGTCCAGGGTAAGATGGTCGCGCCCCATGACGGTAGGGAAATGTGCGGGACTAGGACTTGCAGACATAGGGTGTCGTTTGATCCCCCAACTCACCTCAATCGCAAGAACAAGAAGCCAACCGAGCAAGCAGACCCTCCAGGCATCAGAGCCGCACCCCACAACCTGAAAGCCTATCGCGGGCCAATCAAGCTAAGTACCCTAATCGCGACTGGGAAATGACTCCAATTGATGAAATGCAGAGGGTACTAATAAAAAAGGGCAGGCGCCTGAATGCATTACACGCCCACAGCGCCCCTTAGTTTTTGTGATTGCAGGTGCAAAAGGAAAGGAGGAGAAAGAAAGTGAGAAGTCGCACGATGGCTTTCGCCTCGGGAGCCTGACGTCGGCGCGCCGACGTTCAGTCGGTGTCCTTCTCCTCCTTCACGGCTCGGCGGAAGCGCCCCAAGGCGGACGTCCCCGGAGCGGGAGAACGACACCTCGGCGGTGGGCTCTCCCCCAAGACCCGGGCGCGTCGGCGCGGCAGTGCGCCATAGCTGCTGCCGCTGCTATCACTCGGGCTCTCCTTGGAGGGGGTGTCGCTACTACTGGAGGTGCCGCGCCCGTCGTGAAGGGCAAGCTCATCCCCAGGATCACCGCGGCCGATGTCCTCCGGGTAGCACCCCAGGTGCTCGCCCTCTCTCCCGAAGAACTTGACGAAGAGCGTCGCCTCCCCGTCGAACTTGAAGTGGAATCTACGCCCCCTCAGGCCGTTGGTGCGGGCGAACACTTGCCACCCGCGGTTCAGGTACATGTAGCCCTCGGGGGTGACCTCGACCTCCACCCAAGATGCCCCGCTGCAGTAGTCATCGGCCTGAAGCCATAGCTCGGCAGGCGCTCCAACGGGAAGGGCCTCCGCGAAGCAGCTCGGAAGCTGGAACCAGGCGGCCTCCGGCATATCCGCCCACGTCACGAACTCCAGGGCTGAGTCGGCCAAATGGAGCCGCGGGAGCGGCGACCGGGTGGCCATCGCCGACCTCCCACCTCGGCCGCCACCGCGGCCTCCCGCGCGGGACGGCGTTCCCCTACGGTCACCGCAGCGCACAAGAGCATGACTGCGCTCGCAGGGAGCCATCGCTGGTGTCGCGGCATACTTCCGGGGGCGACCACGGCCCCTTTGAGGCGACGCGGCGGCAGGGCCATCCCCGGGAGCTTTCCCCTTAATAGGAGTGGAAAACTTCCTCGTCGGCACCATTGCTGGGCGAGAGTAGTCCGAGAGGTGTGAAGGCAGAGAAGACGATGATGGATGAGGGTTTTCTCTCTCTTGCTAGTTTATATACAGCGAGAGGCCGCCCGGTGCCCCCTCGCATTTCGGGGGCACGCGGCCCGTCGAAGGGTCACATCCGCGTGGCCCGGGGCAACAACAGCATTCAATGGAATGCAATGATGACCGACGTTGCGCCTGGGCATCACTTTGGTTTGACTGGGAGTGGTTCCAGACGCCCTCGAGGAGCGGAGGCGTCGCCGCCTGATCACCCGACGCGTGCCAAGCCTAGCCCGCAGGCGTTTGGGGGGCCGCGACGCTTTAGACCGTCCTCCAAGCTTCGCCCGTAAGCCAGTCCGGGCGCGCCTTGCGCCGGGGGCTACTGTCGGTGTTCTGGGAATGGGGGTACCCAGACCTGCTTGCCTGTGGCCTAGGGCATGGCCCACTTCATCAACCAAATGTCACAGGGAGGCTCGCTGGCGTCGAAGGCGGCTCGGAGAGGCGGCGACGCGAGCGTAGGGTCGCCGGCGATCTTCGGCGCCCGGAGACGAAAACGGCGACGGGGACGATGCCGCGAGGCCTCTGGCCTCGATTCCTTCGGCGGGGAGGAGCTGGGGGAAACGGCGGACCTGATGGGCTTACTAGCTAGGCGAGGGAAGGCCAGTGGTTGCGAGTGGCGGCGACCATGGTGCTCGGAGACGAGAGGGGGGGAAAAGGGACAGAGCAAGGGGGAAGAGAGATGGAGAGGGGGGGAAGGATCTAGACGGCGGCGCGGCTCTATCCATGGCGTCGCGCTCGCGGGGCAGGCAGGTAAGCTGCTGGTGTGGCGAGCGCACACGGCGCCGTGGCTGCCTTCCCCTCTGCCTACTGGCGCGAGGACGAAGACGCCCCTGCCCCTGGTGGGCTGGGCCGGCTCTGCAACACGTAAGTCCAGGTGGGCCTCTTTCCTTCTTTATTTTTATTTCCTGTTTTCTTTTATTCTCACATTCTTCTTTTATTTTTATGGGGCCAAAATACCTGGCACATTAATGCCCAAAATTTTATAGAATATAGTCTGATTATTTCAAATTTCCACAAAAAGGTTTGGGAATTTTTAGACAACTATCATATTTATAATGCTTTATTAATTGATTTCAGTAGCATTAATTGGTATTTTAAAATGCTATATTTGTTTGAAAATTAAGATGTCCCCTAATATGTTGTTTCCATCATTTATCAGAAACAGTGAACATTTTTTAGGAGCATTTTGAAATCATTGTAAATTCAGTTGTTGGAATTAGGTTTATTTAATGAGGTGATAGGGTTTGAAAGTCCCCATTTCAAGTTCATTTGAAAATAAACATGATGCCATGATGCAACTAATACAAGCAATTTCTAGGACTGTGACACTTCATCAAGCCAACGCAATCACGAAAGGTGGTCCAACTTGAGGGATTTAAGATCCTCATCATCTAGCTCAAGTGGACTTCGTGCAAGGCAAAGGTTTTCCTTGATAGGTTTTCTATTTTACCAGTCTCATGGTGATAGTTTGGAGACCGGGTTATAAGTTCGATAGTCGTACTATCAAGGGCGGCTCTCAAGTGAGTATCTTGATCATATCGTTCGTCGAGAGCTCAAACCATTTCATCCTTGCATCATCTTTCTTGATTCTTACTTGTATTTTATCCTTTTGAGGTTTTAGAGCTTGTGGTTATCTTCGTGACAAGCTCTAGTGCATCAAAAATGGATTTCATATGCTTCTTCTATTGCATTTTCGGTGTTGGAGGTTTTACCAGTCTTATCCGAGGAGGGGTTCTCACCATTTTCTTGTGGGCCTTTTATAATTTTCTTCTTATTGATATTTCTATCAATATTGTGTTAGCCCATGTCGTTACCTTTCCAATATACTTGGTTTCGTTGAATTTGGAGTCCGTTTACAGAAGTTGTGATAGTTTTGGTGTTCTTAAAAGGCTACGGCGGTGCTACCGCGGCTAGAGCAGATGTAATTTTTTACTACTGCTCGAGAGCGGTACTACAGTGGCTCCAGAGCGGTAGTATCGCTCTAGACCAAAATCTCGTGTTAAGTCCAGCTATGGTAGGCACGGATATATTTTTTAGTACCGCTCGCAAGCAGTAGTACCGCTAGAGGTAATACCGTTTGGACGAGCGGTAGCACCGCTCCGGCGGTTCTACTGACCTTTTGCCTCCTTGGTGTTGTTTTTCAAAGGGCTTCCACTGCCCCAGCGGTAGTACCGCTCCCATGAGAGGTAGTACCGCTCTGTGCGGGCTGTGAGCATAACGGTTGGATTTTCCCCACCTATAAAAGGGGGGATTCTTCCCCATTGAACCTGATCCTTTGAGCTCATGTTCTTCCCCCATTGTTGACCTTCTTCACACTTGCTAACTCGCATCCCTCCAATGATCCTTGCTAGTTCTTGAGGTAAAATAAAGAGGATATCTAGATCCACATTTCCACCAATCACTTTCTCCTCTAAGTGAGGGGAACCCCTTGGATCCAGATCTTGGAGTTCTTCGTGTTCTTCTTCGTTCTTCCTCTCATTTTCCTCCCTAGCATTAGTTGCATTGGTGGGATTTGGGAGAGAAGAACTTGGGCACTCCGTGTGCCCTTGCCATTGTATTTGGTGCATAGGTTTGAGTTCTCCATGGTGATCCATGGAAGTGAGAAGTTGAGAAGATTATTACTCTTGGGTGTTTGAGCACCCTAGAGCTTGTTCCACTTGGTTGCTTTGGCGCCCTAAATGGTTCGTTGTGCCTCGAAGCTCAATCATTCTGGTGCAAAGCTCCGAGCAAGCTTCGGGGTCTCCAATTAGGTTGTGGAGATTGCCCCGAGCATTTGAGGTCACCTTGGAGCCACAATCCATTGTGGTGAAGCTTCTTGGTGTCATTGGGAGCCTCCAAATAAGTTGTGGAGATTGCCCCAACCTTGTTTGTACGGGTTTGGTGACCACCCTCAAGGGTCCCTTAGTGGAATCACGACATCTTGCATTGTGTGAGGGCATCAGGAGATTACGATGGCCCTAGTGGCTTCTTGGGGAGCATTGTGCCTCCACATAGCTCCGAACGGAGAATAGCATCCACAAGGGTGTGAACTTCGGGATACATTGTCGTCTTTGCATGCCTTGGTTATATCTTACCTGAGCCCCTTTACTTATGCACTTTACTTTGTGATAGCCATATTGTTTTTGTTATATATCTTCCTATCACTTAGTTGTATATCTTGCTTAGCAAAAGTTGTTGGTTCACATAGGTGAGCCTAGTTGTTTTAGGTTTTGTGCCTGACTAATTAAACGGTAGTTTTATTCCGCATTTATTCAAGCCTAAACCGTAATTATCTTAAAGCGCCTATTCACCCCTCCTCTAGACGACATCCATGCACTTTCACCAGGGTTTGGTCGGGTTTCTGCCTAGGGTAAAACTCGGTCGACCCGAATGGGAAATATTGGTGTCACTGACTTTTGGCTTTTGGCTTTGGATAGAGGGTTATTGTGTGAAAGCACATTTTCTCCCTTCATGGTTTTGGTAATTCATAACAACATATAAGTCATTGAACTAATGTTTCCATCAATTATATTTCAAGAAAAGCTCAATGATGGTTGGTGAAGAGATTGTGGAACACCCCAAGATGCAAGGAAATGGATTGGCAGAGCTTCAAGCAAGAGGACTCTACATTTTATATTTGTGAGAAATCACCTTGAGTCCATAGGAATCCCAATACTATTAAAAGGGGGTAAAGTTCTGTTGGTGAACAAAATGCTCATACATGCACAAATGATAGTCACCAAAGACGCCCACAAACTCTCCCACCAAAGTCTGTCTTAAGCCAAACACTTAAAATCGGTGCAACCAACATTTCCATCCCAATGCCACCGATTCCAAACCCTAGACTGACTCGGCCAAACCCTAACCTTTCGGTACAGCCAACACTGCTTTCTGTGCCACCGAGTTGGGCTGCCAACTTTCTGTTATGCAAGTTCACAGTTTCAGTCCCTCTGAGATTGTTGAATCGGCGTCACTGAGAATGGGCATTCTGACCGTTGGTCACCTTATCGGTGCAACCGAGATTCCTATATCAGTCTCACCGAGATTCAAAAGTTGCCACATTTTGGTAACTTTGGTACCACCGAGATTAACACATCGGTGTCACCGAGTTGGTCATTTTGTGTCTAACGGTTGGATTTTTGGGGATGCCTATATATACCCCTTCACCACCACCTACTCGAAAGAGAAGCACTCAGAACCATTCCATACCTATCCTATCAGTTTTCTAAGAGAGAACCACCTACCCTTGTGTTGAGGTCAAGATCTTCCACTCCAACCATATGGATCTTGATTTCTAGCCTCCCCAAGTTGCTTTCCACCAATCTCATCTCTTCTACCAAGCTATATATGTGAGAGAGTGATTGTGTGTTGAGGATTCTATCATCTTGAAGGACAAGAGCAAGGAGTTCATCGACATTACCGAGCCTATTACATTTTGGAGGGTGGTGCCTCCTAGATTGGTTAGGTGTCGCTTGGGAGCCTCCTACTTCGTGTTGTGGAGTGAACCAAGAAGTTTGTAAGGGCAAGGAGATCGCCTACTTCGTGAAGATCTACCCCTAGTAAGGCTAGTCCTCCGTCGACGTAGGCCGTCTTGGTATAGTCAAGGTTGCTTCTTCGTGCAACCCTCCGTGGGTAGAGCCCTTCGTGGACTCTCGCGACCGTTAACCTCCATGGGTTGAAGACTCCATGAACGTGGATGTACGATAGCACCACCTATCGGAACCAAGGGAAAAATCATCGTGTTAGCAATTGTGTTTGCTTTCCTTACCCTCTCTTTACTTGCATGTGCAATGTCTTTACTTTCCGCTGCTATACTCTTAGACATGCATGTGTAGGGTGTACTTGACATACTATGAATGCTAAAATCTGCCAAGAATTAAAATTGGGAAAAGGTAGATTTTTATTTGGTCAAATAGTCTAATCACCCCCTCTTTAGACCTACTTTCGATCCTACAAGTGGTATCAGAGCTTTGGTCTCCATTGCATTGGTTTCACAACCTAGGAGAAGTATGGCATCTAGTGAGGCAAATTATCACCGTAGAGGTCCGTACTTTGATGGCACAAATTTTGCTAGTTGTAAGCACAAAATGAAAATGCATTTTCCTGGTCATAACCTCACCGTTTGGATTGTTGTTCATGTTGGCTTGCAAGGTGAATTCTTTGCGGAAGGAAAGGAACCCGATCGTGAAGCGATTGCGGATGAATTGAAGATGTGGCAACTCAATGCCCAATCATGTAACTATCTCTTCAACTGCCTATGCCTCCAAGAATTCAACAAAATCAGCCATCTTGAACACACAAAAGAAACTTGGGATACTTTGGTTGATATGCACGAAGGAACTGAGATGAGGCTTTGAAGAAAGGTTTCATCCGTCCTAGTTCATATCCTTGGGCTTGTCCCGTCCTCTTCGTTAAGAAGAAGGATGGATCGGATCAGATGGTTGTGGATTATCGACCAGTGAATCTGGTCACCATTAAGAACAAGTATCCGCTCCCCAGGATCAACGATTTGTATGATCAACTCGCTGGATCCTCTGTCTTCTCCAAAATGGATTTGAGGTTGGGATACCATCAAATCAGAATTAGAAACAGGGACATTCCAAAAATGGCTTTTGTTACTCGTTATGGCCAATACGAGTACACCGTCATGTCCTTTGGTTTAACCAATGCCCCAACCACCTTCTCTCGCTTGATGAACTAAATCTTCATGGAGTATCTGGATAAATTCGTCATGATTTACCTCGACGATATACTCATCTACTCGAAGAATGAAACAGGAACATGCCGAGCATCTAAGGTTGTTATTGATGAAACTTCGAGAGCACCGCTTGTACGCCAAATTCTCCAAGTGTGAATTTTGGTTGCCAGAAGTGACCTATCTAGGCCATGTAATCTCTGGTAAAGGAATTTTGTCAATCCCGAGAGAGTTTAGGCCATCCTTGATTGGACTCAACCTAAATCGATTAAGCAAGTACGAAGTTTCCTTGGCTTAGCGAGCTATTGTCGCCGCTTTGTCAAGAATTTCTCCAAGGTTGCGAAACCTCTGACTGAACTCCTCAAGAAAAATAAGAAGTTTGAGTGGACTCCATAGTGCGAGCATAGTTTTCATGAGTTGAAAAGACGGCTGACCTCGGCTCCCGTTCTGGTGCCACCAGATTTCTCTAAGGACTTTATTATCTACTACGACGCATCGCGACAAGGAGTAGGTTGCATTCTCATGCAAGATCGTCATGTGATTGCATACGCATCTCGATAGTTGCGTCCACATGAGGATAATTACCCAACACATGATCTTGAGCTTGCACCCGTAGTCCATGCACTGAAAACATGGCGACATTATCTTCTGGGAAATCGTCGCGAAATTTACACTGATCACCAAAGTCTGAAATATATCTTCACCCAGCCGGATTTGAATCTCGGGCAAAGATGGTGGGTAGAGCTGATTCTTAAGGAGGCTCATGATTCTCCTGTGACAATTCATCTGGGTAGTACTAAGATGTATCAGGACCTACGCCAGAGGTTCTGGTGGACTAGGATGAAGAGAGAAATTGCTTAGTTCGTTGCTAACTGTGACGTTTGTCATCGCGCGAAAGCAGAACGTCAAAGGCCTGCTGGCACCCTTCAACCTCTAGCTATTCCTGAATGGAAGTGGGATAAAGTCGGTATGGATTTCATCACCGGGTTTCCTAGGACCAAGAGAGGGAATAATGCTATCTTTGTGGTCATTGATCATCTTTCCAAAGTTGCTCATTTTCTTCCTGTCCGGGAGAGCATAACTGCTAGTCAGCTAGCGGAGTTATATGTTTCTCGAATAGTTTCTCTTCATGGTGTTCCTTTGGAGATTAACTCGGACCGTGGAAGTATTTTTACTTCTCGATTTTGGGAAAGTTTTCAAACCGTCATGGGGACGCATCTATCCTTTAGCACTGCTTTCCACCCGCAATCAAGTGGTCAAGTTGAGCGAGTCAATCAAATTCTCGAAGACATGCTCCGAGCTTGTGTTATATCTTTCGGTATGAATTGGGAGAAATGTCTTCCATTTGCCGAATTTGCTTATAACAGTAGTTATCAATCAAGCTTGGGCAAAGCCCCTTTTGAAGTTCTCTATGGATGAAGATGTCAAACACGTCTTAACTGGTCAAAAACGGGAGAGAGGCAACTCTTTGGCCCGGATATGATTCAGGATGTAGATGAGCAAGTTCGCATTATTCGTGAAAAGTTAGAAACAGCCCAAACTCGTCAAAAGAGCCAATATGATCGCCAAAATAAAGTTGTGACCTTTGAAGTTGACGAGAAGGCTTACCTTCGGGTTACACCTCTGAAGGGTACCCATTGATTCGGTATCAAAGGCAAATTGGCTCCTTGTTACATTGGACCCTTTCGCATTCTTGCCAAACGAGGAGAAGTTGCCTACCAATTGGAACTTCTGCCACATCTTTCCAAGGTTCAGGATGTCTTCCACGTCTCGCAACTTAGGCGTTGCTTTTCGGACCCTGTCCATGAAGTGAACCACGAAGCGCTTCATCTCCAAGATAACCTTACATACCGAGAATACCATGTTCGTATTCTTGATCAAGCTGAACGTACCACTCGGCGTCGGAACATCAAGTTTCTCAAGGTTCAGTGGTCACACCATTCAAAGAAGGAGGCCACATGGGAAAGAGAAGATCGTCTTCGACTAGAGTACCCCGCGCTCTTTCCGACGACTTCAAAATCTCGGGACAAGATTCTTTTGAGTGGGCGTGAGTTGTCACATCCCTAGCTAGGTGTCATAAGGTAGAATGTGCTTGCATCATGTTTCAATTATGCATCAACATGAAATGGGGAGAAAAGGAAACCCCAAGCTCAAATCCAATCCAAAACAATTCAAAATTGGTGATTATTTAACAGACTCAAAATGCAAATTAAAAATGTTCCCCATGTCTTATAAATTTGGACAAGGATATACCAGGGGACATTCTAATTATTTGAATGGTTTAAGTAATCCAAAAATAATGATAAAGCCCCTGAAATTGATAAATAAATCATTATCATTATTTCTGTTTACAAATATTATGAAACTTTTCAGACAAGTTTGAAATATTCAAACTTCATTTTGGAAAATATATGGGATATTTCACAAAGTTATTTTGTACCTGCAAGATAATAAAACAAATGTGAGAAAACTAGAAAAGAAAAGAAATAAGCAAAAAAAGGGGAAAGCTTACTTGGGCCAAGGGGAAGAAGCCGGCCCAGCCCACCAGGGGCGAACCGGTCATCCTCCACCTGCGGCGAGAAGGACGCCGGGCACGTGGTCTCCGCGCGCCGGCCAGCTCCTCCCTGCCTAGCTGCTAGCCTGGTGGGCTGGGAGAGCGCCAGCGCAAGGCCTCCATCGTCGTGGCCTATTTCCCTCCCTCTCTCTCTGTCACGCGCTCTCTCTCTCGCTCTCCTCTCTCTCTCTGCTCCTCCATGGACGCGCTCCTCCTCGCTGCGCTGCCGCCATTCTAGCCTTCCGCGCAACCCTCTAAGCCCATCAAAAGCTCTGCCAAGCTCTCCTCTTCCTTCCAGCCGAGCCACAAGCCGCCGGGAGCCGCCTATCGCCGCATCGCCGTCATCTTCAACCTTCGGCCGCCGACAAGGACCGAAGCTCGCCGCTGCTCCAGACCATCCCCGAGCCCGCTCTTGGCGCTCCTGCAACTGTCGTGAGCTCCTGGACCGTTTCCCCCTCTTTCCGCCTTAGTTTGCGCGCTCTAGCGCCGGTTTCCTCAAAGCCCGAAAGCTCCTCGCCGTCGGCGGGGTCGTGGCCGCCGTTGTGGTGGCCCAAGATTGATTCTGAGCACGCGGTCGTGCTCAGGAGGGTTCCAGGCAGCCTTAGGAGGCCGTAGTTTCCTTGTTCGAGCTCCATCTCGATGGGCCCGTGCTTGCCCGAGCTTCGGTAGCCACCGTGCTCGTCGTCGGTGTCGATTCCGACCACCCCAGCCCCTGGGAGGTGTCGGGTTCGATGCGCGCGAGAAGGCCGAGCAGATCGGTGCCCTCCACCATCCATATGGTCGCTGGAGGAGGGTTTCCGACCCCCTCCGCCATCCCTAACATCGCCAGCGGCTCAACACCGACGAGTCAACCTGTCTGACCGCCGGGGAGTTGACCCTGGGTCACTGGTAGGTGGGGCCAGGCCCTTTTAATCAAAGTTTTTTAGTAAAATAATTAATTATTTTAATTAACTTAAATAGTCACTAACCAGTGGGCCTAGGAACTCTAATTAATTAGGTTTAGTTTTAAATTTCTAATTAAGTGAGTGAGACACTGACATGTGGACCCCACATGTCAGGTTTGACTCTGGCCTGGTCAGCCGCCCAGCTGACGTCATGATGATGTCAGGCTGATGTCATAATTCTATTTTCAGTTTAAAAATAATTCTAGAAATTGTTTAAAACTTTGAAAATTCATATAAATTAATCTTTAAATCAGATGAAAATAATTTTTATATGAAAATTGATTAGAAAAATCCAATGAATCCAATGGTCCTATTGTCATGCATGTTATAGAAACCTATATAGGTAAACATTGAAATTTACTAATAGGTTAATATGTGGAAATTGAAATGGAGAACAACTTTGAACCTATCTTCAAACCCATTTCAAATCAACTTGAACACTAGTTGCATTAGCTCATCCATACATGCTATCATGCCATGATCATGCATCATATTGTTGCACTTGCGTGTATTGAGTTCTGCTTATCTGCATTGCGGTTGGCCCTGCTTCGAAGGATACCCCAGCGTATCCTGACAAAGGATAGAACCCCTCCGCTTCCCAGCAAGGCAAGCAATCCCCTAGATCATTTCGAAAAAATCCCACTCTCTCGCTCCTGCTCTTGTTTGATGCATTAGGACATTGATCACATGTCAGTCATACACGGTAGATGAACCTATTCTTCTGCATGACCTGACCTTGTCAGAGTAAATAGCTAAACCTTGCAACCTAGCATACCTGGTAGACGCTTGGGCCATGATGTGCTTAGCTTACCCTACCTGCTTTGCTTGCTATGCTTAGAGTATTATCAGGTATGTTTCATCTGGGTGATGAACTGGAGTGAAACCATGTGTACCTATGTGATATGATCAAGATGAACTCGATTTGGTAAACGGTAGCGATGAGAGGCTATGTAGGAGTACATAGAGGGTTGTCTCATCGGGGCCGTTCTTAGGAACTGAGTTCCGTGTTTGTGATCCAAGACTAGATACTACCACACGTTGGGATACTTAATTGACCCTCTTGACTTATCATTCGCTTAGTCCTTGGTCTAGGTACTGCAAGTAGTTTCTGGTGTTTATAGCATGCTGGAGGCCGTGCGTAGTGCTGACCCTAGGGGTGGGTTACGACGCGGTAGGCAATGGCACGGTGTACCAAGGGTCACCCGAATGGTGGGCTTGGGAACCCTGCGTACATCGTTTGGGGCTGTAGCAGAAACTTCGGCCGGACATCCGTGCAGGTTCAGTCTCAAATAGGCAGTAACCTGGACTAGAGGTATTATGTGATTGACGGTCGTGGCCGACTCCCTCGCTAGGCTGCCGCTTGAAGGTTGCCGAGGTGCATGGTTCTATGAGCACACATCGATAAGTGGCGAGAGCGTGTGTGAAGAGGTACACCCCTGCAGGGTTATGAAACTATTCGAATAGTCGCGTCCTCGGATATGGACTACTTGGAGATCTTATGTTGTTCATAGATAATCAATTGGATACTTATAAAAATATCAAGACAAGTGTGAGTACCATGGATGGCACTCCCGTGGAAGACGGAAGTGAATCCATGGTGGTGTATTGTTGTGGAGTTAGTGGACTCGTGTGCGATAACTAAAATGTTAACAAAGAGTTAAACTTGATTAGTGTAGGTTAGCCATTAGTAAAAGCTGGCTTGCTGCATAAACTCCGCCATCCTCCCTTGTTGATACATGAGCATAAATAGACTAGGTCTGTTTTAAAGACTTGCTGAGTACATTTGTACTCATGTTTGCTTAATAAATGTTGTAGACGAAACCCAGGAACCCTCATGTGGTTTCTTTCTAGACCTCGATGACGCTGAATAGCTGGTGTCCCAGCTACGATCTTGCCCATGTGGTGGGCTGTATAATTAGTCAGGCCTTGTGCCCTTTTACCTTTCACTGTCTGTACCCAGACAGTTCTAAGTTTCCGCTGGCTTGTATGAACATGTTTGTATGACTTGTGTGTTGGGTCATGTGATCCCTGCCTGTAAGAACATATTATGCATGACTCTTCCGAGTCTCTTAAATAAAAGTTGTTTTAATGTATGGTTATGTTGTGATGCCATAGTTGTATCTATGCATATCGGGCATGTCGTGCGTACGTGTGACGTGCAACGGTATGTATGGGATCCGACACCTAGTCATGTGCTTTTAGTAGTACTCTTTATGGGAAACTGCCCCTTTGTGCTTCCATCGAGCCTTGGTAGCTTGCTACTGCTCCGGACACATTGGTTGACCGGCATGTATCCTTCTTTGCTGCTGTGTCTGTCCCTTCGGGGAAATGTCTCGCAGTGTAATGGAGTCCCGGTAGCCTGCTACGACTTGTCTACGTGCAGTGTTGGCATTTATGTCACATGGTCTAATGGAGTCCTTGTAGCTTGCTATGACTCTTCTACACACGCTTGAGATCGACACCTGCATAGCTGGGTTACGTATGCCTGTTTCCGTACGGATGTACCACTTGGGTTCTATGACTAGTTATGTCGGCCTGGGTTCTCTGTCGTTTGATTGCTAGCGACATGTTCACATACGTGAGCCAAAAGACGCAAATGGTCCCGGCTAAGGTAAGGCTGCAGCCGTGGAGCTTACCGTGCGTGAGGCCACAAAGTGATGTGATATGTTACAGATTGGATTCATATGACTTAGGATCGGGGTCCCGACAACCTCACTGATATAGTAAACCGGCCTCTGAACCGGATATTCCTTCCCTGCCTTCTTATGCTCGACGACGATTGCGAAGCTGACTGCCCTGTTATTAGCCGCCACTTATAAGAGCAAGGGTTCCTTCTCAGGCGGAGCGGCTAAGACTGGCGGCTCAGTGAGCTGCTTCTTGAGTGCCTGAAACGCCTCACCGGCGCCGTACTCTAGACAAAGTTGTCTATGTTCTTCACCATCTGGTACAAAGGGATGGCCTTCTCACCAAGGCGGCTTATGAACCGGCTCAACACAGCAATCCGTCCCGCCAGGCGCTGAACATCATTAATGCATGCCGGCTCAGACAGGGAAGTAATAGCCTTGATTTTATCTGGATTAGCCTCAATGCCATGCACAGAGACTAGAAACCCCAAGAGCTTGCCTGTCGGAACGCCAAAGACACACTTAGCCAGGTTAAGCATCATCTTGTAGACCCATAAGTTGTCAAAAGTCTCCTTCAGGTCATCAAGCAGAGTCTCCTTCTTCCTTGACTTGATCACAATATCATCCACATATGCATGAATGTTGCGCCCAATTTGACTATGAAGACAGTTCTGTACACAACGCGTAAGTCGCCTGGGCACTCTTGAGCCCAAAAGGCATAGACACATAGCAGAAAGCACCAAAAGGTGTGATGAAAGCCGTTTTCTCTTGGTCCTTGACTGCCATCTTGATCTGATGATAACCGGAATAAGTATCCAGGAAGCATAAGCTCTCACAACCCGCCGTTGCATCAATAATTTGATCGATATGGGGGAGAGCAAATTGGTCAACCGGACACGCTTTATTAAGGTCTGTGTAATCCACACACATACGCCACGTGTCGTTCTTCTTGAGCACCAGCACCGGGTTAGCAAGCCACTCTGGGTGAAAACCTCGACGATGAAGCCCGCCGCCAGAAGCTGGGCCACCTCCTCCCCAATGGCCTTACGTCTCTCTTCATTGAACCGACGTAAAAACTGCTTGACTGGTTTAAACTTAGGATCCACATTAAGGTGGTGCTCAGCAAACTCTCTCGGTACACCTGGCATGTCAGAAGACTTCCATGCAAAAGTGTCCCGATTATCACGGATGAATTCGATGAGCGTGCTTTCCTATTTGGGATCCATATTGTCCCCAATAGTGAACTATTGAGATGAGTTTCCCGGAGTGAAATCCACCAATTTGGTATCATCCGCCAAAAACTTGATGGGCGGCTCAGATTCTGTGGTGGGCTTTTTGAGCGGAGTCATGTCCTCCGGGTCAACATTTTCCTTATAAAACTTGAGCTCTGCCTCAGCACAACTTAACTCTGCATAAGTTGCATCACCTTCCTCGCACTCAATAGCCGTCTTCTGATCACCATGAACAGTAATCGTCCCGTTCAACCCGGGCATCTTGAGCTGCAAGTAGACATAGCAAGGCCTAGCCATGAACATGGCATAAGCCGGTCGTCCAAACAAAGCATGATATGGACTCTTGATTTGTACAACCTCAAACCACAAGGATTCCACCATGTAGTTGTATTCATCACCAAAGGTGACTTCGAAAAAGATCTTACCCACTGGGTAGGCCGACTTGCTAGGCACCACACCATGAAAGACTGTCGAGGAAGGCCTAAGATCTTTATCAAGCAACTTCATCCGTCGGAAAGTGTCATACTACAGGATATTGATACTGCTGCCACCATCCAGAAGTACCTTAGTGAACACGTATCCTCCCACTTGGGGGGCGACCACCAGAGCCACCCGCCTCGGGTCATCAACACGCGGTAGGTGATCCTCTCTGCTCCAAGTTATGTCATATTCAGACCACTTCAAGTATTGCGGTAGAGCCGGTGTGATCGCATTAACCGCCCGCTTGCGCAACTTCTGGTCTCGCCTGTCAAGGCAGGTCTAAAAAACATGATACTGACCCGAGCTGAGCTGCTTTGGATTACTCCGATATCTAGACTGGTTATTCTGTTGCTGATTGTTGCCACCAGACCGCTCATGATGTCCTCCTTGGTTGCCCTGGCCCTGATGGCTGTATCTTGAGCCACCGGAACCAAACCCGGCTGCTGACCTGCCTGGTCCCAAGCCGCCTGGAGGGCCACCACCATCGTTGTTATAGTGCCGCAAGCTGTAGTCCCGAAAATTTTGCATAATGTGACAATTCCCCCACGTGTGACCCGCGACCCTGTCGGGCCGAATGTGCTCTGGACAAGATTTATTGAGCATCTCATGTAAATTAAAAGGAGTTTTGACCTTATTAAAGGGTGGTCTGAACTTTTCGTTACCTGTAGCACGATCGTTCCCGGTGCTGGCGTTGGCCACCAGTTCTAACCCGCCTTCTGGATTCTTCCTCTTGCCTTGATTGCCATTGCTTCCCGCACCCTTGCCATTGTTGTTCTTGCCCTGACTGGGTTTCTCCTCATCAAAGCCTGGATCCTTTGTATTGTCAGAGTCGGCGTACTTTGTGAGAGCCGCCATGAGCTCCCCCATGTCCTGACATGAGCGCTTGAGCCGGCCAAGCTTTTGCTTCAGAGGCGTAAAATGGCAATTCTTCTCCAGAATCAACACTGCTTGAGCCGCCGTAATTTGTTCATACGAGTGGATGATTGTTAAAACCCGCCAGACCCAACGATGAGACGACTCATTCTCCTGTTGCACACAGTGATCCAAATCCACAATCGTCATGAGAAGCTTGGACGTTCCTTGGAAATTTTGGATGAACTTTGCTTTTAACTCGGGCCAGGAATTAACGGTATTGGGTGGAAGGCCCATCAGCCACGTGCGAGCCGGCCCTTCCAGCATCATGATGAAATATTTTGTGCATACCGCATCATTGACATCTAACATCTCCATGGCCAGCTCATAGTTTTCAATCCAGGCCTCCGGAGGCAGGTCAGTAGTGTAATTTGGGACCCTACGAGGGCCTTTGAAATCTTTCGGCAGACACTCCTTCCACAGAGCCGGCACTAAGCACGACACTCCCACGGCCCTGGTGGTTACTCCTGCTCCAACTGAGATGGAAGGCGTAAGTTCTTGATGAGCTGCGCCGCCAGAGCCGTCATCTCTCGCTATGCCCTCGCCCGGTCCACGAGCGCCTGAGCATCTAGAACCGCCTAATAGTCTCGTGGCGGGCCCCGGTGCCGATCACTACTAGAAACCGCTGGCGACTCATAACGTCGGCTGAAGCTGCGGCTGGGGATGGGGGTTGAATGCACGTAACTCCGGCTGTAGGTATACTTCTCTTGCTGGGCCATCGCCGTCTGCAGGTATCCAATAGCGTTCCGCACCTCTTCTGCGAAAGGCGCCTTGTTAGGAATAGGGATCGTTCCAAGCTAGGTTGCTGCCGCCACCATGTTCTCTACCGGGTTTGAATAGTGACCCGCCGGCGTTGGGAAAGCCATTGGTGAGGTCTGGTTCCGTCGGGGCGGGTTAAGCTGCTGCTGAGCCGCCGGCCGACTTCTAGGTGCTTCCGTTGTCCGTCTCGTTCCCGCCGTGTTAAAAAGGGTTTTGGCCTCATATTGTTCTAGTAAGCGGGACTGAAGCCTCATCCATCGTACTGCTGCTGCAGATTGCTACTCTAGCTCAAGGCAGAAAGCGTCCGCCCTAAGACGCTCTTCCTTCGCATCCATCTGAGACTTTAACGCGGCGATCCCCTATTGGACTTCAGCCATCTGGTCCTTTAGTCTCGCGATCTCTGCGTTCTGGGCTGCTTGATACTCAAGCGTGACTTCAGTCGCCATCAGGGTTGTAAGCTTGTTCATCAGATCTAGAAGAACCTGAGCCCGCGACGGGTCAACCCCCGTCCTTGCTGCCTCGGCGGCTATACTGCTCGGGCCCGATGCTGAACCCGCCATGAAAACAGCCGCATGAGTCGGCGGCCCATGATCCTCCAGCTCATGACACTCCTACTCGGGGTAAAGCTTGTCGTAGCCCCCGAGCCTGCCCTCGCGACGCTTGTAGATCGATTCCGTCTCTCCGCTTGAAGACTTATCCTCCGAGCAGACAAGAGTTTCTTGGGACATGGAACCCTCCATATCCATGCCCTGAGTGAAGCCGAGGAAGACGTGTTTCTTGCCCGGGTTAGCACGGGCGGGTTGCACGTGTCGGGCGGGGTGCGCGTGCCGAGCCAGCTCGACGATGTTGGTGCAGACGTCCGACCCGGGTGTAGATCCGCCAAACTTGTCGATGAAGACGTGGATCCCACTGAAGGGAACCCGGAAACCGTACTCCACAGAGTCGGCCTCAGGGCCCCAGCCGACGTTGTCGATGTAGAGCTGGTCGCGACAGATTTTGTTCATCCGGCCAACAATGTACCCCTCGATCCCTGGGAGAGAGCCCTTTGAGAACTCAATACCATCGAGCGCTAGCCCCACGGTGGGCGCCAATTGTCGTGGTTTTGTCACGGCAGATGTCCAAGGACCTAGGTTCGAGGCCATCGCTAAGGTGATGGACTCAAAGGGGTTGGTTGAGACGAAGGACACGAGTTTACCCAGGTTTGGCCCCTCAAGAAGAGGTAACAGCCTATGTCCTGCTTGTGTTGTATTGATTGGAGTATCGATTACAAGGGAGCAGATTTGCTTGACCTAGTTCTCGATTAGTTGGTTTCTACCTAAGTCTCCCCAGGTCTCGCCCTTATATGGGAGGTCAAGACCACGGGTTATACAAGTCTCATACCGACTCTTACAACATGTCTGATTCTATCTCTATGTCGCCTTGCCTTCCTGGGAAAGCCGTCTCCGGGCGGCTTAACCGCCCAGGTCTTCATGCCTTCTCTCATTTGGGCCTTGCCTTGGCCCATCTTATGAACCGCCATATGATTAGGCTTACGTTTCTAGGCCCACCGCTTTGGTCTGGGTTATGAGACGCCACGTATGACCCGGCCCCACCTGGACGGGTCTCACCATGGGGTTATATCCCCAACAGACTCCGAATACACATTTTTCCAGGTTGAGCCATATATCATATTAGCGTAGACTATGAAAAGTTTGTCGTAAGTCATCGATCAACTGGCCGATGTGTTTGGTTTTGATTACCACATCATCCACGTAGGCCTCGACAGTCTTACCGACCTGTGTCGCAATGCGGGTTTGGATCATGCGCTGGTATGTGGCCCTGGTGTTTTTTTTATCTCGAAAGGCATCGTGTTTGTCGGATTTCGGGCTGCACAAAACCCTAAAGATTCAAACATAGGGGCGTCTGCAAAGATCCCCTGCAACCTCGCCCAACCTAGCTCGCTACTCGATGAACACAACAAAGGACCGATGACGAGGAAGAAGATGAACACGACAGGTTACCCAGGTTCGGGCCGCTGTGAAGCGTAATATCCTACTCTTGCTTTGGTGGATTTCCTCTCGAGGAGGTGGGATGGATGAACTAGTACAGTATTTCGGGGCCTCTGAGGGCTCTCAATGGTGTCCGAGGCTCCCTGTGGTTGATCGGGTTTGGATCTGATCCGGGTCCCCTTCTACGAAGCAGCCTTCCCTCTATGTATAGCGGTGGCCCGGGTCCTCTTCCCTTTTCGAAATGGCGAGAAGGGATCCCACAACGGCCAATTTTGGTAGGGGATAGGGGTTCGTGCTCTCCCTGCCCAAAGGCGGTCTTCGCCAGCAAAGTAGCTGTCGGTGCTGCAGGGATGGGCTCAGCAATGACGTGTGTCCTGTGGAGCTGGTGGTTGCGGTCTTGTTGCACCGGAATGGAAACCTTTGCGGTGCTTTGGGAACCCGCGTATGTCCTTGCTCCCTTTGCACCAAAGGGGAAACTGCGCCGCATGGCACACTCCTGCTTGCCTGTTCTTCCTTGCATCATCTTTGACTCCTGAAGCCGGGCCTTGCATAGAGATCTCCTACGCTCCGGAGGGGTCCTAAGGAGGCCCATCTTTCGTGGGTCTTGTCGTTGTTCTTCCTCGCGAGGCCAGGGCCATCGCAAGGGCCTTGTCTTGAGTGGGGCCTCGCCTGGTCCCATTTGGTCGATGAAGTGGGCCATGTCCAGGGCCGCAGGCAGGCAGGTCTGAGTACCCCCTTTCCCAGTACACCGACAGTAGCCCCCAGGCCCAAGGCGCGCCCGAGCTGGCTAATGGGCGAAGCCTGGAGGACGGTTCGAAGTGCTGTGGGCCCCCAAAACACTTGCGGGCCAGGTTTGGCACGCGTTAGACGCCTCGGCGACGACGCCTCTGCTCCCTGAGGCCGTCTGGAACTGCACCCAGTTGGATTGATGCGACGCGTGGGCGCAACACACGCCATCATTGCTTCCCATCAAGTGATGTCGCTCCTAGAGGCCGCGTGGACGTGACTCTTCGGAGGGCAGGGGAGGCGACGTGGATGGAATGCATTAACCGAACCGCCTTGCGCCGCCCGAGGGGTGCGTGATGCCTGCCCTCCCATGAAACCTCATGGCCGCGGTTATGCCTATAAATCCATCTTGTACCCGGCCTGGGAAGGGTATTGCAGTCTTGAGGCTTCCCCTTGTTTCCTTCATTCCGCCAGCAAAAAACCCTCTTTCCTTCTCGTCCCCCTATCCTTCATGGCGTCCGGAGGGAGCGGTGTAGGCATAGGGAAGCGGCCGGTTCCTTCAGCCCCTTCGCCCTCCTCCGGAGGCGGCGGTAGGGCGCCCTCAGGGTCGGCCGAGTTCGGCAGCAGTGGACCCTGGCCGACGAGTAAGTATTCAGGCGCCTCCCTCTTCTCTCGCTCTTCTGTCCTTCGTCTGGAGCTTGATCTCCTTACCCTCCTTCTAGGACTCCCGCGGCCAAGAAGCGCAAGCTTGGTGAGCTTAAGGAGGAGGTAGAGACGTTGCAGCCCTGACTGACCACCGTCGAGGCCGCCTTCGATGTCGCCCTTCGGAGCGAGGCCGAGGCCCGGGCCGAACTTACGTCCCTCCAAACCCAGGTCCAAGAGGCAACCGACGCCATGCAGGATGCCAAGGACAAGGCGACGCATGCCAGGATGCGGGAGTCCCTCTGCGCCAAGCAGTTCCAGGACATCGCCTGCCGCGCGGCCAGCGCGGTGAGCCGGTTCGTTGGGGACGCCCCCACACTGCCGCATGTGCGAGGCGACGAGGGTTACCTTGAGTTCTTTCGGAAGGTGGTAGAGGCGCTGGAGACCGGCGTCTATCGCATCGACGTGGACAGTGCATCCGACGCACGCGACCTTCTGGACCTTGCCTTGACGCTCGTCTACTCCAACCTGCACCGTCTCACCCCGCAGCTCAACCTCCGGCGCCTTGGAGAGCAGGTGCCTGACGAGATCCAGCGCCTCCTCTGGGACAACACGCGCCCGATCGTGGAGGCCATGGTGGAACGGTTAATCCAGGTGCCCGCCTCAAGCGAGGAGGACGTCTCCGATGCCGAGCCGGCCGGCGGCGCGGGCAACAACGGTGACTGCTCTCCTTAGGCTCCCTCCATTCCTATTTACCGGTGCCTGTAATGCTCGAACAAGAACCCTGCCCTGTGGGGCATTAATCTTTTGCATGTTACCTTTGTCGTCTTGCTTTTCTTCCTCGACTTGCTGGTTGTGGTGTTGGTTGGCTCCGCCATGGTCGTGGCCCTGCATCAGCCCCCGATACGGCTCCTGCAAGGCTTTCCCCCTCTAGGGTGACTCACACCCGTTGCTCTTGTCGGGCCCTGCGCCTCACGGCTCATCGCGATCGAGCCTCTCCTTGCGTGTCGCCTCCTTTGTCGCTTCGTCCGTCGGGGGGCCTTGGCAGCCGCACGTAGTAGTCGTAGTTCCTGCATTTTTAGGTTAGCGTGTGCAGTCCTCATTTCATCCTCAGGGTCGTTATTAGGCCAGGAGGCTCCTGATGGGTTCAATAGTATACTTAGCTTTGTATGACGCTAGCGATCCTGCATCGCGAGGTGAGACAATTTGTTCTGTCAAGTTGTGACTCCGTTCGTAATATCTTCTTTTTACCCGTTGAATGGTCTGGGGGCCCTTTTGGCACTCTGTGTCTATAGGTCCCAGTCCTGCACATTTCCGCACCACCATTAGGTATGACTGGAGAGGACGTACTTCACAACGCGAGGCCCCGGTACTCTTGATGCCGACCGGAAACCATGGACGGCACCAGGAAGTCGAGTGGCATTATGACCGCTAAGGATCCCGAGGTTGCCTAGAAGCCCCCTTTTTCGACGCTCAAACCTCTCTATGTCATCAGGACCCAGTCTCGCGCATTTCCCCACCACCGTTAGGTACGACCAGAAACCAAGGACGCACTTCACGAGGCGAGGCCCCGAGACCCCTGATGCCGACCAGAAACCAAGGACGACATCAGAGGGGACGAGTGGCCTTATGACCGGTAAAGCTCCTGAGGCGTGCTGTTTAGGAGCCCCCTTTGACGCTCGAGCGATCCACCATTCCATCCTTCCATGTGCCGCCTCAGCAGGCCTTGGGCCCCCCGAGACCCCATGTCGTGATGTCGTGCTGCGTCGGAGCCCCCGAGCAGGGCCGACAGCTAAAAATCGAGTTCTTCTGAGGCGGCAAGTCCTTGCCATCTGGCTCTGTGGCGCCTTGGGGAGGGGCGGAGTGTTTCGCTCCTTGCAAAACAACATTCACAAAGAGAGACTTCAACCAAAGGAATCATGGAGAAAAAAAACCTATTTTAAATATAAAGTTTCGAAATTCCCAGGCTTCATTCCAAAAAATTGCAAATTGAACATCAAAAAGAAGCAAGCAAATGTCGTGTCCGGCTCCTAGGTTGTCCTTCATCTTCCCCCAGCACTGAGCGTAGGGCATCCACGTTGCATGGGCATAGCCATTGATGGTAGTGTTGTCTTTTCCGCCAGCTCCGGGATGTGGCTGCCACATTGCATGTGAGGAACCCCTCCGCATCCCCGGTGGGCTCCGACAATATACAACCCGCTCATTATTACGTGAGAGTGTCACGGGTTGATGTTGGTAGCAGGGTGAGCCCCTAGGCACATGGCCTGGTGGCTCTCAACTCTGTCGAGAACAGTCCCGTGCATTTATGCCCGGTTGCGCGCCCTTATGACCCTAACCCGGTCACATCGTTCCCCGCGCAACCTCGGGGTTGCGCCCCCGAGGCCCAAAGATGAGCACGATGCGTCGGCACGGCCGTAAGGGTGTTTTGTCAATGAAGATTGCCTCATGAGGCGTCCATGCGCCCTCCAGACAAGGTCCTAAGGATCTCATGAGACCCGGCCTTCCAACGTCGTATCGGTGTCGTAGTTGCCGCGGGTGGCCCGCGCTGGTTGCGCCTTGTCGCTCCCCCCAGGTCATCACTCCTGGGGCCTAAGGGCTTGGTCTGTCATCACTTCCCTGTGAGGGCACTGGCCGGTGCCACGCCCCGTGGCCTGAGGGGCGCCCTCCTGTTCGCGCTGCCCGGGCATGGCGCTCCGCTGACGGGAGCCCCAAGGCCCGGCTTGAGGAGGACGCCTAGGGTACTTCTTACTCTTGGGGGGTGTTGGCGCCCGCGGTGGGCGCTCGAACCTCCCCCCCAACAGGTGGGCCAGGTGGTATGACGTAGCATGGTACATAGGGCTCCACGTAGGTGCTTGGTCCGCCTCTTAAGTCGTCCACCAGTGCGCTGGGGACACCCCCACCCCCCCGGCGACGAGGGGAGGTCGCCCCGTGCGTGTCCCTAATATGCCCTCCTGAGTCGGGCCTTAGAGCGGAGTTGCTTACCTTTGCCACCGCCGTTGGGTGGCCCTCGCGCCTCCTGGTGTAGATTCCCCCCTTGGTACCCTGATGCACCTCCGCCATCGTTGCTTGCTCGTCCGAACGCCTGCACCGCCCGCTGGCTGCGCCCGCTGGCGCGCTCCTACCTGGACAACCCGGGCTGCTGAGGGCCCATCGGGTTGTGAGGATGCACGTCGGTGTGCGCATTGGGCGCCCTGCCCTTTCCTCCGTGCGCCTGGTGGTTGTCGCCAGGCTGCGCCCCGAAACCGGTCACGGGGATTCGGAGGAGAAGGAGCACAACATGTGGCTCGCCCCGTTCGGCCCCATCCGGCGTGGGAGGGCCCCTTCCACCTGCATGCCTGGGGACGGGCTCGGCATGCGAACCCCCGGTGCCTGATGCCTGCGGTCTTGAAGAAGAGTGAGAAAGGATGGCGCGTTGGGCGACGGCGACTAGCTGCGCGATGTGGTCCACCCATGTGTCCAAGCCCCCGTGCGTCGGTCAATGGTGGAGCATCTTGCTCGCCAGTAGTAGCGCATCGTGCATGTCGAGGTCTCCCACGTAGGTCTGACGTGTTGCTGATGTCGCGGGCGCTGCCCGCTTGCCGTGCGCCTGAGCCGTGCGAGGGGCGGTAACGGAGGAGGCGACGCTAGCGACCTGGTACTGACCGCTTGGTACCACGACGCCGGGGCGAGGGCCTCCGACCGCCGTGGTGGGGTTGGCAGAGGCCGGCCCACCGCGGCCCGGAGAAGCCTTGGAAGGATGAAGCTTGGAGAGGACCTTGACACGCCCCCTACCTGGCGCGCCAAATGTCGGATTTTGGGCTCCGCAAACCCTAAAGATTCGAACACAAGGGCGTGTACGAAGATCCCCTGCAGCCTCGCCCGACCTAGCTCGCTACTCGATGAACACAGCAAAGAACAGATGACGAAGAAGAAGATGAACACGATAGTTTACCCAGGTTCGGGCCACTTCGAAGCGTAATACCCTACTCTTGCTTTTGTGGATTGCCTCTCGAGGAGGTGGGGTGGATGAACTAGTACAGTATTTCGGGGCCTCCTGAGGGCTCTCAATGGTGTCCGAGGCTCCTTGTGGTTTGGCGAGTGGTGGGGTTGGTTGATCGGGTTTGGATCTGATCCGGGTCCCCTTCTACGAAGCAGCCTCCCCTCTATATATAGCGGTGGCCCGAGTCCCAATTCTCGTGGAGGAAATTCTGCAGTGCCTGGTCCACAAGGGGATAGAGCTAGGCTCCGATGGACGATGTCTTATTGGGGTTCGTTGGATGTACCTGAAATTTAACGATTTCCTCTGCGGGTTTAAAGGACATGGACTTGGGCCTTTTGCTAAGGATCACGTCGTCCTTATTAACTGTCGACCGTAAGGCAGTCAACTCTTCAGTGGCGAAAGTTTCCGCTAATGCCTCAAGAGCGAGCGCTGTCGTTTTGTTTTCGGCCCGAAGGGCTATGTTTGGATCACTCGCGATCGTGCTCACTCCATTTGGTCCTGGCATTTTGAGTTTCATGTACCCGTAGTGGGGTATAGCCTGGAACTTTGTAAAGGCGTCGTGTCCCAATAGGGCATGATAGCCACTTGGGAAGGGGACGATGTGGAAGAGAAGTTCTTTAGATCGGTAGTTTTCGTGCGTGCCGAACACAACGTCCAGGATGATACATCCGGAACAACATGCCTCTTTCCCACGGGTAATTCCCCGGAAGGTTGTGTTGCTATGTTCGATGCGGGATCGGTCGAACTGCATTTTTTCCAGAGTGACCTCGTATATGAGGTTAAGACCATTACTGCCGTCCATTAGCACTTTATGTAGCCTGTATCCATCAATGATGGGATTCAAGACTAGAACGGCTGGTGAGTGACCGGGAAGAATGGGTGGCTGGGCAGCGTCCCCGAAAGTAATCGGTATGTCTGCCCATGGGCTAGTGGCTGCCACGTGGTAGACTTTCTCGTGCTCCCTAAGAGCTCTTTGATGCTTGTTCCTCGAGGGGAAGGTCTCATAGACCGTCAGGACTTCGGCATTGATTTCGGGCGGCAAAGGAGAGCGCCTACTCGGCAGAGGTGTTTGATGACCCAACAAGCTAGAAGGCTATGAGTTGGGTTCATGTTTAACAACACGGAATGTATGGGGCAAGGTTTATCCAAAAGTCCGTCGAGGACAGTGCTGGTCCTTGAAAGGGGCTTGTTTCCTTTTTCGATGGGTTGAACCTGGCTGGCCGATTTGGAGGTATCCTCTTTTTCCGAGCTCCTCTAGGGTGTTCGGAGAAAATTAGTTCCAAGAACAACTGCTCGGATTGCCAGACACTCCACGGCACAGTACTTTTGTACCAATTCGGATAACTCCAAAACGTCACTTATGCGTCGGCGGGCCAGGGCATTGAGGATCCCTTCATCATGGCAATTGCGAATGAAAATTGTTGTTATATGTTGGTGACTAAGAACTTTTACTCTGTTCCTAGCGAGCAGGAGTCTCGTCCAAAAGTGGTGGACTGATTCTCCTTGTAGTTGCTTGATATCCGGAAAGTATGAAGGCAAGGGCTTTGGTGCGATACATGGATGATCGTCTTGGGCGATGCGTGGGAAAAAAATTAACTCCATGCCGCGACGAGTATTCGGAACTATAGCTTCCAAATCATGCAGAGGATTCCGGACTAGTGACGGTCCATCTTTAGAATGATTCCCTACCTCTTGTTCACCGATAAAGTCTTGGTGACCGAGGAATGAAGTATATACGGTTTTTAATTCCGGCTATCGGGCAGAATCCACAGCCGGACACTCGATGGTAGCGACAAGGTGGGTGACCGGAGGGACATGAATCTCCATGTCATCGGGTCTGATCCCAAGTCGGTCATAGATCGGAACCTAGTCATCCAATATGCGCATAGCTTCAATCCAATCGAACAACTCGTTTAAGAACGAGGCGATGGCAGGATGCGTGTCGCTAATACGAGTGGATTCGTAGAGTGGCGTGACGGTTCCAGAGTTACGTTGAAGCGGATCTGTGTTCCGTTCCACCATGGGACCTGCTATCTTGGGCGTCAAAGCATCCAGACTTACAGGTTTTTCTTCGAAGGTTGAGGGTTCCATTGGAATGAGTGTTCCCTATGAATCAACCACGAACTCTAGGGTAACGAACTTGATACTCTGATTGGGGGGAAACCTTCCGGTCTGCCATGACGACTGATGGGGCTGGCATGCAACAGGATGTCGTTGCTGATGAAACTATGATCGGGGGCGAGAGTCCCCTCGATGCAAATCTCGCTACTTGTGATGAGGTGAGCCATCAATTCCTTCGGCGCTCATAGAGGAACTCTCAATGAAGGCACCAATGTCGGTGTCAAAACCGGCGGAACTCGGGTAGGGATCCCGAACTGTGAGACTAGAATAGATGATAACAGGAGACGAAGGGGACATGAGTTTACCCAGGTTCGGGCCCTCCTATGGAGGTAATGCCCTATGTCATGCTTTGTTGTATTAATGATGTGAGGGGTTACAGAGTTGATCTACCTCGAGATAGTATAGCTAACCCTAGATGAGTTGTTCTCTCTGTACCCCTAAACCCTCCGCCTTATATAGACACCGAGGGTGTCCTGGGTTTACACATGGTCACTTATATGCCGAAGAGATATACATGCCTAACTATAGCTAAAAACTTGGAGAATACGTCATGGCTCCTCGAAGCTTCCATCTGACGTAGGTGGTCTTTGATCGTTCGATTCCTGCTTTGCGGCCCATACAGTCCGGCCCATTAACAATAGGTCGGCTATCCGAGGACCCCCTAATCCAGGACTCCCTCATAAAGGGAACGTGTTTAGATAATTAAATTGTGGTATTATGGAAGCAAAGAAAATTTACAAAAGTGCAATTGTTCAAACATGTACAAAAGCTCAACCACATGACTATTTTATCTATGCATGATTTTGTTATATCAGATGGAGACATGAATTTTGCCTTTTTATGAGAAATTTTTGGAACAATATAAAAGTAATAAAAATGGTCATTGATGTGTGCATATATTCCTTTTCTCTTTAAAAATCTCCAACCATTTTTTCGTTGTTGATTCTGTGAGGCTCTTTCCTATTATATCTAAAGTAAAATTAGTACTTACTCAAGAGAATGGTCAAAGTAGATGTAAAGTTAATGAACATATATTTAATATGACATTATTTGAAGTATTAAATTTTAACAATGATAATATTTGAACATTAAATATATATGGTCATTGGACAAGATGGAACTTCTCCAATAGAAATTTGGGAATTCTCAATTTCCCTAGTCCGAGTAAATGAAACTTAGTATCAGAAATTCGTCCCATTGTGTTAGGGAATTTATACATTGGTTGACGACTAGTTTTTTAGGTTTTTAGGGAATTTATACCAGAAGATGGGCTCTGGAGGTGGGCCAGGGTGAGCACCACCCACCAGGTCGCGCTTGGGGGGCTGGCGCGCCCTGGTGGGTGTTCCTCACCTAGTGCCCCTCCCCTCCGGTAGTTCTTTGGTCCAAAATTTATAATTTATTCCACAAAAAATCTCCGTGAAATTTTAGCTTCATTGGGGATGTGCCGAATAGGTATCTTTGACGTGCTTTTTCAGGTCCCGAATTCCAGCTGTCGGTATTCTCCTTCTTTGTGTAAACCTTACAAATTATGAGAGAAAAGGCATTAAAATTACTCCCTAAAGCATTATTCTGCATAAAAAATTTATAGATAACAGTAGGAAAACATTATCAAAATGGACGTATCAGCGCTCAAGCCATTTAGAGAAGGATTGGTTCAAGATGGCGTGTGTTGCCTTCGTGATGCGCAATCTCCGCCCCCCCCCCCCCCCCCCCAAGCACAAAGCATGACCGTTCAACTATCGACTACTAGGAGTGATCAAGGATGCCGAGAATATTGCTTTGTTTAATTGATGCAAGTATCCATTTGAAGGGTTACTGGAAGCAGTTGCCAAGCTGAAGGCGGAAACAGACACAAATATATCTCTTAATAACCTCTCTAGGTGTCATCTATTCCTGCAGGTAAACCCCTCAATGCATATTAGGCAAAGTAGAATGGAATTAGAAACACATGTCGATAAGTTGCATTTTTTACGTCGATGGGTTGTACACCACCCGGAATTCATGCACTAACAGTTTCAACAAAATTTTGTTTTTTAGGTTTCTTTACTTGACAATGTAGAATTGGGCATATTTAACTTAAAGCAAACTACCATACCGTGGATAGAATTATTCGACGGAGCGACCATGAAACGACTGATCCTCATGTGCTCGGCAAGGAAGGATGGGGAAACTATTTTCATAGTCTCCGAGGTAAACATGACACGCAAGTCATCTTTAACCAGAACAGCAAGACCACAAGATTCACTAACTGCCATGCAAAACACTTGCAGGTAAGACACAGGACTGCCATGTGCTACACAAGGCACAACTACATAAATGAGAAGCACGCCAATAAGAAGGCAATAGAGCACTAGGCGGAAGGTTCAGCAAATCGGTACGCACTCGGCAGGCACAACCCAGCTGTCTCAAAACATAGAGACTACTTGAACACATGCACAGTCACATGTCACCTTCCGCGCACACCAAGTAGCAGCGCCACATTCAGCCCCGATAATTAAGCTCGCTGGATCCAGATGCAAAACACGGAGCTGGTGAGAAAGCGGGGCACACCATGCATTTCGGAAGGGGATGGTTTCTTGATGTGGTCCATTTTTGTTTGGTTTTGGCTACAATAACAATGGGTTGTTCTATATTGCAGGTCGCGTCCCCGTTAGGATAGGCACTGAAAGAACACAATGCAATGTGTGTGCACATAGCAAACGAAATTAAAAGGAACATTGCAAACAAGAACATCTGATTCACGCAAACCCTTCTCCAAGTTTATTCCGGCAACCCAAAACAGGGGACACCCGCACACAATGCATCAGGACGCGCTATGCACACGAACAAATACCTCCGTGCAGCAGGTAAGCGCCCAACCCCATGCCCGTGGTCATTGGAAAATCAATAACAAATGGCCACCCTGCTAGCACGGCTGAACTACGTCCATTTTTTATGCAATACCGCACACTGTAGAGGCACCAAACAGGCTCGCCCAGAACATTGTCAGGAGAAGGTTCGAGCTTTCATCTCCAGCCCCAACAGTCATTAAAGCCGCGGGTCTGTTGCTCTTAGTCGACGCAAGCCAGTCTTCAACAGCACCAACAAGGGCCCAGAAGCGGTCAAGGACAGACGACATGTCGGGTAACATCCTTCTACAGTCGATGTCTCGGCAATATCATTTTGCTTGTTTGGTGTTGTGCATTTGTTTGATATCATTCATTTGATGCAAGACCACGACAAATAAACCCACGTCCACATATGCACCATCATTCGAGCTAGATATAGACGGCAACAATGAAGTAAGCACGTCTGTCAAGAGGGATGGAACTAACTCACTGATTTCAGCTAGTTTGGCAACCAAGCTATATTCCAACAATCTCGTGGGACAACTAATGGTGCTCAACAATGAGATCGGAGACACTGAGAGATACACTGTCTTTGGACAAGTGAACGGACTGGCTATAACAAAGACCAAGGTCAGTCACACTGGATTCACCCAAGACCCATGATCTAGAAACCAGATGGTGCGCACACACACGAAGCTTATGTCCGCAAAGCCATCAAAGACTGGATGCAATCGAGGACGCATGTCCACCTAGTAAGGTAACAATAGACCTCAGGTCGTTAATTTTGAAATGCTCCATGGGCTTGTGTGATGTGACGTGGCTGTTTCTATGAATGTCAAATCTAACGCATGAGCAACCTTTCAGGAGTTGGATCTCACATCCTGACCCGCGAATCATCGCAGTCTGCAGCAACATCATAAAGGCGCAACTGTGTGACGGGTGTGAAATTGACCATGAGCTTGGGTGCTTGGTCATTCGCCGGATTGGGCATATGGAGTTACATGCTCAATGTGCCAATCCCGATGAACATTACAAACTACTGCTCGAGCCCAACTTCTCGCTACAGACAATGAAATACATAATACAATCGAGCGCAAGCCATAGGCAAAGACATACGAACTAACGTTTTGTGTGTTTTTCTGGATCTGTACGGGCGGCGGGTGGGTGTACAGTCATGCCATTGCAGGGGAAGACACCACCCGAATCATGTCAATACAAACACAATTCACTGGGATTGGAGTCAAGCGATCATAGCAAACTATCGGATGGTAATAAACGTTTATCCCCATTTTTTAATATGGGTGGCGGGTTATTTTTTAAGGCATGCTTGACATAAGCCACTCTTTCCATTTTCACCACGTGGAAATAGGTTACAATCCCTGCTGAAATGCAACATGAATGGTGCTGCTTCAACTGGGATATGATGGGCAAGATGATAACCGCCATGGACCCAATGGCATACTACACCAGGATGGTGTCCGGAGAACATCCCTTATGTCCGGAGAACACCATCTGATCTGAAATCATTACAACAAGATAGGTTCAGAGAAAATTCTCTCCCTTACACCAGAAGCACAAAACATTTCAAACAATATATTCATTGAAGATAAAATGTCATCGAGTCATTCGCATGGGTACATAGCATGATGATTCCGTTTCATTCGCCCTCACTGCAATACGCAGATGTCAATCAAGCCTCGACACACGTAAGCAGACTACTAGCATTGGAAGGCATTGTCATGACATCCCTGGGTAGTTTTTTCTTCAGTGCAACCGCAATAGACTGCAACACAGCAAAACAAGCGAATGAGAACCCCATAGTACACATGCATTGGTATACCACGCGGATAAATTATCAACACACAGCTCTGGCAAGTTCATCGGGTGCTAGCAGGGGCGAAATTGATGATGTGGTGTACCACCAGTATCGTCGTGTCCGTACTGCACTGCACCTAGAAGAGTAAGACATTTTAGCAAAGCGACAAGACACAAACAACACATATGCACTGCACATAGCACACGCACAAATCATAAGCACATGTAGCATGGAAAGTATAAGTCCACCCGTTGCGCAACACCCTTCCCTTGACCCCAGAACGTGTTGTCACATTTGACGAATGCATCAAGAAGCTCTTCCACGTTTCACGAATGTTTCGCTTTCATCTTGCTCTCCCTAGGCTTGCAAACATTCGGATCAATGATATGAAGGATCCTACAAACAATTTCAAAGGCGTACAAACTCCAACCCTGATCCGGATACACCACAACCATCCCCTGCCCAAGCGGTTTCATTAGTTAAGAAACAAAGACAGCAGAGCCACATACAAAACGGCACCCCGGGTGCGCCACAATCGATTTTGCAAAGATGACAGAAATATAAATAATCATCACACATGCCACTCCTGACGACAGCTGACTGAACATTGCACGGACTTCTTCACTCCTCTAGTACGAACTAGTGTATGCAACCTTGAACTACAAACACACCACGACCACACTGCATCAAGACAGAAGGATACAAAACGAATGGAAGCAACAAAAAGCGAAAGTTAGCACAACCCGTACTCACCAACCAATCAGGACCAATGATCATAAAAATAAATCCCCAAACGAAGGAACGAATCTAGACCTTGTTCTGCAAGTGTTTTCTCTATACGAACTCTGTTATCACTTCCTCAGCAGTCATCTCAACCAAACCCTGCAATTGCCCACATAAAAACAAATTATGTTATATGGAGCCCCCCCTAGTTTCACAAAGCTAAGCCAACTCAGCAAAACCTCTTTGGACGAAACAAACCACCACTTCTTCACTTACCTAGACCGATCATTGTAGCATGAAGCCATGGCCCTCAAATAGAAATGATCATCTCTCCTCTGCCCTTCCATCTCAGAGACAGCTACTCCAACCGGGTTTGCAATTGAGTAGTCAGTTGCCATCCTGGGACGTTTACCTAGCGGGGCTGCAGCAAACCACCCGAGAAAACTACTCTGTGCTAGTGCTGGAAACACATGAAATAAGCAAAATTTCTGTTAACCACCCATTGCCAAACAGATGGATCAAAAACAAACCAACACATCAATTGCAGCAAAAATAGAGAAACGGATAACAGCTGGGATGGGGGGACATATGACGTGGCAGCAAATCGGTAGTAGGTTCCCAGACAAGGGAGGGACCAATGGTTAGGTTTGTGTCGACGGCCGCAAAAGCTACTTCAGCAACAAACGGTGCCCCACTTATAAATTCTCGGACATCATTCATGTCAAGATGCCAATCAACACTACCTACGTAGAAAAATGTGGCCACATCCCGCAACAAATAAGAAATGGCCCGTGGATATCATGTTCCATTTGAAAAATGTTGCGCACAGAGCTTACCAACTCCATTGCGTGCTGACCCCCCTCCTGCCTAGATACCCGATGATTCAGGTTGAGGCTCTCTTGGCTGGAGAATGGCCCAAAGAGCACTCGTGCATCAGGTATCACACCAACATGCACACAAGAACCCAACAAGCCTCCACCATTATGTTGAACACCTACACAACAGGAAAAAAATTCATTTGTCAATGATAAGCTTATCTCACTCATGGCCTGCAAACACCATGCGAACAAATAGGAGACTAACCAGACCTAGCGAGTAAACCGGTGCCAAGCCGCTCCCTAATATGCTGGTTGACGAGCCTACGAGAAAGTGGACCTCTGAGCACTAACACATTAGGACAGTTGTCTTGCTCAGTGGAACACGGGATACACCAACATTAGCATGTACAAGATAATAGTCACATATATGATGCCTCAGGTACACTAGCCTTCCCTTTCATGTCATTGATACGTCTCCATCATATCTACTTTTCCAAACCCTTTATCCCTTGTTTTGGACTCTAATTTGCATGATTTGAACGGAACTAACCCAGACTGACGCTGTTTTTAGCAGAATTGCCTTGGTGTAATTTTTGTGCAGAGATAAAAGTTCTCGGATTGATCTAAAAATTTACGGAGAATATTTTTGGATTTAATAAAAAATACGGGCGAAAGAATAAACCGGGGGGGGCTCCCACATATGGCAAGCATGCCAGCGGCGGCCACCCCCCCCCCCCCCGGGCCACGCCTAGGAAGCTTGTGGGCCCCCTGTTGCTCCACAGACCTAAATTCCACTCCTATTTATTCCTATTCGCGGAAAAAATTAGAGAGAAGACTTCATCGCGTTTCACGATACGGAGCCGCCGCCATCTCCTGTTCTTCCTCGGGAGGCCAGATCTGGAGTCTGTTTTGGGCTCCGAAGAGGGGAAATCGATGCCATCGTTATCACCAACCATCCTTCAACACCAGTTCCATGAAGCTCTCCATCGTTCGTGAGTAATCCCATCGTAGGCTTGCTGGACGATGATGGTTTGGATGAGATTTTTCATGTAATCGAGTTAGTTTTGTTAGGGTTTGATCCCTAGTATCCACTATGTTTTGAGATTGATGTTGCTATGACTTTGATATGCTTAATGCTTGTCACTAGGGCCCGAGTGCCATGATTTCAGATCTGAACCTATTATGTTTTCATGAATATATAAGTGTTATTGATCCTATCTTGCAAGTTGTAGACACCTATTACGAGTTATAATCCGCATCCTCCAGGGTGACAATAACTAGGATTCTATCTGGTGATTACCGTAGTTTGAGGAGTTCATGTATTCACTAAGTGCTAATGCTTTGGTCCGGTTTTCTATTAAAAGGAGGCCTTAATATCCCTTAGTTTCCATTAGGACCACGCTACTAGGGGAGGGTAGGACAAAATATGTCATGCAAGTTCTTTTACATAAGCATGTATGACTATATATGGAATACATGCCTACATTACATGATGAATTGGAGCTAGTTCTGTGTGACCCTATGTTATAACCATTGCATGATGAATGCCATCCGACATAATTATCCATCCCTAATCCATTGCCTACGAGCTTTTCACATATTTATCCTTGCTAAATTACTTTTACGTTGCTACTGTTACAATCACTACAAAACTGCTACTGTTACTTTTGCCATCGTTACTGTTACCTCCATACTACTTTGCTACTTAATAATTTGCTGCAGATATTAAGTCTTTCAGCTATGGTTGAATTGACAACTTGGTTGCGAATACTCAAGAATATTCTTTGGCTCCCCTTGTGTCGAATCAATAAATTTGGTTTGAATACTCTACCCTCAAAAACTGTTGCGATCCCCTATACTTGTGGGTTATCAAGACCCTTTTCTGGCGCCATTGTTGGGGAGCATAGCTCTATTCTCTGGGTCACTTGGGATTTATATCTGTTGATCACTATGAAGAACCTGAAAGATCCAAAAACCAAGATCTATCCCTCTACTACGAGGGGAGGTAAGGAACTGCCATCTAGCTCTGCACTTGATTCACCTTCTGTTATGAGTAAGTTTGCGACACCACCACCTGCTAGTAATTCTGATATGTCACAAGTAATTTATGATGCCACTTCTGCTATGCATGATGCTTATGATGATACTTTGCTTGATAATATTGTGCTACTGGGTGAATTTCTTGATGAACAAATTGCTAGAGTCAATGTTGAAAATTATGATACTTCTAAAAGTTATGAAATTATTGAAATTGAACACTATGAGAAACCTGCTAGATCTAGCCCTCCTAGATATGAATTGCCTGATATTCCCGAGGGTTATGTTATGGAAGGAGAGGTAGCTAGGGACTTTCTTGCTTGTAAGGATAGAGATGATCTTAAGAAATTGCTATGCGGGTGGAAAGAAAAATCTTTGAATGCTAGAATGAAATATGATCCTAAGTTTTCTACTTCACCTATCTTTTTTACTAATAAGGATTATGAATTCTCTGTCGATCCTGAGCTAATTACTTTGGTTGAATCTGATCCTTTCCATGGCTATGAATCTAAAACTGTTGTGGCACATCTCACTAAACTAAATGATATAGCCACCCTATTTACTCATGAGGGAAAATTTTGTTATTATTATATTCTCAAGGTGTTTCCTTTCTCATTAAAGGGTGATACTAAGATATGGTTTAATTCTCTTGCTCCTAGTTGTGTGTGTAGTCCCCAGGATATGATATATTACTTCTCTGAAAAATATTTTCCTGCCCGTAAGAAACAAGCTACCTTGCAAGAAATATATAACTTTGTGCAAATTGAAGAAGAGAGTCTCCCACAAGCTTGGAGGAGGCTTCTCCAATTACTAAATGCTTTGCTTGATCATTCCCTCAAGAAAAATGAAATACTTGATATCTTTTATAATGGACTAACCGATGCTTCTAGGGACCACCTACATAGTTGTGCTGGTTGTGTTTTTAGGGAACAAACTGTTGAACAAGTTGAACTTCTATTGAATAATATATTGAGCAATGATAATGATTGGACTATTCCCGAACCACCTCCGGAGCCAATTTTGAAGAAAAGAGGTTTTATATTTCTCAGTCCTGAAGATATGCAAGAGGCAAAGAAATCTATGAAAGAAAAAAGGTATTAAAGCTGAAGATGTTAAGAATCTACCACCTATTGAAGAAATACATGGTCTTGATAACCCGACAGAGGTAGTAAAGGTAAATTATCTTCATAGATTTTATGAAAGCAATATTCCTTATAATAAGTCTGCTAGCCAATGCTTGGATGAGTTTGATAATTTTGTTGTTAAGCAAGAAGATTTTAATGCTTATGTTAGTAGACAATTGAAACATAATGCTTTCATGCTTGATCACTTAGGTGATTATATGAGTAGCACTATCAATGTTCTTAAACTGATTAGTAAACATGCTTCCATGGTAACTACTCAAGTAGAACAAGTACTTAAGGCACAGAATGATTTGCTTAATGAGATGAATAGTAAGAACTATGATCATTCTGTTAAAGTTGTGACTAGAGGTGGAAGAATGACTCAGGAACCTTTGTATCCCTAGGGCCACCCTAAGAGAATTGAGCAAGATTTTCAAAAGAGTAATGTTGATGCACCTAGTCGCTCCAGTAATAAGAGGAACAAGGATGATGATAGAACTTTGCATGCTACTAGTGAACCTGTTATATATACACCTAAAAACACAAATGATATTTCTCTTTCTAATGCTGAGACACAATCTGGTGATGAACATGAGCCTAGCGATAATATTAATGATGATGTTCATGTTGATGCTCAACCTAGTAACGATAATGATGTGGAGATTGAACTTGTTGTTGATCTTGATAACCCACAACCTAAGAATAAAAGATATGATAAAAGAGATTTTATTGCTAGGAAGCATAGTAAAGAAAGATAACCATGGGTTCAGAAACCCATGCCCTTTCCTTCTAAACCATCCAAGAAAAAGGATGAAGAGGATTTTGAGCACTTTGTTGAAATGCTTAGACCTGTATTTTTGTGTATGCGCTTGACTGGTATTCTGAAAATGTCTCCTTATGCCAAGTATATAAAAGATATTTTGACTAATAAAAGGAAGATACCGGAAGCTAAAATTTCCACCATGCTTGCTAATTATACTTTTAAGGGTGGAGTACCAAAGAAATTAGGAGATCCACGAATACCAACTATACCATGCTATATTAAAGGGAATTATGTTAAAATTGCTTTATGTGATTTGGGAGCTGGTGTTAGTGTTATGCCTTTCTCTTTATATCATACACTTGATTTGAATAAGTAGAACCTACTGAAATCTCCATGGAAATGGCTGATAAATCAACTGCTTTACCTATCGGTATTTGTGAGGATGTATCTGTCATAGTTGCAAATGCTACTATCTTAACGGACTTTGTTATTCTTGATATTCCCGAGGACGACAGTATGTCGGTCATCCTTGGTAGACCCTTTTTGAATACTGCAGGGGCTGTTATTGATTACAACAAGGGCAATGCCACTTTTCATATTAATGGTAATGAGCATACGGTACACTTTCCAAAGAAACAACCTCAAGTTCATAGTATCAACTCCATTGAGAAAATTCCAACGATTGTTATTAGAGACTTTGAATTCCCTCTTCCTGCTGTCAAGAAGAAATATGATATACTTATTGTTGGGGATATGCATATCCCCATTGAGGTAACTTAGTGACTATTTGAAAATTCTCCGGTTTCATGTTACTCGAAAGAAGTTCGTTAATAAGACTTGATTAACCTTATTGATGGATTCCTTTTGATAAGTATGAGATGGGTGAATTTAGAAAGCACGAATTTTTGTACCCAACCTTTACTTTCTGTTAGTTAGATTAAATTAAGTAAAAATGCTATTATTTTTCTATTTTTGAGTTTTCCGTGCAATAGAAAAATGAGCTAAAAATAAAAGTTCTTCAAATGACCTAAAAATGTAGTATGATTTTTTCTAGAATATTTAAAAATATCTGGCACTGAGCACATAGCAGGGGGCTGCACCAGTGGGTCACAAGCCCACAAGGCATGGCCACCCCTCCTGGCCGCGCCTAACAGGCTTGTGGATCCCACGTGGCCCCCCTTCACTTATTCCAGCACCCATCCACTTCATCTTCCTCCAGAAAAAATCCCACCATTGCTCAAACCCGTGTTCTAGCTCATTTTGCTGCCATTTTCGATCTCCTTGTGCAAAGCTTCATTCGCAAAACTGTTTTTGGAGATTGATCTTCGGTATGTGACTCCTCCAATGGTCCAATTAGTTTTTGTTCTAGTGCTTTATATATTGCAAACTTTTGTTGCTGTGGTGAGCATGTTCTTGAGCTTGCATGTCAAATTTGTATGGTCCCAAGTAGTTTTGATGCATGATATAACCTCTAGGCACTTGCGGGAGTAGTTGCTATGAGTTTTGTTCACCTTTATTTTGAGTCATTAAAAATTTCAGAATTTTTTCAAAAAAAGAAAAATGTTGAGGAGGGTGTTTCAAGGGGGTTCCTCGAGCAAGAAGGCCCCGAGACTCGTGATACGTGAGCCCTACCTTGAACCACTAAGGGAAGCACAAGTATGACCTTGTGAATGGCCATCGGATCAATTTATGAGTGATGCCGGTTTCAAGGAAGAATTCTACGCATAGACAAAAAATGTTGGCCTTGAGAAATTCTTTTCTGACAGATGCAAGCAATACTATCAACTCGCAGATTCTTTCGTGCGTAGGTTTGAATTTTCGTTCAATTGTAATAAACCTTCCGTCCTATTTGACCTTTATGACAAATCATATACTTTGGACATACAGGATTTTAATCATGCATGCAAAATTCCACAATGGGGCAGTTATAGTGATCCGCACAAAACTGAATATAATGATTTTCTGGCTAGCATTACCATCGGAGAAATTAGAAATATTACACAGGCTACCGTGGGGAGTATTCACTTTCTTGATATACATTATTTTGCTCTATTCATAGGTAGATGTGTTAACGGTAAAATTGAGCATAGCCACCTTTGTGCAACCGATCTTAGTATTCTTAAGAGTGCAATAATGGGGTGATAGGCGATATAACTTAGGAGCCATTATTGCTAGAAGGTTGCATAATAATGCTAAGAATGGAGATTTCTTGGGTGGGATTTATGCCACTCGTGTAGCTAATTATCTTGGGGTACCCATACGGGGAGATGACATTGAGTTACCACCTGCTTTTCTTGATTATGAAGCTTTGATACGTTTTCTGTTTCTTGAAAGGAACGAACAATCCCTCTAGTACTGACTAATTTTTGATAGACAGCATGTTGTCCATGTTACCCTTCCTGCTCCTGCCTTCTTTAACTTAGGAGGCAAATGAGTACGATAGAAATGCGGAAGCAGCTCGCCTACACGCTGTAGTTGTTCAGGCGATAGCCGCCGCAACCCAGTACAACGCCGACTATGACTTTGGATATTACCCGGGCCAGCCGTGGCCCTAAACCAACTTAAGTCAAAAACCTAAGCTTGAGGGAGTACTTATTTCTCACCGACTTTACATTCATGGTCTCACACTCATCTTAAGTAGTCGGTGTTCATACTCTTTCATTGTATCATCCATGGTAGTTTATTTCCTTTTTTGCTTTCTTCTTGTGAGTTTAATTAACTTTGAGAAAAATACAAAAAAATCTTTCTAGCTTTATCTTCTAGTTGCTTAGTTGTAGCATTAAAAGAAAACCCAAAAATATTTTTCCTTTTTTTGGTTGGGAGCTTTCCCGTGTAAATTGTTTTTCCCGTTCTTGTTTTGAACTTTCTTTCTTTGGGTCATAAGGAGAAGACCACAATGAAAATGTTAAGTGGCTCTCATATGCATAATTGTTTATCGATTAGAGAGCCCATATTACCTTGCCTTCTCCTTTGAGATATTGTTTGCAGATTCCAGCTTAGTCCAATGCACATGCACTCTTATTATTATTCACACCGTTCGGTCGTGCAAGTGAAAGGAAATAATGACGATATTTGATGAAAAGATTGAGATGGAGAAAAGCTGGTATGAACTCGACCTATCTTGCTTTTGTAAATATGATTAGCTCATCGTTCCAAATTCAGTTCATTATGGGTGAAACATATTTTTAATGGCAATTAGAGATTTTAGTTACTCATGCCATGCTTAATTAGCTAAGAGTTGATAATGGTTTTTCTTGGGTGCCAACATGCATATTAAAATGGTTGTGATGTAGTATGATGGGATGGTATCCTCCTCTAAACGATTCAAGTGGCTCGACTTGGCACATGTTCATGCATGTAGTTGAAACAAAATCAACATAGCCTCTACGATATTTATGTTCATGGTGATTTATATCCTACTCATGCTTGCATTCAATGATGGTTAATCTCAAAGCATGTTGATGACTGTGTCGCTCTCTAGTTGGTCACTCCCCAGTCTTTTGCTAGCCATCACTTGTACTAAGCAGGAATACTGCTTGTGCTCCAATTCCTCAAACCCAAAGTTGTTCCATATGAGTCCACCATACCTGCCTATATGCGGTATTTACCTTCCATTCCAAGTAAATTTGCATGTGCCAAACTCTAAACCTTCAAATAAACATTTTGTTTTATGCCCAAATCACTCATGTGGCCACTGGGGGCTGTCAATATCTCCCATGCTAGGTGGATTATTCTCACGATATGTGTTGATTCACAATCATTCATGAGAAAGTGGCTGCTAATCGGCATGCCCGATTCCATGCTCGAAATAAAATCAAAATATAATGAAACAAAACTCCCCCAGGACTGTGTTTGTATGGACGGTACCCGTGGATCCGGCTAGCCGTGGAGTGTGTTTGATTGGTGGAGGGGGAGTAAAAACTTCATCATTCTGTTTGGTAACCGCCTAAAATGTATCTAGCATGGAAGATGTTGAAAACCTCTTGGTCGTTATGTAAACAATGAAAGCATACTGCTCAAAATTATTACTTATCTCTGTTTTAAAAACTCGAGCTCTGGCACCTCTGCAAATCAATGCTTCACTCTACGAAGGGCCCTTCCATTTATTTTATTTGTTGAGTCATCCTCCTCTTATAAAAGGCGCCAGTTAGAGAGCACCACCATCATTTGTATGATTTGCTATTAATTGATATTGAGTATGAGCATGATTGGATCTCTTTCACCGTGGATTACAATGTCTAGTCAGCCCTTCTTCCGTAGAGGTGCTCTACATATATGTTTTGTAGTCTCAGAAAGGGCTAGCAATATATCATTTCATCGTATTGTATCACGATTGTTTTGATAAAAATGTTGTCATCCGAGAGTTATTATTATTGCTCGCTAGTTGACTATGTCATTAATATGAGTAAATGTGAGATCTCAATGTTATTTTGAACGTGGTAGTCCATGATCTTTGTTGAATATCTGAACATCAGTTAGACATATTTACAACAACAAGATCAAACATAGCTTGTAAAAGTTTTTCTTTATCACTCTCAGTTTATCAACTAAATTGCTTGAGGACAAGCAATGGGTTAAGCTTTGGGGAGTTGATACGTCTCCATCGTATCTACTTTTCCAAACCCTTTTGCCCTTATTTTGGACTCTAATTTGCATGATTTGAATGGAATTAACCCGGGCTAACGTTGTTTTCAGCAGACTTGCCTTGGTGTTATTTTTGTGCAGAAATAAAAGTCCTCAGATTGATCTGAAAATTTACGGAGAATATTTTTGGATTTAATAAAAAATACTGGCAAAAGAATCAACCGAAGGGAGGCCACCCACAGGTGGCAAGCTTGCCAAGCGCGGCCACCCCCCTGGTCGTGCCTAGCAGGCTTGTGGGCCCCCTGTTGCTCCACCGACCTCAATTTCACTCCTATTTATTCCTATTCGCGAAGAAAAAAATCAGAGAGAAGAGTTCATCACGTTTCAAGATACGGAGCCGCCGCCACCTCATGTTCTTCCTCAGGAGGCCAGATCTAAAGCCCTTTTTGGGCTCCGAAGAGGAGAAATTGACGCCATCATCATCACCAACCATCCTTCATCACCAATTCCATGATGCTCTTCGCCATTCGTGAGTAATCCCATCGTAGGCTTGCTGGACGGTGATGGATTGGATGAGATTTGTCATGTAATCGAGTTAGTTTTGTTAGGGTTTGATCCCTAGTATCCACTATGTTTTGAGATTGATGTTGCTATGACTTTTCTATGCTTAATGCTTGTCGCTAGGGCCCGAGTGCCATGATTTCAGATCTGAATCTATTAAGTTTTCATGAATATATATATGTCTTCTTGATCCTATCTTGCAAGTTGTAGACACCTATTACGAGTTATGATCCGCATCCCCAGGGTGACAATAACTGGGATTCTTTCCGGTGATTACCGTAGTTTGAGGAGTTCATGTATTCACTCAGTTCTAATGCTTTGGTATGGTTCTCTATTAAAAGGAGGCCTTAATATCCCTTAGTTTCCATTAGGACCCCGCTGCCCTGGAAGGGTAGGACAAAAGATGGCATGCAAGTTCTTTTCCATAAGCACATATGACTATATATGGAATACATGCATACATTACATTGATGAATTGCAGCTAGTTTTCTATCACCCTATGTTATAACTGTTGCATGATGAATGCCATCCGACATAATTATCCATCACCGATCCATTGCCTAGAAGCTTTTCACATATTGATCCTTGCTAAGTTACTTTTCCGTTGCTACTATTACAATCACTACAAAACTGCTACCGTTACTTTTGTCATCGTTACCGTTACCTCCATACTACTTTGCTACTAAATACTTTGCTCCAGATATTAAGTCTTTCAAGTGTGGTTAAATTGACAACTCAACTGCGAATACTCGAGAATATTCTTTGGCTCCCCTTCTGTCGAACCAATAAATTTGGGTTGAATACTCTACCCTCGAAAACTGTTGCGGTCCCCTATACTTGTGGGTTATCAGTCATGGGGAATGCCGGGATTCAAAGCTGAAAACAGACCATTAGAGAAGATGTGACACGTACGAAAGAACCCCCCCCACACACACACACACATGGTCCGTACGAATGATGGCACAATGGATTTGGCAACTTATCATGTGCAGCATTCTGCTCCCTCACATCGACATCGCTATCAACGAAGGAAATCTCACTGTCAACCACTTCCAAGTTGAAATCACCAACTTTTGAAACTGCACCTCCGAGCATCTCATTCACGGAGTTGACATTGTTATTGTTCCGGTCGTCGATCATCGCAAGGACACTAGTCATGCAATACTCAACATGGTTCCTCGAGTTCATATTCTCCTCATTAACAGAGGACATGTGTGCATGCATGATTGCGCTTAGATGCTCAACTATCTGGACAATGAAGCAGGGGCATTCAAGGAATCAACACATTAAATAATAGCAACATCACAAAGACACATGAAAATGTCACATTTAATACCTCACTTTGCTACCGAGGCACGTCTGACAGCGAAACCACTCTACCAGTGGTAGTGGCATCAACATTCTGCCTAGAAGACACCCCTGGGTGGTTGGAATGCCCATGGTGATGTCCACATTGATAGGCCTTATCTAATAAAGAACAAAATTCTGGGCAAATCAAACATGAGAGCAATGACAGGGCATACAAAAACTAAATCATCGAAATCGTATCACTCCAATGGCCTGCTCACCCAGCCTTTCCCGTACAATATGTACCCACTGAAAGTTACACGGTCTGCGTCGGTAGTAGCGAGCATGCGGTAGTCTTCTGCATTGTACACCGTCATGCGGGTGTGCCAGTCTGCAACCCCCGGCCAGCAGACATCGCATCAAATGTAATGCCCTAAGACGGACCGGATGAGAGTGAAAAGAAATTAGTCACGCCTAGCGTTTTGTCACACGAAGACTAACAAAACGAACTACGACGACAACACATCGGGGGGGTACCTGAGGAACCATCAGGAACCCCTGCAAATGAACTGTGGTTGCACCGGCTGCCAGATCTTGCCACATTTTGGTTACACTAGCCATGATAGCTGATTTTATGTACCCACACCAATCAAACTCGAACATCTTAGATGGATCGCGGACATCAATGAACACCTCCGGGCTTATTGGTTCATCCTTCCGATTGGCTCTAGGATTGTACATGCAGGCAGTACACACAAGAGCAAGGGTAGCACACTGCCTGTTGGACTCGAAATCGACAAACAAACCACCAGGCGAACCAAGTACGCCCTCTAGCATTTTTAGGTGATCATATCCATGGATTCGTCCAAACACAAGCCATCTCACACGTCCCTCGATATATCCACATCCCCACAACTGGGCTTGTGCGGGAAGGGGATCTCCCTGTCACCCGTACCCGGCCCGATGTAACACCCCATTACGCCTGGCGTGATCTAGACTGGCCCCACAGACCAACACTAGCCTTTCCTGCGCACTTTGTCCCCACTCGTGCAGATGGGCTCCCGAAAAAGAAGGAATTCCTTGTTGATATGAGTAGTCTATCATTCCTATTAAGCCAAGCTCTCACACCTGACAACATCTCTAACATCACTAGTCGTCACTGGCCGGTAACTATCATCATCCATCCTCACACCCTTCTAGGTGGATCTATCCGGGTTGTATTCCAAAATCTGTATTGTCGGTCTACATTCACAATGTTCGGGAGGGACAGCATGGAGGCAAAGCCCTTCTCAACGAAGAGAGTTTTCTGCGATTCGATGAACCTAGCAACAACTTCATTCATTTTTCTAGGAGAGAGTTAGTTCATAACCCGACTCTTGCTGGTGTTTACCCCAGTGTTAGTGCTCTCGTCATCTTACATGGCCACTGGCGGCACGACCTCCGTAGTGGTCGCACTTGGCATCGTGGACGAGTTGTTGTCGTTCGAGCGCGTCCCAAGCCTCGCCATCCTCGCGCATATAAGCTGCAATATCGACCAAGCGCGCATCAAGAGGTCAGGGCTGATGCAAAGCAAGCAGAAAACATTGCAGCCAAAGCACAAACCAGAGCAAAAACCGACAGCACTAGATGATGCCGCTAAGCAAGTGGAGGGGATAAGAAAACGATACCTTGCGTCACCGGCCTCGCGCCTTGTTCTGGCCCAAGAACAAATCGTCAACTGGATGAACTGGATGTCGATGGGGCATGACTACTACTCACTTGGCGTAGGTGAGGCGAGCAAGAAGGGGGAGGGGGTCACGAGGAGTGAAGAACGGATGCAGGAGGCGGAGATGAACTACAGAGGGAGTGTTTTAATCACTCCTCTGCTTTTGCAGGAGACGACCCGAGACGCGCTATGCAGGCTGCATTGGGGGGGGGGGGGGGGGGGCGAGAGAGAGAGAGAGCAAACATGCAGGCAAAGGATCTAGTTTGCTTGCCCCCGACCATGCTTCGACATGCATGCAAGCCATCGCACATTACTACGGCTGCCTAACCACTCCAAATGGGAGATTAATCTTTATTTGACGCTCGTTTTTCACCATACAAAATGCATATCAGACGCTAGCAACGTCAGTACTAGAGAGGTGGCACAACGCACACCAATGACAAGCCACCGTGGCGCTTGTGTACACATAAAATATCCACGAGAGGACGAGACGCCCATGCGAGAGGAGGCATAGGAGTTGATCCCATGCTACTTTCTCCATCGAGGATCAAATGCACACAAGGACGTACTTGTACCCACAACGTTCAATCCACCCGTTGTAGCTCTTTTGTAGCTGTTGCACGGAGCAGGAGGGGCGCAGTAAAAGTGTAATGATCGCGCGCACGCATTGCTCCATACCGCGTCAAGACATTAGCCACGCTCCAATTGGCAGTAAATGCGCAATGACGCATGTGCGGGGGCGTTTTAGGCTTTTAGCTAGTTCACACGCAAGCACACTGAAGAGAGATGCGGTCATTATTCCAAATGGAAGCGGCTAATACATTGCGGATTAGAAAACAAACAAACACTCTCACGCAGTACATGTACGTGACCAAACCAGATTGGCGTACGTTTTTACATCATTTTCTCGCACGACACGACTAAACGTGAGCATTAACGTCGATGTTGCACGCTTCGTCCACGCCCCGATCGAGCTCGCCAGCAGCGCACCCTTCGTACACACCAGGGGACTCATCCCCTGCATGCGTGCATGGCATGCCCCCACCACCGCCGTTGTTGACCAGTGGGTCATGGTCCCCCACCTGCTTGCCTAGCACCCTGGTAGCGGCTCCCTACGGATCACAAGAGCATAAAAGGAATATTGCCGAGGAGCACGAAAACAAAAACGCACACAGAGTCACTATTTTTGCAAAATAATAATTCATTCACTGCGTCTTTGCTCAGCACAGAAACACAAAAATACTTTTGTTCCTGCCTTCTCGAGCCACGGAACAAACAATTACCTTCGTAGTCGCCAGTCGAGCCTGCACCCGGAACTAGCTTACGTGGGGCTTTATCAAGACACGAGCTCTCATGAGAGATGCTCGCCTTTGGAACCTGACATGCCGGGGGGGGGGGGGGGGGGGGGGCAGGGAGTTGGCACGAGCTACAGTCAAGAACGCTCCAGCAGGCTCCTTGCAGGGCGGGGCGATGTACGCGACTTCTGTGTCAATGGGAGAACAAACAAGAAGGACAGGTCGCCGAGCGCTACGTGAAACAAGGAGTCACAGGGGTTTAAATAGCCCAATGATGATACTTCCCCCAAAACCAACCCCATCCCCGCAACAATTCAAACGTTCGAAGAAAATAGTTGATCCAAACTCCAGCGGACGGGGTACGGTACTGCACTAACATGGGGTCCCTTGTTTCTGCAACGCAAAACGTCACATGTATCGCGCTGGGAGACACCATTTTTTTTGCCAAAATTACACACACATATTAATTCCCACTGACAAAAGGCCTCAATGCAATTTGAGTAAAACACACAGGAGGGTTTCCGAATTACATCAAAACCAGGTAGTGACAAGACAAGACCCCAGCACCTAGAAAAACAGATTACAATGCACACCATTTCAAGTTGATCAATACAACTCATTATTTTCTCTGAAAATACAAATCACAGGGCGCGTTTAGATGTTCGGAACACGAGACAACACAGGGGGCTGAAAACATAAGATACCCCGAAGTTCAACACATATGATTTTGATACGCACTAAACGAATGACAACACACTCAGAATTAACACAATGATAGGTCTCCACCAAATGAGAACTAATATTACCAAAACCAACTGATTGGATAACCAGACATCAATCAGCTAGACCGTCATGAGCCCTCTTCACAAACGGCAACACCGGATTGAAACAACTTGTTTTCTTGTGCCCAGCCACACAACAATTGCCACATGTAGGTATTTTTCAAGGTTTCTTAGGAATATCACCTCCTCTGCGAGGGCATGTCGTTCTCTTGTGCCCCTTCTCCCGGCAAATTGTACAGAACCTTGAACGTTTGTCTTGCACATCATAACCTGGCTTGTCCCTCGCCCTAGTAGGTCTACCCTTCTATTTCTTCCTGTCGGGCGCTAGCAGAGTTGACAATGAAAGGCTTGATCCACCATCCCCTGAATGGGAGGCTAGGCCACACTCAGTCCAGACGAACATCTCAGAACAAACGTCACCTCGATGTGAGCTGCCCTGAATATGATTGGCTGACTCCCCAATTTGAGCCTGGTCCACCAGGATCTTCCCATCCCTCATCGCTGCCCGCACGGTCAGCTCGGCCTTGCCCGCATTCAAAATGTCCATCGCTCTATCAAATGCATCAACATTGCTATCACCGAGCTGTACAAACTCGAGTGCGATCAGGTGCAGTGTCGTATGCCGGTAGGACGACAACCATGGAGGGCCTTGTTCTTTTTGGTAATGGAGGAGGTGCAGCGGCAAATTGTCCCGGGCATCGATGGTCCACCTCTTCGGCACTTCTACCCGTGGGATCTTCCTCGACGCTAAATGAATCAAAACCTATGAATGCAAACAAAGGGAACAAACAACATCGAAACGACATGAGTCAACACCGAGCTTGACAATGGCGTAAAAGCGGGTCAGGTGAGTGTCCTCCCGGTAAAGACAAACGGACAACACAATAACTAACCTTGATAGCGTGAGAGCAAAGCATCCCCATGTGCTCAAATAGCCCACATTCGCATGTGTAGCGAGCGCCACCATCATGAACATCGACCGCATGCATCTCACGGCACCATTTTTCCTGCTTCTCGGCATCTACATGCCTCGCGTTGTACTTCACTCCCCGTTCGACTTCCTCAGCTTCATACCTGCCTGCACGATACAGGGTTTGACCAAACCTATCGTACATCGTCCGGGTACACACTTGGCTAGCATGCTCCTCTAAAGGTAAATTGGATCAGAAATCTGTGCAGTACTGCCCTGAAATCACTGCACTTTGTGTAATGCGGCCCAAGGCATGTGCCACTTGCCACTTGCACCAGCAGTAATATCCCTTAGATTTGCTTATGGACCCCGCTACCGCGGGAGGGTAGGACAAAACATGTCATGCAAGTTCTTACTATAAGCACGTATGACTATATACGGAATACATGCCTACATTACATTAATGAATTGGAGCTAGTTCCATGTCGCTCTAGTGTGTAACTATTACATGATTAATGTCATCTAAATCATTATCCATCACTGGTACACGTGCCTACGCTTTTCATATACTGAAACTTGCTAAGTTACTATTGTTGTTGATAATGTTACAATCACTACAAAATTGTTGTTGTTACTGTTACTACTACTATTTTGCTGTGCTACTAAAACCTTTGTTGTAGAGAGATATCCCAGGTGTGGTTGAATTGACAACTTCACTTTTAAGACCAACAAATATTCTTCGACTCCTGTCAGGACCGGCTTTCCAGGATATTAATTTTTCAGTAACTGGTCTTTGTGCTCACCAGCCCCAGGATTACTGTTAGCTGGTGGACACATTCTTGATACAGAATTCCAAGCAAATTACAAAAATTTGAAGTACAAGACCATGGGGTATATGGAGTACAACAAGGGTTTTTGGTGGTTGATGGCGGAAGTGGTGCCAGGATCCTCAACGTCTATGGGACTTCATTTCCCACAGGAATAGCTGACCTGGATAACTCCTATCTTGCACGGCTGCTATCTTCGATGCCTAGGTTCCAAGGGTGGTCGTCATCGTGCTCCTCTCCAAATATGTGATCTAGCCAAGTCAATAGCGAGGGACAAGCCAGTGAGTACTTTGAATGTACTCGCAAACATCAAGAAAACGGATAAAATATATCTGGTGGTAATCATGCACTGAAATAATGTATGATCATTCCTTCAATCACAAGATAAATTCACGATGCATGTAAGAAGATAATTCCTATAAAAATAAATAGACGATCAGAAAATTAAAATAAAATAATCCAATTGGGTGTCTAGAGCGACGCCTCGAAAGGGTAAGAATATAAATCATTCCTCAGTCGGGCGTCTGAGCGACGCTGCATAAAGGGCTTATAAAGAAAGTAAATAACATGTGTTCCATAGTCGAGCATCTGAGCGACACCACATAAAGGGCTTATAACCAAAGTAAATAACATGAGTTGCCACAGTCGGGCATCTGAAGCGACGCCACATAAAGGGCTTATAATGAAAATAAATAACAATCGTGTCACAGTCGGACGTCTGAGCGACGCCACATAGAGGGCTTATAAATAAAGTAAATAATACCAGGAGTATCCAGCAGGTAGGACCATCCTAGGTGATACTCCACAATTCACATAATAGAAATGGTTAGTCCATAACAGTAATAATCATAGATATCATTCTTCACCATTCATGACCAAGCTTCTGGTTTGAAAGTTTTCCTCCAAAGACCGAGTCTAAGACCGACACTTGACGTATCCCAGACCGTAGTCCTTAACCGCGAACACAACTATTCGAATAGATGAATACTCTGTAGAGCTTGTACTCTTTACCCATGAGTAACGGATTTCTTTACTCAACCTGAGATGTTGACTAATTCCGATTATGGTCTCTAGGCTGATAACACACCAGACCCGCACACATCAGCTTAACTTCCCGATGCTTGGAATCACCCAACACATCATTCAAGAAAAACTCTAAGGCGGGGAGGCCAACACCTCGAGTAGCATGAGATCAAAATTTATACCGCGTGCAACTAAGGAGTGCCCCCTCTTAGCCTCAACCGAAAACACCCATGCCCCTAACGCGATGACCGGCATTATTCCTGGATCCTGGAGACCATCATTGTGGCCTCTCTATACGGTGTGTGGGATAAAGGGGTTAACAACTTACTCGAGCATACCCTACGTGTGGCAGGGACAAGTGGTAGCATGATTCAAGTATGGGGGTTGTCGATACAAGACTCGATCTATGGTCGACTCAGGAGGTTTAAGTTTTCCCTCCAAGGGTTAGCACCACAAGATGATATCCAGCTGAGTCACCACCCATCATGCCCGTCATGCCCTCACTGATATCTCTCTTCGCCACGAGATATCAGTCTTTCATGGTCCTACTTTACCCATGACAAAACTTTCTTTGTATGGACCAACTTAGGCATAAGTGGCATGAGGTAGTAACCACTTATGAACGTCACATGATTCACTGCAAATAAACTCCTCACCATTTGCATCCATGCATAGCTTATTATCATATGTAATTTCCATTACTTCATGTGACATAAACATGGCTCACTTCTCCTAGCAAGCAATCAACCAACAAATATCATATCCGGGGTTCAAGATGCTTGCCTTGGGGTTGCACAAGGGTGGGGTGAACTCCAAGAATTTTGAAAGCATTCTTCCCTTCATTTCCTATTTTGAAAAGTATTCAATCAACACACAATTATTATTATTTTTAAACAGCACAAAAAGTTGTCTTGGAAATTTTCTAAATAAACTATTTGGTGCGAGAGGAATGCAAGGGTGTTCCGACACAAGTCCACTCTTCCGTCCATCTTGTCGTCAAACATCCAATGCAAAGCAAAACTTTGGGTAACTGCGGGTGCAAAAAATTTGGGTCGCATCATGTCAAGAGAATAACGATTTTTGTAATATGTTTGTTCGCTTTTCTTTTTGTAAAAGCACATCTAAACTCCTTCTTAATTAATGGATGAGGCAAATCTTTTGCCTTCATTTCAAAAGAAAAATTTTGTTGCAATCAGTTCAAAACAAATCAAACACATTTCTTTTCCATGTAGTTCTTTGGGAAGTCATTTAATTGCATGATAGAGTATTAGAAAGTCCATGTTTTGCTTTTCCATTTTTTGCAAATGGAGCGGGTTTTGAAATCGCATGTTTCAATTAGTTTTTGATCGGTCCGCTTGAGTAGCTAGCGCTTGTTTTTATTGTCCCAGTTGTTATTTCATATATGCTACCTTGTTATGCTGTATAAGATACTTCATATAAGAGGTCAAGCTTGAAAAAGGTACAATTCTCGACTTGTCGAGAATCATGTCAACAGGATGACAAAATTCAGCCTTTAAATGAGAATAAAATTAGTATAAAATACTGAAATTGTTCAACCAGTGTCCGTTTATTTATTTTCTTCGTTTCATAGCATTTTATTTATGCCAGCCGGGAGGCCTTTGCTTATTTTTCGTTTCACATACCACAAATGCTTTTACTTTTCGTTTAGCACACATCATCTTGCTCAGTTAAGATTTTTCGTTTCGTAGCCCACAATCCCCTTTATTTATGTCGCCCGCAAAAGTTATAAGATGGGATTTTTTGATTCTCGCCCCCACGATCCCTTTTATTTAGGCCTCCCAAGATTTTCATTTCGCAGCAAACAATCCCCAATTCCTTTTATGTATTATGCCACTCGGGTGATACTTTTTGCTAAACACAGCTCACCCTCCATTAGTTTATTCTCAGGCTGCTTGTTAATTCTCATTCTTACAGGCATATATAAATTGATATAATTAGTTATTTTTGAAACTTGATAGAATTAGGTGTAATAAGCAAGGTGTAATAAGCAAGGTGGGACTATTTAATCTGTTACAAACTTGGTTTATAAGCATGAGCAGATTATGCGCAACTTGGCCCAAAAACATCAGTGTCGCAGCAAGGCCCAATGACCGCACGAATCAAACTTGATTGTTCTTTGGTTGGGTTCCAGATTTAGGAAGCGTCATGTGTAGTAGTATGATTGCAAGGACATAACAATTCTAACGGATTGTGCAGTGAAAAATGGGCAAAACAATCTGATTATTTATCTACCATGTTTCTACTTTATTTATAGCAGCAAGAGGTACTGCTGAATATAAAGTAAAAATGCCTTCATCATATATAGATACGTCTCAGTTTTGATGTAAATAATTTACATGCTAGTATGCTAGTATTCTCTATATTCTTTTTAGAAAAGGAGGAAGAGCCCCGGCCTCTGCAAAGTATTCCCTACATGATGGAGATGGCACAAAAGTACAGCTGCAGAAATTCTACAAATAGCTGGCTAGGCAAAAACTTGATAAACTATTGCTGCCAAATTAATTCCAACGAATACCAATCCTGAAACTTTTGTACACCATACTACATATCACATCCATGTGATACAGAAAGGCCTATCTAACATGACAAAGAGGTCGCACTCACACCAATTTGAACAAAAATCAACAGTGCAAAAGAACATCGAATGTGTAATTCTTTGTTAGAGAACCACATGTGGTGTTCTTAGTTCAGATTAAACTAAATTCAGGTCAATAACAGTTAGTTAGTTTGTCGAACCCAAGAAGCTCAGTGACCTGTGTGACAATTCATGGCTTCATCATGTCCAACTGCACCTTTGACATGTTCGCCTAAACACAATAAAGGAAACAGATTAGAGTTTACCTTGGACCTGCATCACATACCCTCTCGACCCACTTCACCTCACATTGAACATGAACCAAAAAAACCTGGTGGTCTAGCTTGGGGGTGAACTTCCATATCTTGGGCATCTCAGCATTCTTGTTTGAGAATTGGATATCCTGATCAGCCAACATCCCCTGCAAAAACCACGGCAAATCAAACTACCTCTCAATGATCTGAAGAACAGGAAAATTAATATATACTCTGAAATCAAATGGCACATGTGGTTAGCGATCTAGAAATCAAAGATCAAATTATATATGGAGCCTTTGGCCAAACATTAGATCATACTTTGAATATGAGGATAGAATATGGCAATCCCACCTGAGAGGGTTGTGGTGATCATATCCGTTCACTTTCACTTGAGCTGTTCGGGCTTTGTCCTTCCTCATCTCTGTTGCACCCCAATCCAAATATACAAGCATCCAAATCCATGGCAGAGATGGGGATCTTAGAGGTTGGCACAATCCCCGAACAAATTGCTACCCATTGTCTCCGTTCCTCCTTCTATTCAACCTTATAATCCTTTAATTCTAAATAAATCTTAAATTTGTCCTTGTAGCCAATAAAAAAAAGCAGAGTACGCACCTCGTCTTCGGCTAACAGGAGGACGTACTTGGGGATGGTGGTGCCTGGGAGGTAGTACATGAGCTCCTCCACGCAATTCCTCGCAGCAGCGCCGTCCTCCAAATCCCCCAACCAGTATACCAGCTGGTACTTCTCTTTGTAAGCCGGACCAATCAACAATATGCACTTCTGGACAGAAAAAAAATCGACAGGCAGGAAACCTATAAGGCAACACAGACAAACGAGCAAACACTTGGTGTGCATCCTATCCCACAATCAGAGTAATTTGGACGAGCAATCATCACCTTAAGCAAGCTGGGGTCATCGAAGAAGGCATACAAGATGGCAATCATCACCAGCCTGCAACCGAGATACACAATGGTGCACCAATCAACGAGATGTGCATGTGCAGATCGCGATAGAATAGAGAGAAAGCAGAAGATGGGAGTTATGAAGAGCCTTACAAGTCCACGCATCCAATCTTGCGGATCTGTGCCGGCAACATCCATGTACCACGCCGCTCGCCGGTGCGGCAACCCATGTCGATCTCGCCGATGCTGCAGGGCTCGTCGGTGCCACAACCAATGTCGATGTGCACGACGGTTGCCAACTCAGCGATGCAGCCACAGTTGGTGCCACCCTCTCCTATCACTCCCGCGCCAAACCCTCGTGAGGGCGTGCCGTCGGCGTCGTGGCCAGCACGCAATCAGGATCGGCATCGCCATGCTTGACACCACCGCACCTTCACTCGGCTCTGAGGCCATCGGTGCTCGGGCTGCAGGGGAGAAGTCGCACCGCGGGCTGCGGCTCCTCCTACACCGGAGATCCCAACCACGGCACCATCCCTCACTCCCTCCTTCCCTCTGCCAGCGGAAGGGCCCCTGCACCCGCCCCAACTCTCTCTCTCTCTCTCTCTCTCTCTCTCTCTCTCTCTCTCTCTCCTCTCTCTCTCTCTCTCTCTCTCTCTCTACGGGCGGAAGGCCCCTTCTCGGCATCCAACGGCGAATCGTGAGGTGTTGTGTATGGGGACAGGGCGTCGAGCACAACCGGCGGCAGGAGAGAGATGGGATCGGGGGCGAGAGTTTGGGGAGAGTGTGAGTCGGGAGAGAGACGTGATCGGAGGCGAGGGGTGGGGAGAGTGGGACGTGGGTGCGTTTGTGACTATGTTTTTTTGTCTTGTTTCGAGGGTGTATCGATAGGGTTGGGAGGAGGTAGAACCATCACCACGACGACGGCAAATTGCCCTTTAATAGATACGGTGTGCGCGCCATACTAAGCAGCATACGCTAATTTTTGAAGGGTGTCTTCCCCCTGTGAGAAGGCCCCACTAAATGCTGAATTTCAAATTTCGTGTTGTATTTGGACAAAAATGAAAGTTGTCAGGGTGATCTACAAGCAAGGAGAAGCTTTGTCTTCAGCGCTTCTCTTACCAGGTTCATCGTTTGGACAGCTCATTTTGACTGGGTCTTGAGCGAGCCGGGAGCGAACGGCCGGTTTGCCGACCATCGACTGTGCTGAATGAGTACATAAACTACGAACCGAGGTCGACCCTCGAAGTCTCAAGTCTCTTTCACACAGGGACGTGTGCGATGAGCTGAGTCAGGTGGATTTCACATGAGGCTACGCTGCCTCCATCCTTTCCCCTACATTCAGTTTAGCTAGCCCTTGTTAAATGTTGGGTCATGGTGAGGTAAGCCTTGTTAAATGTTGAGTATATGGCATGGTGATGTGTGTTTCCGTTTAAAATAACGAATACCGTGTGCATGCCATCCTAAGCAGCATACACTAATTTTTTAAGGACGTCTTCCCCTTCTGAGAAGGCCCCCACAATCCTCAATTAAACATTTCATGAATGACTTGGTAAAATAACCTTTTTTTTGCTGGGCACTCCTTTGAGATAAAACCTTGTTGGCATTCCTCAGTTCTGTTCCTTCTGAAGAGATTGCCTTAAAACTCCAACGCACACGTTTCCGTACTTGCAAATGCTGCAAATTGCATTCTCTCAGAAGGGGAATAAATAATAGAAGACCAAAGAATGAAAGAATTTGTATTGATCTCTGTACTTGTGTCCAATTTGAACATCACGTATACACACATCACTACAAGATCTACACAAGGAGCACCTCTTTTTACTCCCAACCAATTGGTAACTTTATTCTTCTATCCATATGCACAACTGATGAACAAGAATAGCTCCTCCATCATAAACTGATCAGCATTCCTTGCTGCAGATGCGTGGCGTGGAACGCCTCTCTCGGCGTCAGCGGCTCGCAGCCTCTCGACATCGGGCTGCCGCCCCTCTGCGGTGACGAGAACCGCAACGTCGCCCTGCCGCCCCTCCTCGGCGACAGGTGCACCTCCTCCAGCGCCCGGTGCTGGAGCTCCGGCGGGTAGTCCCTCACGCACACGATCCGGGGTCCGGCGCCGGTGGTCCACTTGAAGGACACTTGCTTCCCCAGCTGATATGAGTTCACCCTCCCAATGGTCTTCTCCCTTGACACCACCGAATGATCATCATCACTGTCTTCCTCATGATCCTCAGGCACTGAAGTTGTTGAGTTTTCGATGTTTATGGCGCCCTTTGATGAATCTAGCCTTGCCAATATCTCCGGTTGGCTACGATCATTGCCTGTTTCTTGGATTTGGAAGACCTCTTCAGGTGTGGTTCCAGTGACCTCAGCCAGGCAAGGGATGGTTTCTTCAGCAGGAACCATTTCTTCTTCGGGTTTGTCGGCATCGGTGCACCGCTCAGAAGGGATGCTTCTGAGCCTGCTCCAGAACTCCTCATCCTCTTCAGCTGGGCTCATCTGCAATCATACAAAGAGAACAATTGAGAAATGCAAATTGGATAACTTTATAGTCACCACATTTTTGGGAAGCTTCTCATTCTATCCCAATCATCGGTCATCGGCATGGTTGCTCACCTTAACATCGCTGAGATCGACCTTGTTCTCCCTGAGGAAGGCCTGGAATTCCTGGAAGTTCTCTTCTGTGGGGCGGTAGTGCCCGCTGTGAGGCCAGATAGCCTTCAGAACTCCATCTTCGACAACTAGTCGCCCCGCAGCAGATGTGGCGCCTCCAGCGAGAAAGCTAGAATGTTGAAATGTGCCCTTTTTCTTCTGCAGAAAGTAGAGTTTTGGACAATGTTAGATGATGATCCAGTACACATAGGTAATAGGTCTAAGGCAATGTTGTATGTTGATAGTACTCTACTAGTATGAAGCCTGAATATTACCTGCCCAACATACAGATTCCTGGATGTGCTCAGCACAAAGATCCACTTTGAGTCCCTCGGACCGCCGGACGTGTCGAGGATTTGCCTGGTGTTCTTGTACATGATCTTGCCATCCTCAATCACAACCTCATAGTCCTCTCTCTCTTTCTGCAGGCACAACAAAAATTCAGTTTGAATCATCAGCACTGCTGACCTCACATGGGCTTGCATTCTACTCCAGCTATACATTTATGCCATGTAAAATGTTTGCAAAAACTTACCGGTCCAAGATACTTGATGCACTGGCTGAGAAGCTTCGACCGCGGGCACCGGTCCTCTAGGTTGATCTCCTTGCCCTCTCCGATGTCGAGCCTGAAGAACCAAACATGGTGATCAGTCTATAAGGTACTTCAGCATAAAGATTCAGAAATTCCAACAACCATGATCAGTTGAGCTGTAATACTCACCAGTAGAAGAAAGGCTCCCTGCTTTCGCACCTCAGCCAGCAGTCGTAGTAGTAGTGGAGGTTGTGGCCGTACCGGTGGCGCGGGTCAATCTGCTCGTCCGAAATTGCAGCACTCGCATTAGCACATATTTTTACAAAAAACACATCAAACTAACTGAACATTTTGCAGTTTCTGTGATAGAAAGTACTCACAGCTTCAAGCCAGTGCTGCAATGCGAGCTTCCGAGCTTTCTCATCCTTGGAGAGCCCCTTTCCGACCTGAAATCACGCGAAGTGTTAGCCCGATTTCACGATTGGATATGGCATCAGAGAGATTTCTTGAAGAAGAACTGATGCATTTCTGAGAGGATTACGTACTTTGGCGGCTCTGGTTCGGGCGCGCGCCCACTTGGACACGGCGGTCTCCTGCCGCTCGATGTCGAAGAAGGATACGGAGCTCCGCTTGAGCAGCGCGAAGTCGAGCAGCTCCCACCAGTTCTGCTCCACCAGCACGGCGCAGTCGGCCAGCCGGCGCCGCGTCCGGAAGCTCTTGTACACCTTCTGCAGCGTCACCGCTGCTGCCTCATGCTTGGGGCTCTCCGGCGTCGCCGCCACCGCCGCGTCGGCGAACCGCGTCCGGAGGAGCTCCCTCGGCATCGGCACCGGCACCGGCACCGGCGCGGTGACCGCGTCGGGCGTGGCGACGGGGATCTTGGGCTCCACCAGCTGGAGCCGCTTGAAACTCAGCGAGCCCTCGATCCGGAGCTTGCCGGAGCCGAGCGACGCCTTGAGGAACGTGGCCTGCTCCTCCTCCGCTGCCGCCGCGACGAGGCCGCATTCGCCCGCGCCGCCGTCGTCCTCCACGGGGCACGAGAAGAGCACGCCCATCACGCCGCGCAAACTCAAAGCAGAGCAAAAGATTTCTCCTCGTGCTGATCCTGGTTGACCTGCTAGCCGCCGCTGGATCCCACCTCGGGGCCGATCGATGAACAAGAGCGAGCGAGTGCAGTAGAGCTGTGGTATGTATGTATTTCTTGGTACCAGCGAGGGAGCGAACTACCGGGGTGGCTGCTTGAGCCACTGGGCGAATATATAGCGGGAGGAGACCGGGTAGACCGGGATGGCTGGCTGGCCAGCGAGGGACGCCGCGCGGTGAGGGTGGGCCACCGTCGGATGCGGAAAAGCGTAGCTCCGGCGCACCACGTGTTCACGGGGGGATGTCACGCGGGACGCCAGGGGCGCGGTGCGCGTGCTGACCTGTCCCGGCTGACGGGAAGCGTGTCCCGGGGCCGGTGAGCTGCCTTGGAGCGCTCTGCCTGACTGACCGACTGACTGGCTGCGTGTGGTTTCACCGCCGCGTCGATCGAAAATTGAGAGGTGGTGAATTTCACACTGAAGAGTGTACTGCACGCGTCAACGCATAAAAAGCCAAGGAGAAATTTGCAGGAATATGTTGACGGCCTCGAGACGAAAAAAAAACATTATTTTGTCTAACGCTTATCTAGATAAGACTTAACCAAGTCACGTCCAACTCCCATGCAACTTAATTCTTATGAAGATTCATGCATTTTTTTATGTACTTTGTTTGATTACTTAAATTGTGTGAGTTACCTCTAGGCATCTAGATTAAAACTAGTAAATTCATTTAAGTTTGATCATAGCGTAAGACACATGATTCTTTTTAAAGAGAAAGTAAGACACACGATTACTATGCACATGCTCGATTATCGCGAACGAAGTCGTCGCCAAGTTTATGTTGCTCCGTTTCTTGCGTGTATGGAAGCATTCCAATCAAACGTGATCACATTCCATGGCCTAGTGCAACACCCTCTCTCGTTGGCCAAAAATATGACGAGATAGGAGAGGAACATAGACATAATAAACCCAAGTCACGAAAAAAGAGAACTTCTCCTTGGGTCCCACTCTTCTTCCGTGCGTTACCTCTAGGCATCGAGAGGTAAGGCCTTGTACAATGCTAGGTGTTTAGAAAAATAAATTGGGTTTCTCTAAATCACCGGTGTCTATTTTTATCAAAAAGGTGCATAATTAAGTGTCTATCCTTTACAAATAAGCACTGGTACTTAAAAAAATATGATTTATTTTTCTAAACACTCCCTAACAACATTGCATTGTACAAGGCCTAAGATTATGGTTGAACGCTAGGTTTAGTGTTATTTTACCATGACATGTCCGTGTGTTTTAGCACCAACATCTTGTTGGTGGCGGCGACGATTGACAAAGCAAAAGTCATATCACTCTTTTTGTCCTGGTGCAGTCATCGTGATCGGTGCATCCGGCATCGGAGAGCATGTGGTATTCTAACCCGTGGATCGGCAACCTTCGATTTTGTGGATCATTGTCCGACGATTTTGGATTGTCTTGGTGATATATACAAGGTGTCCCGATCTTTCGATGAGATAGTGCCAACTTTCTTTAAGGGGACTTTAATGACATGTTTGAGACTTTGATGATCCTATTTCACCAAACACTTGACAACGTGTCTAAGCTAAACCAACTATGTTATGGTTATTGACGGTGTTGGATACGCAATCAACCTTGTAAAGAAGGCACTCCCTCTGTGCAACCAAAAAACAAGCAATTATTTAAGACATACAATTTGAGCTCAGATATAAATCGAAGTACTCGATTAACATGGCGGGGCATAGACGACGAGTGGTACATGATGTCTCGCCTATTCTCGTCCCTATGGCAAAGAGTAGCAAACGCTAAAACTCAAAGTAAACTCTACATGGCGATCTATCTATGTAGGACCAAGGGATGGAGTCCAATGCGTGGACACATGTCCCAAGGTAGCAAAACACAATCATAGGTCGTGTGAGGTCCTTCAGCCTAGGTGCAGGTGGCACAACACCTTCTAATGTGTTTGCAACATCATCGGACCGTTACAACATCTAAAAGAAATTTTGAGGCGTGTCTGGGATCCGTTGAACACTATACGAGATAAGCCTTCCAGAAAGTCCAAAATCACCCAATCCAGAGTCCGAATGTAGATGAAGATGCCGTTCCAAGTTAGATATATCTCAAAAGTTTGAATATGAGCCCAAGACCTTGGGGACTTGATCTCAAGCTTATATTGGGTCCAGATTTATATGTGAGAACTTCTTGTACAATGCATAATCACACCCTTTTCTTGACCTTCATTTGTTGATCAAATGTGGAGGAAGTAGCGATAAGAGCATCCACAATGTAACGTTTTGCTGCCTCTATACCCGCCTCTAACGACATAGCGACTACCTCTATACATTGCAGCGTGCAACCTCTAAGCTAAAAAACTTAGAAGCGCCTCTAAGCTTAGAGGCAGGCGCTAAGAACTGCCATCGAGTAAAAAATTTGTTTGAGCCCTTTTGTCAGCGTGTGTGTGCTAGTGTCATCCACCGGTCTACTGAACAAAGCAACATATTTTAAATTCATCTCGGACTGTCTTAGAGGCCAGGAACTAGAGGCTACACACTATGGGGACTTGGTTAAAATTAGAGACATGTGTATGGGGCCCATCTTAGAGGCTGGGTTGCCTCTACACACTGTGGATGCCCTAATTATGCCTATATGAGCGGTAGCAATGCTCCAATCACTTAGTGTCGGTGCCCTTGATGATAGTTTCATCTGTGTTTTGGTCGAAGGCTCTCCAAACTAGATCCATGCTAGCAATATCACGAGAATTAAAGCGATGGATCGACAACTTCCCTCATAAAGGTCTGCCCCCCCCCCCTAGTATGATCGATGATCTTAGATTCTTACCTTTTTCACATATATTACATTATCACCTTATTGGGGATAGGTAGTTCAGCTTGTGTATGTTTACCGTAATGTAATTCCTTTTTATCTAAGTCATGCTAGAACATTTTGATTGCAAACAGTTAAACTAGGTATGACGACTTCAGAAAACTTGATGTACGAGAGTTTTAGTGTTATAAAAAAACTTGAAGGACCCAGGAGCTTTTGTTCTATTTCAATTTGTTTAAGTTGATGTACTTCGTTTAATAAACCAATAACATTGGATTATTTTTTACATGAGGAAAATCGTGGCGGGAGTATGGCTCCCTCTAATGTGTCCCCATTGGTGTATTTTATCCATGTTGCAATTTACTTCTCGCCCTTTTACATGAATATCAAGGCACGCCATTTGCTGATAATTTGGAAAAGGAAAAAAATCCACATAACCCCATAAATTGGAACACCTGTAGACCATGCTCCAATACTCCTTGGAAAATTGACATGTTTTTTCTCTCTAAATTGTTTTCAACTTCCTTATGCGAAACTATTGAATGCTTTCTCATTCCTTCAGAAATCAAGGCCTCTTAGATTTGCATGATTTCCACAACACCGGAATGGACAAAACACATGAATGAAGTGGCACACCGTATTCAACCCCGTATGATTATTATGTATGTTTCATTGCACGGAAGAAAACCGTAGGTTTCTTCACACGAGGTTGCATTAGGTAAAAAAAATCAATGAAAACCAATACAAACAAATCCTAAGAAATTTTTGTATTGACTTAAGCCTATGAATCAAACAACCAATGCATGCGATTTTTTTTCTAAGCGTTTGAGTCCTATAAATTTCATTTGGAAATTCTTTGAACCAAAGAGGCCTCAGACCGCTATATATACGCGGAATTCCTGCAAATCAAAGAGAGCTAATGCTTACGAGGCTGGACTATCGTATGAGTTTGTTTCGGTTATCCAAATTCTCCACTAAGGTTCATGTCTGTGGTATACTTGTGGAGTATTTTGTCATTGCTCGATGCCGATATATAGAGTACCTTGCTAATTGTCATTGCTCCAACCCCATTGTAGACTTTTGACTTTTGTTTACTTTGCCGTACTCCTTTCAATCCTTTTTAGTCTGTATATAATTTTTCTTCAAAGTCAAAGTATCTATACTTTGACCAAACTTACAGAGAAAAGCATCAACATTTACAATGTCAAATCAATATTGTTAGATTCTTTATGAAATGTAGTTTCATAGTATATATATTTGATTTTGTAGATATTGATATTTTTAAATATAAATTTGATCAAACTTTGTAAAGTTTGATTTGAACCAAATCTAATACACGGATTAAAAAAAGGATCGGTGGAAGTAATATACAGTACTCGATCGGCGTGCATGTAATATACCACGGCGCTAGGAGCTACTCCTACAGTATAGCCGCTAGGACATTTAGGTGAGGGGCCTCCTAATTGGAGGCGATCGAGGGGCCCTAGGTTTGATAGTCAAACCACCACCACCGGATGCATGATCTGGGGCCAGGCTGGCCCGTACGTCACCCGTCCTCCGATCGTTGATGCCCACCTACGGACCGCCTCGGCCTCGCCTCCCCCATCCATCCACTTGATTTGACTTTCGTGATGGAAATGTGCCGCCGGCCGGCTCGGCCCCGTCTACGCGTGCCGACGCCTGCCTCCCTGCTGTCCCGTGCAAACAAAAGCCGCACCACACCGCCGGCCGCGCGCGTATCCCAGAAAGGAGAAAGCCACGGCGCTTGGCTTCTTCTTCACCGGCCGTAGTTGGTGGGTCAAAAGCGCCCGGACCCGCTTCCATCCGCCGCCCCGATTCTTCTCGTGCCCTTCCTACGGGTCGTAGACGGACCAAATGTAGCTGTAAAACAGTGGCCGGTGCATGATCGATCGATGGTTGGTGCCCCTGCATGGGCAAGCTATAAAATTGATCGAGCTATCGATGCATGGCTCATCTTGGCACGCACTCGTGCATGCACTCGTACAGTGGAGGGGCCATGCATGGGACGGAAATTCAACGAGCATCGTTGTCTTCCTCACGCTGCCAGATAAAGGCAGAGGATGATTGAGCTGAGCGGAGCTGAGCTGAGGGGAGAACTAATTTCTTTCGCTGCATCCATCCATGCATGATGCATCCGGGCGGCGATCGATCGATTGGTCCAATGGTAATAGTGTGTGATGGGTGAGCAGTGAGCTGGCTGGCTGACCCCATATAAGCATTAAGCAAGCTAAGCTAAGGTACGTGCGTGGTTGACGATTCAAGTTCACTAAAGTACTAAACTCGACGGACGGATCATGGTTCATTCGTTCATGCATGAGCCAGCAACACCGATCCTGCATGTTGTACGTAGGTAGTAGGTACGTACGTGCGCGTGTCGGATCAGACCGATTGCTTCAACTCAACCACATGTAGTGTGACTAGCTAGCTGCATGCCATTGCCAATGTTCATGCCTAATAATCTACTCCATTGTATACTATCCATCTACATATGCGTATTTTCCTTGTTTTTGGAAGGTGGAATTAACGATCGACAAGATCAGCTGAAACGCTGACTAATCAAAATAATTATGTATGCATATACGCTCATTTTGCATCTATATGCTACTCCAGCAGACACAATGGCGTACGTACGTGTCGCCCAACAATGGAACAATGTTGCTGGCCGGTACGATGCTACGCAACCGCTACGACCCCACAACCAGAGACACACTTCATGCATACAGGTGCTTAATTAGTTCTTTTGTTTGCGAATAGCTACTTAATTAGCTACCTGGCCAGCCACGCGGGCATCATGTGCCCTAGCCCAAACGAACGAAACGATATGCAAGGAACAGAGGTGCCGGGAAAAGATTCCCGGTACGTAGACTTTCGGTACGTTACGTACATGAATGATTATTCGATCAGCCTAATTGTGCCGATCACAACTAATATGGTCTGACCGATCGGCACTAATGACCTAAGCAACTAAAGCAAGTACACATATTAATATAGATACTCTACTGTGTTAAGCCATTATCAAGCTGGCCAATAATGCCAGGGAACATTTCGCAAAAAAGAATTCCAGGGAACAAGTTTTTTTTGGGGGGGGGGGGGGGGGGGGGAGCCAGTTTTTGACGATGGATCGATAACGCAGATCGATCGTGGATCATGCATGCGCGCGGCGTGACGTGGCTGCGCGGGAGTAGCCAGCACGGCTGTCGGAGTACATCCAACTGCATGCACGAGTCTGTCTCTGGCTCGATCACTGCTACTAGTATTTCGACAGGAACCTTCCAAGAAGCTTCTTGCACTTGCATCGTATCACCAGCGCATGCATATGTCCGTACGGAACAAAATCAGGCAGCTTGCTGTGGGCGCTTAGGGTACGTGTCATCTGGTATATAATCAACCTATTCTTTTTGAGTTTGTCTAAGACACATCTAAATGTGACATAATTATTGCACATCTAAATGATTAAACCAAGCATAAAAAGAAAAAAAATTATCCACACGAATCTTCACGTAAGATCAATGATATAAGACTTGGATGTGCAATACTTATCTTACATCTAGATGTGTTTTAACAAAACCGACTTTTGTTTAATTCTGCTCGCATCTTCGTGTGACATGGCCGGTGCTCAGTAATTGCACTTTACACCCTGAAGCTCCTTTCGGGACAGAGACGACAGATGGGAACGTGCCAAAAACTGTCCGAACTCCGGCCCATGCAAGCAATGAAAAATGATCCATCTAGATGGGTCTGTTTTAGTTTGCTGGGTGGGGACAGCTGGTTTCGTACGTACGCAATGACTGTATTTACATAGGCACCGTGTACCTTTGTACATACAACAAATACGTAGAACGTATACGAGTCGGTGTTAGAATGGCCCGCTTAATTTGACTGATAATTTCTTCATACCAGTGCAGTACTTATAGTATACTAAATATCCTTGGATCAAATAATTGGCGATGGTAGTATGAACTACGTACTAACTAGTAAATGCAGTCGCGCTGTCCAACAGTGCAAGTATCCGTGCGTGTGCATGGCTATCTGTAATGAGGCTGTATCACTGTACAAGTGTACATACATATAGCCCTGGTACGAATTATTGATGTGTGTTGGACGTGTTGGTCCAGCTTGATGCTGTCTGATCCACTCTGGTGGGCAGTCGTACCATTAGGTGGCCACAGAAGATCCGGGCGCATCGTCCTTGCAGTTCCTGCACCGACGAGTACATGGCACAGGAGTTGATGAAGCCGCATCACCCTCCACGTCGCACGCGCATTCCTTTATTTTCTGGGCCAGGGTGTAGACGGCGCATGGTAGTAAGTACGTAATATTGAAGACTTTGGTTGAATATATAATCATTTTTCAAGACAAGAATAAACAGCTATTGTCATGTGAAAATTCCGGATGAAAAGTGTAAGCTCAGCCTGACGATCAAACATTGTCTTTTATGATTTCACAAAGTTTTGCTTTAGGTACGTACCGTATGATGATTAGCAACTTTTTTAGTTCGAATCATTCCAGGCAGTACGTGCGTGGTGTGGATGCAAGGTCAGAAACTTGGCGGCTTGACGCTTGCGGTGGTCAAAACCCAAAAGGCAATGTGTTGATGGGGAGGCATGGCCACCTTGCTGCAAACCAGAGATGATGAATTCAGTTCATGATGATTTTGGGCCGGTGAGTGAGGCACATGCACGCACGAGAGAAACAGCTGGTGCTGGATCCAAACCCAAAGGACGGGGTTGAACAAGTCAAAGCCCTCGTCCCCAAGAAAAAGGACGCCGTACCCACCGTGGTACTTGTCTGTACGACCGACCATTGACGTATTGTGCGCCGTGGCGGTGCTCCAGTCGTGCAGAACTGCAGATGCGGGACACCACGTTGGATCCCCGTAGAAAAAGTTCACCGGGATTTCCAGAATCTGATCCCGCCGCTTTGCATTCACAACCTCCTCATTTGCGCCTCTCGCCCACCAGGGTTTTGCATCCGCACCCCCCTCATCCGCCCCCGCACCATTGTACCTCTTCATCACCGCCTAGGCATCCTCGGACGCCTACAACCCCCCACACATGTGTCTGCCTGCCTTAGACTAACTCACCGTCCATCCAAGATCCCTTCACAGCCAGAAACCTTTCGCTCCCTGCGACAATGTCCATGGCAAACACCACAACCAAGAAATGTTCGTTCAAATGTCATTGAGCTTTTTTTTGAACTTTTTGTTGTTTTCTAAAGTAATTCGTTGACGGGGTACCCAGTGATCGAGGATGAGTTGTTCTGCGATGCTTGGTTGGTGGTGAAAGGACGTGAATGTCGCCTAGAGGGGGGGTGAATAGACGCTTAAAATAATTACGGTTTAGGCTTGTACAAATGCGGAATAAAACTACCGTTTAATTAGTCAAGCACAAAACCTAAAACAACTAGGCTCAACTATGTGCACCAACAACTTATGCTAAGCAAGATAGACAACTAAGTGATAGCAAGAATATAACAAGAAACAATATGGCTATAACAAAGTAAAGTGCATAAGTAAAGGGACTCGGGTAAGAGATAACCGAGGAACGCGGAGACGACGATGTATCCCGAAGTTCACACCCTTGCGGATGCTAATCTCCATTCGGAGCGGTGTGGAGGCACAATGCTCCCCAAGAAGCCACTAGGGCCACCGTAATCTCCTCACGCCCTCGCACAATGCAAGATGCCGTGATTCCACTAAGGGACCCTTGAGGGTGGTCACCGAACCCGTACAAATAAGGTTGGGGCAATCTTCACAACTTGATTGGAGACTCCCAACGACACCATGAAGCTTCACCACAATGGATTGTGGCTCCGAGGTGACCTCAAATGCTCGGGGCAATCTTCACAACCTAATTGGAGACCCCGAAGCTTGTCCGGAGCTTTGCACCACAATGTTTGAGCTCCGAGGCAGCACCAACCGTCTAGGGCGCCAAAGCACCCAAGAGGAACAAGCTCTAGGGTGCTCAAACACCCAAGAGTAATAGCTTCTCAACTTCTCACTTCCATGTATCACCGTGGAGAACTCAAACCTATGCACCAAATGCAATGGCAAGGACACACGGAGTGCCCAAGTCCTTCTCTCCCAACTCCCACCAAAGCAACTAATTCTAGGGAGGAAATGAGAGGAAGAACGGAGAAGAACACGAAGAACTCCAAGATCTAGATCCAAGGGGTTCCCCTCACGTAGAGGAGAAAGTGATTGGTGGAAATGTGGATCTAGATCTCCTCTCTCTTTTCCCTCAAGAACTAGCAAGAATCATTGGAGGGATTGAGAGTTAGCAAGCTCGAAGAAGGTCAACAATGAGGGAAGAACACGAGCTCAAAAGATGAGATCCATTGGGGAAGAAGACCCCCTTTTATAGGGGGAAAGGATCCAACCGTTATCCCCACCCTCAGCCCCGCGCGTCGCGGTACTACCGCAAGGGCTCGCGGTACTACCGCTGCGACATGCGGTACTACCGCTCCCATAGAAGTATCAGACTCAGGCCGATTGCACTAGGCAGCTAGCGGTAGAACCGCCGGAGCGGTACTACCGCGAGCCCATGCGGTACTACCGCATGGACGGTAGAGACTGGCACTTGGAGGTGCACGAAAGTAAAAAATTACTTCCGTGCCTACCTCCGTTGAGGGCGAAACTGTGAAAAAGTCCGCATGGTAGTACTGGAAGACATTTGCGGTACTACTGCCCGAGGAGCGGAAGTAAAAAATTACTTTCGTGCAATACGCGGTACTACCGCCCTCGAGGCGGAAGTAAAAAACTACTTCCGTGCCACTTGCGGTACTACCTCTGAGGAGCGGTACTACCGCTATCCACTCAACTGTAACACCAGAACTGCCATAACTTCTGCAAATGAGCTCCGAATTGAGCAAACTCAAGCTTGTTGGATTCAGGCTGACAAGAGCTATCCAACAGCGACAGGTGTAGAGATGAGAAGCCTCTTACAAATGAAGAATCGGCAATAACTCCAACATCGAAAACATCATAGAATATGCATATGGACTCCGTTTTCGATGAACTTGAGCTAGTCATGAAGTTGACCAAAAGCTCAAGAAACCTCAAAGAGAAAAACCAACCAAGAACCAAGAAAGATGATGATGCCAAGAATGCAATGGTTTGAGCTCTCAACGAACGATACAATCAAGCTACTCACTTGAGATCCCCCTTGATAGCACGGTTACCTACCCTATAACCCAGTCTCCCAACTACCCCTATGAGACCGGTAAAATATAAAACCCTACCAAGGTCAAACCTTAGCCTTGCGCATAGTCCACTTGAGCTATATGATGATGATCTTGACTTCCTCAAGATGGACCGCCTTTCTTGATTGCGTTGGCTTGATGAAGACTAGATGATTGCTCCCCCATACTCCACTATGGGTGAGCTACTCTTCGGCACATATTCACAGGTCCATTGTCACCACAATGGACGGCAAGCTTCAAGTCTGATTTCTCCATGATGCTTCACTTGAACTTGCACACCGCAAAGTTGATAACGATCACCACTTGATGTCATCTTCCATGGTTGTATGGGATCTTCCTCTTGATGCAATCTACTACTTCTCTACAACGTCACCAGAAATTGGCTAGTTGACGGGAGAGTTCTTGTCTTGCGTTGGTTTTTTCCTTGAAGAGGAAAGGGTGATGCAGCAAGGTAGCGGTAAGTATTTCCCTCAGTTTGAGAACCAAGGTATCAATCCAGTAGGAGTAACAAGACGAAGCTACAAGGAACCAACACAAACACAAACAAACTCACACCCAAAGCAATAAAAAGGTTGTCAATCTCTTCACGATTGTTTGCAAAGTGAGATCTGATAGTGGTAATAGATAAATGCAAATAAGTAAATAAAATTGCAGCAAGGTGTTTTTAATGTTTTTGTTGTTTAGATCTGAATATATAATACGTAAAATAGACCCGTGGGCCATAGTGTTCACTAGAGGCTTCTCTCATGAAAGCAAGTATTGCGGTGGGTGAACAAATTACTGTTGAGCAATTGATAGAAAAGCGCAAAGTCATGACGATATCTAAGGCAATTATCATACATATAGGCATCACGTCCGATACAAGTAGACCGATACTGTCTGCATCTACTACTATTAGTCCACACATCGACCGCTATCCATCATGCATCTAGTCTATTAAGTTCATGATAAACAAAGTAACGCTTTAAGCAAGATGACATGATGTAGAGGGATAGATTCATGCAATATGATATAAACCCCATCTTTTTACCCTTGATGGCAACAACACGATACGTGCCTCGCTACCCCTTCTGTCACTAGGTGAGGACACCGCACGGTATGAACCCAAAACCAAGCACTTCTCCCATTGCAAGAACTATAGATCAAGTTGGCCAAACGAAACCCATAACTCAAAGAGAATTACAAGGATACGAAATCATGCATCTAAGAAATCAGAGGAGACTCAAATAATATTCATAGATAATCTGATCATAAATCCATAATTCATCGGATCTCAACAAACACACCGCAAAAGAAGATTACATCGGATAGATCACCATGAAGATCATGGAGAACTTTGTATTGAAGATCAAAGAGAGAGAAAGCCATCTAGCTACTAGATATGGACCAGTAGGTCTGAGGTGAACTACTCACACATCATCAGAGAGGCAAAGGAGGCAACGGTGTTGATGAAGATGGCCTCCGACGATGAATTCCCCTCCGACAGGATGCCGGAACGGGCTCCCCATTGGTTTTTGGTGGCTCTGGAGGTCTGCGGCGGCGGAACTTGCGATCTAGGTTTGTTTCTAGGGGTTTTAGTATTTATAGGACCGGATGGCGTCGAGAACAAGTCGAGAGGGGCCACGAGGAGGTCACGAGCCCTCCAGGCGCGGCCAGGGGGTGGCCTCGCGCTTGGCAGGCTCGTGACTCCCTCGAGCCTCTTCTCCGATATCTCTTTCTTCATATATTTTTGATATTTTCCATAAAAAATCACGGCGAAAGTTTTATTCCGTTTGGACTCCGTTTGATATTCCTATCTGAAAAAGGTCAAAAACACGGAAAAAACAGGAACTGGCACTGGGCACTGGATTAATAAGTTAGTCCCAAAAATAATATAAAATAGCATATTCATGCATAGGAAACATCCAAGGTTGATAATATAATAGCATGGAACAATCAAAAATTATAGATATGTCGGAGACGTATCAAGCATCCCCAAGCTTAACTCCTGCTCGTCCTCGAGTAGGGAAGTGATAAAGAACGAATTTTTGATGTGGAATGCTACCTAACATATTTGTTTCATGTAATCTCTTTATTGTGGCATGAATGTTCAGATTCGTAATATTCAAAACAATAGTTTAATATTGACATGAAAACGATAATACTTCAAGCATAATAGCAAAGTAATCATGAACTTTCGAAATAACAAGACCAAAGAAAGTTATCCCTACAAAATCATATAGTATGGCTATGCTCCATCATCCCCACACAATGAATTTAAATCATGAAAAACCCCGGTATTGGCCAAGTAATTGTTTTCACACTCTTATTTTTTCAAACTTTTTCAACTCTCACGCAATACATGAGCGTGAGCCATGGATATAGCACTATAGGTGGAATAGAGTGTGGTGGAGGTTGTGAGGCAAAAAGGAGGAGATGGTCACATTGACTCGGCGTATCAATAGGCTATGGAGATGCCCATCAATAGATATCAATGTGAATGAGTAGGGATTGCCATGTAACGGATGCACTAGAGCTATAAGTGTATGAAAGCTCACAAATGAAAACTAGTGGGTGTGCACCCAACTTGCTTGCTCACGAAGACCTAAGGCAATTTGAGGAAGCCCATCATTGGAATATACAAGCCAAGTTACATAATGAAAATTTCCACTAGAATATGAAAGTGACAAAACAAGAGACTCTCTGTCATGAAGAACATGGTGCTACTTGAAGCACAAGTGTGGAAAAAGATAGTAGCATTGTCCCTTCTCTCTTTTTCTCTCATTTTTTTGTTGGGCTCTTTGGCCCCTTTTTATATGGTGGGCATCTTTGGCCTCTTTTTATTTGGTGGGCATCTTTGGCCTCTTTTATTTCCTCACATGGGACAATGCTCTAATAATGATGACCATCACACTTTTATTTACTTATAACTCGATACTTAGAACAATAATGACTTCTATATAAATGAAAATGATGGCACATGTCATGAGACGGAACGTTGAAAGTTGCATGGCAATATATCTCGGGATGGCTATGAAAATGCCATAATAGGTAGGTATGGTGGCTGTTTTGAGGAAGGCATATGGTGGGTTTGTGCACCGGCGAAAGTTGCGCGACACTAGAGAGAGTAGCAATGGTGAAAAGTGAAAGTGCATCTATACCATGGACTCACATTAGTCATGAAGAACTCATATACTTATTGCAAAATTTTTATTAGTAATCGAAACAAAGTGCTAAACGCATACTCCTAGGGAAAGGGTTGGTAGGAGTTAACCATCGCGCGATCCCGACCTCTACACAAAGGATGACAATCAACAAATCAATTATGCTCCGACTTCCTAACATAGCGGTTCACCATACGTGCATGCTACGGGAATCACTAACTTCAACACAAGTATTTCTAGATTCACAACACCCTACTAAAATAACTCTAATATTATCACCTCCATATCTCAAAACTAATTGCGAGGAATCAAACTTATCTTACTTAATCAATGCACTTGAATGTGAAAGTTTTTATTATATCCTCTTTGGATGCCTATCATATTTAGGACTAATTTCATAACACACGCCAATTACCAAGTTTCTTAGAGATATCACTCTCAAAATGATATAAGTGAAGATTCGAGAGTTTGTATTTCTACAAAATATGACACTGCTGTGCTCTACAAAGATTTAAGCGAAGCACTAGAGCAAAATTATCTAGCTCAAAAGATATAAGTGAAGCACATGTGAGCAAAATTACCAATCTCAAAAGATATAAGTGAAACACATGGGAGCAAAATTACTAAGCTCAATAGATATAAGTGAAGCACATGTGAGCAAAATTACCACGCTCAAAAGATATAAGTGAAGCACGTGTGAGCAGAATTGCCTAACTCAAAAGATATAAGTGAAGCTCGTTGAGTATTCTAACAAATTCACGATGAGTGCATATCTCTCTCAAAAGGTGTGCAGAAAGGATGATTGTGACAAAACATAAAGCAAAAACTCTTATAACACACGACGCTCCAAGCAAAACACATATCATGTGGTGAATAAAAATATAGCTCCAAGTAACATTACCGATGGATTGAAGACGAAAGAGGGGATGCCTTCCCGGGGCATCCCCAAGCTTAGGATTTTTGGTGTCCTTAAATTTGGCTTGGGATTCCTTGGGCATCCCCAAGCTTAGGCTCTTGCCACTCTTTATTCCATTGTCCATAAGAACATCACCCAAAACTTGAAAACTTCACAACACAAAACTTAAACAGAAACTCGTGATAGCATTAGCATAAGAAAACAAACCACCAACTTTTTAGGTACTGTTGTAAAATTTTAATTCCCATTTAGATTGATGTTATATTAATGTATTCTCACTTATCCATGGCTCGTGCCCCCCGGTACTACCCATAGATTCATCAAAATAAGCAATCAACACAACAAAAACAGAATCTGTCAAAAACAGAACAGTCTGTAGCAATCTATATATTTCGTATACCACTGTTAACTCAAAAATTCTGAAAAATTATGAAAATTACTGGAATTTTCATATAAATCAGCAGCAAAAAGAATAAACTCAAAATCTCTCTCTGGCTAGAAATGAAAAAATAATTTCGTGAGCACAAAGTTTCTGTCTTTTTCCAGCATGATTAAACAACTATCACCAAAACTAATCATAAAGGTTCTACTTGGCACAAACTCTAATTAAAACATAAAAAACACAATCATAACAGAATCATGATGGTGTTGACTCAACAAAACAGAAAGTAAAAGATCAAAAATAAACCTATTCATTGGGTTGCCTCCCAACAAGCGCTATTGTTTAACGCCCTTAGCTAGGCATAAGGCAATAGAATCAAGTATTATCATCATTAGTGATCAAACCATAAGTAGCTCTCATAATAGATTCGTAAGACAATTTTATTCTTTTCCTAGGAAAATGTTCCATGCCCTTCTTTAATGGAAATTGAAATTTAATGACAACACCAATAGTCCTAAGGAAAGGTCTACCAAGAATAATGGGACATGTAGGATTGCAATCAATATCAAGCACAATGAAACCTATGTTGGGGAACGTTGCATGGGAAACAAAAAAATTCCTACGCGCACGCAAACCTATCCATGGTGATGAGCATCTACGAGAGGGAGAGTTGATCTACATACCCTTGTAGATCGCTAAGCGGGAAGCGTTAAGAAACGCGGTTGGTGTAGTCGAACTTCTTCGTGATCCAAATCGTTGAGCGTCCCGCGATCCAATCATGAACCGTCCTGCGATCTCGTCACGATCCGTCCCGCGATCCAATCACGATCGTCTCGTGGCCTTGATCATGATCCTTCCGATCTAGAACCGAATGGACGCCACCTCCGCGTTCAGCACACGTGCAGCTTGATGACGATCTCCACCTTCTTGATCCAGCAAGAGGAGGTGGAGAGGAGGAAGAGTTCACCGGCATCATGACAGCGCTCCGGTGATGGTGGTGGAGCAATTCCGGCAGGGCTTCACCTAAGCACTGCGGAAAACCGATCTAGAGGAGCACCGGTGAAACGGGTAGCACGTGGCCGTAGAAATCAGACGCAAAACCCTAGAAATCCATCAGTATATATAGGAGGAAGGGAGGAGGAGAGGCAGCCCTTCCTACAATCCAAGGAGGCTTCGGCCGAAGCCAAGGGGGAGGAGTCCTACTCCTCCTCCAATCCTAGTAGGACTAGGATTGCTCCGTTTTGCCTTTTTTCCACCCTTTCCCTTTGGGTTTCTTTCTCCCAGCCGCATGGGCCTGTTGTGGCTATTCCACCAGCCCACTAAGAGCTGGTTAATACTCTCCCACAGCCCATGAAGCCTCTTGGGTCGAAATACCCCTCCCGGAGGTCTCCCGGTACACTACCGGCACTCCCGGTACACTACCGATGATCCCAACACTTTTCCGGCGACCAAGCTGGGACTTCCTATATATGAATATTTACCTCCGGACCATTACGGAGCTCCTCGTGAAATCCGGGATCTCATCCGGGACTCCGAACAAACTTCGGTCACCACCATACATAACTCTATACTACCAAAACGTCACCAAACCTTAAGTGTGCAGACCCTGTGGATTCGGGAACTATGTAGACATGACCGAGACACCTCTACGGTCAATAACCAATGGCAGGACCTGGACGTCCACATTGGTTCCTACATATTCTACGAAGATCTTTATCGGTTGAACCTCTATATCAAGGATTCAGTTAATCCCGTATAATGTTCCCTTTGTTCTTCGGTATGTTACTTGCCCGAGATTCGATTGTCGGTATCTCCATACCTAGTTCAACCTCGTTACTGGCAAGTTTCTTTACTCGTTCCGTAATACAAGATCTTGTGGCTAACACTTAGTCACATTGCTTGCAAGGCTTGTTGTGATGTTGTATTACCGAGTGGGCCCTGAGATACCTCTCCGTCACACGGAGTAACAAATCCCGGTCTTGATCCATGCCAACCCAACAGACACCCTCGGAGATACCTGTAGAGAACCTTTATAGTCACCCAGTTATGTTGCGACGTTTGATACACACAAGGCATTCCTCTGGTGTGAGTGAGTTGCATGATCTCACGGTCATAGGAACATATACTTGACATACGGAAAACAGTAGCAATAAACTGACACGATCATATGCTACGTTTGTAGTTTGGGTCTTGTCCATCTCATCATTCTCCTAATGATGTGATCCCGTTAACAAATGACATCTTATTTCCATGGCTAGGAAACCTTAACCATCCTTTGATCAACGAGCTAGTTCACTAGAGGCATACTAGGGACACAGTGTTTTGTCTATGTATCCACACATGTATCCATGTTTCCAATTAATACAATTCTAGCATGGATAATAAATGATTATTATGAACAAGGAAATATAATAATAAACACTTTATTTATTGGCTCTAGGGCATATTTCCAACAGTCTCCCACTTGCACTAGAGTCAATAATCTAGCTCACATCACTATGTGATTTACATTGTTATGAATCGAACACCCATGCAGTTCTGGTGTTGATCATGTTTAGCCCTTGGAAGAGGTTTAGTCAACGGGTCTGCAACATTCAGATCCGTGTGCACTTTGCAAATATTTATGTCCTTCTCCTCGATGTAATATCGTATGGAGTTGAAGCGTCGCTTTATATGTTTGGTCCTCTTGTGAAACCTTGGTTCCATGGCTAGAGCAATGGCACCAGTGTTGTCACAGAACAACCTCATTGGATCCAGTGCACTGGGCACTACTCCAAGATCTGTCATGAACTGCTTCATCCAGACACCTTCCTTCGCCGCCTCCGAGGCTTCGATGTATTCCGCTTCGCACGTAGAATCAGCTACCATGCTTTGCTTGGAACTGCACCAGCTTACAGCTCCCCCGTCAAGAATAAATACGTATCCGGTTTGCGACTTAGAGTCGTCTGGATCAGTGTCAAAGCTTGCATCGATGTAACCCTTTACGAAGAGCTCTTCGTCACCTCCATAAACGAGAAACATTTCCTTAGTCCTTTTCAGGTACTTAAGGATATTCTTGACCGCTTGCCAGTGCTCCATTCCAGGATCACTTTGAAACCTTCCAGCCATACTTATGGCAAGGCTGACATCGGGTCTTGTGCACAACATTGCATACATGATAGAGCTTATAGCTGAAGCATAGGGGATGACGCTCATCTTTTCTTTATCTTCTGCAGTCACTGGGCATTGAGTCTTACTCAACTTCACACCTTGTAACACAGGCAAGAACCCCTTCTTGGACTGATCCATTTTGAACTTCTTCAAAACTTTATCAAGGTATGTGCTCTGTGAAAGTGCTATCAAGCGTCTCGATTTATATCTATAGATCTTAATGCCTAATATGAAAGCAGCTTTTCCCAGGTCCTTCATTGAAAAACTCTTGTTCAAATACTCCTTCACGCTTTCCAGCATTCTATATTGTTTCCAATCAGCAATATGTCTTCCACATATAATATTAGAAATGCTATAGAGCTCCCACTCACTTTCTTGTAAATACAAGCTTCTCCATAAACTTGTATAAACCCAAACGCTTTGATCACCTCATCGAAGCGCTTATTCCAACTCCGAGATGCTTGCACCAGTCCATAAATGGATCGCTGGAGTTTGCAAACTTTGTCAGCATTCTCTGGATCGACAAAACCTTCTGGTTGCATCGTATACAACTCTTCCTCAAGGAAACCATTGAGGAACACTGTTTTGACATCCATCTGCCAAATTTCATAGTCGAAATAAGCAGCTATTGCTAACATGATTCTGACAGACTTAAGCATCGCTACGGGTGAGAAAGTCTCATCGTAGTCAACTCCTTGAACTTGTGAAAAACCCTTTGCCACAAGTCGAGCTTTATAGACGGTGACATTACCGTCCGCGTTTGTCTTCTTCTTAAAGATCCATTTATTCTGAATGGCCTTTCGCCCTTCAGGTAATACTTCCAAAGTCCACACTTTGTTTTCATACATGGATCCCATCTCGGATTTCATGGCCTCTAACCATTTCTCGGAATCCGGGCCCATCACTGCTCCTTCATAGCTCGTAGGTTCATTGTTGTCTAACAACATCACCTCCAAGACAGGATTTCCATACCACTCAGGAGTAGTACGCGTTCTTGTCGACCTACGAGGTTCAATAGAAGCTTGATCTGAAGCTTCATGATCATCATCATTAACTTCCTCTTCAACCGTCGTAGGCTCCACGGAAATAACTTTATGCGTTGCGCTACTCTCTGGTTGAAGTAAAGGTTCAATAACCTCATCAAGCTCTATTTTCCTCCCACTCAATTCTTTCGAGAGAAACTCTTTCTCAAGAAATGTTCTGTTCTTAGCGACAAACACTTTGCCCTCGGATCTGAGATAGAAGGTACACCCGACTGTCTCTTTCGGGTATCCTATGAAGACGCATTTCTCCGCTTTGGGTTCCAGCTTTTCAGGCTGAAGCTTTTTGACATAAGCATCACATCCGCAAACTTTGTCCTCTTGCCAAACCACAGTTCATATGGCGTCGTCTCAACGGATTTTGATGGTGCCCTATTTAAAGTGAATGCAATTGTCTCTAATGCATAACCCCAAAACGATAGTGGCAAATCAGCAAGAGACATCATAGAACGTACCATCCAATAAGGTTCGATTACGACGTTCGGATACACCATTACGCTGTGGTGTTCCGGGCGGTGTCAACTGTGAAACAATTCCACACGGTCTTCAGTGACTGCCAAACTCATAACTCAGATATTCACCTCCTCGATCAGATCGTAGGAATTTAATCTTCTTGTTGCGATGATTCCCAACTTCACTCTGAAATTGCTCTAACTTTTCAAACGTTTCAGATTTGTGTTTCATTAAGTAAATATACCCATATCTACTTAAGTCATCAGTGAAGGTGAGAAAATAACGATATCCACCACGCACTGTAACATTCATTGGACCGCACACATCAGTATGTATGATTTCCAATAAGTCACTTGACCGTTCCATTGTTCAAGAGAACGGTGTTTTAGTCATCTTGCCCATGAGGCATGGTTCACATGTGTCAAGTGATTCAAAATCAAGTGACTCTAAAAGTCCATCAGCATGGAGCTTCCTCATGCGTTTTACACCAATATGACCTAAACGGCAGTGCCACAATAAAGTGGTACTATCATTATCAACTCTACATCTTTTGGCATCAATGTTATGAACATGTGTGTCATTACTATCAAGATTCAATATGAATAAACCCCTCACATTGGGTGCATGACCATAAAATATATTACTCATATAAATAGAACAACCTTTATTCTCATATTTAAATGAGTAACCGTCTCGCAATAAACAAGATCCAGATATAATGTTCATGCTTAACGCAGGCACTAAATAACAATTATTCAGGTTCATCACTAATCCCGATGGTAATCGAAGAGAGAGCGTGCCGGCGGTGATCACATCAACCTTGGAACCATTTCCCACGCGCATTGTCATTTTGTCCTTTGCTAGCCTTCGTTTATTCCGCAGTTCCTATTTTGAGTTGCAAATGTGAGCAACCGAACCGGTATCAAATACCCAGGCACTACTACGAGAGCTAGTAAGGTACACATCAATGACATGTATATCATATATACCTTGTTTGTCGTTGGCCGCCTTCTTGTCAGCCAGGTACTTGGGGCAGTTCTGCTTTCAGTGACCAGTTCCCTTGCAATGAAAGCACTCAGTTTCTGGCTTAGGTCCATGCTTAGGCTTCTTTACAGGAGTAGCAACTGCTTTGCTATCCTTCTTGGTTTTACCCTTCTTGCCCTTACCCTTGCCCTTGCCATTCTTCTTGAAACTAGTGGTTTTATTGACCATCAACACTTGATGTTCTTTCTGGATTTCAGACTCAGCAACTTTTAGCATCGCAAACAGCTCGGCGACTGAGTTGTTCATCCCGTGCATGTTATAGTTCATCACAAAGCTCTTGTAACTAGGTGGCAGCGATTGAAGAACTCTATCGGTGATCGCCTCTGGTGGAAGGGCAATTCCCAACTCAGCCAGACGAGTTGAGTACCCAGACATTCTGAGTATATGTTCACTGATAGACCCGTTCTCCTCCATCTTGCAAGCATAGAACTTACCGGAGGTCTCATACCTCTCGATCTGGGCATTCTTCTCAAAGATAAACTTCAACTCCTGGAATATCTCATATGCTCCATGACATTCAAAACGTCTTTGAAGTCCCGGTTCTAAGCCATACAACATTGCACACTGAACTATTGAGTAATCTCCAGCCCGTGCCTCCCAAGCGTTCTTAACGTCTTCGGATGACACAAGAGCAGGTGGGTCACCAAGCGGTGCATCAAGGACATATAATTTCTGGGAAGCCATGAGGATAATCCTCAGATTACGGGCTCAGTCAACAAAGTTACTTCCATCATCTTCCAGCTTAGCTTTCTCTAGGAACGCATTAAAATTCAGGGGTGCTACTGCACGAGCCATTGATCTACAACATAAATATGCAAAGGTTACTTAGACTATTATTCAGGATAATGAGTTTAGTTAATCAAATTACTAAAGCTCCCACTCAAATTGACATCCCTCAGGTTATCTGGGTGTCACATGTGTTGGAAATATGCCCTAGAGGCAATAATAAAATGGTTACTATTGTATTTCCTTGTTCATGATAATTGTCTAGTGTTCATGCTATAACTGTGTTAACCGGAAACCGTAATACATGTGTGAAAACATAGACCACAACATGTCCCTAGTGAGCCTCTAGTTGGCTAGCTCGTTGATCAATAGATGGTCACGGTTTCATGACCATGGACATTGGATGTCGTTGATAACGGGATCACATCATTAGGAGAATGATGTGATGGACAAGATCCAATCCTAAGCATAGCACAAGATCGTGTAGTTCGTTTGCTAAAGCTTTTCTAATGTCAAGTATCGATTCCTTAGACCATGAGATTGTGCAACTCCCGGATACCGTAGGAATGCTTTGGGTGTGCCAAACGTCACAATGTAACTGGGTGGCTATAAAGGTACACTACGGGTATCTCCGAAAGTGTCTGTTGGGTTGGCATGAATCGAGACTGGGATTTGTCACTCCGTGTGACGGAGAGGTATCTCTGGGCCCACTCGGTAAGACATCATCATAATGAGCTCAATGTGACTAAGGATTTAGCCACAGGATGTTGTATTATGGAACGAGTAAAGAGACTTGCCGATAACGAGATTGAACAAGGTATAGGGATACCGACGATCGAATCTCGGGCAAGTATCATACCGGTAGACGAAGGGAATTGCGTACGGGATTGATTGAATCCCCAACATCGTGGTTCATCTGATGAGATCATCGTGGAGCATGTGGGAACCAACATGGGTATCCAGATCCCGCTGTTGGTTATTGACCGGAGAATGTCTCGGTCATGTCTACATATCTCCCGAACCCGTAGGGTCTACACACTTAAGGTTCGATGACGCTAGGGTTATAGGGAAACAGTGTTCGTGGTTACCAAATGTTGTTTGGAGTCCCGGATGAGATCCTGGACATCACGAGGAGCTCCGTAATGGTCCGGAGGTAAAGATTCATATATAGGAAGTGAGAATTTGGTCACCGGAAGTGTTCCGGACGTCACCGGTAACGTACCGGGAACACCGGAAGGGTTCCGGGGGTCCACCGGGAGGGGCCACCGGCCCCGGAGGGCTGCGTGGGCCAAAGGTGGAGGGAACCAGCCCCTAGGTGGGCTGGTGCGCCCTTCCCACCTGGCCCAAGGCACAACAAGAGGTGGAGGGGGCAAACCCTAGGACAGATGGACCCTAGGCCCATCTAGGGCACCACCCCTCCTCTTTCCCACCCTGGCCGCCCGCCAGATTGATCTGGTGGCTGCCGCACCACCCTAGGGTGGAAACCCTAGGGCGCAGCCACCCCTCCTCCTCCTTCTATATATAGTGAAGGTATTGGGGGCTGCCAAAGACACGGTTCTCTCTCCCTTCCGGCGCAGCCCTACCTCTCCTTCTCCTCGTTCTCCATAGTGCTTGCCAGAGTCCACGCAGCTCCACCGTCACCATGCCGTCGTGCTGCGGGAGCTCTCCCTCAACCTCTCCTCCTTCCTTGCTGGATCAAGGCGTAGGAGACGTCACCGAGCTGCACGTGTGTTGAACGCGGAGGCACTGTTGTTCGGTGCTAAGATCGGAGTCCACCGCGATCTGAATCGCTACGAGTACGACTCCACCAGCCGCGTTCTTGTAACGCTTCCGCTTAGCGATCTTCAAAGGTATGAAGACCCAGTCTCCCCTTACTCGTTGCTGGTTTCTCCATAGATGGATCTGTTGGAAATATGCCCTAGAGGCAATAATAAAATGGTTATTATTGTATTTCCTTGTTCATGATAATTGTCTATTGTTCATGCTATAATTGTGTTAACCGGAAACCATAATACATGTGTGAATACATAGACCACAACATGTCCCTAGTGAGCCTCTAGTTGACTAGCTCGTTGATCAATAGATGGTCACGGTTTCATGGCCATGGACATTGGATGTCGTTGATAACGGGATCACATCATTAGGAGAATGATGTGATGGACAAGACCCAATCCTAAGCATAGCACAAAGATCGTGTAGTTCGTTTGCTAAAGCTTTTCAATGTCAAGTGTCATTTCCTTAGACCATGAGATTGTGTAACTCCCGGATACCGTAGGAATACTTTGGGTGTGCCAAACGTCACAACGTAACTGGGTGGCTATAAAGGTACGCTACGGGTATCTCCGAAAGTATCTGTTGGGTTGGCACGAATCGAGACTGGGATTTGTCACTCCGTGTGACGGAGAGGTATCTCTGGGCCCACTCGGTAAGACATCATCATAATGAGCTCAATGTGACTAAGGAGTTAGCCACGGGATGATGTATTACGGAACGAGTAAAGAGACTTGCCGGTAACGAGATTGAACAAGGTATGGGGATACCGACGATCGAATCTCGGGCAAGTACCATACCGATAGACAAAGGGAATTGTATACGGGATTGATTGAATCCCCGACATCGTGGTTCATCCGATGAGATCATCGTGGAGTACGTGGGAGCCAACATGGGTATCCAGATCCCGCTGTTGGTTATTGGCCGGAGAGGTGTCTCGGTCATGTCTACGTGTCTCCCGAACCCGTAGGGTCTACACACTTAAGGTTCGATGACGCTAGGGTTATAGGGAAAAGGTATACGTGATTACCGAAGGTTGTTCGGAGTCCCGGATGAGATCCCGGACGTCACGAGGAGCTCCGGAATGGTCCGGAGGTAAAGATTGATATATAGGAAGTCCAGTTTTGGTCACCGGAAAGTTTTCGGGCTCATCGGTATTGTACCGGGAGTGCCGGGAGGGTGCCGGAGGACCCCCGGGAGGGGTGTGACGACCAGAGGACTTCATGGGCTGTTAGATAAAGTGTGTCAGCCCTTATTGGGCTGGGAAATACTTTTGCTAAAGGCCCATGTGGCTGGAGATAAGGAGATAAGGCAAAAAGGATTTAAAAGGAGGATATCCACCTCCCTTGTGGGAGGTGGACTCTCCCTTTAATTCGGCCGGCCATCTCCTCTTTGGAGTAGAGGCCAAGCCAGCCCTCCACGTCCCTCCTCCTATATATACTTGAGGTTTTGGATGTTTTGAGACAGGATTTGATCTCTCTCTCTCACGGCGAAGCCCTACCTCTCTTCTTCCTCCTCCGCAGCGCTTAGGCGAAGCCCTGTCGGAATACCTTGCTACTCCACCACCACCACGCCGTCGTGCTGCTGTTGGAGCCCTTCCCCAACCTCTCCTTCCTCCTTGCTGGATCAAGGTGTTGGAGACGTCACCGGGCTGCACGTGTTTTGAACGCGGAGGTGCCGTCCGTTCGGCACTTGATCGGATCTACCGCGATCTGAATCGCTGCGAGTACGACTCCATCAACCGCGTTCTTGTAACGCTTCCGCTTAGCGATCTTCAAAGGTATGAAGATCCACTCTCCCCTTGCTCGTTGCTGGTTTCTCCATAGATGGATCTTGGTGAACGCGTAGGAAATTTTTTGATTTACTACTACGTCTCCCAACAGTGGTATCAGAGCTAGGTCTATGCGTAGAATCTATGCACGAGTAGAACACAAAGCAGTTGTGGGCGTCGAGTTTGTTAATTTGCTTGCCGCTACTAGTCTTATCTTGATTCGGCGGTATTGTGGGATGAAGCGGCCCGGACCAACTTTACACGTACGCTTACGTGAGACCGGTTCCACCGCCTGACATGCACTAGATGCATAAGGTGGCTAGCGGGTGTCTGTCTCTCCTACCTTAGTCGGATCGGATTCGATGAAAAGGGTCCTTATGAAGGGTAAATAGCAATTGGCATATCACGTTGTGGTTTTGACGTAGGTAAGAAACGTTCTTGCTAGAAACCTATAGCAACCACGTAAAAACTTGCAACTACAAATTAGAGGACGTCTAACTTGTTTTGCAGCATATGCCTTGTGATGTGATATGGCCAGAAGGATGTGATGTGATGCATTGTGATGTATGAGATTGATCATGTTCTTGTAATAGGGTTCACGACTTGCATGTCGATGACTATGACAACCGGCAGGAGCCATAGGAGTTGTCTTATTTATTGTATGACCTGCGAGTCAATCATAAACGCCATGTAATTACTTTACTTTATTGCTAAACGTTAGCTATAGTAGTAGAAGTAATAGTTGGCGAGACAACTTCATGAAGACACAATGATGGAGATCATGATGATGGAGATCATGGTGTCGTGCCGGTGACAGTGATGATCATGGTGCCCCGAAGATGGAGATCGAAGGAGCAAGATGATATTGGCCATATCATGTCACTATATTGATTGCATGTGATGTTTATCATGTTTACATCTTATTTGCATAGAACGACGGTAGTAAATAAGATGATCTCTCAATAAAATTTCAAGAAAGGTGTTCACCCTAACTGTGCACCGTTGCTAAGGATCGTCGTTCCGAAGCACCACGTGATGATCGGGTGTGATAGGTTCTAACGTTCGCATACAACGGGTGTAAGCCAGATTTACACATGCGAAACACTTAGGTTGACTTGACGAGCCTAGCATGTACAGACATGGCCTCGGAACACGGAAGACCGAAAGGTCGAACATGAGTCGTATAGAAGATACGATCAACATAGAGATGTTCACCATGGATGACTAGTCCGTCTCACGTGATGATCGGACACGGGCTAGTTGACATGGATCATGTATCACTTGGAAGACTAGAGAGATGTCTATCTAAGTGGGAGTTCATTAATAATTTGATTAAGTGAACTTAATTATCATGAACTTAGTCTAAAAATGTCCTTGCAAATTATGTCGTAGATAGCTCGCGCTGTAGCTCCACAGTTTTATTGATACAATCCTAGAGAAAAGTAAGTTGAAAGTTGATGGTAGCAATAATGCGGACAGGGTCCGTGATCTGAGGATTGTCCTCATTGCTGCACAGAAAGCTTATGTTTTTGATGTACCGCTAACTGCACCACTCCCTCAAGTGTTGTCTGTAGATGTTGTGAACATATGACAGGCACTTTTTGGTGACTACGTGATAGTTCAATGCGTCATGCATTGCGGCTTAGAATTGAGGCTCCAAAACGTTTTGAACGTCACGGAACATATGAGATGTTCTAGGAGCTGAGATTGTGATCTCAGGCTCGTGCCTATGTTGAGAGGTATGAGACCTCCAACAAGATTCTTTGTCTGCAAGATAAAGGAGAATAGCTTAATCGGTGAGCGTGTGCTCAGATTGTCTGGGTGCTACAATCACTTGAATCAAGTGGGAGTTAATCTTCCAGATGAGATAGTGATTAATGCAGTTCTCCAAGTCACTGCCACCAAGCTACTAGAGCTTCGTGATGAACTATAACATGCCAGGGATGGATAAGATGATCCCTGAGTTGTTCGTGATGTTTGACACCACGAAGGTAGAAACCAAGAAGGAGCATCAAGTGTTGATGGTTAAGTTAAACCACTAGTTTCAAAAGGGGCAAGGGAAAGAAGGGAAAACTTCAGGAATGGCAAGCCAGTTGTTGCTCTAGTGAAGAAACCCAAGGTTGAGCCCGAACCCGAGACTAAGTGCTTCTGTTATGAGGAGAATGTTCGCTGAAGCGGAAAAACCCTAGATGCTTGGTAGATAAGAAGGCTGGTAATGTCAATGGAGGTATATTTGATATACGTGTTAGTGATGTGTACCTTGCTGATACTCCTAGTAGCACCTGGGTATTGGATACCGGTTCGGTTGCTAAGTGTTAGCAACTCGAAATAAAAGCTACGGAGTAAATGGAGACTAGCTAGGAGAAAGGTGACGATGTGTGTTGGAAGTATTTCCAAGATTGATGTGATCACCATCGCACGCTCTCTCTACCTTCAGGATTTGTGATAAACCTAAATAAATGTTATTTGGTGTTTGCGTTGAGCATGAACGTGATTAGATCATGATTAGTGCGATACGGTTATTCATATAAGTTAGAGAATAATGGTTATTCTGTTTACATGGATAATGCCTTCAATGGTCATGCACCCACTCGGAATGGTTTATTGAATCATGATCGTAGTAGTACACATATTCATAACATTGGTACCAAAAGATATAAAGTTAATAATGATAGTACCACATACTTGTGGCACTGCCGCTAAATGTCATATTGGTATAAATCGCATGAAGAAACTCCATGATGATGGATTTTTGACTCACTCGATTTCGAATCGGTTGAGACATGCGAGCCATGCCTCTTGGGCAAGATGACTGAGACCCCGTCATCCAATATGATGGAGCGGGCAAGTGGCTTATTGGAAATAATACATGTTGATGTATGTGGTCCAATGAGTGTTGAAACACACAGTGGATATCGTTGTTTTTCTTTACCTTCACTGATGATTTGAGTAAATATGGGGATATTTACTTAATGAAACACGAATCTGAAATGTTTGAAAGGTTCAAGGAGTTTCAGAGTGAAGTTAAAGATCATCGTGACAAGAAGATAAATGTCTATGATATGATCATGGAGGTGAATATCTAAGTTACGAGTTTGGTATGCAATTTTAGACAATGTGGAAATTGTTTCACAGCTCACGCCTCCTGGAACACCATAGTGTGATGGTGTGTTCAAACGTCGTAGTCGTGCTCTATTGGATATAGTGAGTACTATGATGTCTCTTATCGTTTTACCACTATCATTATGGGGTTATGCATTAAAGACAAATCCATTCACTTTAATAGGGCACCATCTAAGTCTGTTGAGATGACACCGTGAGAATTATGGTTTGACAGAAGCCTAAGCTGTCATTTCTTAATGTTTGGGGCTGCGACGCTTATGTGAAAATGGGTTTTTCACCTAGCGAGCTCGAACTCAAAGCAGACAAATGCATCTTCATAGAATACCCTAATGAGACATTGGGTATACCTTCTATCTCAGATCCAAGCGCAAAAGGTGTTTGTTGCTAAGAACGGGTCCTTTCTTGAGAAAGAGTTTCTCTCGAAAGAATTGAGTGGGAGGAAGATAGAACTTGATAAGGTTGTTGAACCTTTGTTTCAACCAGAGAATAGCGCAACACAGAAAGATGTTTCTGTAGAGCCTACTCAGTTGAAAAAGGAAGTTAATGATGATGATCATGAAGCTTCGGATCAAGTCACTATCGAACCTTGTAGGTCGACAAGGACGCGTACTGCTCCTGAGTAGTACGACAACCCTGTCTTGGAAATCATGTTGTTGGACAACGATGAACCTACGAACTATGGAGAAGCGATGGTGGGCCCGGATTCCAACAAATGGCTAGGAGCCATGAAATCCGAGAAAGGATCCATGTATGAAAACCAAGTATGGACTTTGGTAGACTTGCCTGTTGAATGGCGGGTCATTGAGTACAAATGGACCTTTGAGATAATCATAGACGCTAATGGTGAAATGTCACCGTTTATAAAGCTCGACTTGTCGCAAAGAAGTTTCCGCCAAGTTCAAGGAGTTGACTGCGATGAGATTGTCTCATCTGTAGCGATGCTAAAAGTCTATTAAAATTTTGTTAGCAGTTGCTGCATTTTTCGATTATGAAATCTGGCAGATGGATGACAAAACAAGGTTTCCGTAATGGTTTCTGTGAGGAAGAGTTGTATGTGATACAACCAGAAGGTTTTGTCAATCCTAAGGATGCTAATAATATGCAAACTCCAGCGATCCTTCTATGGACTGGAGCAAGCATCTCGGAGTTGGAATATATGCTTTGATGAGGTGATCAAAGTGTTTAAGTTTATACAATGTTTATGAGAAACTTGTATTTGCAAGAAAGTGAGTGGGAGCACTATGGAATTTCTTATAAGAATATGTAGTTGACATATTATTGATCGGAAATGATGTAGAATTTCTGGAAGAGCATGAAGGGTTGTTTGAAAAGTTTTTTTCAAAGGAAGACCCAGATAAAGCTACTATTTTATTAAGCATCAAGATCTATAGGGATAGATCTATTCGCTTGATAAGTTTTTTCGACGAAGACATACCTTGACAAGTTTTTGAAGGAGTTCAAAATAGATGGGTCAAAGAAGGAGTTCTTGACTGTATTGTAAGGTGTGAAATTGAGTAAGACTCAATACCCGACCACGGCAGAAGATAAAGAAGAGATGAGTGTCATCTCCTATGCTTTAGCCATAGGCTCTATATAGTATGCCATGCTGTGTACCGCACCTGTGTTTGCCTTGCCATGAGTCTGTCAAGGGGTACAAGAGTAATCCAAGAGTGGATCACTAGACAGCGGTCAAAGTTAGCCTTAGTAACTTGAGAACTAAGGAAATATTTCTCGATTATGGAGGTGATAAAGAGTTCATCGTAAAGTGTTACGATGATGCAAGCTTTAAAACCAATCCGGATGACTCTTAGTAGAAATCCAGCTACGTATAGTGGAGCAGCCATTTGGAATAGCTCCAAGTGGAGCGTGGGAGCAGTATCTACAAATATGAAATGGAAAGTTTGCAAAGGTACACACGGATCTGAATGTCGCAGACCCGCTGACTAAAAACCTCTTTCACGAGCAGAACATGAACAAACCCCAGAACTTATTGGGTGTTAATCACATGATGATATGATCACATGGTGATGTAAGTGTTAATCACATGGTGATGTGAACTAGATTATTGACTCTAGTGCAAGTGGGAGACTGTTGGAAATATGCCCTAGAGGCAATAATAAAATGGTTATTATTGTATTTCCTTGTTCATGATAATTGTCTATTGTTCATGCTATAATTGTGTTAACCGGAAACCATAATACATGTGTGAATACATAGACCACAACATGTCCCTAGTGAGCCTCTAGTTGACTAGCTCGTTGATCAATAGATGGTCACGGTTTCATGGCCATGGACATTGGATGTCGTTGATAACGGGATCACATCATTAGGAGAATGATGTGATGGACAAGACCCAATCCTAAGCATAGCACAAAGATCGTGTAGTTCGTTTGCTAAAGCTTTTCAATGTCAAGTGTCATTTCCTTAGACCATGAGATTGTGTAACTCCCGGATACCGTAGGAATACTTTGGGTGTGCCAAACGTCACAACGTAACTGGGTGGCTATAAAGGTACGCTACGGGTATCTCCGAAAGTATCTGTTGGGTTGGCACGAATCGAGACTGGGATTTGTCACTCCATGTGACGGAGAGGTATCTCTGGGCCCACTCGGTAAGACATCATCATAATGAGCTCAATGTGACTAAGGAGTTAGCCACGGGATGATGTATTACGGAACGAGTAAAGAGACTTGCCGGTAACGAGATTGAACAAGGTATGGGGATACCGACGATCGAATCTCGGGCAAGTACCATACCGATAGACAAAGGGAATTGTATACGGGATTGATTGAATCCCCGACATCGTGGTTCATCCGATGAGATCATCGTGGAGTACGTGGGAGCCAACATGGGTATCCAGATCCCGCTGTTGGTTATTGGCCGGAGAGGTGTCTCGGTCATGTCTACGTGTCTCCCGAACCCGTAGGGTCTACACACTTAAGGTTCGATGACGCTAGGGTTATAGGGAAAAGGTATACGTGATTACCGAAGGTTGTTCGGAGTCCCGGATGAGATCCCGGACGTCACGAGGAGCTCCGGAATGGTCCGGAGGTAAAGATTGATATATAGGAAGTCCAGTTTTGGTCACCGGAAAGTTTTCGGGCTCATCGGTATTGTACCGGGAGTGCCGGGAGGGTGCCGGAGGACCCCCGGGAGGGGTGTGACGACCAGAGGACTTCATGGGCTGTTAGATAAAGTGTGTCAGCCCTTATTGGGCTGGGAAATACTTTTGCTAAAGGCCCATGTGGCTGGAGATAAGGAGATAAGGCAAAAAGGATTTAAAAGGAGGATATCCACCTCCCTTGTGGGAGGTGGACTCTCCCTTTAATTCGGCCGGCCATCTCCTCTTTGGAGTAGAGGCCAAGCCAGCCCTCCACGTCCCTCCTCCTATATATACTTGAGGTTTTGGATGTTTTGAGACAGGATTTGATCTCTCTCTCACGGCGAAGCCCTACCTCTCTTCTTCCTCCTCTGCAGCGCTTAGGCGAAGCCCTGTCGGAATACCTTGCTACTCCACCACCACCACGCCGTCGTGCTGCTGTTGGAGCCCTTCCCCAACCTCTCCTTCCTCCTTGCTGGATCAAGGTGTTGGAGACGTCACCGGGCTGCACGTGTGTTGAACGCGGAGGTGCCGTCCGTTCGGCACTTGATCGGATCTACCGCGATCTGAATCGCTACGAGTACGACTCCATCAACCGCGTTCTTGTAACGCTTCCGCTTAGCGATCTTCAAAGGTATGAAGATCCACTCTCCCCTTGCTCGTTGCTGGTTTCTCCATAGATGGATCTTGGTGAACGCGTAGGAAATTTTTTGATTTACTACTACGTCTCCCAACAGGATCTTGGTGAACATGTAGGATTTTTTTGATTTACTACTACGTTCCCCAACAGTGGCATCATGAGCTAGGTTTATGCGTAGAATGTATGCACGAGTAGAACACAAAGCAGTTGTGGGCGTCGATCTTGTTAATATGCTTGCCGTTACTAGTCTTATCTTGATTCGACGGTATTGTGGGATGAAGCGGCCCGGACCAACTTTACACGTACACTTACGAGAGACCGGTTCCACCGCCGGACATGCACTTGTTGCATAAGGTCGCTAGTGGGTGTCTGTCTCTCCCACCTTAGTCGGATTGGATTCGATGAAAAGGGTCCTTATGAAGGGTAAATAGCAATTGGCATATCACGTTGTGGTTTTGGCGTAGGTAAGAAACGTTCTTGCTAGTAACCTATAGCAGCCACGTAAAACTTGCAACTACAAATTAGAGGACGTCTAACTGGTTTTTGCAGCATGTGCCTTGTGATGTGATATGGCCAAAGGATGTGATGTGATGCATTGTGATGTATGAGATTGATCAGGTTCTTGTAATAGGATTCACGACTTGCATGTCGATGAGTATGACAACCGGCAGGAGCCATAGGAGTTGTCTTATTTATTGTATGACCTGCGTGTCAATCATAAATGCCATGTAATTACTTTACTTTATTGCTAAATGTTAGCCATAGTAGTAGAAGTAATAGTTGGTGAGACAACTTCATGAAGACACGATGATGGAGATCATGGTGTCGTGCCGGTGATGATCATGGTGCCCCGAAGATGGAGATCAAAGGAGCAAGATGATATTGGCCATATCATGTCACTATATTGATTGCATGTGATGTTTATCATGTTTACATCTTATTTGCTTAGAATGACGGTAGTAAATAAGATGATCTCTCAATAAAATTTCAAGATAAGTGTTCACCCTAACTATGCACCGTTGCTAAGGATCGTTGTTCCGAAGCACCACGTGATGATCGGGTGTGATAGGTTCTAACATTCGCATACAACGGGTGTAAGCTAGATTTACACACGCGAAACACTCAGGTTGACTTGACGAGCCTAGCATGTACAGACATGGCCTCGGAACACGGAAGACCGAAAGGTCGAACATGAGTCGTATAGAAGATACGATCAACATAGAGATGTTCACCATGGATGACTAGTCCATCTCACGTGATGATCGGACACGGGCTAGTTGACATGGATCATGTATCACTTGGAAGACTAGAGAGATGTCTATCTAAGTGGGAGTTCATCAAATAATTTGATTATGTGAACTTAATTATCATGAACTTAGTCTAAAATTGTCTTTACAATCTATATTGTAGATCCAATGGCCAACGCGAATGTCACCCTTAACTTCAACACGTTCCTAGAGAAAACCAAGCTGAAAGATGATGGAAGCAACTATGCGGACTGGGTCCGTAGCTTGAGGATCATTCTCATAGCTTCCAAGAGATTGTATGTCCTTGATGCACCGCTAGGTGACGCACCCATTCTCCCAGTGGAACAAGACGTTATGAACGCTTGGCAGACACGCAGTGATGATTACTCCCTCGTTCAGTGCGGCATGCTTTATAGTTTAGAACCGGGGCTCCAAAAGCGTTTTGAGCAACAAGGAGCATATGATATGTTCTAAGAGCTGAAACTGGTTTTCCAAGCTCATGCCCGAGTCGAGAGATATGACGTCTCCGACAAGTTCTTCAGTTGTAAGATGGAGGAGAATAGTTCTGTCAGTGAGCACATACTCAAAATGTCTGGGTTGCACAGCCGCTTGACTCAGTTGGGAGTTAATCTCCCGGATGACTCGGTCATTGACAGAATCCTCCAGTCGCTTCCACCTAGCTTCAAGAGCTTTGTGATGAACTACAACATGCAGGGTATGGAGAAGTCCATTCCTGAGTTGTACTCAATGCTGAAATCAGCGTAGGTCGAGATCAAAAAGGAGCATCAAGTGTTGATGGTGAATAAGACCACTAGTTTCAAGAAAGGCAAGGGTAAGAAGAACTTCAAGAAGGACGGCAAAGTTGTTGCCGCGCCCGGTAAGCAAGTTTCCGGGAAGAAGAACAAGCATGGACCCAAGCATGAGACTGAGTGCTTTTATTGCAAGGGTACCGGTCACTGGAAGCGGAATTGCCTCAAGTACTTAGCGGATAAGAAGGCCGGCAACATTAAAGGTATATATGATATACTTGTTATTAATGTGTACCTGACCAGCGCTCGTAGTAGCTCCTGGGTATTTGATACCGGTGCAGTTGCTCACATTTGTAACTCCAAGCAGGAGCTGCGGAATAAGCGGAGGCTGGCAAAGGACGAGGTGACGATGCATGTCGGGAATGGTTCCAAGGTCGATGTGAACGCCGTCGGCACGCTACCTCTACATCTACCTTCGGGATTAGTTTTAAACCTTAATAATTGTTATTTAGTACCAGCTTTGAGCATGAACATTGTATCTGGATCTTGTTTGATTCAAGATGGCTACTCATTTAAATCTGAGAATAATGGTTGTTCTATTTATATGAGAGAAATGTTTTATGGTCATGCCTCGCTGGTCAATGGTTTATTTTTGATGAATCTCGAATGTGATGCTACACATGTCCATAGTGTGAGTACCAAAAAGTGTAAGGTTGATAACGATAGTCCCACTTACATGTGGCACTGCCGCCTTGGTCATATTGGTGTCAAACGCATGAAGAATCTCCATGCTGATGGACTTTTGGAGTCTCTTGATTTCGAATCATTTGACACGTGCGAGCCATGCCTCATGGGCAAGATGACCAAGACTCCGTTCTCCGGAACAATGGAGCGAGCAACTGACTTGTTGGAAATAATACATACCGATGTATGCGGTCCAATGAGCGTCGAGGCTCGCGGTGGCTACCGTTATGTTCTCACCCTCACTGATGACTTGAGCAGATATGGGTATGTCTACTTAATGAAACACAAGTCTGAAACCTTTGAAAGGTTCAAGGAATTTTAGAGTGAGGTAGAGAATCAACGTGACAGAAAAATAAAGTGCCTACGATCTGATCGTGGCGGAGAATATTTAAGTCACGAGTTTGGCACACACCTAAGGAAATGTGGAATTGTTTCACAACTCACGCCGCCTGGCACACCTCAGCGAAATGGTGTGTCTGAACGTCGTAATCGCACTCTATTAGATATGGTGCGGTCTATGATGTCTCTTACCGACTTACCACTATCATTTTGGGGATATGCATTAGAGACTGCCGCATTCACTTTAAATAGAGCACCGTCAAAATCCGTTGAGATGACACCGTATGTATTATGGTTTGGAAAGAAACCTAAGCTGTCGTTTCTAAAAGTTTGGGGATGCGATGCTTATGTGAAGAAACTTCAACCTGAGAAGGTCGAACCCAAAGCGGAAAGGTGCGTCTTCATAGGATATCCCAAAGAGATTATTGGGTACACCTTCTACCTCAGATCCGAAGGCAAAGTCTTTGTTGCCAAGAATGGATCCTTTCTTGAGAAAGAGTGTCTCTCGAAAGAAGTAAGTGGGAGGAAAATAGAACTTGATGAGGCAACTGTACCTCCACCCGAACTGGAGAGTGGCACAGCGCAGGAAGTTGTTTCTGTGGAGCCTACACCGGCTAGAGAGGAAGTTAATGATGATGACATGAAACTTCAGATCAAGTTGCTACTCGAAGGTCCACTAGGACATGTTCTGCACCAGAGTGGTATGGCAACCCTGTCCTAGAGATCATGTTGTTGGACAATGGTGAACCTTCGAACTATGAAGAAGCAATGGCGGGCCCGGATTCCAACAAATGGCTTGAAGCCATGAAATCCGAGATAGGATCCATGTATGAGAACAAAGTGTGGACTTTGGTGGACTTGCCTAATGATAAGCGAGCCATTGAAAATAAATGGATCTTTAAGAAGAAGACTGACGCGGATGGTAATGTGACCGTCTATAAGGCTCGACTTGTCGCTAAAGGTTATCGACAAGTTCAAGGAGTTAACTATGATGAGACTTTCTCACTCGTAGCGATGCTGAAGTCTATCCGAATCATGTTAGCAATTGCCGCATTTTATGATTATGAGATCTGGCAAATGGACGTCAAAACGACATTCCTTAATGGCTTCCTCAAGGAAGAACTGTATATGATGCAGCCGGAAGGTTTTGTCGATCCTAAAGATGCTAACAAAGTATGCAAGCTCCAGCGCTCCATCTATGGGCTGGTGCAAGCATCTCAGAGTTGGAACATTCGCTTTAATGAGGTAATTAAAGCGTTTGGGTTTGTACAGGTTGATGGAGAACCCTGTATTTACAAGAAAGTGAGTGGGAGCTCTGTAGCATTTCTGATATTGTATGTGGATGACATACTTATAATGGGAAATGATATAGAACTCTTGGAAAGTATAAAGGCCTAATTGAATAAGTGTTTTTCAATTGAGGACCTTGGAGAAGCTGCTTACATATTAGGCATCAAGATCTATAAAGATAGATCGAGACACCTCATAGGTCTTTCACAAAGCACATACCTTGATAAAGTATTGAAGAAGTTCAATATGGATCAGTCTAAAAAGGGGTTCTTGCCTGTGTTGCAAGGTGTGAGATTGAGTACGACTCAATGCCCGACCACGGAAAAAGATAGAGAAGAGATGAGTGTCATCCCCTATGCCTCGGCCATAGGCTCTATTATGTATGCCATGTTGTGTATCAGACCTGATGTGAACCTTGCCATAAGCTTGGTAGGGAGGTACCAAAGTGATCCCGGAGCGGAACACTGGACAACGGTCAAGAATATCCTGAAGTACCTGAAAAGGACAAAGGACATGTTTCTTGTATATGGAGGTGCCGAAGAGCTCGTCGTAAAGGGTTACGTTGATGCTAGCTTCGACACAGATCCGGACGACTCCAAGTTGCAAACCGGATACGTGTATATTTTGAACGGAGGGGCGGTCAGCTGGTGCAGCTGCAAGCAAAGCGTCGTGGCAGCATCTACATATGAAGCGGAGTACATAGCTGCTTCGGAAGTAGCAAAGGAGGGAGTCTGGATGAAGGAGTTCATCACCGACCTAGGAGTGATTCCAAATGCGTCGGGCCCGATGACTCTACACTGTGATAACACTAGAGCTATTGCCCTTATGAAGGAGCCCAGTTTCACAAGAAGACAAGACACATCAAGCACTGCTTCAACTCCATCCGTGATTACATTCAGGAGGGAGATATAGATATTTGTAAAGTACATACGGATTTGAATGTCGCGGATCCGTTGACTAAACCTCTCTCGTGAGCAAAACATGATCAACACCAGAATGCTATGGGTGTTCGATTCATCACAATGTAACTAGATTATTGACTCTAGTGCAAGTGGGATACTGTTGGAAATATGCCCTAGAGGCAATAATAAAATGGTTACTATTGTATTTCCTTGTTCATGATAATTGTCTAGTGTTCATGCTATAACTGTGTTAACCGGAAACCGTAATACATGTGTGAAAACATAGACCACAACATGTCCCTAGTGAGCCTCTAGTTGGCTAGCTCGTTGATCAATAGATGGTCATGCTTTCATGACCATGGACATTGGATGTCGTTGATAACGGGATCACATCATTAGGAGAATGATGTGATGGACAAGACCCAATCCTAAGCATAGCACAAGATCGTGAAGTTCGTTTGCTAAAGCTTTTCTAATGTCAAGTATCGATTCCTTAGACCATGAGATTGTGCAATTCCTGGATACCGTAGGAATGCTTTGGGTGTGCCAAACGTCACAGCGTAACTGGGTGGCTATAAAGGTACACTACGGGTATCTCCAAAAGTGTCTGTTGGGTTGGCATGAATCGAGACTGGGATTTGTCACTCCGTGTGACGGAGAGGTATCTCTGGGTCCACTTGGTAAGACATCATCATAATGAGCTCAATGTGACTAAGGAGTTAGCCACGGGATGATGTATTACGGAACGAGTAAAGAGACTTGCCGGTAACGAGATTGAACAAGGTATAGGGATACCGACGATCGAATCTCGGGCAAGTATCATACCGGTAGACGAAGGGAATTGCATACGGGATTGATTGAATCCCCGACATCGTGGTTCATCCGATGAGATCATCGTGGAGCATGTGGGAGCCATGGGTATCCAGATCCCGCTGTTGGTTATTGACCGGAGAATGTCTCGGTCATGTCTACATGTCTCCCGAACCCGTAGGGTCTACACACTTAAGGTTTGATGACGCTAGGGTTATAGGGAAATAGTGTATGTGGTTACCAAATGTTGTTCGGAGTCCCGGATGAGATCCTAGACATCACGAGGAGCTCTGGAATGGTCCGGAGGTAAAGATTCATATATAGGAAGTGAGGATTTGGTCACCGGAAGTGTTCCGGACGTCACCGGTAACGTATCGGGACCACCGGAAGGGTTCCGGGGGTCCACCGAGAGGGGCCACCGGCCCCGGAGGGCTGCGTGGGCCAAAGGTGGAGGGAACCAGCCCCTAGGTGGGCTGGTGCGCCCTTCCCACCTGGCCCAAGGCGCAGCAAGAGGTGGAGGGAGGCAAACCCTAGGGCAGATGGGCCCTAGGCCCATCTAGGGCGCCACCCCTCCTCTTTCCCACCCTGGCCGCCGGCCAGGTTGATCTCGTGGCTGCCGCACCACCCTAGGGTGGAAAACCTAGGGCGCAGCCACCCCTCCTCCTCCTCCTATGTATAGTGAAGGTATTGGGGGCTGCCAAAGACACGGTTCTCTCTCCCTTCTGGCGCAGCCCTACCTCTCCTTCTCCTCGTTCTCCGTAGTGCTTGGCGAAGCCCTGCCGGAGTCCATGCAGCTCCACCGTCACCATGCTGTCGTGCTGCCGGAGCTCTCCCTCAACCTCTCCTCCTTCCTTGCTGGATCAAGGCGTAGGAGACATCACCGGGCTGCACGTGTGTTGAACGCGGAGGCACCGTTGTTCGGTGGTAAGATCGGAGTCCACCGCGATCTCAATCGCTACGAGTACGACTCCACCAACCGCGTTCTTGTAATGCTTCCGCTTAGCGATCTTCAAAGGTATGAAGATCCACTCTCCCCTTACTCGTTGTTGGTGTCTCCATAGATGGATCTTGGTGAACACGTAGGAATTTTTTTGATTTACTACTACGTTCCCCAACAACATGATCCAAATTCACCAACTCAAGTCCGATCATCACGTGAGTTGAGGTGGCTTCAATGGTGAACATCGTTATGTTGATGATATCTACTATATGACTCATGCTCGACCTTTCGGTCTCTTGTGTTCCGAGGCCATGTCTGTACATGCTAGGCTCGTCAAGTTTAACCCAAGTGTTCTGCGTGTGCAACACTGGCTTGCACCCGTTGTATGTGAACGTAGAGTCTATCACACCCGATCATCACATGGTGTCTCGACACGACGAACTTTCGCAACGGTGCACACTCGGGGAGAACACAAATCATCCTGAAATTTAAGTGAGGGATCACCTTATAATGCTACCGTCGTACTAAGCAAAACAAGGTGCATAAAAGGATTAACATCACATGCAATTCATAAGTGACATGATATGGCCATGATTGTGCTTAAGATCTCCATCTTGAAAGCACCGACATGATCTCCATCGTCACCGGCACAACACCATGATCTCCATCATCTTGATCTCCATCAATGTGCTGCCAATTGGGGTTGTGGCGCCAGCCCTGCTCTTACTTCTATTGCTACCGTTTAGCGATAAAGTAAAGCATTACATAGCGCTTAATGATTGACACGCAGGTCATACAATAATTAAAGATAACCCTATGGCTCTTGCCGGTTGCCTTACTCATCAACGTGCAAGTCGTGAAATTCTATACATCACATGATCATTTCATACATCACCTATATCACATCATGCAATTGGCCATATCACATCACAACATACCCTTCCAAAACAAGTTAGACGTCCTCTAATTGTTGTTGCAAGTTTTACATGGCTGCTACGGCTATCTAGCAAGAACAATTCTCACCTACGCATAAACCACAACGGTGATACACTAGTTTGCTTTTCAAACTTCTCAAGGACCGCCTTTGTCGGATCCGATCCAACTAAAGTGAGAGAAACTGCCACCCGCAAGCCATCTAAACAACAAGTCGCGTCGAGGGAACCGGTCTCTCGTAAGCGTACGAGTAATGTTGGTCCAGGCCGCTTCATCTCACAATACCGCTGAACCAAAATACGACCAAGGGAGGAAGCAATCTAAGCATCAACGCCCACAAACCTTTTGTGTTCTACTCGAGATCTCATCAAACCATCAACCTAGCTCATGATGCCACTGTTGGGGAACGTTGCATGGGAAACAAAAAAATTCCTACGCGCACGCAAACCTATCCATGGTGATGAGCATCTATGACAGGGAGAGTTGATCTACATACCCTTGTAGATCGCTAAGCGGGAAGCGTTAAGAAACGCGGTTGGTGTAGTCGAACTTCTTCGCGATCCAAATCGCCGAGCGTCCCGCGATCCAATTACGAACCGTCCTGCGATCCAATCACAAACCATCCCGCGATCCAATCACGAACCGTCCCGCAATCTCGTCACGATCCGTCCCGCAATCCAATCACGATCATCTCGTGGCCTTGATCAAGATCCTTCCGATCTAGTACCGAACGGACGTCACCTCCACGTTCAGCACACGTGCAACTTGATGATGATCTCCACCATCTTGATTTAGCAAGAGGAGGTGGATAGGAGGAAGAGTTCACCGGCAGCGTGACGGCGCTCCGGTGATGGTGGTGGAGCAATTCCGGCAGGGCTTCGCCTAAGCACTGCGGAAAACCGATCTAGAGGAGCACCGGTGAAACGAGTAGCACGTGGCCGTAGAAATCAGGCGCAAAACCCTAGAAATCCACCAGTATATATAGGAGGAAGGGAGGAGGAGAGGCATCCCTGCCTCCAAGCCAAGGAGGCTTCGGCCGAAGCCAAGGGGGAGGAGTCCTACTTCTCCTCCAATCCTAGTAGGACTAGGATTGCTCCTTTTTGCCTTTTTCCCATCCTTTCCCTTTGGGTTTCTTTCTCCCAGCTGCATGGGCCTGTTGTGGCTATTCCACCAGACCACTAAGGGCTGGTTAATACTCTCCCACAGCCCATGAAGCCTCTTGGGTCGAAATACCCCTCCCGGAGGTCTCCCGGTACACTACCGGCACTCCCGGTACACTACCGATGAGCCCAAAACTTTTCCGGCGACCAAACTGGGACTTCCTATATATGAATCTTTACCTCCAGACTATTCCGGAGCTCCTCGTGACATCCGGCATCTCATCCGGGACTCCGGACAAACTTCGGTCACCACCATACATAACTCTATACTACCGAAACGTCACCAAACCTTAAGTGTGCAGACCCTGCGGGTTCGAGAACTATGTAGACACGACCGAGACACCTCTACGGTCAATAACCAACGGCGGGACCTGGACGTCCACATTGGTTCCTACATATTCTACGAAGATCTTTATCGGTCGAACCTCTATGTCAAGGATTCAGTTAATCCCGTATAATGTTCCCTTTGTTCTTCGGTATGTTACTTTCCCGAGATTCGATCGTCGGTATCTCCATACCTAGTTCAACCTCGTTACTGGCAAGTCTCTTTACTCGTTTCGTAATACAAGATCCCATGGCTAACACTTAGTCACATTGCTTGCAAGGCTTGTTGTGATGTTGTATTACCGAGTGGGCCCTCAGATACCTCACCGTCACACGGAGTAACAAATCCCGGTCTTGAGCCATGCCAACCCAACAGACACCCTCGAAGATACCTGTAGAGCACCTTTATAGTCACCCAGTTACGTTGCGACGTTTGATACACACAAGGCATTCCTCCGGTGTGAGTGAGTTGCATGATCTCACGGTCATAGGAACATATACTTGACATACGGAAAACAATAGCAATAAACTGACATGATCATATGCTACGTTTGTAGTTTGGGTCTTGTCCATCTCATCATTCTCCTAATGATGTGATCCCGTTATCAAATGACATCTCATGTCCATGGCTAGGAAACCTTAACCATCCTTTGATCAACGAGCTAGTTCACTAGAGGCATACTAGGGACACAGTGTTTTGTCTATGTATCCACACATGTATCCATGTTTCCAATTAATACAATTCTAGCATGGATAATAAACTATTATCATGAACAAGGAAATATAATAATAAACACTTTATTTATTGCCTCTAGGGCATATTTCCAACAATCTACGGGCACGTAACTCCTATTTGCAATAATAAGAACATCATTAATCCTTCCCATAGGTTTCTTAATAGTAGAATCCGCAAGATGCAAATTAAGAGATCACTCATCAATCTCATTGAAACCTAGAACATCACATAAAGATTTTGGAATTGTGGAAACACTAGCACCCAAATCACACAAAGCATGGCATTCATAATTTTTAATCTGGATTTTTATAGTAGGTTCCCACTCATCATAAAGTTTTCTAGGAATAGATATTTCCAACTCAAGTTTCTCTTCAAGAGATTTCATCATAGCATCAACGATATGTTTAGTAAAAGCCTTATTTTGGCTATAAGCATGTGGAGAGTTTAGCAAGGATTGCATCAAGGAAATGCATTCAATCAAAGAGCAACTATCATAATTAAATTCCTTGAGATCCAAAGTAGTAATTTCATTACTATTCAAAGTTCTGACATCCTCTACTCCACTTTTAGTGTTTTTAGCATCAAGATAAATAGACTCCGAATCATTGGGGTGTTTCTCAACCAAAGTGGATTCACATCCAGCCTCATCACAATTAGTATTAACATTAGAAAACAAGGATTCAATAGGAGTCACATCAAGCACTTTAAGATCTTCGTGATTCTCATCACGAGAACACGCCTTTTTGAGTCATTCATGTCTAGCACGAATTTGGGTGGTTCTTTCTTTACTCTCATTCATGGAAATACGCATAGCTTTCAAAGTTTCATCCATATTAATCTTGGGAGGAACACATCTCAATTTCAAAGCATCAATATCAAGAGACATTCTATCAACAGTCCTAGCCAAATCATCAATTTTAAGCAGTTTTTCTTCTATGGAAGTATTTAAAATCTTTTGCGAATTAATAAACTCCTTAATATTACTCTCAAGATCAGAGGGTATTTTATTATAATTTCCATGAGCATTGTTGTAGGAATTTCCAAAATTATTAGAGGGATTACTAGGAAAAGGCCTAGGATTAAAATTACCTCTATAAGCATTGTTGTTACCAAAATTATTCCTACCAACAAAATTAACATCCAAATTTTCATTGCTATTCCCAATCAAGGAAGATAAAGGCATATAATTAGGATCTAGAGGAACACTCTTACTAGCAACCAATTTCATTAACTCATCCATCTTAGCACTCAAAGAGTTAATTTCTTCTATAGCATGCACTTTTTTACTAGTAGGTGACCTTTCAGTGTGCCATTGAGAATAATTTGTCATGATATTATCCAAGAGTTATGTTGCTTCTCCTAATGTGATTTCCATAAAAGTCCCACCGGAGGCGGAATCCAAGATATTTCTAGAAGCAAAATTCAAACCAGCATAGAAAATTTGTATAATCATCCAAAGACTTAGACCATGAGCGGGACACTTTCTAATCATCAATTTCATTCTCTCCCAAGATTGGGCAACATGTTCATGATCTAGTTGCTTAAAATTCATGATATCATTACGAAGAGAGATAATCTTAGCAGGTGGAAAATACTTGGAAATAAAGGCATCTTTACACTTGTTCCATGAATCAATAATATTTTTAGGCAAAAATGAAAACCAAGTTTTTGCTCGATCTCGTAGTGAGAACGGAAATAGCTTCAATTTAATCATATCATTATCCACATCTCCCTTCCTTTGCATATCACATAAATCAATAAAGGTATTAAGATGGGATGCGGCATCTTCACTCGGAAGGCCGGAAAATTGCTCTTTCATAACAACATTCAACAAGGCAGCACTAATTTCATATGATTCCGCACTAGTGGCGGGAGCAATTCGAGTACTAATAAAATCATTGTTAGTAGTATTAGAGAAATCACACAATTCAGTGTTTTCAGACATGGTGACTTAGCAAGCAGACAAGCACACAAGCAAACAGAAGGCAAAAGAAAAGGGCAAATATTTTTTCTAATTTTGTTTTTTAGAAGTGGGGAAGAGGAAAACGAGAGGCAAATAGCAAATAATGTAAATGCGGGAGATGAGTTTCTGATAAGTACTTGTAGGTATGCTTCACTTGAATACTCCCCGGCAACGGCGCCAAAAATTAGCTAGTTGATGGGGGGTATTCTTCTCTTGTATCCTCCTCGGCAACGGCGCCAGAAATTCTTCCTGCTACTTCTCTACAACGTCACCAAAAATTGGCTAGTTGACGGGAGAGTTCTTGTCTTGTGTTGGTTTTTCCCTTGAAGAGGAAAGGGTGATGCAGCAAGGTAGCGGTAAGTATTTCCCTCAGTTTGAGAACCAAGGTATCAATCCAGTAGGAGTAACAAGACGAAGCTACAAGGAACCTGCACAAACAAAAACAAACTCGCACCCAACGCAATAAAGAGGTTGTCAATCTCTTCACGATTGTTTGCAAAGTGAGATCTGATAGTGGTAATAGATAAATGCAAATAAGTAAATAAAATTGCAGCAAGGTGTTTTTAATGTTTTTGTTGTTTAGATCTGAATATATAATATGTAAAATAGACCCAGGGGCCATAGTGTTCACTAGAGGCTTCTCTCATGAAAGCAAGTATTGCGGTGGGTGAACAAATTACTGTTGAGCAATTGATAGAAAAGCGCAAAGTCATGACGATATCTAAGGCAATGATCATACATATAGGCATCACGTCCGATACAAGTAGACCGATATTGTCTGCATCTACTACTATTACTCCACACATCGACCGCTATCCAGCATGCATCTAGTGTATTAAGTTCATGATAAACAGAGTAACGCTTTAAGCAAGATGACATGATGTAGAGGGATAGATTCATGCAATATGATATAAACCCCATCTTTTTACCCTTGATGGCAACAACACGATATGTGCCTCGCTACCCCTTCTGTCACTAGGTGAGGACACCGCACGGTATGAACCCAAAACCAAGCACGTCTCCCATTGCAAGAACTATAGATCAAGTTGGCCAAACGAAACCCATAATTCGAAGAGAATTACAAGGATACGAAATCATGCATCTAAGAAATCAGAGGAGACTCAAATAATATTCATAGATAATCTGATCATAAATCCACAATTCATCGGATCTCAACAAACACACCGCAAAAGAAGATTACATCGGATAGATCACCATGAAGATCATGGAGAACTTTGTATTGAAGATCAAAGCGAGATAAAGCCATCAAGCTACTAGCTATGGACCAGTAGGTCTGAGGTGTACTACTCACACATCATCGGAGAGGCAAAGGAGGCAATGGTGTTGATGAAGATGGCCTCCGACGATGAATTCCCCTCTGGCAGGATGCCGGAACGGGCTCCTGATTGGTTTTTGGTGGCTATGGAGGTCTGCGGCGGCGGAACTTGCGATCTAGGTTTGTTTCTGGGGGTTTCAGTATTTATAGGACCGGATGGTGTCGAGAACAAGTCGAGAGGGGCCACGAGGAGGTCACGAGCCCTCCAGGCGCGGCCAGGTGGTGGCCCCGCGCCTGGCAGGCTCGTGACTCCCTCGAGCCTCTTCTCCGATATCTCTTTCTTCAGATATTTTTGATATTTTCCATAAAAAATCACGGCAAAAGTTTTATGCCGTTTGGACTTCGTTTGATATTCCTATCTGAAAAAGGTCAAAAACACAGAAAAAACAGGAACTGGCACTGGGCACTGGATTAATAAGTTAGTCCCAAAAATAATATAAAATAGCATATTCATGCATAGAAAACATCCAAGGTTGATAATATAATAACATGGAAAGATCAAAAATTGTAGATATGTCGGAGACGTATCACAATCCCATGGAAATATGCCTGACCCCACAAGGAACTCTCACAAGGAACATGGGTTAGTACACAAAGCGTAAAGGGCAATGCTTAACACACCATGGGATCACTTGATCCCTCTCGGTACATCCTGTACGCTTTGTGTGTTGATCACTTGATTCACTCTTTGACTTAGTCTTGATCAACCTTGTATATTATCTTCTCTCTTCATAAAGATGACGTCTTGAAGGTAATCATGAATGCTCACACAATCTCCTTCTTCAAGACATGCTTGCAATAAGCTCAACTCTCACATGACCAATCTTAGGATAAACCTTGAATACCACCTTGGTCATCATATAAACTCCTTGAAACCCAACAGATGGACTTCAAATAGTGCCTATGGACAAATACTTCAAATATAACTCAAGGCAACCATTAGTCCATAGGGGTGTCATCAATTACCAAAACCATACATGGAGAAATGTGCTCTTACAGGTGGTATCTGCAGACTTTGTTTCATGAGCAAAAGAACCTCGAGCCCTATGACATGCACACTCTCCATAAACGTAATGTGAAGTCGTTGGCGCTCTAGTTCACCGAGCGGTGGCAGTGTGGCAATTGGGATCCTCAAACACCGAGCTCAAAGTTTTGCTTCTTGTAGGTCTTCATGTTGGTTAGTTCATTCATTCACCCAATGTTGCTCTACACATTGTATAACCTGCACACAATGGCATGATGTACTACAGGACGGAGAGAAGACCGTTCACGCATGTACATTGTTGGTTGAACCTCAAAGGGAAATATGTGTGGGATGACCTGCTATGTCAAAACAGACTTGAGTGTCGTTGAATTTGAGATCCATGAATTCAAAAGACCTGTTGAAAATCCAGTTATCTCGGATGTAAATATTTACTTTGAAATATTGTTGTAGGGATGTTTGCATGTTATTTATGGATGAACTATTTTATGTAATTATTTTAAGTATTGTGGAATTATTAGAAGAAAAATAGAGACGGACATTTAAAGGACATTGTTGGATGGCTGGCTCGTGTATCAGTGTCCATGCGTTTGAACCAGTCCGCGGACAAATAACGTGTCTGTTTTAAGGGTCGGCATTGAATATGCGCTAACCGTGCGCAAAGTTTCATGGAGAAAAGGAATGTATTTTGATCTGGGCAAAGAAAAAAGATAATCAATGAAGCTCCTCACAACACAAATTTTATTTATATTTTGAACTACAAATAGTAGAACGAGTTCCACGGTTATTTTCATCAATATATAACAGTAATATGTACAACAAAGAAAACAAAATAGAACTAAGAAACAAGCTAGCCGATTCCAATTCTAGGTATCATCATTTGGAGAGAACTAGTTTGTTGGCCTTGACCTCTTAGGTTCGAATCTATCCAATGTTTAAGAGCACCTGATGTCTACTACGCAATCTTCTTCTTGTAGACTCGTGTTAGCCCTCTAAGCGTAGAGTTTTGTAGCACAGTAGCAATTTTCCCTCAAGTTGATGACCTAAGATTTATCAACCCGTGGGAGACGTAGGATGAAGATGGTCTTTCTCGAACAACCCTGCAACCAAATAACAAAGAGTCTCTTGTGTCCCCAACACACCCAATACAATGGTTAATTGTATAGGTGCACTAGTTCGGCGAAGACATGGTGATACAAGTGTAATATGGGTGGTAGATATAGCTTTTTGCAATCTGAAAATATAAAAAAAACGAGGTAATTAATGATAAAAAATGAGCACAAATGATATTGCAATGATTAGAAACAAAGCCTAGGGTTCATACTTTCACAAGTGCAATTTCTCTCAACAATACTGGCATAGTTGAATCATATGTAAATATCTCTCATGCGACAAAGAGTTCACTCCAAAGTCACAAATAGCGAAGAACTAACGAAGAAATTATTGTAGGGTACGAAATCACCTCAAAGTTATCTTTTCCAATCAATCTTATGAGTTATCCCTATAAGTGCCACGAACAGCCCTAGAGTTCGTACTAAAATAACACCTTAAGACACACATCAAACAAAACTATAATGTCACCACAAGTATCCATGGGCTTTATTATACGATATGCATCACACAATTTCAGATTCATCATGTTCAATCCAACACAAAGAACTTCAAATAGTGCCCCAAAGTTTTTACCGGAGATTCAAGACGAGAACATGTGCCAACCCCTATGCATAGATTCCCAAGGTCACGGAACCCGTAAGTTGATCACCAAAACATACATCAAGTGGATCAATAGAACATCACATTGTCACCACGGATATCCCATCGCAAGACATACATCAAGTGTTCTCAAATCCTTAAAGACTCAATCCGATAAAAAAAACTTCGAAGGGAAAACTCAATTCACCACAAGAAGATAGAGAGGGGAAAACTCCATATGATTCATCTATATCAGTAAAGCTCGCCATACATCAAGATTGTGACATCTTAAGAACACGAGAGACAAAGAGAGATCCAACACATAGCTACTGGTACATACCCTCAGCCCTGAGGGTGTACTACTCCCTTCTCGTCATGGAGACCGCCGGGATGATGAAGATGGCCTCCGGTGATGGTTTCCGCCCTCCGACAGGGTACCGGAACAGGCTCCCGATTGGTTTTTCGTGGCTACAGAGGCTTGCGATGGCGGAACTCCCGATCTAGGTTTCTTTCTGGAGGTTTTAGTATTTAAAAGAATTTTTGGCATCAGTCTCACGTCAAGGGGGTGCTGGAGGAGTCCACAAGCCACAGGGGCGCGACCTAGGGGTGTTCGGGCCCAGCAGGCTTGTGGCCTCCTCGTCCACTTCCTGACCCAACTCTTTGCTTCAGTATTTTTTATATTTTCCAAAAAAATTCTCCGTAAATTTTCAGCCCATTCCGAGGACTTTTATTTCTGCACAAAACAACACCACGATAGTTCTGCTGAAAACAACGCCAGTCCGAGTTAGTTCTAATAAAATCATACCAAAATCATATAGAAATATTGTAAACATGGCATGAATACTTCATAAATTATAGATACGTTGGAGACGTATCAACACCTAATTAGTTCTGTTTGATTTTGTGTTCAAGAAGGGCAAGATTTTCTCTAGGTAAGTACTGCAAAAGACACAGTCATAACAGTCAGATGCATAGTTTTCCCTTTTAGTAGGTTCCTTGTGTTAATTATATCATGGAGAAGCAGACAAAAGAATATCTTATGTCTGATTCTACTAGCGCACTTACAAATATTATGAGCTTCAGATTCAATGTTGAAACAATTAACATACCAATTGAAGAGTACTTAATCTACCCGGACTTATCCATCTATCTTGAGCTTGATTGTTATTGTGCTATTCCATGAGGTTCCGAAGTTTAGTAACTATTGAGAAGCTTGTGCTGAAAGTGGTGTATGGAAAAAACAGAGATATCATCATTCTTGATCAAGGAAACTAGAGATTGGTTATCATTTCGAGCATATGAATGCAGCTCGGGGAGCTTTTGCAGCAGGGCCCTATCTAGCCAATTGTCAAACCAAAGTTTGATAGTGTTGTCATTCCAACCCTACATGTTGTGTTGCTCTTAAAAGTGGCAAGAACTTTAGGTGTGCTTTCCACCAACTTGACCCTTCCATCTTGTTATTTTGTTTTCTCATATCACCATGTATGAGTTTAATCACAAACATGATGTTTCTTGATGAAAAAACTCACGAAGTTAGAAGACATGAACATGTTTGTTGTAAACAAATTGAATTATTGCTCTAGAAGTATGTGAGCTCGGAAGCCAAAACACGTTCCCCAAGATTGAGTTTTGAAAATAATGTAAGCCAAAACATCGGAGTGTGTGAGCTCAAAAGATTGTAAAAAAATGTAAAAAATAATAATCATATTTTGATATCATAAACATCATACTCCAATGTTTATGAGCTCACACACTCTGTTGTTCCCCAAGATTGTAAAAATAAAATTTGAATTATTTGCTCACATTGGAAATACTGATCCCGACCACGGGCAGTTACGATCTATTGCCAAAATATAAGCAAATTTCACCTTCCATATTTTGAAGAAAAATGCATGTAGATAATAGCTACACTCATGTCATGTATATTTTCCGTAAAATAAAATTGTTAAATTGGACGTAATTTTTTTTGCACATTAATCTAAGTAGAATGCACAATATAGCCTATATATGTGTCGTTGGAGACTACCTCGTGTTAAAATTTCAGTTAAACGGTCATATGCTCTACCTAAATTTTAAATTGGCATAACTAACATCATATTTATTCTTCATAATCTTTCATAACTTGGATATTATTATTTATCCTTCTACTAACCTGAAAAACTAAATTGCACATCCTCATATAGCGAATTCGGTAACCTGATGTTTACAGCATGCTCAATAGATTGTGTGTACCTTCCTAATGTAAAGCCCGGAAGATCAATGAAAGCCTTCCTTACTATATTCGTGTTGGCTAAATTTCAAAAGTTGGAAATATTTCGAGCAATAGTTTTATAAACACGATCATATGCGCTGCTCCATCCGTCGTCTTTAACCCAATTTCTTACTCTTGTATAACTCTTGCTTTCAGATTTTTTGTCGTACACAAACAAAACCTCTAATTTTTTCTTGAGAATTGTTTCTCTGTAATTAGTCTGGTGTGCATGACATCTCACTTCCCATTGTTTGTAGCCAAAGGCGATAAAATAGGCTAAACCTGGATCGAAAAGCTAAATTATCATAACCCAATCCATCCCAAACATAACCATAGTCTCAACACATTTGAAATGTCCCATCATTTTTTATTTTATTTTTTGCCTAGGAGCCTACTTGTTATTTTATTAGAACTGGACAAATTTCCACTTTCTCAAGCTAGCTTATGAAAATGAACCGATCTAGTATATCCCTATGACCCACTAGGTTTTTATTTTTTTGCGGGGCTATGACCTACAGTACTAGTTTAATGCAGTACACACAATTATTTGCAGAGATCGGTCGATTCAGATCAAGCAATCACCAGCTACCACCTCTCTACAGGACAGCTGGGAAAGGCAGCTCCAGCATTCATCTCCAACCCACTGTTCCAAGATCTTGATGCTGATCTATCATCTATGCATCATCCCCAGGAACTAGAACTAGTAGTATATATCTACGTGCCGTTAGGTTAAAAGTACACCTCTAACTTGTCTGACCTAATAATACACAAAAGAATACATACCCACAAAGAAATCCCAGATGAGCAGGCAGGCAGGAGGGGGAGATGTGGCTTGGGTTGAGCCATTGGCCTGCCCTCTCCACGAACTGTTCCATTGGATATAATTAGTCACCACCACCACTGATAACAACTGAAAGTACTCCATGTAGCCGTATAGTAGTAATAATAGCATGATTTGGTATTAAGAATGGCTTGTGTACGTAGGGATCAAGAGGCTCCAGCTTGGCCAACCATGAGTCCAGCTGTGTGCTGCATTAATCAACGGTGACGAGGCCTCCCTTTTTTTCAAGTCGTAGACTAATCGCACCGTGCAGTGCGCATTTGGGGGCTGTGATATCCTACTGACATGTGCCGATGTGCAGCTTAATACGTTTCCAATATATTTTTCCTCGGGAGACGACTCGTGTACTAGAGAACACATTTCCTGTGAGATTCGTATGCGTTGATGTGATCATCCTTGATTCGGTAACAGTTGTTTGCAGTGGGACGCCGCATACAATAATATCATGCGCGCTATATATCCTTGTCGACCGATCTCATACTTGTATACTTGGTGGCACATGCGGTACACTACACACCATCGAGAGTCTGCATGTGGTTTACAAGGATGATCAGATGGCCAATCGACCGCCAAAGATCAAATGGCCAATTATTGGGTAACTATGCTTAAACCTGTCTGCTAACCCAACCCACCGATGTACGTAACTATCGATCGACCGCTCGGACGTACGTCGGCTTCTTGTTTTCTTTTTCAGGAGAAGTTTATCGTTTTGAATCAGGGATGGGTGGATGGAAGGATGTTAATGGGCGAATTGACCGAATCTCTCGTCCGACCCCGACATTTGTCTCACTCGATCTCCAACGAGGTCCACACGCGTCTTGTTCGTTTCACCCCGGCATTTTTGTTTGCATGAAAATTGTTTACTGCCTATCTCGTCACAACCCACCGTCTAAACGAGGGCTAACCTAAATGTAGGGCAATGGCAGCTCAGCTCATAAAGCACGGCCGTGCATGGGCAAGCTACAAAATTAAGCTAGCGATCGATGCGTCGCTCGCACATACTCATGCATGCACTCGTACGTGGGAGGGGCCATGCATCATGCATGACACGGAAATTCAACGGACATCGTTTTCTTCCTCGCAGTGCCAAAGAATGATTGAGCAGATGGGAGGGGAGAGCTAATTTCGTTGGATCCATCAGTCGAATTTAATGGTAATGGGTGGTCGATCTGGCTTTGTCTGACCTCACGGCAAACAGAGCTAAGCTAAGAGCATCTACAATCGAACTTAGCAAATATTACCACCTAAATGCCTGCGGACATGCCCGATCAGTGACCGGATGTGTCCTCTATTTGTTCATTCGTACAATCATTTTTTTTTGTCATATATCCGATCACTTACACATGATTGATGAAAAGGAAGAGAGAAAAAAAGAATGAACAAAAAAAAAGAAAATATGGTCCGAAGTGGGGTCACATCCTATGTGGCCAACTGACAGGGTGTGGCGGACTGACAGGGTGCGCCCCCGAGCCCTTATATCCTTTTTATATTTGAGATGGAAACGAACGTTCGCGGATAGTTCAGACGTATAGGAATGATATGAGACGTCCAGTTCGATCATTTTTTTTTTCTATCTCCTGTCAGGTCACTGACCAGTCACGTCTACGAATATATGAAACGTCGTTTGGGACGTTAGCTACCTGCATGCGTGGTTGATCATCGTGCTTCATTTTTTCATCGGTTCTTGCATGCATGCATGCATTGAACCAGCAACACCAATCCTGTATGGTAGCTGCCTATACGTACGTACGTGCCCGTGCCAGATCAATCGATCAATTCAACTCAACCACATGTGTACCTAGGTAGCTGCATGCCAATGTACACGCGTAACCATCTACTCTATGCTTTTTTTCCTTGTTTCTAGAAGGTGGAATTGACGATCGACAAGATCAGCTGAAACGCTGACTAATCCCTCAAAATAACTAGTATGCACAGGGGGCGTGCACTCATTTTTCAGCTATCAATATGCCATTCCAGCAGGCACAGTGGCGTGTGTCGCCTAGGATGGAACAATGTTGCTGGCTGGTACGATGCTACGCAACCGCTACGACCCCATAACCAGAGACACACACTTCATGCAGCTGCTAGCCACGGAGGTATCATGTGCCCTTGGCCAAACGGATGAAACAATATGCAAGGAAAATATTCCCGGTACGTAGACTTTCAGTTAAACCTGTGCATGGACTGCCCGACCCAAAAAAATAGGCCTCGGGCTTCGGGTCAGGCTCGGGCTTCATTTTCTAGCCCGAAAAAAAGTTCAGACCGAGTTTAGGCTTCTCTTTTTAAGGATTTTGGGTCGGGCTTTCGGGCTTCGCATCGGGTTTACATGTGCGAACAATTAAAAATCGCATTCGGGCTGGGCTTTTGGGTTTCGGGTCAGCCTCGGGCTTTTGGGTTTCGGGCCGGGTTCGGGCTTGGGAATTTTTTTCAAAATTTGCAAAGCCCGATCCGAACCCGACCCGGTCCGACCAATGATCAGGTCTACTTTCAGTACTTACTTATTCCATCAGCCTAATTCTGCCGATCCCAACTAATCTGTTCTGACCTATCGGTACTAATAATGACCTAAGCAAGGGCAAGTATTGATATTAGGATGATGTTAAGTCCTTAATCAAGCCTAGTCAAGTGACATAGTATGCAAGAAGAAAAACAAGAGATTGAAAAGAAAAAAGTGAATTCCATTTTTTACCTTGCAATCGTACATTTGTGACACTAATTATCCCATGGAGTGGAAATTTATCTAGAATACCTCTTTCGGAAGCTTTGAATTCTCATTTTCTGATGCGTGTCCATCATGTAAGTGTGAGATGACGCCCGGGGTCCAAATATATGTGGACGAAGGCAATGAATGAAATAAATGGACAAGAAAACTCTGGACATGATCGTCAATGATGCCCTCCGATCTTTACAGATTTTTTTACGAATTATTGATGTAACATGCCGATTCTATCTAACATAAGCAAGGAAAATGCAAAACTGGGGAAAAACCATGCTAATAGTCTCCAAAATCTGATATTTCGATGGAAGTTCGACTAGATGGGGTAATATGTGTCACAAATGTACAACTACAGTGTAAAAAGTGAAATTCACTCAAAAGAAAAATTATACAGATCTTCATGCAAGATCAAAGACATATAAAATTTCACTCGACTAAGACTTAACAAAACTGTTGATATTGATATAGGCGTACGTTAAGCCTTTATCAAGCTGGTCTATAATGCCTGCAACCTGCGGGGAACAAGTTTTTGACGATCGACAGACCGATAATGCAGACCGATCATGGATCATGCCTGCGCGCGGCGTGATGTAGCTGTGCGGGATCGAGTAGCCAGTAGCGGCACATCTTTCATGCAACTGCATGCATGCAGCGCTGGATCGCACGAGTCGATCCGGCTCCATCTCTGCCAAAGAGAAGAGAAAACTAGTGGTACTATTTCGACCGGAACCTTCCAAGAAGCTTCCTGCACTTGCGTCTTATTATCACCTGCGCGTGATGCATATGTCAGCTTGCTGTGGGTGCTTAGGGTACGTGTCAACCGGTGATCAACCTCTTCTTGTTTATTTCTGCTGGCAGGGTCGTGTGTCATGGCCGGTGCATTTAGTAATATCTACTCTATGCGATTGCACTTTACACCCGGAAGTTCCTTTCGGGACAGATAGTAACGTGACAAAACCTCCCTGAACTCCGGGCCTGGCAAACAAAGGCGATCGATCGAGAGTAGTTTTCTGGGTGATGTGACAGCTGGTATACAATGGTTTGTAGATAGGAATGTTAGGATGATCTTCATCGAGTTGGCCCAACGGCCCATCGGACCTCTGATCCGATGCGTCCTGATCGGGGGCGCCCAACCCGTTATGGTTGGTGGACCCCTGTGACCCGCGCTATATTAACACAGGTGAGAGGCCGGGCACGGATTACGAGATTCGCCGTCGTCACTGCCCATCTACACGCCCTACCGATCTATGGTTAGCGCGGTGCTCACGGGAAGCACCACCACCACCTCTCCATCTCACCGCCGTCATCACCACCGTCACCGCGACGCCGTCACCGCGACGCGATGGAAGGCGGCTCGAGCTCCTCTGGACAGGGAGAAGGTAATCCCCCATCTCCCATCTACTACCGAAATCCCATGCCCACTAGATCCTATAGAGCAATCAATGGTATCAGATCAGGATGATGTATTGGATTTTTGGTAGCCACAAGAAACAAACTCCCCTCCCCATCCAAAGAAGCCCCCACAGATCACCGGAGAAGGCCTCGAGCCACCGGCAAAGCAGCGCCGCCTTCGGGCTGCACCGTTCCTCTCAATCCGGACGGGCATCGGCAAGCCGAGCCGTCCGGACAAAGAACCACCGGAAGCCCCACGGCTCGCCGACAAAGCAAAAAAACGAAGAAACAAAAAAAGGAGGGGGGAAAGTATGCATCGCGGCCAAACCACTCGACGGCGGCGCGCCCACCGCAAGCGGACGCGCAGCCGGCGAGGGGAATTGCCACGGCGCCACAGTACACTGCCTCCGGCCGCTGCCTCTGCTCTCTGAAGGTGGTGGTGGTGGTTGGAAGAGGAAAAAGAACAGAGGAAGGTGAGTAGCTCGCCGCGCCGGGGAGCCTCGCCGACGGCGGCTCGTCACCGGCAAGGGGGGCTGTAGTTGGCCGTGACCACTGGAGATGGCGCCATCGGGCGCTGCAGCGATGCAGAGGAAGAGAGTGGAGAGTGGTGCGGTGGCTCGTCGCCGGCGGCTAGCGGTCAGGGAGGGCAGCCGGGCTTGCCGCCGCTCCCGAGCGACAGAGGACGCGAGCGGCGCGGGGGCGGAGGAGGAAATGCCGAGGGTTTTCCTCGGGTCCTCGTCGCTGCCTGTTTTGATCGAGCGAGCCTTCCGCTCGACCGTCCGATCCAATGGACGGGCCAGATGCAAACCTTAGCCCCGGCTGGGCTCTTTTGGGCCGAAAGCAGCGAGTTGGCTGGCAGTTCCCTGGCGCCACACGTGGGAGAGACTGGGCACAGGGCCGTTCCGGCCCAGAAAGCCCTAGATTTTGAATTTTTTTTCTGTTTTTGCTTAATCAGAAAAGTTTATACAGTTTTGATTATTTTCTATACAAATTATTCAGAGAAATGTTTTGTTTAGAAAATAGAAAAGAAAAGTTGAAAAGTTTCTAAAAATAAAATTGTAAATTTTTGAGAAAAGAAAAGTTCATGAATTTTATAAAGAAAAATATAATAAAGTCCGTGAATTTTTTATTTAATAAAAGAAAAGTTTCTGTCAAGAATTAAAAAGTTCATGAATTTATATTCATGTTTTCCGCTACGTAAATATTTAATAGTGTGCTTTTGTAAAGAAATAAAGTTTAGAGAGAATTATTTTTTAAAGAGCACATTAAAGTGATTATTAGAATTAATATATTTATGTTATTTTTATAACCAACGTTATTAATAACATGACCATGTTTTTCTTAAAGGTGCTTTTATTTCTATTAATTTGCCCAACGGTGATATAGATTTAATTGCATAGACAATTATATGTTTAATTTGACCAACATTAGATTAACACATATGGTTATTATAATTTTCAGGAGGTTTCAACTTGATGAGTTGTTTAAAAGAAGTTCCAACACTCAGAGGTGATAATTACACCGAGTGGCGGAAGAAAGTTGATTTGGCCTTTGTCTGTGCTGAGGTTGACTGGGTTGTGGATGAACCACAGCCGGTTAGGCCTACAGAGCTAGTCAGAGCGGTCACTGATGATGCTGCTGCATGGAATAGAAAGAGAAGTGACCATGGTCAATTGGAGTTCTCCTACACCCTCAACAACCAAAAGTGGGTAAATGCCAACAAAAAGTGTATGGCATTTATAAAGAACACAGCTGAAACGCCATTGTGGGCTCGATTGCAGAGTGCACTTCCGTAGGGGAATTGTTGAAAAAGATAAAGAGCCAGTTCACTGGTTCTTCAAAGACATATGCTACCCAGTTGATAAAATAGCTGGTCATAGAGAACTACACTGGTGGTGGTCATGGCATTCGAGAGCACATTCTCAGGATGAGCAACATGGCTGCAAAACTCAAGCCCATGGATGCAAACTTGGAGCTCAAACCTGCGCTCCTCGTCCACCTGATTATGGCCTCGTTGCCTAAAGTGTTTGACACATTTGTTGTCAATTATAACATGTCGCCTAAAAAATGGGACATAGAAAAGACTATAGCCATGTGCGTCAATATTGCTACCATCATCTTTCAACTCTATTTCTCTAGGAACATATAAAAATACAAGGGAGCTACAGCGCGAGCTAGTAATCTACAAAATAATTTGCAAAGACACTACTGACTATGTTCATGATAATGAGTTCAATTAATCATATTACTTAAGAACTCCCACTCAAATTGACATCCCTCCGGTCATTCGAGTGACACATGATCCAAATTCACCAACTCAAGTCCGATCATCACGTGAGCTGAGGTGGCTTCAATGGTGAACATCATTATGTTGATCATATCTACTATATGACTCATGTTCGACCTTTCGGTCTCTTGTGTTCCGAGGCCATGTCTGTACATGCTAGGCTCGTCAATTTTAACCCGAGTGTTCTGCGCGTGCAACACTGGCTTGCACCCGTTGTATGTGAACGTAGAGTCTATCACACCCGATCATCACATAGTGTCTCAACCTGACAACTTTCGCAACGGTGCACACTCGGGGAGAACACAATTTATCTTGAAATTTAAGTGAGGGATCACCTTATAATGCTACCGTCGTTCTAAGCAAAACAAGGTGTATAAAAGGATTAGCATCACATGCAATTCATAAGTGACATGATATGGCCATGAACTTGTGCTTTAGATCTCCATCTTGAAAGCACCGGCATGATCTCCATCATCACCGGCACGACACCATGATCTCCATCAACATGTCGCCATCGGGGTTGTCACGCCCTGCATGCTTCTACTACTATTGCTATCATTTAGCGATAAAGTAAAGCATTACATAACGCTTAATGATTGACACGCGGTTCATACAATAATTAAAGACAACCCTATGGCTCCTGCCGGTTGCCGTGCTCATCGACATGCAAGTCATGAAATTCTATACATCACATGATCATCTCATACATAACATATATCACATCATGTAATTGGCCATATCACATCACAACATACCTTGCAAAAACAAGTTAGACGTCCCCTAATTGTTGTTGCATGTTTTACGTGGCTGCTATGGGTATCTAGCAAGAACGATTCTCACATACGCATTGACCACAACGGTGATACACTAGTTTGCTTTTCAACCTTCTCAAGGACTGCCTTTGTCGAATCCGATCCAACTAAAGTGAGAGAAACTGCCACCCGCAAGCCATCTAAACAACAAGTTGCGTCGAGGGAACCGGACTCTCGTAAGCGTACGAGTAATGTTGGTCCGGGCCGCTTCATCTCACAATACCGCTGAACCAAAATACGACCAAGGGAGGAAGCAATCTAAGCATCAACGCCCACAAACCTTTTGTGTTCTACTCGAGATCTCATTGACACATAGACCTAGCTCATGATGCCACTGTTGGGGAACGTTGCATGGGAAACAAAAAATTTCCTACGCACACGCAGATCTATCCATGGTGATGAGCATCTACGAGAGGGGGAGTGGATCTACATACCCTTGTAGATCGCTAAGCGGGAAGCGTTAAGTAACGTGGTTGGTGTAGTCGAACATATCCAATCCAAATCGCCGAGTGTCCCGCGATCCAATCACGAACCGTCCCGCGATCCAATCATGATGCGTCCCGCGATCTCAACATGATTCGTCCCGCGAACTCATCACGATCCGTCTCGCGAACTCATCACGTTCCGTCTCGCGAACTCATCACGATCTGTCCCGCGATCTCATCACGATCCGTCTTGCGATCTTGTCACGGTACGTCCCGTAAACACATCACGATCCATCCCGCGAACTCATCGCGATCCGTCTCGTGGCCTTGATCACGGTCCTTCCGATCTAGTACCGAACGGACGACACCTCCGTGTTCAGCACATGTGCAGCTCGATGACGATCTCCACCGTCTTGGTCTAGCAAGAGGAAGTGGAGAGGAGGAAGAATTCACCAGCAGCGTGACGGCGCTCCGGCGATGATGATGGAGCAATTCCGGCAAGGCTTCGCCTAAGCACTTCGGAAATCCAATCTAGAGGAGCACCGGTGGAACGGGTAGCACGTGGCCGTAAAATCTAGTCCAAAAACCTTCTATTCCACCAGTATATATAGGAGGGAGGGAGAGGAGGAGGTCTGGCGCACTAGCAGTCCTTGCGCAAGGAGGATTGGAGGAATCCTCCTCCAATCCTAGTAGGACTAGGATTGCTCCTTTCCTACTTGGAATCTCTTTCCACCTTTTGCGTTTTTTTCTTTCTCTCCCAACTCCAGCCGCATGGGCCTCTTAGAGGACTTCCACCAGCCCACTAAGGGCTAGTTTCCACCCTCTCACAGCCCATGTAGCCTCTTGGGTCGAAATACCTCTCCCGATGGTCTCCCGGTACACTACCGGCACTCCCGGTACACTACCGATGAGCCCGAAACTTTTCCGGCGACCAAACTGGGACTTCCTATATATGAATCTTTACCTCAGGACCATTCCAGAGCTCCTCGTGATGTTCGGGATCTCATCTGAGACTCCGAACAACCTTCAGTCACCACCATACATTACTCTACACTACCGAAACGTCACCAAACCTTAAGTGTGCAGACCCTGCGGGTTCGAGAACTATGTAGACATGACCGAGACACCTCTACGGCCAATAACCAATAGCGGGCCCTGTATGACCATATTGATTCCTACATATTCTACGAAGATCTTTATCGGTCGAACCTCTATGTCAAGGATTCAGTTAATCCCGTATAACGTTCCCTTTGTTCTTCGGTATGTTACTTGCCCGAGATTTGATCGTCGGTATCTCCATACCTAGTTCAACCTCGTTACCGGTAAGTCTCTTTACTCGTTCCGTAATACAAGATCCCGTGGCTAACACTTAGTCACATTGCTTGCAAGGCTTGTTGTGATGTTGTATTACCGAGTGGGCCCTGAGATACCTCTTCGTCACACGGAGTAACAAATCCCAGCCTTGATCCATGCCAACCCAACAGACACCCTCGGAGATACCTGTAGAGCACCTTTATAGTCACCCAGTTACGTTGTGACGTTTGATACACACAAGGTACTCCTCCGGTGTCAGTGAATTGCATGATCTCATGGTCATAGGAACATATACTTGACATGCAGAAAACAGTAGCAATAAACTGACACGATCATATGCTACGTTTGTAGTTTGGGTCTTGTCCATCACATCATTCTCCTAATGATGTGATCCCGTTATCAAATGACATCTCATGTCCATGGCTAGGAAACCTCAACCATCTTTGATCAATGAGCTAGTCTATTAGAGGCATACTAGGGACATTGTTTTGTCTCTGTATCCACACATGCATCTAAGTCTTCGATCAATACAATTATAGCATGGATAATAAACGATTATCATGAACAAGGAAATATGATAATAACTAATTTATTATTGCCTCTAGGGCATATTTCCAACACTTTCCAGTGGACAAAGACACTTGTCTCCACTGCAAGCTGACAGAGCACTATAAAAAGGATTGTCGTGCTTGGCTGAAGTCTGTTATGGCAAAGAGAGGTAACGACATCGTTTCCTTTGTGAATGAATCCTTGTATGTAAAGTTTTCAAAATCTACTTGGTGGATTGACTCTGGAGCAACTGTTCATGTTGCAAACTCTTTACAGGGATTCCGTTTGACGAGGAGTATGGAAAGAAGAGAAAGATGCATTGAGGTAGCTAATGGAGTCCAAGCAGAAGTTGAAGTTGTCGGCGATGTCTCTTTGGAGTTAGCTGATGGATTCAACCTTCTTCTTCGTGATGTCTTATTTGTTCCCTCATGTAATAGAAACTTAATTAGTGTTTCTTGCTTAGACAAAGACAATTATGAGTGTTACTTTGGACATGGCAAGTGTGCCATATGGTGTAATAATAATTATGTTGGTGATGCTTTGCTTCATAATGAGCTTTATTTGCTATCACTCCGTGGAAAAGTGCATTATGTGTCCAATGTGAATGCTCAAGCTACCTCATCGAACAAAGAACAAAAGAAAAGAAAAAGAACTGATGACTCATCGAAATTATGGCACTGTCGCTTGGGACATATTTCCAGGGGGAGAATAGAAAGATTAGTAAAAAGTGAAATTCTTCCTCTGTTAGAGTTTTCAGACTTAGAACAATGCGTGGATTGCATTAAAGGAAAGTATGTCAAACAAATCAAAAAGGGTGCAATTCATAGCACAGGCACACTCGAGGTCATCCACACCGACATTTGTGGACCATTTCCGGTGAAAAGTGTGGATGGATATGATTCGTTCATAACATTCATAGATGATTACTCTCGTTTTGGCTACATTTATCCAATCAAAGAAAGATCCGAAGCATTGGATAAGTTTAAGATATTCAAAGCTGAAGTTGAAAATCAGCATGATAAAAGAATAAAGATAGTAAGGTCCGATCGTGGGGGAGAGTACTACGGTCGGCACACCCCATATTGCCAAGTCCCTGGACCTTTTGCAAAATTCTTACAGGAGACTGGCATAGTAGCCCAGTATTCAATCCCGGGAGAGCCTCAGCAAAATGGAGTTGCTGAAAGGCGTAACCGTACTCTCATAGATATGGTGCGCAGCATGATGAGTTACTCCACATTGCCGTTGGGATTATGGATGGAGGCACTGAAAACCGCCATTCACATTCTCAACAGAGTGCCAAGCAAGTCGGTGCCCAAAACACCGTACGAGCTGTGGACAGGAAGAGTGCCCTCTTTAAAACACTTCAGGGTGTGGGGGTGCCACGCTGAGGCCAAAATGTTTAATCCAAACATTGCAAAGTTAGATCCCAAAATAGTGAGTTGCCACTTCATTGGCTATCCAGACAGATCAAAAGGTTTTCGTTTCTACTGTCTAGACAGATATACAAAGTTTGTAGAAACGATACATGCGGTCTTCTTAGAGGACAAAATGATGAGGGGGAGCTTGGTATCTCGGAAAATTGATGTTGAGGATAAGAGGGTGCATGCACCTAATCCGATGATTCAGGAGCCATTTTTCTCACTACCAGCTGTAACTCCACCCGTGACAACTATGGGGGAAGACCCGAAACGTGTCCATCAGGAGCCGACTGAACCCGTTGTTGAGCATGAAAGGGAGGTACAACAGTCAACAGTAGAAGATGTGCCGCAAGTTGAGGCACACAATGTGCCAGAAACTGAGGCACTTAGAAGATCTAATAAAACAAGAAGATCTGGTATTTCTACTGATTATAAAGTTTATAATACAGAAATGGTTCATATGGAAGGTGATCCCGCTACATATGAAGAAGCCATTAAAAGCCTTAACTCATCAAAATGGCTACAAGCAATGAAAGATGGGATGAATTCTATGAGTTCCAAAGATGTTTGGGACTTGGTGGAAATTCCTAAAGGAGCCAAAACAGTAGGCTGCAAATGGGTCTATAAAACTAAGTATGATCCTAATGGGAATGTAGAAAAGTATAAAGCTCGACTTATAGCTAAAGGATTTACACAAAGAGAAGGGATAGATTACAATGAGACTAATCTCATGTAAGGATTCCTTCAGAATCATAATGGCATTAGTTGCTCATTTTGGTTTAGAGTTACATCAAATGGATGTCAAGACGACATTTTTGAACGGTGATTTAAAAGAAAAGGTCTACATGAAACAACCCAAGGGTTTTATCATGGAAGGCAAGGAAAGTATGGGATGCCGCCTAAAGAAATCCATTTATGGATTAAGACAAGCCTCTAGACAGTGGTATCTAAAGTTTAATCAAGCGGTTAAAAGTTTTGGGTTCAAAGAAAATATTGAGGATAATTGCATTTATGCAAAGTTTAAAAATGGAAAATATATTTTCCTAATCTTGTATGTGGATGATATCCTGCTTGCTAGCAGTGATGTTAGTCTACTACTAGAGACAAAGAAGTTCTTATCCTCAAATTTTGATATCACAGATCTTGGTGAAGCATCCTCTGTTTTGGGCATAGAAATTTACCGAGATAGGGACAGTGGAGTCTTAGGACTATCGCAGAAGGCATATTTGGAGAAGGATCTTCAAAAGTATAATATGCATGCGAGTAAAGCCACGCCTGCTCCTATAGTCAAGGGCGATAGTTTTGGGAAATTCCAATGTCCCAAAAACCAGTACGAGATCGATCTCATGAAACCAGTACCATATGCTTCGGCTGTTGGAAGCTTACAGTAGCACAAGTGTGCACTCGCTCTGACTTAGCTTTTGTTACAGGGTACTCGGTAGATATCAAGAGAATCCGGGCATGGAGCACTGGAAGATGGCAAAGAAGGCATTGTGTTATGCGCAAGGCACGAAGCACTACATGCTAACATACAGGAGGTCTGACTCCCTAGAGATAAAAGGGTATTCAGACGCAGATTTTGCGGGGGACAGAGATGATAGAAAATCCACGTCAGGATACGTCTTCCCTCTCGCTGGAGGGGCTATTTTGTGGAAAAGCTCCAAACAGTCAATAGTTGCATCATCGACGATATATGCAGAATTCATAGCATGCTTCGAGGCCACAGGGCAAGCGATATGGCTAAAGAAATTTGTACTCGACTTGAAAGTGGTAGATTGTATTCACAAACCACTAAAGATGTACTGTGACAACCAGCCCGCAGTATTCTATGCTCACAACAACAAGTCGAGTAATGCTGCTAAAACAATAGAGATAAAGTATTATGTTGTGAAGGATAAAATTCAGGATCACACTATAAGTCTCGAGCATATAAAGACAAAGGATATGCTTGCGGATCCGCTAATGGAAGGCTTACCACCCAATGTGTTCAAAGAACACTTAGCCGGCATGGGTATAAGTGAAAGCCTATGATTCCTGGATCATGAGAGGCCCAAAAAGAACAGAATTTGTTTATGAACAAAACGTATGTTGTAGCTGTATGATTCTATCGGCAATCGAGCTGTGACGATGAGACATGCTCAATGTATCAATATGCGATGAAATGAATAAACTAGAAAGTATAAAGTTAAAAGTAAAGTTGAGATCAAGGGGGAGAATGTTAGGATAATCTCCACCGAGTGGGCCCAACGGCCCACCGGACCTCTGATCTGATGCGCCCTGATCGGGGGCGCCCAACCCGTTATGGTTGGTGGGCCCCTATGACCCGCGCTATATTAACAGAGGTGGGAGGTCACGACACGGATTACAAGATTCGCCGCTGTCACTGCTCACCTACACACCCTACCGATCTAGGGTTAGCGCGGTGCTCACGGGAAGCACCACCACCACCTCTCCATCTCACCGCCGTCATCACCACCGCCACCGCGACGCGATGGAAGGCGGCTCGAGCTTCTCTGGACAGGGAACAGGTAATCCCCCATCTCCCATCTACTACCGAAATCCCATGCTCACTGGATCCTATAGAGCAATCAAGGAACACTGTACCATTATACCTAAGATACATAGAATATATTTCCTCTGTCCCAAAATGAGTGACTCAAAGAATAGCCAACATGATTCCACCGAGCACTCTTCATACCAGTGCAGTATTAGCAAAGATCGATCGATCAAATAATGGGCGATGATATAATCGAAGTGGCAGTGAATGCAATCGAGCTGTGCAAGTATCCGTGCGTGTGCGTGGCATATCTGTAATGAGGCTGTATCACTATACAAGTGTACAACATACATATGGCTCTGGGTACGGATCATTTATGGGAGTTGGTCCAGCTTGATGCTGCCGTTGTGGTGGTGCTCTCTGGCTGCCAGTCGTTCCGGCTAGATGGGCACAGAAGATCCGGGCGCATCGTCCTTGCACTTGCAGCGCCGACGAGTTCAGGTGTCTCCCACAGTGTCTCGGGGGATCTTCAGTGCCACAAGAGTTCGTGAAGCCGCTTCATGCTCCACGTCGCACGCGCATTCCTTTAATATATGGGCCAGGGGAGAGAGAGAGCAGACGCCGTATATTGAAGACTGTGTAAAATATTTTCACCCCACTGCTATCATCAACACTATTAACCTTTGCAGAAGACTGTGTATAATCTCTAGAGCACGTGTAAGTAAAATACAAACATCAGGTCTGGATACAGGGACGGGCCAAAAGTTGCTTACTTCGTGAGGTGAAACAACCTAGAAAACTGCCATTGTGAAAACATAATGGGAAATTGTCCGGCTCTCGCGGAAACTAATTATCTTTTTTTATAATAAAAAACTACTCATATGAAAATTCGAGATGAAAATTGTAGCTCAACTAGAAATATATTTTCCGTCTTTCTTCATGGATGAGTTGACTGGAACATAAATTCAATAAACCTGACAATCAAAACTACGCCTTTTATGCTTCTAAAAGTATTGGTTTGCAGCCGGTGATGATTTAGCCACTCTTTTCACCTCAAAACAACTCATTCCAAGTAGGAATACTAGGTGTGGATGCAAGGTCAGGACTCAGGAACTTGAGGCGTGCGCGCGCGGTGGTCAAAACCCAAAAGACAAATATGTAGTAGATCAAGATGGGGTTGGCGACCTTTGCAAAGATGATGATGAGTTCGAGCCTGTGAGGCACATGCACGCACGAGAGAAACAGCAGAACCGAGCTGGTGTTTGATCCAAAGGGCAGGGTTGAACAAGTCAAAGGACGCCGTACCCACCATGGTACCTGCATGTACTGCCCACGTAGGCCCGTACGACCGACCGGCGGCGTACGTCGTGGTGCAGCAGTCGTGCGGATGCTCGATCTGGCCGCAGGGCGCAGCTGGAAACCACGTTGCATCTCCGTAGAAAATGTTCGCCGGGATTTTCCGAATTTGAACCAAGTTTGTGAATGGAGGGAGTAAGTTTTTCTCAATCACATAATATGTTTATTCACGAAAAAAACCGATGTGTTCTAACTATAATTTACATGGACATCCCCGCAAAAATGATGTGAAATGTATTATGAAATTCAATGCAACTATGGAATGCAGTATATATGTATGTCAATTTGCTGTGAAATTGCTACGTGAGTATGATTTGGAGGGCTGCAAAACACATTCTAAATTCTAGTTTTGTTATAAAAATTCAAGCGATTCTGAATGAGAAAACGCCTGTCATACTGATCAGGGGGGTTCATTATCAAAAACCGCCTTCGGTGAGAAACCAAAGCATGTGTTTCCATAAGTGCCTCCATACCCATGACTGTTTTTTTTTTTGATACGGTACAGACGCAAGCGCTCATATACACGCGCATACACTCATCCCTATAAACGCACATACGTACACTCTACCCCTATGAGCACCTCCGAAAGACTGAGCCGGCATATCATCTTGAAATTTACGAAGTCACCGTAGGCACCTCGTCGTCGACGGGAACGTCTCCTCCCACTGAATGTGCATCGTTGGAAATCCTGAAATAAATTCAGGAATAAATACGAGCATCAGGATTTAAACTCTGATGGGCTGGGGATATCACAGTCCTTCTAACCATCCAACCACAGGTTGATTCGCTCCATACCCATGACTGTTGGCGTCTACGAGACTCAAAACCACTTCATGTTAGCATCCAGAAACCATCTTCGATGCTCTTGTTGTTCTTGTAGTAATAGCTATGCATCAGCAATCCATACACATCTGAGTCGAGGCCTAATCCAGCTCGATCTGAATATCTAAATTATTTTAATCCAGCTTGATGCCAACCACAACCTTACTCCGAACATATTTGTTGTTTCTTCAAGGACATGCAAACGCATTGTGTATCATTCTCATTAAGATAAGAAGAGTAATTTACATAAGATCAAACAGATCATTGGTGATCTAACGACAGGATCGGCCAAGCCCCAAACATGCGGTCATACCCATATTACTTGGGCATGAGACCCAGACGACCTAGAGATGGAAAGGAGCTGAAAATCCGTCTGGTGCGCTCCACCACCGCGGACGGATGAAACGATCATTGAGATGAATGTGTTTGGGGGCCTATTTGTTGTTTTATCTAGGATTTGACCCATGAAATCCAAAGCAGAACTAGACAAATTTCCACTTTCTCAAGCTAGCTAGCTTATGAAGATGAAACGATCTAATGTATCCCCATGGCCTACTAGTTTAATGCGGTGCACCCAATTATTTGCACACGTCGATCCAGATCAAGCAATCAGCAGCCACCACCTCCACACAGGACAGCCAGCTCCAGCATTCATCTCCCAATCCACCGTTCCAAGATCTTGATGCTGATCTATGCATCATCCCCAAAAACTAGAACTAAATATCTAATGCGATGTTAGGTTAAAAGTACACCTCTAACTCCTCTGACTTTTTTAATAATACACAAAAGAACACAAAGAAATCCCAGACGAATAGGCAGCCAAGAGAGGGAGATGTGGATTGGATTGAGCCATGCATTTTCCTCCCCTTCTCCACCAATAACAACTGATAGTGGAGTATTAAGCAACTGCATGTAGTAGTATAGGAGCATGATTGGGTGTTAAGAATGGCGCGTGTACGTAGGGATCAAGAGGCTCCAGCTTGGCCAAAGGCGAGTCCAGCTGTTTAGCCGCACTAATCAACGATTAATTAGGGTCCCCTTTCTCGAGTCGTAGACTAATAGCACCGTGCAGCAGGCATTTTTCTTTCGCATTTGGGGTATGTGATATCCTACTGACAGGTGCGGTTTCACATGCTCCCAATATTTTTTGTTTCTCTGGGAGACGACTCGCTTAATTAGAGAATACGTTTCCTGTGAGATTCGTATGTGTTGTTCCGATCATCCTTTGATTCGGCAGCACTTGTTTGTAGTGGGATGCCGCATACAAAATCATGCACGCTATATATCCTTGTCTACAGATCAATCTCATGGTACTAGCTGGTACTATTATACTCCTTTGGCTAATTGGCTTGATGCCAGGGTACACGCCATCGAGAGTCTGCATGCATACGCGCGGTTTACAAGCACGGTCTCTGGGATTACCTTGGCCCCAACCCCAAGAGCCAGACCAGTCGATGGCCTAATCAAGATCAAACGTCCAATTATTAGAAGCTCTCTATGCTTTAAAGCTGATCGCTAACCCGGCCTACTTACCGATGTAGCCATCGATCGACCGCTCGGACGTACGTCGGCCTGACAAAATTAAGCGGATCAGCCTGTCTCACTCGCACACCGCAAGCATCATGTACAATAAGTAATGCGACCGGCCTCCATCAACAACCGCATTCCATGATGGATATAGTAACCTGTACATGGTTGAATTTGCCAAGACAAGGAGGCCAGAGGCTAGAAATTCGCGTGAGGCAAGCAAATGACAACGACCCTTATCCCATTATCCTCTGCATCGTGCTTTGTTTTCGGGAAAAGCTTATCCTTTGGCATCAGAGGTGACGGATTATTGGATGCTAATGGCCTAACTAAACGAACTGACCGAATCTCTCAAACGAAGGTCAGCACGCGTCTTCTTGGCTGGCTTGACCCCGACATTTGCATTGCGCGAGAAAGGTTTTACCTCACCGTGACCCGACGTTGGGTTTAACGCTGGGGGCAGCGTGGCCTCATGTGAAAACCTGGCTCGGCTCTCGGGGTTGCGCCTTCTTGGCTGGCTTGACCCTACTCACTCACTGTCGTCCCTGCCTGCCCCGGTCGTTCGTGCTCTCTCCAGGACCAGGTCAAAATAGAGCTGTCCAGACGGAACCAAGTAGAATTTGAATTCTTTTGAAATTTAAATAAACATCCCTCAGCTGACCATCATACACTTTGTCCAAACATACCACGAACTTTGAAATCCGGACTTGGCAGGGCGTTCTCACAGAGAACACACCCGTCAAATCGAAATAAGTCCATTTTTGTATAAAAATTTAAATTTAGGATTGGTGGGGCCTTCTCGCAGGGAGAAGACACCCTTCAAAAATTAGCGTATGCTGCTTAGTATGGCGTGCACACGGTATTCTTTAGTAAAAGGCGAAAGAATAGTTCGCTTTGTGCTCACCACGCAGCTGCGTGCCTTTCACAGCTCGCACCACCCGCTCTTATGTAGCCGAGCACCCCGCCCTCCCTCCCTTGGCCGGGCGAGGTGGGACTAAACTAACGACTCCTGCGTCCCATCTCCCATGCTTCCTTCTGCTGCAGCCGTCGCAGGCTTCACCCGAAAGGCCACAGAGAAGTTGGTTGTGTTGGGCATGGGCCTTGCATGCTGGTGGTCGGCCCATGAAGTGATTTCTCCGGTCGCCCGTACTGTGCGATTGTTGCGGCTGCGCACGCAGATGGCGCTATCGTACCATTTCTCAAAAAAAAAAAAAAGATGTCGCTATCGCTTTATTTTCTTGAGAAACGCAGATGGCGTTATCTGAGCCACGGGACTCCACCACCGATGTTGCCAGGAATCGGATCATAGGTCGCCTTTTTTCCTTTTTCTTTTCTATAAACCTCCCTACACATTGCACATCAAACAACACTAACGAATGCATGGCAAAGTGTTTTCCGCACTAAACCACTCTACACAGCCGCTTGGTTCTAACACCGGGGTAATGCGTGTTAGAAACGGGCACCCCCGTCAGGCACAAGTATCGGCCAAACAGTTTCATCAGGATAAAAACGGACAGCATACCAAGGTTAGTCGAGGGGCCACGGCAGACGAGTCACAGCATCATCCGCTCAATTTCACGATTGCATGACCAGATATTGTGATTTACAACATGAATTAGCTACTACTTCCTCTGTTCACAAATATAAGACGTTCTAGACTGAACGTACAAGTCTTTAAAACGTCTTATATTTATGAACAGAGGGAGTACAAAATTTCACATCGATTAGACGATGTCAGAGTGCATAGGGCGGAACTGACTGCCCGGTGTCTCGAGATAGGGCACAGTCCGTCCACAAAGCAAGCGGTAATGCGTGAGCCGTCTCTAGCCAGGCTCACTTCACTCGTCGTGTTTGCGCTTTCTCGCCTGGTCTCTCTTCTTCTGGTCTTTCCTGTCTTGGACTTTGTCTTCGTGGCCCTCGTCCGCCATCCTCATGTTTGCAAGACGCCTTGCTTTGAATACCTTCAGTGTTCAGTCATGAGTAAAAATTTAGTCGCCACAAGAAATCTCCTTGTCATAAACTGGGGATACTAGAATAGCTGTCCAGGTGCAACACTAAGAAGACAAGCAAAGATATGCACAAATATGAATCCAGCTATCACACCTTTGTAATGTCTTTGGTGACTTCTTTGTCGTCGCACTCGTATGCATCAAATCGATTTCCCACGTCATCTTCTATCTCATGTAGGAGACATATATCCCTCTGCATAGACATCCCAATCAGCATGCAGGTTTTAGTAGTAAGTACACAGTTTCATTGGGAATCAATAAGTTAACATAACACATGAAAACAAGAGCACTGTTTCATAAGAAAATTTGGTGCACTCCTACTGTATATATTTCTGATTTGATCACTTGTCACATACATGTTCCCATATATGAAAGCCAACTGGTAGGTAAATTTCTACTTCACAAAAAAGTGATTTCTGCGAGGTAAAATTCATAACTGGCAAAGAGTGTTTTCTGATAAACGTGCGTGCTTGGAGGTTAGTTGCTTCTGCCATCCTACTTTGCAAAAGAGTAATTTCTGAAGTAAAATTCATAACTGGCAAAGAGCGATTTCTGATAAACGTGCATGCTTGGAGGTTAGTTGCTTCTGCCATTGAAGTATTTCAAGTTACTTAGAAGTAGTTTCAAAATTTCATAGTTTGTATGGAAAGCTCCATATATTGTTATCGGTACATATCAAATTGCAATCGGCTGGATCCGTTACCCATCAATGTTGACATGAGGAGAAGACTCATAAAGGTGGGTTTTTCTTTCAAATACAAGAGGGCAAATGATAATAGAACCATGGGAAAACATCATCTAAACTCAGGCATTCAGCAAACCTGGGTCACAAAGCTTATTGAGAGCCCTCCCCTGGTAGCTCTTGCAGTTCGCCCAACCCTATGGATATAATCACGTGGGAACCTAAAAGAAGTAACCGCAAGCATCGGTCAGGTATTCACATTCATCAAAATGTTTTAGCAACGAATACTTACTAAGTTATTATGAATATAAAGCTAGTACAAGATACCTTGGAATGTCATAGTTGATAACAAGATCAACAGTTTGGATATCCAACCCACGACTGGCCACATCGGTAGCAATCAACACAGGGACCTGACCAGACTTAAAACGATGCAATGCTGAAAGCCTTTGTGACTGAGCCTTGTGAGAGTGCAAAGAAACAGCAGGTCGACCAAGATCTTGCAACACAAAGTCCAAATATTGGCATGTCCTATGTGATAATATAAGTGACTTCAGCAACTTGTCAGGAGAGCATTGAACTTTAAACAGTTTACAAATTAAACGTAAAGAGTAACACAGCATTCCATCGGACTGATCTAACCAGAAGAATAATTCAGAGGGACTTCTGAATACAGGGATTGACAATTGCAGGAGTGGGTAAATTGAAATAGGCGTATCCCAGGGAGATGCGTGCATAAATAACAGAAGAAGAAAAATCCTGATTTGTCACTCAAAACAAAATCAACAGCATACTTCTGGTTTACGTAAATAAAAGGTTCATGAGAGGATCTATGCCCATATGCAACCAATTACTAGGAACAACGAATAGTTATGGTATAGGGGAGCATACCTGCAAGTTGAAACAAATACAATGGCTGAACGTATATTATCTTCCTTCATTTTTGACAGGAGATACAGAAGATGGAGCTCTTTTCCATCCGGAGGTATATGGATATACTGTTGCTTTAAGTTCTCAACAGTCTTGAACCCTTCGTATGCCTCAAAAAAGTATGACTTGCTTCCCGAAAGCTCAAGCAAAGATCGCAGGTTATCCGACATTGTTGCAGAAAATAGAAATGTTTGCCGCTTCTTTGGCAAACAATCAAATATCACCTTGAGGTCGTCCTCAAAATTGGAGTCTACAACTCTATCTGCCTCGTCCAACACAAGAAACTGCAAAGAGAAGACAGCATACCTTAGAAACCTGAAACTAGCAAGAGAGAAAATACTAAAAATTCAAGGATGCATGGATACGGCAAAAATATGGCATATCGGAGGTTAGATATGTCTGGATACGGGGATACCTCCAGATGCCCCAAGATACGTATCTGGCGATTTTCTATTTTCCAAGAAGTTAAAAAAAAGGATAACAGTGGGATACACCCCGATACCGGTGGGACACAGGAAAACCCTAACCCATCTATCCATACCGATGGCATGGCCCTCCCTCTTTCTTGCCATGTTCTCACACATCCGTGCCTCCATCCCAACCTGAGTGCCACGCGGCCACTACACGCAAAACGAAGGGTGACCTTCACTATCTCCTGCCCTGGTCAGAGCGCCGCCAGAGCGGAGAAGGAGAGCTCTAGGCAGGGCCACATCGATGTGGAAAAAGAGGGCCAGCCTTTGGCGTTCCCTGCCCGCATCTGTGCACCGCCACTGGTGCTCCCTCCCCACATCTGATCACCCCCACTGGCACTCCCTCTACTGCTTCCTCTCCCACATTTGGCTCCTCACTTGAGAAGAAAGGGCTAGCAACTGATCCACTAACAGACCTGAGTATCGCCTCCATCTCCTTCAGTTCCTTCCAGGCTCCGAAGCGAGAGGCAATATTTTCTGGGCCATGATGAGTTGAGACTTCACCCTTTCTAACCATTGTTTGCTGAAGTTGGTCTTCTCATTGTCTAATATCGTATGGGTTTCACACTACTTTAGGATGTGCCGGCAAATGATATAGATAACAAGCCTTTGTGGAATCATGTCGATATCTTAGAAGGAGGTGGAGGAAAAGTGTGATTCAGATGCAAGTATTGTACTCAGGAATATAAAAGTAGCCACAGAAGAATTAAAGCACATTTGCTTAAGATGTCCGATAAGGGGATCGGATCGTGCCCAAATGTGATGTGCCCTGCTCTTCAGCAGCTTCAAGTTGAAGTTTCAGTGGCTGAAGAAACCTAGGATAATGTTTACGGTGCATTTCCTTGGTAGTAGACTGTCCTGTTTTCATATATAATTATTGTTGTTATATTTAAAAATGTTTATGTCATATATAAAAATGTACCACGATATCTCACTATTCAGAAAAAATGTTGTATCGCAGCATTGGTATCCAGGAAAACTAGCTAAGACTCTAGATGCTTGAGATGCAGTTAATTGCTTACTGTAAGAACAAAGATCGCTCAAATAGGCATGCGGGTGATCACACATACCAAATTATGAAGCACTTAAGGAGCGTCATGATATTACACAAGGAGAACAATAGAATTCACATAACACTTATGCCCCCCAACCACAAACACACACAAAAAAAACATACGGAGCATACATCAGACATAAACGTAAGCACAAGAAATCTGCTAAACCTCACTGGACTCACGCATTTCTAGCACAAAGGTGTGCTACCGATAGTTTCTTTGCATCATGATATTAACAAAACACTTCAATTCACATAAAAAAGTAGCACGTCATTTCTAGGTTCTTAAGAAGGTCCAACAGCATAACATCACTACCACTATTTGCAAGATAACACACCACTAAAATTCCCTACACAAATCTCTACTATATACAAGTTGTGTGACTACATGGGCATAATGTGCTTTGCTATTACGGATTTGCTAAATCTCATCTAGATGAGAAATAACAAAGTCTCATCTAACTCCTACACATCATTTGTGCAATCAAACAAAAAATAAAAATAATAAACCCGCACGAATCTTCATGAAAATCAAATGGTGTAGGAGTTAGATGTGACTTCGTTAAGTCTCATCTACTAGATGAGAGCTAGACACACCCTTGCTATTAAACCACATGCATTTTGAGTTAAGTTGAGAATCTCAATGTACGGTTGTACATGACAGCAGGCCATATAGCACAAGTAAACGAGCAAGTAGTTGCTATATCTTCCCGTATGACTGCTAAAAGAGTAACCGAATGCCAACCTTGGTGCGGGCGAAGACTTTGGCGAGGTCAGGGTCGTTCTTGATGAGCGTGGCGATGCGGCCGGGGGTGGCCACAACAACGTGGGGGCGGCGCGCGAGGCCCTTGGCCTGCGCGAGCGAGTCGAACCCCCCAATCGCCGCGAGGCACCTGAGCCCCAGCGGCGAGCCGAGCGCGCGGAACTGCTCGGCGAGCTGCGCCGCGAGCTCCCGCGTGGGCGCGAGCGCGAGCGCGGCGACGCCGAAGGGGTCCTCGCCGAGGCGGTGCAGGATGGGGAGCGCGAACGCGGCCGTCTTGCCGCTGCCCGTCTCCGCGATGCCGAGCACGTTCTCGCCGGCGAGCGCGCGCGGGATGCACCGCCGCTGCACGGCCGTGGGGCGCCGCATGCCCAGGGAGGTGCAGACGTCGACCAGCCACTCCGACAGGCCGAGGTCCGCGAAGGAGGCGAGCGCGTCGGCCGCGGCGCCATCCGCGCTGCAGGTGTCGCCGTGGTCGGTCACGACGGTAGGCGCCGGGTCGGAGTCAGAACCGGAGTCGCCGGAGTCGGAGTCGCCGGAGTCTGAGTCGCCGTCGTCGGTCTGGACGGCGGGAGTGGGGTCGGGTTTTGGGGGTTTCGGCTGGACCAAAACTTGGGGCTGAGGCTCGGTCCGGCGATTGGACTTGGGCTTGGAGAAGAGGAGGAACGGGCGGGGTTCGCCGTCTACCTCCATGGGCCCCGTGCTTCGTGGCGGCGCCGGCAGAGGGAGAGGGGGGTTCGGGCAGGCAGGGGGAGGCGCGGGAGAGGGGCGGCGGAGGAGGAAGTGGGAAGTTTAGGGTTGGGACGCACAAACTAGAAACACAAGTAAAATAACCCCTTCTGAGATTAAACTTCGCTCTGTTGTCATTTTAACTCTCCAACGTGCCATTTTAGTCAAAAAATTCGAGTTAAGTGCCTTAATTTGTCCGGAATGGTCAGTTTAATGTTCAAACTTGAAAAACGCATAAAAATGAGGTTGTAACTTGTCTTAGCATTAAATACGATGCCTTTGGACATATGTCGTCGTATCGAGTGCCCACGTGACATGCCAGCCTATCGTTGTGCCACATAGTGCCTTCGGCCGTTGGACACGCACTGTTTTTTTACGGGACCCCTGAAGTTTAATTAATTATCATAAATAATATCCCTGAAATTTAATTAATGGTAGAAAAAAACACCTCCTATACTTTAATTAATTGTTGTAAAATACATGTTTTCTACTAGTTTTCTTTTTATTTTTATCCAAGTTCCTATCTTATTTTTATTCGAGTGAAGTTTCTGTTCAGTTTTCATGATACATTAATTTTTCCCATAGGAAAAAATAAAATGATTATCAATATTCAATTAGTGTTTATTTTTCTGTATTCGTTATCGTGTACTTTGAAGTGATAAATATGAACTTTATTCTAAAATTGAAGTGGATTTAAAAATGTTAGCCGTACATTAAAAACACGATAAGCATTTTTTGAAATACATGTTCAATTTCACATTCATTTTCCATTTTCATATTATTTTAGAAAATTCTCATTATGTTTTTAGAAAATGTTGAACGTGTACCGAAAACATATTGTGTAAAATTGTTTTACATTTTCTGCAAAAACACTAACATGTTAGTACATTCCTAAAATTTATTATTAATACACAGTTTTGTAGTACACGTTGTACAGTTTTTAATATACAATATTCTCAAAATTTCTAATTATTGTGTATTTTAAAAACACAATGAAGATACACAATATGGCGCTGAATGAAAAACGGTGAGCAATATGAAACAAGATAGAATCAAGTACAATATTGTCAAATTTTCGTGTTACACCATGTTTTTTATATATGCTCAACTTTTTTAATCCACATAAATTATAGAAAAGTTCAAGTTTATCCCTTCAAGGTATACAAGAATGAAAACAGAATAAAGATATAAAATGGATAATAATTGCTTATTGATAATCATTGTTTTTTTCATATGATAAAACTAATGTATCTTGAAAACTAAACAGAAACTTCAACCAAAAAACCCAAAGCCGTACTTCAAAGTAAAATAAAATAAAACTAGTATGTGGAAAACATGTGCATAGCGATAAGTGGAATAGTCCATATAAATTGCTAGCTAGGATTTAAACGCAAATCAAAGAGTGGCCTGGCAGTTCGCTCGTTTGTGAGACAACAAGCAGATCCCTGGTTTGAATTCTCTTACATGCTAATTTCTTCTTTATTTTTTGGCAACAATTAATTCAAGTTCAGGGGTGTTTTCATAAAAAACAGCATGTGTGCAGCACCCGCAGCCGTTGACATGTCGCCCGGTGACACGACGGCATACGTCCAAAGGCACTGTATTTGAACGCCTAGACAAGTTACAACATCATTTTTGTGTATTTTTCAAGTTTGGGCACCAAAGTGACCGTGCCGAACAAGTTAGTGCACCTGCAGTGTATTTTACTTAAAAAAAATCTCTTCCGAAAGATTAGGAGCAGAGCTAAAACTGCTATTGCTTCCATGTCTATGCGTCGCGCCGTTTTCGCAAAAACAAGATCTATGTCCTCGAACACAACAACGCTGACCTTTTCGCCTTATTGGCTCAGCCGTCCACACATCGGCCCTTCAATCTCAAGCTTCTCTATCCAGACCTTGTCCCACAACTACGCTCTCTATACGATCCATTCTCTGAACAGGAATTCAAAGATGTTTTCCTTCATACGAACCCTAACGCTAGCTCTGGACACAATGGTTTTGGACCTACTTTGTACCGCAAATTTTGGCATGTCCTAAAAGGCTCTCTACTGCATTTTTTTCATGCCTTTCATAACCACTCCGCTAATGTCGAACGCTTCAACAAAGCCTTCATGGTCCTTCTACCCAAAAAAGACTCCGCTCGTACAGATGATGCCTTCAAACCCATCTTGCTAAAATTTGCCCCCCCCCCCCCCCAAAAAAAGCAATTGCAAAACTCCTCACTAATCGTCTCAAACCCATGATCCCTTTGGTCATCCATGGTGACCAGTCTGGTTTTATTAACGGTCAAAGCATCGTCGGAAACTTCGTGTATGATGCCGACCTCATCAGTTGTTGTCATTCCAGGAAGGCCTCCACCATGATTATTAAACTTGATTTTCGTAAGGTGTCTGACTCTATCTCTTGGGACTCTCTTCTAACTATTGTACGCCATAGAGGGCTCACACACAGCTAGTGTTCTTGGATTAAGACTCTTCTTTCTTCTGGTAAGACGGTTGTTCTCCTCAACGGTGTCATTGGGCGTTGGATCAACTGCAAAAACGGCCTCCGGCAAGGAGACCCCATTTCCCCTTACCTTTTCATCATTGTGGCTGACTTGTTGCAATGCCTGATTCTGCACGCTCATAATGTCGACTACTTTCATCACCCTCTCTTCCACGGCTGCCCGCACACTATGTTGCAATATGCAAATGATACCCTCATTATTTCTCACGCTTAACATGAGGCTTCCATCCATCTAAAGAAGATTCTAGATGACTTCGCCCTTGCCACCGGCCTTGCCCTCAATTTCCACAAAACTACCTTTGTCCCCCTGAACACTGACACGGTCGTCACCACTCTAATCACCTTGACCCTCGGATGCCCAGTTTCCTCTTTCCCCAAACATATCTCGATCTTCCACTTTCTCACATCAAACTCCCCTCTTCAGTCTTTCACACCATAATCGCTTCCTTCTACAAGTTCCTCTCTGCTTGGGCTGCTGGTCTGCTGTCGTATGGCGCTAGACTAATGTTGATCCATTCAGTCCATCACTCGCTTCTTGTTTACTTCATGTATGATTTTAGGTTTCCCAAAAAGATTTTAAAAGAACTAGACGCGATCCGTAGGGACTTTTTCCGGACGACTCACAAAAATTGCAGTGGGGCTCAGTGTCTGGTTGCTTGGAAAAATGTTCGTAACCAAAAATTGTGGTGGTCTTGGAATAAAAACTTGTCAATCCATAATAATTGCCTACTAATGAAATTTGCTTTGAAGTTACTTTAGCAGCCAAACCTCCCTTGGGTAAACTAGTACCACTAAAGATACACAAACAACATTGCATAAAACACATGCACTCCCTCCTTCATTTGGAAGGTTGTAAACTACCAGCTACATACTCTACAGAAAAACTCCTTTGTTTTCACAAACAATGGCGAATCAACTTTTTTCTGGTTAGATACTTGGATCCACCACCAACTCCTGAGCCTAGCTTCCCCCACCTCTTCTCCCACTCCACCAACCAAACCACTATGGTCTCGTATGTTCTGTAGAATGGCTTACTTGCTAACATGCGAAATCGCCTTACCATTGTTGCCTCCACAAAGCTTGCTTCCATGTTGTCTTTGTTGCAGGATTTTCAGCAAAACGACGCCACCGACGATAGGTATCTCACTCATAGGCTCCCCGTTCTCCACCAAGAATGCCTACAGTCTTCTCGCCGGGGTGCCCGATAACGACTCCAATGATGCCCTTGTGTGGGCCTCATGGGTACCCATCAAGGTGCAGGTATTCGCGTGGCTACTCTTCAAGGGACAGCTAAACTCCAAGCCCAACCTCTTCCGCAAGACCCTAGGGCCAGACACTACTTGTGCTTGGTGCGCTGCCCCTTATGAGGATATTGCGCATATTTTCCTCCTGTGGCCTCACGCAGTGGCGGTGTGTCATTGGGGTAATCTAAGCACATAGGTTGATACATGTTTTCATCCTACTTTCTCCGATGGAAACTTTGGGGAAACTTTCCAAGGTCTTTGTGTTGGATTGAATATTATCAATTTGAACTTATTTGATGCATATCGAATAATTAACTCATAGATACTTGTGGTGACATTAGTGTATTTAGGTGACATTAGAGTTGATTGATGCGTGTCATATGATATTATTGTACTACGATCGCTAGGTTTGTTTGTGACTCTTATAGGAATGACTCAATAGATTGATCGAAAAGATAACTTTGAGGTGGTTTGGTACCTACAGCAGTTCATTTTATGTTCTCCGCTATTGATAATAACTTTGGAGTGACTCTTTGTCACACATTAAGTGATTGATATATGATTTAATTATGTTAGTATTGTTGAGAGATTGCACTAGTGAAATTATGAACCCTAGGCCTTGTTTTCAAGCATTGCAATGCCATTTTTGCTCACTTTTATCAATTGTTACCTTGTTTTTATTTATTTATTTATTTATATTATAAAAACCTATTTCTACCATCCGTAGTACACCTGTATTACCATCTTTTTGCTGAACTAGTGCACCTATACAATTTGCCATTGTATTGGGTGTGCTGGGATACAAAGAGACTTTTTGTGTTTTGATTGCAGGGTTGTTTGAGATAGACCACCTTCATCCTACACCTATCGTGGATTGATAAACCTTAGGTCATCCACTTGAGGGAAACTTACTATTGTCCTTCAAAACTCTGCGTATGGAGGCCCAGCATGGTCTACAAGAATAAAGTTGTGTTGTAGATATTAGTCCTTGATAGTGATGACTAGATGGGGGAGGGTGGGGAAAAAACCACTTCTCTAGGTTTGCCCCCGATCCGATCGTAGACTGACGTTTGATCGTACGAGATTCCAAGGTTTTGAATCTGATCTAACATCTCTTTCAGGAGACTAAGGTTGGCCTCGCGCATCTCTTGACGGTAGGTGTGGTCTACCCTTAGCTTGCCCGAGATGCCACCTAGTGTAGCATTGGGATTTTTGCTGACTGCTCCTGATGCCTGATCCACTAGCGCATGATTCAGGTATGAGCTTGAAGCCATATCTAAGGTATGGTTTGATCCATGGCCCTGATCCAATATTGAATCTGTTGTTAGGGCAGCTTCACTTATAGGACCCTCGGGTTGATCTAACAAGCATCCCGAAAAGACAAGTTCGCCATGGCAGTCTGCGACGTACTCTAGATTGCCAAACTTGATGATCTGACCGGGAAGAGGTTCTTGACCTAGCGGAGATGGCCGACAGAGTTGGCGTTCAGCAGGATGCTGCCGAATGCAAAAGGTTGGTCGGGGACAAAGGTACTCCCATAGCCGATGCCATTGTTGATCCATCAAGTCTTTCTGACCACACAATGGCATGGGCCACCAATGTCGGTGCTAAAATCGACAGATCTTGGGTAGGGGGTCCCGAGCTGATGATCCCGGTAGAATGGTAATGGGAAGTAAAGGTGGTTCGATATTTACCCAAATCTGGGCCCTCTCTATGAGGTAAAACCCTACGTCATGCTTGTATTGTATTGATTGTGTATGAGATAGGAATTACATGATGATCTACCTGTTGGAAATATGCCCTAGGGGCAATAATAAATTGGTTATTATCGTATTTCCTTGTTCGTGATAATCGTTTATTATCCATGCTAGAATTGTATTGATCGGAAACTCAGGCACATGTGTGGATACATAGACAACACCATGTCCCTAGTATGCCTCTGATGGACTAGCTCGTTGATCAAAGATGGTTAAGGTTTCCTAGAGATGAACATGAGATGTCATTTGATAACGGGGGTACATCATTAGGAGAATGATGTGATGGACAAGACCCAAACTATAAACGTAGCATATGACCGTGTCAGTTTATTGCTACAGTTTTCTGCATGTCAAGTATCTGTTCCTATGACCATGAGATCATGCAACTCACTGACACCGAAGGAGTACCTTGTGTGTATCAAACGTCGCAACGTAACTGGGTGACTATAAAGGTGCTCTTCAGGTATCTCCGAGGGTGTTTGTTGGGTTGGCATGGATCAAGATTGGGATTTGTTACTCCGTGTGACGGAGAGGTATCTCAGGGCCCACTCGGTAATACAACATCACTATAAGCCTTGCAAGCAATGTGACTAACGAGTTAGCCACGGGATCTTGTATTACAGAATGAGTAAAGAGACTTGCTGGTAACGAGATTGAACTAGGTATGGAGATACCGACGATCGAATCTCGGGCAAGTAACATACCGAAGAACAAAGGGAACACCATACGGGATTAACTGAATCCTTGACATAGAGGTTCGACCGATAAAGATCTTAGTAGAATATGTAGGAACCAATATGGTCATCCAGGTCCCGCTATTGGTTACTGACCGTAGAGGTGTCTCGGTCATGTCTACACAGTTCTCGAACCCACAGGGTCTGCACACTTAAGGTTCAGTGACGTTTCGGTAGAATAGAGTTATGTATGGTGGTGACTGAAGGTTGTTTGGAGTCCCGGATGAGATCCCAGACGTCACGAGGAGCTCCAGAATGGTCCAGAGGTAAAGATTGATATATGGGATAATAGTGTTGGGTCTCCGAAAGGGTTCCGGAATTCATCAAAAATAGTTTTGGATGTTTCCCGAAATGTTCGGGGTACAAGGACACTTTATTTGGGCCAAGGGGTAAAGCCCATGAGTCTGTAGGAAGGTGCAAAAGGCTGTTTTGCGGAGGCTAGGGGCCAGACGCCGAAGACCTTGGCGTCTAGTCCTGGAGTCCGAGAAGGACTCTTGCCTTGCGGGCAAACCGACCTTGAGGAGGATTTTTCTCCAAGTTTTGACCCCAGGGCTCAGCATATAAATAAAGGGGCGGGGCTAGCACTTGGAACACATGAAGAAACCCTAAGCCACGTGCTTCCTCTCCTCTAGTTCATAGTTTCTCCTCTAGATTGGTTTCAGTGGTGCTTAGGCGAAGCCCTGCTGGAATTGCTCCACCACCATCGCCGCAACGCCGTCGCGCTGCTGGAGAACTCGTCTACCTCTCCGCTCCCTCTTGCTGGATCACGTAGGCGGAGATCGTCATCGAGTTGTACGTGTGCTGAACGCGGAGGTGTTGTCGTGTCGGGACCCCGATCCTAAGTCATAGGAATCTAGCCTGTAACACATCACATCACTTTGCGGCCTCATGCACGGTAACCCCACGGCAACAGCCTTACCTTAGCTGGGACCGTTTGCGTCTTTTGGCTCACGTATGTGAATATGTTGCTAGCATTCAAACGATAGAGAACTTGGGCCGACATGACTAGTCATAGAACCCAAGTGGCACATCCATACGGAAACAGGCATACGTAACCCAGCAATGCAGGTGTCGGCCTCAAGCGTGTGTAGACGAGTCATAGCCAGCTACAAGGACTCCATTACGCCATGGGATATAAATGTCATCACTGCACGTAGACGAGTTGTAGCAGGCTACAGGGACTCCATTACATCGCGAGACATTTCCTCAAAGGGACAGACACAACAACAAAGAAGGATACATGTCGGTCAATCAATGTGTCTGGAGCAGTAGCAAGCTACCAAGGCTCGGTGGAAACACAAAGAGGCAGTTTCCCGTAAACAGAACTACTAAAGGCACATGATTAGGTGTTGGATCCCATACATACTGTTGCACATCACACGTATGCACGACATGTCCGATATGCATAGATACAACTATGGCATCACAACATAACCTACAACAACACAACTTTTATTTAAGAGGCTGACAGGAGCCTTGCATAATATGTTCTTACAGGTAGGGGTCACATGACCCGACACTCAAGTCATACAAGCAAGTTCATACAAACCAAGAGGAACCATAAAGTTGTCTGAGTACAGATAGTTGAAAGGGTAAAAAGGCACATGGCCTGACTATCTACAGCCCGCCACGGGGCATAAGGTCGTAGCTAGGACACCAGCTATTCGGCGTCGTCGACATCTAGATAGAACCCACTTGATGGGTCCTGAGTCTTATCTGCAACATTTATTAAGCAAACGTGAGTACAAACTTACTCAGCAAGTCTTTAAAGCAGACCTAGTCTATTTATGCTCATGTATCATCAAGGGGAGTGGTGGAGTTCATGCAGCAATGCCAGCTTTGACTCTTGGCTAATCTATACTACACATATTAATTCTTTGTTCAAATTTTAGATATCGCACAAGAGTCCACTAACTCCACATCAATACACCACCATTGATTCACTTTCGTCATCTACGAGAGTGCCATCCACGGTACTCACACTTGTCTTGAGATTTTTATGAGTATCTATTAAATTATCTATGAACAACATAAGTTCTCCAAGTAGTCCATATCCGAGGACGCGGCTATTCGAACAGATTCATACCCTGCAGGGGTGTACTCCTTCACACATGCTCTCGCCACTTATCGTTGTGTGCTCATAAAACCATGCACCTCGGCAACCTTCAAGCGGAAGCCCAGCGAGGGAGTCGACCATGACCGTCAATCACACAAGACCTCTAGTCCAGGCTATCGCCTATTTGAGACTAAACCCGCACGGAAGTCCGGCCGAAGTTTCCGCTATGGCCCCAAACGATGTGCGCAGGGTTCCCACGCCCACCATTCGAGCGACCCTTGGTACACCGTGCCACTGCCTACCGCGTTGTAACCCACCCCTAGGTTCAACGCTACGCACGGCCTCCAGCATACTATAAACACCAGAAACTACTTGCAACTCCTGGACCAAGGACTAAGCGATTGATAGGTCTAGAGGGTCAATTAAGTATCCCAACGTGTGGTAGTAACTAGCCTTGGATCACAAACACGAAACTCAGTTCCTATGAACGGTCCCAATGAGACAATCCGATATGTACTCTTACATAGCCTCTCATCGCTACCTTTATCAAATCGGGTTCATCATTAAGCTTATCACATCAGAACAATACTATTTCACTCCAGTTCATTACCCAGATGAATCAGACCTGACACAACTCTAAGCATAGCAAGCTTAGCAAGCAAAACGGTTAAAGCACATCATGGCTCAAGCATCTACCAAGTATGCTAGGTTGCAAGGTTTAGCTATTTACTGTGACAATGATAGGTCATGCAAAGGAATGGGTTCATCTACCGCATATGACAGGCAATTGAACATTTGTCCTAATGCAATAAACAAGAGAAGGAGCGATGGAATGGGATGTTATCGGAATGATCAATGGGTTTGCTTGCCTTGCTAGGAAGCGGGAAGGTATTCTCCGTTGTTAGAATACTCGGGGGTATCCTCAGAAGCAGGGCCTATCGCAATGCAGATAAGTAACAATCAATACACGGCAAGTGCAACAATATGATGCATGATCATGACATGGCAACATGGATGGATGAGCTAATGCAACTATTAACCAAGTTAAATGAAGTAGTTTTGAATATAGGTTCAAAATTGTTCTCCATTTAATATTCCATATATTGACCTATTACTAAATGTCAATTTTCATCTACATATATTTCTCTAACATGCATGATAACATCACCATTGGATTCATTGGATTTTTCTGATAAATTTTCATATATAAATTATTTCAATCTGAGTTATAGATTAATTTCTATGAATTTTATAAGTTTTATCTGTTTTCTAGAATTAATTTAAATCAGAAATTCCTTTACTGCATCAGCATGACGTCAGCTGGTCAACAGCCCGTTGACAGGTCAAACCTGACCAGTGGGGTCCACTGGTCAGTGACCCAGCCACTAACAGAAGCTAATTAATCACTAACCACTAATTCATTAGAAAGGGGGCCCATTGTCAATGGGTCATTAGCTTAATTAATTAAATTAATTAATTATTTTTAATCTAATCCTAATTAACAGGTCGGGCCCACTTTCCAGTTGACCCTGGGGTCAAACCCCCATGGTCAAACCGGTTGACTCGCCGACGTTGAGCCGCCGGCGACGTCAGGGACGGCGGAGGGGGTCGGAAAACCTCCTCCGGCGACCATTTCGACGATGGATGGTTCCTATCGAACCAGCACGCACGCGCACTTCGATATGGATGCACCCTAGAGGCTGAGGTGGCCCGGAGCATCGCCGACGTTGAGCTTGGCGGCCGCCGGAGTTCTAGCGAGCACCAGCTCATCGCTCTGGCGTGCTAAACAGCCGGGCTGGGCACCTACGGCCTCTACGCAGCCCCACGAGCTCGGTGGTGGCCTCAGAAGGACCAGCTGATCACCGGAGCGATGTGGGCAGCAAGCTCGTGCGGCAGAGCACCTTGGGTGCCAATGGAATTGAGGGCTACGGAGGGGGAAACAACCGAGGAAGATGGGGAAACGATCCGGGGGCTCACTATGGGCTCAGAGCCGTCGATAGCGGGCTCGGGGAAGGCTCTTAGGCGGCGAATCGTCGACGGTGGTGCTCGGGTCCGAGGAGGAAGAAGGGGTCGGGGTCTTTGCTCCAGGGCCTCTGGCAGCGCGTGGCTCGGTGCAGAGGTCGGGGACGATGGGGCGGAGCTTCTGGTAGGCTTAGGGGGGCGCGGGAGCGGCTGTGGCTACAGTGGCAAGCGAGCGGAGGCGACGGCCATGGCGGAGCAGAGGGGAGAGGAGAGGCAGAGGGGCGAATGTGTGTGAGAGAGAGATGGGGATGGCAACGACGTCCTCATCCATTCGCTAGCGCGATGGGGAGGCAGGCGCGTAGGGAGCTGCGTGGCAACTCCGACGTGAGTGCACGGCGAGCACGCGCTCGTCCTTCTGGATGCCAGGAGGACAAAGGCGATGCTGGGCCGGATGGGCCGTCCTGGCCTGGGCCTAAGGTAATTCCCTTTTCTATTTTTCTTATTCTTTTCTGTTTTGCATTTTCTGACATTTGTTTTATTTTGTTTTAGGCACATATGCTAGTCACAAAATACTCAAATATTTTATGGAGTTTAGTTTGAATATTTCAAACCTCTACAAAAAGTTTCAGAATATTTTGGATGCTAAAATAATTATAATGCTTTATTTGGCACTTTCTCTAGCTTTAATATTTATTTTTGAAATTCTATATAGATTCAAATATTTAGAATGACCCGTGATATATTGATGTCCACATTTATCAGACGTAGGGGACATTTTTATGGGCATTTTGGATTTGTTGATATTTCACATCTTTTGAATTGGTTTGATTTAGGTGAGGTGGCAGGGTTTCTGTTAATCCCCATTTCAAGTTGATGCAAAAAGTGAAAACATGATGCACACACATGCTAACCTAAGTAAGCTAACTAGGGATGTGACAACTCACCCCCACTCAAAAGAATCTCGTCCCGAGATTTGGAAGTCGTCCGGAAGAGCGCAGGGTACTCTAGTTGAAGACGATCCTCTCTTTCCCATGTGGCTTCCTTCTCAGATTGGTGTGACCACTGAACCTTGAGAAACTTGATGTTCTGACGCGGAGTGGTATGCTCAGCTTGATCAAGAATACAAACAGGATATTCCCGATATGTAAGGTTATCTTGGAGATCAAGCACTTCGTGGTCTACTTCGTGGACAGGGTCCGAGAAGCAACGCCTGAGTTGCGATACGTGGAAGACATCATGAACCTTGGAAAGATGCGGCGGAAGTTCCAATTGGTAGGCAACTTCTCCTCGTTTAGCAAGAATGCGAAAAGATCCAATGTAACGAGGAGCCAACTTGCCCTTGATACCGAATCGATGAGTACCCTTCAGAGGTGTAACTCGAAGATAAGCCTTCTCGTCAACTTCATAGATCACATCCTTATGATGGCGATCATATTGGCTCTTTTGACGAGATTGGGCTGATTTCAACTTTTCACGAATAATGCGAACTTGCTCCTCTGCATCCTGGATCATATCCGGGCCAAAGAGTTGCCTCTCTTCGGTTTTTGACCAGTTAAGAGGTGTTCGACACCTTCGTCCATAGAGAACTTCAAAAGGACCTTTGCCCAAGCTTGACTGATAACTATTGTTATAAGAAAATTCGGCAAATGCAAGACATTTCTCCCAATTCATACCGAAGGATATAACATAAGCTCAGAGCATGTCTTCGAGGATTTGATTGACTCGCTCAACTTGACCACTTGACTGCGGATGGAAAGCAGTGCTAAAGGATAGATGAGTCCCCATAGCATTTTGGAAGCTTTCCCAGAATCGGGAAGTAAAGATACTTCCACGGTCTGAGTTAATCTCCAAAGGAAAACCATGAAGAGAAACTATTTGAGAAACATATAACTCTGCCAGCTGACTAGTAGTTATACTCTCACGAGTAGGAAGAAAATGAGCCACCTTGGAAAGACGGTCTATGACCACAAAGATAGCATTATTCCCTCTCTTGGTCCTGGGAAATCCGGTGACGAAATCCATACCGACCTTATCCCATTTCCATTCAGGAATAGCTAAGGGTTGAAGGGTGCCAGCGGGCCTTTGATGTTCTGCCTTAACGCGATGACAAACATCGCAGTTAGCAACGAACTGAGCAATTTCTCTCTTCATCCTAGTCCACCAGAACCTCTGGCATAGGTCCTGATACATCTTAGTACTACCCGTATGAATTGTGAGAGGAGAATCATGAGCCTCTTTAAGGATTAGCTGTCTTAAGCATCTGCTCTTAGGAACCACCAATCGGTTCCGAAAGAACACAACACCCTGATCGTCCTTAGAGAAATCTTTAGCATTTCTGCTAGCAATGTTCTCCTTGATCCGAGATATACCCTCATCATACCTCTGGACAACTACGATTTGATCCCTAAGAGTAGGTTTTGCCACCAGGTTGGAAAGGAATCCTTGAGGAACAATGTGAAGGTTCAACTTCCAAAATTCCTCATGGAGAAGTGGTTAACTTTGTTGTAACATCAGGTTGTTACAATAAGACTTACGACTTAGTGCATCAGCCATGACATTGGCTTTCCCCGGGGTGTAAGTTATCCCCAAGTCGTAATCTGTAATCAACTCAACCCACCGTCTTTGCCCGAGATTCAAATCCGGCTGGGTGAAAATATATTTCAGACTTTGGTGATCAGAGTAAATTTCGCAACGATTACCTAGAAGGTAATGTCGCCAGGTTTTCAGTGCATGGACTACAGCTGCAAGCTGAAGATCATGTGTTGGATAATTATCCTCATGTGGACGCAATTGTCGAGATGCGTATGCAATCACATGACGATCTTGCGTGATAATGCAACCTAATCCTTGTCGCGAGGCATCGCAATAGATAACAAAGTCCTTAGAGAAGTCTGGTGGCACTAGAACGGGAGCAAAGGTCAAGCATCTTTTTAGTTCCTGAAAACTGTACTCGCATTGTGGGGTCCACTCGAACTTTTTATATTTCTTGAGGAGTTCAGTCAGAGGCTTCGCAACCTTGGAGAAGTTCTCGACAAAGGGGCGACAATAGCTCGCTAATCCAAGGAAACTCCGAACTTGGTTAACCGATTCAGGTTGAGTCCAATCAAGGACGGACTGAACTCTCTTGGGATTGACATCATACCTTTACCAGAGATCACGTGGCCTAGATAGGTCACTTCTGGTAACCAAAATTCACACTTGGAGAATTTGGCATACAGACGGTGCTCTCGAAGTTTCATCAATACCAGCCTTAGATGCCCGACATGTTCCTGTTCGTTCTTCGAGTAGATGAGTATATCGTTGAGGTAAACCACGACGAATTTATCCAAATACTCCATGAAGATCGAATTCATCAAGCGAGAGAAGGTGGTGGGGCATTGGTTAAACCGAAGGACATGACGGTGTACTCGTATTTGCCATAATGAGTAACAAAAGCCGTTTTTGGATGTCCCCCTTCCTAATTCTGATTTGATGGTATTCCAACCTCAAATCAATCTTGGAAAATACAGAGGATCCAACAAGTTGATCATACAAGTCGTTGATCCTGGGGAGCGGATACTTGTTCTTTATGGTGACCAGATTCACTAGCCGATAATCCACAACCATCCGATCCGATCCATCCTTCTTCTTGACGAAGAGCACACGGCAAGCCCAAGGAGAAGAACTAGGATGTATGAAACCTTTATTCAAAGCTTCATCGAGTTGTTTCTTAAGTTCGGCTAGTTCTAAGGGTGCCATCTTATAGGGTCTTCTGGCTATTGGGACAGTCCCTGGAATGAGCTCTATCACAAACTCTACATCTCTGACAGGTGGAATTCCTGACAGCTCTTCTAGAAAGACATCCGGAAAGTCACGGACTACCGAAATATCTTCTAATTCTAGAAGAGGGCTAGCATTGAGAGAATAGAGTTGGCATTTGACAACTCGAGTGGAGACATTAACTATCTCACCCAATGGATGTGTAAGTTGAACATTCCTAGTATGAGTATCAAACTTAGCATAGTGGGATTTCATCAAATCCATGCCTAAGATGATATTTATGTCCGAAGACTTGAGGGCTATCAAAGAAGCTAGGAGGACTAGCCTATCCACAAGAATCTCATTGTCATGGCTTACCCTAGAGGTTTGCCATTTTGAACCAGGAGTTTGAACTACTAAAGGAGTAGGCATATCACAAAAAGACATGTTATGCAACTGTGCATAACTTATTGAGATGAAAGAATGAGATGCTCCGGTATCAAACAAAACAGATGCTGGATGACTATTGACAAGGAGCATACCTAGGATAACATCAGGATCCTCAAGGGCTTCTTTAGCAGAAACATAATTCACATGACCACGAGCAGGAGCTGGCTTCACATAGAAGGCTTTTCCCGGCTTCCCACGTCCAGCCGGCTTGGCATTGTTCTGGGGACACTCACGGGAATAGTGTCCTAGTTCTCCACATTTGTAGCAGACAACGGTGGCACGGGGAGCAACATTGACAGGGGAACCTCCAAATGTCCTGGCTGGAGGGTTGGGCGGAGCTGGGCGAGGCGCCTGGAAGGATGGCCTCGCGGTGTACCTTGGGGGCAGAGCTGTGTTGGGCACCCACACCCAGCGTTTGTTGGGGCCTGGGCCAGATGCGGGGCTGAAGTCACGAGTGTGCTTCTTAGTTGCCTCGTAGTCAGTCTGTCCTGTTTCGGTGTTGATAGCCTTGTTGACGAGGGCCTGGAAGGTAGTGCACTCATGCAGGCGCAGATCTTGATGGAGCTCAGGATTAAGTCCCTTGCGGAACCTAGCATGTTTCTTGGCATCGGTCGACACTTCCTCCAGAGCATAACAAGCAAGATTTCCGAACTCACGCCTATAGGCATCCACTGTCAGTCTGCCCTGGGTAAAAGCACATAATTCCTCTCTCTTATGATCCATCAGCCCTTCCGGGATGTGATGGGTACGGAATGCCTCACTGAAATCTGCCCAAGTTGCTGCGGGGCCTGCGGGACGCATGGCTTCATAATTTCCCCACCACAGATTGGTGGGTCCTTCCGGAAAGTATGCAACAAAAGTCACCTTGTTGGCCTCAGATACATTGGCAGCTCGGATTTTGTGGGACATGCTAGTCAGCCAGTCGTCAGCGTCGAGCGGGTCGGCCGAATGATGAAACTTAGGTGGGCACAACTTGACAAAGTCATTGAGGGACACACCATCATTACGCTCATTGCGGGGAGGACGCGCTGTATTTTGCTCAATACGTTCCAACAGCCTGTTGGTCTCCCTTTTATTCCGCTCAGCTTCGAGCATCACTTCTGCCAAGGTGGGTGCCTGTGGCAGGTTCTCTTGTCTTGGCTGGCTTCCCTCGCCCTGCTCGAAGGCAGGCACGGGGTTATTCCTGCTACTTCTCTACAACGTCACCAGAAATTGGCAAGTTGATAGACGAATTCTTGTCTTGCGTTGGTTTTTTCCCTTGAAGAGGAAAGGGTGATGTAGCAAGGTAGCGGTAAGTATTTCCCTCAGTTTGAGAACCAAGGTATCAATCCAGTAGGAGTAACAAGATGGAGCAACAAGGAACCTGCACAAACACAAACAAACTTGCACCCAACGCGATAAAGAGGTTGTCAATCTCTTCACGATTGCTTGCAAGGTGAGATCTGATAGTGGTAATAGATGAACGTAAATAAGTAAATAAAATTGCAGCAAAGTATTTTTAGTGTTTTTATGTTTAGATCTGAATATATAATGTGGAAAATAGACCCGGGGGCCATAGTGTTCACTAGAGGCTTCTCTCATGAAAGCAAGTATTACGGTGGGTGAACAAATTACTGTTGAGCAATTGATAGAATAGCGCAAAGTCATGACGATATCTAAGGCAATGATCATACATATAGGCATCACGTCCGAGACAAGTAGGTTGTGAGGCAAAAAGAGAGGAGATGGTCACATTGACTCAGCGTATCAATAGGCTATGGATATGCCCATCAATAGATATCAATGTGAATGAGTAGGGATTGCCATGTAACGGATGTACTAGAGCTATAAGTGTATGAAAGCTCACAAATGAAAACTAGTGGGTGTGCACCCAACTTGCTTGCTCACGAAGACCTAGGGCAATTTGAGGAAGCCCATCATTGGAATATACAAGCCAAGTTATATAATGAAAATTTCCTACTAGCATATGAAAGTGACAAAACAAGAGACTCTCTGTCATGAAGAACATGGTGCTATTTGAAGCACAAGTGTGGAAAAAGATAGTAGCATTGTCCCTTCTCTCTTTTTCTCTTTTTTTTTGTTTTTTTGTTAGGGATCTTTGGCCTCTTTTTATTTGGTGGGCATCTTTGGCCTCTTTTATTTCCTCACATGGGACAATGCTCTAATAATGATGATCATCACACTTTTATTTACTTACAACTCGATACTTAGAACAATAATGACTTCTATATGAATGCCTCCGGCGGTGTACCGGGATGTGCAATGATCTAGCATAGCAATGACATCAAAAAACAGACAAGCCATGAAAACATCATGCTAGCTATCTTACGATCATGCAAAGCAATATGACAATGATGGTGCGTGTCATAATAAACGGAACGATGGAAGTTGCATGGCAATATATCTCGGAATGGCTATGAAGATGCCATAATAGGTAGGTATGGTGGCTGTTTTGAGGAAGGCATATGGTGGGTTTGTGCACCGGCAAAAGTTGAGCGGCACTAGAGAGGGTAGCGATGGTGGAAGGTGAAAGTGCATCTATACCATGGACTCACATTAGTCATGAAGAAATCATATACTTATTGCAAAAGTTTTATTAGTAATCGAAACAAAGTGCTAAATGCATACTCCTAGGGGAAGGGTTGGTAGGAGTAAACCATCGCGCGATCCCGACCTCTACACAAAGGATGACAATCAATAAATCAATTATGCTCCGACTTCCTAACATAGCGGTTCACCATACGTGCATGCTACGGGAATCACTAACTTCAACACAAGTATTTCTAGATTCACAACACCCTACTAACATAACTCTAATATTACCATATCCATATCTCAAAACTAAATGCGAGGAATCAAACTTATCTTACTTAATCAATGCACTTGAATATGAAAGTTTTTATTATATCCTCTTTGGATGCCTATCATATTTAGGACTAATTTCATAACGCACGCCAATTACCAAGTTACTTTAGATAGATCACTCTCAAAATGATATAAGTGAAGATTCGAGAGTTTGTATTTCTACAAAATATGACACCGCCGTGCTCTACAAAGATTTAAGTGAAGCACTAGAGCAAAATTATCTAGCTCAAAAGATATAAGTGAAGCACATGTGAGCAAAATTACCAATCTCAAAAGATATAAGTGAAGAACATGGGAGCAAAATTACCAAGCTTAAAAGATATAAGTGAAGCATGTGTGAGCAAAATTTCCAAGCTCAAAAGATATAAGTGAAGCACATGGGAGCTAAATTGCCTAACTCAAAAGATATAAGTGAAGCTCATTGAGTATTCTAACAAATTCACGATGAGTGCATGTCTCTCTCAAAAGGTGTGCAGCAAGGATGATTGTGACAAAACAGAAAGCAAGGACTCTTATAATACACGACGCTCCAAGCAAAACACATATCATGTGGTGAATAAAAATATAGCTCCAAGTAACGTTACCGATGGATTGAAGACGAAAGAGGGGATGCCTTCCTGGGGCATCCCCAAGCTTAGGATTTTTGGTGTCCTTGAATCTGGCTTGGGATGCCTTGGGCATCCCCAATCTTAGTCTCTTTCCACTCTTTATTCCATTGTCCATAAGAACATCACCCAAAACTTGAAAACTTCACAACACAAAACTCAAACAGAAACTCGTTATAGCATTAGCATAAGAAAACAAACCACCAACTTTTTAGGTACTGTAGTAATCTTTAATTTCCATTTAGATTGATGTTATATTACTGTATTATCACTTCTCCATGGCTCGTAGCCCACGATACTACCCATAGTTTCATCAAAATAAGCAATCAACACAACAAAAACAGAATCTGTCAAAAACAGAACAGTCTGTAGCAATCTGTATATTTCGTATACCTCTGTTAACTCAAAAATTCTGAAACAATTATGACAATTTGGGAAATTTGCATATAAATCAGCATCAATAAGAATCAACTAAAAATCTCTTTGTGGATGGAAATGAAAAATAATTTCGTGAGCACAAAGTTTCTATCTTTTTCCAGCGTGATTAAACAACTATCACCAAAACTAATCATAAAGGTTCTACTTGGCACAAACACTAATTAAAACATAAAAAACACAATCATAACAGAATCATTATGGTGTTAACTCAACAAAACAGAAAGTAAAAGAGCAAAAATAAACCTATTCATTGGGTTGCCTCCCAACAAGCGCTATTGTTTAACGCCCTTAGCTAGGCATAAGGCAATAGAATCAAGTATTATCATCTTTAGTGCTCAAACCATAAGTAGCTCTCATAATAGATTCATAAGGAAATTTTATTCTCTTTCTAGGAAAATGTTCCATGCCCTTCTTTAATGGAAATTGAAATTTAATATTCCCTTCCTTCATATCAATGACCGCACCAATAGTCCTAAGGAAAGGTCTACCAAGAATAATGGGACATGTAGGATTGCAATCAATATCAAGCACAATGAAATCTACATGCACATACTTCCTATTTGCAATAATAAGAACATCATTAATCCTTCCCATAGGTTTCTTAATAGTAGAATCCGCAAGATGCAAATTAAGAGAGCACTCATCAATCTCATTGAAACCTAGAACATCACATAAAGATTTTGGAATTGTGGAAACACTAGCACCAAAATCACACAAAGCATGGCATTCATAATTTTTAATCTTGATTTTTATAGTAGGTTCCCACTCATCATGAAGTTTTCTAGGAATAGATATTTCCAACTCAAGTTTCTCTTCAAGAGATTTCATCATAGCATCAACGATATGTTTAGTAAAAGCCTTATTTTGGCTATAAGCATGTGGAGAGTTTAGCATGGATTGCATCAAGGAAATACATTAAATCAAATAGAAACTATCATAATTAAATTCCTTGAGATCCAAAGTAGTAATTTCATCACTATTCAAAGTTTTGACATCCTCTACTCCACTTTTAGTATTTTTAGCATCAAGATAAATAGACTCCGAATCGTTGGGGTGTTTCTCAACCAAAGTGGATTCACATCCAAACCCATCATAATTAATATTGACATTAGAAAACAAGGATTCAATAGGAGTCACATCAAGCACTTTAAGATCTTCGTGATTCTCATCACGAGAACACGCCTTTTTGAGCCATTCATGTCTAGCACGAATTTGGGCGGTTCTTTCTTTAATCTCATTCATAGAAATACGCATAGCTTTCAAAGTTTCATCCATATAAATCTTGGGAGGAACACATCTCAATTTCAAAGCATCAATATCAAGAGACATTCTATCAACAGTCCTAGCCAAATCATCAATTTTAAGCACTTTTTCTTCTATGGAAGCATTGAAAATCTTTTGCGAATTAATAAACTCCTTAATATTACTCTCAAGATAAGAGGGTATTTTATTATAATTTCCATGAGCATTGTTGTAGGAATTTCCAAAATTATTAGAGGGATTACTAGGAAAAGGCCTAGGATTAAAGTTACCTCTATAAGCATTGTTGTTACCAAAATTATCCCTACCAACAAAATTAACATCCAAATTTTCATTGCTATTCTCAATCAAGGAAGATAAAGGCATATCATTAGGATCTAGAGGAACACTCTTACTAGCAACCAATTTCATTAACTCATCCATCTTAGCACTCAAAGAGTTAGTTTCTTCTATAGCATGCAGTTTTTTACTAGTAGGTGACCTTTCGGTGTGCCATTGAGAATAATTTGTCATGATATTATCCAAGAGTTTTGTAGCTTCTCCTAATGTGATTTCCATAAAAGTTCCACCGGAGGCGAGATCCAAGATATTTCTAGAAGCAAAATTCAAAACAACATAGAAAATTTGTATAATCATCCAAAGACTTAGACCATGAGCGGGACAATTTCTAATCATCAATTTCATTATCTCCCAAGATTGGACAACATGTTCATGATCTAGTTGCTTAAAATTCATGATATCATTACGGAGAGAGATAATCTTACCAGGTGGAAAATACTTGGCAATAAAGGCATCTTTACACTTGTTCCATGAATCAATACTATTTTTAGGTAAAGATGAAAACCAAGTTGTTGCTCGATCTCGTAGTGAGAACGGAAATAGCTTCAATTTAATCATATCATTATACACATCTCTCTTCATTTGCATATCACATAACTCAATAAAGGTATTAAGATGGGATGCGGCATCTTCACTCGGAAGGCCGGAAAATTGCTCTTTCATAACAAGATTCAACAAGGCAGCATTAATTTCATATGATTCCGCACTAGTGGCGGGAGCAATTGGAGTACTAATAATATCATTGTTATTAGTATTGGAGAAATCACACAATTTAGTGTTTTTAGACATGGTGAATTAGCAAGCAGACAAGCACACAAGCAAATAAAGAAAGGCAAATATTTTTGTAATTTTTGTTTTTTTATAAGTGGGGGAGAGGAAAACGAGAGGCGAATAGCAAATAATGTAAATGCAAGAGATGAGTTTGTGATAGGTACCTGTAGATATGCTTCACTTGAATACTCCCTGGCAACAGCGCTAGAAATTGGCGCGTTGACGGGGGAGTTCTTGTCTTGACTTGCTATGTATCCTCCCCGGCAATGGCGCCAGAAATTCTTCCTGCTACTTCTCTACAACATCACCAGAAATTGGCAAGTTGATAGACGAATTCTAGTCTTGTGTTGGTTTTTCCCTTGAAGAGGAAAGGGTGATGCAACAAGGTAGCGGTAAGTATTTCCCTCCGTTTGAGAACCAAGGTATCAATCCAGTAGGAGTAACAAGATGGAGCAACAAGGAACCTGCACAAACATTAAAAAACTTGCACCCAACGTGATAAAGAGGTTGTCAATCTCTTCACGATTGCTTGCAAGGTGAGATCTGATAGTGGTAATGGATGAATGTAAATAAGTAAATAAAATTGCAGCAAAGTATTTTTAGTGTTTTATGTTTAGATTTGAATATATAATGTGTAAAATAGACCCGGGGGCCATAGTGTTCACTAGAGGCTTCTCTCATGAAAGCAAGTATTACGGTGGGTGAACAAATTACTGTTGAGCAATTGATAGAATATCGCAAAGTCATGACGATATCTAAGGCAATGATCATACATATAGGCATCACGTCCAAGACAAGTAGACCGATACTTTCTGCATCTACTACTATTACACCACACATCGACCGCTATCCAGCATGCATCTAGTGTATTAAGTTCATGATAAACGGAGTAACGCTTTAAGCAAGATGACATGATGTAGAGGAATAGATTCATGCAATATGATATAAACCCCATCTTTTTACCCTTGATTGCAACAACACGATACGTGCCTCGCTACCCCTTCCGTCACTAGGTGAGGACACCGCACGATATGAACCCCAAACCAAGCACTTCTCCTATTGCAAGAACTATAGATCAAGTTGGCCAAACGAAACCTATAACTCGAAGAGAATTACAAGGATATGAAATCATGCATATAAGAAATCATAGGAAACTCAAATAATATGCATAGATAACCTGATCATAAATCCACAATTCATCGGATCTCAATAAACACACCGCAAAAGAAGATTACATCGAATAGATCACCATGAAGATCATGGAGAACTTTGTATTGAAGATCAAAGAGAGAGAAGAAGCCATCTAGCTACTAGCTATGGACCCGTAGGTCTGAGGCGAACTACTCACGCATCATCGGAGAGGCAATGGAGGCAATGGTGTTGATGAAGATGGCCTCCGACAATGAGTTCCCCTCCGGCAAGATGCTGGAACGGTCTCCCGATTGGTTTTTGGTGGCTCTAGAGGTCTGCGGCGGCGGAACTTGCGATCTTGGTTTATTTTCGAGGGTTTCCATATTTATAAGGCCATCTGGAGTCGGGAATAAGTGGAGAGGTGCCACGAGGAGGTCACGAGTCCCCTAGCCGTGGCTAGGGGGGCCCGTGCCTCCCAGGCTCGTGACTCCCTCGGGCCACCTCTTCGGTATCTTTTTCGTCAGGTATTTTGGATATTTTCCATAAAAAATCACGGTGAAAGTTTTATTCCGTTTGGACTCCGTTTGATATTCCTATCTTAAAAAGGTCAAAAACACGGAAAAACAGGAACTGGCACTAGGCACTGGACTAATAAGTTAGTCCCAAAAATAATAGAAAACAACATATTCATGCATAGAAAACATCCAAAGTTGATAATATAATAGCATAGATACTTGTCTCGGACGTGATGCCTATATCAATTCATAATAAAAAAGTTTGTTTTCCCAGGATGGTATCAACTAGGAATTGATACATCTCCAACATATCTCTAATTTTTTATCGTTCCATGCTATTATATTATCAATCTTGGATGTTTTCTATGCATGAATATGCTATTTTATATTATTTTTGGGACTAACTTACTAATCCAGTGCCCAGTGCCAGTTCCTATTTTTTCCGTGTTTTTGACCTTTTTCAGATAGGAATATCAAACGGAGTCCAAATGGAATAAAACTTTTGCCGTGATTTTTTTTGGAAAATATCAAAAATACTTGAAGAAAAAAGTACCGGAGAGGTGGCCCGAGGGAGCAACGAGCCTGCTAGGCGCGGGGCCACCTCCTGGCCGCGCCTTGAGGGCTCGTGACCTCCTCGTGGCCCCTCTCGACTTCTTCTCAACTCCAGACAACCTTATAAATACCAAAACCCTCAGAATTAGACCTAGATCGCAAGTTCCGCCGCCGTAGACCTCCAGAGCCACCAAAAACCAATCGGGAGACCGTTTCGGCATCCTGCCGGAGGGGAATTCATCGCTGGAGGCCATCTTCATCAACAACCATTGCCTCCCTTGCCTCTCCGATGATGCGTGAGTAGTTCACCTCAGACCTACGAGTCCATAGCTAGTAGCTAGATGGCTTCTTCTCTCTTTATGATCTTCAATACAAAGTTCTTCATGATCTTCATGGTGATCTATCCGATGTAATCTTCTTTTGCGGTGTGTTTGTTGAGATCCGATGAATTGTGGATTTATGATCAGATTATCTATGAATATTATTTGAGTCAATTCTGAATTCTTATATGCATGATTTCGTATCCTTGTAATTCTCTTCGAGTTATAGGTTTAGTTTGGCCAACTTGATCTATAGTTCTTGCAATAGGAGAAGTGCTTGGTTTTGGGTTCATACCGTGCGGTGTCCTCACCTAGTGACAGAAGGGGTAGCGAGGCACATATTGTGTTGTTGCCATCAAGGGTAAAAACATGGGGTTTATATCATATTGCATGAATCTATCCCTCTACATCATGTCATCTTGCTTAAAGCGTTACTTCGTTTATCATGAACTTAATACACTAGATGCATGCTGGATAGCGATCGATGTGTGGAGTAATAGTAGTAGATGCAGAAAGTATCGGTCTACTTGTCTTGGACGTGATGCCTATATGTATGATCATTGCCTTAGATTTTTCATGACTTTGCGCTTTTCTATCAATTGCTCAACAGTAATTTATTCACCCACCGTAATACTTGCTTTTATGAGAGAAGCCTCTAGTGAACACTATGGCCCCCGGGTCTATTTTCCATATTATATATTCAGATTTAAACATAAAAACAACAAAAAAATACTTGCTGCAATTTTATTTACTTATTTACGTTTATCTATTACTACTATCAGATCTCACTTTGCAAGCAATCGAGAAGAGATTGACAACCTCTTTATCGCGTTGGGTGCAAGTTTGTTTGTGTTTGTGCAGGTTCCTTGTTGCTCCATCTTGTTACTCCTACTAGATTGATACCTTGGTTCTCAAACTGAGGGAAATACTTACCGCTACCTTGCTGCATCACCCTTTCCTCTTCAAGGGAAAAACCAACGCAAGACAAGAATTCGTCTATCAATTAGCCAATTTTTGGTGACGTTGTGGAGAAGTAGCAGGAAGAATTTTTGGTGCCGTTGCCAAGGAGGACACAAGAGAAGAATACTCCCGTCAACACACTAATTTCTGGCGCCGTTGCCGGGGAGTATTCAAGTGAATCCCACCTACAAGTACCTATCACAAACCCATCTCTTGCATTTACATTATTTGCATCTCGTTTTCCTCTCCCCCACTTCTAAAAAACAAAAAAATCAGAAAATATTTTCCTTTCTTTATTTGCTTGTGTGCTTGTGTGCTTGCTAAGTCACCATGTCTGAAAACACTAAATTGTGTGACTTCTCTAATACTAATAATAATGATTTTATTAGTACTCCAATTGCTCCCACCACTAGTGCGGAATCATATGAAATTAATGCTGCCTTGTTGAATCTTGTTATGAAAGAGCAATTTTCCGGCCTTCCGAGTGAAGATGTCGCATCCCATCTTAATACCTTTATTGAGTTATGTTATATGCAAAATAAGAGAGATGTGGATAATGATATGATTAAATTGAAGCTATTTCCGTTCTCACTACGAGATCGAGCAAAAACTTGGTTTTCATCTTTACCTAAAAATAGTATTGATTCATGGAACAAGTGTAAAGATGCCTTTATTTCCAAGTATTTTCACCTGCTAAGATTATCTCTCTTCATAATGATATCATGAATTTTAAGCAACTAGATCATGAACATGTTGCCCAATCTTGGGAGAGAATGAAATTGATGATTAGAAATTGTCCCGCTCATGGTCTAAGTCTTTGGATGATTATACAAATTTTCTATGCTGGTTTGAATTTTGCTTCTCGAAATATCTTGGATTTTACTTCCGATGGAACTTCTATGGAAATCACATTAGGAGAAGCTAAAAAACTCTTGGATAATATCATGACAAATTATTCTCAATGGCACACCGAAAGGTCACCTACTAGTAAAAGAGTGCATGCTATAGAAGAAATTAACTCTTTGAGTGCTAAGATGGATGAGTTAATGAAATTGGTTGCTAGTAAGAGTGTTCCTCTAGATCCTAATGATATGCCTTTGTCTTCCTTGATTGAGAATAGCAATGAAAATTTGGATGTCAATTTTGTTGGTAGGAATAATTTTGGTAACAACAATGCTTATAGAGGTAATTTTAATCCTAGGCCTTTTCCTAGTAATCCCTCTAATAATTTTGTAAATTCCTAAAAAAATGCTCATGGAAATTATAATAAAATACCATCTGATCTTGAGATTAATATTAAGGAGTTTATTAATTCGCAAAAGATTTTCAATGCTTCCATAGAAGAAAAACTGCTTAAAATTGATGATTTGGCTAGGACTGTTGATAGAATGTCTCTTGATATTGATGCTTTGAAATTGAGATGTGCTCCTCCCAAGATTAATATGGATGAAACTTTGAAAGCTATGCGTATTTCTATGAATGAGAGTAAAGAAAGAACCACCCAAATTCGTGCTAGACATGAATGGCTCAAAAAGGCGTGTTCTCGTGATGAGAATCACGAAGATCTTAAAGTGCTTGATGTGACTCCTATTGAATACTTGTTTTCTAATATCAATCTTAATTATGATGGGGCTGTATGTGAGTCCACTTTGGTTGAGAAACACCCCAACGATTCGGAGTCTATTTATCTTGATGCTAAAAATACTAAAAGTGGAGTAGAGGATGTCAAAACTTTGAATAGTGATGAAATTACTACTTTGGATCTCAAGGAATTTAATTATGATAGTTGCTATTTGATTGAATGTATTTCCTTGATGAAATCCATGCTAAACTCTCCACATGCTTATAGCCAAAATAAGGCTTTTACTAAACATATCGTTGATGCTATGATGAAATCTCTTGAAGAGAAACTTGAGTTGGAAATATCTATTCCTAGAAAACTTCATGATGAGTGGGAACCTACTATAAAAATCAAGATTAAAAATTATGAATGCCATGCTTTGTGTGATTTGGGTGCTAGTGTTTCCACAATTCCAAAATCTTTATGTGATGTTCTAGGTTTCAATGAGATTGATGAGTGCTCTCTTAATTTGCATCTTGCGTATTATTCTATTAAGAAACCTATGGGAAGGATTAATGATGTTCTTATTATTTCAAATAGGAATTATGTGCCCTTAGATTTAATTGTGCTTGATATTGATTGCAATCCTACATGTCCCATTATTCTTGGTAGACCTTTCCTGAGGACTATTGGTGCGGTCATTGATATGAAGGAAGGGAATATTAAATTTTAGTTTCCATTAAAGAAGGGCATGGAAAATTTTACTAGAAAGAGAATAATATTGCCTTATGAATCTATTATGAGAGCTACTTATGTTTTGAGCACTAAAGATGATAATACTTGATTCTATTGCCTTATGCCTAGCTAAGGGCGTTAAACAATAGCGCTTGTTGGGAGGCAACCCAATGAATAGGTTTATCTTTGCTCTTTTAATTTATGTTTTGTTGATTCAACACCATCATTATTCTGTTATGATTGTGTTTTTTATGCTTTAATTAGTGTTTGTGCCAAGTAGAACCTTTATGATTAGTTGTGGTGATAGTTGTTTAATCATGCTGGAAAAAGACAGAAACTTTCTGCTCACGAAATTATTTTTCATTCCTATCTAGAAAGCGATTTTGAGTTGATTATTTTTGATCCTGATTAATATGCAAATTCCCGTAATTGTCATAATTGTTTCAGAATTTTTGAGTTAACAGAGGTATACGAAATATACAGATTGCTATAGACTGTTCTGTTTTTGACATATTCTGTTTTTGTTGTGTTGATTGCTTATTTTGATGAATCTATGGGTAGTATGGGGGGGGGGTACGAGACATGGAGAAGTGATAATACAGTAATATAACATCAATCTAAACTGAATTAAAGTTTACTACAGTACCTAAAAGTTGGTGGTTTGTTTTCTTATGCTAATGCTTTCACGAGTTTCTGTTTAAGTTTTGTGTTGTGAAGTTTTCAAATTTTGGGTGATGTTCTTATGGACAATGGAATAAAGAGTGGCAAGAGCCTAAGATTTGGGATGCCCAAGGCATCCCAAGCCAAATTCAAGGACACCAAAAAGCCTAAGCTTGGGGATGCCCAGGGAAGGCATCCCCTCTTTCATGTTCAATCCATCGGGAACGTTACTTGGAGCTATATTTTTATTCACATGATATGTGTTTTGCTTGGAGCGTCGTGTATTATAAGAGTCTTTGCTTTATGTTTTGTCACAATCATTCTTTCCGCACACCTTTTGAGAGAGACATGCATTCATCATGAATTTGTTAGAATACTCAACAAGCTTCACTTATATCGTTTGAGTTAGGCAATTTAGCTCACACGTGCTTCAGTTATATCTTTTGAGCTTAGTAATTTTGCTCCCATGTGCTTCACTTATATCTTTTGAGCTTAGTAATTTTGCTCCCATGTGCTTCACTTATATCTTTTGGGCTAGATAATTTTGCTCTAGTGCTTCACTTAAATCTTTATAGAGCACGACGGTGTCATATTTTGTAGAAATACAAACTCACGAATCTTCACTTATATCATTTTGAGAGTGATCTATCTAAAGTAACTTGGTAATTGGCGTGTGTTATGAGATTAGTCCTAAATACGATAGGCATCCAAATAGGATATAATAAAAACTTTCATATTCAAGTGCATTGATTAAGTAAGATAAGTTTGATTCCTCGCAATTAGTTTTGAGATATGGATATGGTAATATTAGAGTAATGTTAGTAGGATGTTGTGAATCTAGAAATACTTGTGTTGAAGTTAGTGATTCCCGTAGCATGTATGTATGGTGAACCGCTATGTTAGGAAGTCGGAGCATAATTGATTTATTGATTGTCATCCTTTGTGTAGAGGTTGGGATCGCGCGATGGTTAACTCCTACCAACCCTTCCCCTAGGAGTATGCGTTTAGCACTTTGTTTCGATTACTAATAAAACTTTTGCAATAAGTATATGAGTTCTTCATGACTAATTTGAGTCCATGGTATAGATGCACTTTCACCTTCCACCATTGCTACCCTCTCTAGTGCCGCGCAATTTTCGCCGGTGCACAAACCCACCATATGCCTTCCTCAAAACAGCCACCATACCTACCTATTATGGCATTTTCATAGCCATTCCGAGATATATTGCCATGCAACTTCCATCGTTCCGTTTATTATGACATGCACCATCATTGTCATATTGCTTTGCATGATCATGTAGTTGACATTGCACATCCCGGTACACCGCCGGAGGCATTCATATAGAGTCATATATTTTGTTCAAAGTATGGAGTTGTAAGTAAATAAAAGTGTGACGATCATCATTATTAGAGCATTGTCCCATGTGAGGAAATAAAAGAGGCCAAAGATTCCCACCAAATAAAAAGAGGCCAAAGAGCCCAAACAAAAAAAATGAAAAAAGAGGCCAAAGAGCCCAAATAAAAAAAGTGAGAGAAAAAGAGAGAAGGGACAATGCTACTATCCTTTTCCACACTTGTGCTTAAAATAACACCATGTTCTTCATAACAGAGAGTCTCTTGTTTTGTCACTTTCATATGCTAGTGGAAATTTTCATTATATAACTTGGCTTGTATATTCCAATGATGGGCTTCCTCAAATTTCCCTAGGTCTTCGTGAGCAAGCAAGTTGGGTGCACACCCACTAGTTTTCATTTGTGAGCTTTCATACACTTATAGCTCTAGTGCATCCATTACATGGCAATCCCTACTCATTCACATTGATATCTATTGATGGGCATCTCCATAGCCTATTGATACACCGAGTCAATGTGACCATCTCCTCCTTTTTGCCTCACAACCTCCACCACACTCTATTCCACATATAGTGCTATATCCGTGGCTCACGCTCATGTGTTGCGTGAGAGTTGAAAAAGTTTGAAAAAATAAGAGTGCGAAAACAATTACTTGGCCAGTACCGGGGTTGTTCATGATTTAAATTCATTGTGTGGGGATGATGGAGCATAGCCAGACTATATGATTTTGTAGGGATAACTTTCTTTGGCCTTGTTATTTCGAAAGTTTATGATTACTTTACTATTATGCTTGAAGTATTATGGTTTCATGTGAATATTAAACTATTATTTTGAATCTTACAGATCTGAACATTCATGCCACAATAAAGAGATTACATGAAACAAATATGTTAGGTAGCATCCACATCAAAAATTCGTTATTTATCACTTCCCTACTCGAGGACGAGCATGAGTTAAGCTTGGGGATGCTTGATACATCTCCAACATATCTATAATTTTTGATCGTTCCATGCTATTATATTATCAATCTTGGATGTTTTCTATGCATGAATATGCTATTTTATATTATTTTTGGGACTAACTTACTAGTCCAGTGCCCAGTGCCAGTTCCTGTTTTTTCCGTGTTTTTGACCTTTTTCAGATAGGAATATCAAACGGAGTCCAAATGGAATAAAACTTTCGCCGTGATTTTTTTGGAAAATATCAAAAATACCTGAAGAAAAAAGTATCGGAGAGGTGGCCCAGGGAGCCACGAGTCTGCTAGGCGCGGGGCCACCCCCTGGCCGCGCCTGGAGGGCTCGTGGCCTCCTCGTGGCCCCTCTCGACTTGTTCTCGACTCCAGACGGCCTTATAAATACCAAAACCCTCAGAATTAGACCTAGATCGCAAGTTCCGCCGCCGCAGACCTCCAGAGCCACCAAAAGCCAATCGGGAGACCGTTCCGGCATCCTGCCGGAGGGGAATTCATCGCCGGAGGCCATCTTCATCAACAACCATTGCCTCCCTTGGCTCCCTGATGATGCGTGAGTAGTTCACCTCAGACCTACGGGTCCATACCTAGTAGCTAGATGGCTTCTTCTCTCTCTATGATCTTCAATACAAAGTTCTTCATGATCTTCATGGTGATCTATCCGATGTAATCTTCTTTTGCGATGTGTTTGTTGAGATCCGATGAATTGCGGATTTATGATCAAATTATCTATGAATATTATTTGAGTTAATTCTGAATTCTTATATGCATGATTTCGTATCCTTGTAATTCTCTTCGAGTTATAGGTTTAGTTTGGCCAACTTGATCTATAGTTCTTGCAATAGGAGAAGTGCTTGGTTTTGGGTTCATACCGTGCGGTGTCCTCACCTAGTAATAGAAGGGGTAGCGAGGCACGTATCGTGTTGTTGCCATCAAGGGTAAAAAGATGGGGTTTATATCATATTGCATGAATCTATCCCTCTACATCATGTCATCTTGCTTAAAGCGTTACTCCGTTTATCATGAACTTAATACACTAGATGCATGCTGGATAGCGGTCGATGTGTGGAGTAATAGTAGTAGATGCAGAAAGTATCGGTCTACTTGTCTCGGACGTGATGTCTATATGTATGATCATTGCCTTAGATATCGTCATGACTTTGCGCTTTTCTATCAATTGCTCAACAGTAATTTGTCCACCCACCGTAATACTTGCTTTTATGAGAGAAGTCTCTAGTGAACACTATGGCCCCCGGGTCTATTTTCCATATTGTATATTCAGATTTAAACATAAAAACACCCAAAAAATACTTGCTGCAATTTTATTTACTTATTTACGTATATCTGTTACTACTATTTGATCTCAGTTTGCAAGCAATCGAGAAGAGATTGACAACCTCTTTATCGCGTTGGGTGCAAGTTTCTTTGTGTTTGTGCAGGTTCCTTGTTGCTCCATCTTGTTACTCCTACTGGATTGATACCTTGGTTCTTAAACTGAGGGAAATACTTACCGCTACCTTGCTGCATCACCCTTTCCTCTTCAAGGGAAAAATCAACTCAAGACAAGAATTCGTCTATCAACTAGCCAATTTCTAGTGACGTTGTGGAGAAGTAGCAACACCTAACCCATATGACCAATTAAGCGGCTCTACAGCTCCAGGATAAGATGGATATATCCTAACGGTACACAGGTACTGGCCCTAGTTGAAGTCTTGATACTTCTCCTCCACTGTATACTCTGGGTACCAACGGTAACCAGTCTCCATCATAACTCTAACCAACATGGCCGTGTGACCTCGTACATCGATTCACCTAGTCAGACGGACTACCTGACGAGAAAGACGAGGGGGCATCTAAAACAGAGAATGATGCAAAGGCATTAGAGATCCTGGCGGAATTTGGATAGAATAACGGCTGTAATTGCTCAAAAAAGATTTTGATACAACTGCAAAGATTGGATAGCATAACTACTCAGCTTTCTAAACCCAAGTTTCTAATCCAACTGATTGTCACACCAAACAATAATCTAGTACCGGAGTTCACATACGAACAAGCTAGCTACTAGTCCATGGTTAGGAACTCGTCATCCTAAGAAATAGATAAGAAGCCTAGTTCTTAACCCCGTAGAAAAGATGAGGGAATAGAATAACTTGGGTAGAGGAGTAAAAAGAGTCTTACTTTCCCTTCCACAATCAATTCCCTTACTTTTCTATAGTGTTTCTAGACTCAACTTCGACCGGTTTGGCTTGGTAGTCCTACAGTCAGTCAGGCTCTAATACCAATGCTGTCGAGACCCCGATCCTAAGTCATAGGAATCCAGCCTGTAACACATCACATCACTTTGCAGCCTCACGCACGGTAACCCCACAGCTGCAGCCTTACCTTAGCCGGGACCGTTTACGTCTTTTGGCTCACGTATGTGAATATGTCGCTAGCATTCAAACGACAGAGAACTCGGGCCAACATGACTAGTCATAGAACCCAAGTGGCACATCCGTACGGAAACATGCATACGTAACCCAGCAATGCAGGTGTCGGCCTCAAGCGTGTGTAGACGAGTCAAAGCCAACTACAAGGGCTCGATTACGCCGTGGGACATAAATGTCATCACTGCACGTAGATGAGTCGTAGCAGGCTACAGGGACTCCATTACACTAGGAGACATTTCCCCGAAGGGACAGACACAACAGCAAAGAAGGATACATGCTGGTCAATCAATGTGTCCGGAGCAGTAGCAAGCTACCAAGGCTCGACGGAATCACAAAGAGGCAGTTTCCCGTAAAGAGTACTACTAAAGGCACATGACTAGGTATAGGATCTCATACATACCGTTGCACGTCACACGTACACACGACATGCCCGATATGCATAGATACAACTATGGTATCACAACATAACCATACAACAACACAACTTTTATTTAAGAGGCTCATAGGAGCCTTGCATAATATGTTCTTACAGGTAGGGGTCACATGACCCGACACTCAAGTCATATAAGCAAGTTCATACAAACCAAGCGGAAGCATAAAGTTGTCTGAGTACAGACACTTTAAATGGTAAAAAGGCACATGGCCTGACTATCTACAGCCCGCCACAGGGCATAAGGTCGTAGCTGGGACACCAGCTATTCGGCGTCGTCGACATCTAGATAGAACCCACCTGATGGGTCCTGAGTCTCATCTGCAACATTTATTAAGAAAACGTGAGTACAAACATACTCAACAAGTCTTTAAAGCAGACCTAGTCTATTTATGCTCATGTATCATCAAGGGGAGTGGTGGAGTTCATGCAGCAATGCCAACTTTGACTCTTGGCTAACCTATACTACACATATTAATTCTTTGTTCAAATTTTAGATATCGCACACGATTCCACTAACTCCACATCAATACACCACCATGGATTCACTTCCGTCATCTACGAGAGTGCCATCCACGGTACTCACACTTGTCTTGAGATTTTTATGAGTATCCATTAAATTATATATGAATAACATAAGTTCTCCAAGTAGTCCATATCCGAGGACGCGGATATTCGAACATATTCATACCCTGCAGGGGTGTACTCCTTCACACACGCTCTCGCCACTTATCGTTGTGTGCTCATAAAACCATGCACCTCGGTAACCTTCAAGCGGAAGCCCAGCGAGGGAGTCGGCCACGATCGTCAATCACATAAGACCTCTAGTCCAGGCTATCGCCTATTTGAGACTGAACCCGCATGGAAGTCCGACCGAAGTTTCCGCTACGGCCCCAAACGATGTGCGCAGGGTTCCCAAGCCCACCATCCGGGTGACCCTTGGTACACCGTGCCACTGCCTACCGCGTCGTAACCCACCCCTAGGGTCAGCGCTACGCACGGCCTCTAGCATACTATAAACACCAAAAACTACTTGCAACTCCTGGACCAAGGACTAAGCGATTGATAAGTCAAGAGGGTCAATTAAGTATCCCAATGTGTGGTAGTAACTAGCCTTGGATCACAAACACGGAACTCAGTTCCTAAGAACGGTCCCAATGAGACAACCCGCTATGTACTCCTACATAGCCTCTCATCGCCATCTTTATCAAATCAGGTTCCTCATTAAGCTTATCACATCAGAACAATACTATTTCACTCCAGTTCATCACCTAGATGAATCAGACCTGACACAACTCTAAGCATAGAAAGCATAGCAAGCAAAACGGTTAAAGCACGTCATGGCTCAAGCATTTAGCAACTATGCTAGGTTGCAAGGTTTAGCTATTTACCGTGACATTGACAGGTCATGCAAAGGAATGGGTACATCTACCGCATATGACAGACATTTGAACGTTTGTCCTAATGCAATAAACAAGAGCAGGAGCGAGAGAATGGGATGTTATCGGAATGATCAATGGGGTTGCTTGCCTTTTTGGGAAGCGGGAAGATATTCTCCTTCGTTGGAATACTTGGGGGTATCCTCGGAAGCAGGGCCTACCGCAATGCAGATAAGTAACAATCAATACACGGCAAGTGCAGCAATATGATGCATGATCATAACATGGCAACATGGATGGATGAGCTAATGCAACTATTAACCAAGTTAAATGAAGTAGTTTTTAATATAGGTTCAAAACTGTTCTCCATGTCATATTCCATATATTGACCTATTACTAAATGTCAATGTTCATCTATACGTTGCTCTAACATGCATGATAACAACACCATTGTATTTATTGGATTTTTTTAATTATTTTTAATCTATCCTAATTAACAAGTTGGGCCCACTTGCCAGTTGATCCTAGGGTCAAACCCCCGTGGTCAAACTAGTTGACTCGCCGGTGCTGAGCCGCCGGGACGTCAGGGACGGCGGAGGGGGTCAGAAAATCTCCTCCGGCGACCATTTCAACGGCGGATGGTTCCTATCGAACCAGCACGCACACGCGCTCCGATCTGGAGGCACCCTAGCGACTGAGGTGGCCCAAACCATCGCCGGCGTTGAGCTTGGCGGCCACCGGAGTTCAGGCGAGCACCAGCTCATCGCTCTAGCGTGCTAAACGGCCGGGGCAGGGCACCTACGTCTCTACGCAGCCCCACGAGCTCGGTGGTGGCCTCGGAAGGACCAGCTGACCACCGGAGCGATGCCGCCAGCGAGCTCGTGCGGCGGAACACCTCAGGTGCCGATGGAATCGAGGGCTACAGAGGGGGAAATGGCCGGGGAAGAGGGGGAAACGATCCAGGCGCTCACTGCAGGCTCAGAGCCGTCGAGAGCAAGCTCGGGGAAGGCTCGGAGGCAGCGAATCGTCGGCGGCGGCTCTCGGGTCCGAGGAGGAATAAGGGGTCGGGTCATCACTCCAGGGCATCTGGCGGCGCATGGCTCGGTGCAGTGGTCGGGGACGACGGGGCGGAGCTTCTGGTAGGCTTAAGGGGGCGCAGGAGCGGCTGTGGCTACGACGGCAAGCGAGCTGAGGCGACAGCCATGGCGGAGCAAAGGGGAGGGGAGAGGCAGAGGTGCGAATGCGAGAGAGAGAGAGATGGGGACGGCAGCGGTGTCCTCATCCATTCGCCAGCGCGACGGGAAGGCAGTCGCGCAGGGAGCTGCATGGCAGCTCCGGCGCGAGCACACGGCGAGCACGCGCTCGTCCTTGTGGACGCCAGGAGGATGAAGGCGGTGCTAGGCGAGATGGGCCGGCCTGGCCTGGGCCTAAGGTAATTCCCTTTTCTATTTTTCTTATTCTTTTCTGTTTTGCATTTTCTGACATTTGTTTTATTTTGTTTTAGGCACATATGCTAGTCACAAAATACTCAAATATTTTATAGAGTTTAGTTTGAATATTTCAAACCACTACAAAAAGTTTCAGAATATTTTGGATGCTAAAATAATTATAATGCTTTATTTGTCACTTTCTGTAGCTTTAATATTTATTTTTGAAATGCTATATAGATTCAAATATTTAGAATGCCCCGTGATATATTTATGTCCACATTTATCAGACATAGGGGACATTTTTATGGGCATTTTGGATTTGTTGATATTTCATATCTTTTGAATTGGTTTGATTCAGGTGAGGTGGCAGGGTTTCTGTTAATCCCCATTTCAAGTTGATGCAAAAAGTGAAAACATGATGCACACACATGGTGACCTAAGTAAGCTAACTAGGGATGTGACATGTCCGTTCGACGCTAGATCGGAAGGACCGTGATCAAGATCGCGAGACTATTCGTGATTGGATCGCGGGACGGATCGTGATGGGATCACGGGACGGATCGTGATCGGATCGCGAGATGGATTGTGATTTGGATCGCGAAGACGTTCGACTACATCAACCGCGTTTCTTAACGCTTCCCGCTTAGCGATCTACAAGGGTATGTAGATCCACTCTCCCTCTCGTAGATGCTCATCACCATGGATAGATCTTGCGTGTGCGTAGGATTTTTTTGTTTCCCATGCAACATTCCCCAACAGTGGCATCATGAGCTAGGTCTATGTGTAGATGAGATCTCGAGTAGAACACAAAGAGTTTGTGGGCATTGATGCTTAGATTGCTTCCTCCCTTGGTCGTGTTTTGGTTCAGCGGTATTGTGGGATGAAGCGGCCCGGACCAACCTTACTCGTACGCTTACGAGAGACCGGTTTCATCGAGTGATGTGTAACTTCGTTGCACAAAGATGGCTGGCGGGTGTTTGTTTCTCCTACTTTAGTTGGATCGGATTCGACAAAGGCGGTCCTTGAGAAGGTTGAAAAGCATCTTATGTATCACCGTTGTGGTTTTGCGTAGGTGAGAATTGTTCTTGCTAGATACCCGTAGCAGCCACGTAAAACTTGCAACAACAATTAGAGGACGTCTAACTTTTTTTTTGCAAGGTATGTTGTGATGTGATATGGCCAATTACATGACGAGATATATGTGATGTATGAGATGATCATGTTTTGTATATAATATCACGACTTGCATGTTGATGAGTACCGCAACCGGCAGGAGCCATAGGGTTGTCTTTAATTACTGTATGACCTGCATGTCAATCATTAAGCGCTATGTAATGCTTTACTTTATCGCTAAACAGTAGAAATAGTAGTAGAAGCATGGTGGGCGCGACAACCCCGACGGTGACACGTTGATGGAGATCAAGATGATGGGGATCATGGTGTCATGCCGGTGACAATGGAGATCATGCCGGTGCTTTCAAGATGGAGATCAAAAGCACAAGTTCATGGCCATATCATGTCACTTATGATTTGCATGTGATGTTAATCGTTTTATGCACCTTGTTTTGCTTAGATGACGGTAGCATTATAAGGTGATCCCTCAATTAAATTTCAAGATCAATTGTATTCTCCCCGAGTGTGCACCGTTGCGAAAGTTCGCGTTGTTGAGACACCACGTGATGATCGGGTGTGATAGACTCTACGTTCACATACAACGGGTGCAAGCCAGTGTTGCACATGCGGAACACTTGGGTTAAACTTGACGAGTCTAGCATGTACAGACATGGCCTCGGAACACAAGAGACCGAAAGGTCGAACATGAGTCATATAGTAGATATGATCAACATGATGATGTTCACGATTGAAACCACCTCAATTCACGTGATGATCGGACTTGAGTTGGTGAATTTGGATCATGTATCACTCGAATGACCGGAGGGATGTCAATTTGAGTGGGAGTTCTTAAGTAATATGATTAATTGAACTCATTAACATGAGCATAGTCTGTAGTGTCTTTGCAAATTATGTTGTAGCTCATGCTGTAGCTCCCTTGAAGTTTTATATGTTCCTAGAGAAATAAAGTTGAAAGATGATGGTAGCAATATTGCGGACTGGGTCCATGATCTGAGGATTGTCCTCATTGCTGCATAGAAGGCTTATGTCCTTAATGCACCGCTCGGTGCGCCACCCCCTCTAGCGTCGTCTGTAGATGTTGTGAACATCTGACAGGCATGTTCCGATGACTACTTGATAGTTTAGTGCGTCATGCATTACGACTTAGAAGTGAGGCTCCAAAATGTTTTGAACATCACGGAACATATGAGATGTTCTAAAAGCTGAAATTGGGATCTCAGGCTCGTTCCCGTGTTGTGAGATATAAGATCTCCAATAAGATTCTTTGCCTACAAGATGAAAGAGAATAGCTCAATCGTTGAGCATGTGCTCAGATTGTCTGGGTGCTGCAATCGCTTGAATCGAGTGGGAGTTGATCTTCTAGATAAGATAGTGATCGATATAGTTCTCCAAGTCACTGTCACTAAGCTACTAGAACTTGGTGATGAACTATAAAATGCCAGGGATGGAAATAATGATCCCTGAGCTATTCGCGATGTTTGAAACCGCGAAGGTAGAAATCAAGAAGGAGCATCAAGTGTTGAGGGTTAGTAAAACCACTAGTTTTGAGAAGAGCAAGGGCAAGGAGGGAAACTTCATGGATGGCAAGTCAGTTGCTGCTCCAGTGAAGCAACTCAAAGTTGAACCCAAACCCGAGACTAAGTGCTTCTATTATGAGGAGAGTGGTCGCTGAAGCGGAACAACCCTAGATACTTGGTAGATAAGAAGGCTGGCAACGTCGACAGGAGTATATTTGATATATGTGTTATTGATGTGTACCTTACTAGTATTCCTAGTAGCACCTGGGTATTGGATACTGGTTCGGTTGCTAAATGTTAGTAACTCGAAATAAAAGCTATGTAATAAACGGAGACTAGCTAAGGGTGAGGTGACGATGTGTGTTGGAAATGTTTCCAAGGTTGATGTGATCAACATCGCACACTCTCTCTACCTTCAGGATTAGTGACGAACCTCAATAAATGTTATTTAGTGTCTGCGTTGAGCATGAACGTGATTGGATCATGTTTATTGCAACATGGTTACTCATTTAAGTTAGAGAATAATAGTTATTCTGTTTACATGAATAATACCTTCAATGGTCATGCACCCAGTGAGAATGGTTTGTTGAATCTTGATCGTAGTAATACACATGTTCATAACATTGATGTCAAAAGATACAAAGTTAATAATGATAGTACCACATACTTGTGGCACTGCCGCTAAATGTCATATTGGTATAAATCGCATGAAGAAACTCCATGCTGATGGATCTTTGGACTCATTCGGTTTCGAATCGGCTGAGACATGTGGACCATGCCTCTTGGGCAAGATGGCTAAAGACCCCGTTTTCAACTTGATGGAATGGGCAGGTGACTTATTGGAAATGATACATGTTGATGTATACGGTCCAATGAGTGTTGTAGCTTGCGGTGGATATCGTTATTTTCTTACCTTCACTGATGATTTGAGTAGCTATAGTGTATATTTACTTAATGAAACACAAGTCTGAATCGTTTGAAAAGTTCAAGCAGAATCATAGTGAAGTTTGAGATCATCATGACGAGAAGATAATATGTCTACGATGTGATCGTGGAGGTGAATATCTGAGTTACGAGTTTGGTATACAACTTAAGACAATGTGAAAGTTGTTTCACAACTGACGCCACCTGGAACACCATAGTGTGATGGTGTGTCCGAACATCGTAATCGTGCTCTATTGGATATCATTTTACCACTATCATTTTGGGTTATGCATTATAAACAACTACATTCACTTTAAATAGGTCACCATCTAAATCCGTTGAGATGACACCATATGGTTTGGCAGAAACATAAGCTGTCATTTCTTAATGTTTGGGGTTGTGACGCTTATGTGAAAAGGGTTTTCACCTAATGAGCTCGAACCCAAAGCGAACAAATGCATCTTCATAGAATACCCTAAGAACAGTTGAGTATACCTTCTATCTTAGATCCAAGTGCAAAGTGTTTGTTGCTAAAAACGGGTCCTTTCTTGAGAAAGAGTTTCTCTTGAAAGAATTGAGTGGGAGGAAGATAGAACTTGATGAGGTTGTTGAACCTTTGTTCAACCAGAGAGTAGCGCAATGCAGAAAGATGTTTCTGTGGAGCCTACGTCAGTTGAAGAGGAAGTTAATGATGATGATCAGGAAGCTTTAGATCAAGTTACTATCGAACCTTGTAGGTCGACAAGGACGCGTACTGCTCCTGAGTGGTACGGCAACCCTGTCTTGGAGGTCATGTTGTTGGAAAACGATGAACCTACGAGCTATGGAGAAGCGATGATGGGCCCGGATTCCGATAAATGGTTAGAGGTCATGAAATCCGAGGAAGGATCCATGTATGAAAACCAAGTATAGACTTTGGTAGACTTGCTCGTTGCACGGCAGGTCGTCGAGTACGAATGGACCTTTAAGATGAAGACATACGCTGATGGTAAATGTCACCATTTATAAAGCTCGACTTGTCGCAAAGAAGTTTCCGACAAGGAGTTGACTGCGATGAGACTTTCTCACTTGTAGTGATGCTAAAGTCTGTTGGAATTATGTTAGCAGTTGCTGCATTTTTCAATTATGAAATCTGGTAGATGGATGTCAAAACATCGTTTCCTTAACAGTTTATTTGAGAAAAGGTTGTATGTGATACAACCAAAAGGTTTTGTCAGTCCTAAGGATGCTAAAAGGTGTGCGAGCTCCAGCAATCCTTCTATGGGATGGAGCAAGCATCTCGGAGTTGGAATATACACTTTGATGTGGTGATCAAAGTTTTTGAGTCTATACAAAGTTTATGAGAAACTTGTATTTACAATAAAGTGAGCGGGAGCACTATAGAGTTTCTGATAAGCATATGTGGATGATATATTGTTGATGGACAATGATGTAGAATTTCTGGAAAGCATAAACGGATGTTTGAAAAGAGTTTTTCAAAGGAAGACTTGGATAAAGCTACCTAATTGTTGAGCATCAAGATCTATAGAGATAGATCAAGATGCTTGATGAGACTTTCAATGAGTACATACCTTGACAAGATTTTGAAAGAGTTCAAAATAGATCAGTCAGAGAAAGAGTTCTTGCCTGATTTGTAAGGTGTGAAGTTGAGTAAGACTCAAAGCTCGACCACGGCAGAAGAAAGAGAAAGGACGAAGGTCGTCCCCTATGCTTTAGCCATAGTCTCTATATAGTATGCCATGCTGTGTACTGCACCTGTGTATGCCTTGCCATGAGTCTGTCAAGGGGTACAAGAGTGATCCAAGAGTGGATCACTGGATAGCGGTCAAGATTATCCTTAGTAACTAAAAGATTAAGGAAATGTTTCTCGATTATGGAGGTGATAAAGAGTTCGTTGTAAAGAGTTACGTCGATGCAAGCTTTAACACCAATACGAATGACTCTTAGTAGCAATCCGGATACGTATAGTGGAGCAGCCATTTGGAATAGCTTCAAGTGGAATGTGGTAGCAGTGTCTACAGTATGACATAGAGATTTGCAAAGTACACACAGATCTCAATGTCGCACACCCGTTGACTAAAAGACCTCTCTCACATGTAAAGCATGATCGAGCCCTAGAACTCATTGGGTGTTAGATTCATAACAATGCGAATCACATGGTGATGTGAACTAGATTATTGACTCTAGTGCAAGTGGGAGACTATTGGAAATATGCCCTAGAGGCAATAATAAATTGGTTATTATCATATTTCCTTGTTCATGATAATCGTTTATTATCCATGCTAGAATTGTATTGATCGGAAACTCAGGTACATGTGTGGATACATAGACAACACCATGTCCCTAGTATGCCTCTGATGGACTAGCTCGTTGATCAAAGATGGTTAAGGTTTCCTAGAGATGGACATGAGATGTCATTTGATAACGGGGGTACATCATTAGGAGAATGATGTGATGGACAAGACCCAAACTATAAACGTAGCATATGACCGTGTCAGTTTATTGCTACAGTTTTCTGCATGTCAAGTATCTGTTCCTATGACCATGAGATCATGCAACTCACTGACACCAAAGGAGTACCTTGTGTGTATCAAACGTCGCAACGTAACTGGGTGACTATAAAGGTGCTCTTCAGGTATCTCCGAGGGTGTTTGTTGGGTTGGCATGGATCAAGATTGGGATTTGTTACTCCGTGTGACGGAGAGGTATCTCAGGGCCCACTCGGTAATACAACATCACTATAAGCCTTGCAAGCAATGTGACTAACGAGTTAGCCACGGGATCTTGTATTACAGAACGAGTAAAGAGACTTGCTGGTAACGAGATTGAACTAGGTATGGAGATACCGACGATCGAATCTCGGGCAAGTAACATACCGAAGAACAAAGGGAACACCATACGGGATTAACTGAATCCTTGACATAGAGGTTCGACCGATAAAGATCTTAGTAGAATATGTAGGAACCAATATGGTCATCCAGGTCCCGCTATTGGTTACTGACCGTAGAGGTGTCTCGGTCATGTCTACACAGTTCTCGAACCCACAGGGTCTGCACACTTAAGGTTCAGTGACGTTTCGGTAGAATAGAGTTATGTATGGTGGTGACTGAAGGTTGTTTGGAGTCCCGGATGAGATCCCAGACGTCACGAGGAGCTCCAGAATGGTCCAGAGGTAAAGATTGATATATGGGATAATAGTGTTGGGTCTCCGAAAGGGTTCCGGAATTCATCGAAAATAGTTTTGGATGTTTCCCGAAATGTTCGGGGTACAAGGACATTTTAAACGGGCCAAGGGGTAAAGCCCATGAGTCTGTAGGAAGGTGCAAAAGATGTTTTGTGGCGGCCAGGGGCCAGACGCCAGGGACCCTGGCGTCTGGGGCCAGACGCCGAGGACCTTGGCGTCTGGTCCTGGAGTTCGAGGAGGACTCTTGCCTTGCGGGCAAACCGACCTTGAGGAGAATTTTTTTCCAAGTTTCGACCCCAGGGCTCAGCATATAAATAAAGGGGCGGGGCTAGCACTTGGAACACATCAAGAAACCCTAAGCCACGTGTTGCGTCTCCTCTAGTTCGTAGTTTCTTCTGTAGATTGGTTTCAGCGGTGCTTAGGCAAAGCCCTGTTGGAATTGCTCCACCAGCATCGCCGCAACGCCGTCACGCTGACGGAGAACTCGTCTACCTCTCCGCTCCCTCTTGCTGGATAAAGAAGGCGAAGATCATCATCGAGTTGTACGTGTGCTGAACGCGGAGGTGCCGTCCGTTCGGCGCTAGATCGGAAGTACCGTGATCAAGATCGCGAGACGATTCGTGATTGGATCGCGGGACGGATCGTGATCGGATCACGAGACGGATCGTTATGGGATCGTCGGACGCTCGGCGATTTGGATCGCGAAGAAGTTCGACTACATCAACCGCGTTTCTTAACGCTTCCCGCTTAGCGATCTACAAGGGTATGTAGATCTACTCTCCCTCTCGTAGATGCTCATCACCATGGATAGATCTTGCGTGTGCGTAGGAATTTTTGTGTTTCCCATGCAACGTTCCCCAACACTACCTTGAGTTCGTATGAATATGTTCTAATCTAAAAACCTTGCCTCTATAGACTAAACCCCTCGGCTTATATAGGCATTGAGGTATCTAGGGTTGGAAGTATGACAACTACTACTAGGGATGACATGCCGATAATTTGAATATATCTCGATGTGTACGCCAAGTCTTTGAAGTATTCCATCTTGAGTACGCCGAGGGCCACAACTCATGTGGCCAATTCTTCGGTGGTTAGTGAATCCTCAGCCTGGCCCATGAAGGGCGGGCCGACGCGGTGTACACACCCTAATCCAGGACACCGCCAGGGTCCAATGTGCTTTCGTGTGTGAAATGATTCATGCACTTGCTGCCAGAAGGTACCACCTCTTCTCCTGCCTACGAAATCCGTGTATGCGGCCAAGCATGCATCGCACGATAACTCATCCTCCATGGTCGAGTACCCCGCCATCCTTTGTACTCTGAAAGAACGACATGGCATCCGAAATTAAGCTAAATGACATTTCACCGAACACATGCCGGGCGTGGTGTCCGCCATGGAGAGCGTCCATAAGGGGCCGGAGTGTACATGGGTACAAACGGCTCTAGGACGGACAGTGTTGTCATAAAGGCGAGGGGCGATTCGGTGCTGGTTGCGGACGTCCGACAATCTCTGTGTGGCAGCTGGAGGGGTACAACAACGACGATGGAGGTAGAGGGTACAAATGCAAAGTAAGGAGGAGAAGGGACGGAGTGGAAGAAAATGGGACCCGGAGGGGTGATTGGGTGGGCCGGAGGTGTCGGAGTCCTACGGGCTACGTGTTTGCTGTCCGGACTCTCTCCCTCCCCCCCCCCCCACTCTGTCTCCACTTTGCGAAAGAAAACACGTTCGGACTGTACATGTCCATGCTGGATGACACAAAAACACGGTCCGACATATATGAACGGTTTGGGGATCAGCGTTAAAGATGCCTTTAATGAAGATGAAGATGAAATCAGACGGCCCAATTCATATACCCTCACTTTAGCTGTTAGCACCTTCGGCCGTGACTAGACGCTCGAAAGTGGCCATAGCCGCCGGGCGCCGGCCAACAGGCTAATAACCTAAAAGAGAAGAGACCTGTCTGGAGTAAAACCTGCAGCAGAAAGTGATTAGCGAGTAGTGACAGAAACAAAATCCATGCAGGTCACATCTCACGCAGGGCAGCTGCTTGTATGATTGCTCATTTGTTTTTTTCTTTCTTTAAGCCATTCCTGTTTAAAAGCAAGCATGAGAGATAGCATAGCAACAATGAGTGGACGCACTAGTGAGAGTGAGTGACGTTTTTTTTTAAAAAAAAAGGAGGACCTCTTTATCAAGCGATGCAGCTAATACTAGTGAGAGTGACGTGTGCGATGATGTGGTTTTCCTCTACATATAGGGAATCAACCGTTCATCCGACTCGACTCGTAGCCTTCATCCAAATAATACGAGCACTTGGTGGAATTGAGCCGAACGCTACTAGTGCTAGCTATGGCCGCTGGTGAAGGAGGTGGAGACAAGTACCGCTCGTTTCTGCACGGCGACGGCGAGAAGAACACCGTGTGGAGGACCGGAGCCCCTCCCAACTACGACCTGGTGAACAAGCTCTTCGAGGAAGAGAGGACCAACGTGCGTGCTGAACCTTCTCCACGATTCCTTCCTTCCATGGCAACATGCAACCCATGGCTAATCCTAGTGCAACAGGTATGGCCCGAGGGGTCTCTGGAAGACAAGGTGCAGCGCCTGCTCAAGACCTGGGAGATGGAGATGGTCCACAAGGCGCGCCCCGAGGACCAGAAGAGCGTCGTGCACTCCGAGGACTACTCGGCGAGCACCAACGGTGAGGAAGACGTTCTTCTTTTTTCCTTTGCAGGGCGTCGTCCGCTCCGAGGATAACTCCGGTGAGCATGCACCAACTTGCAGGGCTGAAGCCTCTGACGCGGAAGGAGGTGATGGCCATCGGCGGCTACAACGCGTTCCTGGCGACCACCCTGCCGCCGGAGCACCGCATCTACGACCCCGACGAGGAGTCGGTCCAGTCGGCCACGGCCACGTTCCTCACGGCGTTCCCCCGGGGCTTCGCCATCGAGGTGCTCGACGTGTACAGCGGCCCGCCCAGGATCGCCTTCAAGTTCCGGCACTGGGGTTACATGGAGGGCCCGTTCAAGGGGCACCCCCCACACGGCCAGCGCGTCGAGTTCTTTGGCATCTGCATTTTTCATGTAAGTTCCACACTACAAACAGACACGCTTTGCTGTGCCATTCTTCGGTTTAGGAATTAATTTTATTTTTCTTCCAAAAGTTATTATGGTAATTCATATTCGGACTGGATAAAAATCAGTCGACTGAGACTTCACGAAGTCTCAATTGACTAAGACCTAGACACTCCCATTCACATTCTATGCAAACCGTGACGGCTGTCGAGCATACGTGGATCCCACGGGCACTATCGGATTAACCCTGTAGCTCGGTCCTTTTGGTTTTTCATGTTTTATTGTCCTATATTCGTTTTCATACTTGTATTTATTTTTTAAAATTGTGAAAGATGTTCGAATTTTTAATGATTTTGGGAATATAATTTAAACTTTCAAATATATATTTAGAAAAATAATAAATGTTTTCTTAAAAACTGTGAATATATATATTTTAAATCCATGAAGATTTTTTATATCCATGAACGCTTAAATTTTCATTTTAAAAAAAACCCATGAACATTATTTAAAATTTGTAGGCATTCTGAATGAACAATTTTTAGAATTCATGATTATTTTTCCATATTGTGAAGAATTTCTTAGTTTACGAACAGTTTTTAAGTTCAAGAATATTTAAAAATTTGTGAACATTTTTTAATATTCAAATAAATTCCTGAACGTTTTAATTTTTAAGTGTTTTAATAGAATGTCGGTTCCACTACAGGACCCTCTATTTGACCAAACCCTTACAGGTGGGGTTAGCTTTGAATAAAAAAATGAAGCTCTCCTAGCCATCTATTCTAGAAAGCTTAGCAATTGTATATGGTTTATAGGATAGCTGTTTCAAGTTCAGTAACACAGAAAACACTCGTAGGTTTGTAGCTCAACCTGGGTGTAACACTCTTATCTAGCCATCAATTTATGCGCTGCGGTCCATACATAGGCTTTTCTCTTACTGTGTCTCCCAAAGAAAACAACTTATAAATGACTTCAAACTTTGCACCTCCACAAAACATTATATAACTACAATGTACGGCAAAGCTTTAGGATATTTTGGTCCACCATAAATACTTAATTGAATATTTCCTGGTCAAAAATCTCATCTTATATATGTGTGCTAGACAAAAATTTCCAAAAGTTATGTCACCTACTGTATTTCTAAGATTTGTTGACACGCAAAATTTGAAGCCTATATGTTGTTTTATTTGGGAGAAAATAAACTTTTTTGTATTAAGTTTGTTGTCTAGCATGAATCTCGATGTAGTGATGGGCGGTGTTAATAAGGGGAGTGGTACAACAAGATTCACAAAATCTACTCTAAAAAAACACCGATGCGGATCTCTGCAACAATGTCTAATGATAGGTTGATGAGGAGATGAAGGTTGCCAAGGTAGAGTACTTCTACGAGCGTGGCAACTTCCTCGCGGGTTTCTTGAGTTCGTCTGCTTCTACTACTACTGCATCGGCTTCAGGTTGCCCTGTGACGATGGGAAACTAAGACGCGTCCGAATTCATGAAACATGTCACTAGTAGTATCTTTGTATTTCCCTTGAGTGATCACCTTCAGAAATGTCGGATTTGCAAGGAATATTTCAGTAAAGGAAATAAAATGTGTATTTTTTTTGTGGGAAAGGTACAAGGCCAGATATAGTATGCAAACATCAACCCTTAACAATAACAAGATTTTACCCGCAAGTCTATAAAGATAATAGCACAACTTTCTTGGAAAGTCCCCAACTGCTCCCGAGCATAGATGAACCCGCCATGAACAATAAATTCAAAGAAAAAACCAAAAAACCTGAACTTTTTTGTGGCAAACTTTGACAAATGTTTTGAATGCTTGCAAACTTTCACCATGGAATGCCAACCGTGGAAGTCGCGGCAAAAAACACACTCCAAATGCTTTATAAAGTAGCATTTTTCTAGCATCATTATTGTATTTTTATCGACTCCGACGAATGTGACTTCATGATGAAACCTTGTAAGCACTCAAAACATTTGTCAATGTTTGCCACACAAAAATCCAGAACTTTTATGATTTTTATACGATTTTACTTTTCATCCTAGCTCATTTGAGCTCGAGCTAAGAATAGTTGTGTCCCTCTTTCTTCTACATTATTCTGTGGTGCGTCCTGAGCAAAGCACGTTGTCGTCACTGGAAGGACCAGAGTAACCTTGTCGAAACTCGGGAGCTTCTAGAAGCATTTGTCGGAAAGTGATTGACGTAGAATAAAAGACTTTGTCAACTATGATATGGACTGATCGCCAGCCTAGAATAGTTGGCACAGAGAAGAGCTAGATAATAATCCCAACTCCACACAAACAGATGAGAGGAACACAAACCTCAAAGTTCCATGTCGAAGACAAATTTGGCTGAGCTTCATTGGGCAAAGAAGAAAATAGTTCGGAGAACAAAATATGCCACAACCACATCCTCTCCACGGGTTGCCGCCGCCATCGACAAACATTAATAGTTCTAGATCGAATGTCGAACAAGCAACACCGTCCTCGATGCCCCTGCAGGGAAGGCCATCGGCATGAAAAAGTTGATGAACACTTATGTTTCATCGTTGTCACTGCCCCTACTTCACCGACGACATAGAACTTGAGTCGTCTAACCTCCATGTTGTTGTGAGAAATTTGATGTTCCCTTTTGAATCTGATAGCCTTGAAATCCCGTTGTATGATGATGTGAACATTTCGAGTAAAAGGGTGTGTGTGGAGCGTGTGGAGGTTGTCACAGGTAGTGATGATCTGGTTACCTATTTTACTACGGAAGTAGAAGATAATGAAGAGGAATATCGAGCTATGAAGGGAATCTATATGTGAAGAAAAGGGAGGTGAAGGTGCATCGGTGGCCTCCGGTGAGGGAGCGCCGAGACAAATTTTAGGATGAAACTGTCATGGTATGCTCTCTACCACGACAGTACGTGAGCTCTTGGATCTCCATGGGCAAGTACTTATGGATTTGATTTTTCTTTCTGGGTCGCTTTTGAATATTTGTAAAGTCAATGAGCTTCGTAGTAATTTATTGTTTAATTATATGTTTGTCGCTGAGAGTGATGATCGGGCCGGTGCTTTAGCATATATGTGCATCCGCCTTGCTTTTTTACTAGTAGATCGAAGACCAAGTTTCCATAGAAACGCGCAAGGTCATGGGGGATTTTCTTAGCCCTGTTTGGTTATAGGGATTAGACTAGAAAAAGTCCCTTTTAGTCCCTGTGTAACCAAACAGGAGGGACTTTTTTTAAGGGACTAGAAAAAGACTTCACTGGAGGGTCTTTTCTCTTTAATCATTGAGACTAAAAAAAGTCTAGTCCCTTACAACCAAACACCCCCTTATCGTGGAAATAAGAGGGGGTTATGCGTAAAGCAGAGTTAAATGGCAGGTTATAATTTCTGTTTGTGATTTTTGCCGTTAGTTGTTGATCTAAGGGCTCACGATGCAAGTTTTCATATTTTCACCGAGTTCCAGTATTCACTGGATACTTGCCAATAAGGAAATGTCATCAAAATAGTTCCATCAAATATACTCCCTCCGTTCTTAAATAATCCTTTTGTCCCAAAATAAGTGTCAAAAAATTTGGTATCAAGTTAGTAAAAATAAATAGTAAAGCAGCGACAGTCATTTTAGGACGGAGGGAGTATAAGTCTTTGAAGAGATTTCATTACAAACTACATACAAAACATAATGAATGAATCTATACTTTAAATTATGTTTATATACATCCGTATGTATAATTTAGTTGTTTTTTTAGAAAAACTTATTGTCGATGTACTAAAGTATGGACTTTTTAGTACCCCGTGCTTGTGCACGGACAATCGTAGTCATACCAGCGGCAAGGCCTGCCAGGGAGCCTAAGGACAAAATACAGCAACATTAAGAAGGCATTCAAGTCGACAGACTGAAGACCGAAGGCTGGGACCCCGACAAGATCTTGCCGGGATGGCCTGCGAAGCCCCGACAAGGAAAGCACCCGGCAAGGCCCCGCCATCCTGCCAGCGCAGAGGCGAAGCCCCGACAAGGTGAAGCCCTGGCAAGCCCCCGCCAACACAGAGGACACGTGTCACCTTGCCTGGGCACGTGTCAAGACGCCAGCGATGGAGAGGCTAAGCGGTGCCGATGGGACGGGCTCCTGTCCCGTCCCGCAGGCGGTTAGGGACGCCTGACGGAGCATTAAATGTGTTTGTCTCGCACCGTCAGTGTTAGGTATGATAAAAATGTAGCACTGTACACCCCGTGTACGTACTGTATGCCACTGTTGGTGACCCTTTCGAGAGTATAAAAGGAGGCCCAGGGCGTTACGGTCGAGGACTTTTTTGGAGACTTTTGGACTTTTTGATCTTTTCGGACTCCTAGACTTGTGGAGCTCCTCTAGCCCGTTCTGCATGAGTAGCAACTGTATACTGTAGCGCTCTCAGAACCTGAGCTAGAATCCATCCAATACAACCAAGCAGGAGTAGGGTTTTACGCATCTTTGTGGCCCGAACCTGGGTAAATCCCTGTACGCTGGTGACTCGATCTACTCTTTGTGCGAGCCTTCTTCCCTGTCGAACCGTAAAGGGATCCCTCCGATCCAATAGGTGTTGTTTCCTCCGACATCTTTGCCACGCCAGGTAGGGGGATAAGGTCGTGTAAACCTGACCTTGTGATTAGCGCATCGGTTCTTTTGTCATAATCGTCATCGCCATGGCTCCCAAGAAGAAAGGTTTCACGGCAGTGGAACCCTCCACGTCCACCACGCCCGTAGCCGCCCAGGAGCGCGACGGAGTGGGCGCGGGCGGAAGGAGTGGGGACCGCTCCCTCTGCCCACACGACGCTTCGATGATCAAGGCCAAGCAAGTGACGACGCCCGCCGCAGAGAAGCTCACGACAGCGGCGGAAATCCCCGCGCCGCTGGGTCTCGGGACGGAGTTGTACCTCCTGCGGGTGGTACGGTGAACTCTGGGGACGGAAGGGCACCTTTCAAGGCACCCACGCCGGCGCGAACGCCGCGACCTTCCCAAGACGCGCGCGAAGAGCAGCGTCGCGGGGTCGGTAGTTCCCATCGTCCCCACGGAAAATCTCATGCGCATCGCTCCCAAGATGTGCAGGACCAGCATGCACGCCTGCACGCTAGTGGGAGTGGCATGCAGTCGTGGGACCGTGACGGAGCTCCTTCTAACACGGTTAGGAGTTAGAGCACCTCACGTTCTTCGCGCCGTTCGTTGCGGACCACTTCGGAAGAAGCAATGACGTGAGCACAGCTACTCCTGAACTTCCCTCCTGCTACGGAGAATCTCGACGAATGGAAAGCCACTATTCAGAGCCTCCTTAGCCTCGCTGACAAGTTTTGGCCCACCGAGCCGGCTCATGCCTGTGGTGAGAAGGCCGGAGGTGGTGCGACCACAGTGCATTCTCCTCTACAGGAACAACGCCGATCACCGACTCGACACACTGACGCTTACGATGGTTACTCAACAGTGTCGTCCGATCCACGGACTCGTCGCGATCAGCGTCAAGTTCTTCGGGAACGAAGCAAGGAAGACGCTCGAACTACAATCGAGCGATGGCGGGAAGCGCGCCATCAATCTGATAAGCGCGTGGGACACACTGTAGACAAATCCGCGCTGGGGTGTCCTGTTGGCATACCTTACGAGGTGGGTTGTCTAGCGTTTACCCGTGAGCGGCGGCAAGTCCAGTGGCCTAATTCCTGCATGTTCAAGCTAGAGGTCCCAGAGAAGTACGACGACAAGACTCACCCGTCAGAGTTCTTGAGCATCTACACCATTGTGGTGCAGGCTGCCGGGGCTCGCGACGACAAGATACTCACCAACTACTTACCGCTGGTGCTTAAGCCCAACATCAGGTCGTGGTTGATGCACTTACCAAAAGGATCCATTTCCTCATGGGAAGATCTGTGCCACGAGTTTGTTGGCGCCTTCACCGGAGTTCATCAAGCTCGTGGCCAAGAAAGTGATTTACATATCATCCCCTAGAAGGAGGGCGAGAATTTGCGCAAGTACATCAAGAGGTTTAGCAGCATACACCACAACATACCAGACGTTCATCCCATCGCTATTATCAGCGCGTTCCATCAGAACGAGCGCAACCGCAGGATTCAGGAAGAGCTAGCAATGGACAAGGTCAGGGATGTTGCCGAGCTTTATGCTCTAGTAGATAAATGTGCTCAAGCTGAAGAAGGGAGGAGGCTCCTGATACGTCTCCGTCGTATCTATAATTTTTGATTGTTTCATGCCAATATTCGACAATTTTCATATACTTTTGGCAATTTTTTATACTATTTTTGGGACTAACATATTGATCCAATGCCTAGTGCCAGTTCCTGTTTGTTGCATGTTTTTTGTTTCGCAGAATATCCATACCAAACAAAGTCCAAACGCAATAAAAAACCAATAGGGATTTTTTTTGAAATATTTATGATTTTTGAGAAGAAGAATCAACGCGAAACGATGCCCTAGAGGCAATAATAAAATGGTTATTATTGCATTTCCTAGTTCATGATAATTGTCTGTTATTCATGCTATAATTGTGTTAACCGGAAACCGTAATACATGTGTGAATACATAGACCACAACGTGTCCCTAGTGAGCCTCTAGTTGGCTAGCTCGTTGATCAATAGATGGTCACGGTTTCATGACCATGGACATTGGATGTCATTGATAACGGGATCACATCATTAGGAGAATGATGTGATGGACAAGACCCAATCCTAAGCATAGCACAAGATTGTGTAGTTCGTTTGCTAAAGCTTTTCAATGTCAAGTGTCGTTTCCTTAGACCATGAGATTGTGTAACTCCCAGATACCGTAGGAATGCTTTGGGTGTGCCAAACGTCACAACGTAACTGGGTGGCTATAAAGGTACGCTACGGGTATCTCCGAAAGTGTCTGTTGGGTTGACACGAATTGAGACTGGGATTTGTCACTCCGTGTGACGGAGAGGTATCTCTGGGCCCACTCGGTAAGACATCATCATTATGAGCTCAATGTGACTAAGGAGTTAGTCACGGGATGATGTATTACGGAACGAGTAAAGAGACTTGCCGGTAACGAGATTGAACAAGGTATGGGGATACCAACGATCGAATCTCGGGCAAGTACCATACCGATAGACAAAGGGAATTGTATACGGGATTGATTGAATCCTTGACATCGTGGTTCATCCGATGATATCATCGTGAAGTACGTGGGAGCCAACATGGGTATCCAGATCCCGCTGTTGGTTATTGGCCGGAGATGTGTCTCGGTCATGTCTACGTGTCTCTCGAACCCGTAGGGTCTACACACTTAAGGTTCGATGACGCTAGGGTTATAGGGAAATAGTGTACGTGGTTACCGAAGGTTGTTCGGAGTCCCGGATGAGATCCCGGACGTCACGAGGAGTCCCGGAATGGTCCGGAGACGAAGATTGATATATAGGAAGTGAGGTTTTGGTTACCGGAAGTGTTCCGGGTGTCTCCGGTAGTGTACCGGGACCACCGAAAGGGTTCCGGGGGTCCACCAAGTGGGACCACCTTCCCCGGAAGGTTCCATGGGTCAAGAGTGGGAGGGAGCCAGCCCCTAGGTGGGCTGGTGCGCCTCCCACCCCAGCCCAAGGCGCAGCAAGGGTGGAGGGGGACAAACCCTAGGCTTAGATGGGCCTTAAGGCCCACCCTAGGGCGCCTCCACCTCTCCTTGCCCTGGCCGCCGGCCAGATGGGTTTCTGGAGGCTGCCGCCACCCCTAGGGTGCAACCCTAGGGCGCAGCACCTCTCCTCCCCTCCTCCTATATATAGTGGAGGCATTTGGGGCTGCACAACACACGAGTTCATCTCCTCCCTGGTGCAGCCCTACTCCTCCCTCTCCTCGTTTCTCCATAGTGCTTAGCGAAGCTCTATCGGAGTACCACGCAGCTCCACCGTCACCACGCCGTCGTGCTGCCGGAGCTCTCCCTCAACCTCTCCTCCCTCCTTGCTGGATCAAGGCGTAGGAGACGTCACCGGGCACTTGATCGGATCTACCGCGATCTGAATCGCTGCGAGTACGACTCCATCAACCGCGTTCTAGCAACGCTTCCGCTTAGCGATCTTCAAAGGTATGAAGATCCAATCTCTCCCCGCTCGTTTGCTGGTTTCTCCATAGATAGATCTTGGTGACACGTAGGAAAATTTTGATTTACTACTACGTCTCCCAACAGTGGCATCATGAGCTAGGTCTATGCGTAGAATCTATGCACGAGTAGAACACAAAGCAGTTGTGGGCGTCGATTTTGTTAATATGCTTGCTGTTACTAGTCTTATCTTGATTCGACGGTATTGTGGGATGAAGCGGCCCGGACCAACCTTACACGTACGCTTACGTGAGACCGGTTCCACCGCCTGACATGCACTAGTTGCATAAGGTGGCTAGCGGGTGTCTGTCTCTCCCACCTTAGTCGGATTGGATTCGATGAAAAGGGTCCTTATGAAGGTTAAATAGCAATTGGCATATCACGTTGTGGTTTTGGCGTAGGTAAGAAACGTTCTTGCTAGAAACCTATAGCAACCACGTAAAAACTTGCAACTACAAATTAGAGGACGTCTAACTTGTTTTTGCAGCATATGCCTTGTGATGTGATATGGCCAGAAGGATGTGATGTGATGCATTGTGATGTATGAGATTGATCATGTTCTTGTGATAGGGTTCACGACTTGCATGTCGATGACTATGACAACCGGCAGGAGCCATAGGAGTTGTCTTATATTATTGTATGACCTGCGTGTCAATCATAAACGCCATGTAATTACTTTACTTTATTGGTAAGCGTTAGACATAGTAGTAGAAGTAATAGTTGGCGAGACAACTTCATGAAGACACAATGATGGAGATCATGGTGTTGTGCCGGTGACAATGATGATCATCGTGCCCCGAAGATGGAGATCATAGGAGCAAGATGATATTGGCCATATCATGTCACTATATTGATTGCATGTGATGTTTATCATGTTTACATCTTATTTGCTTAGAACGATGGTAGTAAATAAGATGATCTCTCAATAAAATTTCAAGAGAAGTGTTCACCCTAACTGTGCACCGTTGCTAAGGATCGTTGTTCCGAAGCACCACGTGATGATCGGGTGTGATAGGTTCTAACGTTCGCATACAACGGGTGTAAGCCAGATTTGCACACGCGAAACACTTAGGTTGACTTGACGAGCCTAGCATGTACAGACATGGCCTCGGAACACGGAAGACCGAAAGGTCGAACATGAGTCGTATAGAAGATACGATCAACATGGAGATGTTCACCATGGATGACTAGTCCGTCTCACGTGATGATCGGACACGGGCTAGTTGACATGGATCATGTGTCACTTAGATGACTAGAGAGATGTCTATCTGAGTGGGAGTTAATTGAATAATTTGATTATGTGAACTCGATTATCATGAACTTAGTCTAAAAATTGCCTTTAATATCTATATTGTAGATCCAATGGCCAACGCAAATGTCAACCTCAATTTCAACGCGTTCCTAGAGAAAACCAAGCTGAAAGATGATGGAAGCAACTATGCGGACTGGGTCCATGGCTTGAGGATCATCCTCATAGCTTCCAAGAGATTGTATGTCCTTGATGCACCGCTAGGTGACCCACCCATTCTCCCAGCGGACCAAGACGTTACGAACACTTGGCAGTCGCGCTGCGATGATTACTCCCTTGTTCAGTGCGGCATGCTTTACAGTTTAGAATCGGGGCTCCAAAAGCGTTTTGAGCAACACGGAGCATATGAGATGTTCCAAGAGCTGAAACTGGTTTTCCAAGCTCATGCCCGAGTCGAGAGATATGACATCTCCGACAAGTTCTTCAGCTGTAAGATGGAGGAGAACAGTTCTGTTAGTGAGCACATCCTCAAGATGTCTGGCCTTCACAACCGCTTGACTCAGCTGGGAGTTAATCTCCCGGATGACTCAGTCATTGACAGAATCCTCCAGTCGCTTCCACCTAGCTACAAGAGCTTTGTGATGAACTACAACATGCAGGGTATGGAGAAGTCCATTCCCGAGTTGTACTCGATGCTGAAATCAGCGGAGGTCGAGATCAAAAAGGAGCATCAAGTGTTGATGGTAAACAAGACCACTAGTTTCAAGAAAGGCAAGGGTAAGAAGAACTTCAAGAAGGACGGCAAAGCTGTTGCCGCGCCCGGTAAGCAAGTTGCCGGGAAGAAGAAGAACAAGAATGGACCCAAGCCTGAGACCGAGTGTTTCTATTGTAAGGGTATCGGTCACTGGAAGCGGAACTGCCCCAAGTATTTAGCGGATAAGAAGGACGGCAACATTAAAGGTATATGTGATATACTTGTTATTGATGTGTACTTGACCAGCGCTCGTAGTAGCTCCTGGGTATTTGATACCGGTGCAGTTGCTCACATTTGTAACTCCAAGCAGGAGCTGCGGAATAAGCGGAGGCTGGCCAAGGACGAGGTGACGATGCGCGTCGGGAATGGTTCCAAGGTCAATGTGATCGCCGTCGGCACGCTACCTCTACATCTACCTTCGAGATTAGTTTTAAACCTTAATAATTGTTATTTAGTACCAGCTTTGAGCATGAACATTGTATCTGGATCTCGCTTGATGCGAGATGGCTACTCATTTAAATCCGAGAATAATGGTTGTTCTATTTATATGAGAGAAATGTTTTATGCTCATGCCCCGCTGGTCAATGGTTTATTTTTGATGAATCTCGAACGTGATGTTACACATATCCATAGTGTGAGTACCAAAAAGTGTAAAGTTGATAACGATAGTCCCACTTACATGTGGCACTGCCGTCTTGGCCATATTGGTGTCAAACGCATGAAGAAGCTCCATGCTGATGGACTTTTGGAGTCACTTGATTTCGAATCATTTGACACATGCGAACCATGCCTCATGGGCAAGATGACCAAGACTCCATTCTCCGGAACAATGGAGCGAGCAACTGACTTGTTGGAGATAATATATACCGATGTATGCGGTCCAATGAGTGTCGAGGCTCGCGGTGGCTACCATTATGTTCTCACCCTCACTGATGACTTGAGCAGATATGGGTATGTCTGCTTAATGAAACACAAGTCTGAAACCTTTGAAAGGTTCAAGGAATTTCAGAGTGAGGTAGAGAATCAACATGACAGGAAAATAAAATGCCTACGATCTGATCGTGGCGGAGAATATTTAAGTCACGAGTTTGGCACACACCTTAGGAAATGTGGAATTGTTTCACAACTCACGCCGCCCGGCACACCTCAGCGAAATGGTGTGTCTGAACGTCGTAATCGCACTCTATTGGATATGGTGCGATCTATGATGTCTCTTACCGACTTACCGCTATCATTTTGGGGATATGCATTAGAGACTACCGCATTCACTTTAAATAGGGCACCGTCTAAATCCGTTGAGACGACACCGTATGAATTATGGTTTGGAAAGAAACCTAAGCTGTCGTTTCTAAAAGTTTGGGGATGCGATGCTTATGTGAAGAAACTTCAACCTGAGAAGCTCGAACCCAAAGCGGAAAAGTGCGTCTTCATAGGATAACCCAAAGAGACTATTGGGTATACCTTCTACCTACGATCCGAGGGCAAAGTCTTTGTTGCCAAGAATGGATCCTTTCTCAAGAAAGAGTTTCTCTCAAAAGAAGTAAGTGGAAGGAAAATAGAACTTGATGAGGTAATTGTACCTCCACTCGACCCCGAGAGTAGCGCAGCACATGAAGTTGTTTCTGTGGAGCCTACACCGGCTAGAGAGGAAGTTAATGATGATGATCATGAAGCTTTAGATCAAGTTGCTACTCGAAGGTCCACTTGGACACGTTCCGCACCAGAGTGGTACGGCAATCCTGTCCTAGAGATCATGTTGTTGGACAACTGTGAACCTTCGAACTATGAAGAAGCAATGGCGGGTCCGGATTCCAACAAATGGCTTGAGGCCATGAAATCCGAGATAGGATCCATGTATGAGAACAAAGTATGGACTTTGGTGGACTTGCCTGATGATAAGCGAGCCATTAAAAACAAATGGATCTTTAAGAAGAAGACTGACGCAGACGGTAATGTGACCGCCTATAAAGCTCGGCTTGTCGCTAAAGGTTATCGACAAGTTCAAGGAGTTGACTACGATGAGACTTTCTCACCTGTAGCGATGCTAAAGTCAGTTCGAATCATGTTAGCAGTTGTCACATTTTATGATTATGAGATCTGGAAAATGGACGTCAAAACGACATTCCTTAATGGCTTCCTCAAGGAAGAACTGTATATGATGCAGCCGGAAGGTTTTGTCGGTCCTAAAGATGCTAACAAGGTATGCAAGCTCCAGCGCTCCATCTATGGGCTGGTGCAAGCATCTCGGAGTTGGAACATTCGCTTTAATGAGGTGATTAAAGCGTTTGGGTTTGTACAGGTTTATGGAGAACCCGGTATTTACAAGAAAGTGAGTGGGAGCTCTATAGCATTTCTTATACTGTATGTGGATGACATGCTGATAATGGAAAATAATATAGAACTCTTGGAAAGTATAAAGGCCTAATTGAATAAGTGTTTTTCAATGAAGGGCCTTGGATAAGCTGCTTACATATTAGGTATTAAGATCTATAGAGATAGATCGAAACGCCTCATTGGTCTTTCACAAAGCACATACCTTGAAAAGATATTGAAGAAGTTCAATATGGATCAGTCCAAGAAGGGGTTCTTGCCTGTGTTGCAAGGTGTGAGATTGAGTATGACTCAATGCCCGACCACGGCAAAGGATAGAGAAGAGATGAGTGTCATCCCCTATGCTTCAGCCATAGGCTCTATCATGTATGCCATGCTGTGTACCAGGCCTGATGTGAACCTTGCCATAAGTTTGGTAGGGAGGTACCAAAGTGATCCCGGAGCGGAACACTGGACAACGGTCAAGAATATCCTGAAGTACCTGAAAAGGACAAAGGACGTGTTTCTCGTTTATGGAGGTGCCGAAGAGCTCGTCGTAAAGGGTTACGTCGATGCTAGCTTCGACACAGATCCGGACGACTCCAAGTCGCAAACCGGATACGTGTATATTTTGAATGGAGGGGCAGTGAGCTGGAGCAGCAGCAAGCAAAGCGTCGTGGCAGCATCTACATGTGAAGCGGAGTACATAGCTGCTTCGGAAGCAGCAAATGAGGGAGTCTGGATGAAGGAGTTCATCACCGACCTAGGAGTGATTCCGAATGCGTCGGGCCCGATGACTCTACTCTGTGACAACACTGGAGCTATTGCCCTTGCGAAGGAGCCCAGGTTTCACAAGAAGACAAGACACATCAAGCGCCGTTTCAACTCCATCCATGATTACATTCAGGAGGGATACATAGATATTTGTAAAGTGCATACGGATCTGAATGTCGCAGATCCGTAGACTAAACCTCTCTCACGAGCAAAACATGATCAACACCAGAATGCTATGGGTGTTTGATTCATCACAATGTAACTAGATTATTGACTCTAGTGCAAGTGGGAGGCTGTTGGAAATATGCCCTAGAGGCAATAATAAAATGGTTATTATTGTATTTCCTAGTTCATGATAATTGTCTGTTATTCATGCTATAATTGTGTTAACCGGAAACCGTAATACATGTGTGAATACATAGATCACAACGTGTCCCTAGTGAGCCTCTAGTTGGCTAGCTCGTTGATCAATAGATGGTCACGGTTTCATGACCATGGACATTGGATGTCATTGATAACGGGATCACATCATTAGGAGAATGATGTGATGGACAAGACCCAATCCTAAGCATAGTACAAGATTGTGTAGTTCGTTTGCTAAAGCTTTTCAATGTCAAGTGTCGTTTCCTTAGACCATGAGATTGTGTAACTCCCGGATACCGTAGGAATGCTTTGGGTGTGCCAAACGTCACAACATAACTGGGTGGCTATAAAGGTACGCTACAGGTATCTCCGAAAGTGTCTGTTGGGTTGACACGAATCGAGACTGGGATTTGTCACTCCGTGTGACGGAGAGGTATCTCTGGGCCCACTCGGTAAGACATCATCATTATGAGCTCAATGTGACTAAGGAGTTAGTCACGGGATGATGTATTACGGAATGAGTAAAGAGACTTGCCGGTAACGAGATTGAACAAGGTATGGGGATACCGACGATCGAATCTCAGGCAAGTACCATACCGATAGACAAAGGGAATTGTATACGGGATTGATTGAATCCTTGACATCGTGGTTCATCCGATGATATCATCGTGGAGTACGTGGGAGCCAACATGGGTATCCAGATCTCGCTGTTGGTTATTGGCCGGAGAGGTGTCTCGGTCATGTCTACGTGTCTCCCGAACCCGCAGGGTCTACACACTTAAGGTTCGATGACGCTAGGGTTATAGGGAAATAGTGTACGTGGTTACCGAAGGTTGTTCGGAGTCCCGGATGAGATTCCGGACGTCACGAGGAGTCCCGGAATGGTTCAAAGACGAAGATTGATATATAGGAAGTGAGGTTTTGGTTATCGGAAGTGTTCCGGGTGTCTCCGATAGTGTACCGGGACCACCGGAAGGGTTCCGGGGGTCCACCAAGTGGGCCCACCTGCCCCGGAAGGTTCCATGGGCCAAGAGTGGGAGGGAGCCAGCCCCTAGGTGGGCTGGTGCGCCTCCCACCCCAGCCCAAGGCGCAGCAAGGGTGGAGGGGGGCAAACCCTAGGCTTAGATGGGCCTTAAGGCCCACCCTAGGCCGCCTCCACCTCTCCTTGCCCTGGCCGCCGGCCAGATGGGTTTCTGGAGGCTGCCGCCACCCCTAGGGTGGAACCCTAGGGCGCAGCACCTCTCCTCCCCTCCTCCTATATATAGTGGAGGCATTTGGGGCTGCACAACACACGAGTTCATCTCCTCCCTGGTGCAGCCCTACTCCTCCCTCTCCTCGTTTCTCCGTAGTGCTTAGCGAAGCTCTATCGGAGTACCACGCAGCTCCACCGTCACCACGCCGTCGTGCTGCCGGAGCTCTTCCTCAACCTCTCCTCCCTCCTTGCTGGATCAAGGCGTAGGAGACGTCACCGGGCTACACGCGTGTTGAACGCGGAGGTGCCGTCCGTTCGGCACTTGATCGGATCTACCGCGATCTGAATCGCTGCGAGTACGACTCCATCAACTGCGTTCTAGCAACGCTTCCGCTTAGCGATCTTCAAAGGTATGAAGATCCAATCTCTCCCCTCTCGTTTGCTGGTTTCTCCATAGATAGATCTTGGTGACACGTAGGAAAATTTTGATTTACTACTACGTCTCCCAACAGCCCGAGGGGGTCACGAGCCCGGGAGGCATGCCCTACCCCCCCAGGCGCGCCTGGCAGGCTCGTGACCAACCTTAAGGCGGTTGGGTCCCTTCTTTCTCTGAAAGAAAGATATTTTTATAAGGAAAATCCCCTCAAAATTTCAGCCCGATCGGAGTTACGGATCTCCAGAAATTTAAGAAACGGTGAAAGGCCAGAATCTGGGAGCGCAGAAACAGAAGGGCACACAGAGAGAGATCCAATCTCGGAGGGGCTCTCGCCTCTCCGTCGCCATGGATACCATGGACCATAGGAGAAACCCTTCTCCCATCTAGGTAGGAGGTCAAGGAAGAAGAAGAAGAAGGGGGGCTCTCTCCCCCTCTCTCCCGGCGGCACCGGAACGCCGCCCGGGACATCATTGTGTGACGATGATCTACACCAACACCTCCGTCATCTTCACCAACACCTCCATCACCTTCCCCCATCTATATCTAGTGGTCCACTCTCCCGCAACCCGTTGTACCCTCTAGTTGAACATGGTGCTTTATGCTTCATATTATTATCCAATGATGTGTTGCCATCCTATGATGTCTGAGTAGATTTTTGTTGTCCTATCGGTGATTGATGAATTGCTATGATTGGTTTAAATTTCTTGTGGTTATGTTGCTGTCCTTTGGTGCCCATCATATGAGCGCGCACGTGGATCACACCATAGGGTTAGTTGTATGTTGATAGGACTATGTATTGGAGGGCAAGGGTGACAAAAGCTTTAGCCTAGCATAGAAATTGATGCATACGGGATTGAAGGGGGACCAATATATCTTATTGCTATGGTTGGGTTTTACCTTAATGAACGTTAGTAGTTGTGGATGCTTGCTAATAGTTCCAATCATAAGTGCATAGAATACCAAGTAAGGGATGACATGCTAGCAGTGGCCTCTCCCACATAAAACTTGTTATCGGTCTAGTAACATAGTCAATTGCTTAGGGACAATTCCGCAACTCCTACCACCACTTTTCCACACTCGTTAAACTAATGTAATTGTTTCTTTATCTAAACAGCCCCTAGTTTTTGCTTACATGTTCTTTATTATCTTGCAAACCTATCCCATCACACCTACAAAGTACTTCTAGTTCCATACTTGTTCTAGGTAAAGCGAACGTAAATTGTGCGTAGAGTTGTATGGGTGGTCGATAGAACTTGAGGGAATATTTGTCCTACCTTTAGCTCCTCATTGGGTTCGACACTCTTACTTATTGAGAAAGGCTACAATTGATCCCCTATACTTCTGGGTTATCAAGACCTTTTTCTGGCGCCGTTGCCGGGGAGAGATAGCGTGGGGTGAATATTCTCGTGTGTGCTTGTTTGCTTTATCACTAAGTAGATTTATTTGCTGTTCTAAGTTGTTCTCTATCTTTAGTTATGGATATGGAACACGAAATACAAAAAAAAATTAGGTGTACTTGCTACTCATGGAGATGGGGAACCTCCTAAAACCCTCGATGCTCGTTATGTGGAAAATATTATGCACTACTTTGATAATCCTGAGAAAACCACATTCAACTTGATAATGGGATACACGTTGGATGAACGTGAATACTTTAGGGATTATCGCTTATCTCAAAAAGGGAAACTATTATGGGATCAAATTCATATGTTGAAATGGTTTGCTTGGGATGCATGCTCGAGATGTGACTTTACTTGTTGCTCTAATATAGAAGCTCGAAACCTTCCATTTCAATGCAAATTTAATGATAATGAAACCTTAGCTTCATATGCTAAAGGTATTTATGATTACTATGATGTGGAACAAATAGAATAATTTGTTGTTTTTAAAGGTGCTTATGAAATTGCTTCTTTGCTTGAAAAGTATGATGATGATGTTCCTTACGAATCTGAAATTTGTTCCATACTTAAATATTGCTATGACAATTATGATTGTAATGTTGATATTATTGAATTTATTGAAAGAATGACCGCTGCTTTAGAAGAGATTAATATCTTGCAGGAAACTATGGAAGAAGAAATTGCTGAAACTATGAGCTCATTAGATGAAAAAGATGAGGAGGAGAGTGAAGAACAAAAGGAGGAAGAGCGGATTAGCTACCCGTGCCCACCTTCTAATGAGAGTAACTTTTCAACTCATACATTGTTTAATTTCCCTTCGTTATTATCGAAGGATGAATGCTATGATAATTGCTATGATCCCTTGGATTCGTTTGAAATATCCCTTTTTGATGAACTTGATGCTTGCTATGCTTGTGGCCATGATGCCAATATGAATGATGCTTATGGAGATGAACTTGCTATAGTTCCTTATGTTAAACATGAACTTGTTGCTATTGCACCCACATATGATAGTCCTATTATCTTTTTGAATTCTCCCAACTACACTATATCGGAGAAGTTTGCTCTTATTAGGGATTAAATTGATGGGTTGCCTTCTATTATTACACATGATGATTTTGATGAATATAATATAAATGTGCTTGCTGATCCTACTTGCAATTATTATGAGAGAGGAACTACATCTCCACCTCTCTATGTTTCCAATACGATAAAATTGCAAGAAACTGCTTATGCTATGTATTGGCCTTTACTTGATGTGCATGAATTGTTCTTTTATGACATGCCAATGCATAGGAAGAGAGTTAGACTTTGTCATTGCATGATATATGTTACCTTGTGCTCACTACTAAATTACAAATCATTGTTAATTAAAATTGGCTTTGATATACCTTGGGATCCGGGTGGATCCATTACTTGAGCACTTTATGCCTAGCTTAATGACTTTAAAGAAAGCGCTGCCTGGGAGACAACCCAGAAGTTTTAGAGAGTCATTTATTTATGTTGAGTGCTTTTATATAGTTTAAAAACAAAAAAATATAGAGGGGAACTTAAAACTTTTTCAAAAAGAGAAGCGATTGAAAGGTGATGCATTGCGAAAGTGAGGGTCGACCTTGAACACTTGTGTTCATGCTCATGGAAACAATGTAGAATTTTTCATGGAAGTTTCTCGCAAAAATAATTATCCCCTTATACAATTCCATTGTATTATAAAAATAATGTGCCAAGTAAAGCCTTTATGATTAGCTTGGGTGATAGTTGTTTGATCATGCTGAAAAAGACAGAAACTTTGTGCTCACGAAATTATTTTTAATTCCTATCCAGAAAGAGCTTTTAGTTGATTGTTTTTGCTGCTGATTTATATGCAAATTTCTGTAATTTTCATAATTGTTTAAGAATTTTTGGGTTAGCCGAGGTATACGAAATATACAGATTGCTACAGACTGTTCTGTTTTTGTTGTGTTGATTGCTTATTTTGATGAAACTATGGTTAGTATCGGGGGGTACGAGCCATGGAAAAGTGAGAATAAAGTAATATAACATCAATCTAAATGGAAATTAAGTTTACTACAACATCTAAAAAGTTGGTGGTTTGTTTTCTTATGCTAATGCTATCACGAGTTTCTGTTTAAGTTTTGTGTGATTGAAGTTTTCAAGTTTTGGGTGAGACCACGATGGATAAAGGAATAAGGAGAGGCAAGAGCCTAAGCTTGGGGATGCCGGAGGTACCCCAAGGTAATATTCAAGGAAGACTCAAGCGTCTAAGCTTGGGGATGCCCCGGAAGGCATCCCCTCTTTCGTCTACAATCTATGGGTAATTTTACTCGGAGCTATATTTTTATTCGTCACATGATATGTGCAAATGCTTGGAGCGTCTTTTGTGTTTATTTTTCCTTTTTCTTTTATGCACCATGCTGGATGAGATAGTCCTTGGTTGATTTATAAAATGCTCTTTGCACTTCACTTATATCTTTTGAATATGGCTTTATAGAATGCTTCATGTGCTTCACTTATATCATTTGAAGTTTGGATTGCCTGTTTCCCCACACATAGAAAACCGCCATTTGTAGAATGCTCTTTTGCTTCACTTATATTTGTTAGAGCGGGGCATATCTTTTGTATAAAGAATTAAACTCTCATGCTTCACTTATACCTATTTAGAGAGTTAACAGGAGTTGGTCATTCACATGGTTAGTCATAAAATCCTACATAAAACTTATAGATCACTGAATATGATATGTTTGATTCCTTGCAACAGTTTTGCGACATGAAGATGTGATATTAGAGTCATGCTAGTGACTAATTGTGTATTCGTAGAAATACTTGTGTTAAGGTTTGTGATTCCCGTAGCATGCACGTATGGTGAACCGTTATGTGACGAAGTCGGAGCATGATTTATTTATTGATTGTCATCCTTTGTGTGGAGGTCGGGATCGCGCGATGGTTAACTCCTACCAACCCTTCACCTAGGAGCATGCATGTAGTACCTTGTTTCGATGACTAATAGACTTTTGCAATAAGTATGTGAGTTCTTTATGACTAATGTGGAGTCCATGGATTATACGCACTCTCACCCTTCCACCATTGCTAGCCTCTCTAGTACCGCGCAACTTTCGCCGGTGCATTACACCCACCATATACCCTTCCTCAAAACAGCCACCATACCTACCTATTATGGCATTTCCATAGCCATTCCAAGATATATTTCCATGCAACTTCCATCGTTCCGTTTATTATGACACGCACCATCATTGTCATATTGCTTTGCATGATCGTAAGATAGCTAGCATAATGTTTTCATGGCTTGTCCATTTTTTGATTTCATTGCTAGCTAGATCATTGCACATCCTGGTACACTGCCAGATGCATTCATATAGAGTCATATTTTGTTCTAAATATCGAGTTGTAAGTAAATAAAAGTGTGATGATCATCATTATTAGAGCATTGTCCCATGTGAGGAAGTAATAAAAGAGGCCAATGAAGCCCAAATAAAAAAAGAGGCCAAATAAGCCCACCCAAAAAAAGAGAAAAAATGAGAGAAAAGAGAGAAGGGACAATGCTACTATCCTCTACCACACTTGTGCTTCAAAGTAGCACCATGATCTTCATGATAGAGAGTCTCCTATATTGTCACCTTCATATACTAGTGGGAAATTTTCATTATAGAACTTGGCTTGTATATTCCAATGATGGGCTTCCTCAAATTGCCCTAGGTCTTCGTGAGCAAGCAAGTTGGATGCACACCCACTTAGTTTCTTTTTGAGCTTTCATACACTTATAGCTCTAGTGCATCCGTTGCATGGCAACCCCTACTCACTCACATTGATATCTATTGATGGGAATCTCCATAGCCCGTTGATACGCCTAGTTGATGTGAGATATCTCCTCCTCTTTGTCTTCTCCACAACCACCATATTCTCTTCCACCTATAGTTCTATGTCCATGGCTCACGCTCATGTATTGCGTGAAAGTTGAAAAAGTTTGAGAATACTAAAGTATGAAAAAATTGCTTGGCTAAAACCGGGGTTGTGCATGATTTAATACCTTGTGTGATGAAGATGGAGCATAGCCAGAACATTTGATTTTGTAGGGATAACTTTTTTCGGCCATGTTATTTTGAGAAGACATGATTGCTTTATTAGTATGCTTGAAATATTATTGTCTTTATGTCAAATGATAGACTATTGATTTGAATCACTCGTGTCTTAATATTCATGCCATGATTAGATTATATGATCAAGATTATGCTTGGTAGCATTCCACATCAAAAATTATCTTTTTTATCATTTACCTACTCGAGAGCGAGCAGGAATTAAGCTTGGGGATGCTGATACGTCTCCGTCGTATCTATAATTTTTGATTGTTTCATGCCAATATTCTACAACTTTCATATACTTTTGGCAACGTTTTATACTATTTTTGGGACTAACATATTGATCCAGTGCCTAGTGCCAGTTCCTGTTTGTTGCATATTTTTTGTTTCGCAGAATATCCATACCAAACGAAGTCCAAACGCAATAAAAAAACCTACGGGGATTTTTTTGGAATATTTATGATTTTTGGGAAGAAGAATCAACGCGAAACGATGCCCGAGGGGGTCACGAGCCCGGGAGGCACGCCCTACCCCCCCAGGCGCGCCTGGCTGGCTAGTAACCAACCCATAAGGCGATTGGGGCCCTTCTTTCGCCACAAGAAAGATATTTTTATAAGGAAAATCCCCTCATAATTTCAGCACGATCGGAGTTACGGATCTTCGGGAATTTATGAAACGGTGAAAGGCCAGAATGTGGGAGCGCAGAAACAGAAGGGCACACAGAGAGAGAGAGATCCAATCTCGGAGGGGCTCTCGCCTCTCCGTCGCCATGGAGACCATGGACCAGAGGGGAAACCCTTCTCCCATCTAGGGAGGAGGTCAAGGAAGAATAATAAGAAGGGGGGCTCTCTCCCCCTCTCTCCCGGCGGCGCCGAAACGCCGCTCGGGACATCATCATGTGACGACGATCTACACCAACACCTCCGTCATCTTCACCAACACCTCCATCACCTTCCCCCATCTATATTCATAGGTCCACTCTCCCTCAACCCGCTATACCCTCTACTTGAACATGGTGCTTTATGATTCATATTATTATCCAATGATGTGTTGCCATCCTATGATGTTTGAGTATATTTTCGTTGTCCTATCGGTGATTGATGAATTGCTATGATTGGTTTAAATTGCTTGTGGTTATGTTGCTGTCCTTTGGTGCCCATCATATGAGAGCGCGCGTGGATCACACCATAGGTTTAGTTGTATGTTGATAGGACTATGTATTGGAGGGCAAGGGTGACAGGAGCTTCAGCCTAGCATAGAAATTGATGCATACGGGATTGAAGGGGGACCAATATATCTTATTTCTATGGTTGGGTTTTACCTTAATGAACGTTAGTAGTTGCAGATGCTTGCTAATAGTTCCAATCATAAGTGCAGAGAATACCAAGTAAGGGATGACATGCTAGCAGTGGCCTCTCCCACATAAAACTTGCTATCGGTCTAGTAACATAGTCAATTGCTTAGGGACAATTCCGCAACTCCTACCACCACTTTTCCACACTCGTTAAACTAACGTAATTGTTTCTTTATCTAAACAGCCCCTAGTTTTTATTTACGTGTTCTTTATTATCTTGCAAACCTATCCCATCACACCTACAAAGTACTTCTAGTTTCATACTTGTTCTAGATAAAGCGAACGTAAAGTGTGCGTAGAGTTGTATCGGTGGTCGATAGAACTTGAGGGAATATTTGTCCTACCTTTAGCTCCTCGTTGGGTTTGACACTCTTACTTATTGAGAAAGGCTACAATTGATCCCCTATACTTTTGGGTTATCAGCTCCCCAGCGAAGACGTTGGCGCAGGGGTCGACTTTGAGCACGAGGACATCGCCTCCCTGGCAAAGAAGGGTCGGCGATGTAACAAGAAGCGCAAGGGCAAGGCCGTGCTTGCCATCAAGGGATCCGACAACCCCGGCACCTTCAAGAAGGCCAAGGCCGATGACCCTGGCAAGGATGTTGCCAGGTGCATCTCCTGTCAGGCTTTGGCGGCTGCCGACAAGCCAGAAGGCTCCGTCAAACAGTATTGCAAGATCCATCGCACCAAGGGCCACGATCTCCAAGACTGTCGGCAAGTTAAGCACCTTGCCGAGAAGCAAAAATCCGAGTACGAGAGGTGAGACAAGGATAAGGGCCAGGATGGTGCGGAGGGATCTGACAAGAAGCGCGGTGGCCGAGGAGGTCGCCGCGGCAAGGCCAAGCCCCAGAAGGATCGGCCCGCTCGCGACCGTGACAAGAAAGAAGGGGATGATGATGATGTTGAAGAGGATGACGAGTCCAGCGAGCAAGAATTCCAGAGAGCTACAGACGCCATGTGCATCGACGGAGGTGCCTTGTTGCATTCTTCCCACCGTCAACTTAAACAGTGGGCGAGTGAGGTTCGTGCGACAGAGCCATCTGTCGGTGTGCGGAAGCCTTTGAAATGGTCCAACACGCCTATCATTTTCGACGTTGAGGGTCACCCTGATCGTGTAACTCCAGTCGGGTGTTTGCCATTGTTGGTCTCACCAACGATTCGCAACCTCAAGGTGACGAAAATGTTAGTTGACAGTGGGGCCGGATTGAACTTGATCTCGCCCGAGGTGATCAAGAAATTGCAAATTCCTGATGGAGATCTCGAGGAAACAGGATTGTTTCAGGGGGTCAATCCGGGAAGGAGCCAGCCCAAGGGGAAAATCACGCTTTCGATAACATTTGGCAGCGTTTTGAACTTCAGGACTAAGAAGGTTGTTTTCGACGTCGCCAAGATTCTGTTGCCATACAATGGGATCCTTGGCCGTCTAGTGTTGGCCAAGTTCATGGCGGCGGCGCACTAGCCTACAATGTATTGAAGATGCCCGGGCTGATGGGCATCATCACTGCCAAGTCTGACAAGAAGGACGCGCTTATCTGTGCCGATCAACTCTATCGGGAGGCGGTTGCAACATCTGCCGCCACAGCACTTGCTCCTGCCACTGAAACTTCCGGGAGGAAGAATTCCGGCAAGACCATTGGCGCACATTCCGGCAAGCGCACCTCCTCGGAGTGCTGCGCTCCCGTTGACGATGTGCCGGAGAGTTCCACCGGCCAGAGCAAGAAGTTCAAGGCAGCTCCACTAGAGACTAAGAAGGTTCCCGGCAAGGAGGATGGCACTGGACGAACTTTCACCATTAGTTCCACCCTTGACGACAAATAGGAAAGTGCGCTCATTGCCTTCCCGTGGGCGAATGTCGATGTGTTTGCATGGCAACCATCTGATATCCCCGGTGTTCCCAGGAAGGTGATTGAGCACCACCTTGTCGTCTGTCCACACGCGCGGCCCATCAAGCAGAAGGTCAGGAAGCAGGCTTTGGAGCGGCAACAGTTTATTGCCGAAGAAATCATGAAGTTAGAAGCGGCTGGCTTGATCAGAGGAGTACTCCATCCAACATGGTTGGCCAATCCAGTTGTAGTGCGCAAGGTGAATGGAAAATGGAGGCTATGCATTGATGTCATAGATGTTAATAAAGCTTGACCCAAAGATCCTTTTCCCTTACCACGCATCGACCAGATTGTGGACTCCACCGCCGGCTACGACTTGTTGTCTTTCCTTGACGTCTCTTCAGGTTATCATCAGATTTTCATGGCCAAGGAAGATGAAGAGAAGACCGCATTTATCACCCCATGTGGTACATATTACTTTTTGCATATGCATTTCGGGTTGAAAAGTGCTGGTTCTACATTTACAAGAGCGATCCAGATTGGTTTTGAGCCCCAGCTACATAGAAATATGGAGGCTTATATGGATGACATAGTGGTCAAAATGAAGGACAAGGCTACGCTCATATGAGACCTAGAAGAAACATTTACAAACCTACGCAAGATCAACTTGAAGCTCAACCCTGAGAAGTGTGTGTTTGGTGTCCCATCTGGCAAGCTTCTCGGGTTCTTTGTATCTCAACGTGGAATTGAAGCAAATCCCGACAAGATCAAGGCAATTGAGCAAATTGAAGCGCCAGGACGTGTCAAGGATGTGTGTCGTCTTGCCGGTTGTGTTGCCGCTCTGAGTAGGTTCATTTCAAACTCTGTTGAGCGCGCCCTGCCCTTTTTCAAAATCTTGAAGAAGGTGGGTCCGATGAAATGGACTCCGGAAGCGGATGCAGCACTGCAGGATTTGAAGAAGTACCTCTCCTCTCCACCAGTCCTAGTCGCGCCAAAACCACAAGAGCCGTTGCTGCTATATCTAGTGGCAACAAATCAAGTGGTGAGTGCTGCACTAGTGGCTAAAAGAGAATTTGATGAAGAAGCAACGATAGCAGCAAGATCTCCAAGCGACAAGCAAGAATATCCCCCGGCAGAGTCTGGTGCCGACAAAGCAGGATCTGCACAGTCGAATGAGACAATCCAGAAGAAGAAGATGGTGCAGCGCCCGGTCTATTTTGTCAGATCCATTTTGCAGGGGGATAGGTCAAGATATTCTGGCGTGCAGAAGTTGCTCTTCGGCCTCCTTATGGACTCGAGGAAGCTGTGCCGTTACTTCCAGGCACATGAGATCACCGTTGTCACTCGCTTTCCGTTACAGCGGATTTTGCGGAACCCTGACGCTATCGGAAGGATTGTGGAGTGGGCTTTGGAATTGTCAAGCTTTGGTCTCAAGTTTGAAAGCACTTCGACCATCCAAAGCAGAACCTTGGCAGAGTTCATTGCGGAATGGACCCCAACATCAGACGAAGAAGTTCCAGAGTCAACTCTCCTCAACAAGGAAACCAACCAAGAGTGGATCATGTATTTGGATGGGGCTTTCTCGCCTCAAGGCACCGGTGCCGGAGTGCTGCTTGTCGCACCCACCGGAGAGCACCTCAAATATGTGGTTTAGATGCACTTTCCCCGAGAGAGATTGACGAACAATACTGCAAAATATGAAGGGTTGCTTACCGGTCTCAGGATCACGGCATACCTTGGGATTAAGAAACTTATTGTCAGGGGTGATTCTCAGATTCTTGTCAGGCAGGTGAACAAGGATTATCAGATTTCGTGTATGGAAGCTTATGTAGATGAAGTGAGAAAGTTGGAAGAACATTTTGACGGTCTGCAAATGGAGCACGTTCCGCATGTAGAGAACAACATTGCTGATGGCCTGTCAAAGTGTAGCCCTTAAGTTGCATGTGGAACCAGGAACTTTTGTGCTCCGACTGACTCAACCATCCGTCACACCATATTGGACAAGAGAAAAGAAGAAAGTTGAGTTCCGACAAGTATTTTCTAGCGGAGCTCCCAGAAGCCGCCGGCGAGGAAGTTGTCAGGGACAACACCAAGCTTGCCGGTGAGCATCGCGCTCTGGCAGAGCCTCAGGCTCTTTCCGTGGAAGCGCATGCTGCCGCCAAGCTTGCCAGGGGGAAATACGCTCTGGCAGGACCTCGAGCCCTTGCCGTTGAGACAAATGCTTCCCCGACAGAGAATATGCCTTTAGTCCTTGTTATCGAGCCCCAGGCTCTAGCATGGGCACAACACATCGTCCATTTCCTTCAAACGGGAGAACTCCCTGAAGAACAAGAAGAAGCAGAGAAAGTAGCCCGCCGGTCTAACTTGTACCAGTTCGTGGACAACGTCCTGTACAGAAAGAGGCCGAATGGTCTGAAACTCAGATGCATTTCTCGGGAGGATGGACTGGAGCTGTTGGCAGAGATTCATGGAGTCATATGTGGCTCCCACATAGGATCGAGAGTGCTTGCAGGTTAGGCATTCTGACAAGGTTTCTTTTGTCCCACTGCCCTCCAGGATGCAACTGCACTAGTAACCAAGTGTGAAGCATGACAGTTTCATTCGAAGAAAATGCATCAACCAGCTCAAGCTCTTCAAACAATCCCTCTCTCCTGGCCATTTTCGGTCTAGGGGCTCAACATCTTGGGCCCCTTTCCCCTCGCTGCCAGCGGATTTGAGCACTTGTATGTTCCAATCAACAAGTTCACAAAGTGGCCAGAAGTGGAAGCAGTGAGAAAGGTGACAGCACAGTCAGCCGTCAAGTTCTTCAAAGGACTGGTCTGCCGCTTTGGTGTTCCTAACATGATCATTACTGACAATGACACACAGTTCACGAGCCGCACCTTCATGCAGTATGTCCAAGGCCTTGTCAGCAAAATCTGTTTTGCTTCTATTGCCCACCCAAGGAGCAATAGCCAGGCAGAAAGGGATAATGCTGAAGTGCTTCGAGGCCTCAAGACAAGAACTTTTGACAAGCTGCGCAAGTGCGGAAGGCGCTGGATTGATGAGTTGCCGGTGGTTCTTTGGTCAATCAGAACGACTCCAAATCGAGCTACATGCCAGACACCCTTCTCCCTAGTATATGGGGCGGAAGAAGTTCTCCCCACGGAACTCACATATGGGTCACCTCGAGTGCTCGCTTATGATGAGCTTGAGCAAGAGCAGTTGCGGCAAGATGACACGACGCTCCTTGAGAAAGATCGTCTTCAGGCTGTTGTGCGAGCTACGCGCTACCAGCAAGCTTTGCACCGCTATCATAGCCACAAGGTTCATTCCCGAAGTGTTGAGGAAGGCGACCTTTTTCTTCGGTGAGTTTAGTCTGCCAAGAATTCAAACAAGTTGATGCTGAAGTGGGAAGGCCCTTATTGGGTAGTGCGAGTCACCAGGCCTGGCGTAGTCTGCCTGGAGACCGAAGATGGCATCCCAGTGAGAAACTCGTGGAATATCGAACATCTTCACAAGTTCTACCCATGAGGCGGGGTTGTCGGGCCCCCCGGAAACCACCTTTTGTACGGAGTCTTGCCGCCAAAGCATGTAATCCTTTGTACAAAGCCAGGCGCAGACCCTGTGCATAGTTGAATAAAGCTAAGTGTTCTACAAAACTTGTTGATTATCATGTTTACTTATATCCATGTTTGTCTGAGATATTGTATTGCGCTTACCCCCGACAAGAGCTAACGGACCGCCAAGGTTTCATATTCCTATTTTCTCTTCTTTCTTTTTCTCAAAAGTATAGGAGGTTACCTCGCGTACAGCTTTTCCGGGGGGAACAGTGGTATGGATACAACGGGCGACGTTCGAGGAAAACATCTTGCAAGAAGGAGTACGGCAATGAAAAGCTAAGTTGCAAAACGCTAAGTGAGCCCTTACTGTGAAGTTATTTTCCTTGGACGGTTTCGACTTTTGTATGGAAAACCTACACGCTAAGGAACCTTGCCATGATTGGTGGTGCCCTTTGATGTCTACTACGCAACCTTCTCCTTGTAGACGTTGTTGGGCCTCCAAGTGCAGAGGTTTGTAGGACAGTAGCAATTTTCCCTTAAGTGGGTGACCTAAGGTTTATCAATCCGCAGGAGGCGTAGGATGAAGATGGTATCTCTCAAGCAACCCTGCAACCAAATAACAAAGAGTCTCTTGTGTCCCTAACACACCCAATACAATGGTAAGTTGTATAGGTGCACTAGTTCGGCGAAGAAATGGTGATACAAGTGCAATATGGATAGTAGATATAGGTTTTTGTAATCTAAAAATATAAAAACAGCAAGGTAACTAATAGTAAAAGTGAGCATGAACGGTATTGCAATGCTTGGAAACAAGGCCTAGGGTTCATACTTTCACTAGTGGAAGTTCTCTCAACAATGATAACATAATTGGATCATATAACTAGCCCTCAACGTGCAACAAAGAGTCACTCCGAAGTAACTAATAGCAGAGAACAAACGAAGAGATTATTGTCGGGTACGAAACCACCACAAGTTATTCTTTCTGATCGATCTATTCAAGAGTCCGTAGTAAAATAACAAGAAGCTATTCTTTCCTTTCAATCTATCCTAGAGTTCGTACTAGAATAACACCTTAAGACACATATCAACCAAAACCCTAATGTCACCTAGATACTCCATTGTCACCTCAAGTATCCGTGGGCATGATTATACAATATGCATCACACAATCTAAGAATCATCTATTCAACCAACACATAGAACTACAAAGAGTGTCCCAAAGTTTCTACCGGAGAGTCAAAACGTGTGCCAACCCCTATGCATAGGTTCCGAGGTCACAAAACCCGCAAGTTGATCACCAAAAAATACATCAAGTACTCACATGAATATCCCATTGTCACCACAGATAGACGCGTGCAGGACATACATCAAGTGTTCTTAAAGACTCAATCCGATAAGATAACTTGAAAGGGAAAACTCAATTCATTACAAGAAGGGAGAGGGGGAAGAACATCATAAGATCCAACTATAGTAGCAAAGCCCGCGGTACATCGAGATCAAGACATCTCAAGAACACGAGAGAGAGAGAGAGATCAAACACATAGCTACTGGTACATACCCTCAGCCCCGAGGGTGAACTACTCCCTCCTCGTCATGGTGATCGCCGGGATGATGAAGATGGCCACTGGAGATGGATCCCCCCTTCGACAGGGTGCCGGAACGGGCTCCCGATTGGTTTTTGGTGGCTTTGGAGGTCTGTGGCGGAGGAACTTGCGATCTAGGTTTAGTTCTGATGGTTTCTGTATTTATAAGTCTGTATGGCGTCGGGAACAAATCGAGAGGGGCCACGAGGAGGTCACGAGCCTCCCAGCCGCGGCTAGAGGGGTGGCCGCGCCTCCCAGGCTCGTGACTCCCTCGGGCCGCCTCTCCAGTATCTTTTTCTTCTGCTATTTTTGATATTTTCCATAAAAAATTATGGCGAAAGTTTTATTCCGTTTGGACTCCGTTTGATATTCCTATCGGAAAAAGGTCAAAAACACGGAAAAAACAGGAACTCGCACTGGGCACTGGATTAATAAGTTAGTCCCAAAAATAATATAAAATAGCATATTCATGCATAGAAAACATCCAAAGTTGATAATATAATAGCATCGAACGATCAAAAATTATAGATATGTTGGAGAAGTATCACCCTTGCTATGTTTTGAGTCCGCTCAATGGCTTAAGTGGCTGCGCTCGCGCCGCTGTTCCGTTTCGAGTCCGCTCAACGGCTTAAGTGGCTGCGCTCGCGCCCTTACTCTGTTTCGAGACCATTCAACAGCTTAAGTGGCCACACCAAGAACATCGAGGTATCTTGTCGGTAGTGGCACCGCTAGCAGGCTGCTAAGGACCCGCTCCTCGAAGCGCTCGCGATAGGGCTACACATGCCGGCAAGGTTTTTTCCAAAAAAGCGTAGGGAAAACACCATGCAAAGAGGGATCTAACAAGGACAATAATATATGGTCTTTCAAATAGGGTGAAATTTACATGAGATGTCGCCTTTTCCTAAGTACTCCCTCCGTCCCAAAATAAGTGTCACTGCTTTAGTATTAAATTTGTACTAACTTAGTATTAAATTTACGTCACTTATTTTGGGATGGAGGGAGTACATCTTTATTTGACTTTCTCCCCTAGGGGAGATTACAAGAAGAAAAAGATGGAAAGAGGAGGCAGACTACAAGAAGAAAAAGATGGCAAGGGGCCTCCAACGAGATCCTAGCCCCTCCTGGTCCAGCATTGCACGGAGGAGAGGGCCAGCATTGCCCAGAGGAGAAGACCAGCACTGCACGGACAAGAAGGGTATCCCTAGAGGCCGAAGTCCACGGGCCTGCCGGAAGATCCAGTTGGAAGATGAGGCCGCACCCGGGACAAGGACCCTTGGCAAGATCGTCTTCTCGGGAGAGGGAGAGGCATGAGGCTGACGGTGATGGTGTGGCCGCCAATCAGTCAGAGCTCAGGTCATTGTATTCCGACTTGAGGGCCTGGAGCTCGGACTCATCGTCGCTTTCATCGACACCGTCCTCCTCCTCGCTGCCGCTCGAGGAGGGACTTTTGGCGCCACTCGAGCTCTCTTTGCAGGAGCTGAGATGGATGCCTGAGCGCCCATAAATCTTGACGGAGAGCAGATTGGCCTCCATCATTTTGAAATGAAGGGCATGCCCATCCTGGAGGTTGTGGGCGCGGGTGAAGGATTTCCAGTCGTGCCTGAAGAACATGACGCGGCTCTCTGGATGCTCAACGTCCACCCGCGTGGCGCCGTTGCAGCAGCCATGCGCCCACAACCACAAGGTGGGCGGTTCGTCGGCCTCCATCACCCTGGCGAAAGGGTGAGGATGGCGTAGATGGCCTCAAAAGGGACCGTGCAGTTTGAGGACGAACTCCAACGCCGTCCCCTCAGCATGGGTTTCTTCGAGGAGGGGGCATGGCGTCGGAGGGAGGGGTGGAGCAGCACTCCGCCTCCCTCGGCCTTACAAATTGCTTCCTACATAGTTTACACTAATGTAGATGAAGAAGCTGAAGATGCTTTGGTTTGTATATGGTGTATTGGTGTCCAATCTTTGTATGCATGCCACAGTAAAATTCAGGGTAGTGCTACAGGCTTATGTAGCCTGCTGTGTGGCAACTTAACATTCGTCCGATAATATGTCTTTCTGTGGCTTCTCGACCACAACAAGCTACTTATAATAATTTAGGCAAACGACATAAAATCGGTGACTTGTCCGTCAAATTGAGATAGTGGAAGCATTACACAATAATATATATCCAAGTTCTTTATTTTTGAGGGAACATGTGTCCAAGTTCCAGAGTAACTTTCCACCTAAATTTCTTTCTAATAAGGTTCAGGAATCCAGTGTGGTAGATAGCAACAGAATCTGAACCATACATGATACTAGTACAATTTAACCATAACCATCATTATGAATTCAGCAAACCCAGCCAACATCTCCAAGATAAGCAGCCTGAGATAAATGCGCAGAAATAAATTTAACCATAACCATCATTGTGAATTCAGCAAGCTTAGAAAGCTCAGCAAAATATGTCCAAAAAAGCAGCATGAGATAAATGCGCAGAATAAGTTTCGTAGAAGGAAACTATCCGTAGGGACTATTTGTTTTAGTCAAGTATAAGTTATAGACATATGGCTTCAATATTCAACACCCTCAAGACTAAAACATTCCTTTAAGTACTGCCGCTCAAAAATATGATAACAAAGTAACAACCACACCGAAAACAACAACTGATCAAACTGAACTACTAGTGTAACTACCGATTGTGAAGGACTTGTGCCACCTACCATCTTCCTTGAGGGCGAAGTCTGAACTAATGCCTTAAATTGATACGTTTCCTTTGTGAAATCTGATTATAATAGTGATGTGATGTTCCTTTTTAACAAACAAAAAAGAACACTGAGACAAATACCGTCGTGGTTTTGTCATGACAGATGTCTGAGGACTTATGTTCGAGGCCATCGCTAAGGTGATGGACTCAAAGGGGTTGGTTGGAACGAAGGACACAAATTTACCTAGGTTCGGCCCTCGGGATGAGGTAAAAGCCTACGTCCTGCTTGTGTTATATTGATTGGAGTATCGATTACAAGGGAGTGGATTCACTTGACCTAGCTCTCGATCGATTGGTTTCTGTCTAAGTCGCCCCGGATCTCGCCCTTATAAAGGAGGTCAAGACCGCGGGTTACACGAGTCTCATACCGACTCTTACAACGTGTCCGACTCTATCTCTATGTCGTCTTGCCTTCCTGAGCAAGCTGTCTCTGGGCGGCTTATCCACCCGGGTCTTCGTGCCTTCCTTGTTTGGGCCTCGCCTTGTCCCATCTTGGTGAACCGCCATACGTCTAGGCTTATGTCTCGAGGCCCATCCTTGGTCTGGCTTATGAGCCGCCAGGTATGACCCGGCCCCACGTGGGCGGGTCTCACCACGGGGTTATATCCCCACATTAGGCCCCAGGTTGATTTGAGCTTGCTCATTTCAACCTTCCGTCTCACTTGGCGGCGAGTCTCGTTCATTATCACCTAAAAGTAAGATAAGATAACCCGCCGTGACATCATACTGGAGATATCAAAAAGATTCCGTGGCGACCGCAACGAATCTTTGCACTATTAAACTGACAGCCCGAAAATCGAGGCGTCCATCTTGGTCAATCAACTTCCGTCACCTGGATTCTCGTGCCCGTTTCCACCTTTTGCCTATTAAATAGGACCGCGAAGGGTGGTCTTCATTTCTTTATCCGCTCGCCCTTCTTCTTATTCCTCCCGACGCCATCACTCTAGAGCTTTCCTCCTCCAGCAAAGCTTTCACGCTGTCGTCACGCCAGGCCGCTGCATCAACCTGATCGGACCAGAGCACCACCCGCGTCCGTCGCGTCATCTCCGGTAAGTTCTTCTCCACTCCTAGATCTGTAGCTTTCGGTAGGGTTTTCATGGAGCTCCTCCGCCTGCTAGAACACGAGTTGTTTATAATGTCAGATAGTATGTAGATCAGTGAACTCGATAATGCCCTTGGCCCCATCACGATAGACCGTAGGAAGTCAATAATAGCACAACACAAATCTGTAGCTGCCCTTTTTTACTGTCTTCAAACACTGCTAGTTCCTCTGTTCGTCGCTAGGTTTAAAATAAACCCGCCTTTTTCTCTGTTTTGTAGACCCATAATTATATAGATAACCTATGAAACCTGTTTTTCCACACTTAGTACCTTTTTGCTTTGTTTACTTGCAAACTTAACCCGCCATTGAGTTTCTGGCTCCCGCCTAAATTGCTTCGGCGACTTAGCTTTAGAGAACTCAGATTTCATTAGCCGTCCGTAGTTATCTGTCACCTTCTAACCCGCCACACATTGTTACCTTTGCACAACTTTAAGTCGCCACCAAGCCTCGTGCGTCCAATTCTTGCAACTGGGTCGGCTCTGCCGTTACCGAAGAGTTCTTGACGGACTTCGTAGATACACGGTCATTGCCGGCCAAAGATGTCATCCATTGGTGGGTTCCAGGCAATGAAAAGAAACCCATTCCACTGGAGGGCGAAGTAGTTGTTTTCGCGGATCACCTTGTACGTGGTTTCAGCCCGCCTGACTCAAAATTCTTGTGAGACGTCCTTCACTTTTTTAAGCTGCGCCCTCAAGACATCGCCCCAAACTCCGTGTCGAACATTTGCAACTTCCAAATCCTCTGTGAAGTTTACTTACAAGAAGAGCCGTCCGTTGGCCTTTTCCGCGAGTTCTTCTATGTGAACCGTCAGACAGAGGTAAAAGCTGGTCCAAGCTTAGACTTTGGCAGGATCTCAATTCAAAGGAGACGGGATGTGACCTTTCCCGCTGTTCAGATGCCAAGTCACCCCAAGGACTGGAACAAAACCTGGTTTTACTGCAAAGACACCTCTCCAGAGGGAGAGCATTCCTTGTCGGGTTATCGTCCAACCCGGCTCAAGACTTCAACTGAGCTCCCTGACCGGCTGTCAGCCACTGAACGAGCGAAGCATGCTCCGGCTCACGCAAAAATCAAGTCCCTTATGGCCAATGCTCTGACTCGGACTGTTGGGTTTCTTGGAAAGTCCTTCCTCTGAGCCGGCGGAGCCACCTCATGTGCGAGTATACGGGTGATGATAATGACCCGCTCTGCTTTAACCATACCACGTTGTCAGAAGATAACATCATGGCTGCCATCAAAAGCCTGGTTCATGAATCTGAAGGATCTTGCCACGCCATCGGGTTAGCACCTTTCTGCGCCGCAAACCCGGCCCCAGACGTAAGGGCGACTCTCGATCTCCTTACTTCCGCATTAGTTATCCATGTATACTTCGCAATATTTTGACCTCTTTCGACGGCTTTCACTTTCAGGCCAATTCCAGCTTCTGGAAAAAGAAATATGTTCCTCCTCCAAAGAAATCAAAGGAGAAAACCGACGGACAGAAGAAGAAAACCGCATCTCAAGAACAACTGGAATCTGACGACTCAGAGGTTGAACTTGACTCTCTTGGTCGTCTCTTCCTGCACCTTATTGACAATAATAATTCTCAGCACGAAACGGAGACAAGCCACGCCAACGTTCCTGAGGTAACTTATGTTTCATCTGACTCAGAACATCTTGCACCATAGAAGATACGACGGGTTATCCAGAAAGTCCCATTTTCTCATCCTCTTGCTTACTTAGACCCCCACTTTCTTTTGAAAAAGCAACAACAACTCTCCTGACGCCAGACCTGGAGCACCGGCTCTAATGACCTCATGGCCGGGTTATCTCACTCTCTCGCTCAACGGAAACGGTCAGCTGAGGTATTTGTTTCACTTGGCTAAAGTTTGTCAACCTTGCCTTTTTGATTTGACCCTGTCTTATATTGCCTTAACTGCTTTCAGGAATCACCCCCTTCCTCGGGCGACTCTATAGCTACTGCTCTTCCGCCTCTGAAGATCAACCCAGAGTACGTGCCTTTCATGCTTGCATTCCATCCTTTATTAGTCGTAAAGCTTATATCATGACCTTCTGTGTTTTCCAGGGCTCAAGCGAAATGAAGGAAGACCGGCGGGTCTAACCCTGCTCCCAAATTTCGAGAGCCGGAGCCTGCTAAGCTGGACTCTCCTGCAGCACACGCTGAATCCTCTGTGGCCTCCAAGGATGCGCCTAAAGAAGCTCGTCGTTCTGCCGAGCCGGTGGCCCGTGACATGATTCCTGAGAGTCCTCCGAGGACCAACTCCAAGCCGCCGAGCCCTTATACTGCTGTTGACGATCCAGTTACTCCGGACGTCACCATTATTGGCACCGGCTTCCACACTCCTCAAGCTCATGTGTTGACAAAGCACACTGAGAAGCCTGAAGCCTCTAAGAAGCTAGTTTTTGAACTCCCCATGCTGGAGAAGTTAACCGCTGATGAGCTACACGCTGGTTATCTGAACCGCCTCTCCACCAGCCGAAACATGGAGCTCAAGCTTGTTAGCTTGATGAAGAAAAAATATGAGGTACTCTTGCTCTCTTTTCCTTATACGCTTATGTAGCCCCCAATAACTGGTTTAGTATTTACCAATAGTAAAGCAGGTCTTTGAGTCTTGTTATAAATAGAAATACTTAGCATGTAGCCCTCAATTATCGGCTTAAAACTAGGATATAGAGTCGACGCTGTTAGTGCATAAGTAGTTTGCTCAAAGAGCCACGTGTAGCCCCCAAGGGTCGGCTTATCTTGATGAAGATGAGCCGGAACTTCAATGTAGATAGATCAAAGAACCACCTGTAGCCCTGATACGTCTCCAACATATCTATAATTTTTTATCATTCCACGCTATTATATTATCAACTTTGGATGTTTTCTATGCATGAATATGCTATTTTATATTATTTTTGGGACTAACTTATTAATCCAGTGCCCAGTGCCAGTTCCTGTTTTTCCGTGTTTTTGACCTTTTTCAGATAGGAATATCAAACGGAGTCCAAACGGAATAAAACTTTCGCTGTGATTTTTTATGGAAAATATCAAAAATAGCAGAAGGAAAAGATATCGGAGAGGTGGCCCGAGGGAGTCATGAGCCTGGGAGGCGTGGCCACCCCCCTGGCCGCGCCTGGGAGGCTCGTGACCTCCTCGTGGCCCCTCTCGACTTGTTCTCAATGCCACACGGTCTTATAAATAGAGAAAACACCAAAACTAAACCTAGATCGCAAATTCCGCTGCCGCAGACCTCTAGAGCCACCAAAAACCAATCGGGAGCCCGTTCCGGCACCCTGCCAGAGGGGGAATCCATCTCCGCTGGCCATCTTCATCATCCCGTCGATCTCCATGACGAGGAGGGAGTAGTTCACCCTCGGGGCTGAGGGTATGTACCAGTAGCTATGTGTTTGATCTCTCTCTCTCGTGTTCTTGAGATGTCTTGATCTCTATTTACCGTGGGCTTTGCTACTATAGTTGGATCTTATGATGTTCTTCCCCCTGTCCCTTCTTGTAATGAATTGAGTTTTCCCTTTGAAGTTATCTTATCGGATTGAGTCTTTAAGAACACTTGATGTATGTCTTGCACGTGTCTATCTATGGTGACAATGGGATATTCATGTGAGTACTTGATGTATGTTTTGGTGATCAACTTGCGGGTTTCGTGACCTCGGGAACCTATGCATAGGGGTTGGCACACGTTTTGACTCTCTGGTAGAAACTTTGGGACACTCTTTGAAGTTCTATGTGTTGGTTGAATAGATGATTCTGAGATTGTGTGATGCATATTGTATAATCATGCCCACGGAAACTTGAGGTGACAATGGAGTATCTTGGTGACATTAGGGTTTTGGTTGATGTGTGTCTTAAGGTGTTATTCTAGTATGAACTCTAGGATAGATTGAACGGAAAGAATAGCTTCGTGTTATTTTACTATGGACTCTTGAATAGATCGATCAGAAAGAATAACTTTGTGGTGGTTTCGTACCCGACAATAATCTCTTCGTTTGTTCTCCGCTATTAGTTACTTTGGAGTGACTCTTTGTTGCACACTGAGGGCTAGTTATATGATCCAATTATGTTATCATTTTTGAGAGAACTTCCACTAGTGAAAGTATGAACCCTAGGCCTTGTTTCCAAGCATTGCAATACCGTTTGTGCTCACTTTTACTATTAGTTACCTTGCTGTTTTTATATTTTCAGATTACAAAAACCTATATCTACTATCCATATTGCACTTGTATCACCATCTCTTCGCCGAACTAGTGCACCTATACAACTTTCCATTGTGTTGGGTGTGTTGGGGACACAAGAGACTCTTTGTTATTTGGTTGCAGGGTTTCTTAACAGATACCATCTTCATACTATGCCTCCTGTGGATTGATAAACCTTAGGTCACCCACTTAAGGGAAAATTGCTACTGTCCTACAAACCTCTGCACTTGGAGGCCCAACAATGTCTACAAGGAGAAGGTTGCCTAGTAGACATCAAGCTCTTTTCTGGCGCCGTTGTCGGGGAGGTTAGCGCTTGAAGGTATATATTTAGATCTTGCAATCGAATCTTTTAGTTTCTTGTTTTATCAATAGTTTAGTTTATTAAAAGAAAACAAAAAAATGAAATTAAGGTTACCTCATATGCTTCATCTTTTTAATGTCTTTCGTGAAAATGATGGAAAAGAAAATTGTGCTCAAATGCTAGAAGAAGAATTACATAGGATGCTTGGCATAAAATATATGAATGATGAGAATGATTGCAATGTTGTTAGTATGAATACTTTGAATATCCATGATGCTAATGATATGCAAAGCTACAAGCTTGGGGATGCTATGTTTGATAAAGATGATCTTTTTAGTTTCCCCACTTTGAGTGATCAAATTTACTATGATTATAGCATGCCCCCTATCTATGATGATTATTGTGATGATAATTATGCTATAAAGAAGAATGATGAGAAAACTTATCACAATTATGAGTACCCTTTTGCTAAACATTGCTCTTTTAGTATGGAAACAATTTGTACTGCTCAAGTCTTTTATGATACTCCCACTATTAATCATGAGAATAAATTTGCTTATGTGGAGAGTGGTAAAATTTCTATGCTTGTAGATCATGAAACGAATGCTTTAGGTGCTAGTTATATTGTTGAATTCATTCATGATGATACTAAAAATTATTATGAGAGAGGATCATATGCTTCTACATATTGCAATAATGTCAAGTTTCCTCTCTATGAGTTGAAATTCTTGAAGCTATGTTTGCTTTGCCTTCCTATGCTAGATGATTCTTGCTTCAATAAGTTGTTTGTTCACAAAATCCCTATGCATAGGAAGTGGGTTAGACTTAAATGTGCTTGTCATATGCCTCATGATGCTCCCGTTATGTTTCAATTCTTATCTTGCATGTGAGCATCATTGAAATCATCATGCCTAGCTTGAAAGGCATTAAAGAAAATTGCTTGTTGGGAGACAACCCAATATGTATCCTTACTGTTTTTGTGTGTTCACATGATTATTATACTATATTAATCATGTTTTATAGCTTTTATTTCAATAAAGTGCCAAGTAAAGCCTTTATGATTAGTTTGGGTGATAGTTGTTTGATCATGCTGAAAAAGACAAAAACTTTGTGCTCACGAAATTAATTTTCATTTTTATCCAGAGAGAGATTTTGAGTTTATTATTTTTGCCGCTGATTTATATACAAATTTACTTAATTTTCATAAGTTTTTAGGAATTTTTTGAAGTGCATAAGTATGGTTATCATTCAGATCATTACAGACTGTTCTGTTCTTGACAGATTCTGTTTTCAATGCATAGTTTGCTTGTTTTAGTATTTCCATAGATTATATTAAGTGATATAAATTGTGGAAATGATAATATACAGTAGTAATTGTATGGTAAAATTTATTAATCTTGTATTGACAGTACCAAAATGAATGATTTGTCTTTATTATACTAACTCATCTCACGAAGTTCCGTTAAGTTTTGTGTTGTGAAGTTTTCAAGTTTTGGGTAAAGTTCGGATGGACAACGGAACAAGGAGTGGAAAGAGCCTAAGATTGGGGATTCACAAGGAATCCCAAGCCATATTCAAGGACACCAAAGAGCCTAAGCTTGGGGATGCCCCGGGAAGGCATCCCCTCTTTCGTCTTCAATCCGTCGGTAACTTTACTCGGGGCTATATTTTTATTCATCACATGATATGTGTTTTGCTTGGAGCATCATTTTATTTTATTAGTACTTAATTGCTGTTATTTATATTAATGTTAATGTATTTCATCATTTAGTTCAATAAAAATGTCAAGGATAGCCTTTACCATGCTTAATTTGCAAGTATAGGAGTTGCTGTTCCAAAACAGAAAGTTTGCTTGTAGTGCAAAAATTCCCTAGCATTTTCTGTATGTCAGGATAACTTTAAATTTGGAAAAAATATGATATTATAAATTCCATACAGCGTGGAATTTTTTCAGATTTTTTGGAGTTAATTAAGTATGGATCTTTCTGCATTCTTTACAGACTGTTCTGTTTAGGCAGATTGCTGTTATGTTTGCATTGTTCGCATATGTTTGCTTGTTTAATGATTCCATTTGATGATGGGAGTTTTAAATATGCAGAGGCATTTAGTGTGCAATGTCAAATAATAATCTTAGTGATTTTATACAGTATAGGATGATATAGTTTTGCATTGATTTCTACTAACCTATCTCACGAGTTCTTGTTAAGTTTTGTGTGGATGAAGTTTTTAAGATTTTGGAAACCACCATATGCGAGGAATTAAGGAGACACAAAAGCTCGATATTGGGGATGCCCAAGGAACCCCAATACATATTTCAATAAGTCTCAAGCATCTAAGCTTGGGGATGCCCCGGTTGGCATCCCACCTTTCTTCTTCAACAATTATCGGTTAGTATCGGTTGAACCTAAGTTTTTGCTTCTTTACATGATTCGTGCTATCCTTGGAATGTCATTTTATTTTGTTTGAATAAGGTACTTAGGATATGAAATTCTTAGATGGGAGAGTCTTCACACAGCCAAATAATTATTCAACTACTCATTGATCTTCACTTATATCTTTTGGAGTAGTTTGTCTTTTGCTCTAGTGCTTCACTTATATCTTTGTAGAGCATTGCGATGAATTTATTTTATAGAAATTGATGAACTCTCATGCTTCACTAATATCATTTTGAGAGTCTTAAACAGCATGGTAATTTGCTTAGGTTATGAAACTAGTCCTAATATGATGGGCATCCAAAAGGGATATAATAAAAACTTTCATGTTCAAGTGCATTGAGTAGTAAGAGAAGTTTGATTCCTTGCATCTAGTTTTGAGACATGGAGATGGTGATATTATAGTCATGTTAGTAGAGTGCTGTGAATCTAGAAATACTTGTTTTGAAGTTTGTGATTCCCGTAGCATGCACGTACGGTGAACCGCTATGTTAGGAAGTCGGAGCATGATGTTTTTATTGATTGTCATCCTTTGTGTGGCGGTCGGGATCGCGCGATGGTTAACTCCTACCAACCCTTACCCTAGGAGTATGCGTTTAGCACTTTGTTTCGATTACTAATAAACCTTTCGCAACGAGTATGTGAGTTCTTCATGACTAATGTTGACTCCATGGATTATATGCACTCTCACCCTTCCACCATTGCTAGCCTCTCTAGTACCGCGCAACTTTCGCCGGTGCACACACCCACCAAATGTCCTTCCTCAAAACAGACACCATACCTACCCATCAAGGCATTTCCATAGCCATTCTGAGATATATTGCCATGCAACTTCCACCGTTCCGTTTATTATGACACACACCATTATTGTCATATTGTTTTGCATGATCATGTAGTTGACATTGTACTTGTGGCAAAGCCATCATTCATATCTTTCATACATGTCACTCATGAGTCATTGCACATCCTGGTACACTGCCGGAGGCATTCATATAGAGTCATACCTTTTGTTCTATGTTTCGAGTTGTAAGTAAATAAAAGTGTGATGATCATCATTACTAGCGCATTGTCCCATGTGAGGAAAGGAAGAAAGTTATGATTCCCTCACAAGTTGGGATGAGACTCCGGACTTTAAAAATAAAAAAAAGAGGCCAAAGAGCCCACAAAAAAATGAATGAAAAAAATGAAAAAAGAGGCCAAAGAGCCCAAAAAAAAGAGAGAGAAAGAGAGAAGGAACAATGCTACTATCCTTTACCACACTTGTGCTTCAAAGTAGCACCATGATCTTCATGATAGAGAGTCTCATATATTGTCACTTTCATATACTAGTGGGAATTTTCATTATAGAACTTGGCTTGTATATTCCAATGAGGGGCTTCCTCAAATTGCCCTAGGTCTTCGTGAGCAAGCAAGTTGGGTTCACACCCACTAGTTTTCATTTGTGAGCTTTCATACACTTATAGCTCTAGTGCATCTGTTACATGGCAATCCCTACTCATTCACATTGATATCTATTGATGGGCATCTCCATAGCCCATTGATACGCTGAGTCGATGTGACCATCTCCTCCTTTTTTCCTCACAACCTCGACCACACTCTATTCCACCTATAGTGCTATATCCATGGCTCACGCTCATATATTGCGTGAGAGTTGAAAAAGTTTAAATATGAGTGCGAAAACAATTACTTGGACAATACCGGGGTTGTTCATGATTTAAATTCGTTGTGTGGGGATGATGGAGCATAGCCAGACTATATGATTTTGTAGGGATAACTTTCTTTGGCCTTGTTATTTCGAAAGTTCATGATTACTTTGCTATTATGCTTGAAGTATTATCGTTTTCTTGTCAATATTAAACTATTGTTTTGAATCTTACGGATCTGAACATTCATGCCACAATAAAGAGGTTACATAAAACAAATATGTTAGGTAGCATTCCACATCAAAAATTCGTTCTTTATCACTTCCTTACCCAAGGACGAGCAGGAGTTAAGCTTGGGGATGCTTGATACGTCTCCAACATATCTATAATTTTTTATCGTTCCATGCTATTATATTATCAACTTTGGATGTTTTCTATGCATGAATATGCTATTTCATATTATTTTTGGGACTAACTTATTAATCCAGTGCCTAGTGCCAGTTCCTATTTTTTCCGTGTTTTTGACCTCTTTCAGATAGGAATATCAACCCGAGTCCAAACGGAATAAAACTTTCGCCATGATTTTTTATGGAAAATATCAAAAATAGCAGAAGGAAAAGATACCGGAGAGGCGGCCCGAGGGAGTCACGAGCCTGGGAGGTGCGGCCACCCCCCTGGTCGCGCCTGGGAGGCTCGTGACCTCCTTGTGGCCCCTCTCGACTTGTTCTCGATGCCACACGGTCTTATAAATAGAGAAAACACCAGAACTAAACCTAGATCGCAAGTTCTGCCGCCTCAGACCTCTAGAGCCACCAAAAACCAATCGGGAGCCCGTTCCGGCACCTTGCCGGAGGGGGAATCCATCTTCGGTGGCCATCTTCATCATCCCGGCAATCTCCATGACGAGGAGGGAGTAGTTCACTGTCACGCCCAAGATGCGATCCTATCCTTATTTTGGCACGAGGGCCTACACAAGGATAGAAGCGCATCTCGATGCATTCGCAAGAATGGATATCAAAGCGAATACATCGAGATGTGCTTCTATCCTTGTCGAGGCCCTCGTACCAAAATAAGGATAGGACCGCATCTTGGGCGTGACATTCACCCTCGGGGATGAGGGTATGTACTAGTAGCTATGTGTTTGATCTCTCTCTCTCTCTCGTGTTCTTGAGATGTCTTGATCTCTATGTACCGCGGGCTTTGCTACTATAGTTGGATCTTATGATGTTCTTCCCCCTCTCCCTTGTAATGAATTGAGTTTTCCCTTTGAAGTTATCTTATCGGATTGAGTCTTTAAGAACACTTGATGTATGTCTTGCACGTGTCTATCTGTGATGACAATGGGATATTCATGTGAGTACTTGATGTATGTTTTGGTGATCAACTTGCGGGTTTCGTGACCTCGGGAACCTATGCATAGGGGTTGGCACACGTTTTGACTCTCCGGTAGAAACTTTGGGACACTCTTTGAAGTTCTATGTGTTGGTTGAATAGATGATTTTGAGATTGTGTGATGCATATTGTATAATCATGCCCATGGATACTTGAGGTGACAATGGAGTATCTAGGTGACATTAGGGTTTTGGTTGATGTCTGTCTTAAGGTGTTATTCTAGTACGAACTCTAGGATAGATTGAACAGAAAGAATAGCTTCGTGTTATTTTACTACGGACTCTTGAATAGATCGATCAGAAAGAATAACTTTGTGGTGGTTTCGTACCCGACAATAATCTCTTTGTTTGTTCTCCGCTATTAGTTACTTTGGAGTGACTCTTTGTTGCATGTTGAGGGCTAGTTATATGATCCAATTATGTTATCATTGTTGAGAGAACTTCCACTAGTGAAAGTATGAACCCTAGGCCTTGTTTCCAAGCATTGCAATACCGTTCGTGCTCACTTTTACTATTAGTTACCTTACTGTTTTTATATTTTCGGATTCCAAAAACCTATATCTATTATCCATATTGCACTTGTATCACCATCTCTTCGCCGAACTAGTGCACCTATACAACTTACCATTGTATTGGGTGTGTCGGGGACACAAGAGACTCTTTGTTATTTGGTGGCAGGGTTGCTTGAGAGATACCATCTTCATCCTACACCTCCCGCGGATTGATAAACCTTAGGTCATCCACTTAAGGGGAAATTGCTACTGTCCTACAAACCTCTGCACTTGGAGGCCCAACAACGTCTGAAAGGAGAAGGTTGCGTAGTAGACATCAAACCCCCAAGGGCCGGCTTAACTTTGACGAAGATGAGCCAAAACTTCAATGTAGAAAAATCAAAGAGCCACCTGTAGCCCCCAAGGGCCGGCTTAACTTTGATGAAGATGAGCTGGAACTTCCTTGTTAATAAAGCAAAGAGCCTCCTATAGCCCCCAAGGGCCGACTCAACTTTGATGAAGATGAGCCGGAGCTTCCTTGTAGCCTTGGAGAACAAATAGACATTAGCCCCCAAGTGTCGAGCATATTGCTTCCAATCTTCTTGAGACTTGCATTGTATTGTCTGAACCTTCATCTGATAACATACCGTACTGGGGACTTAGCCCTCATTTTTCTTTGTTATATGTCCTAGGAAGCGTTAAACAAGGCCGAGTCTGAAGTGACCGGTTTAAGGAGCAATCTAGCCACTCAGCAAGCCGCCCGAAACGAAGCAGATGAGAAGTACCGACTCGCCACTAAAGAACTCTCAAAAGTCAAAGCTGAGTTTGCCGCTTTGAAAAAATCTACTGAGACGGAGCAAACCGCCCTGGCTCAACGAGCAGATGATCCTGACTAGCAGCTCGTGGTTGTGTCCGATGAGTTACACGCCTTGAAGCGCCATATTGCCAAGATGTCTGCCGCCATCTTTGGTATGTACTAAATATTTAGCCTATACCCTTGTGTGAGTACTTATGCTGGCGACTTATAACTGAACTTCCGTCTTATGCAGGTCCAAGGAGCCATCAACTGACTACTGATAGCTTGTTGCCAATGAAAGCCGTCTATACATTAACGGAGCAACTATATTGCGGAGCTCTCTACACAATCAAGGCGGTGCTCTATAAAGATAGTATTCCCTCAACTATGAAGGGAGTCATAGAGTTGCTATCCACCCTGCCTAAACAAATCCAGGAGCTCAAAAAATCAGCCGCCAGAAAAGGAGCCATTGCAGCCACAAGCCGGGCTTTAGCTTTCGCCCCAGAGCTGACTCCCGAAGACATGATGGACGGCTTTCCATCCAAGAAAGATGACGGCTCAGAGTTCACAGAGGCTGACTATGCTCGTTGCATGAAGGCTTCCAGAGTTCTCGCATCAGTGTTAGCCGAAGAAGTGGACTTTTCAACATACCAGGCGGCTTACAATGCCAAGCAGAAGAGAGTACGCGGCCCAACCTTTGAAGCCAAGGACCTAATGCCTGCACGCTGTAAGCACCTCTTTGCTCCTGATCTTGACCTGTCCCCCCTCTTTGAAGAGGCAAACTTTGCGGCTTTAACCAACTGCAACTGGGACATGGACAATCTCCAGGTTATGAAGGTCGAAGACCCACCGCAGGGTAACCCGCCATCCAACTGACGAACTTGGTAACGCTGTGGATAATCCGGCCTTGTGACCCGTCGCAGGGCGATGTAAAAACTTTGAGCCCGCACTTTTGAGCTCCGCAGAGAGCATTGTAATAGGCTTGTAGTATAGTTTGTCTTGCCTGAACTGTGCCATCGTGCACATATGAAATCGTCCGACTTAACATATTACATCTTCCTTGTGCCTTCAACTCATACCAGATGTTGTGGCGGCTCTTGGTAATTAACCAACCTGCGAGAATAGATTATTCTTCACATTGTCAGGAGGACGGCTTAAGATAGCGCCACCCAAAGATGCTATATCTTTCCTGACCTACTTTTTGTTTTAACTCATGTGCCGGTTCTTCTAGGATGACTCGCCACTTAAAACTCCTTAGCAGTACAGGGTCTCTATCGATATTGGCCGTCAATTTCTTTGAGCGGCTCAGGATCTCTAAGCGAGATTAATTGATAGGAAGTGTGATGTCCCAGAAGAGACTCGGCAGGGCATGAGTACCCTGGTAGCCCATAAACTGCCTCTCACGTGACATAAATCCGTCGTTTTAGCCTTAAACAGTACATGAACCTTAAAGTATTAGCTGCCTAAGAGTACGAACGGGCCACATAGCGGAGAATCGGCAGTAGATGGGAGAGTTTATCCTTGCTTTCCGTAAGCCGGCCCTCACGTGACAAGAGCCACCGTTTTAACCTTGAACCGGTACAAGGTCTCTATCGAGATTGGCCGTCAATTTCTTTGAGCCGGCTCAGGGTCTCCAGGCAAGATTAACTGGTAAGAGTTCGATGGGTCACCTAGCGGAGTAGCATCAGCTTACAGGCAGGTTTAACCCTGTTTGGCTTAAGAGCTGATCAAGAGGGTGTGTAAGCTAAACCCGGTGGGTTGGAAGCCCCTAAGTGACTTTTGTTGACGGAGTCAACTGTTTGGTTTAAGAGCCGACCGATAGGGTGTGATAAGCTAAACCCGGTGGGTTGGAAGCCCCCTGGACGATCATGTTGACGGAGTCAACTATTTGGCATGAAAGCCGATCAATAGGGTCTGATAAGCTAAACCCGGTGGGTTGGAAGCCCCTTGATTGACCTTTTTTGCACAGACTGAGATATGCGAAACGGCAGAGGCCCCAGCTTGCGGGGATGCCAACTTTATTCACACACACACACACATATATATATGTGTTTGTGTGATATGTACAATGAAGGTGTACAATGTCAAGTCTTGACAACTTAAGTATAATAAGGCCTTAGATGCGCTATGTTCCACGGCCGGCGGGTCTCTTGCTCGGAAGTGTTTGAGTCATCTCGGATGTCAATGAGGTAATACGACCCATTGTTGAGATTTCTGCTGACCACGAAAGGCCCTTCCCATGGAGGGGATAACTTGTGTGCATCCGTCTGATCTTGAATCAACCGCGGCACTAAGTCACCTTCTTGAAACGTCCGGCTCTTAACTCTGCGGTTATGACAGCGATGCAGGTCTTGCTGATAAATCGTCGATCGGGCCGCCGCCAGATCACGTTCTTCCTCCAAGGCATCCAACGCATCTTGACGCGCCGTTTCATTGTCTGCCTCAACGTAAGCCACCACCTGTGGCGAGTCATGATAGATATCGCTTGGTAACACGACTTCTGCTCCGTAAACCATGAAGAAAGGTGTATAACCTGTCGATCTATTGGGGGTGGTTCTGATGCTCCATAAGACGTACGGCAACTCCTCCACCCAACAACCTGGCGTTCGCTGCAAAGGAACCATAAGCCGGGGTTTGATACCTCTCAAGATTTCTTGGTTAGCACGCTCTGCCTGATCGTTTGAGTGTGGATGAGCTACCACAGAAACATTAAGTCTGATGTGTTCACTTTCACAGAACATGTTCATAGCCCCCTTGGATAGGTTTGTACCTTTCTCAGTGATGATTCTGTGAGGGTACCAAAACGGTAGATCAGTTTTTTAATGAACTGAACCGTCGTGGCCGCATCACACTTGCTAACCCGCTCAGCTTCTACACACTTGGTAAAATTTTCAACCGCCACCAAGAGGTGGGTCTTCTTGTCCTTGGATCTCTTGAAAGGCCCGACCATATCAAGCCCCAAGACTGCAAACGGCCAAGTAATTGGAATCATGTGCAACTCTTGAGCCGGGACATGAGCATGCCGGCCAAACTTTTGACATCCATCGCACTTGCGGACCAAGTCTTCCGCATCCTTATGAGCCGCCAGCCAGAAGAAACCATGTTGAAAGGCCTTGGCCACCAGGGATTTTAAGCCGGCATGATGACCACAATCACGAGCATGAATTTCATTCAAGATTTCCTTGCCCTCGTCAGGTGAAACACAACGTTGAAACGTGCCAGTGATGCTGCACTTATGTAACTCACCATTGAATATTGTCATAGACTTAGACCATCGAGTGATCTTCCTGGCAAGATTTTCGTCATCAGGTAACTCGCCACGAGTCAAGTATGCCAAATAAGGCACAATCCAGTCAGGAATAGCATGTAAAGTCGCCACAGCTGTCCTTCCGGGTCAGGGACAGCCATATCTTGCTCTAAAGGTAACTTAACTGACGGGTGATGTAATACGTCTAAGAAAACGTTAGGTGGCACCGGCTTACATTGAGAACCCAACCTTGACAGGGCATCAGCCCCCTTGTTCCTGCGACGATCAATATGATCCACCTAATAACCTTTGAAGTGACCAACGATGACATCCACCGCCTGACGATAAGCCGCCATCCGTGGGTCCTTGGAATCCCAAGTGCCTGAAACTTGCTGGGCTACAAGATTTGAGCCGCCGAAGCATCTAACCCGGCTCAGGTTCATCTCCTTAGCCACCCGGAGGCCATGAAGCAGAGCTTCGTACTCAGCTGCATTGTTAGTACAAGGAAACATCAACCTTAGCACATAACAGAACTTGTCACCTTTGGGGGAAGTTAAGACAACCCCTACCCCTGATCCTTCCAGTTGCCTGGATCCATCAAAGTGGATTGTCTAGTATGTGTTGTTTGGCTTCTCCTCGGGCGCCTGACATTCGGTCCAGTCATTTATGAAATCCACTATGGCCTGAGACTTGACCGCCGTGCGAGGTATGCATTTCAAATTGAGAGGTCCAAGATCCAATGCCCACTTAGCAATCCTAACAGTATCTTCTCTGTTTTGAATTATATCTCCCAATGGGGCAGAGCTAACCACAGTAATCTGGTGCCCCAGGAAATAGTGCTTTAGTATGCGATTGGCCATGAACACCCCATACACCAGCTTTTGCCAATGTGGATACCTCTGCTTGGATTCTGTCAGGACCTCATTAATATAGTAAACTAGCCTCTGAACCGGATATTCCTTCCTTGCCTCCTTACGCTCGACAATGATTGCGGCCCTGACAGTCCTATTATTAGCCGCCACGTATAAGAGCAAGGGTTCTTTCTCCACCGGAGCAGCTAAGACCGGCGGCTCAGTGAGCTGTCTCTTGAGCGCCTCAAATGCTTCACCCGCCGCCGTACTCCAGACAAACTTGTCCGTATTTTTCATCATCTGGTACAAAGGGGTGGCCTTCTCACCGAGGCGGCTTATAAACCGGCTTAACGCAGCAATCCGTCCCGCCAGGTGCTGAACATCATTGATGCATGCCGGCTCAGATAGGGAGGTGATAGCCTTGATTTTATCTGGGTTAGCCTCAATGCCACGCTTAGATACTAGAAATCCCAAGAGCTTGCCTGCCAGAACGCCAAAGACACACTTAACCGGGTTAAGCATCATCTTGTAGACCCGTAAGTTGTCGAAAGTCTCCTTTAGATCGTCAAGCAGAGTCTCCTTCTTTCGTGACTTGATCACAATATCATCCACATATGCATGAACATTGCGCCCGATTTGGCTGTGAAGACAGTTCTGTAAACAACGCTGGTAAGTCGCCTGGGCACTCCTGAGCCCGAAGGGCATAGACACATAGCAGAAAGCACCAAAAAGGGTGATGAAAGACATATTCTCTTGGTCTTTGACTGCCATCTTGATCTGATGATAACCAGAATAAGCATCTAGGAAGCATAAACTCTCACAACCCGCCGTTGCATCAATGATCTGGTCAATACGAGGGAGCGCAAACGGGTCAGCCGGACACGCCTTATTAAGATCCATGTAGTCCACACACACATATGCCACGTGCCGTTTTTCTTAAGCACTAGCACCAGGTTTGCGAGCCACTCTAGGTGAAAGACCTCGACGATGAAACCCGCCGCCAGAAGCTGGGCTACCTCTTCCCCAATGGCCTTGCGTCTCTCCTCATTGGACTATCGTAGAAACTGTTTGACTAGTTTAAATTTAGGATCCACATTAAGGTGGTGCTCAGCGAACTCTCTCGATACACCCGACACGTCAGAAGGTTTCCATGCGAAGATGTCTCGATTCTCACGGATGAAGTCAATGAGCGCGCTTTCCTATTTGGGATCCATATTAGCTCTGATAGTGAACTGCTAAGATGAGTCGCCCGGTTTGAAATCTACCAATTTGGTATCATCCGCCAAAAATTTGAAGGGGGGCTCAACCTCTGTGGTGGGCTTTTTCAACGGAGTCATGTCCTCCAGGTCAACGTTTTCCTTTTAAAACTTGAGCTCCACCTCAGCACAATTGGACTCGGCATAAGCCACATCTCCCTCCTCGCACTCAATAGCTGTCTCTCGATCACCATGCACCGTAATCATACCTTTCAGGCTCGGCATCTTGAGCTGTAAGTACACATAACAAGGCCTAGCCATGAATTTGGCATAAACTAGACGTCCAAACAAAGCGTGGTACAGACTTTTGATCTTGACCACCTCAAAGCACAAGGTCTCTACCCTGTAGTTGTATTCGTCACCGAAGGCGACTTCCAAAGAGATCCTCCCCACCAGATAAGCTGACTTGCCAGGCACCACGCCGTGAAAAACTGTTGATGACAGCTTAAGATCCTTATCAAGCAACTTCATCTGGCGGAAAGTGTCGTACTACAAAATGTTGATGCTACTGTCACCATCCAGGAGCACCTTGGTAAACACATAACCTCCAACTTGAGGAGCAACTATCAATGCTAGTTGTCCCGGGTCATCAACACGCGGCGGGTGATCCTCCTGGCTCCACGTTATATCATACTTAGACCAGTTCAAGTATTGTGGTAGAGCCGGCGTGATCGCATTACCCATCCGCTTGTGCAACTTCTGATCTCGCCTGTCAAGGCTGGTCTTAAAAACATGATACACTACTGGAATCAGACAATTTGCCGTCTGCTAGCAGACGGCAAAGAGTGTCTTTGCCATCAACTAGATCAAAGCAGACGACAAAGAGCTGGCAGACGACAAAGAGGGGCTTTGCCATCAACCAGCTCTTTGCCGTCAGCGAGCGGACGACAAAGAGGTGGGTGGGGCCCAGTTGATGGCAGTACTGTAATGGCCCACCACCCCACCTCTTTGTCGTCCGCTAGCGGACGACAAAGAGGTGATGCCTAATTTGCTAATGGTGCATCCCAGCCCCACCCATCTCCCATCGTCTCCCCCCCCCGTGCCCGCATGCCGCCGCGCCCCAGCCCTCACCCACACCGCGCCCCCGCGCCGGCCGCTGCCCCGCCGTTGCGCCCCTGCGGCACGTGCCCGTCGTGCCCCCACCGCCCCCACCCCCGCCGCCCACGCCCACCACCGTCTGCCGCCCGCGCCCCACCCCCGACGGCCGCCGCACACGCCCCCGTTGCCCACCCCATGCCCCCCCGTCGCCTGCCCCCCTGCCGGCCGCCGCCAGCGCCCCTCACCTCCAGCGCCCACCGCCGCCCGCGCCACTCACCCCCACCGCCGGTCGCCGCTCGCGCCCCCCGCTAGCCGCTGCCCCACTCCGGTGAGCCCCCTCCCCCTCTTTTTTTAATAGTGTAGTTATAGTAATTTAGTTAGTTAATTAGGTGTATTTAGTTAGTTGCAATTTAGTTAGCTTAGTTAGGTGTAGTTATAGTAATTTAGTTAGGTGTAGTTATAGTAATTTAGTTAGTTAATTAGGTGTAGTTAGTTAGTTAGTTAGTTAGTTGTAAGAAGAAGAAGAAGAGGAAGGAGAAGAAGAAAAAGAAGAAGAAAAGGAGGAGGAGGAGGAGGAGAAGAAAAGAAGAAAAAGAACAAGAAGAGGAGGAGGAGGGGTGCGTCGGCGCCGACGTAACCGGGTCGAGGATCGCCGACACGACACCAACGACACCCCAACCCCCGACACGACACCCCGACACCACGACACGGCACCCCGGACCCGACACGACAGCCCCCACACCCCGACCCTGACATGACACCCCGACCCCGACACGGCACCCCCGACACCCCGACCCCGACACGACACCCCCTACACCCCGACCTCGACACCACACCCCGACACCCCGACACGGCACCCCCGACCACGACACAGCACCCAGCCCCCGACACGACACCTCCGACACCCCGACCCCGACACGACACCCCGACACCGACCCCGACCCCGACACCCCGACACGACACCCCGACACCCTGACACGGCAGCCCGACCCCGACACCCCGAGACCCCGACACAGCACCCCGACCCCGACACCCCGACACGGCACCCCCAACCACAACACAGCACCCCAACCCCGACACGACACCCCCTACTCCCCGACCCCGACACGACACCCCGACACGGCAGCCCTGACCACGGCACATCACCCCGACCCCGACACGACACCCCCGACACCCCGACCCCGACACGACACCCCCGACACCCCGACCCCAACACGACACCCCCGACACGACAGGTGTCATATATTTGTGGATTATGAGTTAGGTCATATATTTTTCGATTTTGTTATACAGAACATCATATTTACGTTGATCGGGTGGATTTAAATGTGCAGTTGTTTCGTCGCTGCGAGGGTCTGGTGTTCGACGACCTCCCTGTGCGTTTGAAAAGCTTTGCCCCTGGATTCATGGGTGAGCACAAATGACTTCTCCTCCTGCACCCTTTATTTCCTCTGTTCCGGTCTTCCTGCCGATGAAACTTGCTAGCTATAGGTGTCTTGAATCATCAGTATGCGTGACCACTATGCATCTCCCGTTCGAAAGGGTTACATCTATAAATATGCATTCATTAGCATATTTATAACCGTGATTCTTTCGAATTGTCCAACGTTATCCATGGACGGCCCGAGTATGTGTAGATTGGGCTCGTTTTCCCATATGCTCTGCTCCGGATCCGATGCACAATTTCATCAGTTCCTCCCTGTTGTTCTCCAGGTACACATCCTCTCTGCTTATTGCCGAGACGTGTATCAGGAGAATAGCGGGGAGGTGCTGCCGAAATTGTGCGTTGGATTCGGAGCGGAGCATGAGAAAACGAACCCAATCTACACATACTCGGGTGGGATTAGGACCTATCTTTACCTACTAGCGTCTAGGTTGCATCGACGTAATGAAACTGACAAACTCTATTAATTGATGAATATGGTTTGCTGAATTATGTATATATTTTGCGTGTGTCTAGTAGCTAGGCAGGATGAGTGATCGTGGGTGGATGTACACCGGTCACACTAGTCAGAAAGACATGACCCGTGAATGGTTAACAAAAACCAAGGAGTTTGTGAGAGTCTCATTTGCAAATGGACAGAAAACAACCTGGTGCCCTTGTGTCGATTGCGACAACTGTAAGAAGAAGTCAGAGTTTGAAATGATCAAACACCTACAGAAGTGGGGTTTTATGCCTAATTATACGGTGTGGACATTTCATTATGAGTCTGCCCAACGTGTTAGAGCTGAGGTGCTTCGTCGTCGCACCGACGAGCATGGTACCGGGATCGAAGACATGGTGCAAGACTTTGATGATGATCGGGATTCGGACGATGAGATGGAGGAATCTGCAAAGGCCTTTTATGATATGTTGGAGTCTTCAAAACGTCCTCTCCACGAGCACACTGAGCTTTGTCAGCTGGATGCCATCGCACAAGTAATGGCTCTAAAGGCTCAGTTCAACCTGGGCAGAGAATGCTACGATGCGATGATGACGATATTTGGACGCTTTCTACCCAAAGGCCATGTATTGCCACCAAACCTGTACCAATCGGAAAAAATCCTACGTGTGCTTAAGATGCCCTATGAGAAGATATATGCATGTGAGAATGGATGTGCCTTATTTAGGCTTGAGTATGTGGGCTTGAACTATTGCCCGATTTGCAATGCTTCCAGGTATGTTCTGGTAGACAACGGTATGGGTGAGAAGAGTCAGACCAAAATCCTCATTAATGTTCTTCGGTATCTGCCAATCATACCAAGACTTCAACGACTTTTCATGGTCGAAGAGACGGCTAGACAGATGGCGTGGCATAAATTGGGCAAAAGAACAGAACTAGATGCAGATGGGAATCCGATGTTGGGACACACTTCAGACGCTTTTGCGTGGAAGCTCTCCGATGCATTACATAGGGATAAAGCGGCAGATCCAAGGCATCCTCGAGTTGCCATCAGCACGGATGGGTTCAATGTGTATGGTATAACGGCAGCACAATACAATTGTTGGCCTGTATTTCTCATTCCACTCAATCTGCCCCCGGAGAGATTATGAAAAGAAAGAACATTTTCCTGGCGTTGATAATTCCAAGGCCCAAATATCTGGGGAAGAATATGAATGTGTACATGCAATCGCCTAAGGATGAATTGCAAGAAGCCTGGGATAATGGGATCAAGACATACGACGCCGCTACAAAAAAGAACTTCAAAATGCATGTGTGGTACATGTACTTGATGCATGACTTGCCGGCGTATGCGCTATTCGGTTGGCTAGTGTGTGCATGGAAGGTTTCCGAGCCCCACATGCAAGGCAGCTCTTCAGCTCCGTTGGCTGGAGGCGGGTCGCAAGTTTTCTTGCTTCGACATGCATAGACAGTTCCTGGATCCTCACCATAAGTTCAGAAAAGACAAGAAGAATTTCATCAAAGGTAGAGTTGTCAAAAACATTGCACCACCTGCGTTGACAGGCCAATAGATCTTGGATTAGATAAATGCTCTCGAGCCGAATCCAGATCGTCCAGGGTATTTCAAAGGGTATAATACGGAACACGCCTGCACTCACAAGATATGTTTGTGGGATCTACCTTACTTTAAAGACCTCCTTTGCCCACACAACATCGACGTGATGCACACTGAAAAGAATATCACGGAGGCCCTTTTTGGTACATTGTTTGGCATAGAGGGGAAGTCGAAGGATAATCCTAAGGCTAGAGTCGACCAGGAGGCTCTATATGATGTGCCGCCACATTTTAGACCACCTCCCCTCAATGAAGATGATTATGAACCTCACATTAACCCAGACACATATGAAGGAGAATTCTTCCAAGAAACACGTGTTTCCAAAAAACGCTTCAAGAACCGCTCTACTTCACCCCAGAACATTGAGGTCGACAGCGACAGTGAACCCGAATTCACCCCTGAGCAAGAACAAGAAGAGACGGAAGAAGAAGAGGTTACTGCTGCGGATGACCTGACAATGCTTGACCGGTTATATAGAGGCCTTCCACATGTTGATGCATTTATTCATGATGCTGATGAGCACGTCATTACTGATAGTGATGATGATTATGCATTTATTGATCCTGGAGCATATATAGACGATGAAGATTAATATTAGTAATGTGAGGTATTCAATTATTATTATGTACATATATATGTTATTACATATTCAATTTTTGTATGTTGAACTAATTTCGTTCACTTTTTGTCATTCCAGGTGTTGAGAGATGGTGGGCGGGGGTCGAGAGCGCTCTGAGCCTCCTTCCTCGATGCGTGCTGGGAGGGGTGCTATTATTCCACCCCAGCAACTCCGGAGAGCGTTGGTACACTACATGAAGACACCGGCGGGCGCTTCTTCTTCGACCGGGAAAGTTCGGGGGAAGACGAAGAGAGGTGCTAGAGGTAGGAAGGCTGCTGCGCCTTCCTCGCTGCCACCCCCAGCTGATTCTCCCAACCACCGGAGTGCTCCATCTTAGGTGGACCCGTCTGACTTGGACCCATCTTGGACTCCGGTCCACGAGCCTCGGGTCGATGAGCCTCGGGTCACCGAGCCTTTGTCCCAGGAGACTCCGGTCCCAGAGTCTTCGTCCCAGGAGACTAGGGTCCCAGAGTCTTCGTCCCACGTGACTCCGGAGGCTAGTGGCTATGTTGATGGTGGCGAGTACAATTACTTGTCTGAGGACACCTATTCCGAGGGCGATTTGGTTGAGGAGGGCAAGAAGGTCTACCAGCGTGGTTGTACAAAGCTGCCTCCCGTGCTGACGGCCCACGAGAAGAGGTGGTTGATTGCGCCTAATGCGGAGAAGTAAGTGCATTTACTCTTTTTTAACCTTTTGCCTTCATGTTTCTTCAAATTAATAACTAATGTGTTGGCCTTGTCATACTGCAGGGGTTGGAAATACGAGCGCGGTGTCCGCAGGCCCAACCAGGTCCTTGGTGTGCTTCTCCGGCACCACTTCCCAGGGAAGGTCCAGTTGCCCGGTGAGGGTGAGTCTCCACAGATAGCACTGACCTGGGAGCTGTACAAGGCTGCCCCGGCCCCGCCGGAGGAGATGGTCGACGGTGTCTTGTGCAAGACGGTGGCTGACATTGTGATCCATCGCTTTTGGGTAATTTCTCCTTTACAGAATTAAAAATCAACAACACCTAGTGATTGTACTAATTAGTGTCTAATGTGCTGTCTTGTTTGATTGCAGACCTTCTACACGTGTCTTGAGGAAGACGAGGCGAGAGCGGCTGTTGTTCTCGAAGCCGAGTGCAAGCACCTACTTTAGAACTTACGGCACGAGGCTCAGGTGCAAGCTATTCGAGACTACTACGCCTCGAGTAACATTAGGAGGGCCAAGCAGAAGTGCCGCAAAAATTATCTGAGTAAGGAGAAGTTTATGAAGGTAATTATCTAGTCTTAAGGCCTTGTACTTAGTTTCCTTGATTTGATTCATAGGCATAGCACTAAAATTTCTCTTGTCTAACTTAGGTGCCCCCGAGATGGTGTGCGGATAGGATGGACTGTTAGGAGGCATTGGTGGATGAGTGGTGCTCTCCCGAATGGCTAGCCGAACACAACAAGGCCAAGGAGAAGCGTGCCCAAATGAGAGGTGTGCCACACCATCAAGGGAGCTCCAACCTATTTGAGTACGGGGATAACTGGGTATGTGGTTTGCTTCATGATTCATGCAATTTCATTCTTCATGCTAGCTTGAGCCCTTAACTAATATTTTGTTCACCTCTTTTAGGCGCGAGAAAACAAGAAGGAGGTGTCACCTCTGTTCGACCTCTATGCCATGGCCCATACTGCCTCGTACAAGAAGGCCAAGGCATTCTCTGAGGATGACCTCGATCATCCAGAGAGCTTCAGCAACATCTCCTCCCACAACAAGCTTGTGAGGTACAGAGATTTTGGGAAGGCGAGGACAGGGGAGGACTTCAACCCGAGCCAGAGTCCTTTTGATCGAGAGCTCATGATGATATCTGGTGGTGGGAGGCCCCATGGCTCGATAGCCATTGGGGATGGACTGATACGTTGTTCTAGAACTCTCCCAGAGATCAAGAAGTGCCAGACGAGCTCTGAACCTGAGATAACGCCTCGTCCACGGCCAATGGAGCTCTCCATTGAGGCTAGGGCCTAGGAGCTTCTGGCAGAGGCAAACAGGCAGGCGGCACAGAGGGAGAGGGACATGGAGGAGAGGATGGCTAGGCTGTTGGAGGAGGAGAGGAACCGGAATGACGCGTCTCACCGGGCCCTATACGAGCTCCTCGTGGTAAGTTTCTCCTGCATATTAGCCAAATCATGCACGTAATGTTCGTTTCATCACTAACTAATATGAATGACTCGTGAAAACAAAATGTGCAGACCGTGTGCCAAAACAATGGTCAGATCCCTCCGTCGATGCCCCATATTGCTATAGCATCCACGGTGAGTTTCATTTAAATGGTCATTAGTTACTAGTATTCACATTTGAGTTGCATCATGCTAAGGAGGTATTGCAAATGATCTTTGGTACATTGTGCCTCCCGACAAGCATTGACCGATCCTTCTGTGTCTGTCGCAACCCCGACCGATCCTTCTACGTCTCACCCTGTCCCAAACCCTACCGGTCCTTCACCTCCGTGTTGATGGTAAGTTTTCCCAAGTGTTTTCATTAACAAATGCATACTTAGCTTAAGAAATGACCTACTTAGCTCCTAAATGACCTATACTTAGCTTATTTTTCTCAAAAATGACTTCATATGCTTACTTAGCTAGAAAATGGTATATTCTACCTAGGATAGCTATAAAATGACCTATACTTAGCATTTTTTTTCCTCCAAATGACTTGATATGCTTAGTTAGCTAGAAAATGGCATTACTACCTAGTATAGCTCAATAATGATCTATAGCTAGCTTAGCTAATTCATTTATGACATAATTAGCTCACTTAGGTACAAAATGGCATAACTACCTAGGATAGCTCAATAATGATCTATAATTAGGTTAGCTAGTTCATTTATGACATAATATGCTCACTTAGGTAAAAAATGGCATAATAACCTTGGTTTAGCTCCAAAATGACCTATACTTAGTTTATTTTCCTCAAAAATACATAATAACCTTACTTACCTCCAAAATGATATATTCTACCTAGGATAGCTATAAAATGACCTATACTTAGCATTTTTTCCTCCAAAATGACTTGATATGCTTAGTTAGCTAGAAAATGGCATTACTACCTTGGAGAAGAGGAGAGGAGAGGAGAAAAGAAAGAGAAGATAAATTCTTCTTCTTCTTCTTTTTCTTCTTCTTCTTTTTCTTCTTCTTTTTCTTCTTTTTCTTCTAGCTAGTCTTCTTCTTCTTCTAACTATCATCTTTCCTACTTTGCAGATTTGCTATAGATGAGGAAGAGTGCATTGATGGACTATACTCTTCTACTTCTGCTACCTTTATGTTTATGGAAAACTTGTTTTGGATACGTATGTATGGATATGTTCTTGTAAACCATAGTGTGTGTTGTTGGATACTTGTATTGGACTTGTACGTTGGAACTTATTGTTGGTATATGCTTGTTTGAACTTATTGTTGGTATGCTTGGATATATATCTGATATTGTTGGATATATATGTGATATTGTTGGATATATATGTTTCGAATTGAATGATTTAAAAAAACAGGGGCTATACAGCCACTTTGCTGTCTGCTAGCAGACGGCAAAGAGCTTTGTCGTCTGCCAGCGGACGGCAAAGCGGCCACGTGACAGCTACCTGTGCAACCTAGGCCAGCAAAAAAAGGTGCTTTGCCGTCCGCTGGCAGACGACAAAGATTCAAAGGTCTTTCCCGTCTGCCAGCAGACGATAAAGCGGCCTTTATCGTGGCTTATTTAGCCGGACGGTTGGCCGTCTGCTGGCGGACGGCAAAGCCTTTGCCGTCCGGGATGCATGCCTTTGCCATTCGGGATGGCTGACGGCAAAGTGCTTGATTCCTGTAGTGATACTGACCCGAGCTGAGCTGCTTTGGATTACTTTGATATCTAGATTGGTTATTCTATTGCTGATTGTTGCCACCTGAGTGCTGATGATGTCCTCCTTGGTTGCCCTGGCCATGATGGCCGGATCCTGAGCCGCCGGACCAAAATCCGACTCCTGACCCGCCTGGTCCTGAGCCGTCGGGCGGGCCACCATCGTTGTTATGCTGTCATAAGTTGTTGTCCTTGAACTTTTGCATAACGTGGCAATTACCCCACGTGTGACCCGCTGGCCTGTCGGGCTGACTGTGCTCCGGACAAGGTTTATTGAGCATCTCTTCCAGATTAAAAGGAGTCTTACCCTTATTAAAAGGCTGCTTGAACTTCCTATTGTCCTTAGCATGATTGTTGCCGGTGCTGGCGTTGGCCACTAGCTCTGACCCGCCATCCGGGTTCTTCCTCTTGCCTTGGTTACCATTGCCTGCTGCACCCTTGCCATTGCTATTCTTCTTACTCTAACCAGGCTTCTCCTCATCAGAGCCCGGATCCTTCGTCTTATCAGAGTCGACGTATTTCGTGAGAGCCGCCATGAGCTCCCCCATGTCTTGACACGTGCGCTTGAGCCGACCGAGCTTCTGCTTCAAAGGCGTAAATTGGAAATTCTTTTCCAGAAGCAAGACCGCTTGAGCTGCCGTAATCTGCTCAGACGAGTGGATGATAGTCGAAACCCGCCGAACCCAGTGATGAGCCGGCTCATTTTCCTGCTGTACACAGTGATCCAAATCCACAATTGTCATGGGCTGCTTGCACGTCCCTTGGAAGTTTTTGATGAACTTCTCTTTTAACTCAGCCCAAGAATTGATGGTATTGGGTGGCAAACCCTTCAACCTCGTGCGAGCCGGCCCTTCTAGAATCATGATAAAATACTTCACGCACACCGCGTCATTGATGTCCAACATCTCCACAGCCAGATCATAGCTCCCAATCCAAGCCTCCGGGGTAGATCAGCGGTTTAATTTGGGACATTGCGAGGGCATTTGAAATCCTTCAACAAACGCTCGTTCCGCAGAGCTGGCACCAAGCACGGTACTCCCACGGCCCTGGTGGTTATTCCCGCTCCAATTGAGACAAAAGGCGTAGGCTCTTAATGAGTCGCCGCTGCCAGAGCCGCCGCCTCATGCTATGCCCTCGCCCGATCTACGAGCGCCTGAGCATCCAAAGCCGCCACGCCGTCCCGCGGCGGGCTCCGGTGTCGATCACTGCTAGAAACCGCCGGTGACTCATAACACTGGCTGAAGCTATGGCTGGGGATGGGGGTTGAATGTACGCGACTCCGGTTGTAGGTATACTTCTCTTCCTGGGCCATCACCATTCGTAGGTACCCAATAGCATCTCGTACCTCTTCTGCGAAAGGCGCCTCGTCAGGAGGGATTGTTCCAAGCCGGGTTGCCGCCGCGACCATGTTCTCCGCCGGGTTTGAGTAGTGACCCGCCAGCGTCGGAAAAGCCATTGGTGAGGTCTGGTTCTATCGGGGCAGGTTAAGCTGTTGCCGAGTTGCCGTCCGACTTCCAGGTGCTTTCGTTGTCTGACCCGCTCCTAGCATGTTAAAAAGGTTTATGGCCTCATATTGCTCGGGCACACGGGACTGATGTCTCATCCGCCGCACCGCGACCGCCGACTGTTGTTCTAGCTCAAGACGGAAAGCATCCATCTTAAGGCGTTCTGCCTCCGTGTCCATCTGAGCTTTTAACGCGCCTATCCTCTGTTGGACTTCCGCCATCTGGTCTTTTAGTCTTGTGATCTCCAGGTTCCGGGCAGCTTGATTGTCAGGCGTGACTTCAGTCGCCATCAAGGTTGTGAGCTCATTCATCAGATCCAGCAGAACCTGAGCCGGCGGCTGGTCAGCCCCCGTGTCTGCCGCTCCGGCAGCTCCATTGCTTGGGCCCGGCTCTGTTCCCGCCATGAACACGGCCGCATGAGTCAGCAACCCATGATCGTCCGGCTCATACCGCTCCGACTCGGGGTGAAGCTCGTCGTAGCCCCCGAGCCCACCACTGTGAAGTTGGTAGATTGATTCCGCCTCTTCGCTCAAAGATCCATCCTCTAAACAAATGAGAGTCTCCTGTGATGTAGAAGCCTCAAGATCCATACCTTGAGTGAAGCCAACGAAGACATGCTTCCTGCCCGGGTTAGCACGGGCGGGTTGCACGTGTCGGGCGGGTTGCGCGCACCGAGCCGGCTCGATGATGTCGGTGCAGACGTCCGGCCCGGGCATAGATCCGCGATTTTGCCGATGAAGACGTGGATTCCGCCGAAAGGAACCCGGAACCCGTACTCCATAGAGTCAGCCTTAGGACCCCAGCCGACGTCGTCGATGTAGAGCCGGTCGCGGCGACTTTTGTTCATCCTTCCGATCACGTATCCCTCGATCCCTGGAAGAGAGCCCTTTGAGAACTCAACACCACCAAGCGCTAGCCCCACGGTGGGCGCCAACTGTTGTGGTTTTGTCACGGTAGATGTCCGAGGACTTATGTTTGAGGCCATCGCTAAGGTGATGGACTCAAAGCGGTTGGTTGGAACGAAGGACATGAATTTACCCAGGTTCGGCCCATCGGGATGAGGTAAAAGCCTATGTCCTGCTTGTGTTATATTGATTGGAGAATCGGTTACAAGGGAGCGGATTTGCTTGACCTAGCTCTCGATCGATTGGTTTTTGTCTAAGTATCCTCGGGTCTCGCCCTTATAAAGGAGGTCAAGACCACGGCTTACACGAGTCTCATACTGACTCTTACAACGTGTCCGACTCTATCTCTATGTCGTCTTGCCTTCCTGAGCAAGCCATCTCTGGGCATCTTATCCGCCCGGGTCTTCATGCCTTCCTTGTCTCGGCCTCGCCTGGGCCCATCTTGGTGAACCGCCATACGTCTAGGCTTATGTCTCGAGGCCCATCCTTGGTCTGGCTTATGAGCCGCCAGGTATGACCTGGCCTCACCTGGGCAGGTCTCACCACGGGGTTATATCCCCAAAAAATACTCAATCTTAGATAATGAAATTATGTAACCTAAAATAAGCACCAATGTACCATGCAATAGTATACAATATATGTTAATTCATCGGACTACACTGACTTGGTCTTCTCTCTTTTCTCTACATTGCATGAATTTCCATAACTTAACATTGGGCGGCTGACAACTGCAAATGCACTATTATAGAAATTTGCTATTAGTAAAACAAAATAGTGCAAGCATTATTTCTGATGTAAGTCCACATAGTGTGCAATTTTCAAACATCAAGCATGTGGTGGCACCGAGATCTTACTGTTTTGGCATGGGATCTCTCTAGTGTAAAACTCGGTAGGGTTGGTTTTGAAAACTTGGTGGCACCAATTTTAGTGGTAGGATTTAGACAGAGAATTTGTGGGAGAGTTTCGTGTGTATTTTTGGTGGCTAATCTCTAAGCACTTGAGCAACTAGATCATCATAGAAACCTCATCCCCTTTTAATAGTATTATCTTTCCTATGGACTCGAAAGTGATTTCTCACAGAATGTAAAATGTAGAGTCTTGAAGCTTGTTACCAATAGATATTCCTTGCATCTACGGGATCTCCTCACAATCTGTTTGCCAATCCATTCATTGAACTTTTTTGAAATATACTTGGTGGAAACATTAGTCTAATGAAATATATGTTGTTATTAATTATGGAAACCACGTAGGGAGAAGTTGTGCTTTCAGAGAGTAAGTCTAATAAGGCTTAGTTAGCAGGCTATAGAACTTGTGATGTCATTAAAATTTGTTTTGGAGGAGTGAGAAAAGAGGAGATAGTATTGAGCGGGCTCTTGTTCTGATGCATCGCTATAGCACATGGATCGAGAAAAACTAGTATGCACACAACCCTCTTTCAATCATGCACATTGCTCATGCAAATACTAAATACTTAGGGCCAACCTAATAGCCAATCTAAAACTCAACCTATTATATGAGTATTTTCCATAAAGACTTTAGGTGATACGGCATATCTCTATAACCAACAGGAGGCTACAATATTAGAGCATGGTTAATGATTTATGGGGTGAATTACATGTATCCATCCGTTGGAGCATGACATGTTGTTGCAATACGTATCTGAGGGTATGGTGGGAAGTACAAGTTTTGTTGAGGGAACATATTTATTTAACCAGAAATTTACATTTTTAGGGAAATTGGAGAAGGGGGCACATGCCCTCCCTCCTCTGGCCATGCGCTATAGTAGAAACACTCCTCCTTCAGATCTGAACGGGAAAATTGGAAGGACTTTCCACCAACACCTATGTGTATCCAAAGTCAGATAGATAAACATAGGCAGACGCTAGGCGCCAACCGGATGTAGCAATTCGACAAAATAAACAGTCTGGCCATTCGATTGATTCATGTGATGCGGTTCACGTACGCTCATATGACTGCATGCCCTGTTCGTTGTCCACATTGCATATCTTGTCACCGCCGACTAGCCTGTCATGGAACCCAACAACTTTCTTAGACTAGTAATGGTGGGAGTAACTTAGGTACTAACATAGTGCGTCTAAAGACAAGTTTGCTTATGTGACATTTGTTAGTGAGGAAATTGAAGATGCTTTGGTTTGTATGATGTCCAATCTTTATGTGAGTGCTATGGTCAATATCATAGAAAAATAAAGGAACAAATGCATTTTTGCCTTTAGTCGGAACCATCCCACGAGTTTTGCCCTTACTTTTCAGCTTTACTCTATTTTTCACTTAGATTTGTCTCAGAGGTCGTCCGAGTGCCCTTTGACCATTTGACCACACCTTTAAAAATTCATAAGAACTCATAAAAATGAAAATAAGATATCAAAATGTTCAGAAGGGCAATATCTTCATGTGCATATTATTTGCATTCAAGAAAAAAGTAATATTTAAATAACCCGAGCTTATTAATGTTATCAACATTATAAAACACAAAAATGTATAAACAATACTATTTTCATGGATAAAAACTACATGCAAGTGAAGGTGATGTTTTCTGAACATCCTCATATCTTATTTTCATTTTTCTGAGTTCATATCAACTTGTTATGCATTTTCAAAGTAATGGTCAAAGTAATTAGAAAATTCACAACAAGTTGATATGAGCTCCGCAAACTGCTGTCAAAATGGGAGGAACTTGTAAAAATTGCTTTCTGCATAGTTTACTCTAATATGACAAACCCCCTGGATCGAATCGGTGTACGGTTTCCGGTAGTGGTGGTAGGTTTTTACCTTATCCTAGGCTTGAGGAGCTCCCACCGGTGACCATGGCATCAGCTACGGCGCGAGCACATGCGTGACCGAGGTGATGTCGGTGGTGCTTCCCGTGAGCTCTGCGCAAGACCTAGATCTGTACGTATTGTGGGTGCGGAGTCCGGTTGCGGTGAACCTCGTGTTCCATGCCCCACCCCCACCACTCTTTATATGCGCAGTTCATAGGGGCCACTAACTAGTAAGGGGTTGGGCGCCCCCTATCAGGGCACGCTGACCAAGGGCCTGGTAGGCCGTTGGGTCTACACAGCAGAGATTGATGTCTACTATACAACTTTATTCTTGTAGACTCGTGTTGGGCCTCCAAGCGCAGAGTTTTGTAGGACACTAGAAATTTTCCCTCAAGTGGATGACCTAAGGTTTATCAGTACGTGGGAGGTGTAGGATGAAGATGGTCTCTCTCAAGCAACCCTGCAATCAAATACAAGAAATCTCTTGTATCCCCAACACACCCAATACAATGGTAAATTGTATAGGTGTGCTAGTTCGGCGAAAAGATGGTGATACAAATGCAATATGGATGGCAGATATGGATTTTTGTAATCCGAAAATATGAAAACAACAAGGTAGCAAGTGCAAACAACGAGCAAAATGTTGTATCAATGCTTGGAAATAAGGCCTAGGGTACATACTTTCACTAATGCAATCTCTCAAGAATGCTAACATAGTTGAATCATATGATCATCCCTTAACGTGCAACAAAGAATCACTCCAAAGTTCCTATCTAGCGGAGAACAATAAGATGAAATTGGTGTAGGTGGTAGAACCACCTCAAAGTTATTCTTTCCGATCGATCTATTCAAGAGTTTGTACTAAGATAAAATCAAGTTATCTTTTCCGTTTGATCTTTTGAGCTATTCCTATAATTTCCACAAACAGCCCTAGAGTTCATACTAGAATAACACCAATGATACATATCAATTGACCCTAATGTCACCTAGATACTCCAATGTCACCTCAAGTATCCGTGGGTAAATTATACGACATGCATCAAACAATTTCAGAGCTATCATATTCAATCCAACACAAAGAACTTGCAAGGGGTACCCCAAGATTTCTATCAGAGAACATGGTATGAAAACGTGCAATCAACCCCTATGCATAGATCCCCAAGGTCACCGGAATCCGCAAGTTGATGCCTCAACATATATCAAGTAAACCAATAGAATACCCCCAATGTCACTACGGGTATCCCACGCAAGAAGTACATCAAGTCCTGTCATACCAATATGCTCAATCCAACATAACGAGATCTTAAAGTGAAAAGACTCAATTCATCACAACTAGATGGTAAGGGAAATACATCATATGATCCGACTATATTAACAAGCCCGTGATACATCAAGATCGTGTCATCTCAAGAACATGAGAGAGAGAGAGAGAGAGATTGAACACATAGCTACTGGTACATACCCTCGGCCCTGAGGGTGAAGTACTCCCTCCTCATCATGGAGAACATAGGGATGATTAAGATGGTCATCGATGATGGTTTTCCCTCTCCGGTGGGGTACTAGAATCGCTCAATATAGGCTTTTCGGCGATAGAGAGAGTTGCAGCAGCGGAGCGGAAGGTCTCTCTTTATTTCTGTGGTTTCTGGGATTTATAGGATTTTTCTGCGTTGGAATCACATGCAACGGAGCTACATGGGCCCCACAAGCTTTCTAGTCGTGCCCTAGGGGGCGGCCAGATGTGTGGTGGCCTCCTGGCACAGCCCCTCCGGTGGTTCTTCACTCCGGTATTTCTTATTTCCTCCAGAAAAAATCATAAAAAAGTTTCGGGCGATTCCGAAAACTTTCATTTTCTGCACAAAAACAACACCACGGTAATTCTGCTGAAAATAGCGTCAGTCCAGGTTAGTTCTAAATAATCATATAAAGTGCATCAAAACCATATAAAAGTATTGTAAACATAGGTGAATATGGCTTGAATACTTCATAAATTAAAGATACATTGGAGATGTATCAGCATCCCCAATCTTAATTCCTACTCGTCCTCGAGTAGGTAAATGATAAAAGAAATAATTTATGAAATGTGAATGCTAGCATGATGTATAATATTCATCAAGGATATTTTTAGCCATTTTTCTAGCATTAGAACTAGCAAGTATTTCTCATAAAGCTTCTCATGATCAAGTAGCAAGTTATTCACATGTTAAAAGTATAGACCATAAACATTCTTGAAAAATAGCAAACTATGTTTTCAGTCATCAAACAATTGCAATTCGTCTTATTTACAGGAAGGGTCTATGAAAGAGCTTTGGTTCAGAAGTTTACACGTACTCAACTATCATTTAGCCTTCCATGATTGCTGACACTCAAAGCATATTTTTAGAACAAACAGTTTTAGTCAAACACAAGGAAGATAGAGGCTTAAAGTTTCGCCTCCCAACTCATTTATCTCGGGGATAATGTCAACAATTAATGAATCATGATCACCTATATTCAATTGGATATATGTGTCTAGATCTTTCCCCACCACATTATGCTTGCCAACTAAGGAAAGAATAGATTGGAATAAGAAGTTGACTCGACATGAAAAGTAAGAGATAGGCCCTTCGCAGAGGGAAGCAAAGGTTGTCATGCGCTTTTTATTATTGGATGTGTAATTTCTTAATGAAAAGGAACGTATCTTTATATTGCCCCTTGTGATGGCAACCTTTATTATGCATTCCGTCGCTTTTATTTCTTCACCATCTCAAGTTCGTACAAAGCTTATTTTCCCTCCCAATAAAAGATAATACATATTTTAGGAGCAATTTTTATTGTTTTTTTTGCAGCGATGACAACTTACTTGAAGAATCTTATTCAATCCATAGGTAGATATGGTGGAATCTCATGGCAAAAAAACTTGGTTCAAGGATTTGGATGCACAAGTAGTATCTCTACTTAGTGCGAAGTTCTCGCTAGCAAAAGGTTCTAAACAAGCACCACATGCTAGAGGATCCATGACAATATAACTGCCATGTGAATATAAACAATCATAACCATTAAGTTGTCTTCCTTGTCCAACGTCAACTACTTGATCGAGTTTGAAAATTATTAATGGGTCTCACAATCATAGAAGATGTCCAAGAAAGTATATATATGTGAAACCTCTCTTCCTTCAATGTTCTTTCATGAATTGTTTAAATGACCAATGTTATGTTTGCTATCTTCCAATAAATTTTACCACTTATACTCTTAGTATGTGAAGTAACTATTCCCGATGGGATAAGCATATGAAGAAAATATATAACTTCACATTTATGATATTCAATTCATTCAACGTTTTACTCTTAGGATATAAGTGAAGCACAAGTGTAAACATCAAACTACTCTCAAAAGATATAAGTGAAGATCAATGAGTAGTCAAACAATTACATAGATATGTGAGGACTCTCTCTCAGTAAAAAGATCAGCACTTGATATTTTATTCAAACAGAAAAAAAAACAAAATGACACTCCAAGAATAGCACATATCATGTGAACGAATAAAAATTTAGGCTCAACATAGGCTAACCGATAGTTGACGAAGAGAGGTGGGATGCATAACATACCCAAGATTAGATGCTTGAGACTTCTTATAACATTCTCTTGGGGTGCCTTGGGCATACCCAAGCTTGAGCTTTTGTATCTCGTTCAATTTTCTCATGTCCCGGTTTCACCTATGTCTCAAAAACTTCATCCACACAAAACTTGAAAAGAACTCGTTAGATAGGTTAGTATACATAAGAATAAATCAACATTTCATGTACTGCAAAGACAAGTTAATAATAATTTTCAAACATTAGGTACTGTATACTATCATTTCCACAATTTATATCTATCAATATAAGTCCTGAAAACTATAGGAGAAGTAGATAACAAAACTATGACAGCAATCTGTCTAAACAGGACAGTCTTTAGAAATTTATAAAAACAGTATATTTCTCTATCACCAAAAATTATGAAAAATTCAGACATGATACAAAATTTGTATGAAAATAGTTTGTAAAAATTTCATAAACTTTCCACGTTCTAGTAAAATTACATAATTCAAATACTACAGCAAAAGTTTATGTTTTTATACAGCACAAATTACACATGCAATTCAAGCATTCTAAAGGCAATTCTTGGAAATTTTTATTGAAAATAAATATTATAAATAAAGTATAACAGGTAACAACAAAATAAAATGATGCTCCAAGCAAAACACAAATTATGTGACGAATAAAAATATAGCTCTAAATAAGATATACCGATAGTGTTGAAAACGAAAGAGGGGATGCCTTCCGGGACATCCCCAAGCTTAGACGCCTGAGTCTTCCTTGAATATTAACTTGGGTGTGCCTTGGGAACCCCCAAGCTTAGGGTATCACCACTCCTTACTCTCCAAATATCGGTATCTCACCCAAAACTTAAAAACTTCAATCACACAAAACTTAACAGAAATTTGTGAGATGGGTTAGTATAATAGATCATTCACTTAGGTACCGTCAAGACAAGATTAATAATTGTTAACACATGATACCTACTGTATTGTATCATTCCCATAATTTATATCACCAAATATAAGCTATGGAAAGACCTGAAACAAGTAAACTATGCATGCAAAACAGAATATGTCAAAAACAGAAGAGTATGTGAAGATCTGAATGATCACCATAATTCCCTGACTCTAATTATTATGAAAAATTATTCCAATGCATAGAATTTTCCTAGAAATTTTGTGTAAAAATTTCAGAATTTTTTACGCTCCAGTAAAATCATAAAATTCATATACTGGACGCAAAACTTTCTGTTTTTGCACAGAATCAAACAAATAAGTTTCCACACTATCTCAAAGGCTTTACTTGGAACTTTATTGTAATAAAAGATATAAAAAATTATTAATAAAGTAGGTTAATCATGTGAACACACAAAAACAGAAAGTAAATGTGTTGGGTTGTCTCCCAACAAGCGTTTTTCTTTAATGCCTTTTAGCTAGGCATGATGATTTAATGATGTTCGTATAGGAATAATAATTGAAACATGCAAGAGAGCATCATGAATCATATGATAAGAAAATTTAAGTCTAACCCCTTACTATGCATAGGGATTTTGTGAGCAAACAATTTATGGGAACAAGAATCAACTTGCATAGGAAGACAAAACAAGTGTAACTTCAAAACTTTGAACACATAGAGAGAAAACTTGATATTATTGCAATTCCTACAAGCATATGTTCCTCCCTCATAATAATTTTCAGTAGCATAATGAAGGAATTCAACAATATAACTATCACATACAACATTCTTTTCATGATCTACAAGCATAGAAAATTTATCACTCTCCACATAAGAAAACTTCTTCTCATTCATAATAGTGGAAGAAAACTCAACAAAATAACTATCATGAGATAGTTGATTGACATAACCAATTTGAATATTAAAATAATGATGACAAGTTTCATGGTTGCCATTACTCTTTATAGCATACATGTCATCACAATAATCATCATAGGTAGGAGGCATGACATCATCATAATAGTTTTGCTCATCAAAATTTGGGGGACTAAAAATACCATATTCATCAAACATAGCATCCCCAAGCTTGTAGCTTTGCATATCATTAGCATCATGGATATTCAGAAAATTCATACTAAAAATATTTATATCATGCTCATCATTCAAGGAATTCAAATCAAGTATTTTCATAAAATTTTCCTCTACCAATTTAGCACAATTTTCTGAAACATCATTTTCACAAAAGACATTAAAGACACGAAACAATTGATGCAACCTAAAGTCCATATTTTTTGTAGTTTTCCTTTATAAAACCAAACTAGTGAAAAACAAGAAACTTAAAGATTTGATTGCAAGATCTAAAGATATACCTTCAAGCACTCACCTCCCCGGCAATGATGCCAGAAAATAGCTTGTTGTCTACTACACAACTTTATTCTTGTAGACTCGTGTTGGGCCTCCAAGCGCAGAGTTTTGTAGGACGGTAGCAATTTTCCGTCAAGTGGATGACCTAAGGTTTATCAATACGTGGGAGGTGTAGGATGAAGATGGTCTCTCTCAAGCAACCCTGCAATCAAATACAAGAAATCTCTTGTGTCCCCAACACACCCAATACAATGGTAAATTGTATAGGTGCGCTAGTTCGGCGAAGAGATGGTGATAAAAGTGCAATATGGATGGTAGGTATGGATTTTTGTAATCTGAAAATATAAAAACATCAAGGTAGAAATTGGCAAACAGCGAGCAAAACGTTGTATTAATGCTTGGAAATAAGGCCTAGGGTACATACTTTCACTAATGCAATCTCTCAACAATGATAACATAGTTGAATCATATGATCATCCTTTAACGTGCAACAAAGAATCACTCCAAAGTTCCTATCTAGCGGAGAACAATAAGATGAAATTGGTGTAGCTGGTAGAACCACCTCAAAGTTATTCTTTCCGAATGATCTATTCAAGAGTTCGTACTAAGATAACATCAAGTTATCTTTTCCGTTCGATCTTTTGAGATATTCCTATAATTGCCACAAACAACCCTAGAGTTTGTACTAGAATAACACGGATGATACATATCAGTTGACCCTAATGTCACCTAGATACTCCAATGTCACCTCAAGTATCCGTGGGTAAATTATGCGACATGCATCAAACAATTTCTGAGCTATCATATTCAATCCAACACAAAGAACTTTCAAAGAGCACCCCAAGATTTCTATTGGAGAACATGGTATGAAAACGTGCAATCAACCCCTATGCATAGATCCCCAAGGTCACTGGAATCCGCAAGTTGATGCCTCAACATATATCAAGTGAATCAATAGAATACCCCAATGTCACTACAGGTATGCCACGCAAGACGTACATCAAGTGATGTCATACCAATATGCTCAATCCAACATAACAAGATCTTAAAGTGAAAAGACTCAATTCATCACAACTAGATGGTGAGGGAAATACATCATATGATCCGACTATATTAACAAGCCCATGATACATCAAGATCTTGTCATCTCAAGAACACGAGAGAGAGAGAGAGAGAGAGAGATTGAACACATAGCTACTGGTACATACCCTCAGCCCCATGGGTGAACTACTCCGTCCTCATCATGGAGACCATGGGGATGATAAAGATGGCCACGCTGATGGTTTTCCCTCTCCGGCAGGGTACTGGAATCGCTCCAGATTGGTTTTTCGGCGATACACAGAGTTGCGGCGGTGGAGCGGAAGGTCTCTTTTTATTTCTAGGGTTTCTGGAATTTATAGGATTTTTCAGTGTTGGAATCACGCGCAATGGAGCTACGTGGACCCCACAAGCTATCTAGTCACGCCCTAGGGGCGCAGCCATATGTGTGGTGGCCTCCTGGCACACCCCCTATGGTGGTTCTTCGCTCTAGTATTTCTTATTTCCTCCCGAAAAAATCATAAAAAAGTTTCGGGCGATTTCGAGAACTTTCATTTTCTGCACAAAAACAACACCAAGGAAATTCTGCTGAAAACAGCGTCAGTCCAGGTTAGTTCTAAATAAATCATATAACGTGCATCAAAACCATATAAAAGTAATTGTAAACATAGGTGAATATGGCATGAATACTTCATAAATTATAGATACGTTGGAGACGTATTAGAGATCAACCTAACATTCTCCCCCTTGATCTCAACTTTACTTTTAACCTTATACTTTCTAGTTTATTTGTTTCATCGCATATTGGTACATAGAGCATGTTTCATCGTCACAGCTTAATTGCCCATAGAATCATACAACTACAACATATGTTTTGTTTAAAAACAAATTTTGTTCCTTTTGGGCCTCTCATGATCCAGGAATCATAGGGCTTTTGCTTAAACCCATGTCGGCTAAGTGTTCCTTGAACACATTGGGTGGTAAGCCTTTCGTAAGCGGATCCGCAAGCATATCCTTTGTACTTATATGCTTGAGACTTATAGTGTGATCCTGATTTTATCTTTCACAACATAATACTTTATCTCTATTATTTTGGCAGCATTACTCGACTTGTTGTTGTCAGCATAAAATACTGCGGGCAGGTTGTCACGGTACATCTTTAGTGGTTTGTGAATACAATCTACCACTTTCAATTCAGTATAAATTTCTTTGGCCATATCGCTTGCCCCGTGGCCTCGAAGCATGCTATGAGTTCTGCATACATCGTGGATGATGCAACTATTGTCTGGTTGGAGCTTTTCCACTAAATAGCTCCCCCAGCGAGAGTGAACACGTATCTTGACATGGATTTTCTATCATCTCTTTGTCCTGCAAAATCTGTGTCTAAATACCCTCTTATCGCTAGGTAATCACATCTCCTTTATGTTAGCATGTAGTCCTTCATGCCTTGCGCATAACGCAATGCTTTCTTTACCATATTCCAGTGCTCTATGCCTAGATTCTCTTGATATCTACCGAGTACCCCGGTGATAAAAGCTAAGTCAGGGCGAGTGCACACTTGTGCATACTGTAAGCTTCCAACAGCTGAAGCATATGGTACCGCTTTCATTTGATCGATCTTGTACTAGTTCTTGGGACATTGGAATTTCCCAAAACTATCGTCCTTGCCTATAGGAGCAGGTGTGGCTTTACTCGCATGCATATTATACTTTGTAAGAACCTTTTCTAAATATCCCTTCTGCGATAGTCCTAAGACTCCATTGTTCTTATCTCGGTGAATTTCTATGCCCAAAACATATGATGCCTCACCAAGATCTGTAATATCACTTCTTTGTTTCTATTAGTAGACTAACATCACTGCTAGCAAGCAAGATATCATCCACATACAAGATTAGGAAAATATATTTTCCATTTTTAAACCTTGCATAAATGCAGTTATCCTCAATATTTTCTTTGAACCCTAAACTTTTAATCGTTTGATTAAACTTTAGATACCACTCTCTAGAGGCTTGCCTTAATCCATAAATAGATTTCTTCAGGCGGCATCCCATATTTTCCTTGCCTTCCATGATAAAAGCCTTGGGTTGTTTCTGTTTGAAATATGCCCTGGAGGCAATAATAAATTAGTTATTATCATATTTCCTTGTTCGTGATAATCGTTTATTATCCATGCTATAATTGTATTGATTGGAAACTAAATACATGTGTGGGTATATAGACAATAATGTGTCCCTGGTATGCCTCTAGTAGACTGGCTCGTTGATCAAAGATGGTGAAGGTTTCCTGGCCATGGACATGAGATATCATTTGATAACGGGATCACATCAGTAGGAGAATGATGTGATGGACAAGACCCAAACTATAAACGTAGCATATGATCGTGTCAGTTTATTGCTATAGTTTTCTGCATGTCAAGTATCTGTTCCTATGACCATGAGATCATGCAACTCACTGACACCGGAGGAGTACCTTGTGTGTATCAAACGTCACAACATAACTGGGTGACAATAAAGGTGCTCTACAGGTATCTCCGAGGGTGTCTGTTGGGTTGGCATGGATCAAGACTGGGGTTTGTTACTCCGTGTGACGGAGAGGTATCTCAGGGCCCACTCGGTAATACAACATCACTATAAGCCTTGCAAGCAATGTGACTAAAGAGTTAGCCACGGGATCTTCTATTACGGAACGAGTAAAGAGACTTGCCAGTAACGAGATTGAACTAGGTATAGAGATACCGACGATCGAATCTCGGGCAAGTAACATACCGAAGAACAAAGGGAACATCATACGGGATTATCTGAATCCTTGACAGAGAGGCTCAACCGATAAAGATCCTCGTAGAATATGTAGGAGTCAATATGGGCATCGAAGTCCCGCTATTGGTTATTGACCGTAGAGGTGTCTCGGTCATGTCTGCATAGTTCTTGAACCCGCAGGGTCTGCACACTTAAGGTTCGGTGACATTTTGATATAGTTGAGTTATGTATGTTGGTGACCGAAGGTTTTTTGGAGTCCCGGATGCTATCCTGGATGTCACGAGGAGCTCCAGAATGGTCCGGAGTTAAAGATTGATATATAGGAAGTCGGTATTCGGGTTCCGAAGAAGTTTCGGGACTTACCGGTTTTGTGACGGGAGTGCCTGAAGTGTTCCGGGGATCCAGCGGGAGGGTCTGATACGTCTCCAACATATCTATAATTTTTGATCATTCCATGCTATTATATTATCAATCTTGGATGTTTTATATGCATGAATATGCTGTTTTATATTATTTTTGGGACTAACTTACTAATCCAGTGCCGAGTGCCAGTTCCTGTTTTTTCCGCGTTTTTGACCTTTTTCAGATAGGAATATCAAACGGAGTCCAAACGGAATAAAACTTTCGCCATGATTTTCTATGGAAAATATCAAAATAACCTAAAGAAAAAAGTACCGGAGAGGTGGCCCGAGGGAGCCACGAGCCTGCTAGTCGCGGGCCCCACCCCTGGCCGCGCCTGGAGGGCTCGTGACCTCCTCGTGGCCCCTCTCCACTTGTTCTTGACTCCAGACGGCCTTATAAATACCAAAACCCTCAGAATTAGACCTAGATCGCAAGTTCCGCCGCCGCAGACTTCCAGAGCCACCAAAAACCAATCGGGAGACCGTTTCGGCACCCTGCCGGAGGGGAATTCATCGCCGGAGGCCATCTTCATCAACAACCATTGCCTCCCTTGCCTCTCCGATGATGCGTGAGTAGTTCACCTCAGACCTGCAGGTCCAAAGCTAGTAGCTAGATGGCTTCTTCTCTCTCTTTGATCTTCAATACAAAGTTCTCCATGATCTTCATGGTGATCTATCCGATGTAATCTTCTTTTGCGGTGTGTTTGTTGAGATCCGATGAATTGTGGATTTATGATCAGATTATCTATGAATATTATTTGAGTCAATTCTGAATTCTTATATGCATGATTTCGTATCCTTGTAATTCTCTTCGAGTTATAGGTTTAGTTTGGCCAACTTGATCTATAGTTCTTGCAATAGGAGAAGTGCTTTGTTTTGGGTTCATACCGTGCGGTGTCCTCACCTGGTGACAAAAGGGGTAGCTAGGCACGTATCATGTTGTTGCCATCAAGGGTAGAAATATGGGGTTTATATCATATTGCATGAATCTATCCCTACATCATGTCGTCTTGCTAAAAGTGTTACTCCATTTATCATGAACTTAATACACTAGATGCATGCTGGATAGCGGTCGATGTGTGGAGTAATAGTAGTAGATGCAGAAAGTATTGGTCTACTTGTCTCGGATGTGATGCCTATATGTATGATCATTGCCTTAGATATCGTCATGACTTTGCGCTATTCTATCAATTGCTCAACAGTAATTTGTCACCCACCGTAATACTTGCTTTCATGAGAGAAGCCTCTAGTAAACACTATGGCCCCCGGGTCTATTTTACATATTATATATTCAGATTTAAACATAAAAAACACCAAAAATACTTTGCTGCAATTATTATCTACTTATTTACTGTTATCTATTACTACTATCAGATCTCACTTTGCAATCAATCATGAAGAGATTGACAACCTCTTTATCGCGTTGGGTGCAAGTTTGTTTGTGTTTGTGCAGGTTTCTTGTTGCTCCATCTTGTTACTCCTACTGGATTGATACCTTGGTTCTCAAACTGAGGGAAATACTTACCGCTACCTTGCTGCATCACCCTTTCCTCTTCAAGGGAAAAACCAACGCAAGACAAGTATTCGTCTATCAACTAGCCAATTTCTGGCACCATTGCCGTGGAGGACACAAGAGAAGAATACTCCCGTCAATAGCCAATTTCTGGTGATGTTGTAGAGAAGTAGCAGGAAGAATTTCTGGCGCCGTTGCCGGGGAGTATTCAAGTGAAGCACACCTACAAGTACCTACCACAAACTCATCTCTTGCATTTACATTATTTACATCTCATTTTCCTCACCCCACTTCTAAAAAAAAATTACAAAAATATTTACCTTTCTTTATTTGCCTCTTTCATTCGCCTTTTCGTTGCTATGTTTGCTTGTGTTGCCATGTGCCTTCTATTTGCTTGCATCTTCGGTTGCTAAAAGTCTATTGATATGGATCCTCATCCACTTGCTAATATTTTCAAAAGACCAACTTATGATGAATCAATTGCTAGTGAGTTGAGTGCACTTGATTATCTCAATGAAGTTTTGTTTGAAAATCATGAATGTGAAAAATTTGATGAAGTGTTGAAAGAAGAAAATTATAAAGGGGTTCATGATATCTGCTTGAATGAAAACATGATTGCCATGTTGTTAGTATGAATTCTCTGAATATCTATGATGCTAATGATATGCAAAACCACAAGCTTGTGGATGCTATGCTTGATGAAGATGATAATTTTTGTTCCCCAAGTTTTGGTGATGACCCTTATGCTATAATTGATCATGAAAAGAATGCTTTGTGTGATAGTTATATTGTAAGATTCCTTCATGATGTTACTGAAAATTATTATGAGGGAGGAACATATGCTTGTAGGAATTGCAATAATATCAAGTTTCCTATCTATGTGTTCAAAGTTTTTAACCTATGTTTGTTTTGCCTTCCTATGCTAGTTGATTCTTGCTCCCATAAATTGTTTGCTCGCAAAAACACTTATGCTAAGTTATGCTTATTTTGCCTTCCTATGCTAAGTGATTCTTGTTCCCATAAATTGTTTGCTCAAAAAATCCCTATGCATAGGAAGTGGGTTAGACTTAAATGTGTTTTTGATGCTATTCATGATGCTCTTTTGCATATCTTAATTACTACTCTTATTGTGAGCATCACTGAAATCGTTATGCCTAGCTAGGGGCGTTAAACAATAGCGCTTGTTGGGAGGCAACCCAATGAATAGGTTTATTTTTGCTCTTTTAATTTCTGTTTTGTTGAGTCAAAACCATCATGCTTCTGTTATGATTGTGTTTTTTATGTTTTAATTAGTGTTTGTGCCAAGTAGAACCTTTATGATTAGTTGTGGTGATAGTTGTTTAATCATGCTGGAAAAAGACAGAAACTTTTTGCTCATGAAATTATTTTTCATTCCTATCCAGAAAGAGCTTTTGAGTTTATTATTTTTTCTGCTTATTGATATGAAAATTCCTGTAATTTTCATAATTTTTTCAGATTTTTTTAGTTAACAGAGGTATACGGAATATAAAGATTGCTACAGACTGTTCTGTTTTTGACAGATTCTGTTTTTTGTTGTGTTGATTGCTTATTTTGATGAATCTATGGGTAGTATCAGGGGGTATGAGCCATGGAGGAGTGAGAATACAGAAATATAACATCAAGCTAAATGGAATTAAAGTTACTACAGTACCTAAAAAGTTGGTGGTTTGTTTTCTTATGCTAATGCTATCACGAGTTTCTGTTTAAGTTTTGTGTTGTGAAGTTTTCAAGTTTTGGGTGTTGTTCTTATGGACAATGGAATAAAGAGTGGCAAGATCCTAAGCTTGGGGATGCCAAGGCATCCCAAGCCAAATTCAAGGACACAAAAAAGCCTAAGCTTGGGGATGCCCCGGGAAGGCATCCCCTCTTTCGTCTTCAATCCATCGGTAACGTTACTTGGAGCTATATTTTTATTCACCACATGATATGTGTTTTGCTTGGAGCGTCGTGTATTATAAGAGTCTTTGCTTTATATTTTGTCAAAATCATCCTTGCTGCACACCTTTTGAGAGAGACATGCACTCATCGTGAATTTGTTAGAATACTCAACGAGCTTCACTTATATCTTTTGAGTTAGGCAATTTTGCTCACATGTGCTTCACTTATATCTTTTGAGCCTAGTAATTTTGCTCCCATGTGCTTCACTTATATCTTTTGAGATTGGTAATTTTATCACATGTGCTTCACTTATATCTTTTGATCTAGATAATTTTGCTCTAGTGCTTCACTTATTTCTTTGTAGAGCACGGCGGTGTCATATTTTGTAGAAATACAAACTCTCGAATCTTCACTTATATCATTTTGAGAGTGATCTATCTAAAGTAACTTGGTAATTGGCGTGTGTTATGAAATTAGTCCTAAATATGATAGGCATCCAAATAGGATATAATAAAAACTTTCATATTCAAGTGCATTGATTTAGTAAGACAAGTTTGATTCCTCGCAATTAGTTTTGAGATATGGATATGGTAATGTTAGATTTATGTTAGTAGGGTGTTGTGAATCTAGAAATACTTGTGTTGAAGTTAGTGATTCCCGTAGCATGCACGTATGGTGAACCGCTATGTTAGGAAGTCAGAGCATAATTAATTTGCTAATTGTCATCCTTTGTGTAGAGGTCGGGATCGCGCAATGGTTAACTCCTACCAACCCTTCCCCTAGGAGTATGCGTTTAGCACTTTGTTTCGATTACTAATAAAACTTTTGCAATAAGTATATGAGTTCTTCATGACTAATGTGAGTCCATGGTATAGATGCACTTTCACCTTCCACCATTGCTACCCTCTCTAGTGCCGCGCAACTTTCGCCGGTGCACAAACCCACCATATGCTTTCCTCAAAACAGCCACCATACCTACCTATTATGGCATTTTCATAGCCATTCCGAGATATATTGCCATGCAACTTCCACCGTTCCGTTTATTATGACACGCACCATCATTGTCATACTGCTTTGCATGATCATGTAGTTGACATTGTACTTGTGGCAAATCCACCGTTAATATCTTTCATACATGACACTCATGAGTCATTCCACATCCTGGTACACCGCCGGAGGCATTCATATAGAGTCATATATTTTGTTCTAAGTATCGAGTTGTAAGTAAATAAAAGTGTGATGATGATCATTATTAGAGCATTGTCCCATGTGAGGAAATAAAAGAGGCCAAAGATGCCCACCAAATAAAAAGAGGCCAAAGAGCCCAAACCTAAAAAATGAAAAAAAAGAGGCCAAAAAGCCCAAATAAAAAAATGAATGAGAGAAAAGAGAGAAGGGACAATGCTACTATCTTTTTCCACACTTGTGCTTCAAATATCACCATGTTCTTCATGACAGAGAGTCTCTTGTTTTGTCACTTTCATATGCTAGTGGAAAATTTTCATTATAAAACTTGGCTTATATATTCCAATGATGGGCTTCCTCAAATTGCCTTAGGTCTTCGTGAGCAAGCAAGTTGGGTGCACACCCACTAGTTTTCATTTGTGAGCTTTCATATACTTATAGCTCTAGTGCATCCATTACATGGCAATCCCTACTCATTCATGTTGATATCTATTGATGGGCATATGCATAGCCTATTGATACGCCGAGTCAATGTGACCATCTCCTCCTTTTTGCCTCACAACCTCCACCACACTCTATTCCACCTATAGTGCTATATCCATGGCTCACGCTCATGTATTGCGTGAGAGTTGAAAAAGTTTGAAAAAATAAGAGTGTGAAAACAATTACTTGGCCAATACCGGGGTTGTTCATGATTTAAATTCATTGTGTGGGGATGATGGAGCATAGCCAGACTATATGATTTTGTAGGGATAGCTTTCTTTGGCCTTGTTATTTCGAAAGTTCATGATTGCTTTGCTATTATGCTTGAAGTATTATCGTTTTCATGTCAATATTGAACTATTGTTTTGAATCTTACGGATCAGAACATTCATGCCACAATAAAGAGATTACATAAAACAAATATGTTAGGTAGGATTCCACATCAAAAATTTGTTCTTTATCACTTCCCTACTCGAGGACGAGCAGGAGTTAAGCTTGGGGATGCTTGATACGTCTCCAACATATCTATAATTTTTGATCGTTCCATGCTATTATATTATCAATCTTGGATGTTTTCTATGCATGAATATGCTGTTTTATATTATTTTTGGGACTAACTTACTAATCCAGTGCCCAGTGCCAGTTCATGTTTTTTCCGTGTTTTTGACCTTTTTCAGATAGGAATATCAAACAGAGTCCAAACGGAATAAAACTTTCGCCGTGATTTTTTATGGAAAATATCAAAAATACCTGAAGAAAAAAGTACCGGAGAGGTGGCCCAAGGGAGCCACGAGCCTACTAGCCGCAGGCCCCACCCCTGGTCGCGCCTTGAGGGCTCGTGACCTCCTCGTGGCCCCTCTCGACTTGTTCTCGACTCCAAACGGCCTTATAAATACCAAAACCCTTAGAATTAGACCTAGATCACAAGTTCCGCCGCCGCAGACTTCTAGAGCCACCAAAAACCAATCGGGAGACCGTTCTGGCACCCTGTCGGAGGGGAATTCATCACCGGAGGCCATCTTCATCAACAACCATTGCCTCCCTTGCCTCTCCGATGATGCGTGAGTAGTTCACCTCAGACCTACAGGTCCATAGCTAGTATCTAGATGGCTTCTTCTCTCTCTTTGATCTTCAATACAAAGTTCTCCATGATCTTCATGGTGATCTATCCGATGTAATCTTCTTTTGTGGTGTGTTTGTTGAGATCCGATGTATTGTGGATTTATGATCAGATTATCTATGAATATTATTTGAGTCAATTCTGAATTCTTATATGCATGATTTCGTATCCTTGTAATTCTCTTCGAGTTATACGTTTAGTTTGGCCAACTTGATCTATAGTTCTTGCAATAGGAGAAGTGCTTTGTTTTGGGTTCATACCGTGCGGTGTCCTCACCTAGTGACAGAAGGGGTAGCGAGGCATGTATCGTGTTGTTGCCATCAAGGGTAAAAAGATGGGGTTTATATCATATTGCATGAATCTATCCCTCTACATCATGTCATCTTGCTTAAAGCGTTACTCCGTTTATCATGAATTTAATACACTAGATGCATGCTGGATAGCGGTCGATGAGTGGAGTAATAGTAGTAGATGCAGAAAGTATCGGTCTACTTGTCTTGGACGTGATGCCTATATGTATGATCATTGCCTTAGATATCGTCATGACTTTGTGCTATTCTATCAATTGCTCAACAGTAATTTGTCACCCACCGTAATACTTGCTTTCATGAGAGAAGCCTCTAGTGAACACTATGGCCCCCGGGTCTATTTTACATAGTATATATTCAGATTTAAACATAAAAACACCAAAAATACTCTTCTGCAATTATTATCTACTTATTTACGTTTATCTATTACTACTATCAGATCTCACTTTGCAATCAATCGTGGAGAGATTGACAACCTCTTTATCGCGTTGGGTGCAAGTTTGTTTGTGTTTGTGCAGGTTTCTTGTTGCTCCATCTTGTTACTCCTACTGGATTGATACCTTGGTTCTCAAACTGAGGGAAATACTTACCGCTACCTTGCTGCATCACCCTTTCCTCTTGAAGGGAAAAACCAACGCAAGACAAGAATTCGTCTATCAACTAGCCAATTTCTGGCACCGTTGCCGTGGAGGACACAAGAGAAGAATACTCCCGTCAATAGCTAATTTCTGGTGACATTGTACAGAAGTAGCAGGGTCCACCTGCCCCGAAGGGCCCCATGGGATGTGACAGGGGCGCACCAGCCCCTGGTGGGCTAGACGCCCCTCCCACCTAAGGCACATGTGGCTGGCAGGGCAAGGGTAGGCCCAAGAGGGGGCGCCCCACTTATCTTGGGGACCAAGTTGCCGGCCTTGGCCGCTGCCCCACCCTAGGGGAAACCCTAGGGCGCCCCCTCCTCCTCTCTATCCTATATATATGTGAGGGGAGGGAGGGTTGCAGCAATACAAGCCACGGCGCAGCCTCTCCCTCCCCCTCTAGATCTGTTTCTCCTCTAGATTGTCGTGGTAGCGCTTGGCGAAGCCCTGTCGGGACAGCTCCATCACCACCGCCATGACGCAGTTGTGATGGCGGAGAACTCATCTACCTCTACACCCTCACTTGCTAGATCAAGGAGGTGAAGATCGTCATCGAGCTGTACGTGTGCTGAACACGGAGGTGTCGTCCGTTCGGCACTAGATCGGAAGGACTTGATGGGATCGCGGGATGGCTCATGATGAGATCGCGGGACGGATCGTGATTGGATCTTGAAGATGTTCGACTACATCAACCGTGTTTCTTAACGCTTCCCGCTTAGCGATCTACAAGAGTATGTAGATCCAATCTCCCTCTCATAGATGCTCATCACCATGGATAGATCTTGCGTGTGCAAAGGAATTTTTTTGTTTCCCATGCAACGTTCCCCAACAGTGGTATCAGAGCTAGGTCTATGTATAGATGAGATCTCGAGTAGAACACAAAGGAGTTTGTGGGTGTTGATGCTTAGATTACTTCCTCCCTTGGTCATGTTTTGGTTCAGCGGTATTATGGGATGAAGCGGCCCAGACCAACCTTACTCGTACGCTTACGAGAGACCGGCTCCATTAAATGACGTGTAACTTCGTTGCACAAGGATGGTTGGCGGATGTCTGTTTCTCCTACTTTAGTTGGATCGGATTCGACAAAGGCGGTCCTTGAGAAGGTTGAAAAGCAACTTATGTATCACCATTGTGGTTTTTGCGTAGGTGAGAATTGTTCTTGCTAGATACCCGTAGCAGCGACGTAAAACTTGCAACAACAATTAGAGGACGTCTAAATTGTTTTTGCAGGGTATGTTGTGATGTGATATGGCCAATTACGATGAGATATATGTGATGTATGAGATGATCATGTATTGTATAGAATATCACGACTTGCTTGTCGATGACTACGGCAACCGGCAGGAGCCATATGGTTGTCTTTAATTATTGTATGACCTGCGTGTCAATCATTAAGCACTATGTAATGCTTTACTTTATCGCTAAGCAATAGCAATAGTAGTAGAAGCATGGTGGGCGTGACAACTCCGATGGCGACACGTTGATGGAGATCAAGATGATGGAGATCATGGTGTCATGCCGGTGACGATGGAGATCATGTTGGTGCTTTCAAGATGGAGATCAAAAGCACAAGTTCATGGCCATATCATGTCACTTATGATTTGCATGTGATGTTAATCCTTTTATGCACCTTGTTTTGCTTAGGACGACGGTAGCATTATAAGGTGATCCCTCACTTAATTTCAAGATAAATTGTGTTCTCCTCGAGTGTGCAACGTTGCGAAAGTTTGTCGTGTCGAGACACCACGTGATGATCGGGTGTGATAGACTCTACGTTCACATACAACGGGTGCAAGCCAGTGTTGCACATGCAAAACACTCGGGTTAAACTTGACGAGCCTAGCATGTATAGACATGGCCTCGGAACACAAGAGACCGAAAGGTTGAACATGAGTCATATAGTAGATATGATCAACATGATGATGTTCACCATTGAAACCACCTCAACTCACGTGATGATCGGACTTGAGTTGGTGAATTTGGATCATGTATCACTCGAATGACCAGAGGGGTGTCAATTTGAGTGGGAGTTCTTCAGTAATATGATTAATTGAACTCATTATCATGAACATAGTCAGTAGTGTCTTTGCAAATTATGTTCTAGATAGCTCGCGTTGTAGCTCCCTTGAATTTCTATATGTTCCTAGAGAAGTAGAGTTGAAAGATGATGGTAGTAATAATGTGGACTGGGTCCGTGATCTGGGGATTGTCCTCATTGCTGGACTGAAAGCTTATGTCCTTAATGCACCGCTCGGTGCGCCACCCCCTCTAGCATCGTCTGTAGATGTTATGAACATCTGACAGGCACGTTCCGATGACTACTTGATAGTTTAGAGCGTCATGCATTATGGCTTAGAATTGAGGCTCCAAAACATTTTGAACGCCACGGAATATATGAGATGTTCTAAGAGCTGAAATTGGGATCTCAGGCTCATGCCCGTGTTGTGAGATATGACATCTCCAACAAGATTATTTGCCTGCAAGACGAAGGAGAATAGCTCAATCGTTGAGCATGTGCTCAGATTGTCTGGGTTCTACAATCATTTGAATCAAGTGGGAGTTGATCTTCCAGATAAGATAGTGATTGGTATAGTTCTCCAAGTCACTATCACTAACCTACTAGAACTTCGTGATGAACTATAATTAGGCCAGGGATGGAAATGATGATCCCTGAGCTATTCGTAGTGTTTGACACCGCGAAGGTAGATATCAAGAAGGAGCATCAAGTGTTGATGGTTAGTAAAACCACTAGTTTCAAGAAGGGCAAGGGCAAGGAGGGAAACTTCATGGATGGCAAGTCAGTTGCTGCTCCAGTGAAGCAACCCAAAGTTGAACCCAAACCCGAGACTAAGTGCTTCTATTATGAGGAGAGCAGTCGCTGAAGTGGAACAACCCTAGATACTTGCTAGATAAGAAGACCGGCAACGTCGACAGAAGTATATTTTGATATGCGTGTTATTGATGTGTACCTTGCTAGTACTCCTAGTAGCACCTGGGTATAGGATACCGGTTCGGTTGCTAAAATGTTAGTAACTCAAAATAAAAGCTACGGAATAAACGGAGACTAGCTAAGTGTGAGGTGAGATGTGTTTTGGAAATGTTTCCAAGGTTGATGTGATCAACATCGCACGCTCTCTCTACCTTTGGGATTAGTGACAAAACTAAATAAATGTTATTTGGTGTTTGCGTTGAGCATGAACGTGATTAGATCATGTTTATTGCAATACGGTTATTCATTTAAGTCAGAGAATAATGGTCATTCTTTTTACATGAATAATACCTTCAATGGTCATGCACGCAATGAATGGTTTGTTGAATCTTGATCGTAGTAGTACACATGTTCATAACATAGATGCCAAAAGATACAAATTTAATAATAGTAGTACCACATACTTGTGGCACTGCTGCTAAATGTCATATTGGTGTAAAGCGCATGAAGAAACTCCATGTTGATGGATCTTTGGACTCTTTCAATTTTGAATCGGTTGAGACATGCGGACCATGCCTCATGGGCAAGATGACTAAAACCCTGTTTTCTAGCTTCATGGAACGGGCTAGTAACTTATTGGAAATAATAAATGTTGATGTATGCGGTCCAATGAGTGTTGCAGCGTGCAATGGATATCGTTATTTTCTTACCTTCACTGATGATTTGAGTATATATGAGTATATTTACTTAATGAAACACAAGTCTGAAACGTTTGAAAAGTTCAAACAAATTCAGAGTGAAGTTTAAGATCATCATGACAAGAAGATAAGAATGTCTACGATATGATCGTGGAGGTGAATATCTGAGATACGAGTTTGGCATACAACTATAGACAATGTGAAAGTTGTTTCACAACTCACGCCACCTGGAACACCATAGTGTGATGGTGTGTCTGAACATCATAGTCATGCTCTATTAGATATGGTGTGAATTATGATGTCTCTTATCATTTTACCACTATCATTTTGGGTTATGCATTAGAGACAACTACATTCACTTTAAATAGGGCACCATCTAAATCCGATGAGATGACACCATATGGTTTGGCAGAAACCTAAGTTGTCATTTCTTAATGTTTGGGGCTGCGACGCTCATGTGAAAAAGGTTCTCACCTAATGAGCTCGAACCCAAAGCGAACAAATGCATCTTCTTAGAATACCATAAGAACAGTTGGGTATACCTTCTATCTCAGATCTAAGTGCAAAGTGTTTGTTGCTAAAACGGGTCCGTTCTCGAGAAAGAGTTTCTCTCAAAAGAATTGAGTGGGAGGAAGATAGAACTTGATGAGGTTGTTGAGCCTTTGTTTGAACCAGAGAGTAGCGCAACGTAGAAAGATGTTTCTGTGGAGTCTACCTTAGTTGAAGAGGAAGTTAATGATGATGATCATGAAACTTCGGATCAAGTTACTATCGAACCTCATAGGTCGACAAGGACGTGTACTGCTCCTAAGTGGTATGACAACCCTGTCTTAAAGGTCATGTTGTTGGACAACAATGAACCTGCGAGCTATGGAGAAGCGATGATGGGCCAGGATTCCGACAAATGGTTAGAAGCCATGAAATCCGAGAAAGGATCCATGTATGAAAACCAAGTATAGACTTTGGTAGACTTGCTCGTTGGACGGCAGGTCGTCGAGTACAAATGGACCTTTAAGATGAAGACAGACGCTGATGGTAAATGTCGCCATTTATAAAGCTCGACTTGTCGCAAAGAAGTTTCCCACAAGTTCAAGGAGTTGACTGCAATGAGACTTTCTCACTCGTAGCAATGCTGAAGTCTGTTGGAATTATGTTAGCAGTTGCTGCATTTTTCAATTATGCAATCTGGCAGATGGATGTCAAAACATCGTTTACGTAACGATTTACTTGTGGAAAGGTTGTATGTGATAGAACCAGAAGGTTTTGTCAGTCCTAAGGATGCTAAAAGGTGTGCGAACTCCAGCAATCCTTCTATGGGTTGGAGCAAGCATCTCGGAGTTGGAATATACGCTTTGATGAGGTGATCAAAGTTTTTGAGTCTATACAAAGTTTATGAGAAACTTGTATTTACAATAAAGTGAGTGGGAGCACTATAGAGTTTCTGATAAACATGTGTGGAGGACATATTGTTGATCGGAAATGATGTATAATTTCTGGAAAGCATAAAGGGTTGTTTGAAAAGAGTTTTTCAAAGGAAGACCTGGAAAAAGCTACTTAATTGTTGGGCATCAAGATCTATAGAGATAGATCAAGATGTCTGATAAGACTTTCATTGAGTACATACCTTGACAAGATCTTGAGGAAGTTCAAAATGGATCGGTCAAAAGAAAGAGTTCTTGCCTGATTTGTAAGGTGTGATGTTGAGTGAGACTCAAAGCTCGACCACGGCAGAAGAAAGAGAAAGGACGAAGGTCGTCCCCTATGCCATAGCCATAGGCTCTATATTATGCCATGTTGTGTACCGCACCTGGTGTGTGCCTTGCTATGAGTTCGTCAAGGGGTACAAGAGTGATCCAGGAGTGGATCACTGGACAGCGGTCAAGATTATCCTTAGTAACTATAGGACTAAGGAAATATTTCTCGATTATGGAGGTGATAAAGAGTTCGTCATAAAGGGTTATGTCGATGCAAGCTTTAACACTAATCCGGATGACTCTGAGTAGCAATCCGGATACATATAGTGGAGCGGCCATTTGGAATAGCTCCAAGTGGAGTGCGGTAGCCGTGTCTACAATATGACATAGAGGTTTGCAAAGTACACACGGATCTGAGTGTCACAGAACCGTTGACTAAAGACCTCTCTCACATGCAAAGCATGATCGAACCCCAAAACTCATTGTGTGTTAGATTCATAACAATGTGAATCACATAGTGATGTGAACTAGATTATTAACTTTACTGCAAGTGGGAGACTGTTGAGATATTCCCTAGAGGCAATAATAAATTAGTTATTATCATATTTCTTTGTTCGTGATAATCGTTTATTATCCATGCTATAATTGTATTGATTGGAAACTAAATACATGTGTGGGTATATAGACAATACTGTGTCCCTGGTATGCCTCTAGTAGACTGGCTTTTTGATCAAAGATGGTCAAGGTTTCCTGGCCATGGACATGAGACGTCATTTGATAACGGGATCACATCATTAGGAGAATGATGTGATGGACAAGACTCAAACTATAAACGTAGCATATGACCGTGTCAGTTTATTGCTATAGTTTTCTGCATGCCAAGTATATGTTCCTATGACCAAGAGATCATGCAACTCACTGACACCGGATGAGTACCTTGTGTGTATCAAACGTCGCAACATAATTGGGTGACTATAAAGGTGCTCTATAGGTATCTCCGAGGGTGTCTGTTGAGTGGGCATGGATCAAGATTGGGATTTGTTACTCCGTGTGACGGATAGGTATCTCAGGGCCCACTCGGTAATAGAGTGTCACTATAAGCCTTGCAAGCAATGTGACTAAATAGTTAGCCACGGGATCTTGTATTACGGAACGAGTAAAGAGACTTGCCGGTAACGAGATTGAACTAGGTATAGAGATACCGACGGACGAATCTCGGGCAAGTAACATACCGAAGAACAAAGGGAACATCATACGGGATTATCTGAATCCTTGACAAAGAGGTTCAACCGGTAAATATCTTCATAGAATAGGTAGGAGCCAATATGGGCATCTAGGTCCCGCTATTGGTTATTGACCGTAGAGGTGTCTCTGTCATGCCTGCATAGTTCTTGAAGCCGCAGGGTCTACACACTTAAGGTTCGGTGACGTTTTGGTATAGTTGAGTTATGTATGTTGGTGGCCGAAGGTTTTTCGGAGTCCCGGATGAGGTCCTGGACGTCACGAGGAGCTCCAGAATGGTCCGGAGGTAAATATTGATATATAGGAAGTCGGTATTCGGGTTTCGAAAAAGTTTCGGGACTTACCGGTTTTGTGACGGGAGTGACGAAAGTGTTCCGGGGGTCCACCGGGAGGGTACACCTGCCCCGGAGGGCCCCATGGGCTGTGATAGGGGGCGCACCAGCCCCTAGTGGGCTGGCCGCCCCTCCCACCTAAGGCCCATGTGGTTGGGAGGGCTAGGGCAGGCCCAAGAGGGGGCGCCTCACTTGTCTTGGGGGCCAAGTTGCCCCCCTTGGCCGCCGCCCCACCCTAGGGGAAACCCTAGGGCGCCCCCTCCTCCTCTCCCTCCTATATATATGTGAGGGGAGGGAGGGCTGCAGCAATACAAGCCATGGCACAGCCTCTCCCTCCCCCTCTAGATCTGTCTCTCCTCTAGATTGCTGCGGTAGCGCTTGGCGAAGCCCTGCCGGGACAGCTCCACCACCATGTCGTTGTGCTGGCGGAGAAATCATCTACCTCTCCACCCTCATTTGTTGGATCAAGGAGGTGGAGATTTTCATCAAGCTGTACGTGTGCTGAACGTGGAGGTGCCGTCCGTTCGGCACTAGATCGAAAGGACCACGATGGGATCGCGGGACGGCTCGTGATGAGATCGAAGGACGAATCGTGATTGGATCATGAAGATGTTTGACTACATCAACCGCGTTTCTTAGTGCTTCCCGCTTAGCGATCTACAAGGGTATGTAGATCCACTCTCCCTCTCGTAGATGCTCATCACCATGGATAGATCTTGCGTGTGCATAGGAAATTTTTTGTTTCCCATGCAAGGTTCCCCAACAGTTTCATGTATACCTTTTGTTTTAAATCACCATTCAGAAATGTCGTCTTGGCATCCATTTGATGAAACTCTAAATCAAAATGTGCAACTAATGCCATTATGATTCTGAAGGAGTCCTTACATGAGACTGGGGAAAAAGTCTCATTGTAATCTATCCCTTCTCTTTGTGTAAATCCTTTTGCGACAAATCGTGCTTTATACTTTTCTAGATTCCCATTAGGGTCATACTTAGTTTTGTAGAACCATTTACAGACTACTATTTTGGCTCATTTAGGAATTTACTCTAAGTCCCAAACATCTTTGGAACTTATCGATTTCATCTCATCTTCCATTGCTTGTAGCCATTTTGATGAGTGAGGGCTCCCAATGGCTTCTTCATATGTAGTGGGGTCACTTCCCATATGAACCATCTATGTGTTATAAACTTTATAATAAGTAGAAATAGATGATCTTCTTGTTCTACTAGATCTTCTAAGGGCCTCAGTTTCTGGCACATTCTGTGCCTCAACTTCCGACACATCTTATATTATTGGTTGTTGCACCTCCCTTTCATGCTCAACAATAGTTTCAGTCGGCTCTTGATGGACAGGTTCTAGGTCTTCTCCCATAGTTTTCATGGGTGGAGTTACAACTGGTAGTGAGAAAAATGGCTCCTGAATCATCGGATTAGGTGCATGCACCCTCTTCTCCTCAAGATCAATTTTCCGAGCTACCAAGACCCCCCTCATCATATCGTCCTCTAAGAAGACTGCATGTCTTGTTTCTACAAACTTTGTATATCTGTCTGGACAGTAGAAATAAAAACCCTTTGATTTGTCTGGATAGATAATGAAGTGGCAACTCACTGTTTTGGGATCTAACTTTGCAGTATTTGGATTAAACATTTTGGCCTCAGCGGGGCACTCCCACACCCTGAAGTGTTGTAGGGAGGGCACTCTTCCTGTCCATAGATCGTACGGTGTTTTTGGCACCGACTTGCTTGGCACTCTATTGAGAATGTGAATGGTAGTTTTAAGTGCCTCCATCCATAAACCCAATGGCAAGGTGGAGTAACTCATCATGCAGCGCACCATATCCATAAGTTTACGGTTGCGCCTTTTAGCTACTCCACTTTGATGAGGCTCGCCCGGCATTGAATACTGGGCTACTATGCCAGTCTCCTATAACAAATTGCAAAAGGTCCAGGGACTTGGCCCTATGGAGTGTGCCGACCATAGTACTCCCCCCACAGTCACATCTCACTATCTTTATAATTTAATCATACTGATTTTCAACTTCAGCTTTGAATATCTTAAATTTATCTAATGCTTCAGATCTTTCTTTGATTGGATAAATATAACCATAGCGAGAGTAATCATCTATGAATGTTATAAACGAGTCATATCCATCCACACTTTTCACTGGAAATGGCCCACAAATGTCAGTGTGGATGATTTCTAGTGTGCTTGTGCTATGGATTGCACCCTTTTTGATTTGTTTTACATACATTTCTTTAATGCAATATATGCATGATTCTAAGTCAAAGAACTAGCAGAGGAAGAATTTCACTTTTGACTAGTCTTTCTATTCTCCCCCTGGAAATATGGCCCAAGCGACAGTGCCATAATTTCGATGAGTCATGAGTTCTCTTTCTTTTCTTTTGTTCTTTGTTCGACGCAGAAACATGCTCATTCACATTGCATACAGCATACACTTTTTCACGGAGTGATAATAAATAAAGCTCATCGTGTAGAATGCAACACCCAAATGAGTATTATTAAACTATATGGCACACTTGCCATGTCCAAAATGACATTCATAAAAATCTTTATCCAAACACGAAACACTAATTAAGTTTCTCTGGCATGAAGGAACATATAAAACATCTCTAAGTAGAAGCTTGAATCCATCAGCTAACTCCAAGGAGATGTCACTGATAGCTTCAACTTCTACTTGAATTCCATTTGCAGCTTCAATGCATCTTTCGCTTCTTTGCGTAGTCTGCATCGAATGGAATCCCTCTCTTTGCCATTATTGACTTTAGCTAATTAGGGCAAACTTTCTTGTAATTCCCAGTCTTCTTACAGTGGAGGCAAGTGTCTTTGTCCACTGGAAAAGACTTCTGTTGATGCTGATGCTGCATGTGAGATTTTCCATGCACCTTTGAAGGGGAACCTTTGCTATTTTGATTGTAATTCTTTTTTTGTTATCCTTTACATAGTTCAGAGAACCACCGTGTGAGGCTTTAATTCTTTCCTCTTCTTGGACACACATGGCTATAGTCTTTTCAATGTCCCATTTTTCAGGTGACATGTTGTAGTTGACAACAAATGTGTCAAACCCTTTTGGCAGTGAAGCCATAACAAGGTGGGCCAGGAGCGCGGGTTTGAGCTCCAAATCCGCATCCATGGGCTTGAGCTTCGCTGCCATGTTGCCCATCCTGAGGATGTGCTCTCTTATGCCATGACCACCGCTAGTGTAGTTTTCTGTCACCAGTTGCTTTAGAAACTAGGTGGCATATATCTATGAAGAACCAGTGAACTGGATCTTTATCTTTGTAATAAACTCCCCTACGGAAGTGCACTCTGCAATTGAGCCCACAATGGCATTGTCAATTGTATTCTTTATAAATGCCATACACTTTTTGTTGGTGGTGATCCACTTTTGGTTGTCGAGGGTGTATGACATCTCCAATGGAGCATAATCCCTCCTCCTTTTGTCCAACACAACAGCATCATCGGTGGCCTCTCTGATTGGCTCTGTAGGTCTGACCGGTTGTGGAGTTTCCAAAACCCAGTCCACCTCAGCACAGACAAATGCCAGGTCAACTTTCTTCCTCCACTTAGTTTGGTTGTCACCCTTGAGTGTTGGAACATCTTTTAAGCAACTCATCAAGTGGTAGCCTCCTGAAATCACAATTGAAGTGAGATCATTATAAGAATTGCATGCATTAAGCTAACGTTGGTCAAATTAAACATACAACTGTTTATGCAATTAAATCTATATTACCGTTGGGCAAAAAATAGAAATAAATGCACCTTTTATAGGAATAATAAAACATGATCATGTTATTAACAACGTTGGTCATAAAAATAACAAAATCATATTTATTTTAATAATCACTCTAATATGCTCTTTAAATTTAATTCTCTATAAACTTTTATTTTCTTTGCAAAAGAGCACTATAATATATTTTGCAACGAAAAAAAACATGAATGTAAAATTCATTAACATTTTATTCTTTTCAAAAACTTTTCTTTTACCAAATAAAAATTCATGAACTTTATTATTTTATTTATAAAATTCATGAACTTTTCTTTTTCTAAAAAATTTCTGTTTTCATTTTCAGAAAAAAAATGTTTACTTTTCTATTTTCTAAACAAAATTTTCATTGGAAAAAATTGCATAGAAAAAGGAATCAAGACTATATATTGTTTTTTGCCTAAAACATAACAAAAAACAAAAGGGAAAAACGTGTGGAGCTCTCTGGGCCAAAAATGGCCCAGACACCCAGCGCGAGAGCCTGCTCCCTCGGAGATCCCTCCCCGCCTGGGGCACCAGCCCAGCCGGCCCACTTTGCCCAGTCGGCAAGTGTCGTGGTTTTGTCACGGCAGATGTCCGGGTCAACGGACTTAGGTTCGGGGCAAACGCAACTACGTGGCGGCTTGAAGGGGTTGATCGGAATCGAGAAGACGCGGAGTTTTACCCAGGTTCGGCCCCTCAAGTCGAGGTAAAAGCCTACGTCCTGCTTGTCTGGTATTGATGATGATGAAGATCTCTCGGTTACAAGGGTGCTGATCGCTACCTCTAATCACGAGAGCCTCTAATCTCTCTATCTCTAATCTTGTGTTGTCTAAACTCGTGGACTTGTGTCCATTGAGAATCTGTCCCTCTAGGGGTGCTCTACCCCTCCTTATATAAGTGGAGAGGGTAGGCTTACAAATAGAGTCCTACTAGGAGTAGGAATAGGACTCATCACGAATCCTACTCCGGGTCTTATTTCCTTTAATGGAATCCTTCTCTCTTCGGGCCTTCTCTTGTGGGCCTTCTCTTGTGATCCGCCTGGCGTCGGCTCACCCACCGGGTCTTATCTCGTGAGCCGCCTGGCACCGGCTCACCCGCCGGGTCTTGGGCTTGGTCATCCTGTGACTCGCCTGCCGGGTCTTTAATAGAATGTCATGTCTTCGGCCAAGTCTCCTGTGAGTCGCCAGGGCAGGTCATACCGTGGGGTATATCCCCGACATTAGCCCCCAGGTTAGCTTGAATTTATTCATGGTAACCTCCTGAAATAGAAATAGAAAATATGTTAAACGGCCGGCTTGCCTTCCGCCGGCTTATAAAATAACTCCTCGGAAATCCGGGTGTTTTCTGCGTATGAATGAGTCGTCTTGATAACCATCTTGCTTGCCAATGTCCTTTGAAACATATTGAGAATAGAACACCCATATGCCATTGAGTCGGCTTCCAATGGTCTTGGTGGGTTATCTCCGTCGGGTTTTAATCATTGATGATGTCGGGTCATTATTGTTGGTGACTCCGGGTCAAATAAGTAGAGTCCAGCTGATTTGATAAAAATATTGGGATGAACATCCATTGATGTAAAGCCGGACTTCCATTGTTATAAAACAAGGCGGCTTATAAAATCTGGCAGGTTATGATCTTTTGATAATACCGGGTCATAAAAGTTGAAGACACCGGGTCTAATAGCTCAACTCCATAATTAAAATCTTGATAATTGTCCTCAAAGTTTTGATATGTCCATATTACCTGTAGCCCCCAAGCTCCAAGATTATCCATGATAACTTGGTGCTTCAAATAACATTTTGGACTATGTAGCCCCCAAGTGCCGGGTTGTCCTGCCTGCAGCAACCTGGGACTTATAATTGTCTTATACCTTATGAATCTTTGGCGGGTGTAGCCCCCAAGGGCCGGCTCATCAGAATGTGATGTGCCGGGTCTTCAACTTGAATCTCTTAATCTGTTGGATCAGCTGAATACTGTAGCCCCCAAGTGTCGGGTCAGTAAGAATTTACTAGGCTGGGACTTTATAAAAATATAGAAAGGCCGGCTCATCTCGTTGAAATAATAGGGTCTTGCTGACAATGTAATGATTTGAAAACCGGCTTGCATTAGCCCCCAAGTGTTGTGGTGCATGCTTGCAGCGACATGGGACTTGCATAATTAATATAAACTTGGACTTGAATAATGTAGCCCCCAAGTGTCGGGTCGTCTGCCTGCAGCGACTCGGGACTATGTGAGAATTATATGACTCACCACAATTTGTTTGATTGAATCTTTGACCGTGGTTGTAATATAACCTGGAATGAATATCCTGGAATAACTCCTTTGTCTTTGACATGAAATCCTGCTCGTGGTTGCAATGCAACCCGACAAATATATATTTAGAGAAATCCATGAGTGTTGTAGATTACTACAGAGCACAATTTAAAGAAATCCGAGAGCCGGTCAATTTAAATGACACGGCATTATATCTGATAGGGCGGCTCTTGAAAGATAATAAATTCTCCGAGCTGGCTTAAAAAAACCCAATCATTTAACACTGCTTATGATAACTATGAAGATCCAGCCATGTTGGCTATTAAAAGATCCATTTGGTCTTGCCAAATATTTAATAGCGGCTCATATTAAGAGATAATACCTGCAAAAAATAAACAAGACAGAATACATTCTGCATTGTTATGAGGGCGGCTTGAAAAAGCTCAACCCGGAGATGTTCATACCTTTCATAACATTGCTCCTTTCTTATAATCTTGCTCTGATCCGGGTTTTATAAGCCGGCATGTTAATCTGGAGGTGGGAAGCCCCCATTGAATAATCCTGCTCTGAGATATCAACCGGAGTAGCATGACTCCGAGTCTTATAAGCTCTGTTTGATGACCGGTTGCCGTAGGGTAATATGAGCCGTACTCCAATGTAAGAAACCTCTATGGACAACCGCGGCTAATCAAGAGCCGGAAGTGGCCTAAAGCCAGCAACTTTTCAGGGTAACATGAGTCGCCCTTGCACATAATTTCTTTTAAGAGACGGTTGTCTTAGGATATATGTGAGTTATACCTGACGGTAGGAAACCTCTATTGACAATGGCAACTGTTGATGAACTTGAAGCGGCCTACAGCCGGCTGCATGAAGGGTGATGTAAATTGTGCCATGATGGTAAAAAACCTCCTTTTAACAGCAAATACTTATCCATTGTATTCCAACACCGGTTGTCAATAGGTTTATGTAAGCTATACCAAAGGTAAGAAGCCTCTACTGACAACCGCAGCTCAAAAAGCCTGCTGTTGGAGGGTGATGTAAGCTATACCCGAAGGTAAGAAGCCTCCTCCAATCAGCCAATGTTGTATAGGGTCGGTTGCCGATGGTATTATGTAAGCTATACCTTATGGTAAGAAGCATCCATTCAACAGCCGCGACTAGTAATTGTACTAGCCGGCTGCGTGAAGAGCTTATGTAAGCTATACCTAAGGGCAAGAAGCCTCCTTCCGCAACTATTTTTGGCGTAAACGCCGGTTGTTAGGGTGAGATAAGCGAACCCGTCGGTAAGAAGCCCCCTTCGACAACCGCGGTTAATAAGTAACCGGAAGTGGCATAAAGCCGACCATTAGGATGAGATAAGCGATACCCGTCGGTAAGAAGCCCCCTTCGATGGCCGCAGTTGATAAGCAACTGGAATTTGATGTACACGCTGTTGCCTTAGGGGAATTTTTTAAGCTATACCAAAGGTAAGAAGCCTCCATCAACAACAGCGCTTAATGTACTCAAACTATGCATCATATCAATTTAGGGTCTCTAAAGCGAGATTGGCCATCAACTATGTGAGACGGCTCAGGGTCTCTAAGGCGAGATTGACTGATAAGAGCTTAAGTGTGTAACTTATAGCAGTTCAGGGTCTCTAAAGCGAGATTGGCCGTCAACTTTGTGAACCGTCTCAGGGTCTCTAAAGCGAGATTGACTGGTAAGAGTGACATCAGTTCAGGGTCTCTAAGGCGAGATTAGCCGTCAACTCTGTGAACCGGCTCAGGGTCTCTAAAGCGAGATTGACTGAGAAGAACTTATTGTATTGACATCAGTTCAGGGTCTCTAAGGCGAGATTGGTCGTCAACTCTGTGAACCGGCTCAGGGTCTCTAAAGCGAGATTGACTGACAAGAACTTCGGTGGGTCACAAACCACTTCGACTTAAACTTGTTGAGCCGGAAAATTTCATCTTGGCAAAAGATCCGGGCTTCTCATTGAAAACAACCAAATGTGTCTTGCCATGTCTGTAGCCCCTGAGTCTCAAGTTGACTCGAAGAGGCGGCTTAAGAATCTTTCATCGAAAGTTGAGGTTGTCCGTGGCGGGTGATAAATAGTCGTTGTAAGCCGGTGCAGACGGATGAGAGGCGGCCATAGTATTGAGAACCGGCGCGGGTGGCGAGAGTCGGCAAGGCATTGTAATCCGGCGCAGCGGCGAGAAACTGTCACGGCATTGTAAGCCGGCGTGGTGGCGAGAATCAACCACAACGCTGTAAACTGGCGCAACGGTGAGAGACGGCCATGGCATGGTTGTTGAAGACCATATCGTGAATGTGGCGGCTTGCCGCGTCCATTAGGTGGCTCACGAGCGTCCATTCATCAACGCAACACGGATGAACCCGAATGCGCTCTACTCCGCGGTATAATGCCACGCAAATATATTTCCTGCATAAAAATATTGCAAGAAAATGAAGTAATTGTTCTTTTAACAATTTAATATGTATTGAAAACAACAAAGGGCAAATACACCTGATTTAGGATGACAGATGGCCCCTGTGTCAGTGAACTCTCCGGCAGCTTGAAGCGATGGAGGTGGAGGGCGAGGCAAGACGGGGCGATTCGGAGCGGTCGGACGGACCGAACGGTCGGGCGGCTCGACGGCGTTGGATGTACCGCCTCCACACGCGGGTGAGTCGGCGGTGGAACCAAGGGCGGCTCGGCAAAGCAGAGCCGGCGAGGGCGATTCGGCGACTCGACGATGCAAGGCGGCTCGCGAAAGTGGAATCGGCGGAGCGGCGGCTCGCGGTGTGGCCCGGCGCAGGTGCGGCTGTCGGGTCAGGAGGCCGGCGGCTCTGTGGTGAGAACCAGCCGTAGCGGAGTGATGAGGAGGCGAGAGGAGCCCACGACGGCGCAGTCTGCGGAGGCGGCGAGAGGGCATGGCCGGTTTGGCCAGAAGCGGGAGAGCCAGACGCGGCGATGGCTGGCGCAGCTCGACGGAGTGTGAGGCCCGGCGATGGTGCGCGCAAGACGCGGCATCGGCCTGGTGATGGCGTGCGCGAGACGAGGAGCAAAGCCGGCCGCAGGGGCTGGTGAGCGGTCGTGAGGTCTGGAGAAAAAACGGGGCCGACAAAGGCAACGCGGGGGCGGCTCAATGGATGAGGCGGGGAAGGTGTGTGGCAAAGCCGGCCAGCGGTTGCGGCGGAGGCGGCTCAGCAAACTGGTAAACCTTACCGGCGACTGTGGGAACGGTTGACGGCAACGACTGGCCGCCCAAGCACGGCCGGGGCAGGGACCGGTAGAGCAAATCTATTGAGGCGGGGCGGCTGAGACCGGTAGATTCTTTCCGAACCAGCTCTTCTCATCCGGCTCATAATGAGCTTCTCGATTCCTGAGGAGAGATCCCTTCAAGAACACAAAACCATCATGTGCAGCCCCACGGTGGGCACCAACTGTCGTGGTTTTGTCACGGCAGATGTCCGGGTCAACGGACTTAGGTTCGGGGCAAACGCAACTACGTGGCGGCTTGAAGGGGTTGATTGGAATCGAGAAGACGCGGAGTTTTACCCAGGTTCGGCCCCTCAAGTCGAGGTAAAAGTCTACGTCCTGCTTGTCTGGTATTGATGATGATGAAGATCTCTCGGTTACAAGGGTGTTGATCGCTACCTCTAATCACGAGAGCCTCTACTCTCTCTAACTCTAATCTTGTGTTGTCTAAACTCGTGGACTTGTGTCCCTTGAGAATCTGTCCCTCTAGGGGTGCTCTACCCCTCCTTATATAAGTGGAGAGGGTAGGCTTACAAATAGAGTCCTACTAGGAGTAGGAGTAGGACTCATCACGAATCCTACTCTGGGTCTTATTTCCTTTAATGGAATCCTTCTCTCTTTGGGCCTTCTCTTGTGGGCCTTCTCTTGTGAGCCGCCTGGCGTCGGCTCACCCACCAGGTCTTATCTCGTGAGCCGCCTGGCACCGGCTCACCCGCCGGGTCTTGGGCTTGGTCATCCTGTGACTCGCCTGCCAGGTCTTTAATAGAATGTCATGTCTTCGGCCGGGTCTCCTGTGAGTCGCCAGGGCGGGTCATACCGCCGGGTATATCCCAACCAGCAATTGTACGAGCTAGGGTTTGCATCCCCGCCGTCCATTGGATCGGACAGTCGCGCATTCGATTCGGAAGAACAAAATGGGCCATGCCATCAGGGTCCTCCCCCCACGTGCCGCTCGTTGCCTCTGCTCTCTGCGGCTCTGCGTTCGCCGATGGTGGGAGTGGCTATGCAGGCAACGTTGGCCGCCCGCGTTATGAAGACGGCGACGAGCACCACCGCGCCCGTGCGAGTCCCCTCCCTTTCCCCTTCCTCTCTTTCCGACCCTCCACGGCCACCTTTTTTGAGAGAGAGATAGAAGACCACATGTGTCCCCCTCTGCCCCCGTCCGCCCGTGGAGTGGCGGCGCCTTCCTCGGCCCTCTTGCCAGCGCATGCGAGCACCAATTGGTGAACGCGCCACTGTCAAGCTGCCCGGTGGCGGTGCCTTTGCCCCCGCTGTGTTGTTCTTCGTCCCGGCGCCTCGGCTTGCCGATGCGCGTCGGGGTCGAGAGGAACATCACGGCCATTGCGGCGACGCACTTTGCCGGTGGCCCGAGGCCCTCTCTGGTGAGAAACTCTTCTCTTCCGTGCTAGGGTTCTTTGGGGTGGGGGGTAAAAAAACTTTTGTGCTTTCAATTGCCACCGAAAATCTTAACTCAAAGATGGCTTTGAAACCATTTATAGATCCCCCTAGATCGAATCGGTGTAAGGTTTACGGTAGTGGTGGTAGGTTTTTACCTTCTCCTAGGCTTGAGGAGCTCCCGTCGGTGACCATGGCATCGGCTCTGGCGCGAGCGCGTGCGTGAGCGAGGTGATGTCGGTGGTGCTTCCCGTGAGCTCTGCGCAAGACCTAGATCGGTAGGTATTGTGGGTGGGGAGTCTGACGGCGATGAACCTCATGTCTCGTGCCCCGGCCCCCACCACTCTTTATATGCGCAGGTCACAGGGGGCCACCAACCAGTAAGGGGTTGGGCGCCCCCAATCAGGGCACGTTAACCAAGGGCCTGGCAGGCCGTTGGGCCTGCACAGCGGAGATCAACCTAACATAATATACTCCCTCTGTTCCTAAATATAGGTTTTTTACAGATTCCGCTATGGACTACATATGCATGTATATATACATACTTTAAAATTTAGATTTACTCATTTTGCATCGCGTGTAGTCCGTCCGTTGTAGAAACTCTAAAACACTTATATTTAGGAGGAACGAAATAGACAAAGAAATTGAAGATGATTTGGTTCATAATGATGTCCAATCTTCATATGCCACCGCCAATTTCAGGGCAAGTGCACCAGACTTATGTAGCCTGTTGTGTGGCAACTCAACATCAAGCTACTTACTAGAGATAATTTTAATTTTACCAAACAGCATAAAATCGTTGATCAGGCCGTCAAATAGAGGTAGTGAAAGCATTACACAATAATATATGTCAAATTTGCAGAGTAAGGCCCTCTTTGATTTGCAGTATTTTGAAAACGCGAGAATTGGAAAATACAGGATTTGAGCGGCATGTCCACTTGAATCCTATAGGATTAGCATATATTGTTTGATGCCACAGGAAAAACAAAGGAATTGAAAAACAGTTGGAGTGGATGCTAGATTTCCAATGAAATCTAGTACACTTGTTTCCAAAGGAAAAAATCCTATCAGAATGAATCATTTGAATCAAACGACATTCGTAGGAAAAAATTCTAAGGACAACCCTCCAAAAATCCTATGAAAATCCTTTGAATCAAAGGGGCCCTATGTTTCCGCCTAAATTTCTTTCCAATGAGGTTCGGGAATCCAGTGTGGTAGATTAGCAACAGAATCTGAACCATACGTGATAACAGTACAATTTAAACATAACCATCATTATGAATTCAGCAAGCTTAGCCAACATCTCCAAACTAACATCCTCAGATAAATGCACAAAAATAAATTTGACCATAACCATCGTTGTGAATTCATCAAGCTCAGAAAGGTTGGCCAAACATGTCCAAAAAAGCAGCCTGAGATAAATGCACAGAATAAGTTCCCTAGAAGGAAACCGCCCGTAGGGAATGTTTGTTTTAGGGCCAGTTTTTTTGCTGGCTTTTAGAATAAGCTCAAATAAGCTGCCTTCTATCCAAGTTATTCTAGAAGCCCAACCAAAAGAGAAGCCTACTAGTTAAGACTTAATTAGTAGGCTTCTAAAAAAATATTTTTAGTTGGGCTTCTAAAATAAGTTGGGTAGGGGGCATCTTATTCTAGAAGCCCAAAAAAACTACCAAAAGAACTGGCCTTTAGTCAGATTTATTTTCAAGACTATGGCGTATTTTATATCAAATTCGTAAACTATATGCCTGAACGCAAAAATTTCAGAAATGGTACCCTGCCGGCCTCTGGCTGGCCGAAGAGGGGTCTGTCGGCCTTTGGTTGGCCGAAGAGGGGCTTGTCGGCCTCTAGCTGGCCGAAGAGGGGCCTGTCGGCCTCCAGGCAGCCGAAGAGCCCCTAGATAAGGTCGAGCCACTCCTTTCTTCCTCCTCTGCTCGCTAGCTCCTCCTCTCTCTCTCTCGTTGCTCTCTGGTGCTTCCACCCCCGCGCCGATCTCTTCCCTCGTCCACCCATTTTCCTATCCAACCCGCATAAACAATAGATCATATCATTCTCCGCCGGCCTACGGTATTTTTTTGTTTCTAACACAATCAAATGTCAACTTTCAACTCGGTTGTGGATTCGGTTATTATTGGTCACCGTTTCTTTGCAAGTAATGGCTTGCCCCTTTTGTCGAGCTCCAGGTCGCCCTTGTTCTTCCTTTGACTCTGGTGCGTCTGTATTCACTGTGGTGCTGGATTGTCAATGTTCAAGGCGTGTTGTAAGATTCTATATCTTGTTTATCTGATTCTGGCATATGGTTGATGTTGTTTTGGTTGGAATGTATTCTAATGCCTTTGTTTATATGATTATGATGTTTGCTTCCATTCTTGTTGTAGTATGTTCCGTGCAGTGTTAGATCACATCTTGCTCGGTACATTGAGGAGCACAGAGCTTTAGCTATTCGGGAGGGGTGACACAGATATTGATCTTGCTCTTCACAACAGTGAGGGTAACTTATATGGTGTTCTGTTTAGACATGGTCGGGTGAGCAGTAAATTCCATGGTCCTTCCTGGGAGGAACTTGTGAATGATTATGGTCTCCATCATCGTGACATGATGACTGTTAGGCTTGAGAACTATGAAACTATGATTGGTGTTGATTTTCATCGGGATGGTGTTATGTTGTTCCCTTTACCCTGTGTTGGTAAGTTTTTTTTGACTCATTTCAAGTTTTGTTTCATCTTATACGTTTTGTTGTTCTGCTCAATTTGTGAAATTATTTTTTTGTAGCTCTTGAGGATCTGAGTGAAACTCAAAGGGAACTTGTTGACAGTTGTTTTATAGTCATGGTGTCAGTCTAAATTATCAGCAAATGTATGTCATGTCGCGACAACTCTTTGATGACAACTACATATTGTGTACTCCTTTTGTTCATAGGATTGATTCCATGAATGTTATTTCTCAACATATGGTGAGCTTTGTTTTTGGCTACTGTTTATTTATTTGTTCTTTGCTCTAGTATATTGTTTTAAATTTGTAAGCTGGACATCATATAACTTGATGTTTTTTGTCAGGTTATTCCGAGCATGGTTGTGAGGAGTTTGAAGGATTTTTTGTCAAGAACTAGGACTGGTTCTTTAACTCTTGAAATTACTTTGGATTCTAAAGATGATGATATATGTGTGAGCATTTCTTGTTCCTACTTTATTGGCTTGGGTGGTAGAATGGTGTTCAAGAAGGAATGTTTCAGTAATTTTCTTCGGGCATCGTCCATTGAAGTCAATAATTTGGTGCGCATAACCTTCAAAGAGCATGATCAGGAGCTTGCTGTTGTTTTCAGCCATCTGACGCAGTGATTGTACTATCCCACCCTTCTTTCCCGCCATTTTCTTTTCCCGCCCTACTATCCCACCATTTTCTTTCCCACCCTTCTTTCCTACCATTTTCTTTCCCGTCATTCTCTCCCGCCATTTTATTTCCTGCCTTTCTCTCCCGCCATTCTTTTCTGTCGTCTTCCCTTATGAACCTATATAACCTCCTCCACGGTAAGGTGGGTGAGCAGGCCCTTCTTTCTCGCCTTTCTCTCCCGCCATCCTTTCGTGGAAATGTCTCATTATCCTTTTGATTGTAGTTTTCACTCTGGTATGTCCGATCGTCTAATTATGCCAGGAAGAGCTCCCTGATTGTGAAGGAGGTGGCTGCTGATAAAAACAGCTCCCTGGTTGTGAAGTAGGTGTCTGCTGCCAGGAGGAGCTCCCTGGTTGTGAAGGAGGTGTTTGCTGCCAGGAAGAGCTCCCTGGTTGTGAAGGAGGTGTCTGCTGCCAGGAAGAGCTCCCTGGTTGTGAAGGTCATGGTTCTGAACGCTGCATAGAGGGTCGTGGTTTCGAACGGTGCACAGAGGGTCAAGGTTTTGAACGCTGCAGAGAGGGGCGTGGTGGACGATGTGCTGGACGAGGGTTAGCAACATCTGAAGATCGTCTACATGTAACAGCTGCATAAATCCCGCGTAGCTTCTCATGAAGTCAACCATGAGATGTGCTCTCGCGGTGGGATATTATCTCCCCTCTCAAAGCATTGCATTAAAGCGGAAACCTTCTCTAGCGCCTCGCATGTCAAGTCACCCTGTACACGGAGAGTTAACCAATTAGATCATCATTGTATGGCAGACAACACGAATAGCTAACCAATTGTATATGATCAGGTTAAGGAAAAACTTAACATGTGAGAACCATAGCACGTATCGCGTGGTGTCTGGTTCCCACAACAGAGGAAGTTGGGAATAGATTGCTGGTGAGAGGGGCTTCGATCTGATCAGGAGATGATGATGGAACCAAGTAGATCCTCGTGCTATGCTGGTAATGCTGCAGATACAACCCGAACTTGTCCCAGTCAAAGGGCCGAACTTCATCCCGGATATTTGTCGCTGCAGTAGTCCATTCGTTGACGTAAGGGCTAACGTCGCGAAGCCAAGAATCCAGGGACTTGTTTCCTCCTACGCGACTGTACCTGAGATTGAAATGTGCGTTACATGATTAGTTATATTCTGAATGCAGACATGAGAACTAAAATAGTATTACTTACTTGTGCACGTGATCTGGTAAGTGTGGAATAACATGAATGTCAAGCTCTTGGCATAGACCGAACTCTCTCATCACCCTATGAAGAGCCATCTCCTCAACCGTCACGTCGAACACCAACTTGGCCTTGGTCATCAAATAGTGTCAGTCTCTAGTGCACAATCCAGAAATCCCAACTGGACACCTAGATAATATAGCCTGATCGGAGTATGTCTCCTAGATAACTTGATCCTTGTGCAAACTATCAAACGACGCCGTGAAGGAGGGGTAGCAGCCCCTCACCTGGCTATGCGTAATCTGCCTCTGTGCATGACAACAAATATGCATTAGTAATACTATTGAATAGCAAGAAATAAACATTAGTAATTCATATTGTTACTAAATATGAAAATACCTCTCTCCGTGCCCAAACAGATCCCATAGTAGGCAAGTCGCCGATAGAAGGCACGTAAGTCCCAGCCATGTCCTCATAACCAAAAGGTATTTCGATGCTGACATAGGGTCGACCAATACGGAATCTCTCATATGACCAGAGCTGCAACAATAGTGGACATCCAACAAGACCTGATTTTCTAGACTTCAACAAGAAAGTTTGCACATGCCTCTGTACGTAGCCGCTAACATAGTAGAACCAAAACTCCTCTGCACAATATCCCCCGGGCAACGTGCATCAGCTATCTCTCGTGCAATACCGATGAGTCGTGCATCGACAGTGGTCACGTGGTTCTCCGTGAACATCGTCTTGCCGAACAACCACATAATATATGCCTCTAGGGATCAGTCAATCTGTGCCTTTGACAACTGAACATCGGGATATCCTAAGGAGACAATCTGAAACTGGCTTAACCACCTAAAAAGAGGCCCGTGACGATCGTTGTCTAGCACCGTAGTAGTTGGCACCGCAGCCAAAAAACGGGCGTGCATCGATGCTAGCCAACCAGGTTCTGCCTCTAAGGACCTATGGCAGCACCGGCCAGAGGTAATCCCAACAAGTAAGACACATCCTGTAAAGTAGGCGCCATCTCTCCCCAAGGAAAGTGAAACGTATGTGTCTCTGGTCTCCATCTATCTACTAAGCAGGTAAGGAGTGACATGTCGTAAGAGAAACGTGTGACTTGCCTCTTGTGTAACTGCATTGGTTCACCTACCCCCATCCAATTCCGGATGTTCAACCCACTCATCCAATGTACCCTTAACCAGTCGTGCCAAGGGTAGAAGTCCAGCCTAACTTAACCTGCAAAATAAATAGAATGTAGCATACCGTTAGCGGCTATCAAAAGGATGTCAAACATAGTAAGTCATTGTACCGACACATACCTATCAACCCATAAAGGGTGTATCATCCAGTTAGACTTTGGGGTGCGAGTGATCAACACGTCTAAGTTCTTGCCCGCTTTCATAAGTGTGCCCCGGTGCCCTCTATCAATATTACCATTAAGCAATGGATACGAAACCATATCTGCAATTATAACATAGTCCAAACATATTACAAAATAAAACATAGTCCGACATATTACACATTAAAACATAGTCCGGCATATTACACATTAAAACATAGTCCAGACATATTACAAAATAAAACATAGTCTGACATATTACACATTAAAACATAGTACATACATATTACAAATTAAAACATAGGCCGACACATTATATAGCTTGTGAGTTATTTCTTCCTCGTCCGCCCCTTTAGCCTTGACTGCCATGACTGCCACGACCACGTCCGCCTCTTGCTAATGTTGTCGCAATCGTCGATGTGGAAGCACTCGTTGATGTGGAAGCACCGTTTTTGTTCAGGTCGGGACAATATTTCATCCTATGCCCATAAGCCACGCATAACGAACATTGTCTGGTTGCTCCACCAGCTTCAGATTGGTCCATATCGTTTTGGATGCACTTTACCTTACGTCTGTCCCTGCTTGTTCGCCGAAGTGTTGCATCCGGGATGTACACTCTCTCCCCATCGTTTACCTTGTTGAAATTGCCGACGACTCTAAACCCTGTCATCTCACCTATCTAGACATTGAGTACTACCTCTTTTAAATAGTATGGGGACACGAAGGAGATAGCGTCCAACTCAATCTGGCCACAGGCAGCCAACACATATGAGCAAGGCATGTGCAACAACTTCGGTTTGTTGCATGTACACTCACAAGTTGGATAAAATTTCGTTCCAATTTTAACCTCGTGCGTCTTCACCTCATTTGCAGAACCAAAACCATCAGTAAGAAGTTGAACATCATACCTCCTTTCCTGATTACCTATGAGTCTGACAGTGTGCTTTTTTGCTTTCTCTATCTTCTGAGCCATATACTCCATGACACGGCTACAATAAGGTGTGTTTTGATTACCTGTAATATGCTTTTTTGCTAACTCGTGCCTTTCTCTAAAATATCTCAAAGTGCCATGAAATACACCCTCCACAATAGCTGTGAGTGGCAATGCTCTATTCCCTCTGAGTACAAAGTTATACACCTCTGCAAGATTGGTTGTCATGTGGCCATACCTAGCTCCATGGGTGTCATGAAGCAAAGACCAATTCACTGGAGGCTCTTTCTCTATCCACTCAAAACAATTCTTTATTGCCCCGCCCTTCTTTCTCTGAGTATTAGGAGGATCAATTGCTGGCAAGTCACAAAGAACAACTGGCTCCTCTAGCTCCGCGATGAGTGCTGCTAATTTAACCTGGTCTTTTTCCATTTTCCTCCTCGCAATGACCTGCTTCTTAGTAAACTCATCTAGTTTTGACCAAATAAATTCGTATTTGCGCTGCTGGTTCTGCTTGCATAATTTTTTGAACAAGTTCATCAACCGTTTGTTCTTGAACTGTGAGAAAAAATTAGCACCAATATGGCACATGCACCACCGACTTTGAAGTCCTTCCAAGGTGTTGGTTCGTCGGCTGTTGGATTCCTTGGTGTCTTCACGGCCTTCGGTATACCAGGATGTCTGTCATGAATGACACACACGTTTGGTCGGTCCTTCACGATCGCAATTTTAACTTGCCGGAAGAACCATACCCAGCTCGGAAAGTTCTCACCCTCCACAAATACCATGGCTAGTGAGATGATTTGATTGTTCCCGTCCACACCAATAGCAGTCAGGATTTGCCCTTTGTACTGACCAGTCGGGAATGTACCATCCACAAACATCACAGCAGGACAATGCCGGAAAGCTTCGATGCACATTGCGAAAGAGAACGAATACTCGTTTCAACACCTTGTAATCTGGTATAATCTCCAACCTCTTGTGTTGTATGTTAACATAAGTGTTGGGATTCCTCTCCTTCAGTATGTCAAGGAGACAGACAACATTATCATATAAGTTGAAGAACGTCTCAAACCTTTCCTCCATATCCTTCTGCTTAGCCCTCCAAGCCTTCCCATATGGAATTTCATAATTCCATCTGACCTTCACTGCTGTCTGGATGTGTTTTGCTTCCATATCTTTCTTCTCCACTATCTCGGTATACATGAGTTGCTCAATGAGAGCTGAAGTCAGGTTTGGATGACGAACCAACAGGTTTTTCCTCACACAATTATGTGACCACATTGGTGACAACCCAGTGGATGTTAACTTCGGCACGTGAACGTGCACCTTCATAGGACAACCTGTTTCAACACACTTCACGGTATATTTTCTTGGACTTGATATGTGTGTCTAGAAAACCCTCTGCGTAGACATAGCCCACTTTATCACCGCATACTTCAATTTTTTTCTTTGTGTCAAACATAGCCCCTATCTGGACTTGGTTCAGATTATATTGCCATGGAGTCTCATGGCCATCGTTGACAGTAATGCCGGTGGATTATGTCCTGGTCTCATGCGGAAGGAATCGACACCTCCACTTCATCCTCAGAATTTTTAGAATCCAGATCCTCCGCAAATCCATCCTCATCCTCTTCCTCCATCACCCTCTGCATTTCATCGCCTTCCTCATCCCCATCAGCAACACCAGAACCAGCTAATACTATCGACTAAATACTCTGCCCAGTATCATGACCACAAACATTGTGTGGCGGGCACATAGTCTCACTCTTTCTCGGCTTGGCTAGCATCCACATCCGGTGGCTATGACCCGGATAAATAAATCTCGTTAGCCACTTGACTACCTTGGCCTGGTTCATACCCCACGTGGAGTTGTACGATATTCTCCTCCTTCGCCACTGGTTGCACTAGGGCAGATGGGTGGATTCTTCGGTCTCGGCAACGACTTAACAGGGTCACCCAATGTTGGCTCCTATCTATCGGCATCAACTCTAACTTGACATTTTTACAGGATTTGGTCCAGAATGCATGAATACTGACGGAACATACTTCAGGATCCAACCCAAAACTAGTAGTCAATCGGTGCTTCAACTTTCTAATGTCCAGTCTGTCCGGGTCTGAAAGTGTCATGACGCCATTTTAAAACTCGTTAAGATCAACCCCTAACTCATTATATTGAACATTAATAGGACCGTAATAAACAGTCAAATTTACTGATGCAGACATTTTCACTTGTCACACATTGCCACCTTCTCATTAATCGCAACGAACAAAACTATGCGCTAAAATGACTACGTACACTAACTATGCGCTAAAATGACTACGTACACTAGATAAAATGTACAACTCATAAAAAATTTGTGACGACATTGGTATACCTTCGACGCGTGTGTCCCCTTCTTCTTCCTCTTCACCCCACCACCTCCTCTCCACTCCACCACCTTCTCACCAGCCACACCTCCTCCACCCCACCATGGCTCCTCCTCAAGCGCAAAAAACTACCACATGGCAAAAAAAACACCGTAGGCCAATGGGATGCGGAGATCTATTGTTTCTGTGGATTGCATAGAAAATGGGTGGACGAGGGAGATCGGCGCGGGGGTGGAAAATGGCTGAGAAAGGAGAGAGAGAGAGGAGGCAGCGACCAGAGGAGGAAGAAGCTGTCGGTCGGGCTTATCCAGGGGCTCTTCGGCCGCCTGGAGGCCGACGAGCCCTCTTCGGCCGCTCACGAGCCGACGGGCCGCTTTTTGACCACCTGGTGGTCGACGGGCTCTCTTCGGCCGCCCGCAAGCCGACGGGCCCCTCTCCGACCGCCCGCAAGCCGACGGCCCCCTCTTCAGCCATCCACAGGCCGAAAGGCCCTTCTTCAGCCCACCAGAGGCTGACGGGGTCACATTTATGAAATTTTTGCATTCAGGCCTACAGTTTCCGAATTTGCTATAAAATACGTCATAGTTTTGAAGAAAAAAATCCTTTAGTCAAGTATATAGTTATAGACTTCAATATACAACATCCTCAAGTCTAAAACATTCCTTTAAGTACGTCCGCTCAAAGAGATGGTCACAAAGTAACGAACACACTGAAAATAACAACTGATCAAACTTAACTATACGACTGTAACGACCGATTATGAAGGACTTATGCCACCTACCATCTTTCTCGAGGGCGAAGTCTGAACTAATGCCTTAATAAATTGATAGGTTTCCTTTGTGAAATCTGATTATAATAATACTGAAGTGATGTTCATTTTTAACAAAAACAAAAAAGAAAATCCACCAAGGCAAATGCTCAAACGCACATAAATGAAATTGCATAACCTAAAATAAGCACCAATGTACCATGCAATAGTATACAACATATGTTAATTCATTTGGACTAGACTGACATGGTCTCCTCTCTTTTCTCTACATCGCATGAATTTCCATAACTTAACACTGGGCGGATTCCTAAATATAAGTCTTTCTAGCGATTTCATTACCGACTATATACGAAGCAAAATGAGTGAATCTACAATTTAAGGTGTGTCTATATACATCCGTACGTAGTTGGTAGTGAAATCTCTAAAAAAAACTTATACTTAGGAACGGAGGGAGTAGATCAGCACATGTTATCATGTATAAACAAAATTGCGCAAGCATTATTTTTTACGTAAGTCCACATAGTGTGCAATTTTCAAAGAGCGAGCATTATTCAAGGTGGTTAGGTAAGCAAGTTACTTATGACGTAACAAGCATGACATACATGCTAATCTGATGGCCATAGTGTTCTGAGTTCTGACAATAAATTGTGCAAGTTTCTGAAATTTCATTTCCAACTCAGGAACATTTAGCAATACAAATATGGAAACATACAAGAAATGAGAAGTCTCCAAGCTAACTAATGGGCACTCAAAGAGCAGAGTTACTGCAAAAGGCCGGCCACTATGAAGTAGAGATACTGCAAAAGGCTCAGTAGGAGTAACTATTTTGTTTTGGGAGGTTTGAGCACAGTTGTACATTATACAAAAAGAATGGAGGGCACATAATTTAGATGAACATGTAATGCAATCAATGACAAGCGGCATCAAGATGGTATGCCTACTGACAAACCCTGGATGAAGTTCGCCTGAGTTCCATTGCGCCAGCCGCCCAGCCCGTGGGAGAGTATATGGACACCAATAGTTATCACATCATGAACTCATGTGTCACAAATTGCACGTGTTGATCCCATCCTTGCAATCTCTGGTCAGGTTGTTAAACGTTTCAACCTTTGCCTTTGATCTGTAGAATACCTCGGTGTCTACAATCACCTTCATGTACGCATCGAACGGCACTGACTTCCCATTATTGATCGTTGTCGTCTCATTGTGCCACTCACTCGTATTCGACCAAAGCTCCTTATAATCATCAAGCAAATGCACATGGTAGTGTGACCTGAGCTTGTCGAAGTAGTTGTAAAATGGCTCGTTGGTTGCGATGTAGAGGTTCCGCCACGGCTTGATAAGCTTGGTCACCTTATCTACGATGGCATCGGGCGATGTGTCCGCATCCAAGTTCGGATACATCTTCTTATTCATTGCCTTCCACCCTCGGACCACATGCAAACCATCGTAGTCCCAATCCATCCTGCCTGCGATCTCAGTTACAATGTTCATCAGCCTCTTGGACTTCCAAATAGCATACCAAGGCCTCTGGATGACCTTGGCAGCTCGCCCCTCGCAGACCCTGTACCAGTAGTTCTCAGGCTCATGCCCATCAAACTGCCTCCAAATGATGTTGCTCTTGTCCCTCTTCAGCTGCATTGGGGTCACCTTGTATGTAGGCACCTTGCGCACCGAGATCCGGCCGGGACCCTTCTTCTTGTCCCAGCGCCGCCAATCCTTCAAGAAATCCCCTTCCTCCACCAGAGACACGGACTCCTTGAGGTGCTCGAAATCAAAATAGTACCTAAAATCCTTGCCATCCACATCCTTGCCGTCTGCGGTGTGAGCCCCGGACAAGCACATGTTCAAATCCATCACGAACGTCCGGTTCAGGAACTTGGCCTCGCCGAGCCCGCACAGGAAGCTCCAAATGAACTGGTTCATGCTCTTGCAGTGGTCACCGCCTCTCATGTAGTAGAGGTACTTGCCTCTCCTGAACTCTGCCTCCGACCCGACGAGGGGGATCGTGTCGTTGATCTCCGCGTCCACCGGCGGAGTGGCGACGCGCGGCCTCTTGGGGCCCTTGGGGCGCGGCGGGCGGGCCGCGTTCTTCCCCGACCTGAACTTGCCGACCTTGGAGACGTCGAGCGCGCACCCATCGCCGGGGGTGAGCTCGAAGCGGCGGTAGTCCCGGTACCGGCGCCAGGACTTCTCGCGGCGGTTCCGGAAGCGCCAGGCCACGTCGCACTGGCCGGGCTTGGGGCCCGGCACGGGCGCCTCGTAGCTGAGGAAGACGATGGACTTGCGGAAGAAGGCCTTGGCGTTGAAGGCCTTGACGGCCGCGAGCACGCGCGGGTCGGTGCAGTTGAGCGGGGCGTCCGGGTCGCAGGCCCCCGCGGTGGCGTTGTTGGTGCCTGGCGCGGTGGCGGCCTGGTCGGCGGCGTCGCGCTGCGCGGCGGCGGCGGCGCCGGGGGCGGCGGAGGGAGAGGGGAAGTCCTCGCCGGTGGGGAGGAGCGAGTCGTCGGGCAGGAGGAAGGAGGAGTTGGGGAGGACGCGGGCGAGGGAGGTGGTGATGGCGGCGGAGGACTGGAGCCAGGGGTCGGGCGGCTGGTAGGTGACGGCGACGACGGTGACGGCGAGCACGGCGAGCACGAAGAAGGAGAAACACACGTTGCTGGCCGCCTTGATGAGCGACTGCGAGACGGGCACCTCGCCGACGGCGGCGGAGGAGGAGGCGGAGGGGCGGGAGGGGTGGCGGAAGAGGGGGGCGTCCTCGTCGTGGTCCTCCTGGTCGGAGGAGGACATGGCGGGCGGGCGGGCTGGATGGATCTGGGCGGAGCGGGGGCGAGATTTGGGTGGAGCGGGGAGGGGGGAGTGAGAGCGCGGGGGCGGTGGGTGGGAACGGGAATGGGAATGGGGATGGGATGTTGCAGGTGGAGTGGGGGAGGGAAAGGGAATGCGGTGGGGTGGCGCTGTCGTGCTGGGCTGTCTTCCTCTGCGTTGCGTGTGTCGGCGCCGGAGTAATTTTTTAGGAGGAAGGAAGATGAGAATCGAGCTTTGCGTTTTTTAGGGGGGAGAAGGGAGATCGCGCACGCACGCACGGCGCTGGTCGGTCTTCTCTCCGTGCCCTTGCCGAGAGGTGGAGATAGGCGTGTCAGTCACTGTCACTGCTGTGCTGAGTGGTGAGTACGATCATACCCCCTCGTCCTCGCCACCGTGCACGGCGACGAGTTCACCGGCGGGGAAGAAGGCACGAGCCCCGTCGTCTACTTCAGTCCCGCCGAGTAGTTGTCTCGGCCGCTATTCTCCCCCCATTTTACTCCTCTCAGGCTCTACTTATAGTGCAATTCACCTTCACCCTGTTGTAGACTTTCTTGCCTCATCGTCGCAAATATATCGTTTTTTTCTCTTCGAGTAAATCCTTGTGTTACTCCAAACGCTAGAAGTTTACAATCAAGTTCAAAGACTTCTAAAAGGCGCGGGGAGGGCCTGATCCAAGGCAGAGAACCGTGCGTCATTGGGATCTTCCGGAATTTGCCATAAAAATGACTAGACTTATTTTTGGCTACGACGAGTATGAGTAATACGAAAATCACGCTCCTTCTCGCTTCTCTTGATTTCATTGACGAAAAAAAGCATACTTCGGTTCGTTGACTCCTCTGCTCTTGATCAAAGAGCTTTTTGTCGGCACATGAAAAAAAAAATCTTACCAAGTGGTTGAGTGGACGGAAAGTTTTCTTTGAAATAGAGTGCAAATGCACGTAAGGATTTTTTTTAAATGTTATCATTTTTAGGGATTTTAAAATATAATTGCGCCATTAATAATCACCATAGGATTTTAGAAGGCATACTTTTTTTTAGAACACGCAGGAATTTTTTCTGTGTATCAAAATCATATTGATTTTTTTGAGTCCAATGTATCAAAATCATATGGATCAAAATACGGGGCCAAGTTACTAGCCCATTCCCAGTCTGAGCCGAATTCCGGCCCAAAACCACACGGGCCGGCTAAATACAGCCACTTCGTTTCGTCGAAACTGCAGGCTCCACTCCGACCGAAGGACACGACTCCGGTAGACAAGCAGCAGCGGCGGCCGACGGGAGAGCAGAGGAGACGACGCGGCGGAGGAGAAGATGGGCGGGCTGGAGCAGGACCAGAGCCTGAGCCTGGGCATCCTCATCGACATCGTCGACGAGCAGTGGATGCGCGACACCCTCCCCGCCGACGGTACACTCGCCCTCTACTCCTCCTCCCCCTTTGCCCCCACTGACCTAATCGAAACCCTCACCGATTTTCCGATGCCCGCAATGGCCCTGCAGATATCCCCGTGCCACCGGGGATGGCCGTGAAGACCGAGGACACTGAGGACCCAGCGCCCGCAAGTACGCCCGCGCTCCGCCTTCCTTTCTATCGCCTTCCCCCCTTGCGCAGTCCGCGGCTTATGGTGATGAGTTTGAGATTAATTCCGATCTGCATCCGGCCATCACCGGGATGCGAACCCCGGCTGCGATAAGACAGTAGATCAATGGTGTTCTAGTTCTAGGTTGGCGCAGCCTCGGAGCCTCCAGATTGCGATGCTAGGTTAATTTGTGCGACTAAACTGCTAGAACTACCATTAGCCCATAACTTCCCAAACAAAAATGAAGGCATTAGGCCATAGGGCTGCACCATGCTGTGGCTGCTAGTTATGGAAATGTGTCTGTTGTAGGGCATCTTTCTGATGATATGATGTGGCTGCTGGTTACGGAAATGTGTCTGGTTTTAAGGCATTAGGCCATAAACTTCCATTGCAGCAGTGATATGCTATTGCTCTGCTCTTGCTGGTGTGCGCCCTTAGATTCCCAGATCACAATAGCATGATGGTTTATACATAGCATATAACAAAAGTGAGCTGCCTTTTTCACTAGAGCCACATCATAAAAAATCTGTTATTTCTAGTGTTCTATGCTGTTGAGTATGGATTTAAGATTGAATTATTTAGCACTTGTAACAATCTACTCTCATACCAGGATTTTCTTTGGCTGTCTTATTGCACTCACGTTGACTTATATTTAGGAACGGAGGGAATAGTAAACTATTAACCACAATCAAATGCTAGGCCCAAGCCCGACTGGAGTTCATGATTTCTGTTAGCAATTTTTCCAAGTAACTTATTTTAATTGGTCAAATAACATTATTTCCAGTTTCAGAAACTAGTATGGAAGGTGGCTCCTAATGCAATTTCAAATTGTCTCCCGGTGATAAGATTTTCACTGCATACTTGCATCTTTGCTCTTTGAAGAAACTTGGACCGTAAAAAACACCTTGAACTCAGTTTCATTGTAATATGAATGTCTGCTTAATTGCTAGGCATAAGTAAACACTGTAGTACATTTCTCAGCAATACAAATGCTTCAAGTCGAATGCTTTACACCGTTATGGCATCGTTTAGAAATTTGAATGTAAAATCTTTCCTATCCGTATGGTCAATACTTAACAGCTGGTTCAATTGCAATTCTTGATAGGAATTATTTTATACCCAACAGATCAGGAAAACCAGCCAGCACAAGGGGACGTATGGAGGGATTTTGCCTTGGAGAATATCTAACTGCTTATGATCTACAAGGTAAGAACATTGCTGGTTTAAGTGCAAGCTGACATGGTAAAATGGTAAATTAACGCAGCATACATACACCCCAAAATGATGTTAGGATAAATCTTGTGGTCGTCGATAGAGCGATCATTATTCACTATCATGTTTTTCATGAGCATTTTAGATATGAAGTCTATTTGTTTCCGTGCATAGCATCTTCTTGGCTAGACACTGAACTTTATGGTGAACATATGCTGCATGTGGTTTGTGTAACAGAGCCTGTGCGCTAGTCTGTCCATGGTCTAACTTGGTATGAACTGCGGTGCTTCAAGGGATCAAGATGCTGCTGGAATTCTAGGAGGCAGGAGCTGCACGGCGAACTCTGGCCTCTGCACACCGTAGATGTTTCTTAAATCCAGTGGATGAACTAGTGTAGTGTCTGGTTGAACTGTACTGTGCCATGGCAATATGTAAATGCTCCAGATATTGGTAGCATGACGATGGTATTAGACATCATAAGAAACTAGATTATGTAGCCTATTTTTAATTCTGGAAGCGATAATTTGAGCCGTTTGGCTGTGTACGGATTTCCTGGCAGAGAACATTTGTTTGCTATTGTTTCTTAAACTGCTTTAGTGCTGTCACCTCTGAAGGCCAGTTCAGCTTGGAATGTTTGAAACATGAAGGCATTCTTAAATTAAAGGGCTCCACACGTAATTCAACGATTCTGCCATAACTTTTTGAGAACTTTAATGGCCGATTCTCGTGGAAAATTATGGCAATCTCCAACTCCAATGGTCATCATAACAATATACAATAGCTCCTGTTAGAAACATAACGCTATGGACTGATATATTAAGTTCGTTCAGCATTGCAGTCATTTCTCAAGAACACATTTCTAAATGCATAAAGAGAGAACTCCCCAGAGCATCTTCATGGACATGATCTTTTAGTAACTAACCAGACTTCAGACATCGGACCACTTACAAAAATGTTGATGTACAGCAGATTGCTTCCAATCTTCTGATGAAACAGTTGCGGCCTAAAGTAGAAGGTTACATCCTACGCTGCGACCGATGAGGGCTACATCTCCATGCCATGTCAAAGACAAAATACAAGACAGCTACATTTGCTCTGCTAACATATACCCAGTATGGTACAACTGCTGGAGCTCCAGTGATCACAGGTACAATGAGTTGGCAAACATGATACCCCGTCGCAAGCTCTCGCTCGCCAACCCAAACTTATTCTCAAGGTTTACCTCCCCAACGGCTTCAGCAGCAGCTTTTAGCTGGTATAAAAAGATTCACCGGTCAGTTGGTTCAAGAAGTAAAACAATGCACGTCTACTTCTGTTGACTATGTACAGAGTTGGCAACAGGAAAATGAAGTGGTAGGCGTGCAGAAAAGGGCATAGAAGAAAGTGGATGTCAGTCACAATTACTATACGGACATAACAAGAACTGGGGAAACATAGTCAACCTCTACAGAAGTAACATAGGTACTCCCTCCGTTCGTAAATATAAGACCTTTTAGAGATTCAAGTATAGACTACATACGGAGCAAAATGAGTGAATCTACACTCTAAAATATGTCTATATACATCCGTATGTTGTCTATAGTGAAATCTCTAAAAGGTCGTATATTTTGGAACGGAGGGAGTATGTAGCTATGTTTCTTTGTACAGAGGCAACACAAGTCAACCTCTACATCCGAATAAATACCAGCTACTTACTACGTCAAGCAAGCTATGATATCAGGCAATACGACAACTGAAGTTGGTTTAGCTTTTTTTTTGTGAGTAATCGAGCCATGCAATGATTTCAGCTAGACTTCAACTTGTACGTCATATTCAGCCATGTCACAGTGAAAGTAAACTTCCTCGACACGGATGCACATTGATCCAAAAGGGATACTCAAAGGCAGACAATTTCGATTCACTTGCACATTGATCCGAACAGGACATTCAATGCCAGACATTCTGATTGTCCAAGTGATTTACTGCCTCCTTCCCTAAATATGTGTCGTCTTACAAAGCATGCAGTCAAACTTGCATAGCTTGGACTGTTAAAATAATTTAAAATGTTCACATTGGTAGGGAAAATAATATTTTTGGATTTTTCATGAAAAATACCTTCACAAAATAAAAAATGCATTTTTTTACAAACATATACATGTATGAAGTAACAGTTGATATATGTTGGAGACCATATCAATGTCTCAAACGACATGTATCTGTAAATGGAGAGAGCAGGTACTGGTAGGGCATAGCATACACAACACGTACCTGATTTAGAAATTCATCCAGCCTCCTAACTAGCCGAATGATGCTTCCTTCAAAAATGTCAGTCATTTCTATCACCTCTCCGAAGGTCACGCCCTGTGCAAACATGATAATCAGGAATTGATATAGAGCTAAAGAAATTGCAACAGAACTAACCATGCAGAGTAACATTGCATCTGATGGGGTGAGGCATGATAAGGATCAAATGTCACAATTCGAAATAAGATTTTATCAATGGCATCACAAACTGCACGTGGATTGTCTGACCAACCTTTGACCAGCAGTATATGACATCCATCAGATAGGGTTTACAGGTTGATTCAACATATTCCTCCACATTTACGTCCAATTTGCATTCTCGTTGTACCTAAAACAAGAATGAGAAATCAGAGATCCCACTACAAGTATAAGGACTAGTGATATACTCCCTCCGTCCCAAATTACTTGTCGCAGAAATGGATAATTAAATCCGGACGGAGGGAGTAGTAAATAGTGGTGATACAACAAGTATGCACCTCAGCTATTTTCCTTGCAGCCTCCGAGAGTTGCATCATTGGCTTAGAAAGCTCATTTCTCAGGCGTATTTGCTCACTTGACTTCTCACACGGTACAAAGCAGCTAACAACAGAAGCAACTTGATGGTGATCAAGATCGTTAAATGTACCTAGTCAGGTAAAACATATTAATGCAATCCTGAATATAAAGTACAAAAAAGAAACTGGACATGGTATCGTATTAAGCAGGTACCGTTGAACATAAGTTCAGTGATAAGCAGCTCATCCCCAGTGTCTATTAAACAGGCAGCACGTCCCTTTAGCTGGAGAACACCATCCGTGTCAATGTGACCAAGCATCTTCAGAACACGAGACCGGTTCTTTAGTTCATCCCTAAATTTTTGCAGCTGAATGGAGGAGAAAAACGTAAGAAACACATTTAGCTCTTTAAGAACAATCAAGTATACAAATAATTAACCAACCTGTGAATCCCGCATCTTTGATTTTAGTTGTTGAATTTCATGATTCAGTTCAGCCTTTCTTTGGTACCATGACAGTTGCTGCTCACTTTGATCAGACTAAGACATAAAAATAGCAAAAAATAAGTGGGTCACAGTAAAATAAGGGCCGGACATTTCTTAATTGAATTGTGATGACAAGGCATACCTTATTAAGTGGATGAGAACATAATTTCTGCTCGAGACCATCAAGTTTATGAACCAAGTCAACTAATTCAGGTTCTTCAATACCCATGTCCTATTAATTGTATCAGAATATCAAAGAGATCACTTAACGATGCCAGATGATACGAAAATAGGTTCTCAGGAACTGGATCAGCTAAATATGACAGAAAAATAAATGACAACAGAAGGTAGAGCACAAGAGAACATCAAAGGATTTGCGAACATGTATATATCAGAGTAGGAATAAGCAGGCAAATACATTGTTATTTGAGCTATTGCATCTGTGTTCTCTGCCTGTGTATCATGCATGAGCGAGTGGCATGCTAAGTGCCAAAAAAATGTCCATCTAAATCCTGATGAGATTTTTTTTGGGAATTTCTGCTCTCTCTAGGCAGAGATGGTACTTGCAGTGCAACATTAATAAGATTAAAAGTGACATCATGTAAGAAGAATTTTCACCGTAATTGGATGTAGCTTTGGAAGCCCTTGGGGGTAACGTTTTCCTAGTTCTTGAACTGCAAAGAGTATGTTTTGTCTCGCTTCAGGTGGTCGTAAATCAGTTGGAATGCTGATTCTAACACTGCTTAGACCAGATAATAAAGGTAATGGTACAGGCACCTGCATAGACCTCAGCATTAGTTAAAAATAGTTTTGGGACATACTTAAATGGCCATCATAACGTGGTAGTCTAGTGAACTGCAGATATGCCACCAATTAAAATCCTTCATCATGAGCTTCAACTCACCACATGCATTTCTCCCTTCTCCCCTTGGCGAGGTGGGCATGGCTTTGAACGTGGTCCATTTACTCCGTTCTCGCTTGAACTTGAAGAACAATGAAGCAAGGTATCCACTATATAGTTATTGCGAGATGCACTTAATGCAGGGGGGAGAGTACTAGATGCTGGAGGTTTCTTCACAACATTTACGACCACACCCCACCCCCAGTCTGTTGAGCCATCTCTGACTTTAACCTGCCATGAAGCAAATTGCTGAGTGCAAGGGAATTTGTGCAAATTTTATAGAACCAACATCATAAGTCAAAACAAAGCAGCAGTTCAACAAATAAAAAAAAAATGGTGAACATAACTAGATACTGTATTCCTGCTGTAGTGCTGCCAAGTTCAGAGCACTAATGAACATGTATATCTCATCCTCAAGAAAGAACAGAACCTATGAGAAATAGAGTTACGTACCAGCCTTCCAGGGACCAAATATAACAAAGCTCTCTCTGGTCTAATCATCTCAGACATGATTTTCTTTTCAAGTTCAGATATATCAAGCCCTAACTTGTGATACTTGGCAAGATCATTCTGTACAGAGAAGTGTTAAGACGTTAGTCAAGCAGAAGGACAGTTATGTATATTACTACAATTAAAATAGCATACCTCTCCAGAAGAGTCCAGCAATGTAGCTTCATTTTCCAACTTTGTAATCTTCTGAACGACTTCAGGTAATGCCTGAAGAGCAAGGGAAGCTAATATTTGACATTGCCAAGGAAATGTCAGGAGAGGCATCTATAAGAGGTCCTGAAACAAACCTTTTCATACTGAAACTGGTGGAATGAATTCCGGATCACATGTTCAGCAGTAAATTGGCCCTCCGCACGACTCAGTAAATTCAGAATAGTGTAGTAGCTCAGTCGGAAAGTACTGATGAGAGGCGCTGGTTTACCTAACACCATGTCCTTGATAACACTCATTTCCATCTGTAAATTTAACTCATATTAAGACCAAGAGACAAAAGCAGACTAAAGCAAGCACATGAGCATGCCACAAAAGCTCAGAGTGTATTTAAGTTGCATAAGAACCACATCTTACAAAATAAATCTTGATATAGTGTCTTGATATGGAAGGCAATTCAAGCATGGATATGGAATGAAATAAGTGTCTTGAAGGACAGCTCCAATAGCGCAAAGTGAATGTAAACACAACTACTAATAAATCAGAACAAATTAAATTTGCATATGAATTACTGCAACTGCAAGCTAAGTGAATATCGATATGAGAATTAAATTCAAATATGAACATGGAACGGCATCTCTTGGGTGGACAACTTCAACAGCACAAAATGACACTCAACACAACTACTCAGAGGTGAGAGGTTGAAACAGGTCATATATCTTTCAAATGTAAAGTCTTAAAACATATCTTAACTCATAATGACATCAGGTAGTCCTACATGTCACTGCATACGAATAACGATGAAACTGTTATAGTTTAAAACTTTAAATATCAAAACTGATAAACATACATCGCAATCAGTGAAATCATTTGCATCAGACAAAAATAAAGCAGTTATCAGTTGTCACATTTCATTATGCTTAATCAACCCAAAAAAGACAACTGCAGAATCTGGATAGGGATGCATTTTGATCAAATCATTGTATTAAATGAAGAGTCCATTTAGGCTTGTTGAGTCAACAAAGAGAAAATAAAGCTTCTTGCATGATCATAGTGCTTTATAAAATTTATTAAGAAAAACAAAGATAGTTGCAACAGAAGACTGCACAGCCTTACCTTCTCATCAATCATTATAACACAAATGCCACGTGCATCCATGCCACGTCGACCAGCTCTTCCACTCATCTACAAATGAATATGAAATTATAGTAAGAAGGGCTTGTACAAAATTCAATCGACCTAATAAATTTATCCATATGCCCGACTTCTCTTCATATACAAAATATCTACCTGTATATATTCTCCAGAAGCAATATAGCGGTTACTATCACCGTCCCATTTCTTGACAGATGTGAAGACAACTGTTTTTGCAGGCATGTTCAGCCCCATGGCAAACTGAGGAAATAACAATCATTATCAATCAAATGGTGAAAGAGTGTAAGATGCATTCCAAAAAGTATAAGACAATAGTTCTCTGACTTCCCATAGCTCAAAAACAAAAAATTGAAGCCCCTTTGAGGAATGTAATTCCAAATTATACTACATGTAAAGGGACAAAATAAGTATAAAGCCAAGCGGGTAATCAGGGTTAAAGTGCACACCGTCTCAGTAGCAAAAAGAGCTTTCACAAGACCTTCTTGGAAGAGCAATTCCACCAGCTCTTTAATTAATGGAAGCAGTCCAGAATGGTGTACTGCAATACCTCGTTTAAGAAGAGGCAACATCAACTCTATAGCAGGTAACCGTCTATCTTCCTCACTTAAACAGAAAATAGCACTACGGAAAACCTGCTCGATGTTATCCTTTTCTTCCTGAGTATTGAAATCAAGTTTTGACATCGACATGGCATGATGCTCACATTCTCTTCTACTAAAGCTGAAAATTATGACTGGTTGAAACTTGCGGTCCATAATCATCTGCAGAATTAAATTCATCAAAATTAAGCAAGGATATGAGTGGAAAGAATTAAACTAGGTATAAAACATCTACAAGTAAACAATGAATACTGAAAAGTGAGACGTGAACTGCGGCCTAGTTTCCTAACACAGGGAGTGGTGAATTACAAAATATCCATGCAAGCTGAAGAAAGCATAACCATCTATTGTTGACAAATTTAGAAAGGACAATAAGTCCAGAAATTATCTTGCATACAGTATGTCAGTGGCTGCCTACCTTGACAATTCTGTATATGTCAGATGTTCCAGAAGCATTTCCACCTTTTGCGATTCGGCCACTGGCTTTAGGCCCACCGCCCTTCCTCCCATCTGGTTGACTAGGTTGCTTTGCAAATGTGTCTTGCAGCTTTAGAAAGTTGTCCTCCCTGAACTGACCATTTTCATCTACTACAAGGTAGAGACCAGACCCACCTATTGGGAACACATAGTGCTGTAGCGGTGTTGGCCTGAAGTCTGTGTACACCACGTGACAAGGCTGTTTGTGCAGATTGCATATCCACTCAGCGAACTCGGTTGCATTTGACATGGTAGCAGAAAGAAAGACCATCTTGATGGCAGGGGGCAGGAAAACTATACTCTCTTCCCACACAACGCCTCTCTCACGATCCTTCATGTAGTGGATCTCATCAAATATAACCCAACCAACTTCCTTGATCACCTCGGAGCCCCTATAAAGCATCGCCCTCAGGATTTCTGTTGTCATGACCAGGCAAGTAGCATTTGGCTGAAGCGTGACATCACCAGTCATCAATCCGACATCAGAGAACTCCTGACTAAGCTCCCTGTACTTCTGATTGCTCAGAGCCTTCAACGGAGAGGTGTATATCACCCTCTGCTTGTCTCTGAACGACATTGCAATGGCGTATTCAGCGATGGCCGTCTTCCCCGCAGAGGTGTGAGCCGAGACCAGGACAGATTCGTTCCGCTCCAGGCACGCGATGGAGATGCTCTGGAAGGGGTCAAGCTGAAACGGGTATGTCTTGGCCATCTCCCCATTAAACGCAGGGTTTGAAAGGGTCCCATGTACGGCCTCATCCTTGGACAAATCGTAGCCGTTGGGGACAGCGACCTCATGGATGCACGACCGGGCGAGGTTCTGACGCTTGGCAGTCAAGCCAGGCAGCGACTCCTGCTCGTGCAGAACAACAGCAGAGGAATTGTCCTCCGAGCTCAGCTCGGGGGCTTTACGCTTGCTGGAATTCTCCACCTCTTCCATTTCTTCGATACGACCTACCTTATCAGATCAGGAACATGAGTCAATTGCAGCAAGATAGCATCAGAAACATTTAATTGCACCCCTTAAGAGGAAAGAAAACATTACGAGGAGCAGCGCCAGACTAGAATTACTGCTTAACATGTCAAGAATGCTGTGGATTTCGCAAACGATAGCCAACTTGGAAGATTTCAATACCACGGTACCAGTAGGAAACTAAGTACAAAACTAAAACTCTAAACGACCACAAGCACCAAAAACAAATATCTCCCAGCAGTAAACAGTGGACGCTTTCCTATCCTATGCTAGCTGCGTGGAGTGTCTCAGACAGTTCTCAATTTAATTGTCCCAGGCACACACAGAAATTACCAATTCATCACATCAAATATTCATTAAAAAAACATACAGAAATTGCCAGAACGAACGGACCGGGAAAATAAAAGCGAAATAAATCAATTCAGGCAAGATACGCTAAGCAGGGGCAGGGGCGGATCTAGATGGCGCGCCCGCACACCAAACATTTCTCGAGGTCAGTGGAGTTTAACTAATTAACCATGGATGACACAAGCTCGTACCTCAGAGACCAATGGCCAAGGTTGGGGACGGGGTTCGGACAGCAGGGACGCGACGAGCTTGGGGGGAAACGGCGATGGCGGCGGCGCCCGCGAGCAAGAGGCGGAGGGAGTGGCCGGTTGAGGGTCGGGGGTTGAGGCGTCGGCGGTGACGCTAAGCTACGGCGCGGCAGCAGCTCTAGGGTACAGCAGAAGAGGGGGGGTTTAGAGCCGCACTAGGGCGGCTTGGAGTTTTTTTTCTCTTGGTGAAGAGACGTGGGCTTGGAACATGAGGTCAGGAGAGGAAGTCTAAGGGCCTGCTTTGATGGCCCAGAACTAACGCAAAAATACGGCCCCGCAATGCGCTTCGAAATTCGGCCCCTCCTTTTCTTTTCGCACAGGAATAATAAGCCTCTGGAGCAACTAAAACAAAATAACAGTTTCTCAAAAGAAAAAAAGGTTATCCCTTAGGGTTCTCCCGTAGCAATCACTTTTGTGGTTTGAGAGCATGTTGGGCGCTCCATTCGAATTTTGGTCTTCCTTTTATTTTTACTAGCAAAATGTCCGTGCGTTGCAATGGGAGAAAAAATCATAATCTTCAATGGCCATGAACAAATTTGCTGCATCATCGAGATACACTATCACTTTCAGTTTCATTAAATCATGAACATTTTTTTTCAACTTGTGCACATATTTGAAAGCATGAACATTTTTCAAATTCGTGAACCAGGCGCGCCTTCCCTCGCCGCTGCCGTCAGCGGTCTCCGAGCCGCCCTGCGGTGGCGGCGGGGGTGTTCCTTCCTTCTACTCTTTCCCTCTTCACTTGATCCCGTGGCTCCTCCCGTCCTCCACAAGTTAGTGTTCCTGTTTGTCTCAAACAAACACAATGATAGTTCATGTGAAATTTAATGCTCATCAATAATTCATCATATTCTAAGTTAAAATCGAACAGGCTATCTTCGATCCCTGCTTGAAATATATTCCATGATGGTTGTAGAGGTGGTGTCGGCCTGTGTAAGGTGGCTGGTGAGCACCAGTTGTCAATGATCCGTGTCGTTGTCACACAATATTAACAAAATGAAAAATAATAAAGTGAAAATCCTAGCATTTTACACACAAAAAAAATCTAGAAAACAAACATAGTAGGTAGCAAGCTCTAGAGGTCCTAAAAACATGTGTTTCAATTGTGAAAGGATGATATATATGTTATCAACTTTTAGGGAGAAGACGTCCCAACTTAGCTCTATAAATAAAATTAATATTAATAAAAAGCATAAATGATGAGATCACACGGTTGATTGGCATATTAATATTATTTATGGAAGAAGATAATGGATATACGTGAGGATTATTGACTTTAGTTGACTCGGTAGCATGAGATTTGCTTTTATTATTGGGCTTGTTAAGAATTTGCTTTTATTATTGGGCTTGTTGAGAATTTTCTTTTATTATTGGGCTTGTTTAGATTGACAGGACAAATTCTTGTTGGCATCGATACAACCGGTGGCCATCGTTGCTACTGGAGAAACAAAAAACAGTACATTTCTAGAGATCCATTGTTATTGCTAATTTTTCTTTTTGTCACCATTGTCAATGGTGGTCATGTTAGTTCACCTACTATTCATGACGAACGTGATTAATCCCACAACTATGAGTTTGATCATCATATTGTACCTCACCGCTTCACGAGTCTCCCTTCCCCACTAACTTCTAATTTATGGACTTGTAATGCTCCTAGTATTAATTGGCATTTCAAACGGGCAAGCACAATCATAATCTAAGATCTTAAAGAAATAAAGTCATTAATTAATATATAACAAATACAACACACACAAAAAGATGTCGATATTTTAGCCGCGTTCATATTTTCTTTCCCTCCAAAGCAACGTTCGCATAAAGTTGTGTGCACCCAACCGTTAAATATTCAAACGACAATCAAATCCTTCCTTTTTAATTAGTAGCCTGACACAATCCTTCCTGGTTAAAGATCCCACCCATTTGAATCCTTCCTTATTAAGGACCACACCTTCCTTTTAATTATTATTTTTATAGGGTCCTTCCTTTTAATTATTAGCCTCACATAATTCTTCCATACCTTATTAAGGATCCCATCCATTTAAATATTTTGTCGAGCCCATCACAATCCTTTCTTACCTTATTAAGGACCCCATCCATTCAAATTTTCTCCCAAGCCCACACAATCCTTCCTTTGAAGGAGCCCCATCTGTTTAGCCACAATCCTTTCGTTAATCTTTAACTAGCTCTCCTTTTTTTTCATGTATGTTTGCTAATCATTGCGGCCGTTGGTACATTAACCAGTCTGAGTGTGTTTAAAATTGTGGTGTGGGACTATTTGTTATGCAATATGTTTATCTCAGTTGGTTGTTGTGGCCGAAAGAAGTAGAGGAGATCTGTTGGGTAACGTAGTAACAAATCAAAAAAAATTCTACGTGTCACCAAGATCAATCTATGGAGAAACCAGCAACGAGCAAAGGGGTAGAGCATCTTCATACCTTTGAAGATCGTTAAGCGGAAATGTTACAAGAACGCGGTTGGTGGGGTCGTACTCGCAGCGATTCAGATCGCGGTCAATTCCGATTTAAGTGTCGAACAACGGCGCCTCCGCGTTCAACACACGTGCAGCCCGATGACGTCTCCTACGCCTTGATCCAGCAAGGAGGAAGGAGAGGTTGAGGGAGAGCTCCGGCAGCATGACGGCGTCGTGATGGTGGAGCTACGTGGTACTCCGGCAGGGCTTCGCCAAGCGCTACGCAGGACGAGGAGGAGGAGAGGTAGGGCTACGCAGAGAGAGAGAGAGAGAGAGAGAGAGAGAATTGTGTGTTGGCAGCCCCAAAAACCCTCACTATATGTAGGAGGAGGGAAGGAGGGTGCGCCCCCTCTAGGGTTCCCACCCTAGGGGGTGCGGCAACCCTAGATGGTGATGGCCGTCGGCCAAGAGAGGAAGACAGGGGGGCGCACCCTAGGGTGGTCCTAGGGCCCATCTACGCCTAGGGTTTGCCCCCTCTCCTCCTAATTGCGCCTTGGGCTAAGGTGGGAGGCGCACCAGCCCACCTAGGGGCTGGTTCCCTCCCACTCTTGGTCCATGTAGCCTTCCGGGGCCGGTGTCCCCTCCCGGTGGACCCCCGGAACCCTTCCGATGGTCCCGGTACATTATCGGTGATGCCCAAAACACTTCCGGTGACCAAATCCTCACTTGCTATATATGAATCTTTACCTCCGGACCATTTCGGAACTCCTCGTGACGTCCGGGATCTCATCCAGGACTCCGAACAACCTTCAGTAACCATGTACACTATTCCCATATAACCCTAGCGTCATCGAACCTTAAGTGTGTAGACCCTGTGGGTTCGGGAACCATGCAGTCATGACCGAGACACCTCTCCGATAAATAACCAATAGCGGGATCTGGATACCCATATTAGCTCCCACATGTTCCACGATGATCTCATTGGATGAACCACGATGCCAGGGATTCAATTAATCCGGTATACAATTCCCTTTGTCCATCGGTATGTTACTTGCCCGAGATTCGATCGTCGGTATCCCTAGACCTTGTTCAATCTCGTTACCGGAAAGTCTCTTTACTCGTTCCATAACACATCATCCCGTGGCTAACTCCTTAGTCACATTGAGCTCATTATGATGATGTCTTACCGAGTGGGCCTAGAGATACCTCTCCGTCACACGGAGTGACAAATCCCAGTCTCGATTCGTGCCAACCCAACATATACTTTCGGGGATACCCGTAGTGTGCCTTTATAGCCACCCAGTTACGTTGTGACGTTTGGCACACCCAAAGTATTCCTACGGTATCCGGGAGTTGCACAATCTCATGGTCTAAGGAAATGATACTTGACATTATAAAAGCTTTAGTAGACGAACTACACGATCTTGTGCTATGCTTAGGATTGGGTCTTGTCCATCACATCATTCTCCTAATGATGTGATCCCGTTATCAACGACATCCAATGTACATGGTCATGAAACCGTGACCATCTATTGATCAACGAGCTAGCCAACTAGAGGCTCACTAGGGACATGTTGTGGTCTATGTATTCACACATGTATTACAGTTTCCAGTTAATACAATTATAGCATGAACAATAGACAATTATCATGAACAAGGAAATATAATAATAATCACTTTATTATTGCCTCCAGGGCATATTTCCAATAGTCTCCCACTTGCACTAGAGTCAATAAAATAGTTACATTGTGATGTATCGAACACCCATAGAGTTCTGGTGTTGATCATGTTTTGCTCGTGAGACAGGTTTAGTCAACGGACCTGCGACATTCAAATCCGTATGTACTTTACAAATGTCTATATCTCCATCCTAGACATATCCACGAATGGAGTTGAAGCGGCGCTTGATGTGTCTTGTCTTCTTGTGAAACCTGGGCTCCTTGGCAAGGGCAGAAGCTCCAGTGTTGTCACAGAGTAGAGTCATCGGGCCCGATGCTTTGGGAATCACTCCTAGGTCGGTGATGAACTCCTTCATCCAGACTCCTTCCTGTGCTGCTTCCGAAGCAGCTATGTACTCCGCTTCACATGTAGATGCCGCCACGATGCTTTGCTTGCTACCGCACCAGCTGACTGCCCCTCCGTTCAAAATATACATGTATCCAGTTTGTGACTTGGAGTCATCTGGATCTGTGTTGAAGCTAGCATCGACGTAACCCCTTATGACGAGTTCTTCGGCACCTCCATAAACGAGAAACATCTTCTTAGTCCTTTTCAGGTACTTAAGGATATTCTTGACCGTTGTCTAGTGTTCCGCTCCGGGATCACTTTGGTACCTCCCTACCAAACTTATGGCAAGGTTCACATCAGGTCTGGTACACATCATGACATACATAATAGAGCCTATGGCTAAAGCATAGGGGATGAGACTCATCTTTTCTCTATCCTCTGCCGTGGTCGGGCATTGAGTCGCACTCAATCTCACACCCTGTAACACAGGCAAGAACCCCTTCTTGGACTGATTCATATTGAACTTCTTCAATATCTTGTCAAGGTATGTGCTTTGTGAAAGACCTATGAGGCGTCTCGATCTATCTCTATAGATCTTGATGCCTAATATGTAAGTAGCTTCTCCAAGGTCCTTCATTGAAAAACACTTATTCAAGTAGGCCTTTATGCCTTCCAAAAGTTCTACATCATTTCCCATCAACAATACGTCATCCACATATAATATGAGAAATGCTATAGAGCTCCCACTCACTTTCTTGTAAATACAGGGTTCTCCATAAACCTGTATAAATCCAAACGCTTTAATCACCTCATTAAAATGAATGTTCCAACTCCGAGATGCTTGCACCAGCCCATAGATGGAGCACTGAAGCTTGCATACTTTGTTAGCATCTTTAGGATCGACAAAACCTTCCGGCTGCATCATATACAGTTCTTCCTTAAGGAAACCATTAAGGAATACCGTTTTGACGTCCATTTGCCAGATCTCATAATCATAAAATGCGGCAATTGCCAACATGATTCGGACGGACTTCAACATCACTACGGTGTTGGGGAACGTAGTAGTAATTCAAAATTTTCCTACGTATCACCAAGATCTATCTATGTGAAACCAGCAACGAGTAAGGGGTTTGAGTGCATCTTCATACCTTTAAAGATTGCTAAGCGGAAGCGTTACAAGAACGCGGTTGGTGGAGTCGTACTCGCAACGATTCTGATCGCGGTCGATTCCGATCTAAGCGCCGAACAACGATGCCTCCGCGTTCAACGCACATACAACCCGGTGACGTCTCCCACGCCTTGATCCAGCAAGGAGGAGGGAGAGGTTGAGGGAGACCGCTCCAACAGCAGCACGACAGCATGGTGGAGGTGGAGCAGCATGGCAACTCCGATAGTGCTTCAACAAGGACTATGGAGGAGGAGGAGAGGGGCTGCCCGAGGGAGATTGGTGTGAGCCAACAGCCCCTAGGCCTCTCTATTTATAGGAGGAGGAGGAGGAGGGCACAACCCCTAGGGTTCCCACCCTAGGGCTGGCGGCCAACCCTAGATGGCCCCTTGGGGCGGCGGCCAAGAGAGGGAGAGAGGGGGAGGTGCCCTAGGGTGGGCCTAGGGCCCATCTGCGCTAGGGTTTGCCCCCCTTGCTCTTGTTGCACCTTGGGCCTTGGTGGGAGGCGCACCAGCCCTCCCAGGAGCTGGTTCCCTCCCACTTTAGGCCCATGTAACCCTCTGGTGCCGGTGGCCCCACACGGTGGACCCTCGGAACCCTTACGGCGGTCCCGGTACGTTACCGATGATGCCTGGAACACTTCCGGTGACCAATACCTCACTTCCTATATATTAATCTTTACCTCCGGACCATTCCGAAACTCCTCATGACATCCAGGATCTCATCCGGGACTCCTAACAACCTTCGATAACCACATACACTATTCCCATACAACCCTAGCGTCATCGAACCTTAAGTGTGTAGACCCTACGGGTTCGGGAACCATGCAGTCATGACCGAGACACCTCTCCGGTCAATAACCAATAGCGGGATCTAGATATCCATATTGGCTCCCACATGTTCCATTATGATCTTATCGGATGAACCACGACGTCGGGGATTCAAACAATCTCGTATACAATTCCCTTGTCAATCGGTATGTTACTTGCCTGAGATTCGATCGTCGGTATCCCTATACCTTGTTCAATCTCGTTACCGGCAAGTCTCTTTACTCGTTCCGTAACACATCATCCCGTGACTAACTCCTTAGTCACATTGAGCTCATTGTGATGATGTATTACCGAGTGGGCCCCAAGATACCTCTCCATCACACGGAGTGACAATTCCCAGTCTTGATTCGTGCAAACCCAACAGATACTTTCGGGGATACCCGTAGTGCACCTTTATAGCCACCCAGTTACGTTGTAACGTTTGGCACACCCAAAGCATTCCTACGGTACCCGGGAGTTGCACAATCTCATGGTCTAAGGAAATGATACTTGACATTAGAAAAGCTTTGGCAGACGAACTACACGATCTTGTGCTATGCTTAGGATTGGGTCTTATCCATCACATCATTCTCCTAATGATGTGATCCCATTATCAATGACATCCAATGTCCATGGCCATGAAACCGTGACCATTTATTGATCAACGAGCTAGCCATCTAGAGGCTCACTAGGGACATGTTGTGGTCTATGTATTCACACATGTATTACGGTTTCCGGTTAATACAATTATAGCATGAACAATAGACAATTATCATGAACAAGGAAATATAATAATAACCACTTTATTATTGCCTCTAGGCATATTTCCAACAGTCTTTGTCGTGGTTTTGTCACGACAGATGTCCGAGGACTCAGATTCGAGGCCATCACTAAGGTGATGGACTCAAAGGGGTTGGTTGGGACGAAGGACACGAGTTTACCCAGGTTTAGCCCCTTGTGAAGAGGTAAAGGCCTACGTCCTGCTTGAGTTATATTGATTGGATATCGATTACAAGGGAGCGGATTCGCTTGACCTAGTTCTCGATAGATTGGTTCCTGTCTAAGTCGCCCTGGGTCTCGCCCTTATAAAGGAGGTCAAGACCACAGGTTACACAAGTCTTAATACCGACTCTTATTATGTGTCCGAATCTATCTCTACATCATCTTGCCTTCCTGAGCAAGCCATCTCCGGGCGGCTTACCCGCCCGGGTCTTCATGCCTTCCTTGTCTGGGCCTTGCCTTGGCCCATCTTGGTGAACCGCCATACACCTAGGCTTATGTCTCGAGGCCCATCCTTGGTCTGGCTTATGAGCCGCCAGGTGCGACCCGACCCCATTTGGGCTGGTCTCACCATGGGGTTATATCCCCAACATTAGGCCCCAGATTGATTTGAGCTTGCTCATTTCAATCTTCCGTTTCTCTTGGCTGCGAGTCTTGTTCAATCTTCCGTCTCATTTGGCGACGAGTCTCGCTCATTATCACCTGAAAGTAAGACAATGTAACCCGCCGTGACGTCATGGCAGAGATATCAAAAAGATTCCCTGAGGACCGCAACAGATCTTTCCATTATTAACTGTCGGCCCAAGAATCGAGGCATCCGTCTCGGTCAATTAACTTCCGTCGCCTGGATTCTCGCGCCCGTTTCCCCCTTTTGGCTATTTAATAGGACCGCTAAGGGAAATTTCATTTCCTTCTCCGCTCGTACCTCTTCTTCTTCCTCCTGACGCCATCGCTCCAGCGTCCTTCCACTCCGGTGAAGCTTCCACACCGTCATCACGCCAGGCCGCTGCATCAACCTAATCGGACCAGAACACCGCCCGCATCTGTCGCGTCATCTCTGGTGAGTTCTTCTCCACTTCGAGATCTGTAGCTTTCGGTAGGGTTTTCATGGCGTTCCTCCGCCGCTAGAACACGAGCTTTTCGCAATGTCCAATAGTAGGTAGATCAGTGCGCTTGAAAATGCCCCCCTTTCTAGTGCGGTAGATCGTAGGAAGTAGATAATAGCACCACGCAGATCTGTAGTGGTTCTGTCTACTTTCTTCAAACATCACTGGTTCAACTATTCGTCACTAGGTTTGGAATAAACCCAATTTTTCTCTATTTTGTAGATCCATAACTGCATAAATAGTCTGTGAAACTTGTTTCCCACACTTAGTAAAATTTTCCTTGCTTTCTTGCAAACTTGACTCGCCGGTGAATTTTCGACTCTCAGCAAAACTGTTCCGACGACTTAACTTTATAAAACGTAGGCTTTTTAACTGCCCTTAGTTGTCTGTCACCTTCTGACTCGCTGCACATTGTTACTTTGCACAGTTTTAAGCCGCCACCATGTCTCGTGCATCCAATTCTTGCAATTGGGTTGGCTTTGTTGTCACCGAAGAATACCTGATGGATTTTGTAGACGCGGGGACTTTACCAGCCAAAGATGTCATCCATTGGCGAGTTCTAGGCAACGAGCCGAGACCCGTTCCCCAAGAGGGTGAAGTAGTTGTGTTCGCGGATCATCTCCTGTGCGGGTTTAGCCCACCCGGCTCAAAGAAATTCCGAGACGTCCTTCACTTCTTTAAACTACGTCCTCAAGATATCGCTCCCAATTCCGTCTCCAACATGTGCAACTTCCAAATACTCAGTGAAGTTTACTTACAAGAAGAGTCATCCGTGGATCTCTTTCGTGAGTTCTTTTACGCGAATCACCAGACGGAGGTGAAAGCTGGTCCAAGCCTAGAGCTTGGTGGCATCTCCATTCAGAGGCGACGAGATGTGACCTTTCCGGCTGTTTGGATGCCTAGTCATCCCAAAGACTGGAATAAAACCTGGTTTTATTGCAAAGACACCTCTCCAGAAGGAGAGCATTCCATGTTGGGTTACCGTTCATCTTGGCTCAAAAAACAACTGAGCTCCCTGGCCGGCTATCAGCCGCTGAGCGCGCGAAGTATGCTCCCGCTCACACAAATATTAAAGCCCTTATGGCCAATGGACTGACGGGCATGGATCTAACCCTCTACTGGATTTGTTGGAGGGTCATGCCCCTAAGCCGGCGAAGCCATCTCATGTGTGAGTATACGGGTGAATCTGATGACCCCCTTTGCTTTAACTCTACCACGTTATCAGAAGATAACATTGTGTCCACCATCAAGAGCCTTGTCCATGAGTCTTTAGGAGCTTGCAGCGCCACCGGGTTAGCGCCTTTCTGTGTCGCAAACCCGGCCCCAAACGTAAGGGTGACTCTCGGTCTCCCCATTCCCGCGTTAGCTATTCATATATACTTAACAATCTTTTGACCTCTGCCGGCTTATACTTGTAGGCCAACTCCGGCTTCTGGAAAAAGAAGTACGTTCCTCCTCCGAAGAAGTCAAAGGACAAAGCTGACGGCCGGAAGAAGAAAACCACACCTCAAGAACAACCGAAATCTGACGACTCGGCGGTAGAACTTGACTCTCTTGGCCGTCTCTTCATGCACCTTATTGGCAATAATAATCCACAGGACGAAACGGAGACAAGCCACGCCAACGCTCCCGAGGTAACTTACGTTTCATTCGACTCAGAACATCTTGCACCTCAAAAGATACGGCGGGTCATCCGAAAGGTCCCACTCTCTCATCCTCTTTCTTACTTAGATCCCCACTTTCTTTTGAAAAAGCAACAACAACTCTCCCGACGCCAGACCCAGAGCATCGGCTCTAATGACCTTATGGCCGGGTTATCTCACTCTCTGGCTCAATGGAAATGGACGGCCGAGGTATTTATTCAACCTTGCTTTGCTTTATCAACCTTGCTTTTACAACTCGGCATTGTCTTATATTTGTCTTAACTGCTTTTAGGACTCACCTCCTTCATCCGGCGACTCTACCGGAACTGCTATGTCGCCTCTGAAGATCAATCCACAGTACGTGCCTTTTATGCTTATGTTCAAAGTTGTATTATCTGTAAAGCTCAAACCATGACCTTCTATGTTTTCCAGGGCCGAAGCAAAATGAAGGAAGACCGGAGGATCTACCCCTACTCCCAAGGCTCGAGAGGCGGAGCCCACCAAACCGGATTCTCCTGCACCGCGCGCTGATCCCTCTACGGCCTCCAAGGACACGCCTGAAGAAGCTTGTCGCTCTGCTGATCTGGCAGCCGAGGATATAATTCTTGAGAGTCCTCTGAGGGCTAATTCTAAGCCGCCGAGCCCTTCACCAGCTGTTGACGATTTGGGTACTCCGTATGTCACCATTACTGGCATCGGCTTTCACTCTCCTCAACCTCATGTGTTAATAAAGCACACTGAGGCGATTGAAACCTCGAAGAAGCTGGAGTTTGAGCTCCCCGCGCTAGAGAAGCTGATAGCTGATGAACTTCACGCTGGTTATCTGAACCGCCTGTCTACAAGCCAGAATATTGATCTCAAGCTTGTGAACTTGATGAAGAAGAAATATGAGGTACTCTCGGTTTGTTTCCCTTATACCATTACGTAACCCCCAAGGGCCGGTTTAATATTTGCCAATGGTAAGCCGGGTCTTTGCATCTTGATATAAGTAGAAACACTTAGCCTGTAGTCTTCCATGATTAGCTTTAGACTTAATGCATGAGCCAATGTTTTGACGCATAAGTAGTTGTTTGAAGTGCCATTTGTAGCCCCCAAGGGCCGGCTTGTCTTGATAAAAGATGAGCCGGAACTTTGGTGTAAATAGACCAAAGAGCCCGATGTATCCCCCAAGGGTCGGCTTAACTTCGATGAAGATGAGGCGGGACTTTGGTATAGATATACCAGAGAGCCCGATGTAGCCCCCAAGGGTCGGCTTAACTTCAATGAAGATGAGCCGGAACTTCCTTGTATGTAGAGCAACGAGCCATATGTAGCCCCCAAGGGCCGACTTAACTTTAATGAAGATGAGCTGGAACTTTCTTGTACCCTTGGAGAACAAATAGACATTAGCCCCCAAGTGTCGAACATATTGCTTGCAATCTGCTTGAAACTTGTCTTATATCGTCTTACTCTTAACCATTTGGTAATATACCATCTTAGCGACTTAGCCTTCATTTTGTTTTTGATATGTCACAGGAGGCTTTAAACGAGGTTGGGTCTGAATTGGCTGGCTTAAGAAGCAATCTGGCCACCCAGCAAGCTGCCCGAGGCGAAGCAGATGAGAAGTGTTGTCTCGCCATTGAGGAACTTACGAAAGTTCAACCTGAATTTGCTGCTTTCAAGAAGTCTGCTGAGACGGATCAGGCCGCCCTGGCGAAACATGCTGACGACGCAGACCAACGGCTCGTGGTTGTATCTGACGAGCTTCAAGCCTTAAAGCGCCATATTGCGAAGATGTTTGCCGCCATCTTTGGTAAGTACCAAATGTTTAACCAACACTTCTTGTGTGAATACCTTATCGGCGGCTTATACCCGAGAATCCGTCTTATGCAGGTCAAAGGAGTCGGCAACTTGCTACTGACAGCTTGCTACCATTGAAAGCCGTCTACACTTTGATAGAGCAGCTGTATTGCAAGGCTCTCTGCACTATCAAGGCAGTGCTCTACAAGGACAACATCCCTTCAACTATGAAGGGAGTCATAGAGTTGCTATCCACCCTGCCGAAACAAATCCAAGAGCTTAAAAAATCAGCCGCCCGAAAAGGAGCCATCGCAGCCATAAGCCAGGCGTTAGCTTTCTCCCCAGAGTTGACTCCCGAGGATATGATGGACGAGTTTCCATCCAAGAAGGATGACGGCTCAGAATTCACGGAGGCTGACTACGCTCGGTGCATGAAGGCTTCTAGAGTCCTTGCCTCTGTGTTAGCAGACGAAGTGAACTTGTCAACATACCAGACAGCTTATGACGCTGAGCAGAAGAGAATACGCGGCCCGACTTATGAAGCCAAGGACTTAACGCCTGCATGTCGTAAGCATCTCTTTGCTCCCGATCTTGACCCGTCCCCCCTCTTTGAAGAGGCAAACTTTGCGTCTTTAACCAACTGCAACTGGGACGTGGACAATCTTCAGATCATGGAGGTCGAAGACCCACCACAGAGTGACCCGCCATCCAGCTGACGACCTTGGTAACACCATGGATTAGCCGGCCTTGTGACCCGCCATAGTGTAGTGTAAAAAACTTGAGTCCTCACTTTTGATCTCCAAGTGAGTATTGTAATAGGCTTGTAGTAGACTTTGTTGCCTGAACTGTGCCATCGTGCACATATGAAATCGTCTGGCTTAACATATGACATCTACCTTGTGGCTTTAATTCATATCAGATGTTATGGCGGCTCTTGTTAATTAACCAACCTGTGAAAATAAAATAATCTTCGCATTGTTAGGAGGCAGGCTTAGAATAGCACAACCCAAAAGATGTTGTATCTTTCCCAACTTTCCTTTTTGTAATAACTCATGTGTCGGTTCTACTGGGCTGAGTTGCCACTTAAAACTCCTTAGCAGTACAGGGTCTCTATCGAGATTGGTCGTCAATTCATTTGAGCGGCTGAGGTCTCTAAGCGAGATTGACTGACGGGAAGTGTGACGTCCCAGAAGAGACTCGGCAGGGCATGAGTACCCCGATAGCCCATGAACTGCCTCTCACGTGACATAAATCTGTCGTTTTAACCTTAAACAGTGCAGAGTCCTTAAGGATTAACTATCTTAAGAGTACGAACGTGCCACATAGTGGACAGTCGGCAGCAGATGGGAGAGTTTATCCTTGCTTTCCGTAAGCCACCCCTCACGTGACAAGAGCCACCGTTTTAACCTTTAACCAGTACAGGGTCTCTATCAAGATTGTCCGTCAACTCATTTGAGCCGGCTCAGGGTCTCCAGGCGAGATTAACTGGTAAGAGTTCGGCGGGTCACCTAGCAGAGTAGCGTCAGCTTACAGGCAGGTTTAACCCTGTTTGGCTTAAGAGCCGATCAAGAGGGTGTGTAAGCTAAACCCGGCGGGTTGGAAGCCCCCAAGTGACCTTTGTTGATGGAATCAACTGTTTTGGCTTAAAAGGCGACCGATAGGGTGTGATAAGCTAAACCCGGTGGGTTGGAAGCCCCCTGGATGATCATGTTGATGGAGTCAACTATTTGGCTTGAGAGCCGATCAATAAGGTGTGATAAGCTAAACCCAGTGGGTTGGAAGCCCCTTGATTGACCATTTTTGCATAGATTGAGATATGCGAAACGGCAGAGGACCCGACTTGTAGGGATGCCAACTTTATTCATATATATATATGATATGTACAATGAAGGTGTACAATGTCAAGTCTTGACAACTTAAGTATAATAAGGCCGTAGATGCGCTATGTTCCATGGCCTGCGGGTCTCTTGCCCAGAAGTATATGAGTCGTCTCAGACATCAATGAGGTAATATGACCCGTTGTTGAGATTTTTGCTGACCGTGAAAGGCCCTTCCCATGGAGGAGATAACTTGTGTGCATCAGTATGATCTTGAATCAACCGCAACACTAAGTCGCCTTCTTGAAACGTCCGGCTCTTAACCCTGTGGCTATGATAGTGACGCGGGTCTTGCTGATAAATCGCCGATCGAGCCGCCGCCAGATCATGCTCTTCGTCCAAGGCGTCCAACGCGTCTTGACATGCCATTTCATTGTTCGCCTCAACGTAAGCCGCCACTCGTGGCGAGTCATGACGGATATTGCTTGGTAACACGGCTTCTGCACCGTACACCATGAAGAAAGGTGTACAACCTGTTGATCTGTTGGGGGTGGTTCTAATGCTCCATAAGACGGACGACAACTCCTCCACCCAACAGCCTGGCGTTCGCTGTAAAGGAACCATAAGCCGGGGTTTAATACCTATCAAGATCTCTTGGTTAGCGTGCTCGGCCTGTCCGTTTGATTGTGGGTGAGCAACTACAGAAACATCAAGTCTGATGTGTTCACTTTCACAAAACACTTTCATGGCCCCCTTAGATAGGTTTGTACCATTATTTGTGATGATGCTGTGAGGGTAACCAAAACGGTAGATCAGCTTCTTAATGAACTGAACCGCCGTAGCCACGTCACACTTACCAACCGGCTCAGCTTCTACCCACTTGGTAAATTTGGCAACCGCCACCAAGCGGTGGGTCTTCTTGTCCTTGGATCTCTTGAAAGGCCCCACCATATCAAGCCCCTAGACTGTGAACGGCCAGGTAATTGGAATCATGCACAATTCTTGAGCCGGGACATGAGTACGCCGGCCAACCTTTTGACATTCGTCGCACTTGCGGACTAAGTCTTCTGTGTCTTTATGATCCGTCAACCAGAAGAAGCCATGTCAAAAGGCATTGGCCACTAGAGACTTTGAGCCAGCGTGGTGACCACAATCACCAGCATGAATTTCATTTAAGATCTCCTTGCCCTCTTCAGGTGAGACACAACATTGAAACACGCCGGTGATGCTGCATTTATGTAACTCGCCATTGACTATCATCATGGACTTAGACCGCGTGGTGATCTATTTGTCAAGATTTTCATCGTCAGGTAACTCGCCGCGAGTTAAGTACGCCAAATAAGGCACGATCTAGTCAGCAATAGCATGTAGAGCCGCCACCAGCTGCCTCTCCGGGTCAGGAACAACCAAGTCTTCCTCTGAAGGTAACTTAACCGACGGGTGATGTAGCACATCCAAGAAAACATTAGGCGGTACCGTCTTTCGTTGGGAACCCAACCTTTATAGAGAATCAGCCGCCTCGTTCTTGCAATGATCGATATGATCCACCTGATAACCCTTGAAGCGACCAGCAATGATATCAACCGCCTGGCGGTAAGCCGCCATACGTGGGTCCTTGGAATCCCAAGTGCGTGAAACTTGCTGGGCCACAAGATCTGAGTCGCCAAAGCATCTAACCCGGCTCAGGTTCATCTCCTTAGACACCCGGAGGCCATGCAGCAGAGCTTCGTACTCAGCTGCATTGTTAGTACAAGGAAACATCAACCTTAGCACATAACATAACTTATCACCTTTGGGGGAAGTTAAGACAACCCCTGCCCCTGATCCTTCTAGCTGCCTAGATCCATCAAAGTGGATTGTCCAATATGTGTTATCTGGATTTTCCTCTGGCGCCTGACACTCAGTCCAGTCGTTGATGAAATTCACCAAGGCTTGTGACTTAACCGCTGTGCGAGGCACATATCTCAAATTGAGAGGTCCAAGCTCTAGTGCCTACTTAGCGATCCGGCCCGTGGCTTCCCTGTTTTGAATTATATCTCCCAACGGGGTAGAGCTAACCACTGTAATCTGGTGCCCCAGGAAGTAGTGCTTCAGCTTGCGATTGGCCATGAACACCCCATACACTAGCTTCTGCCAATGTGGATATCTCTGCTTGGATTCCGTTAGGACCTCACTGATATAGTAAACCGGCCACTGAACCGGATATTCCTTCCATGACTCCTTACGCTCAACAATGATTGTGGTGCTGACAGCCCTATTATTGGCCGCCACATAAAAGAGCAAAGGTTCTTTCTCAACAGAAGCGGCTAAGACCGACGGCTCAGTGAGATGTCTCTTGAGTGCTTCAAATGCTTCACCCGGTGCCGTACTCCAGACAAAATTGTCCGTATTTTCATCATTTGGTACAAAGGGATAGCTTCTCACCAAGGCGGCTTATAAACCGGCTTAACGCAGCAATTCGTCCCGCCAGGCGCTAAACATCATTGATGCATGTCGGCTCAGACAGGGAGGTGATAGCCTTGATTTTATCCGGGTTAGCCTTGATGCCATGCTCATATACCAGAAATCCCAAGAGCTTGTCTGCCGGAACGCCAAAGACACACTTAGCCGGGTTAAGCATCATCTTGTAGACCCGTAAGTTGTCAAAAGTCTCCTTTAGGTCGTCAAGCAGAGTCTCCTTCTTTCTTGACTTGATGACAATATCATCCACATACGCATGAACGTTGCGTCCAATTTGGCTGTGAACACAGTTCTGCACGCAACGCTGGTAAGTCGCCTGGGCACTCTTGAGCCCGAAAGGCATAGAAACATAGCAGAAAGCACCAAAAGGCGTGATGAAAGTCGTCTTCTCTTGGTCCTTGACTACCATCTTGATCTGATGATAACCAGAATAAGCATCCAGGAAGCATAAACTCTCACAACCCGCTGTTGCATCAATGATCTGGTCAATGCAAGGGAGAGCAAACGGGTCAGCTGGACATGCTTTGTTAAGATCCGTGTAATCCACACACACATACGCCACGTGCCATTTTTCTTGAGCACTAACACCAGGTTAGTGAGCCACTCCAGATGAAAGACCTCGACGATGAAACCCACTGCCAAAAGCCGGGCTACTTCCTCCCCAATGGCCTTGCGTCTCTCCTCGTTGAACCGGCATAGAAATTGCTTGACTGGTTTGAATTTAGGATCCACATTAAGGTGGTGCTCAACAAAATCTCTCTCGGTACACCTGGCATGTCAGAAGGTTTCCACGTGAATTTGTCCCGATTCTCACGGATGAATTCGGTGAGCGCGCTTTCCTATTTGGGATCCATGTTAGCTCCGATAGTGAACTGCTGAGATGAGTCGCCCGGATTCAAATCCACCAATTTGGTATCATCCGCCGAAAACTTGAGGGGCAGCTCAACCTCTGTGGTAGGCTTTTTCAGCGGAGTCATGTTGTCGTCGTTTTCTCACGGGGGGTCGCGCGAGACGGCAGATGCCATGGGGTGGCTTATTAAGGTGAGAGCAAGGCTGTCGTGGATGATCTGGGATGGGTATGCGAATAACACGTAGTGGTTTACCTAGGTTCGGGGCTCTCCCGAGAGATAATATCCCTACTCCTGCATGTTTGTATATCTGTGGAATATCCGGTACATGGTTGCTCCTGGAGCTGTATGGGAGAGGAGAGTCATAAGGCTTCTTGCCTCATGTGTGTGTGAGTACGTGAGAGAGGGAGTCCAACCCCCCATATGTGGTGGGCATGAGGCCTTTATATAGGCATGAGGGGGTAGCTTGGGATGTAAGCTAGAGTGGGTAGCTTACATCCCAAGCAGCTTGAGGTGTAAGCTACCATGGGTAGCTTACAAGTCAAGCCACATGTAGCTTGTGGACTAAGCTATGTCTGTCCCCTGGTGCACTTTATAAGTCAGTGTCTAGGGGACAGGTTACACTGTAGATAGTACTGTGTGACACGCGTCCAATGCACTACCGCTCGCCACTAGTGCACCGCCATGGGATATGTCCGTCTGCTCCGCGCATGTCCGATAGGACACCATAGTTGGCTCCGGGCTACCGGCTGGCGGGCGTAGCCGGCCACGGGCGTGAGTCGGAGCAGCCGGCCCAGGCGGGCAGGCACCCCATCTGACTCGCCCTCTTTGGGGTACCCGGGGGTCATCCCCCCGACAGTAGCCTCCGAGCCTCCGGGCGACTCGCAGAGTCGGGCAGAGGGTTTTCGTAGTCGTTGTCGTTGTCATTGTTGTTGCAGAAGTTATCGATGACGGTCGACCGCAGGTTGGGGACGACGCGGCTTGCTTCTAGCGGGGGCGCGCCAGCGCACCCGCTGGGTGTAGCCTCCGAGCCTCCAGGTGACTCGAAGAGTCGGTCGGAGGGTCTTTGCTATTGCTGAAGTAGATGGTGGCGTCGGGGATGCTGGGCGTGGATGCGGAGTCCGTCGGCTAAAGGGCGCGAGGCGATGCCGGGGACGAGCGTGGAGTTCACTGGCTGGCGGTTTCCAGCGGGGGCGCGCCAGCGCACCCGCTGGGTGTAGGCTCCGAGCCTCCGGGTGACTCGAGGAGTCAGGCGGAGGATCTTTGCTGTTGCTGAAGCAGGCGATGGTGTCGAAGATGTCGGATGCAGACGCGAGATCCACCGACCGAAGGGCGCGAGGCACTGGCATAGGCGGATGCGGGGTCCGCCGGCTGATAGGCGTGAAGCCCTGCCGAGGGTGGATGCGGGGTCCGCCGGCTGTCGAGCACGGGGTGCTGCCGGGCGCGGACGAAGAGTCCGCCGGCTAATGGGCGCGGGCCCTGCCGAAGGCGGACACGGGGTCCGCCGACTGTCGAGGGCGAGGTGCTGTCGGGCGCAGATGGAGAGTTCGCCGGCTGATGGGCGCGGGGCCCTGCCGAGGGCGAACGTGAGGTCCACCGGCTATCGAGCACGAGGTGCTGCCGGGCGCGGACGAAGAGTCCGCCGACTGACGGGCACGGGGCTCTGCCGAAGGTGGATACGAGGTCTGCCGGCTGTCAAACGTGAGGCGCTGCCGGGCGCAGATGGAGAGTATGCCGGCTGATGGGCGCAGAGCCCTACCGAAGGTGGACGCGGGGTCCGCCGGCTGTCAAGCGCGAGGTGCTACCGGGCGCGGACGGAGAGTCCGCCGGCTGATGGGCACGGAGCCCTGCCGAAGGCGGACGCGGGGTCCGCCGGCTGTCGAGCGCAAGGCGCTGCCGGGCGCGAACGGAGAGTCTGCCGGCTGATGGGCGCGGGGCCCTGCCGAAGATGGACGCGGGGTTCGCGGGTTGTCGAGCGCAAGGTGCTGCCGGGCGCGGACGGAGAGTCCACCGGTTGATGGGCGTGGAGCCCTGCCGAAGGCGGACGCGGGGTCCGCCGGCTGTCGAGCGCGAGGCGCTGCCGGGCGCGGACAGAGAGTCCGCCGACTGATGGGTGCGGAGCCCTGCCGAAGGTGGACGCGGGGTCCACCGGCTATCAAGCGCGAGGCGCTGCCGGGCGCGAACGGAGAGTCCGCCGGCTGTCGAGCGCGAGGCGCTGCCGGGCACAGACGAAGAGTCCGCCAGCTGATGGGTGCGAAGCCCTGCCGAAGGGTAGCCTCCGAGCCTCTGGCTGAGGAGGTTCCTCATGGACGATCGTGCAAAAGACAAGGTTAAGTCGGCACAGATATATGAAATATTTGATTTTGGTAGTGCATGAGCTTTATGCAAAGGGTGTCGACTCGGTTTCGCCCGAGCCCCCTTAAATCTTTTTCATGTTCTCTCTGCTCTTTGGCTTTTGCTCTTGCTAGCCAGACAGCCGGGAGTCGGTCTGTAGCTCAGACGAAGAGTGGGCCGCGGAATGGAGTATACAGTACTCGGACTCTGGGAGCAGACTCGACCGAGTAGATACTCATAAAAGAAACGACCGGGTTGCCCAAGCTGTTTTCTCCCTAGACGCTTTTCGCGTGTGGTGACCTCTAGCTTGTGCTCTTGCTAGCCGGACAGTCGCGATGCGATCTGTAGCTGAGACAAATAGTGGGCCTTTGGTACGTATATGCTAGAAACTCGTCTCATGGGAACTAACGTATCGGGCCAAGCGGCCAGCCCCGGGCCAAGACTAGTGAGCGCCGGGGTGAATAGTAAGGCAGCAGAATAAATGCCGAGATGGCCCCCGAGGGTCGCTCGGAGTTATTTGTTTTGTGTGTATGGTGCAAGGGTACGCACGGGTGGAGATCTCACATTGCTTTTGGGTGCCGGTGAGGCGGTTTTGTCGTCGACGTGGTCCTGCTGACGCGCACGAGGCGCTGCCAGGCGCGGACATGGGGTCCGCTGGCTGATGGGCGCGAGGCGCCACCGGGCGCAGATGCGGGATCCGTCGGCTGGTGTGCGCAAGGCGCTGCCGAGGGCGGACGCGGGGTCCGCCGGCTGGTGTGCGCGAGGTGCTGCCGGGGGCGGATGCGGGGTCCGCCGGCTGGTGTGCGCGAGGCGCTGCCAAGGGCGGACGCGGGGTCCGCCGGCTGGTGTGCGCGAGGTGCTGCCGGGGGCGGATGCGGGGTCCGCCGGCTGGTGTGCGCGAGGCGCTGCCAAGGGCGGACGCGGGGTCCGCCGGCTGGAGTGCGCGAGGCGCTGCCGAGGGCGGACACGGGGTCCGCCGGCTGGTGTGAGCGAGGCGCTGTCGGGGGCGGACGTGGGGTTCGCCGGCTGGTGTGCGCGAGGCGCTGCCGGGGGTAGACGTGACGTCCGCCGGCTGGTGTGCACGAGGCGCTGCCGAGGACAGACGCGGGGTCCGCCGGCCGGTGTGCGCGAGGCGCTACCAAGGGCGGGCACGGAGCCCACCGACTGATGTGCGCGAGGCGCTGCCGAAGGCAGACACGGGGTTCGTCGGCTGATGCATGCGAGGCGTTGTCGGAGTAGCCTCCGAGCCTTCGAACAAGGAGGTGCATTGACTTTCGCGGAGGCGAGGTGGGTGTTGCTGGAGATAGCCGGCGCAGCTGTTTGCTCGTGGAGCGCGCCGGCGCACCCGCTGGGTGTAGTTGACGAACCCATGGCGGTCGGCGGCTGTGCGAGTGTTGATGAAGCGGATGGGCGGCTGAGGCCGGCCCGATGTCGAAGTAGATGGGCATGCCAGCTTATCCGGCGGCAACGCAGGTCGGCCGTCCGAAATGACACCAGGAGGAACGATCAGGCAGTCGTTGAGGTCGGGCGCAGCCAGCTAGATGGGAGCGCAGCCGGCCAGGCGTGTGTGGCCCCTGGCCATGCACGCATGCATGCGCTGTATGTCCTCTCTTTTTTCTCTTACCCCCACGCGGGCAGCCAACCACCCTGGAGCCGTCGGGGCGCTGCAGGGAAACGACCACGACCGGTCGGACGAGGCGGAGCCAGCAGCGCCGATGGCCGTGGGAGGCGGAGCTGGCAGGGGCCGCGGCCGGCCGGGCGAGGGGCGGCTAGCAGCGCCGAGGGCCACGGGAGGAGGAGCCGGTAGGGGCTATGGACGGCGGGGCGAGGCGTGCGCGCGACTCAGTTCGGCTAGAGGAGGTGGAGCTGGCAACCGGGGGCCGGCCGGGCGAGGCGAAGCCCACAGAGCCGGTGGCCATGGGAGGCGAAGTCGACAAGGGGCGTGGGAGGAGGAGCCGACAGGGGCTGTGGCCGGCCGGGCGAGGCGTGCGCGCGACTCCGTCCGGCCGGAGGAGGCGGAGCCGGCAGCCGGGGGCCGATCGGGCGAGGCGAAGCCCGTAGCGCCGGGGGCCGTGGCGGCGGCTAGGCGCGGGAGAAGCCAGCCACGCCAGTGGCTGTGCTGGTGGTGGCCAGGCGCATGGCCGCAAGAGGTGGAGCCGGCAGGAGCCAGCAAGGGCCGCGCCCGAGGTGTGCGCGCGATCGCGGTTGGCCGGACGAGGCAGAGCTGGCAGGGGCCGCGGGAGGAGGAGCTGTCAATCCTGAGAGAGTTCAGGCCGTCCTTGATTGGACTCAACCTGAATCAGTTAAGCAAGTAAGGAGTTTCCTTGGCTTAGCGAGCTATTGTCGCCGCTTTGTTGAGAATTTCTCCAAGGTTGCGAAACCTCTAACTGAACTTCTCAAGAAAGATAAAAGGTTCGAGTGGACTCCACAATGCGAGCATAGTTTTCAGGAGTTGAAAAGACGACTGACCTCTGCTCCCGTTCTGGTGCCACCAGATTTATCTAAGGACTTTATTATCTATTGCGACGCCTCGCGACAAGGATTAGGTTGCATTCTCATGCAAGATCGTCATGTGATTGCTTACGCATCTCGACAGTTGCGTCCACATGAGGATAATTATCCCACACATGATCTTGAGCTTGCAGCTGTAGTCCATGCACTGAAAACATGGCGACATTATCTTCTGGGTAATCGTTGCGAGATATACACTGATCACCAAAGTCTAAAATATATCTTCACCCAGCCGGATTTGAATCTCAGGCAAAGACGGTGGGTAGAGTTGATCTCGGACTACGACTTAGGTATAACTTACACCCCGGGAAAAGCCAATGTCATGGCTGATGCACTGAGTCGTAAATCCTATTGTAACAACTTGATGTTACAACAAGGTCAACCACTTCTCCATGAGGAATTTAGGAAGTTAAATATTCACATTGTTCCTCAAGGATTCCTATCCAACTTGGTGGCGAAACCTAATCTTAAGGATCAAATCATAGCTGGCCAAAAGCGTGATAAGGGAATTTCCCGGATCAAGGAGAACCTCGTTAGCGGTCTCGCTAAGGACTTCTCTACAGATGATCAAGGTGTAGTGCTCTTTCAGGGCCGTTTAGTGGTTCCTAAAAGCCAACGTCTCAGGCAGCTGATTCTTAAGGAGGCTCATGATTCTCCTCTCACAATTCATCCGGGTAGTACCAAAATGTATCAGGACCTACGTCAGAGGTTCTGGTGGACTAGGATGAAGAGAGAAATTGCTCAGTATGTTGCTAACTGCGACGTTTGTCGTTGTGTGAAGGCAGAGCATCAAAGGCCTGCTGGCATCCTTCAACCCTTAGCTATTCCTGAATGGAAATGGGATAAGGTCGGTATGGATTTCATCACCGGTTTTCCCAGGACCAAGAGAGGGAACAATGTTATATTCGTAGTCATTGACCGCCTTTCCAAAGTGGCTCATTTTCTTCCTGTTCGGGAAAGCATTACTGCTAGTCAGCTAGCGGAGTTATATGTTTCTCGAATAGTTTCTCTTCATGGTGTTCCCTTGGAGATTAACTCAGACCGTGGAAGTATCTTTACCTCTCGATTTTGGGAAAGTTTTCAAACTGCCATGGGGACTCATCTATCTTTTAGTACCGCTTTCCATCCTCAATCAAGTGGTCAAGTTGAGCGAGTCAATCAAATTCTTGAAGATATGCTTCGAGCTTGTGTTATATCTTTTGGTATGAATTGGGAGAACTGCCTTCCATTTGCTGAATTCGCCTATAACAACAGTTATCAATCAAGCTTGGGCAAAGCCCCTTTTGAAGTTCTCTATGGACGAAAATGCCGAACACCTCTTAACTGGTCAGAAGCCGGAGAGAGGCAACTCTTTGGTCCGGATATGATCCAGGATGCAGAGGAGCAAGTTCGCATTATTCGTGAAAAGTTGAAAACAGCCCAATCCCGTCAAAAGAGTCAATATGATCATCATCATAAGTCTGTGACTTACGAAGTTGACGAGAAGGCTTACCTTCGGGTTACACCTCTGAAGGGTACCCATCGATTCGGTATCAAAGGCAAGTTGGCTCCTCGTTACATTGGACCTTTTCGCATTCTTGCTAAACGAGGAGAGGTTGCCTACCAATTGGAACTTCCACTGCATCTTTCCAAAGTTCATGATGTCTTCCACGTCTCTCAACTCAGGCGTTGCTTTTCGGACCCTGTCCGAGAAGTGGACCACGAAACGCTTGATCTCCAAGATAACCTTTCATATCGGGAATACCCTGTTCGTATTCTTGATCAAGCTGAACGTATCACTCGACGTCAGAACATCAAGTTTCTTAAAGTTCAGTGGTCACATCATTCGGACAAAGAGGCGACATGGGAAAGAGAAGATCGTCTCCGACTAGAGTACCCCGCGCTCTTCCGGTGACTTCAAATCTCGGGACGAGATTTCTTTGAGTGGGGGTGAGTTGTCACAACCCTAGTAAGAGTCATAGGCTAGCATTGTGTTTGCATCATCATCATCATCTATGCATCAATATGAAATGGGGAGAAGAAGAAAACCCCACCCACTTAATGAATTATAGGATTTCTAGATAAATGAAATTTCAACAAATCCAAAATGCCCATCAAAAATGTCCCCTATGTCTGATAAATAGGGACATGGATATACCAGGGGACATTTGTATTATTTGAACATTTAAAATAATTTGAATTAATGGTTTACATCCCTGGAAAATGACAAATAAAGCAAATATCATTATCACTGTTCCCAAAATAATCTGAAACTATTATTATAAGTTTGGAATATTCAAACTACAATTTAGAAAATATGTGGGTCATTTTATAAAAGTCATTGGACCTGCAAAGGAAATAAATAAATATTAGAAAACAGAAAACAGAAATTAAAAAAAAAAGAAAAGCCAGAAGGGGCTTACCTGGCCCAGGAAGGAGATGGCCCAGCCCACCAGGGCCAAGCGGTCATCTTCAACCTCTGCCAGTAGGCAGAGGCGAAGTGCCGCGCGGCGCCGGGAGGCCTCCACCTCCTCCCTGCCTGGTCGCCCGCCTGGAGGCCCCAGGGCGCGCCAGCTCGCCGTCGCCGAGGTCTTCTCCCTCTCTCCCTCGCGGTCGCGCTCTCTCTCTCTCTCTCTCTCGCATTTCTCCTCTCAGCTCTGCCATGACCGACCCACGATTCTCCGACGTGCCGTCGTTCTAGCCAACCCCGAGTCCTCCTGAGCCAGCCAATCGCTCCGCCCGGACCTCCTCCACCTCCCAGACAAGCCACGCATCGTCGGAGGGCTTCTATCACCGTCGCGCCGTCTTCTCCCTCCTCAGGTCGCCGGAGGGGAATTCGAGGCTCGCCGTCGATTCCGACTGCCCCCGAGGCCACTGACCAGCTCCCTGGATCCGCAGTGAGCTCCTCCTCCTTCCCCCTGCGTTCCCCCTCTCTTCCTCGCGCCGTAGCTAGCCTAGCCGTCGGACCCGAATCCACCTCGCCGCCGGCCATGGCACGGCCGTGGCCACAACAGCCGCAGCCCACACCCGAGCATGTGCCTGTGCTCAATGCGTCCCCAGGAGCCCGTAGCCGCCACCAGTTCCCCCCCCCGCGTCCTGGTCGCCGTTTCCCCGTCGTCCCGAGCTCCGGCCACCACCAAAACGGACGTGGCCGTCGACTCCGGCGACCCCGTGACCTCCTGCGGCTCCGGATGGATGCGGTTGTGCGCGGGCTACTCGCCAGTGGTCTTAGCTCGCTAGATAACCCCCTGTAGAAGAAACCCGACGGACGCCGCCGTCTTTGGTGGTCACCGGCGTCAAGCCGCCGGCCAACTCCGGTGGGTTTGACCCGGGTGGACCCCTGGCTTGACTCCAGGAGTCAATGACAGGTGGGCCCCGGCCCTAATTGGTATTAAGTTAATCCGGTAATTAAGTTAACTTAATCTGCTAACTACTAAGACACTAACAGGTGGGCCCAGTTAGTTAATTAAAACAGGATTAGTTTTAATCAGTTAACTAAATTAATCAGACACTGACATGTGGACCCCACATGTCAGGTTTGACTCTGGGCCGAGTCAGCTGACCAGCTGATGTCATCATGACATCATGCTTATGTCATAACTCATTTTCTTATTTTAAAATAATTCCAGAAAATGTTTAAAACTTTGAAAAATCATATAAATTAATCTGTAAATCAGATGAAAATAATTTATATATGAAAATTTATCAGAAAAATCCAATGAATCCAATGGTGCTACTCTCATGCATGATAGAGCAACCCAAATAGGTGAACTTGGACATTTTAGCATTAGGACAATATATAGAATTTGAAATGAGAATACTTTGAACCTATAATCAAATACATTTCAAATTGTCATGATCACTAACTACATTAGCTCATCCATGCATACTTTCATGCCATGATCATGCATCATATTGTTGCATCTGCTTGTATTGAATGTTTTCATCTGCATTACGGTAGGCTCTAATCCAGACGATACTACTCCGTACCCCGACGAAGGAGAGAACTCTTCCGCAACTCAGCAAGGCAAGCAACCCCATTGATCATTCCGATAACATCCCATTCTCTCGCTCCTGCTCTCATTATTGCATTAGGACAAACAATCACATGTCAGTCATACCCGGTAGATGATCCTATTCTTATGCATGACCTGATCTTGTCACAGTAAATAGCTACACCTTGCAACCTAGCATACCTGGTAGATGCTTGTGCCGTGATGTGCTTAGCTTACCTTCATGCCATGCTGCTATGCTTAGAGTTGTGTCAGGTCTGATTCATCTGGGTGATGAGTTAGAGTGAAACTGTGATGTTCTGATGTGTTGAGCTCATAACGAATCCGTTTTGGTAAAAGGTGGCGATGAGAGGCTATGTAGGAGTACATAGTGGGTTGTCTCATTGAGACCGTTCTTAGGAACTGGGTTCCGTGTTTGAGATCCAAGACGAGATACTACCACATGCTGGGCCCTGAAATATGACCCCGCTCGACTTATCAGTCGCTTAGTCTTTGGTCCAGGTATTGCAAGTAGTTTCTGGTGTTTATAGCTTGCTGGAGGCCGTGCGTAGCGCTGACCCTCGGGGTGGGTTACGACGCGGTAGGCAGTGGCACGGTGTACCAAGGGTCACCCGAATGGTGGGCTTGGGAACCCTGCGCACATCGTTTGGGACCGTAGTGGAAACTTCGGCCGGACTTCCATGCGGGTCAGTCTCAAATAGGCGGTAGCCTAGACTATAGGTCTTATGTGATTGACGGTCGTGGCCGACTCCCTCGCTGGGCATCCGCTTGAAGGTTGCCGAGGTGCATGGTTTATGGCACACAGCGATAAGTGGCGAGAGCGTGTGTGAAGAAGTACACCCCTGCAGGGTTATGAAACTATTCGAATAGCCGCGTCCGCAGATATGGACTACTTGGAGAACTTATGCTGTTCATAGATAATCAAATGGATACTTCTAAAAATCTCAAGACAAGTGTGAGTACCGTGGATGGCACTCTTCCGTGAGGGGAAGGTGAGTCCATGGTGGTGTATTGAGATGGAGTTAGTGGACTCGTGTGCGATAAGTAAAATTGTAACAAAGAGTGTAAAACTGAGTAGTGTAGGTTAGCCATGAGTCAAAGCTGGCTTTCTGCATAAACTCCTCCACCCCTTTGTTGATACATGAGCATAACTAGACTAGGTCTATTTTAAAGACTTGCTGAGTACGATTGTACTCATCCTTGCTTAATTAATGTTGCAGAGGAAAACCAGGACCCATCAGGTGGGTTCTATCTAGACGTTGACGATGCCGAATAGCTGGTGTCCCAGCTACGACCCTGTGACGTGTGGCGTGCTATAGATAGTCAGGCCGTGTGCCCTCTTTTCATTTCACTGTCCGTACTCGGATAGTTCTAAGTTTCCGCTGGCTTGTATGAACTTGTTTGTATAACTTGAGTGCCGGGTCATGTGACCCCTATCTGTAAGAACATATTATGCAAGGCTCTTCTGAGCCTTTTAAATAAAAGTCATGTTGTTGTATGGTTATGTTGTGATGCCATAGTTGTATCTATGCATAACGGGCATGTCGTGCGTATGTGCGGCGTGCAACGGTATGTATGGGATCCGACACCTAGTTGTGTGCCTTTAGCAGTACTCCTTACGGGAAACTGTCTTTTTGTGCTTCCACCGAGCCTTGGTAGCTTGCTACTGCTCCGGACACATTGATTGACCGGCATGTATCCTTCTTTGCTGCTGTGTCTGTCCCTTTGGGGAAATGTCTCGCAGTGTAATGGAGTCCCTGTAGCCTGTTACGACTCGTCTACGTGCAGCGATGACATTCGTGTCTCGCGACGTAATGGAGTCCTTGTAACTTGCTACGACTCGTCTACACACGCTTGAGACCGACACCTGCATTGCTGGGTTATGTATGCCTGTTTCCGTACGGATGTGCCACTTGGGTTCTATGACTAGTTATGTCGGCCCGCGTTCTTTGTTGTGTGATTGCCAGCGACATGTTCACATACGTGAGCCAAAAGACGCAAACGGTCCCGGCCAAGGTAAGGCTGCAGCCGTGGAGTACCGTGCGTGAGGCCGCAAAGTGATGTGGTTGGTTACAGTATGGAATCATATGACTTAGGATCGGGGTCCCGACACCTCTCCTCCCTTCCTCCTATATATACTGGTGTGTTTTAGGGTTTTGGCACAGAATTTTTAGCCATGCGCTGCCCGTTCCTCCAGTGCATAGTTTCTCCTCTAGATCGGATTTCTGTAGTGCTTAGGCGAAGCCCTGCTGGAATAGCTCCACCACCATCGCCGGAGCGCCATCATACTGCCAGAGAACTCTACTTCCTCTCTGCTCCCTCTTGCTAGATCAAGATGGCGGAGATCGTCATCAAGCCGTACGTGTGCTGAACGCGGAGGTGCCATCCGTTCGACGCTAGATCGGAAGGACCGCGATCAAGTTCACGGGACGGATCATGATTGGATCGCGGGATGGATCGTGATTGGATCGCGGGACGCTCGGCGATTTGGATCACGAAGATGTTCGACTACACCAACCGCGTTTCTTAACGCTTCCTGCTTAGCGATCTACAAGGGTACGTAGATCCACTCTCCCTCTCGTAGATGCTCATCACCATGGATAGACCTGCGTGTGCGTAGGAAAAATTTTGTTTCCCATGCAACGTTCCCCAACAAGGCGGAGCCGGCAGGGGCCGCGCCTGAGGCGTGCGTGAGACCGCGGTCGGCCGGACGAGGCGGAGCCAGCAGCCGAGGGCCGTGGTGGCGACTGGGCGTGGGAGGAGCCAGCCGCGCCATTGGCCGCGGCGGAGGCGAAACCTGTAGCGCCGGGGACCACGGCGGCGGCGGGGCATGGAAGGAGCCAACCGCGCCAGTGGTCGCGATGGAGGCGGCCGGGCACGTGGTCGCGGGAGGCGGGGCCGAGCCAACGCGCGGCCATGCTACGAGGAGGCACGGAGGCTGGGGCGCACAGCCGGCGTGGGGCGGCAGTGAAGCGGTGTGGAGGGAGCCGCCAGGCGTGGGCACGTGCAGGCATGGACGCATTGGAGGGTTCGGCCCGAGGTGAAACCCACGTCGGTGAGCCTGAAACTATGAGGACGAGCTTCCAGCGAGCCTAATGGCGAGATTGGGTGGTGTCGCGGCCGCTTGTACGGCAAGGTGCGAGGCCGCAAACGCGTGCGGGGAGTTGGCGACAAGTGTCCGCAGAGAAGGACGTGGCAACCCGCACGGGGTCGGGGCAATGGTCTGCGAGGAGGGCACGCTGAGGCCAGTGGGCGAAAGAACACCTTAGCGGCGACGGGAACCGGCGCCGCGATAGCGGCATAGAGGATCCCGCTTGGACCGCGGCGGATGTGCTCAAAGATGGAGACGACGACGGCGCACCGGCTGGCCCGGCCCGAGTCGCCGCTCGGTGGAGACGGACAAAGCCGAGGTCAATGATGAGGGCGCTACCAGGGGCATGTCGATGTCGGGCCCGCCGAGCGCTACCAGAGAGACGGCGGTGATGCCACGGTGGTGATGATGAAGAAGGGTCCCACCCGGACCGCGGTTCCAAAAGAAGCGGGCCCTACGATGGGCGCCAACTGTCGGCGTTTTCTCACGGAAGGTCGCGCGAGACGGCAGATGCCATGGGGTGGCTTATTGAGGTGAGAGCAAGGCTGTCGTGGATGATCCGGGATGGGTATGCGAATAGCATGCAGTGGTTAACCCAGGTTCGGGGCTCTCCGGAGAGATAATACCCCTACTCCTGCATGTCTGTATATCTGTGGAATATCCGGTATATGGTTGCTCCTTGAGCTGTATGGGAGAGGAGAGCCATGAGGCTTCTTGCCTCATGTGTGTGTGAGTACGTGAGAGAGGGAGTCCAACCCCATATGTGGTGGGCATGAGGCCTTTATATAGGCATGAGGGGGTAGCTTGGGATGTAATCTAGAGTGGGTAGCTTACATCCCAAGCAGCTTGAGGTGTAAGCTACCATGGGTAGCTTACAAGTCAAGCCACATGTGGCTTGTGGACTAAGTTATGTCTATCCCCTGGTGCACTTTATAAGTCAGTGTCCAGGGGACAGGTTACACTGTAGATAGTACTGTGTGACACACGTACAGTGCACTACCGCTCGCCACTAGTGCACCGCCATGGGATATGTCCATCTGGTCCGTGCATGTCCGACAGAACACCATAGTTGGCTCCGGGCTCCCGACTCGCGGGCGCAGCCGGCTGGTCGGAGCAGCCGGCCACGGGCGTGAGTCGGAGCTGCCGGCCCAGGCGGGCGGGCACCCCGTCCGACTTGCCGTCTTTGGGGTACCCGAGGGTCATCCCCCGACCCATGTCCTCCGGGTCAATGTTCTCCTTGTAAAACTTGAGCTCTGCCTCAGCATAGCTGGATTCTGCATAAGCCGCATCTCCTTCCTCGCACTCAATGGCCGTCTCTCCATCACCGTGCACCGTAATCGTGCCTTTGAGACCTAGCATCTTGAGATGCAAGTATACATAACAAGGCTTAGCCATGAATTTGGCATAAGCCAGACGTCCAAACAGAGCATGATACAGACTTTTGATCTTGACCACCTCAAAACACAAGGTCTCCACCCTGTAATTGTATTCGTCACCGAAAGCGACTTCCAGAGAGATCCTTCCCACTGGATAAGCTGACTTGCTAGGCACCACGCCGTGAAAAACTGTTGAAGACGGTTTAAGATCCTTATCAAGCAACTTCATTCGGCGGAAAGTGTCGTAGTACAAGATATTGATGCTACTGCCACCATCCATCAGCACCTTAGTGAACACGTAGCCTCCAACCTGGGGAGCGACTACCAATGCCAGCCGTCCCGGGTCATCAACACGCGGCGGGTGATCCTCCCCCGCTCCAAGTTATGTCATACTCACACCACTTCCAATATTGCGGTAAAGCCGTCCTGACGGCATTAACAGCCCGCTTGCACAACTTCTGATCTCGCCTATCCAGGATGGTCGTAAAAACATGATACTGACCCTTGTTGAGTTGCTTCGGATTACTCTGATATCCAGACTGGTTATTCTGTTGCTGATTGCTACAACCTGAGTGTGGATGATGTCCTCCCTGGTTGCCCTGGCCGTGATGGCCGGATCCCGAGCCATTGGACCCAAAACCGGCTCCTGACCCGTCTGGTCCTGAGCCGCCGGGCGGGCCGCCACCATTGTTATGCTGTCGCAGCCTGTAGTCCTTGAATTTTTGCATAACGTGGCAATTACCCCACATGTGACCCGCCGGTTTGTCGGGTCGACTATGCTCCGGAAAGGGTTTATTGAGCATTTCCTCCAAATTAAAAGGAGTCTTACCTTTATTGAAAGGTTGCTTAAATTTCCCATTGCCAATAGCATGGTTGTTGTCGGTGCTGGCATTGGCCACCAGCTCTGACCCGCCATCCGGGTTCTTCCTCTTGCCTTGGTTACCATTGCCTGCCACACCCTTGCCATTGCCGCTCTTCTTACTCTGACCAGGCTTCTCTTCATCAGAGCCCGGATCCTTCGTATTATCAGAGTCGGCATATTTTGTGAGAGCCTCCATGAGCTCCCCCATGTCTTGACACTTGTGCTTGAGCCGACCGAGCTTCTGCTTCAAAGGCGTAAAGTGGCAATTCTTTTCCAGAATCAAGACCGCTTGAGCCGCCGTGATATGCTCAGATGAGTGGATGATAGTCGAAATCCGCCGGACCCAATGATGAGCCGACTCATTTTCCTGCTGTACATAGTGGTCCAAATCCACGATCGTCATGGGCTGCTTGCACGTCCCTTGGAAGTTTTTGATGAACCTTGCCTTTAACTCGACCTAAGAATTGATGATATTGGGTGGCAAACCCTTCAACCACGTGCGAGCCGGCCCTTCTAGCATCATGATGAAATACTTCGTGCATACCGCGTCGTTGGCGTCCAACATCTCCATGGCCAGCTCATAACTTTCAATCCAGGCCTTCGGGGGCAGGTCAGCCATGTAGTTCGGGACCTTGCGAGGGCCCTTGAAATCCTTCGGCAGACGCTCGTTCCGTAGAGCCAGCACCAAGCACGATACACCCAGGACCCTGGTGGTTGCTCCCGCTCCAACTATGACGGAAGGCGCGGGCTCTTGATGAGCCGCCACTACCAGAGCCGCCGCCTCATGTTGTGCCCTCGCCCGATCTACAAGAGCATGTGCATCCAAAGCCGCCTCGTCATCTCGTGGTGGGCCCCGGTGTCGATCACTACTAGAAACCGCTGGCGACTCATAGCGCCGACTGAAGCTGCGGCTGGGGAGGGGGGTTGAATGCACATGACTCCGGCTATGGGTATACTTCTCTTGCTGGGCCATCACCGTCTGTAGGTATCCAATGGCATTCCGCACCTCCTCAGCGTAAGGCACCTCATCAGGAATAGGAATTGTTTCAAGCCGGGTGGCCGCAGCCACAATGTTCTCCGCCGGGTTTGAGTAATGACCCGCCGGCGTTGGGAAAGCCATTGGTGAGGTCTGGTTTCGTCGGGGCGGGTTAAGCTGCTGCCGAGCCACTGGGCGACTTCCAGGTGCTTCCATTGTCCGCCCCGTTCCTAGCGTGTTAAAAAGGTTTCGAGTCTCATATTGCTCTGGCAGGCGGGATTGATGCCTCATCCGCCGCACCACGGCTGCCGACTAATGTTCTAGTTCAAGGCGGAAGGCATCCGTCTTAAGGTGCTCTGCCTCCGCGTCCATCTGAGCTTTTAACACGCCGATCCTCTGTTGGACCTCTGCCATCTGATCCTTCAGTCTCGTGATCTCTAGGTTCCGGGCGGCTTGATTGTCGGGGCGGGTTAGCCCCCGTGTCTGCTGCCCTGACGGCCGCACCGCTTGTGCCCGACTCTGTCCCCGCCATGAACACGGCTGCATGAGTCGGCAACGCATGATCGTCTGGCTCATACCACTCCAACTCGGGGTAAAGCTCGTCGTTGTAGCCCCCGAGCCCGCCATCGTGAAGTTGGTAGATTGATTCCGCCTCTCCGCTCGAAGATCCATCCTCTGAACAGATGAGGGTCTCCTGCGACTTAGAAGCCTCAAGATCCATTCCTTGAGTGAAGCCAACGAAGACGCGCTCCCTGCTCGGGTTAGCATAGGCGGGGTGCACGTGTCGGACGGGTTGCATGCGCTGAGCCGGCTCGATGATGTCGGTGCAGACGTCCGGCCCGGGTGTAGATCCGCCGATTTTGCCGATGAAGACGTGGATTCCGCCGAAGGGAACCCGAAACCCGTACTCCACAGAGTCGGCGTCGGGACCCCAGCTGGCATCGTCGATGTAGAGCCGGCCGCGGTGACTTTTGTTCATCCTTCCGATCACGTATCCCTCGATCACCGGGAGAGAGCCCTTTGAGAACTCAACACCATCGAGCGCTAGCCCCATGGTGGGCGCCAACTATCGTGGTTTTGTCATGGCAGATGTCCGAGGACTCAGATTCGAGGCCATCGCTAAGGTGATGGACTCAAAGGGGTTGGTTGGGATGAAGGACACGAGTTTACCTAGGTTCAACCCCTCGTGAAGAGGTAAAGGCCTACGTCCTGCTTGAGTTGTATTGATTGGAGTATCGATTACAAGGGAGCGGATTCGCTTGACCTAGTTCTCGATAGATTGGTTCCTGTCTAAGTCGCCCTGGGTCTCACCCTTATAAAGGAGGTCAAGACCACGGGTTACACAAGTCTTAATACAGACTCTTATTATGTGTCCGACTCTATCTCTACGTCATCTTGCCTTCCTGAGCAAGCCATCTCCGGGCGGCTTACCCGCCCGGTTCTTCATGCCTTCCTTGTCTGGGCCTCGCCTTGGCCCATCTTGGTGAACCGCCATACACCTAGGCTTATGTCTCGAGGCCCATCGTTGGTCTGGCTTATGAGCCGCCAGGTGCGACTCGGCCCCATTTGAGCGGATCTCACCATGGGGTTATATCCCCAACAGTCTCCCACTTGCACTAGAGTCAATAATCTAGTTCACATCGCCATGTGATTTACACTTACATCACCATGTGATCATATCATCATGTGATTAACACCCAATTAGTTCTGGGGTTTGATCATGTTTTGCTCATGAAAGAGGTTTTAGTCAACGGGTCTACGACATTCAGATCCGTGTGTACCTTGCAAACTTCTATGTCATACTGTAGATACTGCTCCCACACTCCACTTGAAGCTATTCCAAATGGCTACTCCACTATACGTATCCGGATTTCTACCAAGAGTCATCTGGATTGGTGTTAAAGCTTGCATCGACGTAACCCTTTACGACGAACTCTTTATCACCTCCATAATCGAGAAATATTTCCTTAGTCCTCTCGTTGTCCAGTGATCCACTCCTGGATCTCTCTTGTACCCCTTGACAGACTCATGGCAAGGCACACATAGGTGTGGTACACAACATGGCATACTATATAGAGCCTATGGCTGAAGCATAGGGGATGACACTCATCTTTTCTCTATTTTCTGCCGTGGTCGGGCATTGAGCTGTGCTCAATCTCACACCTTCTAATACAGGCAAGAACCCTTTCTTGGACTGATCCATATTGAACTTCTTCAATATCTTGTCAAGGTATGTACTCATTGAAATTATTATCAAGCATCTTGATCTATCTCTATAAATCTTGATGCCCAACAATTAGGTAGCTTTATCCAGGTCTTCCTTTGAAAAACTTTTTTCCAAACAACCATTTATGCTTTTTGGAAATTCTACATCATTTCCGATCAATAATATGTCAACTACATATTCTTATCAGAAATTCTATAGTGCTCCCACTCACTTTCTTGTAAATACAAGTTTCTCATAAACTTTGTACAAACTCAAAAACTTTGATCACTTCATCAAAGCTCATATTCCAACTCCGAGATGCTTGCTCCAGTCCATAGAAGGATCACTGGAGTTTGCATACCTTTTAGCATCCTTAGGATTGACAAAACCTTCTGGTTGTATCACATACAACTATTCCTCATGGAAACCGTTAAGGAAGCCTTGTTTTGACATCCATCTGCCAGATTTCATAATCGAAAAATGCAGCAACTGCTAACATAATTTTAATAGACTTTTTGCATCGCTACGGATGAGAAAATCTCATCATAGCCAACTCCTTGAACTTGGCGGAAACTTCTTTGTGACAAGTCGAGCTTTATAAACAGTGACATTTCACCATTAGCGTCTGTGTTGATCTCAAAGGTCCATTTGTACTCAACGACCTGCCGTTTAACGGGCAAGTCTACCAAAGTCCATACTTGGTTTTCATACATGGACCCTTTCTCGGATTTCAGGGCTCCTAGCCATCTGTTGGAATCTAGGCCCACCATCGCTTCTCCATAGTTCGTAGGTTCATCGTTGTCCAACAACATGACTTCCAAGACAGGGTTGCCGTACTACTCAGGAGCAGTACGCGGCCTTGTCGACCTACGAGGTTTGATGGTAACTTGATCCGAAGCTTCATGATCATCATCATTAACTTCCTTTTCAACTAGCGTAGGCTCCACAGAAACATCTTTCTATGTTGCATTACTCTCTGGTTGAAACAAAGGTTCAACCACCTCATCAAGTTCTATATTCCTCCCACTCAATTCTTTCGAGAGAAACTCTTTCTCGAGAAAGGACCCGTTCTTAGCAACAAACACCTTTTGCGCTTGGATCTGAGATAGAAGGTATACCCAATGTATCCTTAGGGTATTCTATGAAGATGCATTTGCCTGCTTTTGGTTCGAGCTCATTAGTGAAAACCCATTTTCACATAAGCGTTGCAGCCCCAAACATTAAGAAATGACAGCTTAGGCTTCTGTCAAACCATAATTCTCATGGTGTCATCTCAACAGACTTATATGGTGCCCTATTAAAGTGAATGGATTTGTCTTTAATGCATAACCCCATAATGATAGTGGCAAAACGATAAGAGACATCATAGCACGCACTATATCCAATAGAGCACGACTACGACGTTCGGACACACCATCACACTATGGTGTTCCAGGAGGTGTGAGCTATGAAACAATTTCCACACTGTCTTAAATTGCATACCAAACTCATAACTCGGATATTCATGTCCATGATCACATCGTAGACATTTTATCTTCTTGTCACGATGATCTTTAACTTTACCCTAAAACTCCTTGAACCTTCCAAACATTTCAAACTCGTGTTTCATTAAGCAAATATCCCCATATTTACTCGAATCATCAGTGAAGGTAAAGAAAATAACGATACCCACTGTGTGTTTCAACACTCATTGGACCACATACATCAACATGTATTAATTCCAATAAGCCACTAGCCCGCTCCATCATATCGGAAGACGGGGTCTTAGTCATCTTGCCTAATAGGCATGGCTCGCATGTCTCATCTTGCCTAGAGATACCTCTCCGTCACACGGAGTGACAAATCCCAGTCTCGATTTGTGCCAACCCAACAGATACTTTTGGGGATACCCGTAGTGTGCCTTTATAGCCACCCAGTTACTTTGTGACGTTTGGCACACCCAAAGTATTCCTAAGGTATCCGGGAGTTGCACAATCTCATGGTCTAAGGAAATGATACTTGACATTAGAAAATCTTTAGCAGACGAACTACACGATCTTGTGCTATGCTTAGGATTGGGTGTTGCCCATTACATCATTCTCCTAATGATGTGATCCTGTTATCAACGGCATCCAATGTCCTTGGTCATGAAACCGTGACCATCTATTGATCAACAAGCTAGCCAACTAGAGGCTCACTAGGGACATGTTGTGGTCTATGTATTAACACATGTATTACGGTTTCTGGTTAATACAATTATAGCATGAACAATAGACAATTATCATGAACAAGGAAATATAATAATAATCAATTTATTATTGCCTCTAGGGCATATTTCCAATAGATCTCAAGTTCGATTCTGCATTGTAGCGATTTTCTTTCTTTCTCTAAGATCCGAAATAAGAAAGCCCACTCATGTGCACGCAGCCCATACGGGAAGGCCCGTATTTTTTTGGCTAGTTACATGGGCTAGCGTGGCTGCCGGTACGTGGTTACTTCTAAAAATTCCATCGAGGAGAGGAGACATGGAGTGACCTATGCGAACGCTGTCAGGCTTAAAAATGATGTATGGATAAACGGACTAAATTATGGTGGCAAGAAGCATTAGCCCTTTTATTAGTAGGTATAGATGTACCCCTTCGGGTTTTACATGGTTTTGGGAGCAAAGAGAGGGGGAGGGGGGTTATTTTTGCTTTGTTTTTCTTAAGTTTTGGAGAAAAAGTTGTTTATTGTTTTTGTTTTGTTTTTGCAAAGAATATTTGTGCTTCTAAAAAATATGCTTTCACACCTTTCGGAATTGATAGCTTTAGTGAAGGAAAGGTAATCTCATCATTTAGAATTCAATCGAACAAGTCGCGAGGGTCTCTCAACAATTTTAGAGCACCGAGCATCTACTTTGGTTTTAGTACTTGAGTTGCCTTTTCCCCTTTCTCACGCAATCTCTGACAAGTTTACTTGTCCATGACACAGTTATTGTTTTTCTTGTGTCATGAAGGCTAAGATGTTTGATATCTGCAGGAGAAAGTAGAAATGAACAAGTTTAGTGCTAACTATAAAATAAAAAGCAGCCAAAGAAAGAGGTCTAATTCACAACCGAGAAAGGATAGTAACTACATGAGGTGGAGGGGAAGGAGCCCTGCTCTCTTGCTCCGTCATCGGCCCGATCGGCGGTCCCCTCCCTCTTCGGTCGTCGTTGCGGTGACAGGAGAGTGGAGGGACTTTCGATATGTGTCGGAGGCGTGTAGATAGTAGGGTTAGGACCCGCGACACTGGCAGGATGGTGGTGGCGGATCCATTATGGAATAAAGTTACTTGATTCGCCGACGAGGTTCCGGCGTGGTTTGTGATACGTCTCCAACATATCTATAATTTTTGATTGTTCCATGCTGTTATATTATCATTTTGGATATTTTATAATCATTTTATAGCAACTTTATATCATTTTTTGGGACTAACCTATTGACATAGTGCCTAGTGGCAATTGCTGTTTTTTGCTTGTTTTTTACTTTGCATAATATGAGTACCAAACAAAGTCCAATTGTCACGAAACTTTTGGAGATTTTTTAACCAGAAGACAACTTGGGAGCCAAGGAAGCACCTGAGAGGAGGCCCATGGGGCCCACAAGACACCAGGGCGCGCCAGAGGCCTCAAGCGTGCCCTGGTGGGTTGTGGGGCCAACAGAACTCTCCTCCATCGCCTCTTAGCTCTATAAATCCTTAGAAATTCCAGAAACCCTAGGGGAGTCGATGAAACACAATTCCAACCACCACAAGTTCCAGAACCACGATATCCAATCTAACACCATCACGGAGGGGGTTCATCATCCTCATTGGTGCCTTTCCGATGAGGCGTGAGTAGTACACCATAGACCTACGTGTCCGTAGGCAGTAGCTAGATGGCTTCATCTCTCTCTCTCTCTCTTGATTCTCAATAGAATGGCCCCTTGGAGATCTATTTGACGTAATCACTTTTTGTGGTGTGTTTGTTGGGATCCGATGAAGTTTGAGTTCATGATCAGTTTCTATCCATGAATTGTTGGGTTCTACTATAGGTGCATCGCATGCGAATTAAAATTTTCCTACGCGTAAAACATCCAAGAACATGCTACAGAGATGGATCAGATTGTTACCACTAGACGTGTAGTGCCATGTAGCAGAAGTAGGGTTAGGGTAGCACGTTCATGTGGTCCATCTCCTCCTCGTCCGATCTCCCTTGAACAGTCATTCCGATCTCCCTCGAACAGCCGGTCGCCAGATCCCACGTACAGGTTCGCCAGAGCGGCGCAAGTGCACCGCCTCTAACGGTATCCGCACGTGCAGGAGGAACACCCGTGCGGCGGACTGCTAGGTCCGATCACATGGTCGGCGGCAGCGAGTGGAGGTGGCTAGTTGCAACTCATGCAAAGCCCTAATGACGGCGCCGAAGCGATTAACTAGATGGGTGTGCCGCACCTCCACTATATATAGGCATCCGGCGCAGGCTCAACTCTTGGGTCTCGCATGGATCCTAAAGCACACGTGTTCCTTCCCTTAAGCGCACGACCCTTTAGGTTCTCATCCACTTGGTCATGAGTCAGATGACATCCGACTTGATCGGCCGGTAGCGGCCTCTAGCAAGACGTGCCGACTCCAAGTGTCCGATGAAGCTGGTTAGGCGAACTTGTACTTCACACTTCTGTTCCCTTTGCCACACGATATATGTTGTCGTGCACAAGGCGATATGGTCATCCTTGTTGCAACACGACCTCTTTCTCGTTCCGGTGAATCCGACCAACATTCGGATTATCTCATAATCCTCATCACATGGCCATGCTTATCCAGGTCGGATCACCTGAGGGGCCCAGAGTATATCTCTCCTGATCGGAGGGGCAAATGCAATCTTGCTCGACCATGTCTCGTAGCATGGGTCTGGACAAGCCCGAAACCTACCTTTTGTAACTACCGAGTCACGGAGTAGCATTTGGTCGGCCCAAAGCAAGTCTGTCACCATCCCGAGTACATGCGCCAACTTAGGTCTTAGTACATAGAACGTATGTTGTACTAGAGACTCACAAATGACCTATCGTCGCGTCTCATAGTTGGGTCTGTCCAACTCAGACCTTATCTCGACTCGGATCCGACTATGTCAAATCCGACCAGACCTTTCTGAGTCCATATCCGGCTAGCATCCAATGCTACATGGTTAGTGAGACCAAACCATCCACCGTGTCATATGCTAGTCTGATTAGTTGTGCGTCCACACAACCCTTTTGGACTAGGGACCATTTAGGACAGTTATCATACAATGCATAGTCTCACAAACAAGTCATGTACTTGTTAATACACATCAATGATAATGTCCAAGGACTATCTTTATTCATAAACACATAGGAAATATCATCATACATGATTGCCTCTAGGGCATATCTCCAACAGTCTCCCACTTGCACTAGAGTCAATCAAGTAGACATCAAATTCCCATAGCTCTAATGTGCCCCTCATGCTTGGGTTGTGGAAGCGGCTTAGTCAACGGATCTGCAACATTTGCATCCACATGAATCTTGCATAAATTGGTATCACCTTTCTCTACGAGCTTTCATATCAAGTGAAATTTTCGATCTATGTGCCTGGTCTTGTGGTGTTGTCTCGGCTCCTTGGCCTATGCGATGGCACCTGAGTTATCACAATAAAGGTCCAACGGTTTTGACCAGCCCGGGAACACACCAACATCTTCTAGGAACTTCCGAATCCAAACACCTTCCTTTGCGGCTTCACAAGCCGCAATGTATTCGGCCTCTGTTGTGGAGTCGGCCAACGTATCTTGCTTGGAACTCATCCAACTCATTGCTCCTCCGTTCATGACATACACGAGTCCAGTTTGTGATCGACAATCATCCCTATCGGTTTGGAAACTAGCATAAGCGTAACCCTTTACGTAGAGCTCCTCCTCACCTCCATAAACTAGGAACACCTCTTTAGTCCTTTTCAGGTATTTCAAGATAGTTTTCACCGCTGCCCAGTGACCACCTGGGTCGCCCTGGTATCTGCTTGTTAAGCTTATTGCACGGCCAACATCAGGCCGTGTACATAGCATGGCATACATTATGGATCCAATTGCTGAGGCATATGGAATCCTACTCATCCGGTTTCGCTCATCAGAAGTCATAGGACTCTGAGTCTTGCTTAGCCTTATACCATGTGAGACGGGCAAGAACCCTTTCTTGGCCTCACTCATGTTGAACCTCTTCAACACTTTGCCTATGTACGTGCTCTGGCTTAAGTCGATCAGCCTCCTCTATCTATCTCTATAGATCTTGATGCCTAAAATGTACACTGCCTCTCCAAGGTCTTTCATCAAAAACTTGCCATTCAATGATTCCTTGACTGAGTTCAGCATCGAAACATCATTTCCGATCAGCAGTATGTCATCCACATACAAGATCAAAAATACTACCGAGCTCCCACTAGACTTCTTGTATAAACAATAGTCCTCTTCTTTCTTGATAAAACCAAGGTCAACGATGACTTCATCAAAACGAATGTTCCAACTCCGAGCTGCTTGCCTCAATCCATAAATGGATCTCTTGAGCTTGCATATTTTACCAGTGTTAGTTGGATCGACAAAACCTTTGGGATGTATCATGTATACATCCTCTTTTAAATTTCCATGAAGGAAAGCCATTTTGACATCCATCTGCCATATATCATAATCAAAATATGCAGCTATAGCTAGTATGATCCTCACCGACTTTAGCATCGCTACTGGCGAGTATGTCTCGTCGTAGTCAATTCCTTGAATTTGTCCATAACCATTAGCGACAAGCCGAGCTTTGTGGATCTAAACATTTCCATCCACATCGGTTTTCTTCTTAAAGACCCATTTGCAACCAATGGCAACTACGCCAGGTGGTGGATCAACCAAGTCCCAGACTTAATTCTCATCCGTGGAATTTAACTCGGATCTCATGGCCTCTAGCCATGCCTCGAAATTTGGTCTCACCATCGCTTCCGCATACGTGGCTGGCTCGTCGCTTTCTAGCAACAAAACGTCGCACACTCTGCGCAATCTTTCCGACCTCCGTGGCTCCGGTGAGATTCCACTACAGGTTCTCTGACCGACTCTGGTGTGGTCTCATCACCAACCGAGTTGTCCTCGAGTGGCTCTCGAATTTCTTCGAGTCGCACCGTTCTCCCACTGGCCTCCCAACTGAGAAACTCTTTCTCTAGGAAAACCCTATTCCGAGCAACAAACACTTTGTTCTCTTCTCAGTTGTAGAAGTTATATCCCAAGGTTTCCCTCGGATATCCCACGAATATGCATTTATCCGACTTGGGTGTAAGCTTGTCCGACATGAGTCGCTTGACAAATGCTTCACAACCCCAAATCTTTAGAAAAGACAAACTAGGACTCTTCCCAGTCCACATCTCATGTGGTGTCTTGTCTACGGATTTAGATGGTACCCTATTAAGTGTGAAAGCTGCAGTTTCTAGAGCGTATCCCCAGAATGACAAGGGTAAATCCGATTTGCTCATCAACGACCGAACCATGTCCAACAAGGTTCGATTTCTTTGTTCTGACACACCGTTTCTCTACGGCGTACCAGGAGGTGTGAGCTAAGGTACTATACCTCGACTTTTCAGATGATTATCAAACTCTTGGCTCATGTACTCACCTCCATGATCTGACCGTAGAAGTTTTATTGTCTTGTCGAGCTGATTTTCAACCTCGTTCCGAAAATCTTTGAACATTTCAAAAGTTTCCGACTTGTGCCTCATCAAATAGATATGTCCATATCTACTCAAGTCGTCGATAAAAGTCACAAAGTAATGATAGCCACCTCTGGCCGTTGTGCTCATTGGACCACACACATCAATGTGTATAAGCTCCAACAGCTTGGACGCCCTCTCGCAACTCTTTGCAAAAGGAGACTTAGTCATCTTGCCTAGCAAGCATGATTCACATGTCTCGAACGACCCGAAGTCGGACGAAGTTAGGAGTCCATCATCATGGAGCTTCTTCATGCATTTCAGACTAATGTGTCCAAGCCGGCAATGCTAGAAGTATGTCGGATTTATCTCATTAGGCTTATGCCTCTTGACATTCACCTTATAGTCTGGTTCCGTTTCTAGATTTAAAATAAATAACCCATCTACTATGGGTGTGTAGCCATAGAACATTCCATTCAAATAAAATGAACAACAATTGTCCTTTATATTTAATTCACAACCTTGACTCATCAAGCATGAGGCAGAAATAATGTTCTGACTAAGTGCGGGAATGTAATAACAATTATTCAATTCCAAAATAAATCCAGAAGGAAGCTTGAGCTGCATTGTGCCGACCTCCAACGCAGCAACTCTTGCTTTGTTGCCGACCTTGATGCCAATCTCCCCTTGTGCCACATGCCTAGTTCTTACCAGCCCCTGCATCGAGTTGCAAATATGAACAACCGATCCAGTATCAAATACCCAAGAGCTATTAGGTATGTCAGCAAGGTAAATGTCTATAACATATGTAACAAGTGTACCTTTGCCTGAAGAAGCATCTCCAGCCTTCTTGCCGTGCTCAGCAAGCCACTTGCTACAGTTCCTCTTCTAGTGACCAGCTTCCTTGCAGTGAAAGAAAATGGTCTTTGAGTTCGGTCCAGACTTTGGCTCAGCGGTGGAGACAGCCTTCTCCGTGCCCTTTTCCTTACCCTTTTTCTTGGACCAACTCTTCTTGAACTTATTTGAGTTCTGCACCATCAACACTTGATGCGTGCCTTTCTTAATATCTTGCTCTGCCACCTTGAGCATCCCATGCAATTCAATGAGCTTCTTATCCATGTCGTGCATATGATAGCTTGAGACGAACGTCCCATAGCTAGGTGGAAGAGAACCCAAAATTGCATCCGTGGATAGCTCGTCCCCAAGTGGGAAGCCTAACCGATCCAAAGCTTGCACATACCCGATCATCTTGATCACATGCGGGCTCAGTGGATCGCCCTCCTTCAGCTTACAATCCGTCAAGGACTGCTAGACGTTGAACCTTTCAGTCCTACCCTGTACCTGAAACATGCTCTTCAAACTCTCGATCATATCGAAAGCCTGAATGTTTTTGAAATGTTGTTGCAAATCGGGCTCCATACAAGCCAGCACGACGCAGCTAATCTCGTTTGATTCATCAACGAGTTTCTGGTGGGCATTCTTGGTTGTGGCATTAGCATTCTTGGCAGGTTCCTCTGGAAGTGGATCCTTTAGAACATGTTCCTTTTTATCGTTCTTGAGAACAATTCTCGGATTTCTATACCGGGTGGTAAAGTTTGTTGCATTCAGTATGCTTTTCCAGAATTGATTTCAATGCAAAGTTGGGTTGAGCAGGTGGTGCCATTGATCTACAACAGAAAATATGCAATCACTAAGTAATGTGTTTATGTAGAGTAATTCAAGCCTTAAACAGAACTACTCCCACTAAAGTCAGCATCCCTTCGCAAACTCTCAGTGATTCAGGACCCGTCTAGCGCGAGCGACTAGTGAGCTTTAGCATCACTGCTAGCCAACTTGCCTATTCGGTAAGCAACTCCTTGCTAATCGTATCTATATAGGACTCCTATCGGTCGGGTAGGTATCTTATACCCCGGCTCCCAACCTTATTTGCCACAAGGCCCAAAACCGTTTTGGTAGCCTTGCCAAGTTAACCTGATGCAGTGCATGTCCGTGTCCAACACAAACCCTCCAGTTCAAGGACACCCAGTAGCACCTTACTTTTATGAGCCCACCACTAGACGTACTTGACGTGCGAAGGTGCAACATCCGGAATGGCAATGTGCTTGATATTAATGAGGGATCTTTCTACCATACTAACATGCATAGAAACCAGAAGCAATATCAATTGCATATAAATATAAATATATGAAATAGTATGGCTCCTTCATGGACATCCTTCTAGGTCGGCTCCAACTCCAATGACCAGGGCGGAACTCCATCTTGTCCATCTCGCTAGGACGCCAAAGCCTCGAACTTGATCTCTATCCTCCAACTACTACTACTAGTAATGAATTTATAGAGAATCACAAGTCGACACGCAGGTCGTTATACAATATAATGACGGCACTTTGGCTCCTGCCGGCTGACAATCATGACACGCAGGCCATGTTAAATTACACACATGCATCACATACATATGAGCCATACTATTCACATCAAACCTGCAAAACAAACTTATACATAGAATCGCATTCTACCGGTTTGTGTGATCGTGTACAAAATACAAGGCCCTACGCACACGGCGGTCCCACTAGCTGGTTAGCGGGCAGCGTTCGAAGGGGCGGCACCCCTCGTAGGTGCGGGCAGCGCCCGACGTTTTTGGAAATCACAGACCGCATCTGCATTCCAATCACGTCAAATTTTCTGATCTGACCGACCTCATCGATCATCGCGAACCCGATTCGGATTTATGTTTCACGGTCAACCCCGATGGCGGATACCGACTGGTAGGGGTAGGTTATGTCACGACCTCATCGATTCCGATTGACAGAAAACATAGCCTCAACGATCCCGATGTGCAAGTGATCTCATCAACCGTGCACATAGCCGATCTCATGAATGGCGACAAATCACATCCACCGCCGCCACATATCACATATGCTACCGATCTGAAACCAAAACCTATAGCAGAGGCTCTGATACCACTGTTGGGTTCTACCATAGGTGCATCACATGCGAATTAAAATTTTCCTATGCGCAGAACATCCAAGAACATGCTATGGAGATGGATCACAGATTGTTACCACTAGACGCGTAGTGCCGTGCAGCAGAATTAGAGTTGGGGCAGCGCGTTCGTGTGGTCCGTCTCCTCCTCGTACGATCTCCCTTGAACAGTCGTTCTGATCTCCCTCGAACAGTCGGTCGCCGGATCCCACATACAGGTTCGCCGGAGCGGCGCAAGTGCACCGCCTCTAACGGTATAAGCGCGTGCAAGAGGAACACCCGTGCGGCAGACTGCTAGGTCCGATCACACGGTTGGCGGCGGCGAGTGAAGGTGGCTAGTTGCAACTCATGCAAAGCCCTAATGACGGCGCCGAAGCGATCAACCGGATACGTGTGCCGCACCTCCACTATATATAGGCATCCGACGCGGGCTCAACTCTTGGGCCTTGCACGGATCCTAAAGCCCACGTGTTCCTTCCCTTAAGCAGGCGACCCTTTAGGTTCTCGTCCACTTGGTCGTGAGTCAGATGACATCCGACTTGACCGTTCGGTAGCAGCCTCTAGCAAGCCATGCCGGCTCCAAGTGTCCGATGAAGCTGGTTAGGCGAACCTGTACTTCACACTTCTGATCCCTTTGCCACACGATATATGTTGTCGTGCACAAGGCGATATGGTCATCCTTGTTGCAGCACGACCTCTTTCTCATAATCCTCATCGCATGGCCATGCTTATCTAGGTCGGATCACTTGAGGGGCCCAGAGTATATCTCTCCTGATCGGAGGGACAAATCCAATCTTGATTGACCATGTGTCGTAGCATGGGTCTGGACAAGCCCGAAACCTACCTTTGTAACTACCCAGTCATGGAGTAGCGTTTGGTCGTCCCAAAGCAAGTCTGTCACCATCCCGAGTACATGCGCCACCTCAGGTCTTAGGACATAGAACGTATGTTGTACTAGAGACTCACAGATGACCTATCGCTGCGTCTCGTAGTTGGGTCTGTCCAACTCAGACCTTATCTCGACTCGGATCCAACTATGTCAAATCCGACCAGACCTTTTTGAGTCCATATTATCCGGCTAGCATCCGATGCTACATTGCTAGTGAGACCGAACCATCCACCGTGTCATATGCTAGTCTGATTAGTTGTGCGTCCACACAACCCTTTTGGACTAGGGACCATTTAGGACAGTTATCATACAATGCATAGTCACACAAACAAGTCATGTACTTGTTAATACACATCAATGATAATGTCCAAGGACTATCTTTATTCATAAACACATAGGAAATATCATCATACATGATTGCCTCTAGGGCATATCTCCAACATGAATATTATTTGAGTCTTCTTTGATTTCTTATGTGCATGATTATTTATAGCCTCATATTTCTTCTTAAAATCTTTGGTTTAGTTATGCCAACTAGATCGATTTTTCTTACCATGGGAAGATGAGCTTTGTGATGGGTTCGAACTTGCGGTGTCCTCTCCCAGTGACAGAAGGGGCAACGAGGCACGCATGTATTGTTGCTATTTAGGATAACAAGATGGGGTCTCATTAGTAGAAAATAGGGCCTTGGTCCAGGCCAGATAAGTGCATTAGTCCCGGTCGTGTTACAAACCGAGACTAATGGGTGCATCAATCCTAGTTTGTGAGGCCAGGACGTCGGTCGGGCCTTGGCAGGAACCAGTCCCGGTTCGCCTGACCCCTTTAGTCCCAGTTCCATACACGAACCGGGACTAATGGTCCTCGTTGCTGGTGCAACCCCTTTAGTCCCGATTGGTGGATGGAACCAGGACTACAGGGCTGTCTTCTGTCCCGGTTCTAGCCACCAACTAGGACTAAAGAGATGCCTATATATATGCTTTCCCCTGCCCGCTAACTGCTCTGTTTTTTGGTCGGCCGGCATGTTGGAGGTGTGTGCTGCTCTGCTCTCACCTTCTATGCACACGAGGTGTTCGATGAAATGGCACAATACGCTAAGCAGGGGCAGGGCGGATCTAGATGGCGCGCCCGCACACCAAACATTTCTCGAGCTCAACGGGGTTTAACTAATTAGCCATGGATGACACAAGCTCATACCTCAGAGACCGATGGCCAAGGTCGGGGAAGGGGTTCGGACAGCAGGGACGCGACGAGCTTGGGCGGAAAAGGTGATGGCGGCGGTGCCTCAAGAGGCGGAGGGAGTGGTCGGTTGAGGGTTGGGGGTTGAGGCGTCGGCGCTGACTCTAAGCTACAGCACGACGGCAGCTCTAGGGTACACCAGAAGAGGGTTTTTTAGAGCCGCATTGGGTCGTCTTGGTGCTTTTTTTCCCTTAGTGAAGAGACATGGGCTTAGAGCATGAGGTCAGGAGAGGAAGTCTAAGGGCCTACTTTGATGGCCCAGAACTAACGCAAAAATACGGCCCTAGAATGCGCTTCGAAATACGTCCCCTCCTTTTCCTTTTGCAAACGAATAATAAGCCTCTGGAGCAACTAAACAAAATAACATTCCCTAAAAAAACTAAAACAAAATAACATTTTCTCAAAAAAATAACTGTTATACCTTAGGGAAACTCCAACGGGCAGACCCAAACGGACGGCGGATTTGTTCGCTTTTATTCCGTATGGGTCGGCCGCCCGCGCGGCGTCTGCCCACTTTAACATTTGGGTCGACTATGCGTCCAATGACCATGAACCATTTCATGTCCGCATGCAAATTTTGAAAAAGTCCTGTGGCCATAGATCATGCCAGCGTCCATCGTCGCCCAAAGTTCATGCCGGCACCATGCCAGCATCGGCATACAATGCCATCTTCAAAAAAGCACGCAGTTCAGCTGGCGCACTTGCCAATGGCCGACACACATGCCAGCACACAAAAAGGGCGGGGAGTTCGACCACACCATCGTAGCCGTGGTCATGCCAGCACACTTGCTAGCATAGAAAAAAGGATGGCACAGACTGCCATAGATCACTCTTCGTCAAACTTGAGCATGTCGGCCTGCATCTTCGCGAACCACGGCCTCTTCCTTGACGACATGGTGTTAAGATCCACCTTCATGATCTCCACCCTCGTCATCATGCTCGTGAGAGCCACTTCTTTCGCCTTTGTCTTGGTGTTGGTGACCTCAATGTCTAGCATCTTGGCTTACTTCTCTGCCTCCATCTCAAGCATCTTGGCTTGCTTCTCCGCCTCCATGTCAAGCCTCCTTCTCTGGATCTTCATGAAGGAGTTCATGGACTCTTCCTTGTATCGCCAGCGCTTCTCGTCCCTCGAATACTTCTTGCTCATCATGCCCTCGACCTTTGCGATCAAGGCGTTTGCTGCTGCGTCCCGCTGGTCCTCCTTCTTGGAGTTGCCCTTCCCGTGCGGCCGTGGCTTCTTGCCGTATTCCTCCTCCATGGCCTTCTTCCCCCCACGCGCCTTGATGGAGGCATATTGCGCTCATGGTACTCACGATGGACATGAATCCAAAAGGTTGATGCCTTTTGTTCCGCGCCGGCCTTGGGGTCTTGCCCAATGTCCCTCCAACACTCAAAAAGAAGCTTGTCTTCGGACGCTGAATACGCCCTCGTCCGCCTGCTCTTGCGCTTCAGTTTCTCCTCAGTGGCCTAGTCGGCGAGCTCGTCCTCAAACAAAGGCTCCCCTTCGATGTCCACCTTATCCTCTTCCTCAAGACCGTAGTCGTCCGGAAATTCATGGTCGAGTGGGAAGCCATCCAGGTCCACGCCGACCTGATCATGCATGAAGGTGACTTGATTTTGATAAAAGGTGAATGGTGCTCGACCGTCCTAGCTTTGTGTCTCGTCGGGATCGAAGCCAGCCGCGGCGGCACGGTCAGCGACCGGTGCACCACCCTCGAAGTTCATGTTCTGCATGTAGTCATCATCGCCGGAGCCCGGCATTCCGTCAAATAGGTTGCATGCACCCGGCAGCACGTCCGCTGGCATCTGCCGCACACGTTTCCTCGCCCCTTCGGATGACGAGCCACCGGCCACCGGTGTGGTGTTTGAGGTCTATGGGCGAAGGAGCGGGCGTGGGCGTGCTAGGAGCCACCACACTCACCTTGGGCGAGCACTCCCCGGAGAGTTGGGAGGCCTGTGGGTGGACATGAAAGCCGGGCATCTGCTGCGTTGCCGACACGCGAGGCGAGTCGGGCAGCACCATCCATGGAAATGCAGATGATTCGGTGCTAGCTGCCGCATCAGCGTTGATGAGACCATGTTGTCTAGGGTTTAACCCTAGGTACATTAGCGCCTCCCTCGTCGCCACCGCAATGCGAGCATTGGTGGCCTCCTGCTACGTGACGGCGGTGATGGCATCCATCGCGATGGCTTCCTCCCTCGTGTCCGTCGCGTGCCTTCGGTTCTTTCTCATTGTCGACTCCCATGCCCGCTCCTCTGGCATCAGCACCTTCTTCTTTGGCTTGGGCATGGTGGCGGTCTCGCGGGGGGCACGAGGCTTGCCTTCGCCGGAGGGGGCACGACGCTTGGGGGGCGGACGAGGCGAGAGGGCGAGGTCGGCGGCGGCATCTAGGTTTGCGTCCATGGCAAGAGCGCGCGCGAGCGGGTTTTTTTGGGTGGAATTGGAGGGAAATGGTGGAGGCTGCAACCGACAAGCGGGCCAGGGGAAGGAGTAGGCGAGCGTGCATGCGTCCGTCTCGTGTCCTCACCGATGCAAATTCGGCTCAAAAAATGTGTCGGGAATGGGTTTGCAGGCGAACGAAAAGTGGACGCGCGTCTGTTTGGGTCAGCGCATTGGGCCGACTTTTCTGTCCATGCCGACCCAAATGAACGCGCGCGGACGAAATGGGTCTCCGCGTTGGAGTTGCTCTTAGGGTTCTCTCGCAGCAATCACTTTTGTGGTTTGAGAGCGTGTTAGTGTGTGCTGGGCGCTCCATTCGAATTTTGGTCTTTGTTCTACTTTTATGTACCCCTTCGGGTTTTACATGGTTTTGGGAGAGGGGGAGGTGCTGAAAGTGCTAGTTATCGACTAGAGGGGGGTGAATAGGCAATTTTTATGAAAGTCTTAGAAACAGTAAATGTATTCGAATGAAGCGGAAACATAAACACGATCAAGTAGGGATACAATCAAGAGTCTAGACAGGCATGCAACACAGAGAAGACATTCAAGCAAGTTAAGCATTATCATCATGAAGACTAAGATGAGTCGAATACAAACTTAGACAGTACGAAGATAAACAATTAATATGAATGTCTTCGGAGAAAGTCTTCAAGTAATGATCAATCAATGGCTTCACAGTTCATGGTAGGAATGTAAGAGAGTGAAGGATAGAACCAGTTGCCTGACAAAGACACATAATTTGTTGGACCAGTTCCAGTTGATGTGACGACTGTATGTCTGGTTAGGGAGGCTGAGATTTAACTCACACGACCTCGTCTTCACCTTATTCCCCTTGAGCGAAGTCACTTAGACAACGCCCAATCACTCTGGTAAGTCTTCAGGGGAGACTTCCGAAACCTGTACAAACTTGATCACCCGGCAGTCCACAATGATTCTTGGACGCTCTAGACCCAGATGCCTAACCATCTGGAAGATCACAGTCTTCAAGTGTAATAAGTCTTCAGTTCACTCAGAACAGAAAGTCTTCGGTGATGCTCAAACACTCTAGCTCTAGGTGTTTAGGTGTATCCTCACATGATGTGTATCTCTCAAAGTATTCAAGGTGGGTTGCTCCAAAACAACAACAATTGTATCTCTCTCTAAGCAGCCACCTCCTTATGATGGAGGGGGTGGGCTATTTATAGCCAGCGGGCAACCCGACCTGATATGACCGAAATGACCCTGTGTCAATGGCCAACCGCCACATGTCACAATGGTCGGATTTGAACACGCGCGGCAACTTTACTTGGGCTACAAGTAAAGCTGACTCAACCAGCTCTGGAAGAGTTTTCCTCTCAATGTCTTCGCTCAAAGACATAGGTATGGGTTGAGCATCATGTCAGCATCTGACCTCGATCACATCGACCCCGCTTAACAGTACATTGGTTCCCATGACTCAAGAAAGAAGAAACAAAACTACCAAAAGACATCGTCTTCACGTTTCATTGTCTTCGGACGAATGTATTCGTCCTCCAGCAATGGCTTCAGCTGTCATCAATGTCTTCGGGCATTTTTGGGGGTCATCTTTGATAACTAAACCGAAACTCCAGGGAGTTCTCTCTGTGTTATCATGTGAACTCTCACAAACTTTAGGGACTTCTCTCTGTGCTGCAACGTCGAGTCGATGGAGGCAAGGGAGTTGCATCATCAGCTTCATCTACAAGCCTGACGTTAACGGAAGGAGCTAACGAAGAGTAGTCACTGTCTTCGAGAGATGGGTCTGGCGCCACTTCTCCGCACTTGGAGGTGGTGCACCAAATCGGTAACGAGGGTGAAATCCATCTTCACGAAGTTCATGCTCAAGTGCTAGCATAGTTAGAGTCCTCCATGAGTGATGACAACAAAGGCATTTTTGGTTGCCAAGTTGCGAACATGGTTGAGATCTTGCACAACTGAGTGCATCTAATGTCGAGTCCACTCATGATGCCTATCTTGCTTCTGGATCAGTGAGACTAGAAGCTCACGATCAGTGAGTGCATGCTCTCTTCGAGGCAAAGACTGGTTGTGGCTTCAGTGTTGGTAGCAGCGGATCTCGGTTTGCGTATGGCACCAATGATTCTTGACCTTGATGGATCAGAGGGAATAAGAAGACCCTCAACATCAGCAGTTCCACTGGTGCCTTCGATAATTGTGTTGTTTCTCTTGGATGGATACAAGTCTGCTTGCACAACTTCAATATCGAGAAGATAAATGCCATGGTTGCGAGCAGAGGGAAGAAACCTGGTGTTGGTTTTGTACTTGATGAAGCGCATGATCCAAGGAGCGTATATATGCGGCTCGAGGACATTGATTCCATTTGCAGCAAGGTTGCGAAGAAATAGGTCTTGAAGATTGAACCTGATGCCATAGACATTGTTGTAGAGCAAAGTCTTTAGAGGCCCTTCAATTTTCCGAGATGAGTTGTGCCCTTTAATCGGACAGATGGTGTGCCAAAGTATGTGATATATAGTCCTAGGCAAGTACTAAAGATATCCACGAAGAATGAAGTGGGCAACTCTGCATCTTGAGCCAAAGGCTTCATTAGTGTAAGCATCTCCGTCATATTAGGTTCTCACATATGGAATAGGCTTCGAGTGGCAAGTGCATAGGCTTCACAGCGAGAATCCAAGTCTTCACCAGAGGCAACAAGAGGTGTTGTAGGAAATAAATCCAGTGTTGAAGCAGTGATGTGTTCATCCCTTATCATAAATTCCATCTACTAGGTGTTCAAGTCATGACTGAATCCTAAGATGTGAAGGGTTGCATAGAACTAGAGGATGGGTTCTTCATTCCAGTCTTCATGATCTGTGCAGAAAGGCAGCAATCCCACATCTCAAAGACAATCCAGTGCCTGGTGAAAACAAGGAAGACCTTTCATAGCTTTGAAGATGATATGCTTGTGGGGAAAGATCCTGTTCGGGCCATAGAGCATGCACATGTAGTACTGACGTTGTGGAGCGCTCCCGAACTTGTCAGAGTATATCTTTGCTGTCTTGTATGGATTGCGGTCAGAGTCGAAGAAAGTGTTGTTCTGCTTGAATCTTTCCAACTCGAAGACCAAAGGTCTTGCTGGGCCTGACTGTTGAAGACTTGGAAGTTGAGGCATAGGATTCATGACAGAGGGGCGTCAATTCAGGTTGAACTCATACTGAGGGCCCATCCTTGGTGGTGCATGATAACCCACAAGTATAGGGGATCGCAACAATTTTCATGGGTAGAGTATTCAACCCAAATTTATTGATTCGACACAAGGGGGCCAAAGAATATTTTCGAGTATTCGCAGCTAAGTTGTCAATTCAACCACACCTGCAACAAAGTATTCAGTAGCAAAGTAGTATGAAAGTAACGGTAACGGTAGCAAAAGTAATAGTAGCAGTTTTATAGTGATTGTAACAGTAGCAACGGAGAAGTAACTTAGCAAGGATCAATATGTGGAAAGCTCATAGGCAATGGATTGATGATGGATAATTATTTTGGATATCATTCGTCATGCAACAGTTATAACATAGGGTGACACAGAACTAGCTCCAACTCATCAATGTAATATAGGCATGTATTCCATATATAGTCATACGTGCTTATGGAAAAGAACTTGCATGACATCTTTTATCCTACCCTCCCGTGGCAGCAGGGTCCTAATGGAAACTAAGGGATATTAAGGCCTCCTTTTAATAGAGAACCGGACCAAAGCATTAGCCCTTAGTGAATACATGAACTCCTCAAACTACGGTAATCACCGAAAAGAATCCCAATTATTGTCACCCTGGGGGATGCGGATCATAACTCGTAATAGGTGTCTACAACTTGCAAGATAGGATCAAGAACACACACACACATATATATATATACATGAAAACATAATAGGTTCAGATCTGAAAGCATGGCACTCGGGCCTTAGTGACAAGCATTAAGCATAGCAAAGTCATAGCAACATCAATCTCAGAACATAATGGATAGTAGGGATCAAACCCTAACAAAACTAACTCGATTACATGATAAATCTCATCCAACCCATCACCAACCCATCACCGTCTAGCAAGCCTACGATGGGATTACTCACGAATGACATAGAGCATCATGGAATTGGTGATGAAGGATGGTTGGTGATGATGATGGCATCGATTTTCACTCTCCACAGCCCAAAACGGACTCTAGATCTGGTCTCCCGAGGAAGAACAGGAGGTGGCGGCGGCTCTGTATCGTGAAACGTGATGAACTCTTCTCTCTAATTTTTTTCTCCGTGAATAGGGTTATATGGAGTTGGAAAGGTGGTCGGAGGATCCACGTGTTGGAAATATGCCCTAGAGGCAATAAATAAAGTGTTTATTATTATATTTCCTTGTTCATGATAATCGTTTATTATCCATGCTATAATTGTATTAATTGGAAACACATTACATGTGTGGGTAAATAGACAACACTTTGTCCCTAGTATGCCTCTAGTGAACTAGCTCATTGATCAAAGATGGTCAAGGTTTCCTAGCCATTGACATGAGATGTCATTTGATAACGGGATCACATCATTAGGAGAATGATGTGATGGACAAGACCCAAACTACAAACGTAGCATATGATCGTGTCAGTTTATTGCTACTGTTTTCTATATGTCAAGTATATGTTCCTATGACCATGAGATCATGCAACTCACGGATACCGGAGGAGTGCCTTGTGTCTATCAAACATCGCAACGTAACTGGCTGACTATAAATGTGCTCTACAGGTATCTCCGAGGGTGTCTGTTGAGTTGTCATGGATCAAGACTGGAATTTGTTACTCCGTGTGACGAAGAGGTATCTCAGGGCCCACTCGATAATACAACATCACAGTAAGCCTTGCAAGCAATGTGACTAAGTGTTAGTTGCGGGATCTTGTATTATGGAACGATTAAAGAGACTTGCTAATAACGAGGTTGAACTAGGTATGGAGATACCGACGATCGAATCTCGGGCAAGTAACATACCGAAGAACAAAGGGAACATCATACGGGATTAACTGAATCCTTGACACAGAGGTTCGACCGATAAAGTTCTTCGTAGAATATGTAGGAACCAATGTGGACATCCAGGTCCCGCCATTGGTTATTGACCGTAGAGGTGTCTCGGTCATGTCTACATAGTTCTCGAACCCGCAGGGTCTGCACACTCAAGGTTTGGTGACGTTTCGGTAGTATAGAGTTATGTATGGTTGTGACCAAATGTTTGTTCGGAGTCCCGGATGAGATACTGGACGTCACGAGGAGCTCCGGAATGGTCTGGAGGTAAAGATTCATATATAGGAAGTCCTGTTTTGGTCGCCGAAAAAGTTCTGGGCTTATCGGTAGTGTACCGGGAGTGCCGGGAGTGTACCGGGAGACCTCCGGGAGGGGTATTTCGACCCAAGAGGCTACATGGTCTGTGGGAGAGTAAATACCAGCCCTTAGTGGGCTGGTGGAAGTCCCACACAAGGCACATGCGGCTGGGAAGAAAAGCCCAAAGAGAAAAAGGTGGAAAAAGTCAAAAATAAGGAGGAGTCCTAGTCCTACTAGGATTGGAGGAGGAATCCTCCTCTCCTCTTGGTTCGGCCGAAGCCTAGGTGGCTTGGCCCTTGGGCCAAGCCTCCTCCTCTCTTACTCTTATATATACTAGAGGTTTTAGAGTTTTTGCACTAGTTTTTCAGCCACGTGCTACCCTATTCTCTAGTGCATAGTTTCTCCTCTAGATCGGTTTTCTAGATTGGAGGCGAAGCACTGCCGGAATTGCTCCACCATCATCGCTGGAGCGCTGTTAGGCTGCCGGAGAACTCTTCTTCCTCTCCACTCCTTCTTGCTGGATCAAGACAGTGGAGATCGTCATCAAGCTGTACGTGTGCTGAACGCGGAGGTGTCGTTCGTTCGGTGCTAGATCGGAAGGATCGTGATCAAGTTTGTGAGACGGATCGTGATCAAGTTCATGGGACGGATCGTGATCGGATCGTGGGACGGATCGTGATTGGATCGCGAGATAGATCGTGATTGGATCGCGGGACGCACGGCGATTTGGATCGCGAAGACGTTCGACTACACCAACCGCGTTTCTTAACGCTTCCCACTTAGCGATCTACAAGGGTATGTAGATCCACTCTCCCTCTCGTAGATGCTCATCACCATGGATAGATCTTCGTGTGCGTAGGAATTTTTTTATTTCCCATGCAACGTTCCCCTATAGTGGCATCATGAGCTCGGTCTATGTGTAGATGAGATCTCGAGTAGAACACAAAAGGTTTGTGGGCGTTGATGCTTAGATTGCTTCCTCCCTTGGTCAGATTTTGGTTCAGCGGTATTGTGAGATGAAGCATCCCGGATCAACATTACTCGTACGCTTACGAGAGACCGGTTCCCTCGACGCAACTTGTTGCCTAGATGGCTTGCGGGTGGCAGCTTCTCTCACTTTAGTTGGATCGGATTTGACAAAGGCGGTCCTTGAGAAGGTTGAAAAGCAAATTATGTATCACCGTTGTGGTTTATGTGTAGGTGAGAATCGTTCTTGCTAGAAACCCGTAGCAGCCATGTAAAACATGCAACAACAATTAGAGGACGTCTAACTTGTTTTTGCAGGGTATGTTGTGATGTGATATGGCCAATTACATGATGTGATATATGTGATGTATGAGATGATCATATGATGTATAGAATTTCTCGACTTGCATGTCGTTGAGTACGGCAACCGGTAGGAGCCATAGGGTTGTCTTTAATTATTGTATGACCTGCGTGTCAATCATTAAGCGCTATGTAATGCTTTACTTTATCGCTAAACAGTAGCAATAGTAGTAGAAGCATGCAGGGAGTGACAACCTCGATGGCGACACGTTGATGGAGATCATGGTGTCGTGCCGGTGACGATGAAGATCATGTCGGTGCTTTCAAGATGGAGATCTAAAGCACAAGTTCATGGCCATATCATGTCACTTATGAATTGCATGTGATGTTAATCCTTTTATGCACCTTGTTATGCTTAGTACGACGGTAACATTATAAGGTGATCCCTCACTTAAATTTCAAGATAAAATTGTGTTCTCCCTGAGTATGCACCGTTGCGAAAGTTCGTCGTGTTGAGACACCACGTGATGATCGGGTGTGATAGACTCTACGTTCACATACAACGGGTGCAAGCCAGTGTTGCACGCGCAGAACACTCGGGTTAAACTTGACGAGCCTAGCATGTACAGACATGGCCTCGTAACACAAGATACGGAAAGGTCGAACATGAGTCATATAGTAGATATGATCAACATAATGATGTTCACCATTGAAGCCACCTCAACTCACGTGATGATCGGACTTGAGTTGGTGGATTTGGATCATGTGACACTCAGATGACCTGAGGGATGTCAATTTGAGTGGGAGCTTCAGTAATTTGATTAACTAAACTCATTATCTTGAACAATAGTCTAAGTGAACTTTGCATATTTATGTTGTAGATTAATGGCTCGCGCAGTAGCACCCCTGAATTTTAACGCGTTCCTAGAGAAAGCTAAACTGAAAGATGATGGAAGTAACTTTGTTGACTGGGCCCGTAATCTGAGGATTATCCTCACGGCTTCCCAGAAATCATATGTCCTTGATGCATCGCTTGGTGACCAACCAGAAGACATGACCTCCGAAGACGTTAAGAACACTTGGGAGGCACGTACTAGAGATTACTCAATAGTTCAGTGTGCAATATTGTATGGCTTAGAACTGGGACTTCAAAGACATTTTGAACGTCATGGAGCATATGAGATGTTCAAGGAGTTGAAGTTTATCTTTCAGAAGAACGCCCGGATCGAGAGGTATGAAACCTCCGATAAGTTCTATGCTTGCAAGATGGAGGAGAACGGGTCTATCAGTGAACATATACTCAGAATGTGTGGGTATTCAACTCGTCTAGCAGAGTTGGGAATTGCCCTTCCGCCAGAGGCGATCACTGACAGAGTTCTTCAATCACTGCCACCTAGTTACAAGAGCTTTGTGATGAACTATAACATGCACGGGATGAACAAGTCAGTTGGCGAGCTGTTTGCGATGCTAAAAGTCACTGAGTCTGAAATCCAGAAAGAACATCAAGTGTTGATGGTCAATAAAACCACTAGTTTCAAGAAAAATGGCAAAGTCAAGGGCAAGGGCAAAAGGGTAAAACCAAGAAGGATGGCAAAGCAGTTGCTACTCCTGCAAAGAAGCCCAAGCATGGACCTAAGCCAGAAACCGAGTGCTTTCATTACAAAGGAACTGGTCACTGGAAGCAGAACTGCCCCAAGTACCTGGCTGACAAGAAGGCGGCCAACGACAAACAAGGTATATATGATATACATGTTATTGATGTGTACCTTACTAGCTCTCGTAGTAGTGCCTGGGTATTTGATACCGGTTCGGTTGCTCACATTTGCAACTCAAAGCAGGAACTACGGAATAAACAAAGGCTGGCAAAGGACGAAGTGACGATGCGCGTGGGAAATGGTTCCAAGGTTGATGTGATCGTCGTCGGCATGCTCTCTCTTCGATTACCATCAGGATTAGTGATGAACCTGAATAATTGTTATTTAGTGCCTGCGTTAAGCATGAACATCATATCTGGATCTTGTTTATTGCGAGACGGTTACTCATTTAAATCAGAGAATAAAGGTTGTTCTATTTATATGAGTAACATCTTTTATGGTCATGCACCCAATGTTAGGGGTTTATTCATATTGAATCTTGATAGTGACGACACACATGTTCATAACGTTGATGCCAAAAGATGTAGAATTGATAATGATAGTACCACTTTCTTGTGGCACTGCCGTTTAGGCCATATTGGTGTAAAACGCATGAGGAAGCTCCATGCTGATGGACTTTTGGAGTCACTTGATTTTGAATCACTTGACACATGTGAACCATGCCTCATGGGCAAGATGACTAAAACGCCGTTCTCTGGAACAATGGAACAGGCGAGTGACTTATTGGAAATCATACACACTGATGTGTGCGGTCCAATGAATGTTACAACGCATGGTGGATATCGTTATTTTCTCACCTTCACTAATGACTTAAGCAGATATGGGTATATTTACTTGATGAAACACAAGTCTGAAACGTTTGAAAAGTTCAAGCTATTTCAGAGTGAAGTTGAGAATCATCGTAACAAGAAGATTAAGTTCCTGCGATCTGATCGAGGAGGTGAATATCTGAGTTATGAGTTTGGCAGTCACTTAAGATAGTGTGGAATTGTTTCACGGTTGACACCGCCCGGAACACCACAGCGTAATGGTGTGTCCGAACATCGTAATCGAACCTTATTAGATATGGTGCGTTCTATGATGTCTCTTGCTGATTTGCCACTATCGTTTTGGGGTTATGCATTAGAGACAACTGCATTCGCTTTAAATAGGGCACCATCAAAATCCGTTGAGACGACGCCATATGAACTGTGGTTTGGCAAGACGCCAAAGTTGTCGTTTCTTAAAGTTTGGGGATGTGATGCTTATGTCAAAAAGCTTCAGCCTAAAAAGCTGGAACCCAAAGCGGAGAAATGCGTCTTCATAGGATACCCGAAAGAGACAGTCGGGTATACCTTCTATCTCATATCCGAAGGCAAAGTGTTTGTCGCTAAAAACGGAACATTTCTTGAGAAAGAGTTTCTCTCGAAAGAATTGAGTGGGAGGAAAATAGAGCTTGATGAGGTTATTGAACCTTTACTTCAACCAGAAAGTAGCGTAGCGCAGAAAGATGTTTCTGTGGAACCTATGATGGTAGAAGAGGAAGTTAATGATGATGATCATGAAGCTTCGGATCAAGCAGCTATTGAACCTCGTAGGTCGACAAGGTCGCTTACTACCCCTGAGTGGCACGGCAACCCTGTCTTGGAGGTCATGTTGTTGGACAACAATGAACCTACGAGCTATGGAGGAGCAGTGATGGGCCAGGATTCCGAGAAATGGTTAGAGGCCAATCCGAGATGGGATCCATGTATGAAAACAAAGTATGGACTTTGGAAGTATTACCTGAAGGGCGAAAGGCCATTCAGAACAAATGGATCTTTAAGAAGAAAACAGACGCGGACAGTAATGTCACCGTCTATAAAGCTCGACTTGTGGCAAAGGGTTTTTCACAAGTTCAAGGAGTTGACTATGATGAGACTTTCTCACCCGTAGCGATGCTTAAGTCTATCAGAATCATGTTAGCAATAGCTGCCTATTTTGACTATGAAATTTGGCAGATGGATGTAAAAACAGCGTTCCTCAACGGTTTCCTTGAGGAAGAGTTGTATATGATGCAACCCGAAGGTTTTGTCGATCCAGAGAATGCTGACAAAGTTTGCAAACTCCAGCGATCCATTTATGGACTGGTGCAAGCATCTCGGAGTTGGAATAAGCGCTTTGATGAGGTGATCAAAGCGTTTGAGTTTATACAAGTTTACGGAGAAGCTTGTATTTACAAGAAAGTGAGTGGGAGCTCTATAGCGTTTCTAGTATTATATGTGGATGACATATTGCTGATTGGAAACAATATAGAAATGCTGGAAAGCGTGAAGGAATATTTGAACAAGAGTTTTTCAATGAAGGACCTAGGAGAAGCTGCTTTCATATTAGGCATTAAGATCTATAGAGATAGATCGAGACGCTTAATAGCACTTTCACAGAGCACATACCTTGATAAAGTTTTGAAGAAGTTCAAAATGGAATAGTCCAAGAAGGGGTTCTTGCCTCTATTACAAGGTGTGAAGTTGAGTAAGACTCAATGCCCAGTAACTGCAGAAGATAGAGAAAAGATGAGTGTCATCCCCTATGCTTCAGCCATAGGCTCTATCATGTACGCAATGTTGTGCACAAGACCCGATGTCAGCCTTGCCATAAGTATGGCCGGAAGGTTTCAAAGTGATCCTGGAATGGAGCACTGGCAAGCGGTCAAGAATATCCTTAAGTACCTGAAAAGGACTAAGGAAATGTTTCTCGTTTATGGAGGTGATGAAGAGCTCGTCGTAAAGGGTTACGTCGATGCAAGCTTTGACACTAATCCGGACGACTCTAAGTCGCAAACTGGATACATATTTATTCTTAACGGGGGAGCGGTAAGCTGGTGCAGTTCCAAGCAAAGCATGGTAGCTAATTCTACGTGCGAAGCGGAATACATCGCAGCCTCGGAGGCAGCGAAGGAAGGTGTCTGGATGAAGCAGTTCATGATAGATCTTGGAGTAGTGCCTAGTGCACTGAATCCAATGAACCTGTTCTGTGACAACACTGGTGCCATTGCTCTGGCCAAGGAACCAAGGTTTCACAATAGGACCAGACACATAAAGCAACGCTTCAACTCCATCCGCGATTACATCTTGGAGAAAGACATAAATATTTGCAAAGTGCACACGGATCTGAATGTTGCAGACCCGTTGACTAAACCTCTTCCAAGGGCTAAACATGATCAACACCAGAACTGCATGGGTGTTCGATTCATTACAACGTAAATCACATAGTGATTTGAACTAGATTATTGACTCTAGTGCAAGTGGGAGACTGTTTGAAATATGCCCTAGAGGCAATAAATAAAGTGTTTATTATTGTATTTCCTTGTTCATGATAATCGTTTATTATCCATGCTATAATTGTATTAATTGGAAACATGGATACATGTGTGGATACATAGACAAACACAGTGTCCCTAGTATGCCTCTAGTGAACTAGCTCATTGATTGAAAGATGGTTACAGTTTCCTAGCCATGGACATAAGATGTCATTTGATAACGGGATCACATCATTAGGAGAATGATGTGATGGACAAGACCCAAACTACAAACGTAGCTTATGATCGTGTCAGTTTATTGCTACTGTTTTCTGCATGTCAAGTATATGTTCCTATGACCATGAGATCATGCAACTCACAGATATCGGAGGAGTACCTTGTGTGTATCAAACGTCGCAACGTAACTGGGTGACTATAAAGGTGCTCTATAGGTGTCTTCGAGGGTGTCTGTTGAGTTGTCATGGATCAAGACTGGGATTTGTTACTCCGTGTGACGGAGAGGTATCTCAGGGCCCACTCGATAATACAACATCACAATAAGCCTTGCAAGCAATGTGACTAAGTGTTGGTCACGGGATCTTGTATTACGGAACGAGTAAAGAGACTTGCCAGTAACGAGGTTGAACTAGGTATGGAGATACCGACGATCGAATCTCGGGCAAGTAACATACCGAAGAACAAAGGGAACATCATACGGGATTAACTGAATCCTTGACATAGAGGTTCGATCGATAAAGATCTTCGTAGAATATGTAGGAACCAATGTGGACATCCAGGTCCCGCCATTGGTTATTAACCGTAGAGGTGTCTCGGTCATGTCTACATAGTTCTCGAACCCGCAGGGTCTGCACACTTAAGGTTTGGTGACGTTTCGGTAGTATAGAGTTATGTATGGTGGTGACCGAAGTTTGTTCGGAGTCCCGGATGAGATACTGGATATCACGAGGAGCTCCGGAATGGTCCGGAGGTAAAGATTCATATATAGGAAGTCCTGTTTTAGTCGCCGGAAAAGTTCTGGGCTTATCGGTAGTGTACCGGGAGTGCCGGTAGTGTACCGGGAGACCTTCGGGAGGGGTATTTCGACCCAAGGGGCTTCATGGGCTGTGGGAGAGTGAATATCAGCCCTTAGTGGGCTGGTGGAAACTCCCACACAAGGCCCATGTGGCTGGAGAAGAAAACCCAAAAGGAAAAAGGTGGAAAAAGGCAAAAAAGAAAAAAAAAAGGAATGAATCCTAATCCTACTAGGAGTGGAGGAGGTGGACTCCTCCTCTCCTAGTTCGGCCGAAGCCTAGAAGGCTTGGAGTCCAAGATGCCTCCTCTCCTCCTCTCCTCCTATATATACTGGTGGTATTGAGGGTTTTTGCACTGGATTTTCAGCCACGTGCTACCCGTTCCTCCAGTGCATAGTTTCTCCTCTAGATCGGTTTTCTGCAGTGCTTGGGCGAAGCCCTGCCGGAATTGCTCCACCATCATCGCCGGAGCGCCGTCAGGCTGCCGGAGAACTCTTCTTCCTCTCCACTCCTTCTTGCTGGATCAAGACGGTGGAGATCGTCATCAAGCTGTATGTGTGCTGAACGCGGAGGTGTCGTCCGTTCGGTGCTAGATCGGAAGTATCGTGATCAAGTTCGTGAGACGGATCGTGATCAAGTTCATGGGACGGATCGTGATCGGATCGCGGGACGGATCGTGATTGGATCACGGGATGGATCGTGATTGGATCGCGGGACGCATGGCGATTTGGATCGTGAAGACGTTCGACTACACCAACCGCGTTTCTTAACGCTTCCCGCTTAGCGATCTACAAGGGTATGTAGATCCACTCTCCCTCTCGTAGATGCTCATCACCATGGATAGATCTTCGTGTGCGTAGGAATTTTTTTGTTTCCCATGCAATGTTCCCCTACAATGTAGGCATGTATTCCATATATAGTCATACGTGCTTATGGAAAAGAACTTGCATGGCATCTTTTGTCCTACCCTCCCGTGGCAGCGGGGTCCTAATGTAAACTAGGGGATATTAAGGCCTCCTTGTAATAGAGAACCAGACGAAAGCATTATCACTTAGTGAATACATGAACTCCTCAAACTACGGTAATCACCGGAAAGAATCCCGGTCATTGTAACCCTGGGGGATGTGGATCATAACTCGTAATAGGTGTCTACAACTTGCAAGATAGGATCAAGAACACATATATATTCGTGAAAACATAATAGGTTCAGATCTGAAATCATGGCACTCGGGCCCTAGTGACAAGCATTAAGCATAGCAAAGATTTTTTTTTCAAAAGTACAACCAAATTTGTACCAAATTCGAAAACCATATGCCCAAATTGAGAAGAATCAAAAATAGCACCCCGTCAGCCTCTGGTGGGGCGAAGAGAGGCCTATCAGCCACTAGCAGGCCGAAGATGGGCCCTCGGCCACCCCAGGCCGAAGAGAGGCCCGTCGGGCTTAGGGAGGCCGAAGAGTGGCTTGCCGGCCTCTAGCTAGCCGAAGAGGCCAGGTCGGTCTCCAGGCGGCCGATGGGCCCCTAGATAAGGCCGACCACTCCTTTATTTCTCCTCTGACCACTCCTTTCACCCTCCCCCATCCTCCAGGCTCCCCATCTCCACCTCCCACTCCCGTTTCTCTCTGGTGCTTCCACCGCCGCGCTGATCTCTTCATGAAATTCATAGCAACATCAATCTCAGAACATAATGGATACTAAGGATCAAACCCTAACAAAACTAACTCGATTACATGATAAATCTCATCCAACCCATCACCGTCCAGCAATCCTACGATGGGATTACTCATGAACGGCGGAGAGCATCATGGAATTGGTGATGAAGGATGTTTGGTGATTACGATGGCGTCGATTTCCCCTCTTTGGAGCCCAAAACGGACTCCAGATGTGGTCTCCCGAGGAAGAACAAGAGGTGACGGCGGCTCCGTATTATGAAACGCGATGAACTCTTCTCTCTGATTTTTTCTCTACGAATAGGGTTATATGGAGCTAGAAAGGAGGTCGGAGGAGCCACGAGGACCCCACAAGCCTACTAGGCACGACCACGGGGGTGGCGCACCTAGCAGGCTTGTGGCCTGTAGGTGGCCCCCCTCTGGTTGACTCTTGCGCCGGTATTTTTTATTAAATCCAAAAATATTCTCTGTAAATTTTCAGGACAATCCGAGAACTTTTATTTTTGCACAAAAATAACACCGAGGCAATTCTGCTGAAAACATTGTCAGTCCGGGTTAGTTCCATTCAAATCATGCAAATTAGAGTCCAAAACAAGGGCAAAAGAGTTTGGAAAAGTGGATACCATGGAGACGTATCAGTGCAACAAGGCGAGGCCATCCTATAGGGACCATCGCTCCTTACCTATTCTGAGCCAACACAATGTTGTCTTCATTGTCTTCAATAGATGGCGTGGCAGGGACAGGAGGTCCATCAAGGGGATGGGGCATTGGTATCACCCATGGTAACATCGACAGCATTGTCTTCGGTTGCCATGACTTCAGTGGTAGGTTGGCTGGGAGGAACATCTTCAATTTGTAACACATCATCGACTAGTGCAGTCGGGGAAACGCACACTTCGTCTTCAGGAATTGGAGACATCAGAGCTCGGCGTCCTCTACGAAGATGTTTGAGTGGTGAAGTACGGTTAATAGGTTCAATCTACTCAGGTACAAATGGAGATTCTGGCGAGGCTGACACAGGTGGGAAGAATGGAGGTGATGGTGTACCAGGTTCATCTTCAGGCACATCTAGATAGAGAGGAGTTCCAATGTCGGCATACTCACTGGTTGGTTGGGGAGAATGGACCGTTTAAGCATCCACTTGCAGCATATGTTCTGGCTCGACATTGTCTTCTGGACCGATGTCTTCATGGGCATTGTCTTCAGGTGCGGCAGTCTCTTTGCCAGCTGGCATCTCTTCAAGTTTCCAAGTCTTTGTGGAAGAAGACTCGTGCAGTAAAACTTGTCTTTCCAAGTTCTCGGATGTAGGGGGTGCCATAGAAATTGGCGTAACGAGCAGAGGCTCTGGAGGAGTGGGTGTTGATGATGGAGCAGAAGGTGGTACTGGTGCTGGGTCTTGCGTTAGTTCTGAAGACTTGGGTTTTCTTGTCTTCAACCTCTTTGGAGGTTGGGCTTACGAGGTAGATGACTTGCGCTTCTTGGCTTCTTGCTTATTCTTTCTTACTCTTCTTGCTTGACGAAGCAGTGGTAGAAGGGCGTTGCCATGGGTTGGCAAACCCAGCAGGAAAGACTATGCCACAGTCTTGAAATCGATCAAGAGCAGGAGCAGGTTGGTTCAAAGACATTGAAGTTGGACGTGAGTGAGCAATGACTTCGAGTGCAAGCGCATGCTGACCAAGCGCCTTTCTCTTCAGGATGTCATTGTGGGCTTGTACCATGATCCTGTTTTTTCTCTTGAGGCGCGCAAGGGCACCATTGACTGCTTCACATCGCTTCTCAAACTCATCTCTGAGATCTGCCACCATCAGCCGATAACTTTGATCTTCTCGGCATTGAGTCTGTGCACATTTTGCTTGAAGAGCTCCTTCTCATGGCTGATCTTGGCTTTTGTGTTCTTGGCCTTCTGAGCCACAGTCAGTTCCTCGTTCACAAGTCCTTGGAACGTGACATTCAGGCCAATTGGGAGATGAAGTGCATCAATGCTGATGGTGGGGTCAGCAAACCATTCAACAATGAAATGTTTGAAGACGACAGGGTCAATAGAGGTAAGTCTTGAAGCAGCTTGGCTTCCTCTTCTTTATGATGAATAAGCCTGGCCAAAGCTTCGTCATCTGACAGCTCAATCATGTTGGCTGCATCCATCAAAGACAGAGTAGGCTTTGGGCCACGAGAAGCAACAACCTTTCTCTTCATAGCCTGTGAAGGTGACCTTTAGATTCTGCTTCCTCAGGATCTGCAAAAGGGGATCGTGAAGCTTGTGGAGAAGACTCAGCTGGAGGTGGAGCCTTGGAAGACTTGGGCTTTGAAGACTTCGGCTTTGAAGACTTTGGCTCTTCCAAAAGCTTCGACTATGGCTTGGGAGCAACTTCTCGCTCAACAACCTCCTCATATGACTCTGTGGGATCTAGGATGCCAAGGATGCTTGATGTATGCAGATTCTCTGGCATTGGGGGCCTGAGCATACAGGGGTAGAATCACATCTTGATGGCATCCGCCTTTGTCTTCGGATGAAGATTTCTGTGTCAGATGTTCGTCCAAGGTGCATTCTCAACACATTTCTCAGCATACTCATCAGTGATGAAGCGGTAATAGAACCACTCCACACTGCAATATCTTCGGATCCATTGGAGGCTATTCTTGCATTTGGTGTATGTCTCCTCTTTGTTAGACTTTTACATCTCATAGAGATCTGGGGGAAGATCCTTAGCAGTGTTATTGCGTCTCTACTTTCCTCCCTTCTTGACTAGTTTGTCGTCTGCCATTGACTTCAGAAAGGCTTCGGCAAAGGCTTCACAAGAGAGCACAAGTAGGAACACGCACCAGAGGATTCCAGATGTATCTGCAAGTAGTCTGCAAACAAATTCAGACTATGAGATCCAAGCGATTCTGCTACGGACATGTACCTGTGAAAGAGTTAGGGACGCGAGGGAAGAGGAGAGGTCTGTTGGAAATATGCCCTAGAGGCAATAATAAAATGGTTATTATTGTATTTCCTTATTCATGATAATTGTCTATTGTTCATGCTATAATTGTGTTAACCGGAAACCGCAATACATGTGTGAATACATAGACCACAACATGTCCCTAGTGAGCCTCTAGTTGACTAGCTCGTTGATCAATAGATGGTCACGGTTTCATGACCATGGACATTGGATGTCATTGATAACGGGATCACATCATTAGGAGAATGATGTGATGGACAAGACCCAATCCTAAGCCTAGCGCAAGAGCGTGTAGTTCGTTTGCTAAAGCTTTTCAATGTCAAGTATCGTTTCCTTAGACCATGTGATTGTGCAACTCCCGGATACCATAGGAATGCTTTGGGTGTGCCAAACGTCACAACGTAACTGGGTGGCTATAAAGGTGCACTACGGGTATCTCCGAAAGTGTCTGTTGGGTTGGCACGAATCGAGACTGAGATTTGTCACTCCGTGTGACGGAGAGGTATCTCTAGGCCCACTCGGTAAGACATCATCATAATGAGCTCAATGTGACTAAGGAGTTAGCCACGGGATGATGTATTACGGAACGATTAAAGAGACTTGCCGGTAACGAGATTGAACAAAGTATAGAGATACCGACGATCGAATCTCGGGCAAGTATCATACCGATAGACAAAGGGAATTGTATACGGGATTGATTGAATCCCCGACATTGTGGTTCATCCGATGAGATCATCATGGAGCATGTGGGAGCCAACATGGGTATCCAGATCCCACTGTTGGTTATTGACCGGAGAGGTGTCTTGGTCATGTCTACATGTCTCCCGAACCCGTAGGGTCTACACACTTAAGGTTCGATGATGCTAGGGTTATAGGGAAATGGTATACGTGATTAGCGAAAGTTGTTCAGAGTCCCGGATGAGATTCCAGATGTCATGAGGAGCTCCGAAATGGTTCGGAGGTAAAGATTGATATATAGGAAGTCCAGTTTTGGTCACCGGAAAGTTTTCGGGCTCATCGGTATTGTACCGGGAGTGTCGGGAGGGTGCCGAAGGACCCCCGGGAGGGGTGTGACGACCATAGGACTTTGTGGGCCCTTAGAGGAGGTGTGCCAGCCCATATTGCGCTGGCAAAGACCTTCTAGAAAGGCCCATGCGGCTGGAGATCTAGAGATAAAGGGCAAAGGTTTTTTTAAAGAGGAGATCCACCTCCCTTGTGGGAGGTGGACTCTATCCCCACTTCGGCCGAAGCCCTCCTCTTTGGGGGAGGGGACAAGGCAGCCCTCCCTCTCCCTCCTCCTATATATACTTGAGGTTTTGGCCTTTGAGAACAGTTCTGAACTCTCTCTCTCTCTCTCACGGCAAAGCCCTACCTCTCTTCTTCTTCCTCCTCCGCAACGCTTAGGCGAAGCCCTGCCGGAATACCTTGCTACTCCACCACCACCACGTCGTCGTGCTGCTGTTGGAGCCCTTCCCAACCTCTCCTTACTCCTTGCTGGATCAAGGCGTAGGAGACGTCACCGGGCTGCACGTGTGTTGAACGCGGAGGCGCCGTTATTCGGCGCTTAGATCGGAATCCACCGCGATCTGAATCGCTACGAGTACGACTCCATCAACCGCGTTCTTGTAATGCTTCCACTTAGCGATCTTCAAAGGTATGAAGATGCAATCTCTCCCCACTCGTTGTTGGTTTCTCCATAGATAGATCTTGGTGACACGTAGGAAAATTTTGATTTACTACTATGTCTCCCAACAAGGTCGTATGCATTCTCAGAAGATTTTGAAGATAAAACTGAGTTTTGAAGACTTTGACCTTATACCGAGGAAATTCACTTCCATAGAGAATAGGGTGATTTTAGATTTGTACAAGTCCAAGGATTCGTACAAGTGAGGAATCAAACCAAACTTTAGACCACAAAGTGAATATATTTTGTAAGCATGGATCTAGATCTAGATTCGGTCGAATGGAAAGTGAAGAAACAACAACCGACAAATTTCACTCAGAATTTTGGATCAAAACATGGGGTAAAAATAGAACTTTAATTACCGCGATGAAGAACTAGACGAACAACTCGACGAGGCAAAGAAGTCGATTGGTTCAATTTGCCTCACCCTAACTTGGTGGAGGCAGATGACTACGGCGGCAACGAGCGGAGGATGAACGTGACCGGCTTGAGTACGTCGACAGAGAAGTCGTGGAAGCAAAGCACTTCGTCTTCGGTGACGATGGATCCAGCGACGGTGCTAGGGTTTTGAGCACGTGGGGCGGCTACGGAAGGGGAAAGTAATAATGGAAGGAGGGTAACTCATATTTTTAAGGGAGGAGGAGTTCGAACTGATAAGATGAATATACCCCTAACTCTTCGGCTAAAGTGGGACACGTGGCATGCATGCAAACCACCTGACAACCCACTACCATAATTGAAGTGGCAGCGCAGGAGTTTGTTGCTAAAAACATGGAGACAATTTAGATTTGAGATTAAAATATGTGTCTGATTTGTCTTCGACCGACAAGGATGCAGTGAAGATAGTCAACATGTGTCAACATAGAATGCATATGACTGGATTGGAACAGATTTGACAAGGTAAGAATAGAAGAGAATGTCCGGTCCGATCACATTTGCCTAGGAAAAAAACAGTTGAAGACAAAGCTATAGGACAAATGTTGCATAGGACAAACCTCTAATCCAAATGTAGATCTGCAAATAGTTTTCAACTGAAACACATGTGCAAACAACAAATTTTTGTTTCGAAAATATCCAGCTTTTGAAGACATAAGAAAAAGTTGAGATGGAAGCAATGTCTTCAAGATTGGTTGGTGGCGTTGTCGGGACCCCGATCCTGTCGGTCTTGCGTAAGAACACATCCAAGTCCTTGTCTAGAAGCATCACAATAAATGACAAAATCCTTGGAGAAGTTAGGTGGCACAAGCACGGGAGCAGAGGTCAAACGTCTCTTCAGTTCCTGGAAACTATGCTCACATTGTGGGGTCCACTCAAACTTCTTATATTTCTTGAGGAGTTCCGTCAGAGGCTTGAAACTTTGGAGAATTTCTCAAAGAAGCGGCGACAATAGCTCGCTAAACCAAGGAAACTTCTAACTTGCTTAACTGTTTCAGGTGGAGTCCATTCAAGAATGGCCTGAACTCTTTCAAGATTGACTGCAATGCCCTTTTCAGAGATCACATGACCTAGATAGGTCACTTCAGGTAACCAAAATTCACACTTGGAGAACTTGGCATGAAGACGGTGCTCTCTGAGTTTTTCTAGCACAAGTTTGAGGTGCTCGGTATGTTCTTCTTCATTCTTCGAATAAATAAAAATATCATCAAGGTAAACCACGACGAACTTATCTAAGTATTCCATGAAGATTGAGTTCATCAAACGGGAGAATGTTACTGGAGCATTTGTTAGTCCAAAGGACATGACTGTGTACTCGTATTGGCCATAACGACTGACAAACGCAGTATTGGGAATGTCTCCATTCTTAATCTTGATTTGATGATAGCCTAACCTCAAATCCATCTTGGAGAACACTGAAGATCCAGCAAGTTGGTCATACAAATCATTGATCCTGGGGAGTGGATACATATTCTTTATTGTGACCAAATTGACGGGTCGGTAATCCACAACCATACGATCCGTTCCATCCTTTTTCTTCACAAAGAGGACGGGACAAGCCCAAGGAGAAGAGCTAGGTCGAATGAAACCCTTTTGCAAGGACTCATCAAGTTGCTTCTTGAGCTCAACTAACTCCAAGGGTGCCATCTTGTAAGGTCTTCTGGAAATTGGAACAGTTCCTGGGATGAGGTCTATCACAAACTCTACATCCCTGTCAGGCAGAATGCCTGGCAATTCTTCTGGAAATACATCTGGAAAATCTCTTACTACCGGTATATCTTCAAGCTCGGGAAGAGGGTTGGCATTGAGTGAATAGAGCTGACGCTTTGCAACTTGTGTTGAAACATGGACTATCTTGCCAGATGGATGCGTAAGCTGAACAGACCTGGTGGAGCAATCGATCTTGGCATGGTGAGCTATCATCCAGTCCATACCCAAGATGATATTAATATCTGAAGACTTGATAGCTATCAATGAAGCAAGGAATACGAGTCTATCAACACGAATTTCATTTCCATGGCTTATTCTTGTGGTCTGCCATCTAGACCCTGGAGTCTGAATTTCAAGAGTAGTTGGCATATCGCAAAATGACATGTCTTGCAACCGGGCATAGCCTTCCGAGATGAAGGAATACGATGCTCCAGTATCAAATAGAACTGATGCCGGATGGCAATTGACAAGGAGCGTTCCAAGGAGAACTTTTGGATCATCATTAGCTTCTTTGGCTGAGACGTGATTCACACATCCCTGTTTAGTGATGGTTGGCTAGGCATGGATCACCTTGACTAGTGACTTATTGCGGTCAACAGACTTTCCAGACTGAGGTGAAACACCATTGGACCGAGTGCAATTGCGAGCGATGTGGCCTAGTTCTCCGCGCTTGTAGCAAATCACAGAAGTATGACGTGGGATCGCATTGACAGGCGGTCCACCAGCAGGTCTGGGTGGAGCATTTGGCTGAGTTGGATGAGGCACCACATAGGATGGCCTCAATGCATATCCACGAGGAAGCGATGAGTTCGGAACCCAAATCCGGCGCTTCTGAGATCCAGAAGCGGAGGTACAAGCCAAATCACGGTTGTGCTTGCAAGATTCTTCATAGGTGAACTAAGTTGTCTCTACATTAATGGCCTTGTTCACAAGAGCTTGGAAGGTGTCACAATGATGCAGGTGAAGATCACGACGCAACATTGGGTTGAGACCCTTCCTGAACCTAGCTTGCTTCTTGGCATCTGTGGACACTTCTTCTGTGGCATAATGTGCAAGGTTCCCAAACTCTCGACTGTAAACATCTACAGCCATCTTACCCTAGGTAAGGTTACAAAACTCTTCCCTCTTTCGATCCATGAGACCCTAAGGAATATGATGCTCACGGAAAACCTCTGTGAATTCTTTTCAGGTAGGAATCTGGCCAGCTGGAATTATAGTCTCATAGTTCTCCCACCATATACTAGCAGGACCCTCCAAGAAATATGTAGCATAGGTGACCTTGTCAGCCTCGGCCACGTTCGCGGGACGCAGCTTGTTTGTGATGCTACGGAGCCAATCATCTGCATCGAGTGTCTCAATGGAGTGATGGAAGGTGGGTGGGTACAGCTTGATGAAATCACGAATGGTCACTATTCTAGCACATTGATGTGCGGTGTTTTCCTGAATATGTGCCAGCAAACAATTTGACTCACGCTTGTCCTTCTCAATGTCTAACATGAACTATGACAATGAAGGTGAATCCGACAGACCTTCAGCATCTCTGGTTCCACGTCTCTGGCCCTTCTTGTGACCAATGGCAGCTTGGGTACTCCGGGACATCCTGATGATGAGAAACTAGGATTAGACATGGCGGCATACCAAAAGATAGGAGGGAAAGAAGAAGCATTGATCTTCAAAGAAATCCTAGGGAAAAATTGGGCAGCATAATGGCTGCGAATGCTCAAAAATGAGACATCCTGCAAAAGATTTAGGTGCCACGACACCTTAACATGACCATCTCAAGATTCTAATTGAGATAACAAGCTACACAGATAACACTCGAGGACTGGATTGCAACTCAGATCAACCATTCCTATAAGTCTACGGAATAGTAACACGAGATCCTGATAGATAGATAAGAAGCCTAGTTCTTAATCCCCATAGAAAAGGAGAGGGTGACTCATAATCAGAATAACATGGGGAAAGGAGTAAAAAGAGCCTTACGTTCCCTTCCACAATCAATGCCCTTATATAACTAAAGAGCTGCTAGACTCAACATCGACCAGTTTTGCTTGCTAATCCTACAGTCAGTCAGCTCTGGTACCAACGCTGTCGGGACCCCGATCCTAAGCCATAAGAATCCAGCATGTAACACATCACATCACTTTGCGGCCTCACGCACGATTAACTCCACGGCTGCCACCTTACCTGGGTCGGGACCGTTTGCGTCTTTTGGCTCATGTATGCAATATGTCGCTAGCATTCAAACGTCAAAGAACCCGGGTCAACATGACTAGTCGTAGAACCAAGTGGCACATCCGTACAGGAACATGCATACGTAACCCAGCAATGCAGGTGTCGGCCTCTAGCGTGTGTAGACGAGTCATAGCACGCTACAAGGACTCCATTACGCCGTGGGACATAAATGTCATCACTGCACATAGACGAGTCGTAGCAGGCTACAGGGACTCCATTACACTGCGAGACATTTCCCCGAAGGGACAAACACAGCAGCAAAGAAGGATACATGCCGGTCAATCAATGTGTCCGGAGCAGTAGCAAGCTACCAAGGCTCGGTGGAAGCACAAAGAGGCAGTTCCCTATAAAGAGTACTACTAAAGGCACACAACTAGGTGTCGAATCCCATACATATCGTTGCACGTCACACGTATGCACGACATGTCCGATATGCATAGATACAACTATGGCATCACAACATAACCATACAACAACACAACATTTATTTAGGAGGCTCATAAGAGCCAACATAGTGTGATATTACAAACAGGGGTCACCTGACCCAACACACAAATCATACAAACAACAAGCAGAAGCTTAACATGTCTGGGTACAGACATCTAGAAAAGAAGAAGGCTGAGGGAGCCTGTCTATCTACAAGGCCCTCCACAGGAACCAGACCTCTGGCTGGGATTCCCAAGCTAAATGGCCAACATCGATCCTATAGCAGAAACCACTAGCGAGACTGGAGTCTCCTCTGCAAAAACATAATTAAGCAACAGTGAGTACTGAGTACTTAGCAAGACTTACATCAGAACTAACTACATATGCATTGGTATAAACAAGGAGGTTGTGGGGTTCAATGTAGCAAGCCAGCTTTGACTCGGTGGCTATCCTGTACTACCACTTTCATAACTTTGAAAAGTTTTGTGAAGCGTACACGAGTCCACTAACACCACAACAGTACACCACCATGGATCCGCTCCCGTCTTCCTACGAGAGTGCCATCCATGGTACTCACACTTGTCTTGAAGCTTTTATGTGTAACCTTTTACATTGTCTATGAACCATATAAGTATCCAAGTAGTCCATATCCGCAGACGCGGCTATTCGAATAGATCGATTACCCTGTAGGGGTGTACTTCGTCACACATGCTCTTGCCACTTACCGCCATGTGCTCGTAGAAAGGCACCTCGGCAACCTTCAAGCGGAAGCCCAGCGAGGGAGTCGGCCACGACCTGACTAACCACACAAAACTCTAGTCTAGGTTTATCGCCTATTTGAGACTGGACCCGCAAGGAAGTCCAGCAGAAGTTTCCTCAAAGGCCCCAAACAATGTGTACAGGGTTCCCAAGCCCGCCTCGATAGATGGTACTACACTTGGTACACCGGGCCACAATGCCTAGTCTGACCCAAGCCCACCTATACGAGGTGCCACTCAGCAGACTACTAGCATATCCTACAAACACCAGAAACTAGTTGCAACTCCTGGATATAGATCAAGTCGGTTAATAAGTCAAGAGAGTCAATTAAGGATCCCAATGTGCGGTACTAGCTAGTCTTGGACAACATACACAAGACTCGGTTCTTAAGGATGGTCCCAATGAGACAACCCGCCATCTACTCCTACATGGCCTCTCATCGCTACCTTTACCAAATCATGTTCACAACTTAACTCTCATCATCAGAACAAGTTCAGTTCACTCTGGTTCATCACCTAGATGAATCAGACCTGACACAACTCTAAGCATAGCAAGCCTAACAGGTTAAAGGCACAACATGGCTCAAGCATCTACCAGGTATGCTAGGTTGCATGGTTCAGCTATTTACTGTGACAATGATAGGTCATGCAGAGTGATGGGTTCAACTACCGGAACATGTAAAAGTTGAAACGTTTTGTCCTAATTCAATAAGTGAGAGCAAGAACGAGAGAGTGGGATTGTATTGGATATGTTCAAGGGGGTTGCTTGCCTGATAAGACGATCACATGTTACTGCTCCTCAAATGGATACTCGACCATATCCTCTGGAGCAGTGCCTAACACGAAGAACAACCATCGGAGGGGAACAAATCAATACACATCAAATGCAACAATATGATGCATGAATATGACATGGCAACATGATGTGTTTGAGCTAATGCATCTAGCAACAAGTTTAAATGAAGTAGGTCTGAACTCAAGATTCAAATTCAACTTCATATATGGAGTTCCATAATGTATTTGAACTAAAATGTCCAAGTTCACCTATTTAGGTTGTTCTAACATGCATGAAAATGTACAGATGGATTCATTGGATTTTTCTGATTAATTTTCATATATAAATTATTTTCATCTGACTGACAGATTAATTTATATGAATTTTCTAAGTTTTTAGCATTTTCTGGAATTTATTTAAACACCAAAAATGTATTATTGCGTCAGTTTGACGTCACGGTGACGCTAGCAGGTCAAAGGCGCCAACCTAGGTCAAACTTGGCGGCTGGGCCCCACCTGTCACTGACTCACTCTTCTAACAGTTTTTTAATTAAACTAATTGTTGATTAAACAGGGCCGGGCCCACATGTTTGTGACTCGGGGGTTAAGTAACCGGTGATTATCCTTAAGCTAATCACCTGACGATGGGGTCCTACGGGCCGGTGGCTCAGGCGACGGCTCGTCGCCGGCGACCTCTGGTCGCGGCGGCGTCCGCGCTACCGGCCACGGGAACGGCGGCTAGGGACACTGGGGCGAAGCCCTTGCTCGCCCGCACCCCGGGGAGCTAGCTAGGGCCACGGGGAAAGCTGGAGGCGGCGGCTGCAATGCCGGAGGCAGCGACCGAAGCTCGGCTAAGACGGCGCGCGCACTAGAAGGGAAAGAACGGCGATGGGGCTAGGGAAGAGGACCGGGGCCTCACCGAGGGGCTTCTGGTGCCGGTGGCATGGTCGGGGACACGCGGCGACGGCGGATTGATGCCGGCGACGCGACTTCGGTCCGGGCGGGAGAGAGCAGAGGAGAGGGGGGAAAGCGAGCGAGAGAGAGAGAGAGAGAGAGAGAGAGAGAGGCAGGGAGAGAGCAAGGGGAAGAAGGGCATGTCGACGGGGTCGCGCTGGCGCTCCCGGGGGCCTCCAGGGCAAGCAGCCAGGCAGGAGGTGGTCGGCGTGTGCCGGCACGCCCCTGCCACACGCCCCAATCCTCCTAGCAGGAGGTTGGGGGTGACTGGCAGTTGGGCCGCTGGGCCAGCCCCTCCTAGGCCTCCTTCTTCTTTTGTTTTTTGTTCTTTTTCCTATTTCTGTTATTTCATTTATTTTATTTTAGGCACTAAAATATTTTATAAAAATATGAAACTTTTTTCTAGGCACTAAAGGAAATATTCCAAAGACCCTGGCCAAGTTTTAAATTTGTTGGAGCTTTTAAAAATATTATAGCATTTTAAAACTCCAATCTGAATAGTTATTGATTTAACTCAATATGCAAAAATGACTCTAAAAATATAAAACACCTTTGGTTGATGCTTCCACATTTTTCCAGAAATGATGAACATTTTAGAAGGCCACTTTGGTTTATTGAAAGATATTTTAATTGAACCTATTTGAGTTCAAATAATGCTAGGGTTTGATCATCCCCATTTCAATTTTAAAAGAATTTAAACATGATGCAATCACAATCATGTATCCTAGTGCATGCTAAAGATAGGGATGTGACAGGCGTTACCCATCGTATAAGAATGTTTGACCCAGACACGCCTCACAATTATCATGGCGCTGTGAAGTCATATTCTTCGTTAATGTATTCACATTCAGCTTGTAAGTCTTCATGAGTTGAAGACATACCTTGCATCATGTGTTGTGCATCAAAGTCGTTAACATGCACAAGCGTTAAGATGTATTCCCATTTCAAAGGACATTCGAGAATTCTAAGATATTTAGCTCACACCACAACTTGCAAAACCTTTTCTCATCCAAAGGCTTCGTGAAGATATCTGCCAGTTGATCTTTAGTGTGTGCGTGCTTCGTGGTGATGTCGCTTTTCATTACATGATCCCAAAGAAAATGATGTCAGATCTGAATGTGTTGTCTTCGAATGTTGTATTGGGTTGTAGGAGATCTGGATGGCACTCCTATTGTCGCAGTAGAGAGGCACATGCTTCAGGTTGATGCCATAGTCCTTGAGGGTTTGCTTCATCCAGAGAAGCTGAGTGCAGCAAGTGCCAGCAACAATGTATTCAGTTTTGGAAGGGGAGAGCAAAACATAGTTTTGCTTCTTCGAAGACCAACATACAAGAGATCGTCCAAGGAAATGACAAGTGCCTGATGTAGACTTGCGATCAACTCTGCCACCAGCGAAATCAGAATCTGAATAACCAACCAGCTCAAACTTTGAACCCTTTGGATACCATAATCCTAGCGTTGGGGTGTGAGCCAGATATCTAAGTATTCGCTTCGCAACAAGGTGACGCGACTCCTTTGGTGTTGATTGAAATCGGGCGCACATGCAAACGCTAAGCATTATATCTGCCCTAGATGCACATAAATACAACAAAGATCCAATCATGGAGCGATATACCTGCTGATCAAAATCTTTACCATTTTCGTTAGTGCAGAGGTGACCATTGGTAGGCATTGGCGTCTTGTAGCCTTTGGCTTCGTTCATGCCAAAGTTCTTGAGACAGTCCTTGAGGTACTTCTCCTGAGATATGAAGATGCCATTTGGTTGTTGTAGAATTTGAAGCCCTACGAAGAATTTCAGTTCTCCCATCATCGGCATTTTGTACTTCTCTTGCATCATATAGGCAAACTCATCACTGTATTTGTTGTTAGTACAGCCGAAGATAATGTCGTCCACATATATTTGACAAACAAATAGTTCACCATCATAAGATTTAGTACAGAGTGTGGGATCGAGTGAACCAGGTTTGAAGCCTTTCTTCTTGAGGAATTCCTTGAGTGTGTCATACCAAGCTCTTGGTGCTTGCTTGAGGCCATAGAGTGCCTTGTTGAGCTTGAAGACATGGTCAGGATGCTTTGGATCTTCAAACCCTGGAGGCTGAGCAACATATACTTCTTCCTCAATCTTACCATTGAGGAATGCACTTTTGACATGCATTCGATGCAAGCATATATCATGATGGTTAGCATAGGCAAGCAATATACGAATGGTTTCGAGTCTAGCCACGTGTGCAAAGGTTTCACCGAAGTCAATACCCTCAACCTGTGTGTAGCCTTGAGCCACGAGTCATGCCTTGTTTTTGACGACTTGGCCAGACTCATCTTGTTTGTTGCGAAAGATCCACTTGGTACCGATGATGTTGTGCTTCCTCGGATCAGGACGCTTTAAGAGCTCCCACATTGTTCAGCTTGAATTGGTGAAGCTCTTCCTGCATGGCTTGAATCCATTCGGATTCCTTGAAAGCTTCATCTACCTTAGTGGGTTCTGTGATGGATACAAAAGCAAAGTTCCCATAAAAGTTAGCTAATTGAGTAGCTCTTGGGCGAGTAAGCGGACCTGGTGCATTTATGCTATCAAGCATTCTCTCAATTTGAACTTCATTTGCCACACGTGGGTGAGCAGGGCAAAGACTTTGTTCTCGCTGCTGAGTATTGTCTTTGTCAGCAGCATTGTCTTCAGATTCAGCATTGTCTTCGCACTGAGTGGATGGTGGAATGATAACTTCTTCAACCACAGGTTCTTCACGCACAATTTCTCCAGTGCCCATCTGTCTAATAGCTTCTTCTGAAGGTAATTCATGTAGCACATGAGGCAGGTGCTCTCTTTGTGAGCCGTTAGTTTCATCGAACAACACATCTGTAGTTTCAACAACTTTATTGTGAAAGATTTTGAAGACCCTGTAGGTGTGCAAGTACTTTCCATAACCAAACATGAAACCCTCATGTGCTTTCGGTGCAAATTTAGAAGTGTGGTGTGGATATCTTATCCAACATCTTGCACCGAAGACTTTGAAGTAACTTACATTGGGTTTCTTACTAGTGAGAAGGTCATAAGATGTTTTCTTGAAGAACTTGTGAAGATATACTCTGTTGATGATGTGGCATGCAGTGTCCATGGATTCACGTCATAGCTTCCGTGGTGTCTTGTATTCATCAAGCATGGTGCAAGCCATCTCAATGAGAGTCCTATTCTTGCGCTCCTTGATGCCATTCTGCTAGGGTGTGTAGGGAGACGAGAACTCATGAGTGATGCCAAGCTAGTCAAGGAATGTGTCAAGTCTCGTGTTCTTGAACTCAGTGCCATTGTCACTCCTTATGTGCTTGATCTTGATGTTGTAGTTGTTCATGCACCTATTTGCGAAGCGCCTGAAGACATCCTGCACTTCTGGTTTGAAAAGTATGATATGCACCCAAGTGAATCGAGAATAGTCATCAACAATCACGAAGCCATATAGATTTGCAGTGGTAGAGAAGGTGGAATAATGAGTAGGGCCAAATAAATCCATGTGTAGCAGCTCGAAGGGACGTGAAGTCGTCATGATAGTCTTCGAGGGATGTTTGGCCCTGGTTATCTTCCCGGCTTCACAGACACCATAGAGGTGGTCCTTTTTGAACTTGACACACTCGACACCAATGATAAGCTTATTCTTAGCGAGTGTGTGCAAGTTCCTCATCCCAGCATGTCTTAGCCTTCTGTGCCATAGCCAGCATTCCGAAGCTTTTACTAGAAGACATGAGGCAACATGTGGTCTTGCAGAGAAGTCTACCATATACAAATCACCTCTTCGAAAACCTTCAATGACTTTGGTTTTATCAGAGGCCATCAGGACCACACATCGAAATTTGCCGAATATAACAAATATATCTAAGTCATAGAGCATTGAGACAGATATTAAGTTGTAACCAAGGGATTCGACAAGCATGACATTTTCCATGTGCCGGTCCCTTGAGATAGCAACTCTACCCAACCCCAATACTTTGTTGCTGCTCTTGTCAGCAAAGACAATGTGGTCTTTTGTTGGAAGTCAAAGAGTTTGCTCCATCAATAGGCTTCGGTCACCAGTCATATGACTGGTGCAACCACTATCCATGATCCATTCAGTGGCATTGGATTTGTCTTTCTGCATTGAGAATTAGTATGGTTCACCAAGGCATGCAATAGTAACATGCATTGATGAGTGATATAGCAGTGCATATTGATAGAAGACATTGGACGATATGAATGATAACATTCACATTAATTGTCTTGCGTCCAAACAAGATAGTTTTTGGGTCTCTAGTGATAATCTTCAGGACAGGCTTCTTCCCATCTGGAGACCCGATGCTGCATGAAGATATTAGTTCTTATTAACCACCCACATGCGAAGGGGTGGCTTAGAAGCAATGAGACGTAAGGCAGCATCAGAGAATTTTGGCAAAGTTGCCCTAATAGCATGTTTCATGGGAGGGTTAGTGTACTCAAATGAATAAGCTGAGAAATTCTTGGTTGGATGAACATAACAGTTCATTCCATAGTGCACATAATCATGTGTCATTTGAGTCCTTCCCTGCGAAACAGATTTGTTAGAGTGATCATATGAGGACCTTTGTGTTCTCAAAGACATTGATCCGGGTTTGTCTTCTTCTTGACAGATGTCATCAGGACATTCACATGAAGCTTCTCAAGAAGACTTTTGGGAACCCAGATCTTCTTCAAAGGAGAACCATTCCTACAGTTAGTACCAACAAATCTGGCAAGCACTTCACTATTTTGGCCTTTGAACAATTTGTAGTTGGAATCAAAGGATTCATCAATAATGAGAGGATTAGCACAGTTGTAGCTAGACAATGTGGAAGGATCAACTGAAGGACCTTTTGCAGCAACCCATGTGGTTTTGGGGTACTGCTCAGGTGTCCAGTATGATCCATCAACATTGAGGTTCTTTCGAAGCCAACACCCTCTCTCCTAGGGTTTTTGTTCAGTATAGTCTTCTTCAGGACATCACAAAGAATCTGATGCCCTTTCAGACTCTTGTACATGCCACTCACAAGCAATGTCTTCCACCTGTCATTGTCATCAGTAATAGCAGCGGCTTCCTCAGATGAGGGGTTAGGTTCCACAGAAACAGGTGAAGTTAGAGCATTTTCAGAAGCCTTAGAACATTTAGCAGTAGAGTCATTAGCTTCATGAGCAATGCATCTCAAGCATGGATCATCAAATTCATCCTGAGCAGTACTGATCTGTTCTGCTAGGAGTGAGTCGTTTTCCTTCCGTAGGTCATCAAGTGCTTCCCTCAACTTCTCAAGATCTATATTTTTCTAAAGATATTCAAGAGAAAGCTTCTCATGATCAGTTGATACGGCATTATGACGACTTTGGAGATCCTCAAACCTTGAATGAAGACTACGCATGTCTTCGGCCATAGTTTTGTTCACACTCATCTCTTCGCGTAACAGGTCATCGCTTTTCTCTAGAGTAGATTGCATTTTATCCATGGCATTTTGTTGCTTAGTGGCAATTTTTACAAGTTTAACATAGCTAGGCTTCATGTCATTATTAGATTCATCTTCAGATTCAGATTCATGATGTGAGGACTTTGAGGATACCTTGGAGGCTTTCGCCATGAATCGGTAGGTTGGAGTAGTGTCATCATCACGAGCTTAGGTATTGAAGAAGGAGCCATTATCTTCGAGTTCGAAGACAGATGTGGAAAGATAAGCCGAAGCCATTGCCAGTCTAGCTACCTCAGCGTCAGATTCCTCCTCAGATGCTTCCTCGGCCTCAGAACCAGATTCAGACTGTGAGTCCATCTCCTTTTCGATGAAGGCATGGGCCTTTCCTGATGAACTCTTCTTGTGTGGCGAAGACTTTGCATACTTCTTCTTCTTCTTGTCATTGAAGTCATAGTTCTTGCTCTTCTTCTTGGATTCCTTTTACCATTGAGGACAATTAGCAATGAAGTGACCGGTTTTCTTGCACTTGTGGCATGTTTGTTTCTTGCTGTCCTTGGAAGATATATCTCCAGACCTCTTGGAAATACGTCTTGAGGATTTAGCATAGCACTTTGACTTGGCAAACTTCCCAAACTTTCTGAAAAGCAAGGCAAGTTCCTTTCCAAAGTCTTCAGCACCATCAGAACTGCATTCAGAGTTGTCTTCAAATGAAGACACAACTTTGGCCTTCAACGCACGGGAGCGACTATAGCTTGGTCGATAGATATCTCTCTTCTGAGCTTGTTGGAATTCGTGGGTGTTCAACCTCTCAAGTATATCATCCGGGTCCAAACTCTTGAAGTCAGGACGCTCTTGGATCATAAGTGCGAGAGTGTTAAAGGAACTGTCAAGTAATTTTAGTAGCTTCTTGATGACTTCATGTTTGGTGATATCAGTGGTGCTGAGTGCACTCAGCTCGTTGGAGATGTCAGTGAGGCGATCAAAGGTGAGATGAACATTTTCATTGTCGAGTCTTTTGAAACAGTTGAACAGGTTGCGAAGCACATCAACATGGGAGTATCTTTGAGATGAGACGCCTTCGTTCACTTTGGACAACCATTCCCAGATTTCCTTGGATGTGTGAAGTGCGCTCACACGTCCATATTGTCCTTTGCTTAGATGACCATAGATGACGTTCTTGGTGGTGGATTCTAATTGCGCGAACCTCTTCACATCAGCAGCAGTGACACCTTCGCCAACCTCAGGAATGCCTGCCATAATGATATACCAAAGGACGTTGTCAATGGCTTCGAGATGCATGCGCATCTTGTTCTTCTAGTAGGGGTAGTCAGTGCCATCGAAGACAGGGAACGCAGTAGAGACCTTGAATATCCTTGCAATTGACATAGCTAAAACTCCACGATGGTTAAACTGAAACACGGAACAAGGGACTACCTTGCTCTGATACCAATTGAAAGTGCTAGTTATCGACTAGAGGGGGTGAATAGGTGATTTTTATGAAAGACTTTGAAACAGTAAATGTATTCGAATGAAGCGGAAACGTAAACATGATCAAGTATGGATACAATCAAGAGTCTAGACAAGGCATACAACACAAAGAAGACATTCAAGCAAGTTAAGCATTATCATCATGAAGACTAAGATGAGTCGAAGACAAACTTAGACAGTATGAAGATAAACAGTTAATATGAATGTCTTCGGAGAAAGTCTTCGAGTAATGATCAAGCAATGGCTTCACAGTTCAGAGTAGGAATGTAAGAGAGTGAAGGATAGAACCAGTTGCTTGACGAAGACACGGAATTTGTTGGACCAGTTCCAGTTGTTGTAGCAACTGTACGTCTGGTTCGGGAGGCTGAGATTTAACTCATAAGACCTCGTCTTCACCTTATTCCCCTTGAGTCGAAGTCACTTAGACATCGCCCAATCACTCTGGAAATTCTTTAGGGGAGACTTTCGAAACCCATACAAAGTTTGTCACCCAGCAGTCCACAATGACTCTTGGACGCTCTAGACCTAGACGCCTAACCATCTGGAAGATCACAGTCCTCAAGTGTAATAAGTCTTCAGTTCACTCAGAATAGAAAGTCTTCGGTGATGCTCAAACACTCTAGCTCTAGGTGTTTAGGTGTATCCTCGCAAGATGTGTATCTCTCAAAGTCTTCGCGGTGGGTTGATCCAAAATGACAACAACCATATCTCTCTCTAAGCAGCCACCTCCTTATGGTGGAGGGGGTGGGCTATTTATAGCCAGCGGGCAACCTGACCTGATATGACCGAAATGACCCTGGGTCAACGGCCAACCGACACATGTCACAATGGTCGGATTTTGAACACATGCGACAACTTTACTTGGGCTACAAGTAAAGCTAACTCAACCAACTCCGGAAGAGTTTTCCTCTCAATGTCTTCGCTCGAAGACATAGGTATGGGTTGAGCATCACGTCAGCATCTGACTTCGATCACATCGACCCCACTTAATAGTACGGTGGTTCCTATGACTCAGGAAATAAGAAACAAAACTACCAAAAGACATCGTCTTCGCGTTTCATTGTCTTCGGATGAATGTCTTCGTCCTCCACCAATGGCTTCAGCCGTCATCAATGTCTTCACACATTTTTGGGGGTCGTCTTCGACGGCTAGACCGAAACTCCAGTGACTTCTCTCTATGTTATCATGTGAACTCTCACAAACACATTGGTCCATCAACCACGTTTGTCTTCAATACTCCAAAAGCAAACAAGGGTGGCACTAGAAGCACTTACAGTTTTTTTGCTTTGTTTTTCTTATTTTTTTGAGAAACAAATTTATTGTTTTTTTGCATAGAATATTTGTGCTTCTAAAAAATATGCTTTCACACCTTTCGGAATTGATAGCTTTAGTGAAGGAAAGGTAATCTCATCATTTAGAATTCAATCGAACAAGTCGCGAGGGCCTCTCAACAATTTTAGAGCACAGAGCATCTACTTTGGTTTTAGTAATTGAGTTGTATTTTTCCCTTTCTCACGCAATCTCGGACAAGTTTACTTGTCTATGAAACAGTTTTGTTTATTGTTTTGCTTGTGTCATGAAGGCTAAGATGTTTGACATCTGCAAGAGAAAGTAGAAATGAACAATTTAAGTGCTAACTCCAAAATAAGAAGCATCCAAAGAAAGAGGTCCGATTCACAACTGAGAAAGGATAGTAACCGCATGAGGTGGAAGGGAAGGAGCCCTGATCTCTTGCTCCGCCTTCGGCTGGATCAGCGGTCCCCTCCCTGTTCGGTCGTTGTTGCGGCGGTAGGAGAGTTGAGGGACTTTCGATCTATGCCGGAGGCGTGTAGATAGTAGGGTTAGGACCCACGACACTGGTAGGATGGTGGTAGCAGAGCCATTGTGGAATAAAGTTACTTGATCTCGGTCCCCATCGTCGGCTTCGCTGATGAGGTTCCGGCGTGGTCTGTGATACGTCTCCAACGTATTTACAATTTTTGATTGTTCCATGTTGTTATATTATCATTCTCGGATATTTTACAATCATTTTATAGCAACTTTATATCTTTTTTGTGACTAACTTATTGACATAGTGCCTAGTGCCAGTTTTTTTCCTTGTTTTTTACTTCACAGAATATCAGTACCAAATGAAGTCCAATTGTCACGATTTTTTTTGGAGATTTTTTTAGACCAGAAGACAACTTGGGAGCCAAGAAAACACCTGAGAGGAGGCCCGTGGGGCCCAAAAGACACCAAGACGTGCCAGAGGCCCCATGCGCACCCTGGTGGGTTGTGGGGTCCATAAGACTCTCCTTCATCGCCTACCAGCTCTATAAATCCTCATAAATTCCAGAAACCCTAGGGGACTCGACGAAATATAATTCCAGCTGCCGCAAGTTCCAGAACCACGAGATCCAATCTAACACCATCACAGAGGGGTTCATCATCCTCATTGGTGCCGCTCCGATGATGCGTGAGTAGTCCACAGTAGACATACGGTTCTGTAGTCAGTAGCTAGATGGCTTCATCTCTCTCTTTTGATTCTCAATACAATGGTCTCTTAGAGATCTATTTGACGTAATGCTTTTTGCGGTGGAGTTAATTGTACGGAAGTACCACAATTGGGGCATTATAAGCAGATTGGTACCAAGATTGGTAATTTTTAAATGTCAGTACCAAGTCTGGGGCAAGCCACTACAAAGAGATCTAAACAATGTATAAACACATATTGACGGTGTATCTAACTGACAGGGCCCGCATGTCAGGTGACGACGTGGCAAGTTTTTTGTAGAAAGCCCCCTTACTTTATACATAATCACAAGAATACCCCTTATTTTTGCGGAAAAAGAGCTCATGTGATGGAATTTTTTTCGTTCGCAATTTTTACTATTGACCGGCGACCTCCCGAACACACGCATGAGGCGATAGCCAACATGACACACCCAGGCTTGTGTTCTAGCATGGGCCACACTCGCTTTATACTGGCCTCCGCACGCTGGGCTGGGTGGTTTGGCGCAACAAGCAGCCCAGCGCCTATGAAAGATTTTCTTTTCGTTCGTAATTTTTCAACACGGAATCAAACTCTTTTGAAAAAGTTTCCATCGAATTGAACAATTAAATCTTTTGAAAGTTTCGACAGAATTGAACTACTAAAAAATACGCAAATTATATGTTCCGTGGCTGTGGGAATCGATACAAATATTATGTATCCCCATTATATTATTCAAATACGCAAGAATAAAAAAGTATATGCCCAACAAACAATTTTTTCTTTTGAGTTACTCGTATATTGCTTGTATTTTTTTAAACGCAAAGTTACTTAAAAAGTTGATGAAATGTCTTAAAAATATTTATGTAATCATAATAAATTTTAGAAATATAGTAAAATTGTTTAATTTTTATTAAAAAATGAGGTGTTTCTTCGAATGCAAAATGATTTGATACAATAATGTGTAAAAATGTTGATCGTATTTTAAGAAAATTACTTATTATTGTAGATACCATTATATAATCAACTATTAAAAAACTTTATTCATCATATCTAGATTTTTTCTACATATTTTTTGAAATAAAAATTGTCAAAACAAATATTGTATTAAGAAAATGTTCACCATAAATTACAAAAATTTCAGCATGCATTAATTAAAATGTTTTTCATATCTTAAAAAAATTCAGCATACGTTACAAAAATTGTCAATTTGAATTTAAAATATGTTCAACGTTTATTACCAGAAGCTTAATATGAACATTTTTTGAACTACACATGATCAAAACAAATCATGTATTAAAAATGTTCACCATAAATTAAAAAAACAATTTGCATTTAAAATATGTTTCAGTGTATGTTAACAAAATAATTATAAAAAATGCACCGTTTGTAAAAAGAACATGTGCAATGAACGAGTCCGAGGAAAACGGAAAACGAAAAAACAAAACAGGCCTAGCTGGGTCCATTTACCGGCCCACTATGTATAGCTAAAGAAGATGGCGCATGTTCCTTTATGCGAGGGCTTGCGTGGCCTGGTGGCTTGTGCGTTGGGCCTCAGAACACAAGGTCGCTGGTTTGATTCCTGTCAATGCCCGGTTTATGTTTGTTTTATTTAGTTCTTCAATTCAATTCGATAGAAAATGTCAAAAGAGCCCGACTCGGTGTTGAAAATTTGCAAACATTTTTTTCTGTCACGGTTTTTTTTCCTACGAAATAAAGGGCATTCATGTGATTATGTGTAAACTAAGGGGTCTTTCTGCAAAAAACTTGCCATGTCGGCACCTGACAGGCTGGCCCCGTCGTTCAGATACACCGTCAATACGTATTTATACGATATTTAGATCTTTTTGTAACGGCTTGCCCCAGACTTGGTATTGACATGTAAAAATTACCAATCTTGATACCAATTTGCTTGTAATGCTACAACTTTGGTACTTCTATGCAATTAACTCTTTGCAGTGTGTTTGTTGCGATCCGATAAAGTTTGAGTTCATGATCAGTTTCTATCCATGAATATAATTTGAGTCTTGTTTGATCTATTATATGCATGATTATTCATAGCCTCATATTTCTTCTTAGAATCTTTGGTTTAGTTCAACTAGATCGATTTTTCTTGCCATGAGAAGATGTGCTTTGTGATGGGTTCGATCTTGCGGTTTCCTCTCCCAGTGACAAAAGGAACAGGAAGACACGGATGTATGTTGCTATTAAAGATAACAACATAAGGTCTATTCCTATATGAATAGATCTTGTCTAAATCATGTCATCCACTACTGTAGGATGGTCCAAAGATAACACATCAAGAGACTCTTCGACGAAACTATGTGTTGGAAATATGCCCTAGAGGCAATAATAAATGGTTATTATTATATTTCCTTGTTCATGATAATCGTTTGTTATCCATGCTATAATTCTATTGACTGGAAACACATTGCATGTGTGGATACATAGACAACACTTTGTCCCTAGTATGCCTCTAATAGACTAGCTCGTTGATCAAACATGGTCAAGGTTTCCTAGACATTGACATGAGATGTCATTTGATAACGGGATCACATCATTGGAAGAATGATGTGATGGACAAGACCCAAACTATAAACATAGCATATGATCGTGTCAGTTTATTGCTATAGTTTTCTGCATGTCAAGTATCTGTTCCTATGACCATGAGATCATACAACTCACTGAAACCAGAGGAGTACCTTGTGTGTATCAAACGTCGCAACGTAACCGGGTGACTAGAAAGGTGCTCTACAGGTACCTCCGAGGGTGTCTGTTGAGTTGGCATGGATCAAGACTGGGATTTGTTACTCCATGTGACGGAGAGGTATCTTAGGGCCCACTCGGTAATACAACATCACAACAAGCCTTGCAAGCAATGTGAATAAAGTGTTAGCCACGGGATCTTCTATTACGGAATGAGTAAAGAGACTTGTCGGTAACGGGATTGAACTAGGTATACAAATACCGACGATCGAATCTCGGGCAAGTAACATACCGATGAACAAAGGGAACAACATACGAGATTAACTGAATCCTTGACATAGAGGTTCAATCGATAAAGATCTTCGTAGAATATGCAGGAACCAATATGGGCATCCAAGTCTCGCTATTGGTTATTGACCATAGAGGTGTCTCGGTCATGTCTACATAGTTCTCGAACCCGCAGGGTCTGCACACTTAAGGTTTGGTGACGTTTCGGTAGTTTTGAGTTATGTATGTTGGTGACCGAAGTTCTATTCGGAGTCCCGAATGATATCACGGATGTCACGAGGAGTTCCGGAATGGTCCGGAGACGAAGATTGATATACATGAAGTTGGTGTTTGGACTCCGGAAAAGTTTCGGGCATTACCGACAGTGTACCGGGAGTGACGAATGGGTTCCAGGGGTCCACCATGTGCCCCCCCTAAGTGGACCATATGGGCTATAGGGTGGTGCATCAGCCCTTGGTGGTTTGGGCGGCCAGCCCAAAGGGCACATGTGGCTGAAAGGTGGAAAGTCTAAAGATGGAGGAGGTTTCCAAGTGGGAGAAGGAGTCCTACTCCTACTAGGATTGGAGGATGACTCCTCCTCTCCACTTCGTCCGCAAGCAAGGGCTGGCCCTTGGGGGCCAAGCCTCCTCTCTCCATACTCCTATATATACTAGAGGTATTAAGGGTTTTTCAACACAGAAAACAACCACGTGCTACCCTCTTCCTCTAGATTGTTCCGACGCTGCTTGGCGAAGCTTTGTCGAAATAGTTCCACCACCATCACCGCCACGCCGTTGCGCTGCCTGAGAACTCATCTACCTCCCCGCTCCCTCTTGCTGGGTCAAGAAGGTGGTGATCGTCATCGAGCTGTACGTGTGCTAAACGCAGAGGTGCCATCCATTCGGCGCTAGATCGGGACGGATCGTGATTGGATCGCGAGACGCTCGACGATTTGGATCGCGAAGACGTTCGACTACATCAACCGCATTTCTTAATGTTTCCCGCTTAGCGATCTACAAGGGTATGTAAATCCACTCCCCCTCGTAGATGCTAATAGCCATGGATAGATCTTGCGTGTGTGTAGGAATTTTTTTGTTTCCCATGCAACGTTCCCCAACAGTGGTATCAGAGCTAGGTCTATGTGTAGATGAGATCACGAGTAGAACACAAAGGAGTTTATGGGCGTTGATGCTTAGATTGCTTCCTACCTTGGTCTTGTTTTGATTCATAGGTATTGTGGGATGAAGCGGCTCGGACCAACCTTACTCATACGCTTACGAGAGACTAGTTCCATCGACTGACGTGTAACTTTGTTGCACAGAGATGGCTGGTGGGTGTCTATCTCTCCTACTCTAGTTGGATCGGATTCGACAAAGGCGGTCCTTGAGAAGGTTGCATAGCAATTTGTGTATCATCGTTGTGGTTTATGCATAGGTAAGAATTGTTCTTGCTAGATACCCGTAGCAGCCACGTAAAACTTGCAACAACAATTAGAGGACGTCTAACTTGTTTTTGTAGGGTATGTTGTGATGTGATATGGCCAATTACATGATGAGATATATGTGATGTATGAGATGATCATGTTTTTGTATAGAATATCACGACTTGCATGTCGATGAGTACGGCAACCGGTAGGAGCCATAGGGTTATCTTTAATTATTTTTGTCGTTTTTGATTTACTTTATCGATATGAGTTAGCAATAGTCATGGAAGTAACAGTCGGCGCGGCAACCCCGATGGCGACATGTTGATGGAGATCAAGATGATGGAGATCATGGTGTCATGCCAGTGACGATGGAGATCATGTCGGTGCTTTGAAGATGAAGATCAAAAGCACAAGTTCATGGCCATATCATGTCCCTTATGATTTGCATGTGATGTTAATCCTTTTATGCACCTTGTTTTGCTTAGGAAGATGTAGCATTATAAGGTGATCCCGCACTTAAATTTCAAGATGAATTGTGATCTCCCCGAGTGTGCACCGTTGCGAAAGTTCATCGTGTCGAGACACCACGTGATGATCGGGTGTGATAGACGCTACGTTCACATACAACGGCTGCAAGCCAGTGTTGCACGTGTGGAACACTCGGGTTAAACTTGACGAGCCTAGCATGTATAGACATGGCCTCAGAACACAAGAGACCGAAAGGTCAAACATGAGTCATATAGTAGATATGATCAACATGATGATGTTCACCATTGAAACCACCTCAACTCACGTGATGATCGGACTTGAGTTGGTGAAGTTGGATCACGTATCACTCAGATGACCTGAGGGATGTCAATTTGAGTGGGAGCTTTAGTAATTTGATTAACTAAACTCATTACTTGAACAATAGTCTTAGTAACCTTTGCATATTTATGTTGTAGATGACCTGTGGGATGTTAATTAGAGGACGTCTAACTTGTTTTTGCAGGGTATGTTGTGATGTGATATGGCCAATTACATGATGTTATATATGTGATGTATGAGATGATCATATGATGTATAGAATTTCTCGACTTGCATGCCGTTGAGTACGGCAACCGGTAGGAGCCATAGGGTTGTCTTTAATTATTGTATGACCTGCGTGTCAATCATTAAGCGCTATGTAATGCTTTACTTTATCGCTAAACGGTAGCAATAGTAGTAGAAGCATGCAGGGCGTGACAACCTCGATGGCGACATGTTGATGGAGATCAAGATGATGGAGATCATGGTGTCGTGCCGGTGACGATGAAGATCATGTCGGTGCTTTCAAGATGGAGAGCTAAAACACAAGTTCATGGCCATATCATGTCACTTATGAATTGCATGTGATATTAATCCTTTTATGCACCTTGTTATGTTTAGTACGACGGTAGCATTATAAGGTGATCCCTCACTTAAATTTCAAGATAAAATTGTGTTCTCCCCGAGTGTGCACCGTTGCGAAAGTTCGTCGTGTTGAGACACCATGTGATGATCGGGTGTGATAGACTCTACGTTCACATACAACGGGTGCAAGCCAGTGTTGCATGCGCAGAACACTCGGGTTAAACTTGATGAGCCTAGCATGTACAGACATGACCTCGTAACACAAGAGACTGAAAGGTCGAACATGAGTCATATAGTAGATATGATCAACATAATGATGTTCACCATTGAAGCCACCTCAACTCACGTGATGATCGGACTTGAGTTGGTGGATTTGGATCATGTGACACTCAGATGACCCGAGGGATGTCAATTTGAGTGGGAGCGTTAGTAATTTGATTAACTAAACTCATTATCTTGAACAATAGTCTAATTGAACTTTGCATATTTATGTTGTAGATCAATGGCTCGCGCAGTAACACCCTTGAATTTTAATGCGTTCCTAGAGAAAGCTAAGTTGAAAGATGATGGAAGTAACTTTGTGGACTGGGCTCGTAATCTGAGGATTATCCACATGGCTTCCTAGAAGACTTATGTCCTTGATGCACCGCTTGGTGATCCACCCGCTCCAGTGGAGTCTGCAGACGTTGCGAACACCTGGTAGGCACGTTCTGATGATTACTCAATGGTTCAATGTGCAATGTTGTATGGCTTAGAATCGGGACTTCAAAAACGCTTTGAATGTCATAGAGCATATCATATGTTCTAGGAATTAAAGTTTATCTTTCAGAAGAATGCTCGGATCGAGAGGTATGAGACCTCCAATAAGTTATATGCTTGCAAAATGGAGGAGAACATGTCTATCAGTGAACACATACTCAGAATGTCTGGGTATTCCACACGTCTGGCTGAATTGGGGATGCCCCTTCTAGCAGAGGCGATCACTGACAGAGTTCTTCAATCATTGCCACCTAGCTACAAGAGCTTCGTGTTGAACTATAACATCCACGGGATGAAAAAGTCAGTCACCGAGCTGTTTGCGATGTTAAAAGTCTATGAGTCTGAGATTAAGAAGGAGCATCAAGTGTTGATGCTCAATAAAACCACTAGTTTCAAGAAGAATGGCAAGGGCAAGAAGGGTAACTCTAAGAAGAGTGGAAAAGAAGTTTCCCCTCCCGTGAAGAAACCCAAGGCTGGACCCAAGCCAGAAACTGAGTGCTTTCATTGCAAGGGAACTAGTCACTGGAAGCGGAACCGCCCCAAGTATCTAGCCGACAAGAAGGCGGCCAATGCCAAACAAGGTATATATGATATACATGTTATTGATGTGTACCTTACCAACTCTCGTTGTAGTGCCTCGGTATTTGATACCGGTTCAGTTACTCACATTTGCAACTCAAAACAGGAGCTACAGAATAGACGAAGGCTGGCAAAGGATGAAGTGACGATGTGCATGGGAAATGGTTCCAAGGTTGATGTGATCGTCGTCGGCACGCTCGCTCTTCAATTACCATCGGGATTAGTGATGAACCTGAATAATTGTTATTTAGTGCCCGCGTTAAGCATGAACATTATATCTGGATCTTGTTTATTGCGAGACAGTTACCCATTTAAATCAGAGAATAATGGTTGTTCTATTTATATGAGTAATATATTTTATGGTCATGCACCCAATGTGAGGGGTTTATTCATATTGAATCTCGATAGTGATAATACACATGTTCATAACATTGATGCCAAAAGATGTAGAGTTGATAATGAGAGTACCACTTTCTTGTGGCACTGTCGTTTAGGTCATATTGGCGTAAAACGCATGAAGAAACTCCATGCTGATGTACTTGGAGTCACTTCATTTTGAATCACTTGACACATGTGAACCATGCCTCATGGGCAAGATGACTAAGACCCCGTTCTCCCGAACAATGGAACGAGCAAGTGACTTGTTGGAAATCACACATACTGATGTGTGCGGTCCGATGAGCATTTAGGCACACGGTGGATATCGTTATTTTCTCACCTTCACTCATGACTTAAGTAGATATGGGTATATTTACTTAATGAAACACAAGTCTAAAACATTTGAAAAGTTCAAGCATTTTGAGAGTGAAGTTGAGAATCATCGTAACAAGAAGATTAAATTCCTGCGATCTGATCGAAGAGGTGAATACATGAGTTATGAGTTTGGGAGTCACTTAAGACAATGTGGAATTATTTCACAATTGACACCACCTGGAACACCGCAGCGTAATGGTGTGTCCGAATGTCGTAATCAAACCTTATTAGATATGGTGCGTTCTATGATGTCTCTTGCCGATTTGCCACTATCGTTTTGGGGTTATGCATTAGAGACAACTGCATTCACTTTAAATAGGGCACCATCGAAATCCAGTGAGACAACGCCATATGAACTGTGGTTTGGCAAGAAGCCAAAGTTGTCGTTTCTTAGAGTTTGGGGATGTGATGCTTATGTCAAAAAGCTTCAACCTGAAAAGCTAGAACCCAAAGCGGAGAAATGCGTCTTCATAGGATAACCAAAAGAGATAGTTGGGTATACCTTCTATCATAGATCCGAAGGCAAAGTGTTTTTCGCTAAGAACGGAACATTTCTTGAGAAAGAGTTTCCCTCAAAAGAATTGAGTGGGAGAAAGATAGAACTTGATGAGGTTGTTGAACATTTGTTTCAATCAGAAAGTAGCACAGCGCAGAAAGATGTTTCTGTGGAGCCTATGGCAGTTGAAGAGGAAGTTAATGATGATGATCATGAAGCTTCGGATCAAGTTACTATTGAACCTCGTAGGTAGACAAGGGCACATACTGCTCCTGAGTGGTACGGCAACCCTGTCTTGGAGGTCATGTTGTTAGACAATGATGAACCTACGAGCTATGGAGAAGCGATGATGGGCCTGGATTCCGAGAAGTGGTTAGAGGCCATGAAATCCGAGATGGGATCCATGTATGAAAAAAAATTATGGACTTTGGAAGTATTACCTGAAGGGCGAAAGGCCATTCAGAACAAATGGATCTTTAAGAGAAAGATGGACGCGGACGGTAATGTCACCGTATATAAAGCTCGACTTGTGGTGAAGGGTTTTTCACAAGTTCAAGGTGTTGACTACGATGAGACCTTCTTACCCGTAGTGATGCTTAAGTCCGTCAGAATTATGTTAGCAACAACTGCATATTTTGACTATGAAATTTGGCCGATGGATGTCAATACATCGTTCCTTAACGGTTTCCTTAAGGAAGAGTTGTATATAATACAACCGGAAGGTTTTGTCGATCAAGAGAATGCTGACAAAGTTTGCAAACTCTAGCGATCCATTTATGGACTGGTGCAAGCATCTTGGAGTTGGAATCTGTGCTTTGATGAGGTGATCAAAGCGTTCGGGTTTATACAAGTTTACGGAGAAGCTTGTATTTACAAGAAAGTGAGTGGGAGCTCTATAGCGTTTCTAATATTATACATGGATGACATATTGCTGATTGGAAACAATATAGAAATGCTGGAAAACATGAAGGAATATTTGAACAAGAGTTTTTCAATGAAGTACCTAGGAGAAGCTGCTTTCATATTAGGCATTAAGATCTATAGAGATAGATCAAGACGCTTAATAGTACTTTCACAGAGGACATACCTTGATAAAAATTTGAAGAAGTTCAAAATGGACCAGTCCAAGAAAGGGTTCTTGCCTGTGTTACAAGGTGTAAAGTTGAGTAAGACTCAATGCCAAGTGATTGCAGAAGATAGAGAAAAGATGAGTGTCATCACCTATGCTTCCTCTATAGGCTCTATCATGTATGCAATGCTATGCACAAGACCCGATGTCAGCCTTGCCATAAGTATGGCCGGAAGGTTTCAAAGTGATCCGGGAATGGAGCACTGGAGGCGGTCAATAAAATCCTTAAATACCCGAAAAGTACTAAGGAAATGTTTCTCGTTTATGTAGGTGATCAAGACCTCGTCATAAAGGGTTACGTCAAAGCAAGCTTTGACACTGATCCGGCTGACTGTAAGTTGCAAACCAGATACGTATTTATTCTCAATGTGGGAGCGGTAAGCTGGTGTAGTTCCAAGCAGAGCGTGGTAGCCGATTCTACATGCGAAGCGGAGTACATCGCAGCCTCGGAGGCGGCGAAGGAAGGTGTCTGGATGAAGGAGTTCATGACAGATCTTGGAGTAGTTCCCAGTGCACTGAATCCAGTGGATATGTTCTGTGATAACACTGGTGCTATTGCCCTGGCCAAGGAACCAAGGTTTCAAAAGAGGACCAGACACATAGAGCTACGCTTCAATTCCATCCACGAGTACATCAAGGAGGAGGACATAAATATTTGCAAAGTGCACACAGATCTAAATGTTGCAGACCCGTTGACTAAACCTCTTCCAAGGGTTAAACATGATCAACACCAGAGCTGTTTGGGTGTTAGATTCATTACAATGTAAATCACATAGTGATGTGAGCTAGATTATTGACTCTAGTGAAAGTAGGAGACTGTTGGAAATATGCTCTAGAGGCAATAATAAATGGTTATTATTATATTTCCTTGTTCATGATAATCGTTTATTATCCATGCTATAATTGTATTGACTCGAAACACATTGCATGTGTGGATACATAGACAACACTTTGTCCCTAGTGTGCCTCTAATAGACTAGTGCTACCTCTTAAGCTTGCGTTGGTTTTACCTTGAAGAGGAAAGGGTGATGCAGCAAAGTAGATAAGTATTTCCCTCAGTTGTTGAGAACCAAGGTATCAATCCAGCAGGAGGAACAAGCAAGTCACCAATGGTTGCACCTACACAAACAATCAAACTCTTGCACCCAACGCTATAATGGGGTTGTCAATCCCTTCACGGTTATTTGCAAGGATTAGCTCTGAAAGAGATAGATGTAAACGAGTGCGGAAAGTAAAAGATAAATAAATTGCAACAAAGTATAGATCTAAAAGTATATGATGAAAAATAGACCTGGGGGACATAGGTTTCACTAGAGGCTTCTCTCTTGAAGGCAAATATCATGGTGGGTAAGAAAAAATACTATCAAGCAATTGATGGAAAAACGAATAATCATGTAGTTATCCAAGGCAATGATCATGCATATAGGCATCACATCCGTGACGAGTAGATCGAACCGATTGTGCATCTACTACTATTACTCCACACATCGACCGACTCCTGCCTGCATCTAGAGTATTAAGTTCATGAAGAACAGAGTAACGCATTAAGAAAGATGGCATGATGTAGAGGGATAACTCAAGCATTATGATGAAAACCCCATCTTGTTACCCTGGATGGACAATATAATACGTGCCTCACTACCCCTACTATGTCACTTGGTGAGGACACCGCAAGATTGAACCCAAAACCAAGCACTTCTCCCATTGCAAGAATTACCAATCTAGTTGGTCAAACCAAACCAATAACTCAAAGAGACTTGCAAGGATATCAAATCATGCAAATAAGAATTCAGAGGAGATTCAAATAAGATTCATGGATAATCTGAACATAAACTCACAATTCATCGGATCTTGACAAACACACCACAAAAGAGGATTACATCAGGCAGATCTCCATGAAGATCATGAAGAACATGGTATTGAAGATCAAAGAGAGAAGAAGCCATCTAGCTAATAGCTATGGACCCGTAGGTCTATGGTGGACTAATCACGCATCATCGGAGGGGCAATGGAGTTGATGTAGATGCCCTCCGTGATCGAAACCCCCTTTGGCAGATTACCGGAAAAGGCTCCAAGATTGGATCTCTCGGGAACGGAGGCTTCCGGCGGCGGAAAAGAATTTGCGTGTATCTTTCTGATGTTGGGGGGATATTTGGGTATTTATAGGCCAGAGAATAGGGTTAGGAGACCTGCCAGGGAGCGACAAGCCTGCTAGGCGTGGCCAGGGGGCACCTAGCAGGCTTGTGGCTCCGTGGCACCTCCCTTGACGTGCACTCCAAGCTTGATCGACTCGTTTCCTTGTAGAAAAATTCATTCCGAAGGTTTTATTCTGTTTGGACTCCTTTTAATATCCCATATCTGCAAAACTCAAAAACAAGGAAAAACAGAAAGTGACACTTGGATCTAGATTAATAGGTTAGTCCCAAAAATAATATAAAATAGCATATTAATGCATATAAAACACCCAAAACAGATAATATAATAGCATGTCATCATAAAAAATTATATATACGTTGGAGACGTATCACCATCGCCAAGCTTAATTCCTGCTCGTCCTCGAGTAGGTAAATGATAAAAACAGAATTTTTGATGTGGAGTGCTACCTAACATATTTATCCATGTAATATTATTTATTGTGGCATGAATATTCAGATCCGTAAGAGTCAAAACAAAAGCTTAATATGGATATAGAAATAATAACATTTCAAGCATACTAGCAAAGCAATTGTATCTCTTCAAAATACAATGGCAAAAGAAAGTTATCCCTACAATATCATATGGTATGGCTATGCTCCATCTTCCCCACCCAAAGTATTTATATCATGCGCAACCCCGATGAAAAGTCAAGCAATTGTTTTCACACCTTTATTTTCTCAAACTTTTTCAACTCTCACGCAATACATGAGCGCGAGCCATGGATATGGCATTATAGGTGGAATATAATATGGTGGAGGTTGTCAAGGTGAGGGAGAAGATAGTCTCACATCAACTAGGCGTATCAACGGGCTATGGAGATGCCCATCAATATATATCAATGTGAGTGAGTAGGGGTTGCCATGCAAATGATGCACTAGATCTATAAGTGTATGAAAGCTCAAAAGGAAACTAAGTGGGCGTGCATCATGAAGAAAAATTCCACTAGCTATATGAAAGTGACAAAATAGGAGACTCTCTATCATGAAGATCATGGTGCTACTTTGAAGCACAAATGTGAAAAAAGGTAGTAGCAATGTCCCTTCTCTCTTTTCTCTCATTTTTTTATGTGGGCATCTAAGGCCTGTTTTATTCATTTTTTTATTTGAGCTTCGCTAGCCTTTTTCTTCATAAAGTCCGGAATCTCATCCTCACTTGTGAGGGAATCATAGGTTCCATCATCTTCCTCACATGGGACATGACCTATTAAGGATAATCATCAGACTTTTATTTACTTACAACTCAAAAGAAAATTATAACTCGATATGTATGACAAAATATGACTCTATATGCAATATGGAAGTGATGGTGCATGTCATAAAAAGAAACAGTGGAAGTTGCATGGCAATATATCTCGGAATGGCTATGGAAATGCCATAATAGGTAGGTATGGTGGCTGTTTTGAGGAAAGATATATGGTGGCAGTTTTGAGGAAGCTATATGGTGTACCGGCAAAAGTTGCGCGGTAGTAGAGAGGCTAGCAAAAGTGAAAGGGTGAGAGTGCGTATAACCCATGGACTTAACATTAGTCATAAAGAATTCACATACTTATTGCAAAAGTCTATTAGTCATTGAAGCAAAACATTAAACGCATGCTCCTAGGGGGGAGGTTGGTAGGAGTTAACCATCGTGCGCCCCCGACTCTCACACAAAGGTCGACAACCTATAAACAAGTCATGCTCCGACTTCCTTACATAACGGTTCACCATACGTGCATGCTACATGAATCACAAACCTTTACACAAGTATTTTTACCAAATCACAATTTACTTCCTAACATGTCTCTTAACATTACAATCTTTATCTCTCAAAACTTTATGCAAGGAATCAAACTTCTCATAAATACTCAATGCACTTAATATGGAAGTTTTTATTATATCCCTTTTGAATGCCTATCATATTAGGACTAAATTCATAACCTAGAACAATTACCATGCTGTTTTAGAGACTCTAAAAATAATATAAGTGAGGTACGAGAGTTCAAGTATTTCTATAAAACGCAAACACCACTGTGCTCTAAAAGATATAAGTGAAGCACATAGAGCAAAATTTCCCAACTCAAAAGATATAAGTGAAGCACATAGAGTATTCTAATAAATTCATGATTCAACGTGTCTCTCTCAAAATATGTGTGCAGCAAGGATGATTGTGGCAAACTAACAAGCAAAGACTCATATCATACAAGACGCTCCAAGCAAAACACATATCATGTGGTGAATAAAAATATAGCCTCAAGTAAATTTACCGATGGATTGAAGACGAAAGAGGGAATGCCTTCCGGGGCATCCCCAATATTAGGCTCTTTGGCATCCTTCAATATGACTTGGAGTGCCTTGGTCATCCCCAAGCTTAGGCTCTTGCCACTCTTTATTCCATAGTCCATCAAATCTTTACCCAAAACTTGAAAACTTCACAACACAAAACTTAACAGAAAACTCACGAGATCCGTTAGTATAAGAAAGTAAATCACCACTTTAGGTACTGTTGTGAACTCATTATTTATTTATATTGGTGTTATACCTACTGTAATCTAACTTCTCCATGGCTCATACCACATGATACAACCCATAGATTCATCAAAATAGGCAAACAACTCAAAGAAAATAGAATTTGTCAAAAACAGAACAATCTATAGCAAACTGAAAATGTCGTATACTTATGCAAGTCAAACAATTCTCAAAAATTAAGACAACCTAGGAAATTTACATATCAATCTTTTGTAAAAAAATTAGATAAATCGACGCTCTGAAAAATTTGGAAAATTCCTGGACTGAGCGCAAAAGTTTCTGTTTTTCAGCAAGATCAAATCAACAACTAACATAGAGCACCCCAAAGGTTTTACTTGGCTTAAACACTAATTGAAACACCAAAACACAACTAATACATAAGTAATAATGTGGGAAACACTAAATAACATAAAGGAAAAAGCAAATATTTATTTATTCATTGGGTTGCTTCCCAACAAGCGCTTTTCTTTAAAGCCTTTTAGTAGGCATGATGATTTCAATGATGCTCACATCAAAAGTAGTAATATGCAAGAGAGCATCATGAATCTCATGAAAATCACATTTAAGTCTAACCCACTTCCTATGCATGGTGTTTTTGCGAGCAAACAATTTATGGGAGCAAGAATCAACTAGCATAGGAAGGCAAAACAAACATAGGTTAAAAACTTTGAACACATAGAGAGGAAACTTGATATTATTGAAATTCCTACAAGCATATGTTCCTCCCTCATAATAATTTTCAGCAGCATCATGAAGGAATTTTACAATATAAATATCAAATAAAGCATTATTTCCATCATCAATTACAACATACGTGTCATCATCAAAACTTGGGGAACTAAGAATATCATATTCATCATGCATAGCATCCCCAAGATTGTGGTTTTGCATATCATTAGCATCATGGATATTCAGATAATTCATACTAACAACATGGCAATCATGATTTTCATTCAAGGAACTATCATGAATCTCCTTACAAACTTCTTGTTCCAACACTTCATCAAAAAATTTAGATACATGATTTTCAACCAAAACTTCATAAAGATAATCAAGTGCAGTCAACTCACTAGCAATTGGTTCATCATAATTTGGTCTTTTGAAAAGATTAGCAAGTGGATGAGGATACATATCAATATATTTTTTAGCAAGCGAAGATGCAAGCAAATAGAAGGCACATGGCAACACAAGCAAACATAGCAACGAAAACGCGAACGGAAGAAGGGCAGATAAAAAGGCAAATCTTTTGGGTATTTTCTGAAAATCATTTTAGAAGTGGGGGAGAGGAAAATGAGAGGCAAATTGAAAATAATTTAAATGCAAGAGATGAGTTTGTGATGGGTACTTGGTAGGCTTGATGTGTATCATCACCGGCAAGGGCGCCAGAAATCCTTCTTGCTACCTCTTGAGTTGCATTCGTTTTCCCTTGAAGAGGAAAGGGTGATGCAGTGAAGTAGATAAGTATTTCCCTCAGTTGTTGAGAACCAAGGTAACAATCCAGTAGGAGGAACAAGCAAGTCACCAATGGTTGCACCTACACAAACAATCAAACTCTTGCACCCAACGCTATAAAGGGGTTGTCAATCCCTTCACGGTTATTTGCAAGGATTAGATCTGAAAGAGATAGAGGTAAACGAGCGCGGAAAGTAAAACATAAATAAATTGCAGCAAAGTATAGATGTGAAAGTATATTATGGAAAATAGACCCGGGGGCCATAGGTTTCACTAGAGGCTTCTCTCTTGAAGGCTAATATCATGGTGGGTAAACAAATTACTGTCAAGCAATTGATAGAAAAGCGAATAATCATGTAGTTATCCAAGGAAATGATCATGCATATAGGCATGACGTCCGTGACAAGTAGACCGGAACGATTCTGCATCTACTACTATTACTCCACACATCAACTGACTCTTGCCTGCATCTAGAGTATTAAGTTCATGAAGAACAGAGTAACACATTAAGAAAGATGACATGATGTAGAGGGATAAACTGAATCAATATAATGAAAACCCCATCTTGTTACCCTTGATGGAAATAATACAATACGTGCCTCGCAACTCCTACTATGTCACTGGGTGAGGACACCGCAAGATTGAACCCAAAACCAAGCACTTCCCCCATTGCAAGAATTACCAATCTAGTTGGCCAGACCAAACCAATAACTCGAAGAGACTTGCAAGGATATGAAATCATGCAAATAATAATTCAAAGGAGATTCAAATAAGATTCATGGATAATCTGAACATAAACTCACAATTCATCGGATCTTGACAAACACATCACAAAAGAGGATTACATCGGATAGATCTCCATGAAGATCATGAAGACATGGTATTGAAGATCAAAGAGAGAGAAGAAGACATCTAGCAACTAGCTATGGACCCGTAGGTCCGTGGTGGACTACTCACGCATCATCGGAGGGGCAATGGAGTTGATGTAGATGCCCTCCGTGATTGAAACCCCCTTCGGCAGATTACCAGAAAAGGCTCCAAGATTGGTTCTCTCGGGAACGGAGGTTTCCGATGACGGAAAAGTATTTACGTGACTCTTTCTGATGTTGGGGTAATATTTGGGTATTTATAGGCCAGAGAATAGGGTTAGGAGACCTTCCACGGAGCGACAAGCCTGCTAGGCGCGGCCAGGGGGCCCGCACCTAGCACGCTTGTGGCGCCCTGGCACCTTCCCTAACATGCACTCCAAGCTTGATCGACTTGTTTCTTTCCAGAAAAATTCCTTCCGAAGGTTTTATTCCGTTTGGACTCCGTTCAATATTCCATATCTGTAAAACTCAAAAATAAGGAAAAAAACAGAAACTGACACTTGGCTCTACATTAATAGGTTAGTCCCAAAAATAGTATACAATAGCATATTAATGCATATAAAACATCCAAAATAGATAATATGATAGCATGCCATCATAAAAAATTATAGATACGTTGGCGACGTATCAACTAGCTCGTTGATCAAAGATGGTTAAGGTTTCCTAGCCATTGACATGAGATGTCATTTGATAACGGGATCACATCATTGGGAGAATGATGTGATGGACGAGACCCAAACTATAAACATAGCATATGATCATGTCAGTTTATTGCTATAGTTTTCTGCATGTCAAGTATCTATTCCTATGACCATGAGATCATGCAACCCACTGAAACCAGAGAAGTACCTTGTGTGTATCAAACGTCGCAACGTAACCGGGTGACTAGAAAGGTGCTCTATAGGTATCTCCGAGGGTGTCTGTTGAGTTGGCATGGATCAAGACTGGGATTTGTTACTCCATGTGACGGAGAGGTATCTTAGGGCCCACTCGGTAATACACATCACAACAAGCCTTGCAAGCAATGTGAATAAAGTGTTAGCCACGGGAACTTGTATTACGGAACGAGTAAAGAGACTTGCCGGTAACGGGATTGAACTAGGTATATAGATACTGACGATCGAATTTCGGGCAAGTAACATACCGATGAACAAAGGGAACAACATACGAGATTAACTGAATCCTTGACATAGAGGTTCAATCGATAAAGATCTTCGTAGAATATGTAGGAATCAATATGTGCATCCAAGTCCCGCTATTGGTTATTGACCTTGGAGGTGTCTCGGTCATGTCTACATAGTTCTCGAACCTGCAGGGTCTGCACACTTAAGGTTCGGTGACGTTTCGGTAGTTTTGAGTTACGTATGTTGGTGACCGAAGTTTTGTTCGGAGTCTCGGATGAGATCTAGGATATCACGAGGAGTTCCAGAATCATCCAGAGACGAAGATTGATATATAGGAAGTTGGTGTTTTGATTCCGGAAAAATTTCGGGCATTACCAGCACTGTACCAGGAGTGACGAATGGGTTTCGAGGGTCCACCAAGTGGGCCCACTGCCCCTTAAGGGGACCACACGGGCTATAGGGTGGCGCACAAGCCCCTGGTGGGCTGGGCGGCCAGACCAAAGGGCCCATGTGGCTGAAAGGTTGAAAGTCCAAAGGTGGAGGAGGTTTCCAAGTGGGAGAAGGAGTCCTACTCCTACTAGGATTGGAGGAGGAATCCTCCTCTCCACTTCGGCCGCAAGCAAGGGCTGGCCCTTGGGGGCCAAGCCTCCTCCCTCCCTCCTCCTATATATACTAGAGGTATTGAGGGTTTTTTCAACAGAGAAAACAGCCACGTGCTACCCTCTTCCTCTAGATTGTAGTTTCTCCTCTAGATCGTTCCGACGGTGCTTGACGAAGCCCTGCTGGAATAGTTTCACCCCCATCATCGCCACGCCGTTGCGCTGCCGGAGAACTCATCTACCTTTCTGCTCCCTCTTGATGGATCAAGAAGGCGGAGATCGTCATCGAGTTGTACGTATGCTGAACGCGGAGGTGCCGTCCGTTCAGCGCTAGATCGGAACGGATCCTGATTGGATCGCGGGACGTTCGGTGATTTGGATCGCGAAGACGTTCGACTACATCAACCGCATTTCTTAACGCTTCCCGCTTAGCGATCTATAAGGGTATGTAGATCCACTCTCCCCTCGTAAATGCTCATGACCATGGATAGATCTTGCGTGTGCATAGGAATTTTTTTTGTTTCCCATGCAACGTTCCCCAACACTATGTGTGATCCACCAATCGCAAACGGTATAGTTCAAACTCCGTCGCTAATGACATGAACTGTGTGCGATGGCGGATCCATCAAATACGATTCGGAAAAGAGTTGCGTGTATGCTTTGTACACAATTTTTATAAATGATGTGTGTGTGATGTGCTATATCATTGCACACAGTTATTATAATGCAACTGTGTGTGATGCCATGCACACAGTTTTTATAAAGAGTGTGTGATGTAGCATATCATTGCACACGTTGTAAAAACGCAAATGTGTGTGATGCCTTGCACACGTTTTTGCATACATTGTGTGTGCGATGTAGTCTGTCATCGTACACACTTTCACAAATGAAACCGTGTGTGATGCCTGCAATTATTACTTTTTGAAAATAATACTGGTTTGCGTGATATTTTTGAAGGCGAACTGACATTTTCCTTCGTTATTTGACTTCAATTTTTTTTTCTATACTTAACATTCACCATAGAATCCTCCCTGGGAAAATTTGACACTTTTCAGAGCTCAGTTGCTATATTTGATTCATCAATTGAATTTTTAGTCATTTAATGGATATAATTCAAATTTGAATCACGAATGCATGAAACAGTACGCGGAAATGATTTGAGAAATCATATTTAGGTTATTGAGTATGTTTGTATGCCTCATACAAGAAATGAATATAAATTTATTAGACATATGTGGCAAGAATCAACCGCGAACATAGAGTTTATTGGTATTGAAATGATAAAAATTGTAAATGAAGTCTGAAAAATATGGAACTTGGCGTAGTGTCATGATATGAAGTCAGCATGATGTGGTAAAAATTTGAGAAGGTTTGACATTTTTTTGGTGTACATCCTTTATTAATCTGACAACCTCCAAGGATAGATCATGGTTTTAAGGGTGAATGTATCAAATTAGTGGCGAAATTATATTTTCCTTTATCAATTAACTTTGATTTTTTTTCTAAAGTTAAGATACATCATAGAATCCTCCACACTAAAATTTGACACTCTTCGAAGCTCATTTGCTATTTTTTGAGTCATTAACTACATTTCTAGTCATTTAACAGATGTATTCAAATTTGTACTACGAGTATAGAAAAAAAGTATTAAAAAATGATTTGAAAAATCATATTTAGGTCTGTGAGTATATGTGTATGCCTCATACAAGAAACAAATATAAATTCAAATATCTATGTGGCAAGAATCAACCGTAAACATGAAGTTTATTGATATTTTAATTTTAAAAAACGTAAATAATGTCTAATAAATACGAAACTTGGCATGATGTCAATATAAGATCTCAGTCTAATGTAGTAAAAATTTGAGAATAATTCATAATTATTTTGATGGTATAAGGATAAAAATCAAATGGCAAGAAAACATACATATGGGTATTAAATTCTTATTGATGAAAAAATTAAAGCCTTGGATCGATGACATGGCATAAATCCATTCATCCACGCTCCACGGCCAAAAAAAATATTTAGCCTTATATCCTCACCATTTACTCTATCACATCCACATTACATCAGGAGCGAACCGCTGGGAGCTCCCTCGCGATGTCCACGTCGACGTTACTGTGCAGCCTCCAAAGAAAAAAAGAGAAGGAGAAACGCATGGGTTGGGCCTTCCCCCCCTCTCTCTCTCTAGTGTGCTTCACATTCTTCCCCACCTAGGGTTTTGCTGCCGCCGCCGCCGCCGCCGCCGCATCGCTCCCGCCGGCCATGGCTCCCTTGTAGCAAGGTGCGGCGCTGCTCCTCCCCACGGTCCTGTCGGCAAGGTGGCAGCAAGAGCGAGAAGGCGGGTGACGCGATCTCTCGTCCCGACGAAGCCGTAGGAGGACTAGGCCGTTGCGGTCGTTGGCACCTCCTCCTCCGCCACGCGGCGGCCGCCTGGCACGCCGTCACCACCGAGTTGCACGCCCACTTCTAATCGCCAAAGGTCCGCCCACTGCCAAACCCACTCCTCCTATGGCCTTCCCTCACACCCCCCTCCATTGCCTCTTTCTCCTACACCTTTCTTTTCTCAACCTAAATCCATGGAGGTGGCTGATGATGATGCATTGGATGTTTATTCTGATCTTTTATTGATTTACTATGTCAAGATTCCTTGAGTCAGGCATAGACGAATAGTTAATCTGGATAAAAGAAGTAACCTATTTGCATCCAATAGGTGAGGCATTTAGTATCTTGTATTCATTGTTGATGATGACTCCACAGGCTGGGGGACAGAAGCTACAAGTGTGGAAGGAACTGATATTTAAATTCCTAAACTTTATGTGTACCACAAGCCTCATCTGCTTGACATAAAATTCCAGGTACAATAAGTTAATTGCTCATCAGAAAATACCGTATTTATTTATTTATTATGTGTTCATCCCCAATTTAGGTCTGATGACATTAAACCACTATACATTGAGCAGCTGATGGACCGGGAAGTTACAAATTTAGCAGGTGGAGAACGTGAAAGAGTGACATTATATCTTTGCCTTGGGAAGGTATTTCCTTTTTTTGCCTGAACTTTTCTTAATGGCTTTATCTAATATAGACTGTCTTTAGAGGATAACATATATATTGCGTCCAATCCGTCCATGTTCTGTGATGTTCAAAAGATTCAGGACTTGGGGGTATTTTTTTTGCATATGCAATACTTACTGTGTTTTTTGCCTTATATTTTTGTTACCGTATTATGTAAAATTGATTCCCCCCCCCCTGCTTAAGTGAATTTTTCAGTATAGCAAATACAAAGCAACTGGTGGTTCGTCCATATCTGCACACAACTTCAATCCTGTCAACCATATGCATTTGTGTTTTCAGACTACGAATGTAAATATTGTCATGTTATGGATCCTAACTTTGAAGTTGCTGTTTTTCAGACTGCAGGTATTTATCTAATCGATGAACCAAATCAATGTATTGTTGCCTCAAAGGTCATCAAAAGATCCATCCTTCATGCAAAGAGAACTGCATTTGTTGTTGAGCATGATTTCATCATGGCAACCTACTTAGTTGACAAGGTTATCGTTTATGAGGGACGGCCTTCTGTTGACTGTACTGCTAATACACCTCAGACTTTACTATCTGGGATGAATAGATTCTTATTGACAAGTGCAGCTACCGAGAGTTGTCAACAAAAGTTATAATAACAGTACCAGCTCAAGTTAGTTTCTTATTTCCTAACTTCAACTCCGAATTTGGACCTATTTGTTCCTTCACCTTTCCATAGTGTAATCCGGTGGCTACCTCCGTTTCAGAATGAGAAGAACTTGATTTGGTGTTCTCATCCAGTAAATTTTCTTTTATTTGTTCATCATTGTCTTGTGGCAGCAACTTAACATCACGTTCAGAAGAGACCCGGTCAACATCCTCGTGCTCGCCGTCGTTCACAGGGCAGTGCTGGTCGTGCTCACGCTGATCCTGTCAGCTGCCGTATCTGTGTTCTTCCTCTGGAGTGTTGCGGCCGTGGTGTCGAGTCGAGTTCTGCAGCGGTTCGCCTCCAGTCTCTCCGTCGCTGCCCCTGGCCAGCTCGTCAAGATTACCGGTGTATGTTTTCGGATCACATATGCATTACCTTTTCTTAATCACAATCACGACAAAATTGAGATGAGAAGTCCAACAAGTGTTCTGTTCTGAGGTCTCGTGCCTGCTGAAATTGAGGCGCCATTTAACAGGGCAGTAATTTCAGTAGCATTTTGTGTGACGTATGATTTCTAAGGTAAGCTATGTGGAGAATTACGCGTGTGACGTAGCCGTTCCGCATCTTGTAGCAATTCCATCTATGTGTCGTATGGGTGCATCCATCTTTTGGATGGACGTATGCTTGATGACCTCATATTGAAAGTTAGTTCTGTTATATACTTATATTACATATTGTCGTGAATAGAAGCTTCGATGGATGGATATTACAATCTTGGAAGGGGAAACAAGCTTCATACTTCGTTTGTGAATCCTAAAGAAGTGGCTCTGGTTTGTTGGCTTGCTGATTCAGTGTTGTAGTACAACTATTGTTTTCCTTGTATGGATTAGCTATTGCCCCATGTGTTGGTTCTAAACAAGCGGCTCTGGTTCGTCAGAAGGATTAGCCGTTCTCCCATGTGTGGTGTGCATTTATTTTTTGTATTGGTACACGTAGTGCATCGGTTCTTGCATTTTTGCAAAATGTTTAATGGGTAGTAGTTAAAGAATAGTTGAAGCACAAACTAACCGATCTGGCTGCAGCCACGAATTCACATAATTCCATTCTTTAGTATGTAATGAGCTAGCTAGTGATTGATACTATCAATTCTTTGAATGACTGCCTGGTACAATTTTTCAGTAATAAGTCACCTAAGTTGGTTCTTTTTGTTTATGATTTAAACAGTATCTTGTGGACTCAAGAGAATTTAATCATCTGAAAGTTGAAAACAAGTGCAGCTTCTGTGGTAGTTAGCAGTGTGCATCAGTTTTTCTGGGCGATTTTTCCTATACAAATATATAAAATGCTATGCATTTGTATAGTGCTGGAGCTTCTTTCATTTGCATCCTAAAGAAAAAAAGCAGAATGATTTGCTTTCCATCAGCAGTGTCCACGTGATCTCTAGATATATAATTTTCACTGTTCTTGGGTGAACCATTGGACATAGTACTTTTTGTTTTTGTCTATTGGTTCAGTAAATTATGACACATTTTATGTCAATATATGCACTTCACTGTTAAATGTAGGGCTTGTTGTTGAATATGCCACAACAAATGTTAACTTCACATAGTAGTTTCGCCGTAAACTTTAGGAAGATCACATTGTTATTGTTATTGGATGAACTGATGGACATAGTACTATGTGTTTTATGCCTATTGGTTCAGTAAACAAAGACACATTCCTTTGGCAATGTTAAATTTTGTGGTTGACCAGTACTATCTGCCATTATTTTGAGCTAATGAGTGACCTTCTGCCATGGTTCGGAGCTGCTTCTTTTGTTGCGACCCTAAACTAAAAAGAAGCATGATGCTTTGCTCTTTATAAGCAGTGTCCCCGTATAGAGTGTAGTTTACGACTTAGAAAGGACTTTGTGCCGACGAGCAGATGCAATAAGGAGGTAAATCAAAAGTTTAGAACAAAGGCTTTGATAAATTTAGATGTGTTGCACCTACATGATATTGGTCCAAGATGAATTTTTCTTTCGTTTTTACAGTTCTTGAATAATGCTTGCACAGTTCTTAGGCTACCACTGCTTGGAAGGAAGTACCAGCCCTCCTCAGGTATAGTCATGGCTCTCCTCTCTCTTCCTTGTATATGAAATTCTCGAAAATAGCAAGATGTGCCATCCATCAAAGTTTGTATTAGTCAGATAGACTCTTTGAGCAGCTAACTACATTATTGTAAATTGTTGTTTGGTTCACATATTCTTTTGAGATTTCATGATATACTCTATTAGGGATAGCAGCTAATAGAGGTTGGAGTTTCGAAGTGATCTCCTTGCCAGGACAACCAACAAATATAAGAAATGTCTCCCATGCTTGACTCCAGCTAAAGATTTAATGGCTGGCACAGTGGATTTCTGCAACATTAGTTTTATCTATTTTTTGTCTTTCGAATGTAAAATACTATTGCTGGCATACTAAAGTTCTAATATATCCAGAGAATATGTTCCTTGCCTTTTTAATAAAGGCCTCTATGAGGAATCCGCAACGTCATGCTAACAACTATTAGTCTACTGTTAGTAGAAGACAAATGTGTGTAAACGTACAACTATTATTAGTCTGCTATTAGTAGAAGACAAATGTGTGTAAGCGTGTGAAAATGGCTGCATAGGACGTGATGAGGTGCTCGAGCTCTCTGCTTGATTCACCTGTAGATAGTCATTCCTTCTAGATGCCTCCTCCTATATTGTGTGGTCAGTTTCTTTAAGTTCTGTACACACACGAAAAGAAGATAAGTTCATTTGAAATACGATGGCTCTCGGCTGAAAGTTTTAGCATGTCTGTAATTGATTTGGGGCTAACCATTGACTTCTTGTAGGTTATTTGTAGGTTCTTTGCTATTAATAACTCAAATTCATTATGTGTTGTGTAATAAGAATTGCACCTCAACTGATAGGAAGCAACACTTGCTAGCCATCCAGTTTCTTGTCCAAATATTTTGTTGTCAGCAAGCGAGCAAATATTGGGAGAACGATGAAAGAGAATGGACCTATCCTGTTATGATCATATGATCCAATTCCAAGCTTTGATCTATAGCAAATATTTGCTTCATAAATGTTGATGTAAGCTTACCCTCACACATACTTTGTTAGGTAACACATGCGCCTTCCATTTCAACTGCTACCCGTCTCTCTCATTGTGCATCGTCCATAGACTAACCAACGTCGACTGCAGCTACCGGTTATACATATGATCCATGTGTCATGTTTAGTCTCTCTCTAAGACATGATATATCTGCGTTCTGATGCTCCGACAGACTTTGTCCCTTTTTTGGAGATCACCTGACTTTGGGAAGATGTCCATCTTTCATTTCAACCGTTGGACGTGTCTATATACTCAGTAATCCTGCTTGTAAGATTGTTATCTATATATTAATATAGACCCGCTAGCTTGCTATGCTTTATGATGAACACTCTACTGTTGTAGTTCTATTAAGTCTCCATTTTTTTTGCAAATGGCGCTCATTTGGACTGCAAAGAGATGTTAACAAATAAAACAACAAGATTAGTACGCTCAGTCATGCAAAGGAGGCACGCCAAGGGCGCGTCCCTACCACTAGTATATATCTATCAGTCACGCAAAGGAGGCGTGCCAAGGGCGCGTCCCTACCACTAGTATATCTAACAAGCATCAATTCAACCTTTTGTAGAATCACAGACATAACACACATGTCTTCCATGCCATGGCCGGCGAGGACACGGCGACACCGCTCGGGGGCTGCCGTGCGTGAGGTGGGTGACATGGTCGCCATGAGGCCCGTCGTACAGCTCCAGGATCTCATCCGGTGGTACAACTGCTTCAACAAGTTCTACGTCCTAAGAGGTAGCATCATGGAGGTGCAGTTCGTGATCATGTAAGCTAGCTTTTCGTACATCTCTTTCCAAGAATCCATTCACCAGCTGGCTGCTAGCTATCTCGGATAGTACTAAATTAATGGACGTAGCGATTCGGTGCCGAGCTCAGTTGCTCCCCTGGCGTTGGTTCATCTCTCGTGATTCGGGAAAGCAGCACTGCTGCGTCTGCGCAAAAGCAGCGGAATTAGAGAGTATCGTGTGTATACGACACGGAACAATGCGGAAAAGCGGGCCAGTCCGTATGAAATGACACCCGTCCTCGCGTTGGTTCTCCTGGTCCATGGACCAGGACGTTTGCTTTTTCTAACTGAGCCATGGACCAGGACGTTTGCTGTGACGGCCGTCTGAGGTCGTTCTCGAAGCCAGCCGCCACAGCGCACCGGCGCACTGGCGCACGGCTGCCCAAATCTTGTTGGTTGCGGCGAGCTGTAGTTGCTCCGGCCGGTGAGTGATGGAGGATGCAGTCCTACTTGATGTCGTGTACAGGTGAGTGAATCCTGCTTGAGGTCGTTCCACATGTACGAAGGGGCTACTTGCCTTCCATCTGACCCAACTTCCTACTGTGGTGCAGATGATGGATGTACTGCACCTAGAAGAGATTCCTGAAGCACATTTTGATGAGGTGAGCAAAAGATGCAAAAGTGATATTCTTCCTGGACACCTCGTGCAGTACCACAAGGTTAATAAGCCATTTACTTGCAGGCATTCAACCGTATATGTTCATTCTATGGATCTGGTTCGGATGAGCGCCGCCAGTGCAGAAGCGTTCGAGCACATGTTGCTGGTCTGAAGGCACTTAGTGAGCTGTGCACCACTCGCCGGGAAGAGGGGTGGTTTGGGATTAGAGGACCGTCATGTCAATATGCTAGGCGGGGTGTCTACCTGCCAATGGACAAGTCACATTTGTTGCAAACGATGGTGCAACGCATGATGACAGTATGGGCCACTCTGTTAGTGTGAATGCACTTGGTGAGCTGGCACCGCCGGATAAACAGAGAGGTGTCGGGAGGCCAACGGACAGTCGAGAGAAAGCGACGTATAAAGGGTTGAGTAAACAGACGAGATTCTGCAGTATTTATAGAGAAGGCCAGAGAAGGAAGACGTGCCCTGACTGAGGAGATGCCCTGAAGAAGCTTAGGAAGCCCGGGAAATGCGAGAATTATGCACGTGATCAGAATAAAGTGTGATGACTATGTTTTTAAATCTGCATGTTTAAATTTGAGGATTTTCTGGTGTGTTTTAGTGAGCATTGCTCCATGCTTGTTCCTCCAATTCGAGACGTGAGGCTGTACTTTGCCAGTGAGTGATCTGCAAGCAGTTGAGAACTAGGCGCAAGTCTTATTTCAAAAAAGAAGAACTAGGCGCAGGCGGGTGCTTTGGAGCTGCGACTATTTGGGCAGGGTTGGGTGTTAACACGTTCGTGCCGTCGTCCAAATAGTCAACCGACCGAGAAAAGTAAGGACTGGCCGTTAACACGGCTCGCACGGGAAAATGTCTATGCCGTACCTGCGGGGTTGTTCCGCGAACCGCGTTAACGACTTTCGTCACATTAAATGCGTCACCTCTCCCGTATTTTCCAGGATCGATACAACCAGAATACAGCGTTGAATATGTCAAAGGGCGCTGATCCACATGCGAGCGAACGAGAAGGATATCAGGACCATCTGAGGATGGGCTCAAAATCGAATTTTCGTAAACTAGTCTTGTTTTTTGTTTGTCTGTATGATGTCTCTAGCCATCTAATCTATTCTTAATTCTTCTCATCCATCATGGTTTTTCAAGACATCAAACTAATCACAAAATATCTCTTGTGAAGTCCTAAACTTTCTCTTTCAATACTTTTTGACAAAAATATTATGCATAATTAGTGTAAGAACTAATTTCAAGTAGGATACTTGAGTATATAAAGTAAAATAATCGTTAAAAATAGAAATAAAATTCAAACAAATCCAAAAAAATTATGCGTGGTACAAAATTTAGTGCGTGAGGTACGCTACAAATTTCAGCTCATTTGGATATATGAGTCGCTGTCAGCAAACAAAAAATTGGGTCATGACAATACATGAACAGTAAACTTTTTTACAGATCCTAAATTTGGTTTTTTTTGCCAAGGGACACTCAGATGTCCGAATGTTCTGAAATTTGAAGCGAACCTCACGCACCAAATTCTCTACCATGAAAAAATAGATTTTTTTGAATTTTTCTAATATTTGTTTTGAATTTTTTACGATCGAAGGTGTAGATGAGCCTGGGCACTAAATCACTGCTCTGTATAAGGATTTACCTTTTTGACCTTGTCACCCTTTTCTCTTGGTTTTTCAGGATGAGATACAATAATAAATCTGGGAAGGTTTGGGAGTTGATGTCATCGATGAACAAGAGACTGATGAAGCTTTACGATGTAATTAGATGTGATTGCTAGTTGTATGTGTTGGCTCTCATATGATGTGAGATAATACATTTGTATATTTGTATGTTGTATGACAAAGCTTGAAAAGAAATCATATAGTGAATTTGGAATGTGCATTTTGGCGTTATGTTTGATTGTCAAAAGATAATCATAGTAAACTGATTACGTCTAGCTGATTTTAAGACTAATTAACACGTCGTTAAGATCACACATTGCACACAGTTTTTTTGATCCAATTGTGTGTGATGGCATTTACATCACACATCGTTTTTTATTTTTAATCGTGTGCAATGAATCGCACATTACATACGATTTTCGTGAAATAACCGTGTGATGCTAATTCAAATTGCGAACAGTTTTTGTGTTGAACTGTGTGGGATGTATTGCGTGTGCGATGGGACCCCCCTATCGCCCACACTAGCGAGGTGATGGATTGAAATTACGTCACACGGACAGCCCTTCGGGAGGCACTCTCGAACTAAGACCGAAACTACGATCTCTCTACAGAGTTGCACACATACGGTGTCATCTATCCGGCAGGGCTTCGCCGTCCAGAACTAGTTCCCACCAGAACCCAGACAGCCTTTCGGCTCTACGAAACTCTTTTCGTGGGAGGGAGAGAAGAAGCCAGATAATGCATGGCATGTGTATGAGAGTTGGAGTGTTGATGGAGAGCTCCTCTCCACCTCCTTTTATAGGTGAAGGAGGGGGTGGTGGTGGCTGAAATTTCAGCCACATGACAAGCACCCACAAAACAAGGAAGCATGTTCCCACCAAACATGGAGAAAACATGTTCCCTTGTCCATGGTGTTCCCCCATGGGGCCCCACCTTCCTCCCAACACTCTCCATCATTTGTAGAGGCTGCCCCCACCATGGCCCCCCCCCCCCAACACCTTTTTTCCAGACACAAGGGGCTGCCCCCAAAAAGGGAGGCACCCCAAAACAGCCCCACGAAACGGGGGATCTTGTCCCCTCACGCTGGGACAAGATGTTTTCCGCAACTATTACTTCTGAAAAATTCTGGAAGGTCCCAGAACATTTCCGGTACCCTCTAAAATTATCTGGACACGCTCCGAAACATTTCCGGTATGGTGGTTTAATTTAAAACCATCTTCGTTTACCCGGTAAACAATTCCGGCAGCTCCGAAAACCTTTTTCGGTTTATTCTCCGGAAAAATTCCAGAAATTATCAGACCACTCTGGCAACCTCCAAAACATTCCCGGTGCTTGCAGAAACCTTTTTGGATCAATGGTTTTATCCGAAACAACTTTTTGGTTTTACTGAAACTTTTTCGGTGTTCTCTTCGGAACCTTTCCGTTGTCTCCGAAACTTTTCCAGTCACTTTCTCTCGGACTCCTTGTCCAGTATTCAGCAGATAGATGACCCTTAAGCATGTGACCCTATAGGTTCGGTGAAGTATAGACATGACCCGAAACCCCTTCCGATCAATGATCAACATCGGAGCCGTGGACACCCATGTTGACCCGTATACCCACACAAATGAATATTCGAGTGAACCTCCAGTTGCCATGTGCTATTCTTGTTGCTTCACGATATGTTACAAATACCCGAGGTGAGACATGTTGGCACCCCTGTGGATCAACAACTTGTCCACTATGCCAGTTACCGGTATTGTTCTCTTTCCTCGTTCCCGTGTTCTGGCATCCCCGTGATCAAATCACAAAGTGTCTGGCCAGACGACGATGGATACCGTAACACCGAGAGGGCCCAGAGATATCTCTCCATCGTCGGAGGAGCAAATCCCAATCTTGAGCTATCAAGTTACTTGACATACTTTTCCATGAACCCGTAAGCCGCCGTAATAGCCACCCATTTACGGATGACATTTAACAAACCCCAAAGTTCATGAAGCAAGCATGAAGAAACTCGATACTCTCATGGTCTAAGGAATTATGCAAACATTAACTTCTCTATGTTATTAACCATTAACTTATGATGAATGTATCTCATAGCATAACATCAATTCGGGTCGATTCAACACAAATGTTCTTCTAACATTGTGCCCACAAAATTGCTGGCATAGACATGCCCATGATCAGGAAAACAGGATCATCATGCAATACTTGAGCCAGTCTTAGAGGCCGAACTAGGAATACATTTTACCGTTTATTATTCCATACGTGCATATGAGTCTTCCTTCAAGCCTCGTGGTTATTGTAGACTCGAGAACCATAGCAGTTATAGCATGGAACATAAACCTAATTATGAACAGGGAGATGATCAATAACATTTATTATTGCCTCTAGGGCATATCTCCTACAGACTCCCACTTGCACTAGAGTCAATAATCTAGTCAATGCTAATGCACTTTACACCTATGGCATACTGGTGTAAAATATGCTTCGCTTGTGGTATAGCCTGATGTCCAACGGATCTGACAACTTCAGCTCCGTGTGTAACTTTGCATATCCTTGCGTTTTCATGCTTCCACAAAATTCATATTTTGTGTGGACTTGGCTTTGCATATGTGTGAACCATTGGTCAAAACCTGATTCCTCATACTGAGTTATGGAGCAACTATCTGCAATAGTGTCCCATAGATCAAATCCATCTTGGAACCATACTAAGTTCATGAATGAACTATATGATTCAACAACTTCTTTGTCGCTTCTAAAGCGTCAACATACTAAGCCTTTGTTATAGAATTCGCCACAGTATCTTGTTTGGAACAATTTCCAACTACCGTGCCACCATATTGTGTATCACACAAAACCCTCAATTAAATCGAAAATCGTATGGAGAAATGGTGAAGACTGTATCGATGTAACATATTACAACGAACTCTTCATGATTTCTTCTTGCGAGAAAAACATGTCATCAGTACTACTTTAGTACTTAATGACATCTTTCACTGTTGTCCCATGATCAGTACTTTGATCACTTCGGTATCTATACTCGCAACAACTTTGGAGTATTGGACATATCTGGTTGTTTTACATACCATGGAATACATGATTAATCCAAACACAAGAGTGTGTGGAATCTCCATCATGTATTTTACTCATTAGTGTTTTGGGACATCGAGTCTTGCAAAAAATCTTTCCATGTGACTTTGGCAAGAATCACTCCTTAGCGTTTTAAATGCTAAAAGTTTTAGCATCTTGTCAATATGTATTCATAGCTTAGCCCCTAGGTAAATCTATCTCCATAGATCATCATGCTAAATATTGAGGCTATTTAGCCTAAGCACTTCATCGAAAAACTATTTTCCAATGAAGTCCTAATTCATGTCAAGAAATTTATTTCCAATTAACAATGTGTCAAGTACACAAGGTTTTTAGAAATATTATTATGCTCCCACTTACTTTCTTGAATCACAAGCATCTTCGATACTCATTTGATGAAGTCAAACCCCTTTGACCATTCCATCAAAAACGAAGATTCCAACTCCACTTTGCTCTCTTCTGTCCATTGCTGGAACTCTGAAGTTTGCATACTTACTAGCATCCTCTGGATCGACAAATTACTTCGGACTATATCACATACAAGTCCTAGGTTTCATTTCCATCAGATGGAAATCCTCTCGTCATCCATGTTTCATATCTCAAGTTTGAAATATGTATTAATTGCTAGTTCAACCTGAACCGACTTTAAGCATCGCTACGGTGAATCAACCTCACCATAGTCACCTCCTTGAACTTGTTATTTCAACAAGTCGAGCTATATGGATAAAACATTTTATCCATATCAGTTTTAGTTCCATAAATATTCGTTAGACTCTAAGTCTTCCGAAAGGTGTATCAAGATTTTAATATTGAATCACTTTTATGGAAACTATCTCGGATTGTATTGGCATTTAGCCAATTCCGGAGTCAGGGCCCATCACCGCTTCCTTGTGTATCGTAGGTATACTGTTGTCCAACAACAATATCTCGTTTGCGCACCTGAGAGGTCTGCACGAGCCTTGCCTACGAGGTTCAGCTGCAAGTTCGACCGAAGTCCATACATTTTATTATAGAGACTTTCGTATCAGTCGTAGTAGGAAACCCTGGAATCACTTCCAAGGTTTCTTTCCTTTGAACTGATGACGAAGATACTGTTTATCTCATCGAGTTGCAGTGTTCTCCCACTCACCCCTTATGAAAGAACTATTTCCTTCAAAAAGCATACCGTCCTTTGTGGCAAACCTATTTGCCTCGGTATAGTTGAGGGAGGAATACCCATTTTCTTGGGATAACCTACAAAGTAGCACTTGTCTGATTTGGAATAGGTTTGTAACCTTTTACACAAGCCCCATATTCCAAATGTTAAGAAAAGATATAACATGGTTGGGCGTACCATACCATGGCGTCATTTCAACAGATCCGATGGATCTCTTTTCAGTGTAAAAGCCGTAGTCTCTAAAGCATCACTCTATTCTATTTATGTCATCTTTGATCTTACCATGTCATAAATGGTTCGATTACATCTTCACGGACTTTCCACTTGCAGTGGTGTTCCGGGAGGTGCAAGTTATGAAACTCTTTTCACAACTCATCAGACATTCGCTAAACTTGTAACTCAAATATTCCTTTCTGCAATCGAATTGTAGAAACATAATTTTCTTGTTACAATATTTTCTTCTTCGTTTTTGAAAACCTTTCGAATGATTTCAAAAGATCCAGACTTATGTCTCATCAAGTAAATATCCATATATCTACTTGAGTCATTTTTGAAGGTAGACAAATCCACTGTTTGCAACAACATCTATTGGACTACACACATTATAATGTATGATCACCAATATGTTCTTTGCTCGTTCCTTATGGCTTGTGAACGGTATTTCAGTCACTTCACCTTTCAGAGGAAAGTTGCAAGTGTTAGATGATTCAAAATCAAATGACTTCAAAATCCATCATAATGGAATTTTCCATGCGGGTTTCTCCAATGTGACCAAATGCAGTGCCACACTTGTGTGGTATTCTTTTAGTCTTGCGACATTTAGCACCAGTGTTTATGGATGTATCATATTTCATAACATACGTCTCATTCATAATGAAAGTATGGCCCTTATGTTATTCATAACACCGAACATCAGAAGTTCTCTTATGAATAACCTTCTTGCAAGATACTTTATGCAATGGGTTAGAGTATATGAAACTCTAAAATGAATTATAAAAGTAAACCCAGAGGTAATGTATTATTATAAATATTCATAACATACGTCTCATTCATAATGAAAGTATGCCCCTTATGTTATTCATAACACCGAACATGAAAAGTTCTCTTATGAACAACCTTCTTGCAAGATACTTTATGCAAAGGGCTAGAGTGTGAAACTCTAAAATGAATTATGAAAGTAAATATAGAGGTAATGTATTATTTATCAATATTCATAACATACGTCTCATTCATAATGAAAGTATGGCCCTTATGTTATTCATAACACCGAACATCAAAAGTTCTCTTATGAACAACCTTCTTGCAAGATACCTTATGCAAAGGGCTAGAGTGTGAAACTCTAAAATGAATTATGAAAGTAAATACATAGGGAATACATCGATGGAAGGCATAGTAACATTTACTACGTTCCCATCATGTATCTAAACCTCATTCCTGGCTAGTCTTTTAGGCCATAGTAGTTCTTACATCGAGTTGCAACAGAATGCAATCGAGCGGGTATCTTTGTGATTAACTCACAATACCCAAGAATTAGTGATTAACATGTTTAACCATAATTCCCAAGAATTATATCTTTGACCAGCCTTCTATACATCAAAAAACCTGTATGACATTCATACATGAGCTGGATATTCCAGTCTTCTTTTCTATTGCCATTATACTTCTAACAGTTTAACTTTCAGTATTTCTCCTACTCACTGAAGAAGCACCCAACTTAAGAGTGGCGATAGCCCCGGACTTCCTAGGCATGAAAGTTTCACTAACACCCTTCGGACACTTCCTTTCTGTTTAAGTTATTGTTTTATTCACCATCATCATATGACAGTCGTTCTTCTGGATCCCTCTCTTATCAGTCTAATGCATAGTAAACTCCTTTACTAATAGTTTGCAAACAAACATTGCTTTGGATATATCATATCTTTTAGCCTTTGTCTGTCTCTGAAAATGATTTTCAGATTCCATGAATATCACATAACTATCCAAACTTTTGAAGTTCAGATCTCATGGAAGCAAACATATTGCATTTGACTGAAACAGAATTCTAGCTTTTTGGATCGAAGGACTAGAGTCACATGATCCATAGCATTAGCGGGAGAATACCGAAAGCATGCGATAGGACAAAGTCCTTCTAGGCACACTTGAGGACAATGCTCACATTACGTTACCAACCGTAAATTTTTAACCAGATATTAAACAGCTTATTCAATTTTAATAGGGAAGGTGGAAACGTGAGCCATTATTCTACAACTATTATGCAAAACACACTTAGACAATGTTCAAAATTAATTGCACTGAGAATTAAACAAGTTAATTCAACAGTGCGCTCCCACTCAAATTAATATCTCTCATAATTGATTTTGAGTGATACAAGATCCAGACTTCAATTCATCGTCATAGAATCATCATCTCATGACGGGAATTTCAATCGGTAGGCCAACTTGCCGATCACATCTCCATGTGACTCTTGTTCATCTTTCGATGCGTGTGTTCTGAGCTCATGACTTTCATGCCTGAACGTCAAGACAACCAAGTGATCTCGCTGCAAGGTCTATACTCACCCGCCTCACACATCCCTAATCGTTCGTACCCATGCATCCATGGCGCACCCCGAAAAGTTAGGTGCGGTGACGGTGCTACACTTGGGAGCACACTAACTACTTGATATTTTGTGAGAGATCACCCTAATAAAAGCGACTACCGCGCAATCAAGAAGGGTGACTCATAAGGGATAAACATCTCAAGCAATTTATAATAGCATGATATGGTATAGCCCTTTCTGACGGAGAAGTCTTTCATTTCTTCGTCTTCGGCATTCGCGTCGGTGTTCACCTTTGCGAAGATTGCCACCACCTTGTCGATGCACCAGATAATATTGCTATCTCTATAGCAAATAAAATAAGTGCATTACATAAGGTTGACACGCAGGTCATTAAAGTGCAATCATATGGCTCCAGCCATCATGCCGAATCATGACACGCAGGTCATGTTAATCAAATGACATCATATAGTCATCTCATACATAATCAAATTTATATGAGCTCTGCTATACCACATAACATGCACATGCAAACCATCCTGCAAAACCAAGTTAGACGCCTCTAATCGGTTCATGCAAAAACTTGTTTTTCGTGGCTTCTAAGGTTTCGAAACAAACCGAAGCTACCAACGTCCATCATCAAGCATGATAATCCAAATTGCTAGATTAACTTTCCAGGGTGTATAAAACATGAGATAATAAAATCTCGAGCCTCATACTAAACTTCGTCATACGCATGACCCCCGTGTAGATCACATATGCATTGCCCTTTCTTCTACAAAACATCCATCTTTCTCAACTATGGTGGAACCCAAAGAACTGTTAGCACTTCGTTGATCTGTCAATCAGCATACTCAGGAGCAGCATGAAAGGATCGCGGATTGCCAGAACTTTGTGAGATTCGACCATTCCGTCAAGATCAGGACTACGCAAAATCAGGGAAGCAACAGGAACATCGGGTAACAGATTTCATCTGCTACCCGCACAAATAATTTTCAGCAATAGATCTCATCTACTACCTAATTATATTGTGCAACACCCATACATCTCTATGTATTCTAGATCGCAACCTGCATCTACGCATAGCACGGCTCTTGATGCCACTATTGGGTAACGCAGCAGAAAACAAAAAAAATCCGACCTACGCACCAGCCCAGGACCATTATGGAGACTGCATACAAGGTTTGATCATTTTCGTTATCGACTCGTAGCGCAACGGAAGTAGAGTCGATGACGAACGGCGGTGCAGATCCCCGCAGCTAGGATTTTACAACCTCCCAACCGCGAGGATGTATACCCTCATCTGCCCCGCGGACAGCCCTCCGGGAGGCGGTCGAACAGTCCCCCGGAAGGTGTCGCGAACAGCCCTTCGGGAGGACCTCCGAAACTTGGACTATCACTCGGACATCCCTTCGGGAGGACCTCCAAAACTCGGACGGTCACACGGACAGCCCTTCGGGAGGCACTCTCGAACTAAGACCGAAACTACGATCTCTCTACAGAGTTGCACACATACAATGTCATCTATCCGGCAGGGTTCGCCGTCCAGAACTAGTTCCCACCAGAACCCAGACAGCCTTTCGGCTCTACGAAACTCTTTTCGTGGGAGGGAGAGAAGAAGCCAAATAATGCATGGCATGTGTATGAGAGTTGGAGTGTTTATGGAGAGCTCCTCTCCACCTCCTTTTATAGGTGAAGGAGGGGGGTGGTGGTGGCTGAAATTTCAGCCACATGACAAGCACCCACAAAACAAGGAAGCATGTTCCCACCAAACATGGAGAAAACATGTTCCCTTGTCCATGGTGTTCCCCCATGGGGCCCCACCTTCCTCCCAACACTCTCCACCATTTTTGGAGGCTGCCCCCACCATGCCCCCCCCAACACCTTTTGTCCAGCCACAAGGGGCTGCCCCCAAAAAGGGAGGCACCCCAAAATAGCCCCACGAAACGTGGGATCTTGTCCCCTCACGCTGGGACAAGATGTTTTCCGCGACTATTACTTCTGAAAAATTCTGGAAGGTCCCAAAACATTTTTGGCACCCTCTAAAATTATCTAGACATGCTCCGAAACATTTCTGGTATGGTGGTTTAATTTAAAACCATCTTCGTTTACCCGGTAAACAATTCCGGCAGCTCCGAAAACCTTTTTCGGTTTATTCTTCGGAAAAATTCCAGAAATTATCAGACCACTCTGGCAACCTCCAAAACATTCCCGGTGCTTGCCGAAACCTTTTTGGATCAATGGTTTTATCCGAACAACTTTTTGGTTTTACCGAAACTTTTTCGGTGTTCTCTCCGGAACCTTTCCGTTGTCTCCGAAACTTTTCCAGTGACTTTCTCTCAGACTCCTTGTCTAGTATTCAACAGATAGATGACCCTTAAGCGTGTGACCCTATAGGTTCGGTGAAGTATAGACATGATCCGGAACCCCTTCCAATCAATGATCAACATCGGAGCCGTGGACACCCATATTGACCCCTATACCCACACGAATGAATATTCGAGTGAACCTCCAGTTGCCGTGTGCTATTCCTGTTGCTTCACGATATGTTACAAATACCCGAGGTGAGACATGTTAGCATCCCCGTGGATCAACAACTTGTCCACTATGCCAGTTACCTCGTTACCGGTATTGTTCTCTTTTCTCGTTCGCGTGTTCCGGCATCCTCGTGATCAAATCACAAAGTGTCTGGCCAGGCGATGATGGATACCGTAACACCGAGAGGGCCCAGAGATATCTCTCCATCGTCGGAGGAGCAAATCCCAATCTTGAGCTATCAAGTTACTTGACATACTTTTCCATGAACCCGTAAGCCGCCGTAATAGCCACCCATTTACGGATGACGTTTAACAAACCCCAAAGTTCATGAAGCAAGCATGAAGAAACTCGATACTCTCATGGTCTAAGGAATTATGCAAACATTAACTTCTATGTGTTATTAACCATTAACTTATGACGAATGTATCTCATAGCATAACATCAATTCGGGTCGATTCAACACAAATGTTCTTCTAACATTGTGCCCACAAAATTGCCGGCATAGCCACGCCCATGATCAGGAAAACAGGATCATCATGCAATACTTGAGCCAGTCTTAGAGGCCGGACTAGGAATACATTTTACCGTTTGTTATTCCACACGTGCATATGAGTCTTCTTTCAAGCCTCGTGGTTATTGCAGACTCGAGAACCATAGCAGTTATAGCATGGAACATAAACCTAATTATGAACAGGGAGATGATCAATAACATTTATTATTGCCTCTAGGGCATATCTCCTACAGTTCCTCTCTTCATCACAACAGGGTGGCTTCTGGTCTTGTTGTGGGGAATTGTGGGTGATGTGGTGATGCACCGACGACTGTTGTCGGTGGGATTCGTCCCAAGTGTAGGAGTTGATGGTGAATTTCATAGTTGTGTTTCTGTCGGCATCTAGCTGGCAAGAGTGGTCAAGCGATGGTTGACTTATCTCTTTCTGGCATGTTGGTCTTTGGCCAAGGCTGGAGACTTCTCGTCTGTGTTCAATCCGTCTGTAGACTTCAAGATCTCCTTGGCTCTGCGTGGGAGTGGCGGTGGCGCGCCCTCAGCGCGCGCTGGATTGTGTGTGTGGTTGGTTCCCCGGGGACCTTTTTTCACTCTCATTCTTATGGGGATGCTTTGTATCATTGATTTAGTTCAATATAGTTCGGAGATCCTTCTCGCAAAAAGAAAAAAGAAAGAAAAAAAGTGCTAACTCCAAAATAGAGTAAGGAACAGTCCGTGCTTTTATGGTTTGAGTGTCTCAACTTTCTTGCTACTTTCTCTCATCAGATTTTTTTTGGCATTTGAGACAACTGAACGAAAAATAATGTAACTCATAGAGTTTTCAGTCTACACTTAGCAATCAATACTAGCAGTGTGGAAGACCGTGTAGTCACCGGGAAGTAACAAGTATAGTAGAACTCAACATAATTCATTCATCTAATAGGTTTTATCTATTATTCCTCATTTATCGTGTAGATATGATGACAATGTATTTCATAGGATCACAAGATATTTCTCAAGCTAGGTAAAAACTTGAAAAAAGTGCATAAAAACATTAACCTGGTACTTACAGGGCCTATCTTGGACAAGCGATCCCCGATACAAATGACCATCATACCCAAGCAAGCATGTCGAACAACGAGACACATGATTACATAAAGAACCATAAGGTGAAGATCATTGCACAAGCCTTCACGCATGCAAAGATAACCTCCTCAAATAGCTCAAGCAAATTATGAATGAAAAGAGAAAATGTTGTTTATTAAATGATACTAGTATGGAAAACGGTTACCTCCCCAAGCTTATATTAAGCAAGGAATATACTTGTAGCGTTGATGTGCAAATGACCTATCCTTTAATGGACATGGACCATTGCTTCAATGAATTTACCTTGACGTGATTCGGTGGCTGCCTTCCGGTAGAACTCGTCGGGAACGAAACTTAAACAAAATATTTTGTGTCCTAAAGTTTTCCATTTTTTTTTAGCACATAGGGTTAGCTCACAAGTGAATAGAACATTTATCTTATAAGTCATTTCATGAACATAATCACAACACTTAAGTTGTTAAACTAAGAAAAGAGCAACATGTTTACTATCAGATTATAAGTGAAGCGTGTGAGGGACTATGAATCATGAGTGTGCAGCCTCCCGTGTGCTTAGCTAAAAACGATATCTCAATAGAAGCGGGGAAACTCATTACTACATTTTTTGTGAAAGATTCAAGTTGGAAGATAATGTTCGAACACACTTGTAGCCAATTTTTCTTTCGTCGAATCAAAGCGACCGAGCAGCTTGTGCGGTTTTGTATACGATTGAGACCATACCGTACATATCACCCCACTAGGTCCAATCCTTCGTGAAAATAATACATGGAATACAAAGAAACTCTATGTATACCTAACGAGGCAAAATAAAAATAAAAGAAATATGAAGTATTGCAGGGAATTATAGGCTAGGGAGTTTCAAAGGTAAATAATGGAGACTAGAGCGTAAACGGACGGTCAAAAAGTAATGGATTGTTATATACTCCAAACGTTCGGATTATAAGTTAAGATCCGAACGATCCTATCCGGTGTGGCCGAACACGAAACGCGTTGGCATGCAAGCTCGTCAAGACGCTAATCAACCGCATGCAAGATTCGTTGAGGTTTTTTTATTACCAAATGAATTCAGCTGGTACTCAGTGCATGCACATAACAACAAAATTGATGATGTCATAATAGATTTTATTAAAACTCAAAATACAAAACGTTTTGTAGTTCAAACCGTCACTCGGATTGAAAAACCGCTTTCACATATTTTTTTTGTCTCGATGAGACCTATGAAACTAGATCCCATATTGATATGTTTCGATGACTTTTTTTTTTGGGTAAAAAGTTATCACGCATAGGGTATGCAAGTTATCACTTCTGTGCGATATAAGTTACCATAATGTTTACATATGCAAATTCTAGGCATAAAAATGACTTATCCCAATTTTCTTCCATGTGCAAATGCACTAAAAGTGCAGAAAAGCTAATGTCATAGTAGATTCTCTTTATTTTGAAATTTCAAAATGTTATGTAGCTCAAATCGTCTGCTCGATTCGAAATTTGCTTTCACAAAAATATTCGCCGCGACGAGACATTCAAAACTAGATACCGTGTTGACATGTTTCAAATACTTTTTTTCTGGATCAAAAGTTATCGTGCATGGGCTAAATAAGTTATCAGTTTTGCTATGCGTATATTACCATGTCATTTACACACATCCTGCTGGAGTATGTTTTCAACATTATTTTTCATGGGTCAAAATTATCGTGATGTTTTTACCCAAGTTGTCAGGACCGGAAGCCTATGTTATCATGCTATTTACATAGAGTTACCAGAGTATGTTTTCAACATTTTTTTTTCACGGATCAAAGTTATCGTGGTGTTTATACCTAAGTTATCGGGTCCGAAGATCCTATATTACCATGTTATTTATACATATGTTACCGGAGCATGTTTGCAAACAGTTTTTTTACACGGGTCAAAGTTATCGTGATGTTTATACTTAAGTTATCATGTCCGGGTTCGTATATTATCATGTTATTTACACGAGAAGTTATCAGTGGTATGTTTTCAACATTTTTTTCATGGGTCAAAGTTATGTACCTAAGTTATCAGGATCAAAAACCTATATTATCATGTTATTTACACAAAAAGTTATCATAATGTTGGTACATAAATTATCGGGTGCGCAGTGTGTATATTATCATAATGTTTACACAAAAAAATACCGGGGTATGTTTTCAACAAAAGAAAATCCGGGTCAAAAAAATTACCATAGTGTTTGTATGTATGTTATCAGATTTGCGGTATGTAGGTTATTATGTTTTTTTACATAGAAAACTACCGGAATATGTCTCAAAACAAACTTATTTTCTCGGGTGACACACAAGACAACAACTGGAGTTCAAATTCAATAGGAAGCGAAACATTTATTTCTGTAAAAATTTGTCATCAAATACAGTGCATCATTCCTTAATAAACTTGCTCCACATGGTTCTTCACTTCCGTACGAAGTATAAATATAAGATAACCTGTATCCAGAACATGAGAAGAGGCTTAGCTTGATGGTAGCGCCCCGCTATATCAGGCAGCATGTTGTGGGTTTGAGTCCTCTATGCGTGCCTTTTTTCTCCACGAAAACTTTTCGCCCTCAAGGAACGGATTGAGTGGTTGGGCGCGCGCGAGAACGTTTGGATCGATAGCGAGCGAGTCGCTCGGACCTGTTGTTAAATACAGAACGTTCGGAAGTTACATATGTCGAAAAGTAGTCCATTGACCCCGTTGCGTGAAAATAGATGAACCAAGGGGGTTTGATCCTGATACGAGCATGCTATGACCGCCCACGGTCCTACCATTAGTCGTCTCCCGCTTTGATGTGATATGCTACGCGAGCCCCCTTAGGTACAAGCGCTTCTGCTTGTACCATGCACCGTCTTTTCCTCTAGATATTTGGTGGCGTTTGGCATGGCATCGGTACGACCAGGCACTCAAAGACGCAAGGCTAAGAAACACACCTACTGACTTCTGGGTTGTCTCCCCCGAGAAGCGTCTTTTTTATAGCCATACAGTTAGGCTTTGATGCTTCATTTATCCACCCGGATCCCAGTGGATTTTGACCCACGGTGTAACTTTTTTCACCTCCGACCGCTGTTTGGAGCACCTCACAACAAAGTTCGGTCGAAGTCGTACCCGGTTACGGTGCATCACCATCATGTGAGTGAATAAGTCCTCTCTCTCTAGTGAGAATTGATGCATCGAGCATGGTGAGCATATCTCATTGTATAACCGCAGCGCGAGGGTTGGAGACTTATATATCAACTTCAAATTTTCGGCTGTAGGGGACACTTCATAATTTTTTTTAGAAAAGGAGGATGTATCCCGGTCTCTGTATCTGGACGATGCATGCAGTCATTTTATTAATTATTTATAAAGACCTTATAAAGTAATACATCAGTAGGTCTGAAGCCACCATCTTGGCAACACCTGTCGCTACTCCTATCCCCTTGATGAAGGGGTGCCGAATCTTCGAGCCGAATACTAAACAGACATCGCACCAAAGCCTAACATCTAAAGCCGGATGCCCCAGCCCAGCCACATACCGGGACTGCGTCACACACCGGTCTGGCGCACTCTCAGAAGCCTCCGCCGCCGTTTTTCACTGATCCATCTCCAGAGCAGGTACTGACGCACCGACCTTGCTAGACCTGCCGTCGACACCACCACGATGCCAGACAGCGCCACCATCCTGCAAGTATCCATCCACACGCGCCCATCGCCGAAACACCGCAGCGCCATGCCGCCAGGATCCGCCGTCGGCCTTGCGGTAGATGTAATACCGCTCCTCCTCTAGTCCCCTCCAGCTAGCACTTGCTCCAAAAAGATGCCCCAAGGAGGGAGAACAACACCAAAGGCACCGTCATCGTCCGATCCGGGAGACCCAGATATAGGGTTTCCCTCGGAGCATCCCGAGCGTGATGATGCAAACTGCAACGACGATGCCTCAACAAGGAAACGACATCGGAGACGCCGTCATCTTCTGCCATGACCGAAGTCGGCGCGTTTTTCATCGGCAGTTGCGCCACCAGGCCGTGCACCGCCGGCGTCCCTGGTCCCTTCATCCTAAGCAAACTCCAAAAACGATGTCCTCAAAAGGGACTATGACGCAAAAGCACCGCCATCGCTCGATCCCAATGAGATCTAGGGTTTCCCCCGGAGTTGCCCGCGATGTCAAGGACCCAGACCAGGTTTGAATCCCGACGTGATCAGAAGAACCCGTCAAGATCCGGCCAGTCGCCGATGTGCCACACCCCCCACCGCGCCGTCCGCCACCCGGTGACCATGGCTGGTAGCCAGTCACCGGACATCACGAACGTGTCTAGCCACCAGCCATGGCCAGATCTGGCCGAGGCCAGCGACCCCATCCAGCGATCCCGCATCGCTGCAGCCCTCGTCCCTATCCGCCAAGGAGGCGACTAGATCCACCATAGCCCGCGTCGCCTGCCGCCGTCGGGATCCAGATCCAGTTGTCACCCGATCTGAAACCCCGACCGCTGCTGTCACGCCCCACCAGGGAACACACATCCATCACGAAGCCGTCCCACCGCCGAGCCCCACGCCCAGCCCGGCGCCCTTGCTGGCCAGCAGAAACCGCGCCTCCGCCACCAAGCGAGGAGGGCAGAAGAGCCCCCCCCCGCCGCCCACACCAGCCGGGTTTCACCCGGCGGCGCGCCCAGGCGATGGCGGGGGGAGGGAGGAGGCCGAGGGAGAGGTGCCCATCCGGCCGCCGCGGACGAGCAGGAGCGTCTTTCTCTGTCACTCATTGGTGCACCTAGAAAACCTACATGGGAATAGTTTCGGGGACACTTCATAATAATTTAACACTCCTTACTATGGCCCCTGCTTAAGGAAATCGTCCAAAGAGACATATTTAGACATTAGCAAAGACAAATCAGAAGTATATTCCTTCTCGAGTTCATTCTTATTGCAAACACTAGAAACCTCAAATAAGTTGTCTAGCTACTCGTGATAATTTTCATACTCAATTTGAGGGTGACATTCCTGTATGTAAAATTGATTAGCATCAAATTCATCCAAACTAGAGTCATCGTCATACATGCATACTACTCCCTTCGTTTCTAAATATAAGTCTTTTAAGAGATCTTACAAGAAGACTACATACGGAGCAAAATTAGTGAATCTAGATTCTAAAATATGTCTATATACATCCGTATGTAGTTCCCTAATGAAAACTCTTAAAAGACTTATATTTAGAAACGAAGGGAATAGTATATAAATGATATTATTGACGCCGTGGAATGTATTTTCACGCTCTTCTTCCATCATGCTCTCTTCATTCTCATAATCATCTTGCGACTTTTCTTCGTGATGCTCACCCTCTTCCTCATAATCATCCTGCAGCTCTTCTTCTTGGTGCTCATCCTCTTTTTGATAATAATTCGGGACTCTTGATCGTCGCAAAGATATTTTTGACAATAATAATTTATGAAATCCAGCTTTTTTACGGAAAAAAAATCTTGTATTACTCAAAGTTCGGTCTTACAATCTCGTCCAACAATTTCCAGGACCTTATCTGTGCCAGAGCCTAGCCAAACTACAGTTCGGCATTGCAACCTATCAAAATTAGCCATGAAATGACTAGCGTTATTACTGTTCAGACGAGTGTGAGTAATACAAGAATCCCTTTCCTCCATACTACCAATGATCTCCATGACAATGAATGCATTCAATCAAACATGATATACTTGTACACATAAAGTTAATCGATGCTTACTAATCTAGCAAACAACCTGAGCCACTTGTTGATAATGCCTAAGTGTGGTGTGTACTTTTTTGTTTTCGCCTTGAGCAATGTTTTTAAAAGCTGATCTGCTGTTTTGGAGATACAAGAACGTACTGCAACTGTACAATTATAGAATTTAATAATATATTTGATGAATACTGCGATTAATTTTTTGCTATCAAAATTTTCTAGTAAAAAAATTCAGGGATAGTTTGATATCACATGTTTATTTCCTAGTTCTATGAAAAATATACGTTAGGGAAGCGGTTTCATGTTTTATACTTTGGTGTGGGCAATGTGTGGTCTTGGTGTAGGGGAGTGGTTTCATGTTTTATACGTTGGTGTGGGCAGTGTGTGGTCTTGGTGTAATAAATGGGGTGCCTTGCTGCACAATAGTGAGAAATTCATTCCACAATTTTAGTAGATTTGTTTTGATAAGGTCATAATCTGGTCGCCATAGAAACAAACGCGCCCCCTACGTCGCTCCTAGGGGCGGCTCAGGCGGAAACCCATCCACCGCCGCCGGCCCCCTCCACCCTCCTCACCCCCTTGCCACCGTTGACACAAGCCTACGAGCATGCAGTGGGACTTGGTCCTCGTGCACTCGCGGTGCGGAGGAGCGTCCTTCCCGGTGGTTTGGCTGCTTTGGATTTGCGAGGCGCGGTGGCGTCTGGTCACGGACGGCGCTCCGACGGGCTTTGGCATGGTCTCGTGGTCCTGCGGTGCAGTGTAGGGGTGGAAGCAGTGCAGGGCGCGGCGTGGGGCGCGAGCGGTGGTGATGCGGACCCGATATGGGCCGTGCAGAGCCTGCTGCGTGTGCGTGCGGGCCTGGCGTGGAGCTCGGACGGTGCTTCGGCAAACGCTTCCGGCACGTGGAGGTGCGGATCTGGTACCGGGGAGGGTGTGACAGCTCACGGTGGCCACGTCGGGCTGCCATGCGTGGTCACGCAAGGTGGCGCTACGGGGCGCAGCGCGACGGTCATGGCCAGGGAAGCGAACGAAGCGGCGACAACGGGCAGGGGCGGCAGTGTTGTGATAACCCAAAAGTATAGGGGATCGCAACAGTTTTTGAGGGTAGAGTATTCAACCCAAATTTATTGATTCGACACAAGGGGAGCCAAAGAATATTCTCGAGTATTAGTAGCTGAATTATCAATTCAACCACACCTGAAAGACTTAATATTTGCAGCAAAGTATTCAGTTTCAAAGTAGTATGGAAGTGACGGTAACGGTGGCAAAAGTGACAGTATCAGTTTTGTAGTGTTTGTACAAATAGCAACGGAAAAGTAACTTAGCAAAGATCAATATATGGAAAGCTCGTAGGCAATGGATCAGTGATGGATAATTATGTCGGATGGCATTCATCATGCAACGTTTATAACATAGGGTGACACAGAACTATCTCCAATTCATGAATGTAATGTAGGCATGTATTCCATATATAGTCATACGTGCTTATGGAAAAGAACTTCCATGCCATCTTTTGTCCTACCCTCCCGTGGCAGCGGGATCCTATTGGAAACTAAGGGATATTAAGGCCTCCTTTTAATAAAGAACCAGACCAAAGCATTAGCACTTAGTGAATACATGAACTCCTCAAACTACGGTAATCGCCGGAAAGAATCCCAGTTAGAGTCACCCTGAGGGATGCGGATCATAACTCATAATAGGTGTCTACAACTTGCAAGATAGGATCAAGAACACATATATATTCATGAAAACATAATAGGTTCAGATCTACAATCATGGCACTTGGGCCCTAGTGACAAGCATTAAGCATAGCAAAGTTATAGCAACATCAATCTCAGAACATAGTGGATACTAGGGATCAAACCCTAACAAAACTAACTCGATTACATGGCAAATCTCATCCAACCCATCACCGTCTAGCAAGCCTACGATGGAATTACTCACAAACGGCGGAGAGCATCATGAAATTGGTGATGAAGGATGGTTGGTGATGACGACGACGTCGATTTCCCCTCTCCGGAGCCCAAATCAGATTCCAGATCTGCCCTCCTCAGGAAGAACAGGAGGTGGCGGCGGCTCCGTATCGTAAAACACGATGAACTCTTCTCTCTGATTTTTCTCCGTAAATAGGAACATATAGGAGTGGAAACGAGGTCAGAGGAGCAACATGTGACCCACAAGCCAAAGGGGCGCGCCCTAGGGGGGTGGGCGCGCCCCTTGGCTTGTGGCCAGGTGGTGGGCCCCTTGCAGTTGATTCTTTCGTCAATATTTTTATTAATTCCGAAAATATTCTCCATAAATTTTTAGGTCAATCTGAGAACTTTTATTTCCGCACAAAAATAACACAAAGGCAATTCTGCCGAAAACATCGTCAGTTCGGGTTAGTTCCATTCAAATCATGCAAATTAGAGTCCAAAACAAGGACAAAAGAGTTTGGAAAAGTAGATACGTTGGAGACGTATCAACTCCCCCAAGCTCAAACCTTTGCTTGTCCTCAAGGAATTCAGTTGATAAACTGAAAGTGATAAAGAAAAACTTTTACAAACTCTGTTTGATCTTGCCGTTGTAAATATGTCTAACTTATGTTCAGATTTTCAGCGAAGATTATAGACTAACCACATTCACAATAACATTTAGGTCTCACATTTACTCATATCAATGGCATAATCAACTAGCGAGCAATAATAATAAGTCTCGGATGACAACAATTTTATCAAAACAATCATGATACAATATAACATAATGATATCTCGCTAGCACTTTTCGAGACAGCAAAACATAAATGCAGAGCACCTCTGAAGAATGAGGGCTGTCTGGACATTGTAATTCATGGTAAAAGAGACCCAGTCATACTCATACTCAATATCAGTTAATAGCAAAGCATACAAATGACGGTGATGCTCTCTAACAGAATGATGACTCAACTGTAAAGTAAAATAGATAGCCCCTTCGCAGAGGGAAGCATTGATTTGCAGAGGTGCCAGAGCTCGAGCTTTTAAAACAAGGATGAATAATCATTTTGAGAGATATGCTTTCATTGCGAACATAACAACTAAGAGATCTCGATATCTTCCATGCTAGATACATTATAGGCGGTTCCCAAACAGAATAGTAAAGTTTTTACTCCCCCTCCACCAAATCAATCACACTCCACGGCGGGCCGAATCCACGGGTACCATCCATACAAACACAATCCTGGGGGAGTTTTGTTTTATTATAATCTGATTTGAATTTTGAGCATGGGACTGGGAATCCCGAGTACCAGCCACTTTCTCGTGAATGATAGTGAATCAACAGATATCGTGAGAATAACCCACCTAGCATGGAAGATACTGACAGCCCCTAGTCACTACATGAGCGATTTGGGCATACAAAACGGAATATTTATTTGAAGGTTTGGAGAATGGCACATGCAAATTTACTTGGAATGGCAGGTAAATACCGTATATAGGTAGGTATGGTGGACTCATATGGAACAACTTTGGGTTTATGGAGATGGATGCACAAGCAGTATTCCCGCTTAGTACAAGTGAAGGCTAGCAAAAGACTAGGGAGCGACCAACTAGAGAGCGACAACAGTCATAAACATGCTTTGAGATTAAGCAACATTCAATGCAAGCATGAGTAGGATATACATCACCATGAACATAAACATCGTGGAGGCTATGTTGGTTTGTTTTAACTACATGCGTGAACATGTGCCAAGTCAAGCCACTCAAATCATTCAGAGGGGGATACCATTCTATCATACTACATCACAACCATTTTAATGCGCATGTTGGAACTCAAGACAAACCATTATCCACTCTTAGCTAATTAAGCATGGCATGAGCAACTATAATCTCTAATTGTCATTGCAAACATGTTTCATCTATAATGGGATGAATTAAGAACGATGAGATAATCAAATTTACAAAAGTAAGATAGGTCGAGTTCATACCAGCTTTTCTCCATCTCAATCAGTTCATCAGATATTGTCATTATTGCCTTTCACTTGCATGACCGAACAATGTGAATAATAATAAGAGTGCACGTGCATTGGACTAAGTTGGAATCTGCAAACAATAACTCAAAGGGAAGGCAAAGAAATATGGGCTCTATATAAGATAAACAATAATGCATATGAGAGCCACTCAACATGTCATCGTGGTCTTCTCCTTATGACCCAAAGAAAAGAAAGGAACATTATTTACACGGGAAAGCTCCCAACAAGCAAAAGAAGAACGAGAAATCTTTTTTGGGTGTTCTATTAATGATACAACTAAACAAACTTAAGAGGTAAAGCTAGAACTATTTTTTTTTATTTTCTTAAAGATTGATTAAACTCACAAGAAGAAAACAAAAAGAACAAATAAACTATCATGGATAATACAATGAAAAAGTATGAACACCGACTAATAAGATGAGTGTGTGAACATGAATGTAATGTCGGTGAGAAATACATATTCCCCCAAGCTTAGGCTTTTGGCCTAAGTTGGTTTAGGGTCATGGCTGGCCCGGATAATATCAAAAATCATAGTTCGGGTTGTATTGGGCTGCGACAGCTACTGCCTGTACGACTGCAGCACGAAGGCGAGTGGCTTCCACCTCTCTCTCGTACTCATCTGCCTCCTCTCTGGTTATAAAGTGTCTCCGTTTTTCCTGAAAGTTTAAGTAGGCAGGAGCAGGATGGGTAATATGGACAACACGCTGTCTCTCAAAAAAATTAGTCGGTACTAGAGGGATTGTTCATTTATCTCAAGAAATTGGTAGTGCACCATAGCCTCATAATCAAGAAAGGCAGGTGGTAACTCAATATCATTCTCCCTTATGGGTATCCCAATATACTTAGCTACGCGAGTGGCATAAATTCCACCAAAGAAATCTCCATCCTTAGCATTAAGATGTAACCTCCTGGCAATAATAGCCCCCAAGTTATATCGTCTATCTCCCATTACCGCACTCTTAAGAATACTCAGATCAGGTACGCAAAGGTGGCTATGCTCATGTTTACCTTTAATACATCTACCTATTAAGAGAGCAAAATAATGTATAGCAGGAAAGTGAATGCTCCCCAAAGTAGCTTGTGTAATGGTTCTAGTCTCTCCCACCGTGATGTAGCAAGGAAATCATTATATTCATTTTTATGAGGATCACTATGGCTACCCCACTGTGGAATTTTGCATGCATCATTAAAATCGTCCAGGTTCATGGTATAGGACTTATCATAAAGATTAAATAGAACAGAATGAGAGTTACGCCTGGATGAAAATTCAAACCTCCACACGAAAGAATCAGTGAGTTGATAATATTGCTTGCATCGGTCTGAAATAAAATCCTCAAGGCCAGAATTCCTTATGTACTCATAAATCTCTTCCTTGAACCCGACATTGTCCATGAATTGATCCGACGACCATTCACAAGGCCGAACTTGATCTTCCCTCGATGGTTCAAAATCAGGCTCACGTAACGCGGGTCTCGGAGTTTTCTTGCTCGAGGAACCACCTTGGTACATTCTCCTCAACATCTTTTTCGCTGAAAATTTTCTGAAATTTTAGTGACTCTAAATAATAGTGAACAAAACTCATAGCAACTACTCCCACAAGTGCCTAGAAGCTATATCATGCATCAAAACTACTTGGGACCATATAAATTTAACATGCAAGCTCAAGAACAAGGTCACCACAACAGCAAAAATTTACAATATGTAAAGCACTAGAACAAAAAGTAATTGGACCATTGGAGGAGTCACATACCGATGAGCAATCCCCTAAAACATTTTTGCAAATGGAGCTTTGAGTAAGGAGATCGAAAGTGGCAGCAAAATGAGCTAGAACACGGGTTTGAACAATGGTGGGATTTTTTCTGGAGGAAGAAGAAGTGGACGGTGGCTGGAATAAATGAGTGGGCCCCATGTGGGACCCACAAGCCACTAGGGTGCGCCCTGCAGGCTTGTGGCCCACTGGTGCAGCCCCCTGATGCATACTTAGTGCCAAAAATTCTTAAATATTTCAGAAAAAATCATACTAAAATTTCAGGCAATTCTGGGAACTTTTATTTCCAGGTCATTTTTCTATTGCAGGGATAAAACAGAAAATAGGAAAATAATGGCATTTTTGCTAAGTTGAAACTAAGGAACATAGAATAAAAGTTGGTTACAGAAGGTAGTGCTTTCTAAATTCATCCATCTCATGCTCGTCAAAAAGAGTCCATCAATAAGGTTGATCAAGTCTTATTGACAAACCTTTTTTTCGAATGACATGAAACCGGAGAATTTTTGAATGACACTAGGTTACCTCAATGGGGATATGCATGTCCCCGACAATAAGTATATCATATTTCTTCTTAGCACTAGGGAGAGGGAATTCAAAACCTCCAATAATAATCGTTGGAATTTTTTCAATGTAGTTGATACTATGAACTTGAGGTTGTTTCTTCGGAAAATGAATCGTATGCTCATTACCATTAACATGAAAAGTGGCATTGCTCTTGTTGCAATCAATAACAGCCCCTGTAGTATTCAAAAAGGGTCTACCAAGGATGATCGACATACTGTCGTCCTTGGGAATATCAAGAATAACAAAGTCTGTTAAGATAGTAACATTCGCAACCACAACAGGCACATCCTCGCAAATACCGATGGGTAAAGCAGTTGATTTATCAGCCATTTGCAATGCGATTTCAGTAGGTGTCAACTTATTAAAATCAAGTCTACGGTATAAACATAAAGGCATAACACTAACACCAGCTCCAAGATCACATAAAGCAGTTTTAACATAATTTCCTTTAATAGAGCATGGTATAGTAGGTACTCCGGGATCTCCTAGTTTCTTAGGTATTCCACCTTTAAAAGTATAATTAGCAAGCATGGTACAAATCTCAGCTTCCGGTACCTTTCTTTTATTTGTCACAATATCTTTCATATACTTAGCATAAGGAGACATTTTCAAAATATCAGTCAAGTGCATACGCAAAAAGACAAGTCTAATCATTTCAACAAAGCGCTCAAACTCCTCATCATCCTTTTTCTTGGATGGTTTAGGAGGAAAGGGCATGGGTTTCTGAACCCACGGTTCTATTTCTCTACCATGTTTCCTAGCAATGAAGTATCTTTTATTGTATATTTTATTCTTAGGTTGTGGGTTATCAAGATCATCAGCAGGTTCAATCTTCACATCATTATCATTACTAGGGTGAGCATCAACATGAACATCATTATTAATGTTTTCACTAGGCTCATGTTCATCACCAGATTGTGTCTCAGCATTAGAAATAGAAATATCATTTGGATTCTCAGATGTATCTATAACAGGTTCAATAGCAACATGCAAAGTACTAGCGTCATTCTTTTTCCTACTCTTATTGGAACGAATAGGTGCATCAGTATTAACTCTCTGAGAATCTTGCTCAATTCTCTTAGGATGGCCCTCAGGACACAAAGGTTCTTGAGTCATTCTACCACCTCTAGCCACAACTTTAACAGAAGGATCATTGTCTTTACTATTCATCTCATTAAGCAAATTATTTTGTGCCTTAAGTACTTGTTCTACTTGAGTAGTTACTATGGAAGAATGTTTACTAATAAGCTTAAGATCATTGACAGTTCTACTAAAATAATCACCCAATTGATCAAGCATGTAAGCATTATGTTTCAATTGTCTACTAACATAAGCATTGAAATTTTCTTGCTTCACAATAAAATTATCCGATTCATCCAAGCATCGACTAGCAGACTTATTATAAGGAATATCTCTTCCATCAAAACTACGGAGAGAATTTACCTCTGCTACCAGTGTCGGGTTATCAAAACCATGTATTTCTTTAATAGGTGGTAGATTCTTAACATATTCAGCTTTAATACCCTTTTCTTTCATAGATTTCTTTGCCTCTTGCATATCTTCAGGTCTGAGGAATAGAATAACTCTTTTCTTCGGAGTTGGCTTTAGAGGTGGTTCGGGAACTGTCCAATAATTATCATTGCTCAATATATTATTCAATAGTAATCCAGCTTGTTCAATAGTTCGTTCCCTGAAAACTCAACCATCACAACTATCTAGGTGGTCCCTAGAAGCATCAGTTAGTCCATTATAAAAGATATCAAGTATTTCATTTTTCTTGAGAGGATGATCAGGCAAAGCATTAAGTAATTGGAGAAGCCTCCCCCAAGCTTGTGGGAGACTCTCTTCTTCAATTTGCACAAAGTTCAATATTTCCTGCAAGGAAGCTTGTTTCTTATTGGGCAGGAAAATATTTTTTAGAGAAGTAATAAATCATATCCCGGGGACTACGCACACAACCGGGAGCAAGAGAATTAAACCATATCTTAGCATCACCCTTTCATGAGAAAGGAAACAACTTAAGAATATAGTAATAGTGAATTTTCCCCCTCATGAGTAAATAGGGTGGGATATACCATTCAATTTAGTAAGATGTGCCACAACAGTTTCAGATTCATAACCATAGAAAGGATCAGATTCAACCAAAGTAATTAACTCGGGATCAACGGAGAATTCATAATCCTTATTAGTAACAAAGATAGGCGAAGTAGAAAACTTAGGATCATATTGCATTCTAGCATTCAAAGATTTTTCTTTCCACTTGCGAAGCAATTTCTTAAGATCATCTCTATCCTTACAAGCAAGAAAGTCCCTAGATACCTCTCCTTCCATAACATAACCTTCAGGTATATCAGGCAATTCATATCTAGAAGAGCTAGGTCTAGCAGGTGTATCATAGTGTTCAGTTTCAATAATTTCATCAGATTCAGAAATATTATCAGTTTCAACATTGGCTCTTGCAACTTGTTCATCAAGAAATTCACCCAGTGGCATAGTATCATCAAGCAAAGTATCATCATAAGGATCATGCATAGCATAAGTAGCATCATCAATTACTTGCGACATATCAGAATTAGTAGCAGGTGGTGGTGTCACAAATTTACTCATAACAGAAGGTGAATCAAGTGCGGAGCTAGATGACAGTTCCTTACCTGTCCTCGTAGTTGAGGGGTAGATCCTGGTATTTGGATCTTTAAGATTCCTCATAGTGATCAACAGATATATATATATCCCAAGTTACTAAGATAATAAAGCTATGCTCCCTGACAATGGCGCCAGAAAAAGGTCTTGATAACCCACAAGTATAGGGGATCGCAATAGTTTTCAAGGGTAGAGTATTCAACCCAAATTTATTGATTCGACACAAGGGGAGCCAAAGAATATTCTCAAGTATTAGCAGCTGAGTTGTCAATTCAACCACACCTGAAAGACTTAATATCTGCAACAAAGTATTCAGTAGCAAAGTAGTATGGAAGTGACGGTAACGGTGGCAAAAGTGATAGTAGTAGTTTTGTAGTGTTTGTAACAGTAGCAACGGAAAAGTAACTTAGCAAAGATCAATATATGGAAAGCTCGTAGGCAATGGATCAGTGATGGATAATTATGTCGGATGGCATTCATCATGCAACGGTTATAACATAGGGTGACACATAACTAGCTCCAATTCATCAATGTAATGTAGGCATGTATTCCATATATAGTCATACGTGCTTATGGAAAAGAACTTGCATGACATCTTTTATCCTACCCTCCCATGGCAGCGGGGTCCTATTGGAAACTAAGGGATATTAAGGCCTCCATTTAATAGAGAACCGAACCAAAGCATTAGCACTTAGTGAATACATGAACTCCTCAAACTACGGTAATCACCGGAAAGAATCCCATTTATTGTCACCCTGGGGGATGCAGATCATAACTCGTAATAGGTGTCTACAAATTGCAATATATGATCAAGAACACATATATATTCATGAAAACATAATAGGTTCAGATCTGAAATCATGGCACTCGGGCCCTAGTGACAAACATTAAGCATAGCAAAGTCATAGCAACATCAATCTTAGAACATAGTGGATACTAGGGATCAAACCCTAACAAAACTAACTCGATTACATGGTAAATCTCATCCAACCCATCACTGTCCAGCAAGCCTACGATGGAATTACTCACGAACGAAGAGAGCATCATGAAATTGGTGATGAAGGATGGTTGGTGATGACGACAACGTCGATTTCCCCTCTCCGGAGCCCAAATCAGACTCCAGATCTGCCCTCCTGAGGAAGGATGTTGCCGCGTGTGCCGTGGATCTAGAGCAAGGACGGGGCCGAGGCTCACAAGGAGAGAATCAGGGGCGCGCAAGGGGCCGAGCAGGGCGGCGTTGCGTCGGTGGCCACATGCTGGTCGAGGCACGAGCGAGTTCGCGCATCAGGTGAGGCACGACCTGCGCTAGGGGTGCACAAGGGACCAGGGGGAACAGATCTACTGCTCGGACGTCACGATGTGTGGGGACCTATGAAGGTGGCCAGATCCCGTCGGATTTGACCTCAGTGGTTTGATGGAGGGCTTGCTGATGCATGTTGTGCGGGGATTGTTGGAAATACGCTCTAGAGGCAATAATAAAATGGTTATTATTATATATCCTTGTTCATGATAATTTTTTAATATCCATGATATAATTGTATTAACTAGAAACACATTGCATGTGTGGATACATAGACAACACTTTGTCCCTAGTGTGCCTCTAGTGGACTAGCTCGTTGATCAAAGATGGTCAAGGTTTCCTAGCCATTGACATGAGATGTCATACAGGATCACATCATTAGGAGAATGATGTGATGGACAAGACCCAAACTATAAACTTAGCATTTGATCGTGTCAGTTTATTGCTATAGTTTTCTGCATGTCAAGTATCTGTTCCTATGACCATGAGATCATGTAACTCACTGACACCGGAGGAGTACCTTGTGTGTATCAAATTTCGCAACGTAACTGGATGACTATAAAGGTGCTCTACAGGTATCTCCGAGGGTGTTTTGTTGAATTGGCATGGATCAATACTGGGATTTGTTACTCTGTGCGACGGAGAGGTATCTCAGGGCCCACTCGGTAATACAACATCACAACAGGCCTTGCAAGCAATGTGACTAAGTTTTATCCACGAGATCTTGTATTACAGAACGAGTAAAGAGACTTGCCGGTAATGAGGTTGAACTAGGTATATAGATACCGACTATCGAATCTAGGGCAAGTAACATACCAAAGAACAAAGGGAATATCATACGAGATTGATTGAATCCTTGACATAGAGGTTCGACCGATAAAGATCTTCATAGAATATGTAGGAAACAATATGGGCATCCAGGTCCCGCTATTGGTTATTGACTGTAGAGGTGTGTCGGTCATGTCTACATAGTTCTCGAACCCGCAGGGTCTGCACACTTAAGGTTCAATGACGTTTTGGTACTATAGAGTTATGTATGGTGGTGACCGAAGGTTGTTCGGAGTCCCAGATGAGATCCTGGATGTCACGAGGAGCTCCGGAATGGTCCGGAGGTAAAGATTGATATATAGGAAAGTGGTGTTTGAACTCCGGAAAAGTTTCAGGCATTTTCAGTAGTGTACCGGGAGTGACGAATGGGTTCCGAGGGACCACCAAGTGGGGCCACACACCCCAAGGGGACAAATGGGCCTTAGTGGTGGCGCACCAGCCCCTGGTGGGCTAGGTAGCCAACCCAAGAAGGCCTATGCGCAAGGAGGAGGAGTAAGGGCCAAGTTAAGGAGGAGTCCTACTAGGAATCCACCTCCCTTGTGGGAGGTGGACTCCTCCCCTTGGCTTCGGACAAAGCTCTCCTTGGAGGAGAGGCTAAGGCTGCCTCCTCTCCCCTCCCTCCTATATATACTAGAGGTTTTGAGGTTTTTGAGACCCAGAAGAATAGCCACGTGCTACCTCTACTCTAGTTCGTAGTTTCTCCTCTAGATCGGTTTCAGCGGTGCTTAGGCGAAGCCCTGCTGGAATAGCCCCACCACCATCGCTGCAACGCCATCGCGCTGCCGGAGAACTCGTCTACCTCTCTACTCCCTCTTGCTGGATCAAGAAGGCAGAGATTGTCATCAAGATGTACGTGTGCTGAACACGGAGATGCTATCCAGTCGGTGCTAGATCGGGACGGGTCGTGATTGGATCGCGCGACGCTCGGTGATTTGGATCGCGAAGACGTTCGACTACATCAACCACATTTCTTAACGCTTCCTGCTTAGCGATCTACATGGGTATGTAGATCCACTCTCCCTCTCGTAGATGCTTATCACCATGGATAGATCTTGCGTGTGCGTAGGATTTTTTTTGTTTCCCATGCAACGTTCCCCAACAGTGGCATCATGAGCTAGGTCTATGTGTAGATGAGATCTCGAGTAGAACACAAAGGAGTTTGTGAGCGTTGATTTTTAGATTGCTTACTCCCTTGGTCGTGTTTTGGTTCAGCGGTATTGTGGGATGAAGCAGCCCGGACCAACCTTACTCGTATGCTTACGAGAGACCGGTTCCATCGACTAACGTGTAACTTCATTGCACAAAGATGGCTGGCGGGTGTCTGTTTCTCCTACTTTAGTTGGATCAGATTCGATAAAGGCGATCCTTGATAAGGTTGAAAAGCAACTTATGTATCACCGTTGTGGTTTTTGCGTAGGTGAGAATTGTTCTTGCTAGATACCCGTAGCAGTCATGTAAAACTTGCAACAACAATTAGAGGACGTCTAACTTGTTTTTATAGGGGATGTTGTGATGTGATATGGACAATTACATGATGAGATATATGTGGTGTATGAGATGATCATGTGTTGTATATAATATCACGACTTGCATGTTGATGAGTACGACAACCGACAGGAGCCATAGGGTTGTCTTTAATTATTTTCGCCATTTTGCTTTACTTTATCGCTATGAGTTAGCAATAGTCGTGGAAGCAACAGTTGGCGCGACAACCCCGATGGCGACACGTTGATGGAGATCATGGTGTCATGCCGGTGATGATGGAGATCATGCCGGTGCTTTCAAGATGGAGATCAAAAGCACAAGTTCATGGCCATATCATGTCACTTATGATTTGCATGTGATGTTAATCCTTTTATGCACCTTGTTTTTCTTAGGACGAGGGTAGCATTATAAGGTGATCCCTGACTTAAATTTCAAAGTGAAGTGTGTTCTCCCCGAGTGTGCACCATTGTGAAAGTTCGTCGTGTCGAGACACCACGTGATGATCGGGTGTGATAGACTCTATGTTCACATGCAACGGGTGCAAGCCAGTGTTGCACGTGCAGAACACGCGGGTTAAACTTGACGAGCCTAGCATGTACAGACATGGCCTCGGAACACAAGAGACCGAAAGGTCAAACATGAGTCATATAGTAGATACGATCAACATGATGATGTTCACCATTGAAACCACCTCAACTCACGTGATGATCGGACTTGAGTTGGTGAATTTGGATCATGTATCACTCAGATGACCCGAGGGATGTCAATTTGAGTGGGAGCTTTAATTTGTTTTACTAAACTCATTATCTTGAACAATAGTCTTAGTAACCTTTGCTTATTTTTTAGATCAATGGCTCATGCAGTAGCACCCCTGAATTTTAATGCGTTCCTAGAGAAAGCTAAGTTGAAAGACAATGGAAGTAACTTTGTGGACTAGGCCCGTAATCTGAGGATTATCCTCACGGCTTCCTAGAAGGCTTATGTCCTTGATGCACCGCTTGGTGACCCACCCGGTCCCGTGTCATCCGAAGACGGTAGGAACGCTTGGGAGGCACGTTCTGGAGATTACTCAATATTTCAATGTGCATTGTTGTATGGCTTGGAACCGAGACTTCAAAGACGTTTTGAACGTCATGGAGCATATGATATGTGCCAAGAGTTGGAGTTTATCGTTAAGAAGAATGCCCAGATCGATAGGTATGAGACCGCTGATAAGTTCTATGCTTGCAAGATGGAGGAGAACGGGTCTATCAGTGAACATAGACTTAGAATGTCTGGGTATTCGACCCATCTGGCGAAGTTAGGAATGCCCCTTCTGCCGGAGGCGATCACTGACAGAGTTCTTCAATCATTGCCACCTAGCTACAAGAGCTTTGTGATGAACTATAACATGCATGGGATGAACAAGTCAGTCGCCGAGCTATTTGCGATGCTGAAAGTCGCTGAGTCTGAAATCCAGAAAGAACATCAAGTGTTGATGGTCAATAAAACCACTATTTTCAAGGAGAATGGCAAGGGCAAGAAGGGTAACTCCAAGAAGGGTGGCAAAGCAGTTGCTCCTCCCGTGAAGAAACCCAAGGTTGGACCCAAGCCAGAAACTGAGAGCTTTCATTGCAAGGGAACTAGTCACTGGAAGAGGAACCACCCCAAGTATCTGGCCGACAAGAAGGCGGCCAACGCCAAACAAGGTATATATGATATACATGTTATTGATGTGTACCTTACCAACTCTCGTTGTAGTGCCTGGGTATTTGATACCGGTTCGGTTGCTCACATTTGCAACTCAAAGCAGGAGCTACAAAATAGACGGAAGCTGGCTAAGGACGAAGTGACGATGCGCATGGGAAATGGTTCCAAGGTTGATGTGATCGCCGTCGGCATGCTCTCTCTTCGATTACCACCGGGATTAGTGATGAACCTGAATAATTGTTATTTAGTGCTTGCGTTAAGCATGAACATTATATTTGGATCTTGTTTATTGCGAGACAGTTACTCATTTAAATCAGAGAATAATGGTTGTTCTATTTATATGAGTAATACCTTTTATGGTCATGCACCCAATGTGAGGGGTTTATTCATGTTGAATCTTGATAGTGATGATACACATGTTCATAAAATTGATGCCAAAAGATGTAGAGTTGATAATGATAGTACCATTTTCTTGTGGCACTGCCATTTGGGTCATATTGGTGTAAACGCATGAGGAAGCTCCATGCTAATGGACTTTTGGAGTCACTTGATTTTGAATCACTTGAAACATGTGAACCAGCCCTCATAGGCAAGATGACTAAAACACCATTCCCTGGAACAATGGAACGGGCAAGTGATTTGTTTGAAATCATACATACTGATGTGTGCGGTCCGATGAACATTGAGGCGCACGATGGATATCGTTATTTTCTCACCTTCACTGATGACTTAAATAGATATGGGTATATTTACTTAATGAAACACAAGTCTGAAACGTTTGAAAAGTTCAAGGAATTTCAGAGTGAAGTTGAGAATCATCGTAACAAGAAGATTAAATTCCTACGATCTGATCGAGGAGGTGAATATCTGAGTTATGAGTTTGGCAATCACTTAATACAATGTGGAATTGTTTCACAATTGACACTGCCTCGAACACCACATCGTAATGGTGTGTCCGAATGTCGTAATCAAACCTTATTAGATATGGTGCGTTCTATGATGTCTCTTGCCGATTTTCCACTATCGTTTTGGGGTTATGCATTAGAGACAACTGCATGCACTTTAAATAGGGCACCATCGAAATCCGTTGAGATGACGCCATATGAACTGTGGTTTGGCTAGAAGCCAAAACTGTCATTTCTTAAAGTTTGGGGATGTGATGCTTATGTCAAAAAGCTTCACCTTGAAAAGCTAGAACCCAAAGCGGAGAAATGCGTCCTCATAGGATACCCAAAAGAGACAGTTGGGTATACCTTCTATCTTAGATCTGAAGGCAAAGTGTTTGTCGTTAACAACGGAACATTTCTTGAGAAATAGTTTCTCTCGAAAGAATTGAGTTGGAGGAAAATAGAACCTTATGAGGTTATTGAACTTTTACTTCAACCAGAGAGTAGCGTAGCGCAGAAAGATGTTTCTATGGAGCCAACGACGGTTGAAGAGGAAGTTAATGTTGATGATCATGAAACTTGGGATCAAGTTACTATTGAACCTCGTAGGTTGACAAGGGCGCGTACTGCTCCTGAGTGGTACGGCAACCCTGTCTTGGAGGTCATGTTGTTAGACAACAATGAACCTACGAGCTATGGAGGAGCGATGATGGGCTTGGATTTCGAGAAATGGTTAGAGGCCATGAAATCCGAGATGGGATCCATGTATGAAAACAAAGTATGGACTTTGGAAGTATTACCTAAAGGGCGAAAGGCCATTCAGAACAAATGGATCTTTAAGAAGAAGACAGACACGGACGGTAATGTCACCGTATATAAAGCTCGACTTCTGGCAAATGGTTTTTCACAAGTTAAAGGAGTTGACTACGATGAGACCTTCTCATCCGTAGCGATGCTTAAGTCCGTCAGAATCAAGTTAGCAATAGCTGCATATTTCGACTATGAAATTAGGCAGATGGATGTCAAAACAGCGTTCCTTAACGGTTTCCTTGAGGAAGAGTTGTATATGATGCAACCAGAAGGTTTTGTCAATCCAGAGAATGCTGACAAAGTTTGCAAACTCCAGCAATCCATTTATGGACTGGTGCAAGCATCTCGGAGTTGGAATAAGCGCTTTGATGAGGTGATGAAAGCATTTGGGTTTATACAAGTTTATGGAGAAGCTTGTATTTACAAGAAAGTGAGTGGGAGCTCTATAGCGTTTCTAATATTATATGTGGATGACATATTGCTGATTGGAAACAATATAGAAATCCTAGAAAGCATGAAGGAATATTTGAACAAGAGTTTTTCAATGAAGGACCTGGGAGAAGCTGCTTTCATATTAGGGATTAAGATCTATAGAGATAGATCGAGACCCTTGATAGCACTTTCACAAAGCACGTACCTTGATAAAGTTTTGAAGAAGTTCAAAATGGATCAGTCCAAGAAGGGGTTCTTTCCTGTGTTACAAGGTGAAGTTGAGTAAGACTCAATGCCCAGTGGGTATAGAAGATAGAGAGAAGATGAGTGTCATCCCCTATGCTTCAGCCATAGGCTCTATCATGTATGCGATGCTATGCACAAGAACCGATGTCAGCCTTGCCATAAGTATTTCCGGAAAGTTTCAAAGTGATCCTAGAATGGAGCACTGGATGGCAGTCAAGAATATCCTTAAGTACCTGAAAAGGACTAAGGAAATGTTTCTCATTTTTGGAGGTGATCAAGAGCTCGTCGTAAAGGGTTACGTCGATGCAAGCTTTGACACTGATCCAGATGACTCTAAGTCACAAACCGAATACGTATTTATTCTCAATGGGGGAGCGGTAAGCTAGTGCAGTTCCAAGCAGAGCTTGGTAAATGATTGTACATGCGAAGCGGAGTACATCACGGCCTCGGAGGCAGCGAAGGAAGGTGTCTGGATAAAGGATTTCATGACAGATATTGGAGTAGTACCCAGTGCACTGAATGCACTGAATCTGTTCTGTGATAACATTGGTGCCATTGCCCTGGCCAAGGAACCAAGGTTTCACAAGAGGACCAGACACATAAAGCGACGCTTCAATTCCATCCGCGAGTACATCAAGGAGGAGGATATAAATATTTGCAAAGTCCACACGGATCTGAATGTTGCAGACCCATTGACTAAACCTCCTTCGAAGGGCTAAACATGATCAACACGAGAAATGTATGGGTTTTTGATACATTACAATGTAAATCACATAGTGATGTGAGCTAGATTATTGACTCTAGTGCAAGTGGGAGACTATTGGAAATATGCCCTAGAGGCAATAATAAAATGATTATTATTATATTTCCTTGTTCATGATAATTGTTTATTATCCATGCTATAATTGTATTAACTGGAAACACATTGCATGTGTGGATACATAGACAACACTTTGTCCCTAGTGTGCCTCTAGTAGACTAGCTCGTTGATCGAAGATGGTCAAGGTTTCCTAGCCATTGACATGAGATGTCATTGGATAACGGGATCACATCATTAGGACAATGATGTGACGGACAAGACCCAAACTATAAACGTAGCATTTGATCGTGTTAGTTTATTGCTATAGTTTTCTACATGTCAAGTATCTGTTCCTATGACCATGAGATCATGCAACTCACTGACACCGAAGGAGTACCTTGTGTGTATCAAATGTCGCAACGTAACTAGATGACTATAAAGGTGCTCTACAGGTATCTCCGAGGGTGTTTTGTTGAGTTGGCATGGATCAATACTGGGATTTGTTACTCTGTGTGACATAGAGGTATCCCAGGGCCCACTCGGTAATACAACATCACAACAAGCCTTGCAAGCAATGTGACTAAGTGTTAGCCACGGGATCTTGTATTACGGAACGAGTAAAGAGACGTGTCGGTAACGAGGTTGAACTAGTTTGACGCCCTGGTTTTGTGCTATAGTAATGTATGTAATTAAGCTATAGTAATACCACACTAATGATGACACGTCACCGCGTTTACTGATGTTAAACTCGCATTGGTTCAAACCCCTTTCAAATTCCGTTGCAAATTTAATTCGTCTAAATAGTGGATTTAAAATTTCAGAAAAACTAAATTTAAAAATGTTGGATGGGTTGCAAATATTCCCTAAGAATTTATAAAATTGGAGTTGGATTTTTTCGATGTATTTTAGTGCCTCTAATAATTAAAATGCGTGCTGTTTAATAATAAAATATATGTAAAGTTATATAAAAAAGCCCACCCCCTGCTCGGCCCCCGGCCCAGCTGGGCCAACCGGCCACCCTGCCCCCATAACCCCCCATGGGGCACGAAAACCCTAACCCTCCTCCCCTCGCACCCCACTCCCCCCCACGTTCACCCCCTTCCCGATCCAGATCGGATCGGGGGCAGAACCCCCCGCCACCGCTGGACCGACCCGCCGCCGCCTCCTCACCCTCCTCCTCGCCGGCCTCCTCGCGCCTCGATGCCCCAGCCCCCCTATAGACGCGGTGAGCCCCGTCGAGCTCCTCCCTCCCTCCTCCTCTCCCCCTCCGGCCATCGCGGCAACCGCGCCGCCGCTACACCGCCCCACCTACCTGTGCGCGACGCCGTCGGCGCCGTCCGCACCCGCCGCGCCCCGGGCGTGACCCCGTTGCTTTCCCGCGTGTGCACGCGCGCTCACCGCGCCCACCATCGCGGCCACGCGCCCTCCGAGCCCCTGCCACCGCGCTCCTCCTCCTTGCACCAACCCTGCACCCACCTTGTCGTCGTGCTGCTCGCTGTGGCTAGCCCGCGCCCGCGCGCCCGCTAGTCGCCGTCGTACCACCGGGGGCCTCGCCCCCTCTCACTGGCCGTACTAACCCTGGCCGCCGGCGCCTTGTGCCCGACGTGCCCCTGCCCCCCCGGTCGGCCGTGATTGGGATTAGTGAGGGATTAACCACCCCACTAATCCCCTCCCTGAGAATGACATGTGGGGCCCTGCCCCTGTTAAATATATATACATTAATAAATAAAAATAATTAATTAGTAGTTAATTAATTAGTAAATTAATTAATTGTGTAATTAATTAAGTTAATTAGGTGATTAAGATTAATTAGGTTAATTAACCGGTAATTAATTAAATTAAACAATGGATGAGAGGTGGGTCCCAACCCATTAATTAATTTGTTTAATTAGTTATTTAAACCTAATTAAAACTGAGAGAATGACATGTGGGACCTATTGGTCAGTTTGACCAGTCAACAACACTGTTGACTGCTGATGTCAGCATGACATCATGCTATTGTCATAATTGAATTATTGAATTAAATTTAATGTGTTTTAATTTCTATATATTAATAAAACTTAAAAATTAATATAAAATAATCCGTAACTCGGATGAAAATAATTTATACATGAAAGTTGATCAGAAAAATCCCACGAATCTGAATACGCTGTCCATTCGTGTGTCACATGCTCCTAGCATGATGAACATGGACATTTAGCATTACGATCATCTGTACGGTAAAAGCTAGAGACTCGGGAAATATCGTCAGATATTCTTCCGACCCGTCTGCAACGTGTAGTACTGCGTTAGTGCATGCCTAGCCCTGCATATTGCCATGTCATGCATTGTGATCATATCTGTGCTGTATATTTATTGTTTCTTCCCCCCTCTTCTCTTTGGTAGACCTCGAGATTGACGCTGCTGTCGGGTACAACTACGTGCCTGATGATCAGCCGTTTGCCGCAGAGCGGCAAGGCAAGCAACCCCCTTGAGCATTCCGATATCGCCTATTCCCTTCCCTCTTATTCTTGCATTAGATTTTTGCTACTGTATTAGTTAGCTCCTAATCTGACGCATAGCCTGTATTGATGAACTTATACTATACCTGCAATCATAACAACTGCTTAGTATAGGTTGGTTAGTGAATCCCCAGTGACCCCCCTTAGTCCCAGTTGCCCCTGCTTCTTCATCGACGACCCGACGACTCGAAGACTCGGTCAACCGACCGACAAGCCAGGCCCCTCACATCACCGCACCCCCCTTAGTTGTACGACTCTGCAGTGCTACTATCGAGTACCGAGGGTGACACCTCGTGATGTACTCATGATGCTAGCCCTCTAGTGTAGCTAGTCGGTCGTGGTTATCGAGGGTCGTGCCACCCCTCAATGATGTCTCTGTCGTGCCACCCCTCAAGTGTGGGACCCTTGAGGGTGTTTCCTCTAAGTCCACCGTGACGGTTACAACGAGCGGGGACCGTTGAGGGTGATTCCTTAGTTCCCGCCTTGATGTTTTATACACACAGTTACTATGACCTAGTTACAAAAATATGTCGATGATGGGTCGGCCCTGAGGGGTACCCACGGTTTGATGATGATGAGGTGTGGAGTGGCGAGAGAGGCCTTTGCCACACATCCTCGAGACGGGGTGACGTGACCGCACTTTATGGGTCGCGCTTGCCGCACATTAGTAAAATGCTAATGGGTTGGGTACTTGGTCTGAGTTAGGTCGTTGGCCTTAATTACGCACTAACCTTCACGTGGGAGAAGTTATGGGTACTCAACGTCGTTGTATCAGCCGAAGCTCTACGGACGTCGACAATGGAGTGGCGCGCGCCCGAGTGGTCCGCAACGGAATCACGCTTGTTATAAGGGGTGCTAGGACTGACCTCGGCCGCCCTCGCAACGTGCAGGAGTGCAAAAGGTGAGTGGGCCCATGACCCCTGCGCGCTTAGGATTTAGACCGACGGGCTGGCCTCTTCGTTGAGTCTAGGTGGGTCAACGACATTTCGATATCCCGAGGTCGGGCATGACCCAGAAAAGTGTGTCCGGCCGGAGGTGATTCAAGCGTGTTGGGGAATATGTTGTGCACCCATGCAGGGAAGAACTTATCTATTCGAATAGCCATGTCCACGGTAACAGGACGACTTGGAGTTGTACCTTGACCTTATAAAACTACAATTGTGACTCTAATTTGAAATGTTGGCTCCGGGATTGCTTCCTCGCAGGGAGTCGAGGAAGAATCTCTCGGCGTGGTTACTTAATAAAAATCTGCTACAATAATATGACTATATGTGAGTTACCAGTCTACTCTCTTCTAATGCTGCAATATGCTGAAGATGCTAGTCTTCGATAGGACTAGGCCTTCTCCCTATTCCTGCTTTCTGCATTCAGTCCAGATATAACCCCTCCCCTTGATAATGATGCATACTTAGAATAGTTCTGATGTCAGTCTTGCGAGTACTTTGGATGAGTACTCACCGTTGCTTTGCCTTCTCTTTCCCCCTCGATACGATTCTGCGTTCAGACGATGGAGCCCAGGAGATGGAGTACGCCGGAGACGATTACTACACCACCGCAGGAGCCTACTACTACATGGAGGCGGCCCCCGACCAGCAGTAGGATAGGAGGTTCCCAGGCAGGAGGCCTCGCCTCTTTCGACCTGATGTTATGTTTGTGCTAGCCTTCTTAAGGCAAAACTTCTTTAATTTATGTCTATACTCAGATATTATTTGCTTCCGCGGACTCGTGCTTTGTCGAGCTTTGTATTCAAGCCCTCGAGGCCCATGGCTTGTAATATGAAGCTGTATGACTTTATTTTGTGTCTAGAGTTGTGTTGTGATATTGATTAGTGAGTCCCTAATCTTGGTCGTACGCATTGCATGTGTGTTTAGCGTACGGTCGAAATTGGGGGTGTCACAAGTTAGTATCAGAGCCGACTGCCTGTAGGTAGCCCTCTTTCCAACTCCTAGGCCGAAGTTGAGTCCAGTACTTGAAAAACTTTTACTAACATTTTTGTGTGGCTTACGGGCCCAGTTCTCAATCGGGTGGTATTAGGATCTTTTATTCCTCGTCTATACTCTGGGTTCTGATCTCTCTTCTTTTTCGGGTTAAAGATTTTACTAACTCTGGCTCCAGGTTCTCGTAACTACTTCTCCCGGAGAGCCCTCATACCAGAAGATCACCTGCTCCATTAGAAGATTCTAAAGATACCCTTTTGATGTTTTCCGAGACTTTGTGCTCATCGCCTTTGCAATTCCCTACCACTGATAAGTCCCTATGGATGACTAATTGCACTTGTCATTCATACAATCTTTTCTCGTTGCTCCTGTTGTTACAAGATGCTCCGAAATAATCTCCATTTCCCCAACAACCCTTTGAGTTTACTGCCTTATAGTTCTTTTCCACATGGAAGCCTTATGGATAATTCCTCACAATTGTCGAGGGTCCGTTCATCCCAGTTGTTCATGTGTTTCACAAAATTCTTCGAAATACTTTTCGATCTTCCAAAAATCCTCTACAGCTTGTTGCTCATGAAATTCTTGCCTGGTCGCATTATGGTTAATTCCATATGACTAGTAGTCTTCATTTACATCCCTTGTCTTTGCCATTTTGAGCCTATTAATTCAATGTGTGTGTATGCACGCAGTCATCAGGTGATCCGTTTAAATTATCTTTCTGGCTCAGGCGTCCTTCTGGACATGAGTTGGTTCTCGACAATTCAAACCTTTATTGATTGTCCGGCTAAGTCTTTTCAACTTATCCATCCTTGCTCAGAACGTCTGCTTCTGATCCTTAGTTTTGGAAATCACAATATTTTAAGCATCAGACTATTCAGGTGTTTCTTGAATCCGATACCTCTGCATTCTTTCCTCCTCTGATTGAGTACCGTTAGTCACATCAACTTCGTTGTGGATCACCCGATCCATTGTTGGATTATTATCCTACAACGTCATTCATATTCAATCACCTTGTGAGTTCTTCTCCTGATACATATTGCCTTTGGAAAATTGTATCCTCTGTTTTGCCAACCATGCTCTACCTTCGAGCTTGTGTTAATTATCTTGAAGCTCGTGGTATATGTTCCTAAGATACCCCGATGGGTTGAACCTATGCCCTCCCTAATCTGTGAGAACCCGAAAGTGTTTGCGGGTCATACTCTTATGGAGTCTCCCCAGATAAATTTTCAATGCTATGACATCGCCCAAAGCAAGAAATGAATGAAATTTTATACATTGATGAAGTGTGAGTCGGCATTGGACTTGATCATGCCCATGGAAATGATGTAGACCGTCTCGGAAGCTCCTTGCAAAATAATTGTTCATCTGTATGATTCTTTCGGTATCCTTAATTTGATGGACTTAAGTTATGGTTCCGACCATGCTACCCTTATTAATTTATCCGAAATGTAATTCATTCTAGTACCTCATTAAATTTTGACAAGGTTAAAGTAGGTTAATGACCCAACTCTACTTCTATCATTTTCTACCTTCGATTTTTACACTTTGGTATCTCGAGGATATCACGCATTTGCACTACATCTTATTGACTTTGATGAGGTAATAATTTTCCTTGTCTTAATCACTCCACGGGTTCTGCGATTGTTGTCAACCGAGAACACCGATTGGAAAATTTATTCCACATTGCAGTTCAATACCCATTGTAATTGTTACTGAGAATATCAAAGTCTATCTGGTCATTCCTAGGCTATCGGCTACATCCTTGTCTTGCTATGTTCGATGGTGCTACCTCATCCTTCTATGGCGCGCAAATTCTTCAGAGTATGAGCATTGCTTACGTCGAGCTTTCAACATCATGTTGTTTGTCTTGAAAAGCAACCTCGATATTGAGCTTGCATCTTATCTGTTGTTTCCATAACCTTCCACGTTGTCATCCCCCTACTTGACGCCACTGTTGTTCGGTTGCATTCTCTTGAAAACTCTCGACAAAAGGTGTTGTGATCATCGTCCACAATTTGACTTCTTCTGAGGCGTCAATTGAGCTCTTGATAAGAAATACCTTCCTTGCCCTCGATGATTTTTGTTATCCTTGACAACCTCCTTGACTTCCTTTCATCGCAAATTTGTCCATGATATGGATGCAACTTGCTATCCAGCTTGTGTTATGCTCTACCTTGAAGTATTACTGCCTTTTGTGTCGAGAATGTTGTGAGGATTGCTCCACCTCTTAGAAATTCTTGACATAGTGATACTTATCACCATCAAACGATGCTGCTTTGATTCTAACTTCTAGCAGCCCTATTGCTTTGAAGTTAGCGATTGACAGTTCATTCTTAGGTTGTTGGTTATTAAATTGTCACTCTAACATTGATCTTGCTGCCTAAGGTCATATTTCGGACGCACTTATCAACCAATGATTAATTATGTATGTTTTCCTTGATCATACAACATTATATCATTTGAGCTGACAAATGTCATCTCCTTGTTCACAAAATTGTGGAAATCCATCCGTTTGGAATTCTCGATGAATTGTCGTTGAGTCCATCAGCCACCACCTCATCCTCTCCTTGGTTTAACGATGAACTATTGTTTCGGGGACCCGCTTCCATAGTTCATTTTCTGACAATATCACTATGTCCTCTCGATGATTTGAGCTACACCTTCTCTCTTCGGGCATCCTGAGTCCGAGGTATCCTGACACCAATCAGATTCGAATCTCGGTCAGACATGGTGGTTGGAACATATTTCTAGGAGTTATAATTTTGGTCCTTTGATGACCGAGTAAGGTGATGCCATGCCTAACACACCTGGCTGGAGGACCTATTATTATAGTTTCCTTTTCTTGCAAGATTCGCCTTTTCTCCCATGAAGAAATTGTAAGCCTTATTTTGTAAGTTGTTCCTGATGGATACTTTGAGTTCTTGAAGTCCATCCTTTATCTGATGACCATGTCGATGCTTCCGCAAAGCATGGCTGCGATACTCCAACCATCAACAAGAACATTGGAAACTCAATGCTAAATGTTTCTTGATCATTTTCCAAACCTCATTGAATGGGTAAACATCATGTTTCTCCTTGCCCCTTTTATCCAAGGGGTTATGCATTTGCTGCCTTGTGATGTTTTTCGAGCTATGCTTACCCGTGGGAAGGATATACTCATAATACTTGTGTTTAAACACATTTTCCTTTCCATTGGTATCATTAAACTAATAATCACGTTTTCCTTTCCATTGGTCTATTTAACCTTTCTTGAGATTATATGATCTAAGCAGTAATAATTCCCTACTTAGGTAAACACCTCGGTGAACAACTCTCTCAGTAAGACCATGTTACTATTGTTGATGACATTCTGGTAACCGTCGGTGGACGAGAACTTTGCCTATTGGTCCGCCTCATTTCAACAAGCAGGAAAATGGTTCTATTCGTCCACCACCCTTGGTACTGACGTTGTTGCCAACCTAACTTACATGCTCTCCTCTGGTAGATCTTGCTTCCATGATCGTGCAAGATGTAACCACTCTTCCTACTCTTAACCTGCATGGCGGGCCCATAACCCGCATGGTGGGATTTTCACCCTCAATCCCAGGGACAAGTTGAATGAGTCAATCAGATTCTTGAAGACATGCTTCGAGCTTGTGTCATTTCTTTTGGCAAGAAATGGGAGGAATCTCTCCCGTATGCTGAGTTCTCCTACAACAATAGCTATCAAGCTAGTCTGAAGATGGCTCCTTTTGAGGTATTATATGGACGTAAGTGTCGGACTCCTCTGAATTGGTCAGAAACTGAGGAACGTACGCTTATCGGTTCGGATATTATCCAACATGCCGAAGATCAAGTCCGCATTATTCATGCAAATCTGAAGGCTGCTCAGTCTCATCAGAAGAGTCAGTATGACCGTCATCACAAGGATATGGTCTATCAACCTGGCGAAAAGGCTTATCTTCGAGTCATGCCAATGAGAGGTACACACCGTTTCGGGATCAAGGGCAAGCTGGCTCCTCATTATATTGGTCCTTTCACTATTCCCGAAAGGCGTGAAGTGGCATATCAACTAGAACTACCGCCAAACCTTTCTCAGGTTCACGATGTGTTCCACGTGTCACAGCTTCGTCGCTGCTTTAAGGATCCTATCAGAGCAGTGGACCATGATATGCTTGAACTGCAACAAGACCTTTCCTATGAAGAACAACCAGTCTGCATTCTTGATGAAAACGAACGTCGGACTCGTCAGAAGGTTACCAAGTTCTTCAAAGTGCAGTGGGCAAATGATTCTGAAGATGAGGCCACTTGGGAACGCGAGGATTATCCTCGTGCAGAATACCCTGGGATCTTTCCTTCTAGTTCTTAATTCTCGGGACGAGAATTCTTGTTAGTAGAGGAGAATTGTGACGCCCTGGTTTTGTGCTATAGTAATGTATGTAATTGAAAGGACGTGGATGTCACCTAGAGGGGGGGGGGGGTGAATAGGCGCTTTAAAATAATTACGGTTTAGGCTTGAACAAATGCGGAATAAAACTATCGTTTAATTAGTCAAGCACAAAACCTAAAACAACTAGACTCACCTATGTGCACCAAACAACTTATTCTAAGCAAGGTAGACAACTAAGTGATAGCAAGATATATAACAAGAAACAATATGGCTGTCACAAAGTAAAGTGCATAAGTAAAGGGGCTCGGGTAAGAGATAACCGAGGCACGCGGAGATGATGATGTATCCCGAAGTTCACACCCTTGTGGATGCTAATCTCCGTTCGGAGCGGTGTGGAGGCACAATGCTCCCCAAGAAGCCACTAGGGCCACCGTAATCTCCTCACGCCCTCGCACAATGCAAGATGCCGTGATTCCACTAAGGGACCCTTGAGGGTGGTCACCGAACCCATACAAACAAGGTTGGGGCAATCTCCACAAGTTGATTGGAGGCTCCGAACGACACCACGAAGCTTCAAAATAATGGATTGTGGCTCTGAGGTGACCTCAAATGCTCGGGGAAATCTCCACAACCTAATTGGAGACCCCGAAGCTTGCCCGGAGCTTTGCACCACAATGATTGAGCTCTGAGGCACCACCAACCGTCTAGGGTGCCAAAGCACCCTAGAGGAACAAGCTCTAGGGTGCTCAAACACCCAAGAGTAATAGCTTCTTAACTTCTCACTTCCACGTATCACCGTGGAGAACTCAAACCTATGCACCAAATGCAATGGCAAGGGCACACGGAGTGCCCAAGTCCTTCTCTCCCAAATCCCACCAAAGCAACTAGTGCTAGGAAGGGAAATGAAAGGAAGAACGAAGAAGAAGACGAAGAACTCTAAGATCAAGATCCAAGGGGTTCCCCTCACTTAGAGGAGAAAGTGATTGGTGGAAATGTGGATCTAGATCTCCTCTCTCTTTTCCCTCAAGAACTAGCAAGAATCATTGGAGGGATTGAGAGTTAGCAAGCTCAAAGAAGGTCAACAATGGGGGAAGAACACGAGCTAAAAGGATGAGGTCCATTGGAGAAGAAGACCCCCTTTTATAGGTGGGGAAAAATCCAACCGTTATCCACTCACTCAGCCCCGCGTATCGTGGTACTACCGCAAAAGTCACGGTACTACCGTGACAGCTTGCGGTACTACCGCAGCCTTGTGCGGTACTACCGCTATCACGGGAGTAACCGACCCTGGCCGTTAGCACGGGGCCACAAGCAGTAGAACCGCCGGAGTGGTACTACCGCGAGCCCGTGCGGTACTACCGCACGGTTGGCAGAGGCATCCACTGGAGGTGCACGGAAGTAAAAAATTACTTCCGTGCCAACCTCCATAGAGGGAAACTCTGCGAAAGGGTCCACACAGTAGTACCGGAAGTCATTTGCGGTACTACCGCCCGAGGGGCGGAAGTAAAAAATTACTTCCGTGCTTGCGGTACTACCGCCCTCGGGGCGGAAGTAAAAAAATTACTTCCGTGCCTCTTATGGTACTACCGCTCCGAGGAGCGGTACTACCGCAATCCACTGAACTGCAACACCTACAACTACTCGGCTATAAGAACGGAAGAATACAGTCAAAACCAGAACTGCCATAACTTCTGCAAATGAGCTCTGAATTGAGCAAACTCAAGCTTGTTGGATTCAGGATGACAAGAGCTATCCAACAACCGCTTGTTTTCTTAAGAAGAGGCAGTATAAAAATACCAAAGGTATAGAGATGAGAAACCTCTTTCAATGAAGAATCGGCAATAACTCGAACATCGAAAACATCATGGAATATTCATATGGACTCCGTTTTCGATGAACTTGAGCTAATCATGAAGATGACCATAAGCTCAATAAACATCAAAGAGAAAAACCAACCAAGAACCAAGAAAGATGATGATGTCAAGAATGCAATGGTTTGAGCTCTCAACGAACGATACGATCAAGCTACTCACTTGAGAGCCCCCTTGATAGCATGGTAACCTACCCTATAACTAGTCTCCCAACTACCACTATGAGACCGGTAAAATAGAAAACCCTATCAAGGTCAAACCTTAGACTTGCGCATAGTCCACTTGAGCTAGATGATGACGATCTTGACTTCCTCAAGATGCATCACCTTTCTTGATTGCGTTGGCTTGATGAAGACTAGATGATTGGTCCCCCATACTCCACTATGGGTGAGAAACACTTCGACACATCTTCACAAGTCCATTAATATCACAATGGACGGCAAGCATCAAGCCTAATCTCTCCGTGATGCTTCACTTGAACTTGCACACCGCAACCTTGATAATGATCACCACTTGATGTCATCTTCCATGGGTTGTATGGGATCTTTCTCTTGATGCAATCCCATGGACATAAGCCTTGTATCTTATCTTTTCTCTTCATAAAGATGATGTCTTGAAGGTAATCATGAATGCTTGCACAATCTCCTTCTTCAAGATATGCTTGCAATAAGCTCAACTCTCACATGACCAATCTTTGGATAAACCTTGAATACCACCTTGGTCATCATATAAACTCCTTGAAACCTAATAGATGGACTTCAAGAAGTGGCTATGGACAAACCCTTCGAATATAACTCAAGGCAACCATTAGTCCATAGGGGTGTCATCAATTACCCAAAACCACACATGGAGAAATGTGCTCTTACAGTAATTAAGCTATAGTAATCCCATGCTAATGATGACACGTCACCACGTTTACTGTTGTTAAACTCGCATTGGTTCAAACCCCGTCCAAATTCCGTTGCAAATTTAATTCGTCTGAATGGTGGATTTAAAAGTTCTGCAAAACTAAAATAAAAAATGTTGGATGGGTTGCAAATATTCCCTAAATATTTATAAAATTGGAATTGGATTTTCGAAGTAATTTAGTGCCTCTAAATAATTAAAACGGGCGTTGTTTAATAATAAAATATATGTAAATTAAATTATAAATAATAAAAAAGAAACAGCCCACCCCCCTTGCTGGGCCCCCGGCCCAGCTGGGCCAACCGGCCACCCTGCCCCCATAACCCCCCCGGGGGCACCGAAACCCTAACCCTCCTCCCCTCGCACCCCACTTCCCCACACGTTCATCCCCTTCCTGATCCAGATCGGATCGGGGGCAGAACCCCCGCCGCCGCTGGACCGCCCCGCCGCCGCCTCCTCACCCTCCTCCCCGCCGGCCTCCTCGCACCTCGACGCCCTAGCCCCCTACAGACGCGGTGAGCCCCGTCGAGCTCCTCCCTCCCTCCTCCTCTCCCCCTCCGGCCACTGCGGCAACCGCGCCGCCGCTACGCCGTGCCCCACCTACTTGTGCACGATGCTGTCAGTGCCGTCCGCACCCGCAGCACCCTGGGCGTGACCTCGCTCGCCTTCCCGCGCACGCACGCACGCTCACCGCACCCACCACCGCGGCCACACGCCCCCGAGCCCCTACCACTGCGCTCCCCCTCCTTCTACTCTCTTCTAATGCTGCAAGATGCTTAAGATGCTAGTCTTAGATAGGACTAGGCCTTATCCCTATTCTTGCTTTCTGCATTCAGTCCAGATATAACCCCTCCCCTTGATAATGATGCATACTTAGAATAGTTCTCATGTCAGTCTTGCGAGTACTTTGGATGAGTACTCACCGCTTCTTTGCCTTCTCTTTCCCCCTCGATACGATTCTGTGTTCAGACGATGGAGCCCAGGAGATGGAGTACGCCGGAGACGACTACTACACCACCGTAGGAGCCTACTACTACGTGGAGGCGGCCCCCGACCAACAGTAGGATAGGAGGTTCCCAGGTAGGAGGCCTCGCCTCTTTCGATCCATTGTTATGTTTGTGCTAGCCTTCTTAAGGAAAAACTTCTTTAATTTATGTCTGTACTCAGATATTATTTGCTTCCGCCGACTCGTGCTTTGTCGAGCTTTGTATTCGAGCCCTCGAGGCCCCCGGCTTGTAATATGAAGCTGTATGACTTTATTTTGTGTCTAGAGTTGTGTTGTGATATTGATTGGTGAGTCCCTAATCTTGGTCGTACGCATTGCGTGTATGTTTAGCATACGGTCGAAATTGGGGGCGTCACAACTAGGTATATAGATACCGACGATCGAATCTAGGGCAAGTAACATACTGAAGAACAAAGGGAACAACATACGGGATTGACTGAATCCTTGACTTAGAGGTTCGACCGATAAAGATCTTCGTAGAATATTTAGGTACCAATATGGGCATCTAAGTACCGCTATTGGTTATTGAACGTAGAGGTGTCTCGGTCATGTCTACATAGTTCTCGAACCTATAGGGTCTGCACACTTAAGGTTCGGTGACGTTTCGGTAGTATAGAGTTATGTATGGTGGTGACCGAAGGTTGTTTGGAGTCCGGGATGAGATCCCCAACGTCACGAGGAGCTTCAGAATGGTCCGGAGGTAAAGATTGATATATAGGAAAGTGGTGTTTGAACTCCGGAAAAGTTTTGGGCATTTTCAATAGTGTACCGGGAGTGACGAATGGGTTCTGGGGGACCAGCAAGTGGGGCCCACACACCCCAAGGGGCCACATGGGCCTTAGTGGTGGCGCACCAGCCCCTGGTGGGATGGGAAGCCAGCCCAAGAAGGCCTATGCGCAAGGAGGAGGAGTAAGGGCCAAGTTAGGGAGGAGTCCTACTAGGAATCCACCTCCCTTGTGGGAGGTGGACTCCTCCCCTTGGCTTCGGCCGAAGCTCTCCTTGGAGGAGACGATAAGGCTGCCTCCTCTCCCCTCCCTCCTATATATACTAGAGGTTTTGAGGTTTTTGAGACACAGAAAAATAGCCACGTGCTACCTCTCCTCTAGTTTGTAGTTTCTCCTCTAGATCGGTTTCAGCGGTGCTTAGGCGAAGCCCTACTGGAATAGCCCCACCACCATCGCTGCAACGCCATCGCGTTGCCGGAGAACTCGTCTACCTCTCCGCTCCCTCTTGCTGGATCAAGAAGGCGGGGATCGTCATCAAGTTGTACGTGTGCTAAACGCGGAGGTGCCATCCGTTCGGTGCTAGATCGGGGCGGATCGTGATTGGATCACGGGACGCTCGGTGATTTGGATCGCGAAGAAGTTCGACTACATCAACCGTGTTTCTTAACGCTTCCCGCTTAGCGATCTACCAGGGTATGTAGATCCACTCTTCCTCTCGTAGATGCTCATCACCATGGATAGATCTTGCGTGTACGTAGGATTTTGTTTATTTCCCATGCAACGTTCCCCAACAGGGCTCGAGAGGTTGATCCAGGAGAAAGCTTGTCTCCGGCGTGTCCGGAGCTGGTGATGGCGACGCTTTCAAGCGTCGTTCCTTATTTTTGGCATCGTCGAGGTACTCTCAGCTTCAATCTTTACAGCTTCGGAGGAAACCCTAGATCCATGGGATCAGACGATGATGGTGCTCTAGCACCATATCCCCTCTGAAGGGCTTCGTCTTTGGAGCTAGGCATCATCAAGCGGGACTGATGAAAGTTGGTGGTGTTGACGTCGAGGCTTCTGTGGCAACGATGATGGGTGTGTGCGATGTCAGAGACGCGACAATGGTTGCGGTAGTCGGTTCTTCTCCAACGTGTTCTGGCGGCAGGGCCCCTATGACGATCATGTCAGGCAGCAGGTGGTATGTTCGGTGGTCTTCTGCGGCACCAGCCTTGCATAGTTTCCCTTCATAGCTATCTTTCAGAGTCGGAGCTGTGATGTCCTTGGAGCAGGTGGCTCAGTTGGCGCCCACCGTGGGGCATTCGCGCGGTGGAGTTGAGTTCTTGGAGGGATCTCTTTCAGGGTTCGGGAGCTATGCGGCTGGTCAGATGACCAAGAGCCGCCGCGGCAAGCTCTATGTTGACAATTCTGGCTGGGGCCCCAAGACCGACTCGATCGAGTTTGGGTACCAGGTCCCCATCGGCAAGATCCATATCTTCACCGGCAAGATTGGCGAGCCGAAGCCCGAGCCAGACGTATGCACCAACATCGTCAAGCCGGCTCGATGCGCCCGTGCCGGTCGGCGTCAAGCCGGCCAAAAATGCATCTACATAAAGAAAGCCAGGGCGATCCATCCTCACAAAGCTGGGACTCATGGGGGCCAAGGTAGTAACAACAATAAGCAGAAGCGGCTGGATTGCGGATATGAATTCATGGCTGACGCTGACACCGGTTTCAAGAGCCAGCGTCAAAGTCGCCAACTAGGAAAGACTCGCCAGGGGAGTAGGACACGCAACTACACAGATGCACTCAGAGCACCTTGCCCCAAGCATGGAATCCCAGATAAGCCGACTAATCATTCGTGAGAAAATTGTTATATCATGCAGGAATTCCAAAGCTAGGGTGTTCAAAACCATCAGGGGGAACATCCAGGTCAGCACGGCCTTGGCGAGTCCTGCGCTGCTACCTCTTGAGCGTGCGTTGGTTTTCCCTTGAAGAGGAAAGGGTGATGCAGCAAAGTAGATAAGTATTTTCCTCAGTTGTTGAGAACCAAGGTATCAATTCAGTAGGAGGAACAAGCAAGTCACCAATGGATGCACCTACACAAACAATCAAACTCTTGCACCCAATGCTATAAAGGGGTTGTCAATCCCTTCACGGTTATTTGCAAGGATTAGATCTGATAGAGATAGATGTAATAGATTGCGGAAAGTAAAAAGTATAAATTGCAGCAAGGAGTTTTAATATTTTTGGTATTTCTGGTTTATAGATACGAAAATATATTATGGAAAGTAGACCCCAGGGCCATAGGTTTCACTAGAGGCTTCTCTCTTGAAGGAAAGTATCACGATGGGTGAAGAAATTACTGTTGAGCAATTGATAGAAAAGCAAATAATTATAAATATATGCAAGGCAATGATTATGCATATAGGCATCACGTCCGTGTCAAGTAGACCAAAACGATTCTACATCTACTACTATTACTCCACACATCGACCGACTCCTACGTGCATCTAGAGTATTAAGTTCATGAAAAACAGAGTAACACATTAGGTAAGATGACATGATGTAGAGGGATAAACTCAAGCAATATGATGAAAAACCCATCTTGTTACCCTTGATGGCAACAATACAATATGTGCCTCGCTACCCCTACTTTGTCACTAGGTGAGGACACCGCAAGATTGAAACCAAAACTAAGCACTTCTCCCATTGCAAGAATTACCAATCTAGTTGGCCAAACCAAACCAATAACTCGAAGAGACTTGCAAAGATATGAAATCATGCATATAAGAGTTCAGAAAAGACTCAAATAATATTCATGGATAATCTGATCTCGACAAACACACCACAAAAGAGTATTACATCGGATATATCTCCATGAAGATCATGAAGAACATGGTATTGAAGCACAAAGAGAGAGAAGGAGCCATCTAGCTACTAGCTATGGACCCGCAGGTCTGTGGTAGACTACTCACGCATCATCGGAGGGGCAATGGAGTTGATGTAGATGCCCTCCGTGATCGAACCGCCCTCCGGCAGATTACCGGAAAAGGCTCCAAGATTGGATCTCTCGGGAACAGAGGCTTCTGGTGGCGAAGAAGTATTTGCATGGCTCTTTTTGGTATTGGGGGAATATTTGAGTATTTATAGGACGAAGATTAGGGCTAGAAGACCTGCCAGGAGGTGGCAAGCCTGCCAGGCGTGGCCAGGGGGTGGTGGTGGTGGTGGTGGACGCGCCCCTGGCTTGTGACCTCCTGGCAAGGTCCTTGCCTTGCACTCCAAGCCTGGTAGATCTCTTTCGTTCCAGAAAAAATCATTCCGAAGATTTTATTCCGTTTGGACTCTGTTTAATATTCCATATCTGCAATACTCAAAAACAAGGAAGAAACAGAAACTCGCATTAGGCTCTAGATTAATAAGTTAGTCCCAAAAATAATATAAAATATCATATTAATGCATATAAAACATCTAGTATAGATAATATAATAGCATGACACAATAAAAAATTATAGATACGTTGGAGACGTATCAGTATCCCCAAGCTTAATTCCTGCTCGTCCTCGAGTAGGTAAATGATAAAAACAGAAGTTTTGATGTGAAGTGCTACCTAACATATTTATCCATGTAATATTATTTATTGTGGCATGAATATTCAGATCCGTAAGACTCAAAACAAAAGCTTAATGTTGAAAAACAATAATATTTCAAGCATACTAGTAAAGAAATTGTATCTCTTCAAAATATAATGACAAAAGAAAGTTATCCCTACAATATCATATAGTCTGGCTATGCTCCATATTTCCCACACAAAGTATTTATATCATGCACAACCCCGATGAAAAGTCAAGAATGGTTTCACACTTTTATTTTCTTAAACTTTTTCAACTCTCACGCAATACATGAGCGTGAGCCATGGATATAGCACTATAAGTGGAATAGAATATGGTGGAGGTTGTGAAGGAAAAAGAGAAGATAGTCTCACGTCAACTAGGTGTATCAACGGGCTAATAGATATCAATGTGAGTGAGTAGGGATTGCCATGCAATGGATGCACTAGAGCTATAAGTGTATGAAATCTCAAAAGGAAACTAAGTGGGTGGGCATCCAACTTGCTTGCTCACGAAAACCTAAGGCAATTTGAGGAAGCCCATCATTGGAATATACAAGCCAAGTTATATAATGAAAAATTCCCACTAGTATATGAAAGTGACAAAATAGGAGACTATCTATCATGAAGATCATGATGCTACTTTGGAGCGCAAGTGTGGAAAAGGATAGTAGCATTGTCCCTTCTCTCTTTTCTCTCATTTTTCTTTATAGTTTGGCGGGCATCTAAGGCCTCTTTTTTTGGGGGCTTCGCTGGCCTCTTTTATTTTTCATGAAGTCTAGAGTCTCATCCCCACTTGTGAGGGAATCATAGCTTCCATCACCCTTTCCTCACATGGGACAATGCTCTAATAATGATGGTCATCACACTTTTATTTACTTACAACTCAAGAATTACAACTCGATAACTAGAACAAATTATGACTCTATATGAATGCCTTCGACGGTGTACTGGGATGTGCAATGATCTAGCATAGCGAATGACATAAAAAATGGACAGCCATCAAAACATCATGCTAGCTATCTTACGATCATGCAAAGCAATATGAAAATGATGGTGCGTGTCATAATAAATAGAACGATGGAAGTTGCATGGCAATATATCTCGGAATGACTATGCAAATGACATAATAGGTAGGTATGGTTGCTGTTTTGAGGAAAGGTATATGGTGGCTGTTTTGAGGAAGGTGGGTTTACCGCACCGACGAAAGTTGCGCGGTACTAGAGAGGCTAGCAAAGGTGGAAGGGTGTGAGTGCGTATAATCCATTGACTCACATTAGTCATAAAGAACTCACATACTTATTGCAAAAGTCTATTAGTCATCGAAGCAAAGCATTAGACGCATACAACTAGGGGAGAGGTTGGTAGGAGTAAACCATCGCGCGCTCCCGACCCTCACACAAAGGTCGACAATCTATAAACAAATCATGCTCTGACTTCCTTACATAACGGTTCACCATACGTGCATGCTACGTGAATCAAAAACCTTTACACAAGTATTTTTACCAATTAACAATTACTTCCTAACATTACTCTTAACATTACCATCTCTATATCTCAAAACTCCATGCAAGGAATCAAACTTCTCATAATACCCAATGCACTTAATATGGAAGTTTTTATTATATCCCTCTTGGATGCCTATCATATTAGGACTAAATTCATAACCTAAACCAATTACCATGCTGTTTAGAGACTCCCAAAATAATATAAGTGAGGTACGAGAGTTCAATTATTTCTATAAAACCAAACACCACAGTGCTCTAAAAAGATATAAGTGAAGTACTAGAGCAAAATTGCCTATCTCAGAAGATATAAGTGAAGCACAAAGATTATTCTAATAAATTCACGATTAATGCACGTCTCTCTCAAAAGATTTGTGCAGCAAGGATGATTGTGGCAAACTATAAAGCAAAGACTCATATCATACAAGACACTCCAATCAAAACACATATCACGTGGTGAATAAAAATATAGCCTCAAGTAAATTTATTGATGGATTGAAGACGAAAGAGGGGATGCCTGATGGGGCATCCCCATGCTTAGGCTCTTTGGCATCCTTGAATATGACTTGGGTTTCCTTGGGCATCCCCAATCTTAGGCTCTTTCCACTCCTTATTCCATAGTCCATTAAATCTTTACCCAAAACATGAAAACTTCACAACACAAAACTTAACAGAAAACTTGTTAGATCCGTTAGTATAATAAAATAAATCACCACTTTAGGTAATGTTGTGAACTAATTATTTATTTATATTTGTGTAATACCTACTGTATTCTAACTTCTCCATGGTTCATACCCCACGATATGTTGGGGAACGTCGCATGGGAAACAAAAATTTTCCTACGCACACGCAAACCTATCCATGGTGATGGGCATCTACGAGAGGGAGAGTGGATCTACGTACCCTTGTAGATCGCTAAGCGGGAAGTGTTAAGAAACGCGGTTCGTGTAGTCGAACATCTTCGCGATCCAAATCGCCGAGCGTCCCGCGATCTCATCACGATCCGTCCCGCGATCCCATCACGATTCGTCCCGCGATCTCATCACGATCCGTCTCACGATCTTGATAACGATCTGTCCCGCGAACTCATCATGATCCATCCCGCAATCTCATCACGAACCGTCTCGCGATCTCGACCACGGTTCTTCCGATCTAGCGCCGAACGGACGGCACCTGCGCGTTCAGCACACGTGCAACTTGATGACGATCTCCACCATCTTGATCCAGCAAGAGGAGGTGGAGAGGAGAGAGAGTTCACCGGCAGCGTGACGGCGCTCCGGTGATGGTGGTGGAGCAATTTCGGCACGGCTTCGCCTAAGCACCGCGGAACTACGATCTAGAGGAGAAACTATGCACCGGTGGAACGGGTAGCACGTGGCCGTAAATTCTGTCCAAAAGTCACCCAATCCACTAGTATATATAGGAGGAGAGGAGAGGAGAGGCAGCCAAGGACTTTGGGTCGGCCGAAATAGGAGGTGGGAAGCAATCCTACTTCACCTCCAATCCTAGTTGGAGTAGGATTGCCTCCTATTGGCTGATTTTCCACTTTTTGCTTTAGGACTTTCTCTCCTGCGCCATGGGCCTTTGTGGCTGTTTTCCCAGCCCATTAAAGGCTGGTTATTATTCTCCCACAGCCCATGGACCTCTTGGGGTCGAAATACCCCTCCCGGAGGCCTCCCGGTACACTACCGGCACTCCCGGTACACTACCGATGAGCCCGAAACTTTTCCGGAAACCAAACAGGGACTTCCTATATATGAATCTTTACCTCCGAACCATTCCGGAGATCCTCATGACATACGGGATCTCATCCGGGACTCCGAACAAACTTCGGTCACCACCATACATAACTCTACACTACCGAAACGTCACCGAACCTTAAGTGTGCAGACCCTGCGGGTTTGAGAACTATGTAGACATGACCGAGACACCTCTATAGTCAATAACCAATGGCTGGACCTGGATGTCCACATTGGTTCCTACATATTCTACGAAGATCTTTATCGGTCGAACCTCTATGTCAAGGATTCAGTTAATCCCGTACGATGTTCCCTTTGTTCTTCGGTATGTTACTTGCCCGAGATCCGATCATCGGTATCTCCATACCTAGTTCAACCTCGTTACTGGCAAGTCTCTTTACTCGTTCCGTAATACAAGATCCCGCAACTAACAATTATTCACATTGCTTGCAAGGCTCATTGTGATGTTGTATTACCGAGTGGGCCCTGAGATACCTCTCCGTCACACGGAGTAACAAATCCCAGTCTCGATCCATGCCAACTCAACAGACACCCTCGGAGATACCTGTAGAGCACCTTTATAGTCACCCAGTTACGTTGCGACGTTTGATACACACAAGGCACTCCTCTGATATCCGTGAGTTGCATGATCTCATGGTCATAGGAACATATACTTGACATGCAGAAAACAGAAGCAATAAACTGACACGATCATATGCTATGTTTGTAGTTTGGGTCTTGTCCACCACATCATTCTCCTAATGATGTGATCCCATTATCAAATGAGATCTCATGTCCATGGCTAGGAAACCTTAACCATCTTTTGATCAACGAGCTAGTCTACTAGAGGCATACTAGGGACATGGTTTTGTCTATGTATCCACACATGCATTTAAGTCTCCGATCAATACAATTATAGCATGGATAATAAACAATTATCATGAACAAGGAAATATGATAATAACTAATTTATTATTGCTTCTAGGGCATATTTCCAACAGTCTCCCACTTGCACTAGAGTCAATAATCTTGTTCACATCACCATGTGATTCGCATTGTTATGAATCTAACACCCAATGAGTTCTGGGGCTCGATAATGCTTTGCATGTGAGAGAGGTCTTATAGTCAACGGGTCTGCGATATTCAGATCCGTGTGTACTTTGCAAATTTCTATGTGAAACCAAAAACACTGCTACCACACTCCACTTGGTACTATTCCAAATGGCCGCTCCACTATACATATCCAGATTGTTACTACGAGTCATCCGGATTGGTGTTAAAGCTTGCATCAACGTAACTCTTTACGATGAACTCTTTATCACCTCCATAATAGAGAAACATCTCCTTAGTCTTTTAGTTACTAACGACAATCTTGACCGCTGTCCAGTGCTCCATTCCAGGATCACTTTGAAACCTTCCAGCCATACTTATGGCAAGGCTGACATCGGGTCTTGTGCACAGCATTGCATACATGATAGAGCCTATGGCTGAAGCATAGGTGATGACACTCATCTTTTTTTATCTTCTGCAGTCACTGGCATTGAGTCATACTCAATTTTATACCTTACAAATCAAGCGAGAACTCTTTCTCTGACTGATCCATTTTGAACTCTTTCAAAATCTTGTCAAGGTACGTGCTCATTGAAAGTCTCATCAAGTATCTTGATCTATCTCTATAGATCTTGATGCTCAACAATTAGGTAGCTTTATCCAGGTCTTCCTTTGAAAAATCACTTTTCAAACAACCATTTATGCTTCCCAGAAATCCTACATTATTTCCGATCAACAATATGTCATCCACATATACTTATCAGAAATTCTATAGTGCTCCCACTCACTTTATTGTAAATACAAGTTTCTCGTAAACCTTGTATAAACATTAAAACTTTGATCACCTCATCAAAGCGTATATTCCAACTCCGAGATGCTTTCTTCAGTCCATAGAAGGATCACTAAAGCTTGCACACCTTCTAGCATCCTTAGGACTAACAAAACCATCCGGTTGTATCACATACGACCTTTCCTGAAGTAAACAGTTAAGGAAATGATGTTTTGACATCCATCTGCCAGATTTCATAATTGAAAACACAACAACTGCTAACATAATTCCAACAGACTTTAGCACCACTACGAGTGAGAAAGTCTCATCGTAGTCAACTCCTTGAACTTGTCACAAACATCTTTGCAACAAGTCGAGCTTTACAAATAGTGACATTCACCATCAGTGTCTGTCTTCATTTTGAAGATCCATTTGTACTCAACGACCTGCCGTCCAACGAGCAAGTCTACCAAAGTCTACACTTGGTTTTCATACATGGATCCTATCTAGGATTTCATGGCCTCCAACCATTTGTCGAAATCCAGGCCCATCATCGCTTCTCCATAGCTTGTAGGTTCATCGTTGTCCAACAACATGATCTCCAAGACAGAGTTGTCATACCACTTAGGAGCAGTACACATCCTTGTCGACCTACGAAGTTTGATAGTAACTTGATCCTGAAGCTTCATGATCATCATCATTAACTTCCTCTTCAACTAACGTAGGCTTCACAGAAACATCTTTCTGCGCTGCGCTACTCTCTGGTTGAACAAAGGTTTAACAACCTCATCAAGTTCTATCTTCCTCCCACTCAATTCTTTCGCGAGAAACATTTCCTCGAGAAAGGATCCGTTTAAACAACAAACACTTTGCACTAGGATCGGAGATTGAAGGTTCACCCAACTAATCTTAGGGTATTCTATGAAGATGCATTTGTCCGCCTTGGGTTCGACCTCATTAGGTGAAAACATTTTCCACACAAGTGTCACAGCCCCAAATATTAAGAAATGACAGCTTAGGTTTCTATCAAACCATAATTCACACGGTGTCATCTCAACGGATTTAGATGATGCCCTATTTAAAGTGAATGTAGTTGTCTCTAATGCATAACCCCAAAAATTATAGTAGTAAAACGATAAGAGACATCACAGTATGCACTATATCAATAGAGCATGACTATGATGTTCGGACACACCATCACACCATCACACTATGCCAAACTCGTAACTCAGATATTCACCTCCACGATCATATCGCAGTTATTTTTATCTTCTTGTCACGATGATCTTAAACTTCACTCTGAATTTTCTTGAACCTTTCAAACGATTCAAACTTGTGTTTCATTAAGTAAATATACACTATATTTACTCAAATCATCAGTGAAGGTAAGAAAATAACAATATCCACTGCACGCTACAAGACTCACTGGATTGCATACATCAACATGTTTCATTTCCAATGAATCACTTGCCTACTCCATCCAACGGGGTCCTTTAGTCATCTTGCCCAAGAGGCATGGTTCGCATGTCTCAACCGATTCGAAATCGAATGAGTCTAAAGATCCATCAGCATGGAGTTTCTTCATGCGCTTTATACCAATATGACATTCTGCGGCAGTGCCACAAATATGTGCTACTATCATTATTAACTTTGTATCTTTTGACATCAATGTTATGAACATGTGTATTACTAAAATCAAGATTTCAACAAACCATTCTCACTGGGTGCATGACCATTGAAGGTATTATTCATGCAAACAGAATAACCATTATTCTCTAATTCAAATGAATAACCGTATTGCAACAAACATGATCTAATCATGTCCATGCTCAACGCAAAACACCAAATAACATTTATTCAGGTTCGTCACTAATCCTGAAGGTAGAGAGAGCGTGCGATGTTGATCACATCAACCTTGGAAACACTTCCAACACATATCGTCACCTAACCCTTAGCTAGTTCTCCGTTTATTCTATAGCTTTTATTTCGAGTTACTAACATTTAGCAACCGAACCGGTATCCAATACCCAGGTGCTACTAGGAGTACTAGCAAGGTACACATCAATAACTCGTATATCAAATATACTTTTGTCGATGTTGCCAGCCTTCTTATCTACCAAGTATCTAGGGTTGTTCCGCTTCAGCGACCGTTCACCTCATACCAGAAGCATTTAGTCTCGGGTTTGAGTTCAACTTTGGGTTGCTTCACTGGAGCAGCAACTGACTTGCTATCCATGAAGTTTCCCTCCTTGCTCTTGCCCTTCTCGAAACTAGTGGTTTGGTTAACCATCAACACTTGACGCTCCTTCTTGATTTCTACCTTCGCAGTGTCAAAACATCACGAACAACTCAGGAATCATTATTTCTATCCCTGGCAATTTATAGTTCATCACTAAGTTCTAGTAGCTTAGTGACAGTGACTTGGAGAACTATGTCAATCACTATCTTATCTGGAAGATCAACTCCCACTTGATTCAAGCGATTGTAGCACCCAGACAATCTGAGTACATGCTCAACGATTGAGCTCTTCTCTTTCATCTTGCAGGCAAATAATCTTGTTGGAGATCTCATATCTCGCAACACGGGCACGAGCCTGAGATCCTAATTTCAGCTCTTAGGAACATCTCATATGTTCTGTGACGTTCAAAACGTTTTTGGAGCCTCAATTCTAAGCCGTAACGCATGATGCACTAAACTATCAAGTAGTCATCAGAACGTGCCTGTCAGATGTTCACAACATCTACAGACGACGCTAGAGGGGTTGGCGCACCGAGCGGTTCATTAAGGACATAGGCCTTCTGTGCAGCAATGAGGACAATCCTCAGATCATGGACCCAATCTGCAATATTACTACCATCATCTTTCAATTCTATTTCTCTAGGAACATATAAAAAATACAAGGGAGCTACAGCGTGAGCTAGTAATCTACAACATAATTTGCAAAGACACTTTGACTATGTTCATGATAATGAGTTCAATTAATCATATTACTTAAGAACTCCCACTCAAGTTGACATCCCTCCGATCATTCGAGTGATACACGATCCAAATTCACCAACTCAAGTCCGATCATCACGTGAGTTGAGGTGGCTACAATGGTGAACATCATCATGTTGATCATATCTACTATATGACTCATGTTCGACCTTTCGTTCTCTTGTGTTACGAGGCCATGTCTGTACATGCTAGGCTCGTCAAGTTTAACCCGAGTGTTCTGCACGTGCAAATCTGGCTTGCACCCGTTGTATGTGAACGTAGAGTCTATCACACCTGATCATCACGTGGTGTCTCAACACGACGAACTTTCGCAACGGTGCACACTCGGGGAGAACACAATTTATCTTGAAATTAAGTGAGGGATCACCTTATAATGCTACCGTCGTCCTAAGCAAAACAAGGTGCATAAAAAGGATTAACATCACATGCAAATCATAAGTGACATGATATGGCCACGAACTTGTGCTTTTGATCTCCATCTAGAAAGCACTAGCATGATCTCCATCTTCATCGGCATGACACCATGATCTCCATCATTTTGATCTCCATCAACGTGTCGCCATCGGGGTTGTCACGCCCTGCATGCTTCTACTACTATTGCTACCGTAGCGATAAAGTAAAGCAGTACATAGCGCTTAATGATTGACACGCAGGTCATACAATAATTAAAGACAACCCTATGGCTCCTGCCGGTTGCCGTACTCATCGACATGCAAGTCTTTATAATCTATACATCACATGATCATCTCATACATCACATATATCACATCATGTAATTGGCCATATCATATCACAACATACCCTGCAAAAACAAGTTAGACGTCCTCTAATTGTTGTTGCAAGTTTTACGTGGCTGCTACGGATATCTAGCAAGAACGATTCTCACCTACGCATAAACCACAACGGTGATACATAGATTGCTTTTCAACCTTCTCAAGGACCGCCTTTGTCGGATCCGATCCAACTAAAGTAAGAGAAACTATCACCCGCAAGCCATCTAAGCAACAAGTTGCGTCGAGGGAACCGGTCTCTCGTAAGCGTACGAGTAATGTTGGTCCGGGCCGCTTCATCTTACAATCCCGCTGAACCAAAATCCGATCAAGGGAAGAAGCAATCTAAGCATCAACGCCCACAAACCTTTTGTGTTCTACTCGAGATCTCATCGAACCATCAACCTAGCTCATGATGCCACTGTTGGGGAGTGTCGCATGGGAAACAAAATTTTTCCTACGCACATGCAAACCTATCCATGGTGATGAGCATCTACGAGAGGGAGAGTGGATCTACGTACCCTTGTAGATTGCTAAGCGGGAAGCGTTAAGAAAGCGGTTGGTGTAGTCGAACGTCTTCGCGATCCAAATCGCCGAGCGTCCTGCGATCTCATCACGATCCGTCCCGCGATCCCATCACGATTCGTCCCGCGATCTCATCACGATCCATCTCACGATCTTGATCACGATCTGTCCCGCGAACTCATCACGATCCGTCCCGCGATCTCATCACGAACCGTCTCGTGATCTCGATCACGGTTCTTCCGATCTCGCGCCGAACGGACGGCACCTCCGCGTTCAGCACACGTGAAGCTTGATGACGATCTCCACCGTCTTGATCCAGCAAGAGGAGGTGGAGAGGAGAGAGAGTTCACCGGCAACGTGACGGCACTCCGGTGATGGTGGTGGAGCAATTCCGGTAGGGCTTCGCCTAAGCACTGCGGAACTACGATCTAGAGGAGAAACTATGCAACGGTGGAACGGGTAGCACGTGGCCGGAAATTCTGTCCAAAAACCACCCAATCCACTAGTATATATAGGAGGAGAGGAGAGGAGAGGCAGCCAAGGCCTTTGGGTCGGCCGAAATAGGAGGTGGGAAGCAATCCTACTTCACCTCCAATCCTAGTTGGAGTAGGATTGCCTCCTATTGGCTGATTTTCAACTTTTTGCTTTAGGACTTTCTCTCCTGCGCCATGGGCCTTTGTGGCTGTTTTCCCATCCCACTAAGGGATAGTTATTATTATCCCACAGCCCATGGACCTCTTGGGGTCGAAATACCCCTCCCGGAGGCCTCCCGGTACACTACCGACACTCCCGGTACACTACCGGCACTCCCGGTACACTACCGATGAGCCCGAAACTTTTCCGGAAACCAAACTGGGACTTCCTATATATGAATCTTTACCTCCGGACCATTCTGGAGCTTCTCGTGACATACGGGATCTCATCCGGGACTCCGAACAAACTTCGGTCACCACCATACATAACTCTACACTACCGAAACGTCACCGAACCTTAAGTGTGCAGACCCTGCGGGTTCGAGAACTATGTAGACATGACCGAGACACCTCTACAGTCAATAACCAATGGCGGGACCTGGATATCCACATTGGTTCCTACATATTCTACGAAGATCTTTATCGGTCGAACCTCTATGTCAAGGATTCAGTTAATCCCGTACGATGTTCCCTTTGTTCTTCGGTATGTTACTTGCCCGAGATTCGATCGTCGGTATCTCCATACCTAGTTCAACCTCGTTACTGGAAAGTCTCTTTACTCGTTCCGTAATACAAGATCCCGCAACTAACAATTATTCACATTGCTTGCAAGGCTCATTGTGATGTTGTATTACCGAGTGGGCCCTGAGATACCTCTCCGTCACACGGAGTAACAAATCCCAGTCTCGATCCATGCCAACTAAACAGACACCCTCGGAGATACCTGTAGAGCACCTTTATAGTCACCCAGTTACGTTGTGACGTTTGATACACACAAGGCACTCCTCTGATATCCGTGAGTTGCATGATCTCATGGTCATAGGAACATATACTTGACATGCAGAAAACAGAAGCAATAAACTGACACGATCATATGCTATGTTTGTAGTTTGGGTCTTGTCCACCACATCATTCTCCTAATGATGTGATACCATTATAAAATGACATCTCTTGTCCATGGCTAGGAAACCTTAACCATCTTTTGATCAACGAGCTAGTCTACTAGAGGCATACTAGGGACATGGTTTTGTCTATGTATCCACACATGCATTTAAGTCTCCGATCAATACAATTATGGCATGGATAATAAACGATTATCATGAACAAGGAAATATGATAATAACTAATTTATTATTGCCTCTAGGGAATATTTCCAACACGATACAGTCCATAGATACATCAAAATAGGTACACAACACAAAGAAAATAGAATCTGTCAAAAACAGAACAATCTGTAGAATCTGAAAACTTCGTATACTTGTGTAACTCAAACAATTCTGAAAAATTAGGATAACTTGGGAAATTTGTATATAAATCTTGTGTAAAAATTTCAGACTTATTATACTCACTTAAAAATTTATAAAATTCCTGGATTGGGCACAAAAGTTTGTGTTTTTCAACAAGATCAAATAAACAACCACCATAGACCATCCTAAAGGTCTTACGTGGCTCAAACACTAATGATAACACAAAAACACAATTACAACAGAATTAATAATGTTGGAAACACTCAAAAAAAAGAACATAAAAAATTGGGTTGCCTCCCAACAAGCGCTATTGTTTAACGCCCCTAGCTAGGCAAAACGCAATAGATCTAGGTATTGTCATCCTTGGTATGCAATCCAAAAGTAGCTCTCATAATAGATTCATAAGTCAATGTTATTTTATTTCTAGGAAAGTGTTCCATGCCTTTCCTTAATGGAAATTGGAATCTAATTTTTCCCTCTTTCATGTCAATAATTGCACCAATCGTTCTAAAGAAAGGTCTACCAAGAATAATAGGACATGTAGGATTGCAATCTATATCAAGAACAATGAAATCTACGGGCACATAATTCCTATTTGCAACAATAATAAAATCATTAATCCTGACCATATGCTTCTTAATAGTGGAATCCGCAAGATGCAAATTCAAAGAGCAATCATCAAGATCATCGTAATCTAGCACATCACATAAAGTTTTTGGAATCGTGGAAACACTAGCACCCAAATCACACAAAGCATGACACTCGTAATCTTTAATTGTAATATTAATAGTGGGTTCCCACTCATCATGAAGCTTTCTAGGTATAGAAACTTCCAACTCAAGTTTTCTTCAAAAGATTTCATCATAGCATCAACGATATCTTTAGTAAAAGCCTTATTTTGGTTATAAGCATGCAGAGAATTCATCATGAATTGCAACAAGGGAATAGAATCAGTCAAAGAGCAGATATCATAATTAAAGTCCTTGAAATCCAAAAGAGTGGGTTCATTTCTATTTAAAGTTTTGACCTCTTCAATCCCACTTTTATCAATCTTAGCATTAAGATATAAAAACTCCGAATCATTGGGATGACTTTTAACTAAAGTTGACTTATCTCTAGTCCCATATTTATCAGGATTTATATTTTAAAACAAATATTCAATAGGAGTCACATCAATCACTTTGAGATCTTCATCATTATTATCGCGAGAACACACTTTTTCAAGCCATTCATGCTTAGCACGTATTCTAGCGGTTCTTTCCTTACACTCATAAATAGAGAATCTCATAGATTTTAAAGACTCATTAATATTATGCTTGGGTGGAGTAGATGTAACTTTCAAAGAATCAATCTCAAGTGAAATTCTATCAACGTTCCTAGCCAAATCATCAATCTTGAGCAATTGTTATTTAGTCGAAGCATTTAAAACCTTTTGAGAATTAATAAATTCTTTAATAATGTTTCCAAAATCAGAGGTCATCTTGTTATAAGTTCCATAAGAATTGTTGTAGGAATTACCATAATTATTAGACGAATTACCAGGAAATGACCTAGGATTGAAATTACCTCTATACGCGTTATTAGCAAAATAATTCCTACCAACAAAACTCACATCCATAGATTCATTATTATTCCAATTCAAAGAATACAAAGGCATATCATTAGGATCAATAGTATCACTATTACTAGCAAACAATTTCATCAATTCATCCATCTTTTCACTCCAAGTATTTATTTCTTCAATAACATGCACCTTTTTACTAGTAGGAGATCTTTCGGTATGCCATTGAGAGTAATTTGCCATAATATTATCTAGGAGTTTAGTAGCTTATCCTAATGTGATTTCCATAAAAGTACCACCCGTGGCGGAATCTAAACGATTTCTAGATGCAAAATTCAATCCCGCATAAGAAAAATGTATAATCATCCATATACTCAAACCATGTGCGAGGCAATTTCTAATCATTAATTTCATCCTCTCCCGAGATTGTGCAACATGCTCATGATGAATTTGCTTAAGATTCATTACATCGTTCCTAAGGGAGATGATCTTAGCGGGAGGAAAGTACTTGGAAATAAAAGCATCTTTACACTTATTCCAAGAATCAATACTATTTTTAGGCAAAGATGAAAACCAAGTTTTACCACGATCTCGTAGCGAGAATGGAAATAGCTTCAATTTAACAATATCATTATCCACATCTTTCTTATTTTGCATATCACACAACTCAATGAAAGTATTTAGATGGGATGCGACATCTTCACTAGGAAGGCCAAAAATTGTTCTTTCATAACAAGATTAAGCAAAGCAGCATTGATTTCATAAGATTTCGCACTAGTGGCAGGAGCAATCGGAGTACTAATAAAATCATTATTATTAGTATTGGAAAAGTCACACAACTTGGTATTCTCAGACATTGTGACCAAGCAATCAATCAAGCACACAAGCAAGCAAAAGGCAAACGAAAAGGCGAACGGAAGAAGGGCGAATAAAAAGGCAAATCTTTTTGGTATTTTCTGAAAATTGTTTTAGTAGTGGGGGAGAGGAAAACGAGAGGCAAATGGAAAATTAAGTAAATGCAAGAGATGAGTTTGTGATGGGTACTTGGTAGTCTTGATGTGTATCCTCCCCGGCAACGGCGCCAAAAATCCTTCTTGCTACCTCTTGAGCGTGCGTTGGTTTTCCCTTGAAGAGGAAAGGGTGATGCAGGGAAGTAGATAATTATTTCCCTCAGTTGTTGAGAACCAAGGTATCAATCCAGTAGGAGGAACAAGCAAGTCACCAATGGATGCACTTCCAAAACAATCAAACTCTTTCACCCAACGCTATAAGGGGGTTGTCAATCCCTTCACGGTTATTTGCAAGGATTAGATCTGCTAGAGATAGATGAAATAGATTGCGGAAAGTAAAAAGTAAATAAATTGCAGCAATGTATTTTTGGTATTTTTGGTTTATAGATCTGAAAATATATTATGGAAAGTAGACCTTGGGGCCATAGGTTTCACTAGAGGCTTCTCTCTTGAAGGAAAGTATCACGGTGGGCGAACAAATTACTGTCGAGCAATTGATAGAAAAGCGAATAAATATGAAGATATACAAGGCAATGATTATGCATATAGGCATCATGTCCATGTCAAGTAGACCGAAACGATTCTGCATCTACTACTATTACTCCACACAACGACCGACTCCTGCGTGCATCTATAGTATTAAGTTCATGAAGAACAGAGTAACAAATTAGGTAAGATAACATGATATAGAGGGATAAACTCAAGAAATATGATGGAAACCCCATCTTGTTACCCTTGATGGAAACAATACAATACGTGCCTCGCTACCCCTACTTTGTCACTGGGTGAGGACACCGCAAGATTGAACCCAAAACTAAGAACTTCTCCCATTGCATGAATTACCAATCTAGTTGGCCAAATCAAACCAATAACTCAAAGAGACTTGAAAAGATATGAAATCATGCATATAAGAATTCAGAAAAGACTCAAATAATATTCATGGATAATATGAACATAAACCCACAATTCATCGGATCTCGACAAACACACCACAAAAGAGTATTACATCGGATAGATCTCCATGAAGATCATGAAGAACATGGTATTGAAGCACAAAAGAGAGAAGAAGCCATCTAGATACTAGATATGGACCCATAGGTCTATGGTGGACTACTCACGCATCATCGTAGGGGTAATGGAGTTGATGTAGATGCCCTCCATTATCAAATCCCCCTTCGGCAGATTATCGGAAAAGGCTCCAAGATTGGATCTCTCGGGAACGGAGGCTTCTGGCTGCGGAAAAGTATTTGCGTGGCTCTTTTTGGTATTGGGGGAATATTTGGGTATTTATAGGATGATGAATAGGGCTAGGAGACCTGCCAGGAGTTGGCAAGCCTGCGAGGCGTGGCCAGGGGGAAAGTAAAAAGTAAAAAGTAAATAAATTGCAGCAAGGTATTTTTGGTATTTTTGGTTTATAGATGTGAAAATATATTATGGAAAGTAGAATAGGGGGCCATAGGTTTCACTAGTGTCTTCTCTCTTGAAGGAAAGTATCATGGTGGGTGAACAAATTACTGTTGGGGAACGTTGCATGGGAAACAAAAAAATTCCTTCGCACATGCAAGATCTAGCCATGGTTATGAGCATTTACGAGAGGAAGAATGGATCTACATACCCTTGTAGATCGCTAAGCGGGAAGCGTTAAGAAATGTGGTTGATGTAGTTGAACGTCTTCATGATCCAAATCACAAGCTGTCCCGCGATCCCATCACGATTCGTCCCATGCTCCAATCACGATCCGTCCCGCGATCCAGTCGCGGTCCTTCCGATCTAGCGCCGAACGAAGGTCACCTCCGCGTTCATCATACACATAGATTGATGACGATCTCCACCTTCTTGATCTAGCAAGAGGGGGAAGAGAGGTAGATGAGTTCTCTGACAGCAAAATGGCATGGTGGCGGTGGTGGTGAACTAATTCTGGAGGGCTTCGCCTAAGCACCGCAGAACTAATCTAGAGGATAAACTGAACTAGGGAAGAAGAGGGCAACACGTGGCAATTAAGGGTGAGTCCTTTGGCCCTCTCTCCCTCCAGTATATAAATGAGGAGGGGGTGGGAGGCCTGCACCCTAGGGCTGGCCCCTTTGCCTTGGCCGCAAGGAGGAGAGGAGGAGTCCTCCTCCAATCGTAGTAGGATTAGGTCTCCTCCTTCCCACTTGGAAACTCTTTCAACCTTAGGTTTTTTCCACCTCAGCTGCATGGGACTTTAGTGGGGGCTTCTACCAGCCCACCAGGGTCTGGTTGGCCTCCTTCCATAGCCCATATGCACCTTTGGGTCGACACACCCCTCCCGATGGTCCCCCGGCACCCTCCCGGAACTCCCGGTACACTACCGATGAGCCCGAAACTTTTCTGGTGACCAAAACAGGACTTCCTATATATCAATCTTTACCTCCGGACCAATCCGGAGCTCCTCGTGATGTGCGGGATCTCATACGGGACTCCGAACAATCTTTGGTCACCACCATACATAACTCTATACTACCAAAACGTCACCAAACCTTAAGTGTGCAGACCCTGCGGGTTCGAGAACTATGTAGACATGACCGAGACACCTCCACACTCAATAACCAATAGCAGGATCTAGATTACCATATTGGTTCCTACATATTCTACAAAGACCTTTATTGGTTGAACCTCTATGTCAATGATTCAGTTAATCCCGTATGATGTTCCCTTTGTTCTTTGGTATGTTACTTGCCCGAGATTCGATCGTCGGTATCTCCATACCTAGTTCAATCTCGTTACCGGCAAGTCTCTTTACTCGTTCCGTAATTCATGATCCCATGGCTAACACTTTAGTCACTTTTCTTGCAAGGCTTGTTGTGATGTTGTATCACCGAGTGGGCCCTGAGATACCTCTCCGTCACACGGAGTAACAAATCCCAGTCTTGATCCATGCCAATCCAACAGAAACCCTCTAAGATACCCGTAGAGCACCTTTATAGTCACCCAGTTACTTTGCGATGTTTCATACACACAAGGAACTCCTCTAGTGTCAGTGAGTTGCATGATCTCATGGTCATAGGAACAAATACTTGACATGTAGAAAACTATAGCAATAAACTGACACGATCATATGCTATGTTTATAGTTTGGGTCTTGTCCATCACATCATTCTCCTAATGATGTGATCCCGTAATCAAATGACATCTCATGTCCATGGCTAGGAAACCTTGACCATCTTTGATCAACGAGCTAGTCCATTAGAGGCATACTGGGGACATGGTGTTGTCTATGTATCCACACATGTATCTGAGTTTCCGATCAATACAATTCTAGCATGGATAATAAACGATTATCATGAACAAGGATATATGATAATAACTAATTTATTATTGCCTCTAGGGCATATTTCCAATAGTCTCCCACTTGCACTAGAGTCAATAATCTAGCTCACATCTCTATGTGATTTGTTATGAATGTCACACCCAATGAGTTCTGGGGTTCGATCATGGTTTGCATGTGAAAGAGATTTTAGTCAATGGGTCTGCGACATTCAGATCCGCGTGCACTTTGCAAATCTCTATGTCATACTATAGACACTGCTACCACGCTCCACTTGGGTCTATTCCAAATGGCTACTCCACTATACGTATCCGGATTGCTACTAAGAGTCATCCGGATTGGTGCTAAAGCTTGCATCAACATAACCCTTTACGACGAACTCTTTATCACCTCCATAATCGAGAAGTATTTCCTTAGTCCTCTAGTTACTAAGGATACTTTTGACTACTCTCCAGTGATCCACTCCTGGATCACTCTTTGTACCCCTTGACAGACTCATGGCAAGGCACACACAGGTGCGGTACACAGCATGGCATACTATGTAGAGCCTATGGATAAAGCATAGGGGACGACCTTCATCCTTTCTCTTTCTTCTGTCGTGGTTGAGCTTTGAGTCTCATCAAGTCCATACCTTACAAATCAGGCAAGAACTCCTTCTTTGACTGATCCATTTTGAACTCTTTCAAAATCTTGTCTAGGTTTGTACTCATTGAAAGTCTCATCAAGCATCTTGATCTATCTCTATAGATCTTGATGCCGAATAATTAGGTAGCTTTATCTAGGTCTTCCTTTGAAAAACTTTTTTCAAACAACCGTTTATGCTTTCCAGAAATTCTACGTCATTTTTGATAAATAATATGTCAACCACATATACTTATCAGAAATTCTATAGTGCTTCCACTCACTTTCTTGTAAATACAAGTTTCTCATAAACTTTGTATAAACCCAAAAACTTTGATCACCTCATCAAAGTGTATATTCCAACTCCGAGATGCTTGCTCCAGCCCATAGAAGGATTGCTAGAGCTTCCACACTTTTTAGCATCCTTAGGACTGACAAAACCTTCTGGTTGTATCATGTACAACCTTTGCTCAAGTAAACCGTTAAGGAAGCAATGTTTTGACATCCATCTGCGAGATTCCATAATTGAAAAATGCAGCAACTGCTAACATAATTCCAACAGACTTTTAGCATCGTAGTCAACTCCTTGAACTTGGCGGAAACTTCTTTCCGACAAGTCGAGCTTTATAAATGGTGACATTCACCATCAACGTCTGCCTTCATCTTAAAGGTCCATTTGTACTCAACAACCTGCCATTCAACGGGCAACTCTACCAAATTCCATACTTGGTTTTCATACATGGATCCTTTCTCGGATTTCATGGCCTCTAACCATTTGTTGGAATCCGGGACCATCATCGCTTCTCCATAGTTCGTAGTTTCATCGTTGTCCAACAACATGACCTCTAATACAGGGTTGCCGTAAGACTCAGGAGCAGTACGCGTCCTTGTCGACCTACGAGGTTCGATAGTAACTTGATCCGAAGCTTCATGATCATCACCATTAACTTCCTCTTCAACTGAAGTAGGCTCCACAGAAACATCTTTCAGCGCCGCGCTACTCTTCGGTTGAAACAAAGGTTCAACAACATCATCAAGTTCCATCTTCCTCCCACTCAATTCTTTCGAGAGAAAATCTTTCTCGAGAAAGGACCCGTTTTAGCAATAAACACTTTGTGCTTGGATCTAAGATAGTAGGTTACCCAATTGTTATGTTAGGGTATTCTATGAAGATGCATTTGTCTGCTTTGTGTTCGAACTCATTAGGTGAAAACCTTTTTCACATAATTGTCGCAGCCCCAAACATTTAAGAAATGACAGCTTAGGTCTTAATTGTCTCAAACACTAATTGAAACACCCAAACAAAATTACTACAGAAGTAATAATGTGGGAAACACTCAAAAAACAGAACATAAAAAAATTGGGTTGCCTCCAACAAGCGTTATTGTTTAACGCCCCTAGCTAGGCAAAACACAATAGATCTAGGTATTGCCATCCTTGGTATGCAATCCAAAAGTAGCTCTCATAATAGATTCATAAGGCAATCTTATTTTCTTTCTAGGAAAGTGTTCCATGCCTTTCCTTAATGGAAATTGGAATGTAATGTTTCCTTCTTTATGTCAATAATTGCACCAATCGTTCTAAGGAAAGGTCTACCAAGAATAATAGGACATGTAGGATTGCAATCTATATCAAGAACAATGAAATATATGGGCACATAATTCCTATTTGCAACAATAAGAATATCATTAATCTTTCCCATAGGTTTCTTAATAGTGGAATCCGCAAGATGCAAATTCAAAGAGCAATCATCAAGATCACGGCAAACTAGCACATCACATAAAGTTTTCGGAATCGTGGAAACACCAGCACCCAAATCACACAAAGCAAGGCACTCATAATCTTTGATTTTAATCTTAATAGTAGGTTCCCACTCATCATGAAGCTTTCTAGGGATATAAACTTCCAACTCAAGTAGGTTCCCACTCATCCCAGATAAGCCGACTAATCATTCGTGGGAAAATTGTTATATCATGAAGGAATTCCAAAGCCAGGGTGTTCAAAACCGTCATGGGAACATCCAGGTTAGCATGGCCTTGGCGAGTCCTACGCTGTGATACGTCTTTGTCGTATCTATAATTTTTGATTGTTTCATGCCAATATTCTACAACTTTCATATACTTTTGGCAACTTTTTTGGGACTAACATATTGATCCAGTGCTCGGTGCCAGTTCCTGTTTGTTACATGTTCTTTGTTTTGCAGAAAATCCATATCAAACAAAGTCCAAACGCGATAAAAACTTGCGTAGATTTTTTTGGAATATATGTGATTCTTGGGAAAAAGAATCAACACGAGACAATGCCCGAGGAGGTCACAAGCCTGCGAGGCGCGGCCTACCTGGTCCCTTGTGGCAAGCCCTTAGGTCAGTTGGATCTCTCCTTTCATCATAGGAAATCTAATATCCGTATAAAAATTCCCTCAAATTTTCAGCCCGATCGGAGTTACGGATCTCCGTATATTTAAGAAACGGTGCAAGGCCAGAATCTGGGAGCACAGAAACAGAAGGAAACAGAGAGAGAGACCCAATCTCGGAGGGTCTCGCCCCTCCGCCACCATGGAGGCCAAGGACCAGAGGGGAAACCCTCCTCCCATCTAGGGGGGAGGTCAAGGAAGAATAATAAGGAGGGGTCTCTCTCCCCCTTTGTCCCGATGGCATCGGAACGCCGCCGGGGCCATCATCATGACAACGATCTACTCCAACAACTCCGCCATCTTCACCAACACCTCCACCACCTTCCCCCATCTATCTACAGCAGTACACTCTCTCGCAACCCGTTGTACCCTCTACTTGAACATGGTGGTTTATGCTTCATATTATTATCCAATGATGTGTTGCCATCCTATGATGTCTGAGTAGATTTTTGTTGTCCTATGGGTTGATTGATGATCATGATTAGTTTGAGTTGCATGTTTTATTGTTGGTGTTGTCCTATGGTGCTCTCCATGTCGCGCAAGCGTGAGGGATCCTTGATGTAGGGTGTTGCAATGTGTTCATGATTTGCCTATGGTGGGTTTCTTGAGTGACAGAAGCATAAACCCGAGTAGGTGGGTTGTTGCATATTGGAGTAAAGAGGACTTGATACCTTATAATGCTATGGTTGGGTTTTACCTTAATGTTCTTTAGTAGTTGCGGATGCTTGCTAGAGTTCCAATCATAGGTGCATATGATCAAAGTAGAGAAAGTATGTTAGCTTATGCCTCTCCCTCATATAAATTTGCAATAATGAGGACCGATCTAGTTATCGATTGCCTAGGGACAATTCCGCAACTCCTATCACCACTTTTCCACACTCGTTAAACTAACTTAGTTGTTTCTTTATCTTAGAAGCCCCTAGTTTTTATTTACGTGCTCCTTATTATCTTGCAAACCTATCCCGTTACACCTACAAAGTACTTCTAGTTTCATACTTGTTCTAGGTAAAGCGAATGTTAAGCGTGCGTAGAGTTGTATCGGTGGTCGATAGACCTTGAGGGAATATTTGGTCTACCTTTAGCTCCTCGTTGGGTTCGACACTCTTACTTATCGAAAGAGGCTACAACTGATCCCCTACACTTGTGGGTTATCAAGAGCTTTTTCTGGCGCCGTCGCCGGGGAGCAATAGTGTAGGGTGTATATTCTCGTGTGTGCTTGTTTGCTTTATCACTAAGTAGATTTTATTTGCTGTTCTAAGTTTTTTTCTATCTTTAGATATGGGTAGGAAACGTAAAATACCAAAAAAATTAGTTGTACTTGCTGCTCCAAAAGTTGAGGAGCCACTAGTGTTCCGTACCACCGAAGAATATTACTTGGGTCATCTTCGATCCACTTGTTCTCGTGCTGAAAACCCAACTAGCTTAGTTGATGGAAAGTCATTAAATGAGCATGCTCATTATGTGTGACACCGAATATCTCAAAAAGGGAAACTCTTGTGGCATGAAATTAATACTTTGTGTTGTTATGCTTGGAACTTGTGTGAATTGCATGATTTTACTTGTTGTTGTAAAGAAGCTACAAAACACCTTCCCTACCAATGTGTGTTTAATGATAATGAAATAGTATCCTGTTATGCCATGGAGGCCTATTGCTATAATGATGTTCAACAAATTGAAGAATTTGTTGCTTTTAGGGGTGCCTATGAAATTGCTTCTTTCATTGAAAAGTATTATTGTACTCTTTTCAATTCTGAATTTTTTCCATACTTAAATATTTCTATGAAAACTATGCTTCTAATGCTTATGTTAAAGAGTTTATTGAAAGAATGATTGCTGCCTTGGAAGAGATTAATATTTTGTAGGAATCTATGGAAGAGGAAGTTGCTCAAATTGTAAGTTCATTAGATGAAAAAGATGAGGAGGAGAACGAAGAACAAAAGGAGGAAGAGCAGATTAGCTACCTGTGCCCACCTTCTAATGAGAGTAACTCTTCAACTCATACATTGTTTAATTTCCCTTCGTGCTTACCTAAGGATGAATGCTATGTTGATTGCTATGATCCATTGGATTCTTTTGAAATATCCCTTTTTGATGAACTTGATGCTTGCTATGCTTGTGCCCATGATGCCAATATGAATTATGCTTATGAAGATGAACTTTCTATAGTTCCTTATGTTAAGCATGAAATTGTTGCTATTGCACCCACGCATGATAGTCCTATTATCTTTTTGAGTTCTCCAAACTACACTATATCGGAGAAGTTTTCACTTATTAAGGATTTTATTGATGGGTTGCATTCTCCTATTACACATGATGATTTTAATGAATATAATATGCATGTGCTTGCTGTTCCTACTTGTAATTATTATGAGAGAGGAACTACATCTTCAACTCTCTATGTTTCCGATACAATAAAATTGCAAGAAACTACATATGTTATGCATTGGCCTTTACTCGGTGTGAATGAATTGTTCTTGTATGACATGCCAATGCATAGGAAGAGAGTTAGACTTTGTTGTTGCATGATATATTTTACATTGTGCTCACTACTAAATTACAAATCCTTGTTAATTAAAATTGGCTTTGATATACCTTGCGATCCGGGTGGATCCATTACTTCAGCACTTTATGCCTAGCTTAATGGCTTTAAAGGAAGCACTGCCAGGGAGACAACCCAGAAGTTTTAAAGAGTCATTTTATTCTGTTGTTTGCTTTTCTATAGTTTAAAAACAAAAAAAATAAAATGAGGAACTTAAAACTTTTTCAAAAATAAAAGTGAAAGTGACAAAGACGAGCAACATTGAAGTGGGGGCTAACCTTGAACTTTGTTCATGCCCATGGAAACTTTGTGAATCTTGATTAAGAAACTTTTCAAATTTTTTTATCCCATTGTATAAATCCATTGTGTTATAAAAATAATGTGCCAAGATTTGCCTTTAGCATGATTAGATTGCTTGTTTGGTGTGTGCAGTGCAAAAATAGAAACTTTGTCTGTAGTGCGTGAATTTACATTTTTTACTGGAATGTGAAAAGTTTCTGAATTTTTTTACACAGTACTGATATGCAAAATTTTTATTTTTCCTAATTTTTTAGAATTTTTAGAGTTACATAAGTATGGTGAATGTTCAGATTACTACAGACTGTCCTGTTTTTGAAAGATTCCATTTTGATGCATTGTTTTGCTCATTTGGATGAAACTATCGATTGTATCGATGGTATAAGCCATGGAAAAGTTATATTACAGTAGCTACAATGAAAAAAAAAGATGAATTGGTTGGCAACAATACTTAAAGTGGTAATTTGCTTTATTATACTAACGTATCTCACGAGGGTTTTGTTAAGTTTTGTGTGAATGAAGTTTTCAAGTTTTGGGTGAGATCACGATGGATGAAGGAATAAGGAGTGGAAAGAGACTAAGCTTGGGGATGCCCGAGGCACCCCAAGGTAATATTCAAGGAATCCCAAGAAACTAAGCTTGGGGATGCCCCGGAAGGCGTCCCCTCTTTCTTCTAACAACCATCGGTAATTTTATTTGGAGCTATATTTTTATTCGTCACATGATATGTATAAATCTTGGAGCATCGTGTGCTCTTTATTTTTCTTTTAATAATGCACCATCCTGGTATGAGAAAGTCCTTGGTTGGTTTATAGAAGGATCTTTGAACCTCACTTATATCTTTTGAGTATGGCTTTATAGAATGCTTCATGTGCTTCACTTATATCATTTGAGGTTTGGATTGCCTGTTTCTCACACATAGAAAACTGCCAATTGTAGAATGCTCTTTTGCTTCACTTATATTTGTTAGAGCGCGGGCATATATTTTGTAGAAAGAATTAAACTCTCATGCTTCACTTATATTTATTTAGAGAGTTAACATGAGTTAGTCATTCACATGGTTAGTCATAAAATCCTACATAAAACTTGTAGATCACCGAATATTATGTGTTTGATTCCTTGCAATAGTTTTGCGATATAAAGATGGTGATATTAGAGTCATGCTAGTGAGTAATTTTGGATTGGTAGAAATACTCATGTAAAGGTTTGTGATTCCCGTAGCATGCACGTATGGTGAACTGTTATGTAAGGAAGTCAGAGCATGAATTGTTTATTGATTGCCAACCTTTGTGTGAGGGTCGGGAGCGCTTGATGGTTAACTCCTACCAACCTATCCCCTAGGATCATGCGTCTAATACTTTGCTTCGATGAATAATAGACTTTTGCAATAAGTATGTGAGTTCTTTATGACTAATGTGAGTCCATGGATTATACGCACTCTCACCCTTCCACCTTTGCTAGCCTCTCTAGTACCGCACAACTTTCGCCGATGCAATAAACCTACCTTCCTCAAAACATCCACCATATACCTTCCTCAAAACTGCCACCATATACCTTCCTCAAGACATCCACCATATACCTTCCTCAAAACAGCCACCATACCTACCAATTATGGCATTTCCATAGCCATTCCGAGATATATTTCCATGCAACTTCCATCGTTTCCTGTTGTTATGACATGCACCATCACTTTCATCTTGCATATAGAGTCATATTTCTAGGTATCGAGTTGCAATTTTCTTTTGAGTTATAAGTAAATAAAAGTGTGATGACCATCATTATTAGAGCATGTCCCATGTGAGGAAAGGATGATGGAAGCTATGATTCCCTCACAAGTGGGGATGAGATTCCGGACTTTATGAAAAATAAAAGAGGGCAGCAAAGCCCAAATAAAAAATTAATAATAAAAGAGGCCTTAGATTCCCACCAAAAAAATGAGAGAAAAGAGAGAAGGGACATTGCTACTATCTTTTTCCACACTTGTGCTTCAATGTAGCACCATGATCTTCATAATAGAGAGTCTCCTATTTTGTCACTTTCATATAACTAGTGGAATTTTTCATCATGATGCAAGTCCACTTAGTTTATTTTTGAGCTTTCATACACTTATAGATCTAGTGCATTCATTGCATGGTAATCCCTACTCACTCACATTGATATCTATTAATGGGCATATCCATAGCCCGTTGATACGCCTAGTTGATGTGAGACTATCTTCCTCCTTTTTCCTTGACAACATCCACCATGTTCTATTCCACCTAACGTGCTATATCCATGGCTCACGCTCATGTATTGCGTGAAAGTTGAAAAGGTTTGAGAAAATGAAAGTGTGAAAACAATTGCTTGACTTGTCATCGGCTTTGTGCATGATATAAATACTTTGTGTGGGGCATGATGGCGCATAGCCAGACCATATAATATTGTAGGGATAAATGTTTTTGCCATTATATTTTGAAGAGATACAATTGATTTATTAGTATGCTTGAAGTATTATTGTCTTAATGGCAAATGATAGACTATTGCTTTGAATCACTCGTGTCTTAATATTCATGCCATGATTAGATTATATTAACAAGATTATGCTAGGTAGCATTCCACATCAAAAAATTACATTTTTTATCATTTACCTACTCGAGGACGAGCAGGAATTAAGCTTGGGGTTGCTGATACGTCTCCGTCGCATCTATAATTTTTGATTGTTTCATGCCAACATTCTACAACTTTCATATACTTTTGGCAACTATTTTTGGGACTAACATATTGATCCAGTGCCTAGTGCTAGTTCCTATTTGTTACATGTTTTTTGTTTCACAGAAAATCCATATCAAACGAAGTCCAAATGCGATAAAAACTCAAGGAGATTTTTTGGAATATATGCGATTTTTGGAAAAAAGAATCAACACGAGACGATACCCGAGGAGGTCACAAGCCTGCCAAGCGCGACCTACCCCCCTGGCCGCTCCCTGGGCCCTTGTGACAAGCCCTTAGGTCGGTTGGAACTCCCCTTTCGTTCAAGAAAGTTAATATCCTTATAAAAATCCCCACAAAATTTCAGCCCGATCGGAGTTATGGATCTCCGAATATTTAAGAAATGGTGAAAGGCCAGAATCTGGGAGCGTAGAAACAAAAGGAAACAGAGAGAGACCAAATCTCGGAGGGGCTCCCACCCCTCCGCCACCATGGAGGCCAAGGATGTCATGCCACAGATGCGCGCCTATCCATATTAAGGCACGGGGGCCTCGATAGGGATAGAGGCGCATCTCGACGTTCGCAAGTACAGTATCATTACATCATACATTTAGGAAGAGATGAGTATATGAGTTGGCTTACACTCGCCACATACTAATTTACAATTCCACATCAAAGAGTTCAAGCATCAATCCAAGACAGGGTCCGGCTATGGACGAAAACAAACGATAAAATGAAGATGCAATGACACTGGCTTGCTAGCCCCAAAGATCACGACCATGGTACTCTACTCGTCTAGATAAGTCACGTACATCCTGCCACGCTCCTCGTCATACTCCCACTTGAGCTGCGTCATGTCATATGACACGATCTCATCTCTACCTGCTCCTAGATTGTTGTAGTAATCTGTGAGCCACGAGGACACATCAATCTCGTGCCTGGGTACCAAGACTATTCAAGCTCATAGGTTGGGAAGGGGTATGTGTTTAGTTTGCAGCAGCACTAAGCATTTATGGTGGCTAATCTTACAAAACATTAAAGTAAATATGTGGTCTACGATAAGCGATCGAATCTAGAATGACCTCTATGAGATCCTGAACACTTACTTACGTCAATCATAACCCCACCGTGTTCTCTCTCGGTTCATGTTCACGAGCAGAGACGATCACGTTTACTCACACTGTTGGTGTATTTTATTAGAATTTACTTCAAGTTAACTATAACCGGGTGTTAAACAAATATCCAAGTTGCTACATAACTGCGGGCATGGCTTTCCGAAAGTTTTAACCCTGCAGGGGTGCTCCAACTAGTCCATCATAAATTAACCACACTCCGCGGGAATAGCCTCGATCACGGTCTCGTGATCATCCTAGGCCACTCCAAAGGGATTAAAACATCTCGAGATAACCCGAAGAAAGTCAGAGCCCCTCAAGCAAGCCACTCAATAAAGGTAAAACAAATCCAGCAAGACCACCCGACGTGTCGACGAACCAAATTGGAGCCGCGTATCTCGTTCTTAGGATACAACGGATGAGCGATGGTTACCACGCCAATCACCGAGTTGCCCCGGGCGGCGTTAATAAGCTGCTCTGGGTTGGACCAACACTCATGAGCACTGGCCCGGGTTGTTGATTAATCCACGGGGTTGCAAAGCCCTATGCAGTTTTATTAAGTTATTAAGCAAATATAGTACCAAAGTTGGGTCTTGCCAGACAAGTTGTAATCTTAACAGAATAAACAAGGGGGTCCCCATAACAACCCCGAGCATGTTAGGAGCGCAAAGTATGGAAACATAACACCGGTAACAAGAAACTATGGCAGTAATAACGGAAAAAAACACCTAGCCAAAGGCCAAGCCTTCCACCAATACCAAACATATATATGTGCATTAAATTAAATAACATATAATATTGTGATATGCCAAATCCATGTTATCACATGGATACAACCTGCACCTGCAACTAAGAACGCTATAAGAGGGGCTGAGCAACGGTAACTTAGCCAATCAAAGGTTTGCTAGGATGTGGAGGGGTTAGAGGTTATCATGGCAATGTAGGAGGCTGGACATTCAAGTGGTAGGTAGCGCAATAGTAATGATAAGAGCGAGACAACTAGCAAGAGAAAATATTATCGGGACCCGGGTACGATCATCTTTCCTGTTGGTTCTTCAGAGGGACAAGTAGCGGGATCCTCATAGTGGTACTCTCTTGGATCTTCATACTCAGGTTCAACATTCACGTCTACCCAAAATAAACAACAATAATAAACAAGCAACCATGGTGCAATGCACAAGCAAGAATGATGCATGCTTATGTGAAGAATTTAGCATGACAATCCTAACTAGTCATGTTTCACATGCAAAGGATTGGTTATTAATGAATCTGGATAGAACCTTATGTTAATTTATTTAGACATGCATGAACATGGCAAATATGAATGCATCATGCAAAAACGATACAAATGCATATGTAGAACGTAGGAAACGGAGTTACGGTTCTCACGCTACGGTCACGGCAAGATACGAAGGCAAAACACAAGACAAGAAGACCATGGGCTATTCCTTGGTATTCCAAGGTAGACACTGTTTAGGCAATGAAAAACCAACCACAATAGAGCCAAATATCAAGCAATTCCATGGAGTATAGCTCCCACAAGTCACAAAACACTAAAACAACAATCTGCCACCAAACAACAACATAGCAACTTTCACATCCAACAACTAGAGCTACAGGAAGTTTCTAACCACAAACAAGGCATTGAAATAAACTACATAACATGCTTGTCAACTTATCCAACTACACAATCTGGAATGGAGCCACACATCAATAAGCATGAAGCCTACAAGTTGGCATGATGAAACAGATTTCTGGGACTTTGTGAAAATAACAGTATTCTGGAATCTGAGTTAAGCTGATAGCAAGTTGACATCAGAAACTAATGGTGATAGAGACCACCTCATGGCATGAAACTTAACAGTATGGTAGGGGCAACCTCTACATCAAATCACTAGCACTGATCTTGAGCTAATTCACAACATATCACAAGATAGCACCCACTCTTCATGGCATAAAAATAATACCAGATTCTCAGACTTAGAAATATTTAGCAAGTTTGAAATAACAATATTTTAGTGGCTACTTTAGAGCATGGTTCCCACTTATATGCAAGTTGAACATGACAAAGATAAATACCATGGCATTCTACTCATCAAAGACTACCATATTCATGTTGGCACAAACATCATAGCATGCATGGATTAAATACAACAAAAATGACAAAATGGCACTTTGAGACAAAATGACATTTTGTCAAACTTGCTCAAAAGACCAAACCAATTGCACCAATGGATTCCTGAGATTTTTCTACCCCAAATTCATGTAGCATACCCATATGCTTTCATGGAACAACATGGCAAAAACTAGGTAGAAAGAATACCCCACATTCCTATAAGTCAAAACTTGCCTAAATTGCTCATGAGCATAAATGATCATATCCAGAATTGGAAATATTGCTATAAATGGAAAAACCCTAATAAATCAATTAAAACAATAAAACAAAAAAGGTAGTGTATGACAAGTGGGGCATGGGCCCACTTGTCACACACACACACACTCAACACACACACACAACACAACCACACACACTCACACACATGGAGCTGGCACCACACGAGATCCACACACACCCACACACACAAGCACACACACACACATAGCACAGCCACACCAGATCTGCACACAACCACACTAGATCTTGGCACACACACAACACACGCACGGGATCTGGCCATCACACCGGATCCAAACACGCAACACCACAGTCGGCCACTCGGCAAAAAAGAAAAGCCCACGAAGGAGCTCGGAATCGAACCCTCGACCTCTCGGTCGAACCCCGGACGTGCTACCACTGCACATTGACTTGTTGTCTGAACATAGAAGGGCAACACTGAATAACTACTAAGCGCTCCGCCCTTAACTGACGAAACTTAACATAAGGGACACCGATGACAGAGGACACGGCGGCGACGGTTCCGGCGGCTGCGAGGCAACTCCAGTGATGCGGACGGTAGGCAGAGGAGGGGATCTACGGGGTTTCTGTTCCCCCTCTCGAATCGCGATGAGGAGGACGGGTGCGACAGCCCTCAAGGTCGCGCCTTGGCTGCCAGCAACGACGAACACTAAGACGGCAAGATCTACGGCGACTAGCACGGCCTACGCTGGGAAGAAGGGGCTGGGGCATCGGCCTGCTCACCGAAGGGATGGTCGGAGACATAGGGATGCATGACGACGGCTCGGTGCGGCCTGAAGAAGCGCAGCACCTCGCGCGCTTGCCGACGGGAGGCGATGACGAGGCGACGCCACGAAGGAGCTAGGACCTCCCTAGCACCGGTAACGGAGTGCCGGCGGCGCCAAGAACCACCTCACCATCCTTGAGGAGGGCGAAGAGGCCACCGGAGACAACAACATCGACGGCGACTGCAGCTGGCTCTGCCTTACCATCTCTGAACTCTCCTCTCTCTCTGAATGTCACCGCGAAACAAATGGTAAGGAGGGGAGATGGAGATGGCGGCGGTGCAAGGAGAAAGAGGGAACCCTAGAGGTGGGCACACACGCCGAGAGGAGGCTAAATAGGGCCTGGCTGACGGCGACGCGACGGCTGAAGCAGACGGCGGTGACGCGGTCGCTCTCTCCTTTGTGAACCTGACGGAAAGAAGCCAACGGAGCAGGTAGCCGTCGTGCGTGCGGGCTGGGCCGCGCAAAAGACTTCCTGGGCCGCGAGGGGGAGGGAGGCGGCCCACTTCTATCTCTCTCTCTCAGAAACAAAAACAGCAGGTTTTTTCCCTTAAACAAAAAAACAACCACACAAATAAAACCCCAGAGGAAATAAAAGGGTTTTGGCCAGAACAAAATACCTTAGCAAGAATAAAATGTGAGATATTTAGTAAAATTATTAAGTGTATTTAGGAAGCAAGTATTTATTTAACTAATATGAAAACAGCCCCTGTTATTTTAAAACCCCAAACTCATATATCTCAAATCACCAAAAGGACAACACACATGGGCTCTATTAAATATTGGCTAACTCATGAACATTTTTAGCAAATTTATAAAGCAGATTAATTCTATTGATTAATGTCAATGGGAATAAAAGAGTATAGGAAGGTTTTGTTTGAAATAACAAGACAGGGGGGAAGGAGTTGATCCCACTCAATCACAAACATCCACAAGACCACTCAAAACACCACAGGATCAAGAAGCACACCACATTCAAAGCATGACATGATGATGAATGATATGATGCATGATGCATGAATGCATGAGACAAGACATGGCAAGGTTACATGCCCTAAAAGGTAGGGGCAACACTTGGGCTGTCACAACTCTCCCATACTACAAGAGGATCTCGACCCGAGATCCAGGAACGAAAGAACTCTGGAAATTCGGAACGGAGAAGATCCTCATGTTCCCAAGTAGCTTCTTTGTCAGAATGATGAGACCACTTCACCTTGAGAAACTTGATAGATTTGTTGCGAGTCTTACGCTCAGTTTCTTCGAGAATAGCCACTGGATGCTCACGATAAGATAGGACTTCTTGGAGATCAATGTCTTGGAGGTCAATGGTATGCTCGGGAGTCTTGAATCACCTCCGAGCTGAGAGACATGGAAGACATCGTGCACATTTGCAAAGTTTGGAGGAAGCTCTAGTTGATATGCAAGTTCACCTCTCTTGCCAACAACTCTGAAAGGACCAACAAAGCGAGGAGCTAGATCCCCTTTAATTCCAAACCGCTGAGTGCCCTTCATGGGAGAGACTCTGAGATAGACTAGATCTTCAACTTGGAAGGAGAGATCCCGATGTTTGTTATCGTAATAACTCTTCTGTCGGGATTGAGCTGCTTTGAGGTTCTCATGAATGACACGACACATCTCTTATATTTTGGTGATCATGTCATTGCCCAAAATCTGACGCTCACCGGTTTCAACCAGTTAAGCGGGGTATGACACTTCCTGCCGTAGAGAATCTCGAAAGGGGCCTTGCCTGAGCTAGCCTGAAAGCTATTGTTGTATGACAATTCAGCATATGGAAGGCAGTCTTCCCATTTCATGCCGAACGAAATCACATAGGATCTAAGGATATCTTCAAGGATCTGATTGACTTTCTCAACTTGACCACTTGTCTGCAAATGGAATGATGTGCTGAAATAGATCTTGGTACGCATAGCAGTCTGGAAGGACTCCCAAAACTTGGAAGTAAATAGGCTCCCATGGTCATATGAGATGAGCTGAGGAATACCATGCAAATAAACTATCCTTGATGTATAGAACTCTGCTAGCTGAGCTGCCGAGATAGATTCTTTGACTGGAAGGAAATGAGAAACTTTGGTCACCTTGTCGATAATCACAAAGTTGGCATCGTTGCCTCTCTTGGACTTGGGAAACCCAATGACAAAATCCATCTCCACATTATCGAATTTCCACTCTGGGATAAGCAAAGGCTGAAGAAGACCTGCTGGACGTTGATGCTCCGCCTTCACTCTGCGACAAACATCACACTCGTTCATGAACTGAGCAATTTCACGTTTCATGCGAGTCCACCAGAAGGTTTGCTTGAGATCCTGATACATCTTGGAACTGCCTGGATGAAAGGATAGAAGAGAATTGTGTGCTTCGTCCATGATAACCTTCCTGAGATCACCTTTTGGAACCACCAGCTGGTCCTCAAAGAACAAGGTATCTTTGTCATCAACGAGAAAGCACTTATACTTCGGAATGCCCTTGGCCACACCTTTCTTCACTTTCTTCACCATAGCGTCAAGAAGCTGCGCTTGGCGAACCTGATCTTCTAGAGTCGGAGAGACTTGAAGATTGGCAAGAAATCCTTGCGGAATCATTTGAAGGTTGAGCTTGCATAAGGCTTCACAAAGCTCGGGTTGAAGAGGCTTCAGAATGAGACTATTGCAGTACGCCTTACGGCTGAGCGCGTCTGCAATGAAATTTGCTTTTCCAGGAGTATACTCAATGCTAGGATTGAAGTCCTCAAGCATTTCCACCCAACGAAACTGCTGAAGATTAAGATTGGGTTGAGTGAAAATGTACTTCAAGATCTTGTGATCGGTGTACACCTCAACTGGTCTACCCAAAAACAAATGCCTCCAAGTCATCAGAGCATGCACAACTGCCGCCAACTCGAGATCATGAGTGGGGTAGTTCTTCTCGGCAGGCTTCAACTGATGCAAGGTATCAGAAACAATCTTCTTATCTTGTATGAGAACACCACCAAGACCTTGGAGAGAAGCATCACAGAAAACTTGGAAAGGCTTTGATTGCTCGGGCGGAACAAGAACTGGAGCTGAAGTCAGTCTCTGCTTGAGCGTATTGAACGCCACCTCACACTCAGGAGACCAAACATACTTGACGCTCTTCTAGAGGAGATTGTACAGAGGCTTAGCAATTTGAGAGAAGTTCTCCATGAATCTTCTGCAATAACTAGCAAGCCCGAGGAAACTCCGAAGCTGCTTCACATTCCGAGGAGGCTCCCACTTCAAGATTGCCTCAACTTTCCCAGGGTGCACTTTAATGCCCTCGGCAGAGATGACATGCCCAAGGTACACCACTTCTGTCGTGGTTTTATCACGACAGATGTCCGGGTGAATGGACTTGGATTCGAGGCCGTTGCTAAAGTGATGGACTCAAAGGGGTTGATTGGTACGAAGGATACGAGTTTACCCAGGTTCGGTCCCTCAAGTCGAGGTAACAACCTACGTCCTGCTTGTGTTTGTATTGCTTGATGTATCGATTACAAGGGAGCTATTGCTTGACCTAGTTCTAGATAGCCTGACCTCTAAGTCGCCCCGGGTCTCACCTTTGTACAGGAGGTCAAGACCACGGGTCATACAAGTTGTAGCCGACTCTCATTACATGTCCGAGTCTATCTCTACCTTATCTTGCCTTCCTAACCAAGTTGTCTCCGGGCGGCTTAGTCGCCCAGGTCTTCTCTATCCGGGCCACGCTCCGGCCCATCCCGTCAAGCTGCCCAACGTCTTGGGCTTCAGTCTTCGCAGCCCACTCTTGGATTAACGTATGAACTGCCTAGTGTGACCCGAAGCCTGTAGGGCGGGTCTCACCATGGGGTTATATCCCCAACATTAGGCCCCAGGTTGATTTGAGCTTGCTCAGTTCAGCCTCCTTCTTAATCATCGACGAGTTACCCTAAAAATAATGAGCCGCCGTGACATCATGTCAAATTTGATAGAAAGATTCTCTGACGCACGCAACAGATCTTCCTTATTAAATGGATAGTCCAGGAATCGAGGCGTCCGCCTCGGTCAAATGACAACCGACGCCTGGATTTTCGCGCCTGCTTTCGCCTTTTCCTATTAAATGGGACCACGAGGGGCAGCATTTGCCTTCCTCCCGCTCACTCTTCGTCTCCTTCCTTCTGACGCCTCCGCTCCAGCACATCTCGCTCCGGTGCCGTTTCCTCATCGTCGTCAACAAAGTCCGCTACATCAACCTGTTTCGTTCCAAAGCTCTCTCCGCGTCTGCCGTGTTGTCTCGGGTGAGTCCTTCTTCCCCTAGATCCATAGCTATCTCGGTAGGGTTTCATGGAGATCCTCCCACCGCGTAGAACACGAGCCTCCTTTAATGCCGGCCATGCTTAGCCCATAAACACTTGACGATATCTTGTCTCTAAGGCGGCGTTATGTAGGAGATCGATAGTAATACTGCGCAGATTTGCAACAGCTCCGCCTGCCGTTTTTAAACCTTCTCCGCTTTCATCAGTTCGTCTCTAGGTCTGAAATAGGAACATTTTCTTTGTTTTGTAGATCCGCAATCTTAGCGATACCTTGCGAAACCTGTTTTCCGGACTTAGCCGTATTTTCGCCTTGTCTTTTCATAACCTTGACCCGCATGTATTCCGGCTCTCACCAATCGGGCTCTGGCGGCTCAACCTTAAGGTCTTAAGCTATTAGCCGCCCGTAGATATCTGCCAATCCTTGACTCACCATATATGGTTACTTTGCGCTGTTTTAAGCCGCCGCCATGTCTCGCGCATCCAACTCCTGCAACTGGGTCGGCTCTTGCATCACCAAGGAGTTCCTTATGAACTTTGTGCACGCGGGCACCCTTCCCGCCAAGGATGTAATCCATTGGTGGGTTTTGGGCGATGAACCGAAGCCCATTCATCGGGAGGGCGAAGTAGTTGTGTTTTCAGATCACATCGAGCGTGGGTTTGTACCCCCCGGATCAAAATTCTTCTGGGATGTTCTTCACTTTTACAAGTTGCACCCTCAAGACCTCGCCCCCAATTCTGTCTCCAACATCTGCAATTTCCAAGTGCTCAGGGAAGTTTATCTACAAGCCAAGCCGTCTGTTGGTCTCTTCCGAGAGTTCTTCTATGCAAATTGCCAGACCAAAGTGAAGGCCGGCCCAAGCTTAGAGCTCGGCGTAATTTTGATACAAAGGCGCCGAGACATAACCTTTCCGGCTGTTCAGATGCCGAGTCACCCAAAGGATTGGAATAAGACCTGGTTTTATTGCAAAGATACTTTTCCAGAAGGTGAATGTCCACTATCGGGTTACCGCCCGTCCCGGCTCAAGACGACCTCCGAGCTTCCCAACCGACTGTCAACTGCTGAACAGGCAAGGCACGAGCTGGCTCATGCCAAGATTAAGGCCCTCATGGCCAATGGGCTGATTGGGTTGGACTTGATCCGCTGCTGGATCTCTTGGAGGATTATGCCCTTGAGCCAGAGAAATCGCCTTATGTGCGAGTATCCGGGTCAGTACGATGATTCCCTCTGCTTTAGCCGAACGACGTTAATAGAGGATGATATCACAACTGTCATCCGAAGCCTTGTCCACGAGACTTCCGGTGCTTGCACCGCCATTTGGCTGGCACCTTTCTATGCTATTAACCCGACCCCAGAAGTAAGGCGTCTCTCCATAGTCTCTCCTTTTTATTTAGTTATGACTTTCTCACTTCCTTACTACATGCCGGCTTGCCTTTTCAGGCCGACTCTGACTTCTGGAAGAAGAAATACGTCCCTCCTCTCAAGAAGGCCAAGAAGAAGGCCCCGACCAAGAAGACAAAGAAGACCACTCCTCAAGAAAAATGGTTTGAACCGCCGGAATCAGACGGCTCAGAGGTATAACTTGACTACTTTTTCCTGCTTTTTACTCACTTTACTAACAACAGCCATTCACAGGACGAGGCAGAGACGAGCCGCGCCAACGCCCCTGAGGTAACTTATATTTTGTCCGACTCAGAATATTTCGTGCCCAGAAGATACGGTGGGTCGTTCAAAAAGTTCCCCTTTCTCATCCTCTTGCTTATTTGGATCCTCAATTTCTTTTGAAAAAGCAACAGCAAGCCAACCGACGCCAAACCTAGAGTGCTGGCTCTACTGATCTCATGTCCGGGTTACCGAACTCCCCGACTCACAAGAAGTGCCCGCAGAGGTATATATTCCTTCTCTGTTTGATTTTACTAGCTCTTCTTTTGTAATTCCAACAGTACCTTACTATATCTGAACTGTCTTTCAGGGGTCTTCGCCTTCATCTGGCGACTCTATGGCCACCGCTCTGCCGCCTCCAAAGATTAACCCGCTGTATGTGTTTTTTCAAACCTTGCATTCGACTCTTTGGCGGTTGTAAACTTCCGGCTCTAATTTTATGCTTTTCTAGGGCTCAAGCCAAGCGAAGGAAAACCAACAAGTCCTCCCCTAGCTGTATCGCTCAAGAACCGGAGCTTGCCAAGCCGGATGCTCCTATGCCAAACGCAAACTGCCCAGCGGCTTCTGCAGAACCGACCGCTGATGACACTATTCTAGAGAGCCCGTAGAGGGACCATTCCAAGCCGCCGAGCCCTGGCAAGGCTGCTGATGACACCACTGCTCCGGACGTCGTGATTATCGGCGCCGACTTTCGTTCTCCTTCTCCTCACGTGTTGACAAAGCATACTGAGACAGCTGAAGCCTCTAGGAAGCTGGAGTTTGAGCTCCCCACCCTCGAGAAGATGATAGCCGATGAACTTCATGCTGACTATATGAACCGGCTATCTACAAGCCGGGATCTGGAGCTCAAACTTGTCAACTTAATGAAGATGAAATATGAGGTATTCTGTTTCCTCTTTATACCCTTACTCAGCCCCCAAGAACCGGGTTAACATTAGCTGATGATAATCCGGTTCTTCCATCTTGGTAGAAGTATAAATACTTAGCACGTAGGTCTCATCTTACTTAGAAGTAACCTCAAATCATCGTTGTCAGCCCCCAAGGGCCGGCTCAAAGTTGGTAACATTGAGATGGAGCTTTATGGAATATAGATAATAGAACCAACTGTAGCCCCCAAGGGCCGACTCAATCTTGTCAAAGTTGAGTTGGGACTTCATTGAGCATGGGTAATAGAACCAACTGTAGCCCCCAAGGGCAGGCTCAATCTTTGTCAAAGTTGAGCCGGGACTTTCATTCTTAACAGCTTTGAAATACCAATATGTAGCCCCCAAGTTTAGGATTAACTTGATAAAGATGATCCGGAACTGTCTTAAAAATAGACATTTGCCCCCAAGTGTCATGCATATATCTTGCAATCTTTTTGAGACTTGCTCTATTTTTGAAATTTCTCCCCCTGTCGGTTTATTCCATGCTTTTATATGTCGCAGGAAGCTTTAATCGAAGCCGGGTCAAAATTGGCCGCCTTAAAAAGCAATCTAGCTGCTCAGCAATCCACCCGGAGTGAAGCTCATGATAATGTCGGCTCCTTTCTGAAGAGCTGACCAAAATCGAGGCCGACTTCGCCACTTTCAAGGAATCCGCTAAAGCTGAACAAGCCGCCTCGACCAAACGGGCGGATGATGCTGATCAACGGCTTATGATTGTATCCGACGAACTGCAGTCCGTGAAGTGCCCTATCACGAAGATGACATCCGCCCTCTTTGGTAAGTATTTGACGACTTAACTCAATTTATGTATTGTACTTGCGCTGGCGACTCACAACAAAGCATCCGTCTTATGCAGGTCCTAGGAGCCGCCAACTTGCTTCCGACAGTTTGCTGCCCCTAAAAGCCATATACACTTTGACAGAACAACTCTACTGCGGCGTTGCATTTACAATCAAAGCTGTGCAGTACAAGGAAAATATCCCTTCAACTCTCAAAGGGGTCTTAGAGCTTCTGTCGATGATGCCGAAACAGATTGTGGAGTTGAAGAGATCAGCCGCCCGCCAGGGGGCGATCGCAGCCATAAGTCGGGTGTTGGCTTTCGCTTCGGAGCTAACTCCGACTGATATGATGGAAGGCTTTCCCTCCAAGAAGGATGATGGCTCTGAATTCACAGACGCTGACTATGCCTGGTGTGTGAAGGATTCCAAAGTCCTAGCCTCCGTCTTTGCAGAAGAGGTCAATCTGGCGACTTACCAGGTGGCTTACAGTGCAGATCACAAAAGGATCCGTGGACATCTCTTTGAGTACAAGGATCTGACACCCGCCCGCAGTAAGAATCTTTTCGCCTCTGAACTTGACCCGTCACCCTTATTTGAAGAAGGAACCTTTGCGGTTTTATCCAACTGCAACTGGGACTTGGAAAATCTCCAGATCAAAGCAGCGAAGACCCGGAGCAGGGTGACCCGCCAGCCAGCTGATCGCACAGTAGATACCTGTTGATAGCCGGCTCTTTATGACCCGCCATGAGCGGTGTAAAAAACTTGATGATATTTTTGGGCTCCACAGAGAGCGTCTGTAATAGACTAGTAGTAACTTTTGCCTTTCTTTGAATTGTGCCATCGCGCACATATGAAAAATCCGGCTTAACATATATATGTCATCTTTGTTCTTCTCATTGTATGCCTTACCGACTCTTAGTAGCTTAATTTCCTGCAAGAATAGATGTACCGTTAGGAGGGCGGCTTAAAAGCATAATCGAAGATGTTGTGTCTTCCTAACGTGTTTGACGGAGTCAATTGCTTGGCTTAAGAGTCGGCCAATAGGGTTTGATGAGCTACACCCGAAGGGCAGGAAGCCCCCTGTACGGCTATGTTGACTTGTCAACATTTTTGGCGTAAGAGCCAGTTGTTAGGGTTAGATAAGCTACATCCGAAGGTGGGAAGCCCCCTTCGACAACCAAAGTTGACTTGTCAACTTTTTTGGCATAAAGCCGGCTGTTAGGGTTAGATAAGCTATATCCGAAGGTAGGAAGCCCCCTTCGACAGCCAATGTTGACTTGTCAACATTTTTGGCGTGAAAGTCGGTTGTTAGGGATAGATAAGCTACATCCGGAGGTGGGAAGCCCCCTTCGATAACCAAAGTTGACTTGTCAACTTTTTTGGCATAAAGCCGGCTGTTAGGGTTAGATAAGCAATACCCGAAGGTAGGAAGCCCCCTTCGACAGCCAATATTGACTTGTCAACATTCTTGGCATGAAAGCCGCTTGTTTGGGATATATAAGCTACACCCAGAGGTGGGAAGACCCCTTTGACAACCAAAGTTGACTTGTCAACTTTTTTGGCATAAAGCTGGCTGTTAGGGTTAGATAAGCTATACCCGAAGGTGGGAAGCCCCCTTCGACAGCCAATGTTAACTTGCCAACATTTTTGGCGTGAAAGCCGGTTGTTAGGGATAGATAAGCTACACCCGGAGGTGGGAAGCCCCCTTCGACAACCAAAGTTGACTTGTCAACTTTTTTGGCATAAAGTCGGTTGTTAGGGTTAGATAAGCTATACCCGAAGGTAGGAAGCCCCCTTCGACAACCAATGTTGACTTGTCAATATTTTTGGCGTGAAAGCCGGTTGTTAGGGATAGATAAGCTACACCTGGAGCTGGGAAGCCCCCTTCGACAACCAAAGTTGACTTGTCAACTTTTTTGGCATAAAGCCGACTGTTAGGGTTAGATAAGCTATACCCGAAGGTAGGAAGCCCCCTTCGACAGCCAATGTTTTGGATTTTCCTTGCATCGGTGAATATACACGAAATGAAAGAGGCCCCGGCTTGCAGGGATGCTACTTTATTCATATATAAATATGATATGTACAATGATAGTGTACAATGGTGATTCTCAACAATCTCAAGTGTAATAAGGCCGTAGATGCGCTATGTTCCACGGCCGGCGGGTCTCCTGACCCAAAGTATCTGAGTCGTCCCGGATGTCAATGAGGTAATAAGACTCGTTGTTGAGATTTCTGCTGACCACGAAAGGTCCTTCCCATGGAGGAGATAACTTATGCATATTTGTCAGGTCTTGAATTAGCCGCAGCACTAAGTCGCCCTCTTGAAACGTTCGGGTCTTGACCTTGCGGCTATGATAGCAGCGCAAGTCTTGCTGATAGATCGCCGAACGGGCAGCCGCCAGCTCTCGTTCCTCCTCCAAAGCATCCAATGCGTCTTGACGCGCCATCTCATTGTCCGTATCAACATAAGCCGCCACTCGTGGCGAGTCATGCCAGATGTCACTTGGTACCACGGCATCTGCATCGTAAACCATGAAGAAAGGTGTATACCCTGTCGATTTGTTGGGGGTAGTTCTGATGCTCCATAAGACGGACGACAACTCTTCCACCGAACAACCCAGTGTCCGCTGTAAAGGGACCATAAGTTGTGGCTTGATATGTCTCAAGATTTCTTGATTAGACCGTTCCGCCTGACCGTTGGACTGTGGATGATCAACCGCCGAAACATCAAGCCGGATGTGCTCCTCGTCGTAGAATTTTTTTCATATCCCCCTTGGACAAGTTTGTGCCATTGTCCGTGATGATGCTGTGAGGGTAACCAAAATGGTAGATCAGCTTTTTTAATAAACTAAACCGCTGTAGCCACGTCACACTTGCTGACCGGCTCAGCCTCTATCCACTTGGTGAACTTATCAACCGCCACCAATAGGTGCGTTTTCTTATCCTTGGATCTCTTGAAAGGCCTGACCATATCAAGCCCCCAGACTGCAAACAACCAAGTAATTGGTATCAAGCGCAATTCTTGAGCCGGAACATGAGCACGCCGGCCGAATTTTGGACAGCCGTCACACTTGCGGACCAGATCCTCTGCATCCTTATGAGCCGTCAACCAGAAGAAGCCGTGTCGGAAAGCCTTGGCCACTAGAGACTTTGAGCCGGCGTGGTGTCCGCAATCTCCAGCGTGAATTGCATTCAAAATTTCCTTACCCTCCTCTGGTGAGATGCAATGTTGAAACACCCCGGTACCGCTACACTTATGCAACTCACCATTAACTATTGTCATGGACTCAAACCACCGGGTGATCTGTCTGGCTAAATTTTCTTCCTCGGGTAACTCGCCCCAAGTCAAATATGTCAAGTAGGGTATAGTCCAATCCGGAATAGCATGTAGAGCAGCCACCAATTGCCCCTCCAGGTCAGGAAAAGCCTAATCTTCTTCTGAAGGTAACTTGATAGTCGGGTGATGTAAGATGTCCAGAAAGACATTGGGCGGCACCGGCTTTCGCTGAGAGCCTAACCTTGAAAAGGCATCAGCCGCCTCATTCGTACGACGATCAATGTGATTCACCTAATAACCTTTGAAGTGACCAGCAATGACATCCACCGCCTGATGATAAGCCGCCATCCGCGGGACCTTGGAGTCCCAAGTGCCTGAAACTTGCTGAGCCACAAGATCTGAGTCTCCAAAACCCCTTTCCCGCCTTAAATTCATCTCCTTAGCCACTCTGAGGCCATGAAGCAGGGCTTCATATTCAGCCGCGTTATTGGTGCAAGGGAACATCAGCCGGAGCACATAACAGAACTTATCACCTTTGGGAGATGTCAAAACAATTCCTGCCCCTGATCCTTCCAGCTGCTTGGATCCATCAAAGTGTATAGTCCACTACGTGTTATCCGAATTTTCCTCGGGAGCTTGACACTCTGTCCAATCAATTATAAAATCCAAAAGGGCTTTGGACTTGACAGCCATACGAGGGACGTATTTCAGATTGAGAGGTCCCAACTCTAGTGCCCACTTAGCGATCCTACCAGTGGGTTCTCTATTTTGAATTATGTCCCCCAATGGAGCAGAGCTGCCCACAATGATCTGGTGCCCTAAGAAATAATGCTTTAACTTGCGGTTGGCCATGAACACCCCCATACACTAGCTTCTGCCAGTGTGGATATCTTTAACTTGCGGTTAGACTCTTTCAGGACCTCACTAGTGTAATAAACCGGCCTCTGAACCGGATACTCCTTCCCTGCTTCCTTGCGCTCGACCACAATTGCAGCGCTGACAACCCGGTTGTTAGCCGCCACGTACATGAGCAAAGGTTCTTTCTCAGCCGGAGCAGCTAATACCGGCGGTTTAGTGAGCTGCTTCTTGAGTGCCACAAATGCTTCACCCGCCGCCATACTCCAGACAAAATTGTCTGTCTTTTTCATCATCTGATATAGCGGGATAGCTTTTTCTCACCAAGGCGGCTTATGAATTGGCTCAACGCGGCGATCCGCCCTGCCAGGCGTCAGACATCGTTAATACAAGCTGGCTTTGCCATGGAGGTGATAGCTTTAATCTTATCCTGGTTAGCCTCAATGCCACACTCGGAAACCAGAAATCCCAAGAGCTTGCCCGCCGGAACACCAAAGACGCACTTTTCCGGGTTAAGCATCATCTTATAGATCCGGAGATTGTCAAAGGTTTCCCTTAAGTCGTCCAAAAGGGTCTCCTTCTTCCTTGATTTGATCACAATATCATCCACGTAAGCGTGAACATTGCGCCCAATCTGACTATGAAGGAAATTCTGCACACAACGCTGATAAGTCGCCTGGGCACTCTTGAGCCCAAAAGGCACAGACACATAACAGAAGGCTCCAAAAGGTGTAATTAAAGTCGTCTTCTCTTGGTCCTTAACTTCCATCTTGATCTGATGATATCCTAAATAAGCATCTAGGAAGCATAGGCTTTCACAACCCGCCATAGCATCAATGATCTCATCAATACGAGGGAGAGCAAAAGGATCAGCCGGGCAAGCTTTGTTAAGGTCCGTATAGTCCACGCACATACGCCACGTGCCTTTCTTCTTTAGCACGAGCACTGGGTTAGCAAGCCACTCCGGGTGAAAGACCTCGACAATGAAACCCGCCGCTAGGAGCCGGGCAACCTCTTCTCCAATGGCCTTGCGTGTCTCCTCATTGATCCGCCGTGGAAATTGCTTGACAGGTTTAAACTTAGGATCCACATTAAGGTTGTGCTCAGCGAACTCTCTCGGTACACCCGGCATGTCAGAAGGTTTCCATGCAAAGATGTCCTGGTTCACACGGATGAATTTGATGAGCGCGCTTTCCTATTTGGGATCCATGTTAGCCCCTATGATGAACTGTTTGGATGAATCGTTCGGAGTGAAATCTATTGCCTTGGTATCATCCACCGAAAACTTGAGGGGCGGCTCAACCTCCATTGTGTGCTTTTTCAGCAGGGTCATATCCTCCGGGTCAACATTCTCCTTATAAAACTTAAGCTCCACCTGAGCACAACTAGATTCTGCATAAGCCGCGTCTCCTTCCTCGCACTCAATAGCCGTATTCCGATCACCATGAACGGTAATCGTACCTTTTAACCCGAGCATCTTGAGCTGTAAGTAGACATAACAGGGCCTAGCCATGAACTTAGCATAAGTCGGCCGCCCAAACAACGCATGGTAAGGGCTCTTGATCTTGACCACTTCAAACCACAAGGAGTCCACCCTGTAGTTATATTCGTCACCAAAGGCGACTTCCAAAGAAATCCTTCCCACCGGATAAGCCGACTTGCCTGGCACCACACCATGAAAAACGGTGGATGAGGGCTTAAGATACTTGTCAAGCAGCTTCATTCGCCAGAAGGTATCATAATAGAGGATGTTGATACTGCCTGCCTCCATCCATGAGTACCTTATTCACCATACCTTCAGAGGGATGAAGTGACAGTTCTTCTCTAAGATCAACATTGCTTGAGCCGCCATGATCTGTTCAGATGAGAGGATGTTGACACCCGTCGGACCCAATGATGAGCCAACTCACTCTCCTGTTGGATGCAATGATCGAGATCTACGATGGTCATAGGTTGTTTGCAAGTCCCTTGAAAGTTTTTGATGAACCTTGCCCATAACTCAGCCCACGAATTGATGGTATTGGGTGGCAACCCTTTTAACCATGTGCGAGCCGGACCTTCAAGCACCATGATGAAGTACTTACCACACTTCGCCTCACTGACATCCAGCATCTCCATAGCCAGCTCATAACTTTTGACCCAGGCCTCCGGAGGTAAATCAGCAGTGTAATTCAGAACCTTGCGAGGTCCTTTGAAATCCTTCGGCAACCGTTCACTTCGCAGAGCCGGTAATAAGCATGGCACTCCCACGGCCCTGGTGGTTACTCCCGCTCCTACTGATACAAAGGGCGCGGGCTCTTGGTGAGTCGCCGTGGCCAAAGCTGCCGCCTCTTGCTGGTTTCTCGCCTGGTTTACGAGAGCTTGCGCATCGAGAGCCGCCTGATCGTCCCCCGGAGGTCCTCTATGCCGATCGCTACTGGAAACCGCCGGCGACTCATAGCGCCGGCTAAAGCTCCGGCTGGGGAGAGGGGTTGAATGAATGCGGCTCCGGCTGTGAGCATACTTCTCCTACTGGGCCATCGCCATCTGAAGGTATCCAATGGCATTCCCTACCTCTTCCGCAAAAGGTGCTTCATCCGAAATAGGGATTGTTTCAAGCTGGGTGGCCGCGGCCACCATGTTCTTAGCTGGGTTAGAATAATGACCCGCTGGTGTTGGAAATACCACTGGTGAGGCCTTGTTTCGTCGGGTCGGGTGTGGCATCGGTCGAACCGCCGGCCGGCTTCCAGGTGCATCCGTTGCCCGTCCCGTTCCTAGCGTGTTGAAGAGATTCCTAGCCTCATAAAGTTCTGGTAAGCGGGACAGATGCCTCATCCGATGCACCGCAACCGCCGATTGCTGTTCCAGCCCAAGGCGGAAGGCATCCGTCTTAATACGTTCTGCCTCTTCCTCCATCTGAACCTTTAGCTCAGCTATCCTCTGTTGCTCCTCCGCCATCCGGTCCTTGTGCCTCACAATCTCTAAGTTCCGAGCGGCTTGGTTATCTGTTGTAAATTTAGTGGCCATCAGGGCTGTGAGCTCGTTCATCAGATCCATAAGAACTTGAGCCGGTGGCGGCGGGTCAGCCCCTGAGGTTGCTGCTCCAGCGGCTGTGCTGCTCGCACCCGGGGCAGACCCTGTCATGAACACTGCCGCATGAACCGGCGGTCCAAGATCGTCCGGCTCAGTGCGATCCGACTCAGGGTAAAGCTCTTCGTAGCCCCCGAGCCCACTGTTGTGAAGCTGGTAGATCGACTCTGTTTCCCCGCTCGAAGATTCATCCTCTGAACAGACAAGAGTCTCCTACGGTGCAGAAGCTTCAAGATCCATACCTTGAGTGAAGCCCACAAAGACATGCTTCCGGCCCGGGTTAACACGGGCGGGTTGCACAGCACGTGCGGGTTGCACGCACCGAACCGGCTCGACGATGTCGGAGCAGACGTCCGGCCCGGGCGTTGATCTTTCAATCCTGCCGATGAAGACATGGATCCCGCCGAAAGGAACCCGGAATCCATATTCCACAGAACCGACATCAAGCCCCCAGCCGACATCGTCGATGTAGAGCCGGCCACGACGACTCTTGTTCATCCTTCCGACCACGTATCCCTCAAGCCCTGGGAGAGAACCCTTCGAGAACTCAACACCACCGAGCACAGGCCTCATGGTGGGCGCCAACTGTCGTGGTTTTATCACGGCAGATGTCCGGGTGAATGGACTTGGATTCGTGGCCATTGCTAAAGTGATGGACTCAAAGGGGTTGATTGGGACGAAGGATACAAGTTTACCCAGGTTCGGCTTCTCAAGTCGAGGTAACAACCTACGTCATGCTAGTGTTTGTATTTCTTGATGTATCGATTACAAGGGAGCTATTGCTTGACCTAGTTCTCGATAGCCTAACCTCTAAGTCACTCCGGGTCTCACCTTTATACAGGAGGTCAAGACCACGGGTCATACAAGTTGTAGCCGACTCTCATTACATGTCTGAGTCTATCTCTACCTTATCTTGCCTTCCTGACCAAGTTGTCTCCGGGCGGCTTACTCGCCCAGGTCTTCTCTATCCGGGCCATGCTCCGGCCCATCCTGTCAAGCCACCAAGCTTCTTGGGCTTCAGTCTTTACATCCCACTCTTGGATTAACGTATGAACCGCCTAGTGTGACCCAGAGCCTGTAGGGCGGGTCTCACCGTGGGGTTATATCCCCAACAACTTCATTGAGCCAAAACTCACACTTGGAAAACTTGGCATAGAATCGATGTTCTCTTAGCTTGTCAAGCACAAGCCTGAGATGCTTTGCATGCTCTTCTTCTGTCTCCGAGAACACAAGGATATCATCCAAATAGACCAAGACGAACTCATTCTTAAAAGGAGAGAAAATGAAGTTCATCATTCTTGAGAAGGTTGGAGGAGCATTTGCAAGACCAAATGACATGATGGTGTACTCATAAGAGCCAAAACTCGTTCTGAAAGCGGTCTTTGGAATATCTTCTTCGCGAATGCGAATCTGATGATAGCCCATGCGAAGATCAAGCTTCGAGAAAACCTTGGCACCTTTCAGTTGTTCAAACAACTCATTGATGTTGGGAAGTGGGTACTTGTTTCTGATTGTCTTCTTGTTCAATGGATGGTAATCGACACAAAGCCAATCTGTGCCATCCTTCTTCTTGACAAACAAAACACCACAACCCCATGGAGAAGAACTTGGTCTGATCAGACCTAGACGTTCTTGTTCATCTAGCTGCTTCTTCAACTCTTTAAGCTCTTCGGGGCCAAGTTTATAAGGGCGCTTGCAAACCGGTTCAGTTCCGGGCTCAAGGTCAATCACGAACTCGACTGGCCAATGCGGAGGCATTCCTGGCAATTCTTTTGGAAAGACATCTTCATACTCACAAACCACCGGAATTTGAGAAATCGCTGACATTTCACCCTTCTCATTAAGACCAAAGAGACAGATTATGTCATCACGAGCCACGAAAATAATCACATCTTCTAAAGGATGAGTCAGCTTGACTTCTTTTGCTTGACAATCAACATAAGCCTTATTCATAGCTTGGAAGTCCATGCCCAAAATGAGATCAATGTCGGAATTTCGAGAACAATTGGAGAATCCAGAAAAGAATAATTGCCCATCTTGATAGAAACATCTGGAACAACCATATGCGAACTCATGCGCATGCCCGGAGAGACCACACGGAAATGACTTACTAAATGCTCCATTGATAACTCATCTATAGCGACAAAAGGCCTAGATATGAATGAATGTGATGCACCAGTATCAAACAAAACTTTTGCAGGAATAGAATTGACTGAGAGATTAGCCATAATCACATCATGAGACTGCTCCGCTTCAGCTGCATTCACCATGTTCACCCTTGCTGACTTGGGATTATGCTTCACCATAGCATTGCCTGGAGGCCTGACTAGAGGAGGAGGCGGAAGACACCGCTGGTTGCACTTGTTTGAGTAGTGACCCTTCTGACCACACTTGTGACAAGTAACCTCAGATAGCGGATGAAATTTGCCTGGAGGAGGAATAAAAGCTTCCTTGGACGCCTGGGGTCTCTGCTGATATCCTGGGTTGGGTGGGTGGGAAGAACCACGACCACCGAACTGCTTCTACTGCTGAGGAGGACGAAACGGAGGAGGATTAGGCACCTAATATTTCTGCTGCTTAGGAACCATCTGAGAGCTAGAAGAAGAATAAAATGAATCCCTTGAACGCTTCCTTGAGTTCTCTAACTTGAGATGAGTTGCCTCGACCTTCAAAGCCATGTTGTAGAACTGATCAAACTCACGAGGCTCTTGAAGGACTAGACCTGGCAGAAGCTCATCCTTGAGACCACCTCTGAACTGATAGATCATCGCCTTATCATCTGGAACATCTTGCTTAGCATAGCGGGCCAAATTCTGGAACTCGGTGTTGTACTGATAGATGGACTTGCTCCCCTGCTTCAGGTGCCTAAACATCTCACGCGTCTCCTCGACAAAGCTTGTCGAAACGTAATGGGCCCTAAAGTCACGATAGAAATCGTCCCAAGTAACAACACGATCGCCCCTGAAATCCTTGTATTGTTTCCTGACCCTTGAGCTGGAATGATGCAAATCTGACAAAGTCCTCTGGTCTGACATTGTTGCACTCAAAATGCTTACTCATGTCACAGAGCCCATCATCAGCATCAAAAGGTTGCTCACAACCGGTGAAAGACTTGGGCTGGTTGGCAAGGAACTGATTGAGCGTTGCAAACTGAAGTTGATTCTGAAAATTCCCTTGAAAGCCTTGCTGACCCTGATCTCTTTCTTGAAATAGCCTGAGCAACATCTGAGTGTTTGCATTGGTTGCGGCTATCACAGCTTGCCAAGCTTCTGGAGGAGGAGGCGGTGGTGGAGCTGGTGGAACATCAACCTGCTCCTCACCACGACCCGGATTCCCGCGAGTTGGTGGAGCCATCCTGAAGATGGACAAGAACATCAGCACCTCATTGAAAGATGTATTCAATAGCTGAATCAAATGCTTGAAAGAAATTGAACAAATAACATCACAACCTTCCTACTGAAAAATTAGTAAGAATGCTTTCTTCGGCTTTGCGATAACATCATCAGATATTAGAAGCCACTTGCAAAGAACACAAAAGTATTGAGCTAATGTTGCTCGGAACAAATGTATATGCCCACATACATCTGAAGAAGATGATCCTAGATAACTACAAGAGTTCCCACCTAAGAACTTCTGAAAACTTTCTAGTTATGCAATCCGGTGTGGGGGATACAAGGAGGAAATATCTCACACAACTAGCAAACCTACACCCCAACTGTATCCATCCTTCAACACATAACCAGAGGCTTTCGCAAATCCATCTAACTCGAATCCTCAAAAGCACAACGATACCAAACCATGGTGGTACCCCGGACGCCTCCCCAGTACTGGGTGACTCCGACCTTATCTCACCACGACAAGTATTGAAGTAATTCCAAACACTCTCCATCCTAAGATACTAAGGAAGCTGAATGATAACGATGTGCCAAAATTCCCTGGAGCTCGACTCCCCGGAAGAAATCAAGTCAGACAGGAGGCACCAAGACAGAACTCTGTCACATCGGTATCATATAGACTCCAAAATACCCGCGTGATCCTAAATTATTTTTGAGCGAGAAGAGGAGTAGAATCAAAATTCCTAAGTCGAATACCTCACCAGAGCATAGAAGAGGAGTAAAAAGAATCCTACTCTCTGATATAACTAGACTCAAAATAGTTTTTACTAGACTCGACTTGGCCAAGTTCGATCAAGCAAAGGGCTCCTATGGTCGTATGGCTCTGATACCAACTTGTCACGCCCAAGATGCGCGCCTATCCATATTAAGGCACGAGGGCCTCGACAGGGATAGAGGCGCATCTCGTCGTTCGCAAGTACAGTATCATTACATCATACATTTAGGAAGAGATGAGTATATGGGTTGGCTTACACTCGCCACATACTAAATTACAATTCCACATCAAAGAGTTCAAGCATCAATCCAAGACAGGGTCCGGCTATGGACGAAAACAAACGATAAAATGAAGATGTAAAGACACTGGCTTGCTAGCCCCGAAGATCACGACCATGGTCCTCTAGTCGTCTAGATAAGTCACGTACATCCTGCCACGCTCCTCGTCATACTCCCACTGGAGCTGCGTCATGTCATCTGGCACGATCTCATCTATACCTGCACCTGGATTGTTGTAGTAATCTGTGAGCCATGAGGACTCAGCAATCTCGCACCCGGGTACCAAGACTATTCAAGATCATAGGTTAGGAAGGGGTATGTGTTTAGTTTGTAGCAGCACTAAGCATATATGGTGGATAATCTTACGAATCATGAAAGTAAATATGTGGTCTATGATAAGAGATCGAGTCTAGAATGACCTCTATGAGATCCTGAACACTTACTTACGTCAATCATAACCCCACCGTGTTCTCTCTCGGTTCATGTTCACGAGCAGAGACGATCACGGTTACTCACACAGTTGGTGTATTTTATTAGAATTTACTTCAAGTTAACTATAACCGGGTGTTAAACAAATATCCAAGTTGCCACATCACCGCGGGCACGGCTTTCTGAAAGTTTTAACCCTGTAGGGGTGCTCCAACTAGTCCATCATAAATTAAGCACACTCCGCGGGAATAGCCTCGACCATGGATCTCGTGATCATCCTAGGCCAGTCCAAAGGAATTCCAACACCTCGAGATAACCCAAAGAAAGTCAGAGCCCCTCATGCAAGACACTCGATAAAGGTAATACAAATCCAGCAAGACTGCCCGATGTGTCGACGAACCCGATTGGAGCCGCATATCTCGTTCTCAGGACACGACGGATGAGCGATGATCACCAAGCCAATCACAGAGTTGCCCCGGGCGGCGTTAATAAGCTGCTCTGGGTTGGATCAACACTCATGAGGAGCACTGGCCCGAGTTGTTGATTAATCGACGGGGTTGCAAAGCCCTATGTAGTTTTATTAAGTTATTAAGCAAATGTACTACCAAAGTTGGGTTTTACTAGAAAGTTTTAATCTTAACCGAAGAAACAAGGGGGTCCCCATAACAACCCCGAGCATGTTAGGAGCGCAAAGTATGGAAACATAACACCGGTAACAAGAAACTCTGGCAGTAACAGTGGAACAAAACACCTAGAAAAAGGCCAAGCCTTCCACCAATACCAAGATATATATGTGCATTAAATTAAATAACATATAATATTGTGATATGCCAAATCCATGCTATCACATGGATACAACCTGCACCTGCAACTAAGAACGCTATAAGAGGGGCTGAGCCGCGGTAACTTAGCCAATCAAAGGTTTGCTAGGATGTGGAGGGGTTAGAGGCTATCATGGAAATATAGGAGGGTGGACATTCAAGTGGTAGGTAGATCAATACTAACGATAAGAGCAAGACAACTAGCAAGCAAAAATAGTATCGGGACCCGGGTACGATCATCTTGCCTGTTGGTTCTTCAGAGGGACAAGTAGCAGGATCCTCGTAGTAGTACTCTCCTAGATCTTCGTACTCAGGTTCAACATTCACGTCTACCCAAAACAAACAGCAAGAATAAACAAGCAACCATGGTGCAATGCACAAGCAAGAATGATGCATGCTTATGTGAAGAATTTAGCATGGCAATCCTAACTAGTCATGTTTCACATGCAAAGGATTGGTTATTAATGAATCTGGACAAAACCTTATGTTAAGTTATTTAGACATACATGAACATGGCAAATATGGATGCATCATGCAAAAATGATACAAATGCATATGTAGAACGTAGGAAACGGAGTTACGGTTCTCACGCTACGCTCACAGCAAGATACGAAGGCAAAACACAAGACAAGAAGACCATGGGCTATTCCTTGGCATTCCAAGGTAGCCACTGGTTAGGCAATGAAGAAACAACCAAAATAGAGCCAAAGATCAAGCAATTCCATGCAGTATAGCTCCCACAAGTCACAAAACACTAAAACAACAATCTGCCACCAAACAGCAACATAGCAACTTTCACAGCGAACAACTAGAGCTACAGGAAGTTTCTAACCACAAACAAGGCATTGACAGAAACTACATAACATGCTTGTCAACTTATCCAACTACACAATCTGGAATGGATCCACACGTCAATAAGCATGAAGCCCACAAGTTGGCATGATGAAACAGATTTTGTCAAACTTGCTCAAAAGACCAAACCAATTGCACCAATGGATTCCTGAGATTTTCTACCCCAAATTCATGTATCATACCCATATGCTTGCATGGAACAACATGGCAAAAACTAGGTAGAAAGAATACCCCACATTCATATAAGTCCAAACTTGCCTAAATTGCTCATGAGCATAAATGATCATATCTAGAATTGGAAATATTGCTATAAATGGAAAACCCCTAATAAATCAATTAAAAAATAAAACAAAAGAGTTAGTGTATGACAAGTGGGGCATGGGCCCACTTGTCACACACACACACTCAACACACACACACAACACAACCACACACTCTCACACACATGGATCTGGCACCACACCAGATCCACACACACACCCACACACACACAAGCACACACACACACACACACAGCACAACCACACCAGATCTGCACATAGCCACACAAGATCCTGGCACACACACAACACACGCACGGGATCCGGTCATCACACCGGATCCAAACACACAACACCACACCCGGCCACTCGGAAAAAAAGAAAAGCCCACGGAGGAGCTGGGGATCGAACCCTGACCTCTCGGTCGAACCCCGGATGCGCTACCACTGCGCCTTGACGCGTTGTCTGAACATAGAAGGGCAACACTGAGTAACTACTAAGCGCTCCGCCCTTAACTGACGAAACTGAGCATAGGGGACACCGACGACATAGGACACGGCAGCGACGGTTCCGGCGGCTGCGAGGCAACTCCGGCGACGCGGACGGGCAGGCAGAGGCGGAGATCTATGGGGTTTTCGTTCACTCTCTCGAATCGCGAAAAGGAGGACGGGCGCGACAGCCCTCAAGGCCACGCCTTGGCTGTCGGCGGCGACGAACACTACGGCGGCGAGCTCTATGGCGACTAGCATGGCCTACGCAGGGAAGGAGGGGCTGCGGCGTCGGCCTGCTCATAGAGGGGATGGTCGGAGACGCAGGGATGCACGATGACAGCTCGGCCCAGCCTGAAGAAGCGCAACACCTCGTACGCTTCCCGACGGGAGGAGATGACGAGGCGACCCACGAAGGAGCTAGGACCTCCCTAGTACCGGGAACGGAGCGGCGGCGGCGCCAAGAACCACCTCACCATCCTGGAGGAGGGTAAAGAGCCCACCGGAGACGACGACGTCGACGGCGACTGCAGCTGGCTCTACCTTACCTTCTCTAAACTCTCCTCTCTCTCTGAATGTCACCACAAAAGGAAGGGGAAGGAGGGGAGATGGACATGGCGGTGGCGCGAGGAGAAAGAGGGGACCCTAGAGGAGGGCACGCACGCTGAGGGGAGGCTAAATAGGGCCCGACTGATAGCGATGCGACGGTTGAAGCAGACGGCGGCGACGCACTCGCTCTCTCCTCGCTGAAGCAGGTAGCCGTCACGCGTGTGGGCTAGGCCGTGCGGAAGACTTCCTGGGCCGCGAGGGGAAGGGAGGCGTCCCACTTCTCTCTCTCTCTCGGAAACAAAAACAGCAGGGGTTTTCCCTTAAACAAAAAAAACCACACAAATAAAACCCCTAGAGGAAATAAAAGGGTTTTGGCCAGAACAAAAATACCTTAGCAAGAACAGAATGTGAGCTATTTAATAAAATTATTAAGTGGATTGATGAAGCAAGTATTTATTTAACTAATATGAAAACAACCCCCTGTTATTTTAAAAACCCCAAACTCATATATCTCAAATCACCAAAAGGACAACCCACATGGGCTCTATTAAATATTGGCTAACTCATGAACATTTTTAACAAATTTATAAAGCAGATTAATTCTGTTGATTAATGGCAATGGGAATAAAAGAGTATAGGAAGGTTTTTTTGAAATAACAAGAGAAGGGGGAAGGAGTTGATCCCACTCAATCACAAACATCCACAAGACCGCTCAAAACACCACAGGGTCAAGAAGCACACCACATTAGAATCATGATATGATGATGAATGATATGATGCATGATGCATGAATGCACGAGACAAGACATGGTAAGGAGAAACTCAAAGACATTCATCACATGACACAATATCCACATAGGTTACATGCCCTAAAAGGTAGGGAAAGCACTTGGGGTGTCACAAAGGACTAGAGGAGAAACCCTCCTCCCATCTAGGGGGGAGGTCAAGGAAGAAGAACAAGGAGGGGGACTCTCTCCCCCTCTCTCCCAGTGGCATCGGAATGCCACCGGGGCCATCATTGTGACGGCGATCTACTCCAACAACTCCGTCATCTTCACCAACACCTCCATCACCTTCCCCCATCTATCTACATCAGTCACCTCTCCCACAACCCGTTGTACCCTCTACTTGAACATGGTGGTTTATGCTTCATATTCTTATCCAATCATGTGTTGCCATCCTATGATGTCTGAGTAGATTTTTGTTGTCCTATGGGTTGATTGATGATCATGATTCGTTTGAGTTGCATGTTTACTATTGGTGCTGTTCTATGGTGCTCTCCATGTCACGCAAGCATGAGGGATCCTCGCGGTAGGGTGTTGCAATGTGTTCATGATTTTCCTATGGTGGGTTGCTTGAGTGATAGAAGAATAAACCTGAGTAGGTGAGTTGTTGCATATGGGAGTAAAGAGGAATTAATACCTTATAATTCTATGGTTCGGTTTTACCTTAATGATCTTTAGTAGTGGCGAATTCTTGATAGAGTTCCAATCATAAGTGCATATGATCCAAGTAGAGAAAGTATGTTATCTTATGCCTCTCCCTCATATAAAATTGCAATAATGATGACCGGTCTAGTTATCGATTGCCTAGGGACAATTCGGCAACTCCTACCACCACTTTTCAACACTCATTAAACTAACTTAGTTGTTTCTCTATCTTAGCAGCCCCTAGATTTTATTTACGTGCTCCTTATTATCTTGCAAACCTATCCCGTTACACCTACAAAGTACTTCTAGTGTCATACTTATTCTAGGTAAAGCAAACGTTAAGCGTGCGTAGAGTTGTATCGGTGGTCGATAGAACTTGAGGGAATATTTGTTCTACCTTTAGCTCCTCGTTGGGTTCGACACTCTTACTTATCGAAAGAGGCTACAACTGATCCCCTACACTTGTGGGTTATCACGCTGCTACCTCTTGAGCGTGCGTTGGTTTTCCCTTGAAGAGGAAAGGGTGATGCAACAAAGTAGATGAGTATTTCCTCAGTTGTTGAGAACCAAGGTATCAATCCAGTAGGAGGAACAAGCAAGTCACCAATAAATGCACCTACACAAAAAATCAAACTCTTGCACCCAACGCTATAAAGGGGTTGTCAATCCCTTCACAGTTATTTGCAAGGATTAGATCTGATAGAGATAGATGTAATAGATTGGAGAAAGTAGAAACTAAATAAATTCTAGCAAGGTATTTTTGGTTTATAGATCTGAAAATATATTACGGAAAATAGACCCAGGGGCCATAGGTTTCACTAGAGGCTTCTCTCTTAAAGGAAAGTATCATGGTGGGTGAACAAATTACTGTCGAGGAATTAATAGAAAAGTGAATAATTGTGAAGATATCCAAGGCAATGATTATGCATATAGGCATCAGATCCTTGTCAAGTAGACCGAAACGATTCTACATCTACTACTATTACTCCACACATCGACCGACTCCTGCCTGCATGTAGAGTATTAAGTTCATGAAGAATAGTCTAACGCATTAGGTAAGATGACATGATGTAGAGGGATAAACTCAAGCAATATGATGAAAACCCCATCTTGTTACCCTTGATGGAAACAATACAATATGTGCCTCGCTACCCCTACTTTGTCACTGGGTGAGGACACCGCAAGATTGAACCCAAAACTAAGCACTTCTCGCATTGCAAGAATTACCAATCTAGTTAGCCAAACCAAACCAATAACTCGAAGAGATTTGCAAAGATATGAAATCATGCATATAAGAACTCAGAAAAGATTCAAATAATATCCATGGATAATCTGAACATAAACCCACAATTCATTGTATCTCGACAAACACACCGCAAAAGAGTATTACATCGGATAGATTTCCATGAAGATCATGAAGAACATGGTATAGAAGTACAAAGAGAGAGAAGAAGCCATCTAGCTACTACCTATGGACCCGTAGGTCTGTGATGGACTACTCACGCATCATCAGAGGGGCAATGGAGTTGATGTAGATGCCCTCTGTGACCGAATCCCCCTTCAGCAGATTTCCGGAAAAGGCTCCAAGATTGGATCTCTCAAGAACGGAGGATTCTAGAGGCGGAAAAGTATTTGTGTGGCTCTTTTTGGTATTGGGGGAATATTTGGGTATTTATAGGACGAAGATTAGGGCTAGGAGACCTGCCAGGACATGTCAAGCCTGCCAGGCGTGGCCAGGGGGGTGGCCGCGCCCCCTGGCTTGTGACCTCCTGGCAAGGTCCTTGCCTTGCACTCCAAGCCTGGTAGATCGCTTTCGTTCCAGAAAAAATCATTTCGAAGATTTTATTCCGCCTGGACTCCGTTTAATATTCCATATCTGCAATACTCAAAAATTGGGAAAAAACAAAAACTGGAACTAGGCTCTAGATTAATTAGTTAGTCCCAAAAATAATATAAATAGCATATTAATGCATATAAAACATCCAAAGCAGATAATATAATAGCACGAGACAATCAAAAATTATAGATATGTTGGAGACGTATCATGCGCCGGCTCACCCAAAAGTCCCAAACAACAGAGTAATGGTCAGTACCATGTGTTCACCACTAATACTTGCAAGTGAGATAGGAAACTGAAATAAAGAGCCATCAACATCGTTGAGATGGCAACTCCCCAATACCTCAATTGGTCTAAGCAGCCAATCACTTGGAATAGGGAGGATCACCCTCCTAGGGTTGATAACCCGAGGGACTTGGCTTTGGTGGTGGCACCTCAGGTGGGTGGATATACCCTCAACAAGGTTTTGATGGATGGAGGTAGCAGCATTAACATCCTTTATTATGACACCTTTCGGCGAATGAACCTTCCTGATAGCTGCTTGCAAATTTCAACCACTGTTTTTCACGGCATGGTTCCTGGAAAGTCAGCATACCCAATTGGGCGGGTTAAACTCGATGTTGCCTTTGGTGATGAGTATAACTAAAGGTGCAAGCCTCTCACTTTTGAGGTGGTCAAAATAAAGAGCCCTTATCATGATCTCTTTGGAAGACCGACTTATGCCCGTTTTATGGCTCTCCCGTGTTATGTCTACCTCTAGCTTAAAATGCCGGGTCTCAAGGTTACGATCACCATGAAGGGTAACAGAGAAAATTCTTGAGAGTGCGAGGAAGGAGACGCGGCTTATGCTGAGTTGGCTTGCGCTGCTGAGGAGTTGAAATTCTACGTGGCCAATGTCAACTCGGCTCATATGAGTCCTCTCAAGAAACCAACCACGGAGTCTGAGTCACCGCTGAAGTTCAAGCTAGCCGAAGATACCAAGAAAGTGGATTTTGTTGAAGACAAATCATCCTAGCAATTCACCATTGGGACAGGGTTGGATCCCAAATAGGAAAGCGCGCTTATAGAGTTCATCCGTGAGAATTGGGACATATTTGCATGGAAACTTTCTGACATGCCCGGAGTCCCGAGAGAACTCACTGAGCACCGCCTCAATGTAGATCCTAAAATGAAACCAGTGCAGCAATATCTCCATCATTTCAACGAGGAGAGGCACAAGACTATTGGAGAAGAGGTAGCTCGGCTCCTAGCTGTCAGGTTTATTGTTGAAGTCTTTCATCCTGAGTGGTTGGCTAACCCGGTGCTCGTCTTGAAAAATAACGACACATGGAGCATGTGTGTTGATTACACAAACCTCAATAAAGCTTGTCCCAAAGATCCTTTTGATCTTCCCCGTATCAATCACATTATTGACTCTACGGCAGATTACGAGCGCCTGTGTTTCCTGGATGCATACTCTTGCTATCACCAGATCAAGATGGCAAAGGAGGATCAGGAGAAGAGAGCTTTCAGAACCCCCTTTGGAGCTTTCTTATATGTCTCTATGCCCTTCGGACTCAAAAGTGCTGGGGCGACTTATCAACGTTGTGTTTAGAATTGCCTTCACCCACAAATAGGGCGTAATGTTCATGCTTAATTATGTTGATGATATCATGGTGAAATCCCAAAAGAAGGAGACACTCTTAGATGACCTTAAGGAGACATTTGATAATCTCCGGGTATAGCAGATGAAGCTCAATCCGGCAAAGTGTGTCTTCGGTGTTCCTCCAAGCAAGCTACTGGGTTTCCTGGTGTCTGGACAAGGCATTAAATCTAACCCGAACAAGATCAAGGCAGTTACCTCGCTTGTCAAGCCAGCTAAGATAAACCAGGTATATCACATGGCTGGCCTCATAGCAACACTGAGCCGGTTCATAATCCACGTGGGGGAGAAGGCAGTTCCCATCTATCAGTTGTTAAGTAAAATGGACAAGTTTGTTTGAAATCATGCGGCTAATGAATCTTTTGAGGCCCTCAAGAAGCAGCTAGCTGATCCACTTGTTTTAGATGCTCCAACCGGCAAAGAGCCTATGCTCCTATGCATTGCCACCAACTCAAAAGCTATAAGTGTCGCAATTGTCATTGAGAGGAAGGAGACAGGGAAGGAGTATCCAGTTCAGCGATCGGTCTATTTCGTTAGTGAAGTTTTGACCTTGTCCAAACAATGTTATCCACATTGGCAGAAACTAGTTTTCGGAGTGTTTAGGGCAAGCCGGAAGCTAAACTGTTACTTCCAGGAACATCCAATCATTGTTGTCAGTTCAACACCTCTTGGGGATATTGTACAAAATCAGGAGGCTACTGGCCGGATCGCCAAGTGGGCAATCAAGCTTGGCCCTCACCACATGAAGTTCATGCCTCGTACAGCCATCAAGTCCCAAGCATTGGTCGATTTCATCAATGATTGGACAGAGTTGCAGTTTCCAGAAGATAGGCCAGATAACACTTACTCGACTATACACTTTGATGGATCTAGACAGCTAGAAGGCTTGGGGACTAGAGTTGTTATATCCTCTCCAAAAGGTGACAAATTTTGTTATGTCTTACAACTCATGTTCCCACGTACTAAAAATGCAACCGAGTATGAGGCCCTCCTACATGGGCTCAGGATGGCTAAGGAGATGAATGTCAGCCAGGTTAGGTGTTTGGGTGACATAGATTTGGTGGCTCAACAAGTCTCGGGAACTTGGGACTCTAAAGACCCACTCATGGCGGCTTACAACAAGCAGTCTCAGATGTGGAGGGCCATTTTCAAGGCTATCAAGTCAACCATATCGACTGGCGGCAAAAACAAGGTGGCTGACACACTATCACGACTCAGTTCTCAGCGGAAGCGGGTTCTTCCGAACGTCTTTTTGGACGTCTTTCAGAACTCTTCGGTAAGATTACCATCTGGAGAGGATATAGCTATTCCTAACCTAGATTCACACTTGGTGGCGGCTCTTCATGCTATCCCAGACTGGATAGTCCCGTATCTGGATTATTTAACTAGAGGCGAGCTATCAGCAGAGGAGATCAAGGCTCGTCAAATAATCCGGCGCTCTAAGTCTATGGCTGTCATCAGAGGCGAGTTACACTGACGAAGTAGCACATGCGTGTTTCAACGCTGCGTATCCCTAGAGGAAGGGCAAGATATCCTCAATGAGATCCACGCTGGCAACTATGGACATCATGCCGGCTCAAGGTCTTTGGTGGCCAAAGCTTTTCGTCATGGAATCTATTGGCTGACAGCTCATGCAGATGCAGATAATATCGTGCACAAGTAAGATGGGTGGCAAAAGCTCGCTCGTCAAGCCCATGTGCCAGCTCAGGAATTGCGCATGATCCTAATTACTTGGCCGTTTGCAGTCTGGGGGCTTGATATGGTTGGCCCATTCAAAATGTCTTTTGATAAAAAGACCCACCTGCTGGTGGCAGTGGATAAATTCACCAAGTGGATTGAGGCAGAGCCCGTCAACAGTTGCGATGCAGAGACAACTGTTAAGTTTGTGAACAAGTTAATCTACTGTTTTGGTTATCCTCATAGTATCATTACTCACAATGGTAACAATCTACCCAAAGGAGCTATGGAGCAGTTTTGTCAGAAACAGCATATCGGCTTGACTTAGCAGCACTGGCGCATCCACAATCCAATGGACAAGGTGAGCGGGCTAATCAAGAGATTTTAAGAGAGATTAAGCCTCGGCGCATGGTTCCACTATAGTGTACCCTAGGCTATTGAGTTGAGGAACTTCCCTCAGTACTCTAGAGTATTAAAACGACTCCAAATAGATCTACTGGATACACACCTTTCTTTCTGGTGTATGGACTAGAGGCGGTTTTGCCAAGTGATATCCATCATGGTTCCCCTCGAGTCGCCGCCTATGTTGAAGCAGACAATGAACAAGCACACCAGGATTCTTTGGACGCCTTGGAAGAAGAACATGACTTAGCAGCGGCTAGATCAACTTTATATCAGCAAGACCTACATCGCTATCATAGCCGTAGAGTTAAAAGGCATACTTTTCAAGAGGGCGACTTAGTACTTCATTTGATTTAGGATCAAACAGGGATGCATAAACTCTCACCACCTTTGGGAAGGTCCTTTTGTGGTCAGCAAAAACTTCACAATGGTTCATACTACCTGATAGACCTGCGACCAGGATCATACACCTCTGAAAAAGAGATGACCCGACCTTGGAACATTTCTCAACTTCGGCCTTACTGAACTTAGAGCCACTAGCTCATTACCTTGTATTTATCCCTTTTAGGAATTCTAGAAATACTTCTATATGTTCAAATATAATAAAGCCACCACCCTCGAAACTCGGGGTCTCTGTCATTTCATCCTATAAGTTGAGCATGAGTCTTTATTGTTTGAAACATAGGGCACTTGGGGGCTTCAAATCATCGAGTTTAGATTTCTCACCCTCTTGACTCGGCAAAATAAATAAGCCACAATACATGGTTAAAACTGCGTGTATGCTTGATGCGACTCCGATCAGATGACCCCATGTACTCTTGATAAGTCGATCCTAGATGGACCCTGAACTTTTCAAGGTTAAAGCATTGGTTTAACTCATGTGAGAATCGTCATACAAAGAGCTAGGCTAAACCATGGGTTATCATACCCACTTCATTGAAGCAAGGCTTGAGCCTCGAAAGCCAATCTTTCTACTGAGTCTCACCGAGCCGGCTTATTACAATTTTTATGCTAACTTTTTAAGGATAAACACTATTTTTATCTCCGGCTCATGCAAGGGTACCGGGTTACGAAACTGTGATCACATTGTGGCTAGTTCAAAGTATATTATTTTTGCAAAATTGCGGAAAAGGTTTTTTCTTCTTTAGAAGTCGGGTTGCAGTAAACTGCACGTATAGCTGCAAAAGCAACACATATATTTAGCAAAATCAGCTAAGGAAGATCAAGATGAGGATAAGAGATGTATGGTTTACTCAAACTTGGACTAAAGGAGGATTAGCAAAGCTTGCTCATGCACAAAATCTTTGTCATCAAGACAAGATGCAAAGTTGGAAAGCGTGCACGAAGGCACGACACAGGTAAAACAACTGTAGCCTTAAAAATATTACAAGGCACCTTAGGCCTGAATTGAGGAATCAAATTTTTTCATAACCTGGTACCTATGCCTTCTGGGTTAAGTTTTGTTTTGGTCTTGTGCCTGAGACGTCTCCGGGTTGTCCTTCGTTGGAGTGTCCGGGTCTACGATTTGGAGGTCGTCCAAATTCCAGTTGCAATGGTACAGGGCTTTGAATATGGCTTCCTCATTCAAAACAGGAGATGGACCAACGTACTGAGCAAAGAGATGCTTCCGCCGCTGTGGTCTCAAACTGACTGCTTTAAACGAGGGCGGCTTAACTCGGGTATTATTTGAGTCATAAGCTGGATGATAGCTTTTCAATGACATATCATTCACGAGCTGACTGGCAAAACCCTGAGATGTCTTGACGCACCATAGATAATCTTCTTCATTAAAAGTTGACCCGTGCACCTTCTGCGCTGGAAATCCTCCAGCCATCTCCGTCGGGTCAAGCTCTGCTGCGTACGCCAAAGCTTGACTCAAGGAGTATGTAGCTCCAGCTTGGGCGGCTGATCTTTTGAGCTCCCCAATCTTCCTTGGGATCATCTAGAGGAATGTTAGCACATATTTTATGAATTTCACTGGTTCTTTGTTTCCCTTGACAACTCTGATAGTGCATAGGCTTCCAGTGTAAAGCTGCTCCGTGAATGCCTATATCACCTTGATCTTTAACAAGCAATTATCATGAAGATCGCACGTGTGGCAACCTGTAAAAATTCAAGTACATGGGTCGCGGGCGACCTGTCTTCACGAGCAAGTATTAGATGGATTGACAAAAGGTTTCTCAAGCAAACTCACTGAAGATGGCTTGAGTCATATGGTCAATATGCCGTTTTAACCTAGGCAATTCTTCCGAGACTGTTTTCGAATGACTCTCAGCTTTTTCAGAACACTGAATCAATGTGGTTTTCTCAGCTTCAAATGATTTCCTCTATTTTTCAAAGCCTGGCTTGGTTTTCTCTTGTTGTTCCAAGGATAATCATAGTTTCTGTTCTAGCTCTGCCCGGGCAGTTTGACCCACTGCAAGGTCCTTTTTCAAATCACTCACATTTGCTTCAGTGGCCTTCAAAGTTTCCTGTGTATTCAAAGGTATCACAATGATCAACATTAAAAGTACAATATGACTGACATGCAAGAAGCAGATTGCAAGAAATATACTTGACACTTGGGTGCTAATGCATATCAATTCTCTCCAACGAATATAATTATCAAAGACCCGACTCATTTCAAGAAGATGAGTCGGACCTTGGGGGCTACATGTTGAATTCTTCTACAAATGTGAAGACCCGAGTCATCTAAAGAAGATGAGCCGTCCCTTGGGCGCTACAGGTCGAATTCTTCTACAAATATGAAGACCCGGCTCATCTAAAGAAGATGAGCCGGTCCTAGGGTGCTATAGGTCGAATTCTTCACCAAATATGAATACCTGACTCATTTCAAGAAAATGAGTCGACCCTTGGGGGCTGCAGGAGGATATGTAGAATGTGGAATTTGCAGGAAGGCTAAACATACCTAATATTTCGTCTTCATCATGTTCACAAGGCCAACTTATACTTGCCGACTTGCAGAGAGACGCTCCACATAACCAGTGTGCAATTCTTCAATACTAAAGGTTCCATAACTCGGAAGCTCCCGTTTAGCCTTACCCTTGTCAGGAAGGACGTTTTCCTCCTTGGTGACAAGCTTGGTCAACACATTAGAGGGTCCTGGAGTGGTGTAACCCGACCCAATAATGGAGACTTTCGCATCCTTATCACAAGAAGTAGCTTCAGCAGGTTCTTGAGGAATGGGTGGATCAGTATAGACTGTCGGGTCAGTTTGAGCATTCATAGGTGCAGTGGAAGTTGTCTCTGGTTTAGGTTGTGGAGGCAAATGAACTTTAATTTCTTGATGTTCAGTGGCTCTATGAGCTGCCGCGTCTAGAAGATGACTCGCCAAGGTTCCTCTTCTTGGCCCTGGCCCTACAAAATAAGGGGCAGAATAAATTACATGCAAACCCATAGCTTAGCAAAACAAACATGTGATACAAAGGAGGAAAAACTTACCCATGATTGATGACGAAGGGTGGTAAATTTGTGGTAGTTGAGTCGCCAGGTGAAGGGGGTGATTCTTGATAATTTGAATCAGCCAGATTGAGAGGCTGTGTAAAAAGACCAGCCTAAGGATGAGACGGAGTTGGACTATGAGGCACCTCATCTTGTAGTTGTCGAGCAGCTGGTTTGTCAGGCAAACCCGTCACAAGAGTACGAGAAATGCTCCGGGTTTCGTGCCTTGAGGCGTGTTGGGCCTTCTTCAGAATAAAATCGGGATCCAAATAAGCATCTGAGTAGAAAAACTTACTTTCTGAATGACCCGCCTTATCTTCTTTGGAGACAAGGATTCCGAGCCAGAGGAAACAGAAATTACCTCAACATTGTCGGCCCGGCTTGTGGCAGCATTTCCCTGATAGCAAAACGTGTTAGCATCGCCGGACACCACTCCATGGGGAACACTTCGAACCCGAGGTGTGGTGTAGAAAAATAACAAGACGTAGGGTATTATCTCCTCGGGAGAGCCTGAACCTGGGTAAATCCTCTGTCCATGTTACCATCGCTCCAAGACGCCTAGCTAAGGATCCCTACTAAGAGGTATGCCAGATTAAGAACATACAGTTATTATGTGAAGTCACTACTCCCCATGAGAAAGAATATAAAGTATATATAATATCAGATTTATGATAGGAATATGAAGTATATATAATTTCCTCAAAGCCTTTTAGCTAGGAATGATGGTTTTAATGATGCTCACTTAAAAGAATGAATTGAGACATATAAGAGAGCATCATGAATCTCATGGAAAGGACATTTAAGCCTAACCAACTTCCTATGAATTTCGATTTTGTAAGCAAACAATTCATTGAAGTAAGAATCAACTAGCATAGGAAGGCAAAACAAGCATAACTTCAGAATTTTCAACACACAGGGAGGAAACTTTATATTATTGCCATACCTACAAGCATGTGTTCCTACCTCACAATAATTTTCAATAGCATCATGAACAAATTCAACAATATAATGATCACATAAAGTATTCTTTTCATGATCCACATTCAGAGAAAATTTATTACTATCCACACAACCAAATTTCTTCTCATTCATAATAGTGTGAGTATCATACAAATCTTGAACACTATAAATTGATTCCACACTAAAAGAGTAATTTTCATTAAAATGGTATTCATAATTGTAACAAGTTTTACAAGAGTAATTATCACTACTTTTTATAATATAAGTTTCATCATAATCATCATCATAAGTAGCAGCTTTGTTCTCATCATAATCAATTAAAACCTCTTTTGAAATAGTGGATTCATTAGTAAATAAAGTTATGAACTCTTTGAATCCGCTTTTATCATTGTAAAAAGATTCAACACCTTCGAAAGTACTGGTATAATGATACGTCTCCAATGTATCTATAATTTTTTATGATGGCATGCTATTATATTATCTGTTTTGGATGTTTTATATGCATTAATATGCTATTTTATATTATTTTTGGGACTCACCTATTAATCTAGAGCCAAGCGTCAGTTTCTGTTTTTCCTTGTTTTTGAGTTTTGTAGATATGGAATATTAAACAGAGTCCAAACGGAATAAAACCTTCGGAAGGGATTTTTCTGGAAGGAAACAAGTCATCCAAGCTTGGAGTGCACGTCAGGGGAGGTACCAGGGCGCCACAAGCCTGCTAGACATGGGCCTCCTGGCCATGCCTAGAAGGCTTGTCACCTCCTAGCAGGTGTCCTAACCCTAGGTCTTGGCCTATAAATACCCAAATATTCCCCCAACATCAAAGAGAGCCACACAATTACTTTTCCTCCGCAGGAAGCCTCTGTTCCCGAGAGATCCAATCTTGGAGCCTTTTTGGGTAATCTAACGGAGGGGGTTTCGATCATGGAGGGCATCTACATCAACTCCATTGCCCCTCCGATGATGTGTGATTAGTCCATCACAGACCTATGGGTCCATAGCTAGTAGCTAGATGGCTTCTTCTCTCTCTTTGATCTTCAATACCATGTTCTTAACGATCTTCATGGAGATCTATCCAATGTAATCCTCTTTTGTGGGGTGTTTGTCAAGATCCGATGAATTGTGAGTTTATGTTCAGATTATCCATGAATCTTATTCGAATCTCCTCTGACTTCTTATTTGCATGATTTCATATCCTTGAAAGTCTCTTTGAGTTATTTGTTTGGTTTGGCCAACTAGATTGGTAAATCTTGCAATGGGAGAAGTGCTTGGTTTTGGATTCAATCTTGCGGTGTCCTCACCCAGTGACATAGTAGGGGTAGCGAGGCATGTATTGTATTGTTGCCATCAAGGGTAACAAGATGGGGTTTTCATCATATTGCTTGAGTTTATCCCTCTACACCATGTCATCTTTCTTAATGTGTTACTCTGTTCTTCATGAACTTAATACTCTAGATGCAGGCAGGAGTCGGTCGATGTGTGGGGTGATAGTAGTAGATGCAGAATCATTTTGGTCTACTTTTCACAGACGTGATGCCTATATGCTTGATCATTTCCTTGGATAACTACATGATTATTCGCTTTTCTATCAATTGCTCGACAGTAATTCGTTTACCCACCATGATATTTGCCTTCAAGAGAGAAGCCTCTAGTGAAACCTATGGCCCCCGGGTCTATTTTCCATCATATATTTTCATATCTATACCTTGCTGCAATTTATTTATCCTTTACTGTCCGTACTTGTTTACATCTATCTCTATCGGATCTAATCCTTGCAAATAACCGTGAAGGGATTGACAACCCCTTTATAGCGTTGGGTCCAAGAGTTCGATTGTTTGTGTAGGTGCATCCATTGATGACTTGCTTGTTCCTCCTACTGGATTGATACATTGGTTCTCAACAACTGAGGGAAATACTTATCTACTTCGCTGCATCACCCTTTCCTCTTCAAGGGAAAACCAACGCATGCTCAAGATGTGGCATATAATAATAACCTAAAGTTGCCACTCTTCCAAACCCACTTTCATTATGATTGCAATAATCGTAGATATGAGGCATGCTATCATGACAAAAAATGATCATTAAAAGTGGGGGAACTAGAAAGATTATCTTCATTTAACATAGCATACCCAAGCTTAGGATAAGCATAATTTCTAGCAAATATATTCACAAAGATGTATTTCTCATCAAACATAGCATCCCTAAACTTGTGGTTTTGCATAGCATTATCATAATCACTCTTATCATTAATACTATGAATAGCACCAATGGGATAACACTTATTATCACCATAATTTTTCAAGTTGGCGCCAAAAAGATTTTCAATATTATAAGGAGTATCATTATCTTCCCAATCGTAACTATCATGAAAATTAATATGCATAACAAAATCATACTCAAGTGTATCATCTTCCACACTACTTTTTGATTCATTATCAACAATAATACGAGCAACATTATTTGGGAGAGATACCTTTTTACGTCTACTTTTCCTTCTTTTCTTCTTCTCTTTTTCATCACATTATATGTGGGTTTAATTAATTTTTTTGAGCTTCTTATTGAAGAGATTGGTTGGATAGGAAGTTCCTCCTCGCTACCCGATTCATTATGAGAGGGTATTGGGAAACGTTTACCCTTCCATTAGTATTCCTTTTATATTCTATTGGTTTTCCCGTCTTTCCATAATTGGCGATATAAGCATTCTCATTGCAGTTTACCACACAAAACATATAGATTTCCTGTAGATTGATTTTACTCTCCTCAATAGTATTGAAAATATTAAACCAACTATTTTATGTGACAATTATTCACACCCTAAAAATAGACAAAGTTCGTTATAAACTTCAAGGGTGATCAAGTTACAATATTTGGCCACGATTCGATCGTGAAAAATCAAGTAAATGGATGAAGAGAACACAATTTTATAGCATAATCATAAATAACTTTAAGTCACCATTTAGTTTTGTCATGTTTATGCTTCTTACAAAATCTATCATCCCTAATTTGCATATCTTCACAATGGCTTTGGACTCCACAAAAATTGACATGCTTATAAGAAACATTTTAAACATGAATAATTGGATAGTGCAATCATCATTAGCATTATGGATATTCATATAAAGAATACTAATAACATTGCAATCATGCTCATCATTCAAGGATTGTATGCGATACATTTTATTGAATTCTTCTTGTGACACTTTGGCACAATTTTCCGATCCATCATTTTCAAGAAAGACTTCATAAAGGTAAAACATTTGATGCAACTACATTTCCACTCTTTTATAGTTTATTTTATAAACCAAACTAGTGAAAAAAAGTAACAAAAAGATCCAATTGCAAGATCTGAAGATATACATTCAAGCACTCACCTCCCTGGCAACGGCGCCATAAATAGCTTGATGTCTACTACGCAACTTTATTCTTGTAGACTCTGTTGGGCCTCCAAGCACAGAGTATTGTAGTATAGTGGCATATTTGCCTCAAGTGAATGACGTAAGGTTTATCAATCTACAAGAGGTGTAGGATGAAGGTGGTCTCTCTCAAACAACCCTGCAATCGAATAGAAGAAATGTCTTGTGTCCCAACACACCCAGTAATTGTATGGGTGCACTAGTTCGGCAAAGAGATAGTGATACAAGTGTATTATGGATTGTAGATATACATTTTTAATCTGAAATAATAAATAAAAGGTAGCAAGTAATAAAACTGAGCATAAATGGTATTGCAATGCTTGGAAATAATGCCTAGGGTTTATACTTTCACTAGTGCAATCTCTCAACAATGCTAGCATAACTGAATCATATATCAATCCCTCAATGTGTGACAAAGAATTAATCCAAAGTTCTTATAAATAGTGGAGAACATAAGAAGAAATTATTTTAAGGAACGAACCACCACAAAGTTATCTTTTTGATCAATTTATTGAGCCATCCCTATAAGTGTCACGAGCAACCCTAGAGATCGTACTACAATAACACCATATGACACGCATCAATCAACTCTAATGTCACCTAGATACTCCAATGTCACCACAATTATCCGTGAGTTAATTATTTGATATTCATCAAACAATTTTAGATTTATAATATTCAATCCAACATAAAGAGCTTCAAGGAGTTACCCCAAAGTTTCTATCGAAGATAGTAGGATGAAAACATGTATCAACTTATATGCTTAGATTACCCCAATGTCACCTCAAATCCGGAAGTCGATTACCAAAACATACATCAAGTGACTCAATAGAATACCCATTGTCACCACGGGTATCCACATGTAAGACATACATCACTTGATCTCAAATCCTCATATATTCAATCCAATAATAATGAAACCTCAAAGGGCGAGATTCAGTTCAGCAAAACAAAGGTAGAGAGGGAAGAACATCATATGATTCCACTACATTACCAAAGCTAGTGGTACATCAAGATCTTGCCTATCAAGATCACAAGAGAGAGAGAGAGAGATCAAACACATAGATACCGGTACATACCCTGAGTCCCGGGAGTGAACTACTCCCTCCTCGCCATGGAGGCCGACGAGATGATGAAGATGGCCTCCGATGATGATTTCCCCCTCCGACAGGGTGCAAAAAATGGGCTTCGGATGAGATCACTTTGCAACAGAGGCTTGCGGCGGCGACGTAAAAGTTCTAGGTTTGTTTCTGTTTTTTGGATTTATAGGATTTTTCAGCATTGGGAACCCACAAGCTCAGACGACACTCCCTACCCTTAGGGCGTGCGTGGTGAGCTTGTGGTCTCCTCGTGGGTTTTCTGGTCCTTCCTCGAAGCTTCGGGGGTCTCTTATGTCCCAAAAAATCATCGTAAATTTTTATCGCGTTTGGACTTAGTTTGGTATGGTTTTTCAATGAAACATAGAAATAGGAAAAAACATGAACTTGCACTGGACACAAAGTTAATAGGTTAGTCCATAAAAATCATATAAAAGTGCACCAAAAGCATATAAAATCATTATAAACATGGCATTAATAATTTATAAATTATGAATACGTTGGAGATGTATCACTACCTAAGCGTATGAGAGAAGATGAATAAAGATCGAAGCAGCCAACATACTGAGCAAAGCTAACGGGAAGCAGCATGATCACTCTGGTAGAAGGAGGCAGACATGCTTCGAACTCGAGCAATGAGCGACTCCGTCTCCTCCCGATCGACCTTCTTAGTCAATAATTTCCACTACTATAGAAAGGAAGACAGTTTAAATAAACAATCAACAGGTTTGTTATAGGTAAATGCACCCAGTAGTAAACTTATTCCTAGTAGTCCAAAGGATCCATCCCATCCAAGCAAAGCCGAACCACAACAGGCGTCTTGACACACCCGATAACTGTGCGGCCAACTATCGCAGCTCAGTAAAGGACGAAGGTGCCCAACTTACATCCAACCATGTCCAAACGCAAGGACATAGGAGAAACATATATGATTTGAGTCTTCTGTTTGCACTAGTAGAAAACTGGCCTTTAGTCCCGGTTCCAGAGGGCCTTTAGTCACGGTTCTGGAACCGGGACTAAAGGGTCGGGACTAAAGCCTTCACCCTTTAGTCTCGGTTGTGTTACGAACCCGGACTAAAGGCCCTCCACGTGACATCTTTCTGGAGCGGGACCTTTAGTCCCGGTTGGTGTTACAAACCGGGACTAAAGGTATTTTTTTTAAATAATTTTTTATTTTTTTTCAATTTTTTTCTGATTTTCAAATCTGTGAATTATCTCACAATTTAATCTCTAATCACCCCTTCTCACTGCTTTTGAATTATTTGAAATTTAATCTCTAATCACCACTCATTCCAAATCATCTAATTTCCTAGCCGGTCACCCATCCTCTCACTGCTCTAACCTGAGCACGCTTAACTTTCGAGTTCTATCACCCTTTGTTTCCAAGTCTGCACTTGTTGTTTTCTTGACAATAGTAAGCTATCAATCCTATTAACCCTTAAGTCTTGATGTCACATTATTTAATTTTTTGAATTGCAAACAATTATTAAAATAAACAAAATAAATAATAATAATATTCAATTTCTATGAAATTAAAATAAGTAATATTATTATTTTATTCATTTTTTGCCCTATATTCAATTCATATGGCATAATTAATATCTTTTAATCTGTAAATCGAAATTCAACAAATAATAGATCCATTATTATCAAAAAAATGTGAGGAATCCAAATATGACATCATTTATTTATTTTTAAATAAACTTTTTTTTATTTTTTTTTATTTTAAAAAATCTTCTTTTTGAAATAACTTTTTGTACTGTTGGAATTTCGAGAATCTGAGAAAACTTCACCGGGTAAACCCGGGTGAAATCAAGTGCCAATTTTTCTCTAGTTTTTTTTTATATATTAAACTTTTTTTTTCAACGTCGTATGCAAAAGTTATGGCCGTTTTACATTTTTTTTTCAATTTTTTGCAGAAACGGTCAAAATTCATATTTCAAAATTTCTATACCTATTAGACACTAAAACCTAACTAGATCTCAAAGGATTTTATTTTTTGAAGATTTTATCATTTTTGTTTATTTATTTCAACTCCGTCCTAGCCAGAGTTTGAAAATTTCAGAACCTCTTTAGTCCGGGTTGGTGTCCATCCAATCATACCGTTGACTACATATGCTAGCATCGTCCCAGCCAGAGTCACAACTAAGGTTAACCAAGCCAGAGTTAACCCATTTCTAACTTCATTTGCTATTTTGCATGCATTTAATGAATTTTTTGAGCTAAATGACCCTGAAATTGAAAAGCACTACAAATGAACTTTGAAAATGTTGAAACTTGGCATGGTATCATCATTTCACCCACAAAGCTTGTGCTAAAAAGTTGAGAGGGTTACGGCAAAAACTGGATGCACTTCGTGTACAAACTGGACCATCTCCTTCGAAGTATCAAGGTTTCGCACGAAAACCCATCTGTTACAAAGTCGTTTCATTTTTATTTATTTATTTTAACTCCAGACTTTTTGTGCATTCAATATGCACCATACTACAACATGTTAGAATCTACCGAAAGAACTAACTAAAAAATAAAAAAACAATTAAATGACTAAAATAACTATATAAGCAAAACAGTAATGTCTTAGTTAAAATCCTAATTTAAATTATTCTAAAAATAACCAAATAAATCTTACTGTGACAACAATGTAACACATGACTGGGATAAAAAAGAATTAAATTAAAAACTTTTTGTAAACTCAAGTTATTCACAATCTAGTGTTTGAAGCAAATTTGAACAAATTCAAATTTGAAAACTAATGGCACAAACATAAATTAGACAAAATTTTGAATCTAATGCAAAAAGAATCACTCAAAAACATCAAATATCCTAAAATATATAAGCAATTTAAAACAGAAACTAAAAATCGAAAACAAATATAAAAACAGAAAAAAAAACTTTCAAGAACTCCTTTAGTCCCGGTTCGTGTCTCCAACCGGGACTAAAGGTCCCATTTGAACCGGGACTGATGCCCTAGCCGCTCGAACCGGGACTAATGATCACATTAGTCCTGGTTCGTAATGCAACTGGGACTAATGTGTACATCGAGTTATGACGAAAGCCCTGTTTTCTACTAGTGTTGACCACACGGCGCATTGAGGGCCGATCCTGAACTATTCCGCTTACGAATCTCATCAGCAGCCGGGAGCTTGCCCCGGACAACCTGCCCATGGAAAATCTTAAGACGGAGAGGCACCCTAGCCCACCAAATGTCCGAGAAGCTCGAAGAAACACCAATTCAAGCTATCTACTGAATATTTTTCCTCTTTTAAATCCATAAGACAAATAATTACAAACAAACTTTCAACTCGATAATTCTTTAAACTGAACTGAGATAATTTTGGATAGTCAAAAATCAAATAAGTGAATCAAACAAAATCTAGTTCTACCACGTCTCATGGAAAACTCCATAAAAAATGGCAAGTTTTTATTGTGGGACTACAAAATGAAAGTATTGGTTGTGTGTCCTTGTAGCTACATGCCTACACCTCTTATCGAGGCCATTCATCCCTACATCAAAGTTTGTGCATACAAACTACTGTTTTTTGTTTTCCCCAAATAATCAGATATTTGAACTTGAAATTTTGTAGATCAACATCACACAAATAGTACCATGTGTAGATTTTTGTTCTTCATATTTTGGCACAACAAAAGTATATAAAATGACTAGATAATTGCACTTGCGTTACAACAGGGACATACATATTCTAGTGATTCAACACCAATCGTGTTCGGCATAGATCTTATACCCATCATATTCTAGATTTTGATAAGATTTGATTTTATTTGAGTATGGGTAGGGGCAGGCAAGGATTTTTTTTTTAAATTAGTTTACGGTTCGGTAAATTTGATTTGATTTTGGTATGAGAGGCAATTTTTTTATTTAATTGATTTTGATAAGATTTGATTTGATTTATAATTAAGTTAATGGAGGACTTGGGGGAGGGGATCGAGAGGAGGGTTGGATGTAGGAACGTGCATGAACAACTCCCCTTTAATAATATTAACAGTAACACTCATTCGAAATTTATAATCTGACATATTTGTTGCATGAAAAAAACAGAAACATTTTATTCACAGGCTGGTGCTTGTCTGGCGTTGACCAGCATGGTTTCAAGATCAAATACTCTCTTGTTTGGAAGAAACAACAAGAGAAATTTCTACGTAAAAATAGCATGAATCTTGATGCAAAACTGGATGACCCAGATATACGGTGTAGCTGGATTGTAAGAGAATATCCGCTCTTCCACAACCTTTTGATGGTTACATTACATACCTATCCTTTCAAATGCAAGATATCACAAGGCTAGGATTCAATTTTCAACGGGGAAGAACCATGTCGGAAACCACGGGCTATCCCACGGTAGGGACGCGGGCACTGATGCCTCCGGTAGCAACGTGGTGATAGTTTTGTGTCTCATGTCGTACACACCGGAGTCCCCAAGTGAGCCATCACCCGGCTTCCTTCCAAGGCGTTGTCGCAGGAAGTAGATACAATCTTCTCGAGCTCCATCACCGGCAGGGGAAGACCTGGAGCATCGTGCACACACGAAGATTGCCCGGCCACCCAGGTCGTCGACCTTCCTCCACCGGCCAACGCGCGGCCTGCCATCTCCAAGGTTCGCCTCGAACACGTCCAGCCGCAGAGTCTGATCCATGAGCTTGTAACCTGGTCCGCGTCGCATGTCCCATCTCACCCATCGCTTCACCATCAGCAGCTTGTCATTGGACTCGACGAGGTACAGCCGGGCCACGCTGTCGGGAAATCTTTTCTGAATCCTGTAGCGTATGTAACTGGCGCCGGAGCCCGCGGAATTGTGTGCCCGACCACCTTCTATCTGCGTGACGCCGCCTACCACATCGGGTTTGACTCCTGCTGGAGTCGGCTTGCGGAGGCGGCCATTGCCGAGCTCAAAGCCAAGGAGCTCCTCGTCGGGGGAGACGCCGTAAATCTTTCCTTGAAACAAAGCGATGTCGAGGATGGAGAGCTCGCTCAGCACCAGGCAAGAGTTGATCTCGCCGCCCTGGCGGCGGGTCGAGACAAAGACTCTGCAATCGCTGGTCAGGACAGCGATAACGGGGAGCGCTGGGGAGATGGAGACCACCACCTTTTCGATTCTCCTCTTGTCCATCCCACCGTGAGGATCGATCTTATAATCCCGCAGGAGAGCGGCGAGCTCGGGCTGAGGGGTCATGGCGCCCGAGAAGGCGTCCATCAGGGAGCACCGGCCGTCGTCGTGCATGACGAAGAGCATGTTCTCGCCGGCGCTGTAGCAGCTGGCGGCGTCGTCCGGAAAGCGCACGCGGTGCGCCGCTTTGTTGGTCACGTCCAACGGGGTGCCGTCGCCGAAGACGACCCAAGGAAGCTGCACCGGAGGCAGTGGCTGCAGCGTGGCGCTTGAGCGTCACGCGCGGCAGACGGCACGGAGGCGGACACGGTCGACAAGGGACGGGAGGCGGTGGAGGACGACGCCTAGAACATCCGGCGGCAGGTCCGGCCACCGGGATCGGCGCTGGCTCTTGGAAGGTGCCATCTGCGCGATCTGATGTCCCGATAGGTAAGCACGATGTGACTATATAGGATTGTGCCTAGCTGGAATCGGACTGGGCGTCCCTCGGATATGGATCCGACGAACTCAGTCCACCGAGAACTCGCGCAGTCCAACAACGCCGATCAGTAGTTTCTGCGCACAAAGTACGCGGCTAAAAAGCACGTCCCTGATTGATTATTCCGCCGCCAGCTTATACAACACGAATGCTATTTCATGTCGCGATTTCTCTGTTGTTCACGCTTCTACGACTAGTAGAATACCCATGCGTTTGCTACGGGCTTTTTAATTCTTTTTCTTATTACATCATAGTATACGCTCGTATTGTTGCATAAAAATCGGTGCATATTTGGTCCTGGTTAATGACATCGCCTTGACCTTTGTTATTATGATGTATATATACTTATTTGTATGCATCTCATTCGAGTGTATAGAACTCGATGGGTTTTTAGTTCGTTTCATCATAATTACGTTAGTTACTTCGTCAATCTAGAGATGATGAACATATTAAAGAAGAATAAGAACAAGAACAAGAAGAAGAAAGAGTCGGTTAAGCCACCGGCATGAAATATAATATATTTTTTGAAAAGGAGGAAGTCCCCCAGCCTCTGCATCTGAGCGATGCATGCAGCCATTTTATTAATTATTCTCAAAAGACCTTACAAGAAAATACAATAGTAAGTCTGAAGCCACCGTCTAGACAACATCTATCGCTACTCCTATCCAGTTGATGTAGGGATGCTGATAGTCTGAGCCTAATACCATAGACCTCGCAGCCAAGCCTAATATCTAAGACGACCTGGGGCCCCAACCAAGCCACTTGCCGGGTCTGGGGCACACACCGGTCCAGCACGCTCTCAGAGGCCGCCGCCGCCAACTGCTACCACTCCATCTTCAAAGTTGTACTGATGCATCTACCTTGCCCGGTCTAGCTGCCGTCGACGTCACCACGATGCCCAACGGCACCACCTCCCTGCGAGTGAACAGCTGAGCACGTCGCGGTCGCCACCGGTACACCTCAGCACCATGCCGCCAAGTACCACCAACCGACCCAGCTTGAAGTCTCTGGAAGATCTGTCATGCGTAGCACCTGCCGACCAGGCATGACAAAGCGTAGCACCTGTCGGTCAGGCATGACTTGACATCTCCACCAAAGCTCCATGCAAGACGAAGCCTCTCCACCTCCTGCCTCTGACTTCCAGCGCTGCTGCCCAAACGATGCTCCCAAGAGAGGAATGACACCGCAGTACCACCATCATCCGATCTGGATTACCAGATCTTAGGGTTTCCCCTGAAGCAGCACGAGTGAGTCGATAGAAGTTACAGACGATGCCTTCATGAAGGTAATGGCGCAAAACACTGCCATCACCCGCCATCGGCTCGGTTTTCACCGGCAACTCTGTTTCCCCAACTCGCAGCCGGGACTAGATGACGGATCTGGAGATCCGACCACCCAACCTCAGGCCGACCATCTCCTGCGGAGGAGGTGGCCACCACCGCCACGCCCAGGGCCGCAACCCCCGACGTCCTTGAGTTGCAGGTCGATCCTAGGGACAACAAGCCATTGACGGAAAGGTACAGGTTGTAGCCCGCCGAAGCCCATCTAGACCCAATAGTGCCGCCGCTGGACCTGCCGCCGTATATCGCCGCCGGCCTGGCCGCCGCCGCCCCACACACAATGCCGTAGATACGGCCATCACGGGCCGCCGTCATCCTGGCCGAAGCGCAGGCTAAGGAGAAACGCCGCCGCCGCCTCTACAACACACATGCTTTGCCTGTGACACCCCCGGCAGCGGCGGGGGGGGGGGGGAGGAGAAGACCCTAGAGTGAACGAGAGGAGGTGGCCGACGGGGGCGCTCCGGTGCGGTGCGGCGACGCCGCACTGGAGCGGGATAGGGTTAGGAGCGGGATGAAATATAATATATGAACATCAATTTTTAGCTTCATTTTTTGGCAAAACACTATTACTATATCTTTGTCATCGGTAGCATTAGTAGTTAAGCCTCTAGGACATCTGATGACTCAACCTTCACCCTTTCCAGTAACCCCATTGGTATGAATACATCATTTAGACAACATAACAACACTTCACATGGAAATTGGAGATCAAAAGACTGATCTGAAATAAAACTAGCATTGATGCATACCTTATCCTCAGGAACAACAACATGTGAACGTACCACATTACACAAGAGGTGTTTCTTCAGGTGAACCAAAATACATCGATAGTCTCAAATGAATTCGTGTTCCCCTCACTCAAAAAATCTATGTAGTGATTCCCGTTGTATTTATCAAAATCAAAAGGAAAGTTAATTCTAAAATAAATACACGAGGAAGCAATACACAACATAAGCTCTCTCTCTCTCATCTAAACAACAACAACGACAACAACATTCCAAATTTCATCTCTCCTCTATGTCTCTCCACCTATCTCCCCCTTCTCTTCCCCTCGAATCATAGTAACAACAATACTATACAGTAAAGAATCTCATCTCATCTCTCTCCTTTCGTTGTCGAACATCTCTCTCCCACTCCATGCTCTATGTATCAGCAGTGACGACGCAATTATCAATTGTAGCATAGTAGCAATGGCAGAACAAGTAGCAATAACAGCCTAGCACCAAAAATCTTTACATCGCCCACAACTCTCGCCCCGTCTCCCTGCCTGTATTCAACGTCGGGCCACCCCTGCGTGTGGGTCATCTCTCCTGCCCTTTCCCGCTCGAGTGACTCTGTCTCTTACCTTTCCCGCCCTCTTTGCATGGCACCATGCTCCCCTCTTCTTTCCATCCTATCTAGGTACATATTAGGTGTTGCTGGATTTCAAAGGAACACCCAGAATTGGGAAGGATATCAGGACCGAGCGGAAATTATCTATAGAAGAGAGAAAAACAAGTCGAGGGTTGTGTGGGATTCAATGAAAACAATTCAGTGAGAGTTGTTTGTTGAAACAAATCAGGGGGACATGGGATAGCGCAACTTATGGAGGTGTGACAAAATGAAACAAGTACAAACTCCCTTTTAATAGTAGAGGTAGCTAAATACCAGTGTGGCAGAACAACTAATAAAGGCACTAAGCATGGTTATTCTATGCCAAGGGCAATGTCTCGAGTTGTAGTTTGGTCTACGATTCTACAAAGGATCTACGCCAGGGGAGACTTTGCAGGCGTACAAGAATCCAAGATCGTGGTCTCCTACGTCATCTCCCTGAGTGAGGCGACTAAGGGCTCCTCTCGCCCTCTAGCATCCCACCCTCCCTCTAACCCCATTTCACCACCGCGTTCCTTCCTGAAGGTGTTGATTGGTATGCGGGAGTCCGAAGTGCTAGGAGTGTAGTGGGAATTCTCCGGAGGGTGCAACGGTTGCGGGTCATCATCGATTTTGTCGATCCAACATTGTTGACATTAGTTTCTTTCTCATTTTTCCTTCATTTCATTTGGGCGTGCTTGTGTTGTTTGGCCCAGCAATGATGTCACCGTTGTATTAGGTGGTTGTTATATTAATATAGCGGGCGAAAGCCTCTTTCAAGAAGTGCAATGTCTCCTACAGTTTAAGGCCGTAGCCCAGCCAACATCAACATGATATATTTCCGCTTTACTCTTGCATATAGAAAGTGGTAAAAGAAAGGAAACATAAACATGGTTGATTCTTACCAGACAAAGTGTATCTGAAGCCTGCAGTTTGAGCTAAGGAACGTTAGCACCGATGCTCAATTGATGTGAGCCATAGAGTCACAAGAAAGTGATGGTCTTCAGTATATCAGTTCTTGTTTCTGAATCTGCAAGGACCCGACATATAGGTGGGCTAACAAAGACAGTGGACAACCAGTGTGGCGACCACTACTGTGAAATTAATCGAAAGAGTCATCGCCGAAGGCACCGACGACTACCACAACTGGCACCTGCCATTGCTATCATTATAATCCAAGGAGGTAGATGCATCGAGAGGATTAGGAGGCGCAAGATGTATAGCAAGATTTGTTGGTTGCTGGTCACTCTTGTCGCGTGATGGAGCGCGAGATGTTTGCATCGTGTTCGCTGCTATACCCTACTCAACAAAAAAATTAAGGTCATTTTGCAATCGCAAGGAGGGATAATTGAGAGAGGATAGAAAGTGGCCGCCACAAAAAATGGCGCTCCTAGCAAAATCTGTCATCCGAGTGCAATGAAGCACAGACACACTAAGCATTCACGCATGCATCACCCTAGATTTCCCAATTGTCACACACCCTGGCTTCCCTACCCCTGTAGCACCTTCAAATACGAGAGGGAGAGGAGGCCCTACCTGGATCACCACTTGCACTCGCAACATTCCGTCCGCCACCCTTACATCTTGATCTACCACTTCGAGATTGATTCAACTCACCTCCCATCGACAACGATGAACCCGGTGGCGGCGCATGTAGGCGTCAAGAGACATGCAACATGCGTGGGGTTACAACATCGCGTCGAGGAGTCGAGAACAAGCGGCATGCTTGGGAGGCAGCATACGGAGGCCCGTGGTCTGAGCGGAGGAGTGACGTCTAGGGATTGCGGAAGAGGTGGGGGACGTGCATAGGTCATACACATGTATTTTTCCCGTTTTTTGGAGAAGTATATTGTGTCAAAAGGAGGATGATAAAAGGAAAATTTATTTTTCTGTGTTAGATTTCTTAAAATCGATTATTTGTTTCCTAATAAAAATTGCACTAATGGAGGGATCGGTTGATTTGATTCATTTAGGAAAGTGAGAATCATGATTTTTTGTAGGATAGGGAAGTACTAATTTGTAAGGAAAGAGTGGAGAGGAAATAAATTAGTGAATTTCCCAAAAAAATCACTAATGGAGGGATCAGTTGATTTGGTTAATTTCAGGAAGTTAGATCTGTGATCTATTCTATGTTAGGAAAGTACTGATTTGTAAGGAAAGAGTGGAGAGGAAATAAACCGATGGACAAACCCAACATGGAGGAGTTGTTGGTGGGAGGTGAGATGGAAAAAATCAGACGAATAGATGTTGGTGGGAGGAGAGACAAAAAAACCGAACGAAGGTGGAAGGAGAGACGAAAATAAACCAGACGAAGGTAGGAGGAGAGACGAAAATAAACTGGTGAACACCGGCTACCAAACCTACCATCACGACCACAGACTCCCCCTTTAGGAGTAGAGATTACAAGGGTAGGTACATGTATATGCAAAAAACTAGGGTACTATGGTATACATAGGACGAAGGCGGGGCTCTCCCGACTCGTCACTGTGCGGTCAGTGTGCTGGATCCTGGGTGGCGGTGCTGGCTTCATGGCGGCCGCAATGGCTGCGGGGGCGGCGTGACGACTGTGTGTGGGACGCTCTGGTATAACCCATGTCAACGGTCGACGTGAGAGGGCGTGGCGCTCTCACTAGTAGAAAACAGGGAACTAGTCCCGGATTCAGAGGGCCTTTAGTCCCGGTTCTAGAACCGGGACAAAACAAGCGAGACTAATACCCAAAACCTTTAGTCCCAGTTTGCTAACGAATCGGGACCAAAGTGGCTCTACGTGGCCGCTGCGGGGCACCCAGTCAGGAGGACGTTTAGTCCCAGTTGGTAACACAAACCGGGCCCAAAAGGCATCCACGCGTCAGCAGCTCGCAGGCGCTGGTTTTTTTTGAAAGGGGGTTTAGCGGTTTTGTAGGGTTAATTTAGGGGTTTCATATTGTGTTGTCTAGCTAATAGAAAGAAGTGACCTCTCTTTCTCCGTGCTTGGTCAACGCTAGATACTATACATATAGAGAGAACTCGATGCTAGCTAATAAGCAAATGAAGGAAACCATTAATTATGCAAGATCGTCATGCTGAAGATATATAGAGAGAAGTGACATCTCTTTTTCCGTGCTTGGTCAAACAACAAGTTTTTGTATACTACATATATACAATATAACATCTCTTACAATCCCTAACATCATCTACCTAAGATAAAATCACAAATCCACATGGTATTCTCCGTCTTTAGGTATGACATGGTCAAGAAAGAATCCCACCAATTCCTCTTCAATTGTTCGTATGCGATCATGTGGTAGGAGTTTATCCCGTATCTACCAGATCTAATTTAAAGAGGGGGTCAATACATGCATATATATGAATGAAACTCAACACAATTGATGGTAATATATAAAATAAAAATGTGAATATTATTTACGTACTTCAAATTGTTTGTCAGAGAAGCCCTGCTCAGAGGTCGAGTAGCGAATGAACTCGCATACGTAGTATCCACATAAAACAATCCTGGATTCCTGGTACAAGCACTTTACGAGAATAGAGTTCAATCAAACTGATACACAAGCATGGTAATGTTATTGATGAAAATTTGAATTAATTAGAGATGTGCGAAACTAGCTAGTACTACTTACTTTGGGGTGTGTAAATCACAACTATTTGTTTAGACTGGGAACCTTTCGGGTGAACTTTTTCCAAAGCCTGCCAGGCAAAGAAAATGATTACTTGATATCAGAAAATGAACGAAAGTTGCCGATATGGTTCCGGTATTGATTGAACTTACTTACTGAGCATTGCAGTCATGTCCGCATAATCCTCGGGATCTTTACGTCTCAAGTGTAAGACAGTTACTAATGCCCCATCAGGCTTAATGGATAGCAGAATAAAGTGGTAACTGCGCATGCATATATAACTCATCAATTACATTACTTAACCTTGAGTAAGCAAAACTGAATATGCGGTAGACAGTAACACTCACTTGAAGTTGTAAGGAAAGAGTATTTCCCTTTTCTTTTGATGTGTAAGGAACGAATTTAGCAAGTTCTCCTTGGTATCTTTGACTCTGTTTCGTACCGTCCATTCATTTATGTCATCTGGGCTAATGAACCCAACATCGAATATTCCTGTTTTTTTGCATTCGACGATCTTCAATCTGCATAATATAGTGAGGATAATTATATATACATGCAATGAACAAGCTGAGCTAAAGACTTAACTATAGAAGTAATACTTACAGACAGTAGCAAGTCATGAGTTGTTTGTCGAGGGCATGTTGATTGTATAACTAAAATAACTCCACAAATTCAATAGGCATTAGGTCGAGTCCAATGAGCTCAAGCTCTTTTTTAATTCTGATATACATAGTATCTTTCCCAGACTCCCTGCAGGTTTTCATGTACCAATCATGCAAATTTTACATCATCGTTGTTAGGCGAGGATGATCAGGTTTGACAAGAGGCTTCCTGTGCACGTATCTAAAGTCATGTACTAGAACCTCAGTCTTTTCAAAATGTACATCATCACCCAAGTAATCACCAGGAATGGTACCGGGCAGTAATCCCGGATGATTAGCGATATCGCTAGACACCTTTAGCGGGGGGGCACGATTGCTTCTCCTGTTTGCGGAGCTGAGGAATTGTTTTCCCATTTCTTCGTTCTTTGACTCTTGCAGCACTGGAAGTACTTCCCGACCATTGTGCTTCATTATATGTCTTTACAATACAATGAACATAGTTTGATGACAGCGGAGGCTATGATGGTCGCTTGAGGGCATCCATAGTGCGCTTCGCTTTCACCAGATCTACCTTTTCCTTCGGAGGTGGATGTTTATATGCAAAATGGGCCTTCACTTTGGCTTTACTGATGTCATCGTTTTCTTTGTCAGTCCTCTCGTATGGTTACTTTGGAAGAGTCTTGAGGCTTCGACCAAATTTGAATTTCTTCCCGCCTATTGTACTGCTAGCCGCCAGAGCGGCAGCATATCTCTTCCGTCATGGCTTACGCGTCGGAGGAGGCGGAGTGGCCTGACGTGCTAGAGGAGGAGGAGGCGGAGTAGCCTAACGTGCCGGAGGAGGCGGAGTGTCCTCACGCGCCGGAGGAGGCAGAGTGGCCTCACGCGCCGGAGGAGGCAGAGTGGCCTCACGCGCCGGAGGAGGCGAAGGAGGAGGCGGAGTGGCCTCACGTGTCGGAGGAGGCGAAGGAGGAGGCAGAGTGGCCTCACGCGCCGGAGGAGGCGAAGGAGGAGGAGGAGGAGGAGTGCCCTCATGCTTCGGAGGAGGCCGAATCTGCTAAGGCTTCTAGTTTGGAAGCTTGATGCACTCCTTTCTCCATAGACAGGTACTCCGCTCAGCATTTTCCAGAATAATAATATCCTCTTCATGTGTAGGGTTTTCAAGATCCAGCCCCTCATATCCATCCATTGTTTCATCCACCGTCACAACAGCATAGCCATGTGGAATCAGACGACAATGGAAAGTTCCCTCAGCTCGAGGAGGTAGAACAGAGCCAACTGCCGCCTTGAAGGTTAGGTTCTGGCATCTCGTCATTAGCTCGCAATGTTGAGCCTCCGTGATACTATCCATGGGGTAGCGAGGAGCCTTGAAATCAAGTTGATCGAGCTCCATGGAAACCATGCTGCTTCTCCTCTGAGATGGCGGGGTTGCTTCTGGGGCGGCGTCGAAGGAAGGATCTTCGTGCTGCTCACATGGTTGGCCAGTAGCTCACTGGCTCTCAAGTTCATCTAGTTTTGCTAATCTTGCACTGAGCTTCTCCATTTCGCTTGCTTCCAGTTTCCTCTTTCTCTCTCTGCTTCTATAGCCACCGTTGTTGGGAAACCCATGCTTCCAGAGAACTGAGCCTGATGTACCTCATGTTCGTCCAGGGTGTTCAGGATTCTCGAGGGCCTTTGTCGGCTCATCCTTATCTCTGTCGGGAATGAACATCCCTTCCTGTGCTGCCTCGATTGCTGCCTGAAGCTTTGTAATGGATATTGCAAGTTGAGCTTTCGTCCAGACACACTTCCCTGTTTCTGGGTCCAAAGTTCCCCCAACCACGAAGAACCAAGTCCTTGAATGATCTGGCTAGTGCAATGACTTTGGGTGGACATTCTTAGCAAGCAGGTCTTGCTCGGCTTTGCCCCACAACGGTCGGGCTTTGTAGTAGCTACCTGACCCCGTGTGATGGTGATACTGCTTTGTTGCAGCATTTTTCTTGTTTGTCGGTGACATTTTGTTACTCTTCTCCAATTTCTTGTAGGCCACAACTTCGGGCCATTGATCTCTTATCTTCTCATATCAACCTTTGAACTCCGGAGTCTCATCTTTCTCGACAAACTTTGTGTTCAACTCTTTCTTCAAGTTCCTGAATAGTTCTGCCATCTTCTTAAGAGCCCACGACTTGACCTTTCGCTCTATAAATGGGTTATTCGGATCCTCCTCTTGCGGTAGGCTGAAATTTCTCATCGGCTTGGTCCAAAGATCATCTTTCAGTCTATCTTGGACATAAGAAACTTGGGGTCCTTATTATTCTTATTCCATTTCTAGGTGCTTATCGAGACATACTCCCTAACAACAACTCAACACTAATGTACAAATGCGTCCTTGGTCTGCTTGGAGCAATCGGTTGGCCATCGTTCGCGACTTCTGTGATCATGAACTTTTCATCCTGGTGCAACCTTTTCTTCGGGCCTCGTCTCGTTACCACAATGGAATTTCCAATAGTTGAGGAACGCTCCTCCGTTCGGTCACCAGAGCCATGATCATGATCTCTTTCCTCTGCCATTCGGTCACCGGAGCCATGATCATGATCTCCTTCCTCCGCCATTCGGTCACCAGAGCCGTCATTATCTCTTTCCTCCTCCATTGTTGGATCACCGGAGTCGACCTCTCCTTCCTGACCATCGGTGTCGTTCAGATACGCCAAGGAATTATACTCGGCGTGGATTATATCCCCCAATAAGTCTTCTTGTTCTATGTCTCTGTGATCCATAGTTTCAGCAAATATTACAACATGGCAATATACAAACATGAGATATGGAAATCAATACAAGGCATTAATCAATAGTCTCAAGCAGGTGGTTGCGACCGAGTCGACAACGAGGATGCTGGCAGGGCATCGTCGACTCAATAGCTACGCTATGTAACTAAACATTTAAACCTGTAAACATCATATATCTTCCTAATATAAAATCATCGATATCGTCGGGGACTCTCGCTCCCTCATCGTCGATCGTCAGGAACTCTCCCTCACCAACGATCGTCGGGGAATCCTCGATATCGCCTCACCAATAAAACAACTAAACAACTAATAAAACAATTAAAGTAACTAAAACATAAAACAACTAAACTAACTAAAACAATATGAACACTTATTTAATTAAAACAAATAAACCATAAAAACTAAAACAATATGACAGAGAGAGCGGCGACGGAAGCGAGGGCGACGATGTGAGGTGGAGGCATCGACGGGCTAGAGGGCGGGCGACCACACCGGTTTATAAGCCCCACTACGCATGACATGTTGAGCTCCTCTCCAAAGCAGGCTATATATATGCCTAAACTCTACCTCTACCATGTTGGGCCTGTTGGGCCCGCGGGCCTGCGTCTTGGCCCATGTTGAGATGGGTTTCTAGTTGTATGCAAGCCGTGGTTGTCCAATAGACGACATTTTTATCTTATTTTCGTTTTCTATTAAAGCTTTTTAGTCCCTGTTGGTGCCACCAACCGGGACTAAAGGGTTGGCGCAGCGGTGTGGTGGGAGTTTAGTCCCACCTCGCCAAGTGAAGGGTGCCCGACCCTGTTTATAAGCCCCGTCACGGCTGCTACGTTGAGCTCCCCTCAAATTGAAAATAGATGCCCTTATATAGGAAATTTGACCTAAATTTAAAATGCTAGTTAGGTGCCTAACTAGCACTTTAAATTTAGGTTGAATTTTCTCTATAAGCGTATCTATTTTCACTTTTGCTATTTTTATGCTATTTTTTGCATATTAAAAGTTCTTAACAAAAAAAATACTTTATGAATATTTTTTTTGCTATTAAAGTTTTTAACAAAAAAACCTTGATAATTTTAGTTGCATAAATTTTATATAATATCAAATTTAGTTATATAACTTTTATCAAACGAAACCACATCTGTTACAAAAGGATTTCAATTTTTTAAACATATTTGAACTCAATTTTTTTTGCATTCAATATGCACCATCACTTTTCAACCTTTTTTTGACTTGATTTGCTATTTTTCATGCATTTCATCATTTATTTTAAGCTAAAATGACCCTAAATTGAAAAGCACTATAAATGAACTCTGGAATGGTTGAAACTTGGCATGGTACCATCATTTCACCCACATAGCATGTGCTAGATAGTTGAGAGGGTTATGGCAAAAACTGGATGCACTTCGTGTACAAAATGGACAATCTCTTTCGAAGTATCAGGGTTTCAGACGAAAACACGTCTGTTACAAAAACGATTTCAATTTTTTAACCATATTTGAACTCAAGACTTTTTCTGCATTCAATATGCACCATTCAAAGCCACATCAACTCTTTTCAACCCTTTTCTGACTCCATTTGCTATTTTTCATGCATTTCATCATTTATTTTAAGCTAAAACGACCCTGAATTGAAAAGCACTGCAAATGAACTCTGAAATGGTTGAAACCTAGCATGGTACCATCATTTCACCCACATAGCATGTGCTAAAAAGTTGAGAGGGTTACAGCAAAAAATGGATGCACTTCGTGTACAACATGAACAATCTCTTTCAAAGTATCAGGGTTTCGGACGAATACACGTCTGCTACAAAAGGCATTTAATTTCTTGACATTTAACTGCAGTGATATTTTAGATCAAATCCATCATTGGAATACTTGTGGAGAGAAAGTCTTCACTTTTGCTTCGCGTGTGTCCCTTGCTTATTGCGCCGTAACCATGTATAATCTTCATCGTTCAACATGGTGCTTGGGTGAGCCTTCACTTTGAAGGGAGGAATTTCATGAAACTTTTCATAATCTGCAGACATGTCTGTCTTGCCCTCTACTCCCATGATGTCTCTTTTCCCTGAAAGAACTATGTGGTGCTTTGGCTCATTGTATGATGTATTCGCTTCCTTATCTTTTGTTTTTCTCTTTTTGGTAGACATGTCCTTCACATAGAAAACCTACGCCACATCATTGGCTAGGACGAATGGTTCGTCTATGTACCCAAGATTGTTTAGATCCACTGTTGTCATTCCGTACTGCGGGTCTACCTGTACCCCGCCTCCTGGCAGATTGACCCATTTGCACCGAAACAAAGGGACCTTAAAATTATGTCCATAGTCAAGTTCCCGTATGTCCACTATGTAACAATAATGTGTGTACTTTCCCCTATTTGTTCCTGCATCAAAGCGGACACCACTGTTTTGGTTGGTGCTCTTCTGATCTTGGGCGATCGTGTAAAATGTATTACCATTTATCTAAGTCAATACAATCGAAGATGGTCTTCTGGACAACGAGTACAACTCATCTGCAACAGTGGTTTTACCCATGAGATGTGTTTGCAACCAACGGTCGAAAGTCCTGATGTATTCACATGTAATCCAGTCGTCACACTGCTCCGGGTGTTTGGAGCGTAGAATATTCTTGTGTTCATTTACATACGGGGTCACCAAGATAGAATTCTGTAGAACTTTGTAGTGTGCTTGAGACCAAGAATACCCGCCCCTACATATTACTGAGTTCGCTCCTAGCATGCCTTTTCCAGTCAGTCTCCCCTCATACCGCGATTGAGGGAGACCAATCGGCTTAAGGTCAGGAAAGAAGTCAACACAAAACCCAATGACCTCCTCTGTTTGATGGACCGTGGAGATACTTCCTTCTAGCCTAGCACGGTTACAAACATATTTCTTTAAGACTCCCATGAACCTCTCAAATGGGAACATATTGCGTAGAAATATGGGGCCCAGAATGTCTATCTCGTCGACTAGATGAACTAGGACGTGCGTCATGATATTGAAGAAGGATGGTGGGAACATCAGCTCAAAACTGACAAGACATTGCACCAAATCACTCTTTAACCTTGGTAGGATTTCTGGATCGATTACCTTCTGAGAGATTGCATTGAGGAATGCACATAGCTTCACAATGGTTAATCGAACATTTTCCGATAGAAGCCCCCTCAATGCAACTGAAATTAGTTGCGTCATAATCACGTGGCAGTCATGAGACTTTAGGTTCTGGAACTCTTTCTCTGCCATATTTATTATTCCCTTTATGTTCGACGAGAAGCCAGACGGGACCTTCATACTGACAAGGCATTCAAAGAAGATTTCCTTCTCTTCTTTGGTAAGAGCGTAGCTCGCAGGACCTTAATACTGCTTTGGATGTATGCCGTCTTTTTCATGCACACGTTGCAGGTCCTCCTGTGCCTCCGGTGTATCTTTTGTCTTCCCATACACTCCCAAGAAGCCTAGCAGGTTCACGCAAAGATTCTTCGTCACGTGCATCACGTCGATTGCAGAGAGGACCTCTACGTATTTCCAATAGGGTAGGTCCCAAAATATAGATTTCTTCTTCCACATGGGTGCGTGTCCCTCATCGTCAGTCAGAACAAATAGTCCGCTAGGACCCTTTTCAAAGATTACTTGTAAATCATTGACCATATCAAGTATGTCATCACCAGTACGGAGTGCGGGCTTCTTCCGGTGATCTGCCTCACCTTTGAAATGCTTTCCTTTCTTTCGACATTGATGGTTGGTCGGAAGAAATCGATGATGCCCCATGTACACATTCTTTCTGCATTTGTCCAAATATATACTTCATGCGTGGTATCCCTTGTTTGTCTGTCCTGAAAGGTTACTGAGAGCAGGCCAATCGTTGATGGTTACAAACAGTAACACATGTAGGTCAAATTCCTCATGTTCATTCTCATCCCACACACATACACCTTTTCCATTCAATAGCTGTAAAAGTTCATCAACTAATGGCCTTAGGTACACATCAATGTCATTGCCGGGTTGCTTAGGGCCTTGGATGAGCACTAGCATCATAATGAACTTCCGCTTCATGCACAACCAAGGAGGAAGGTTATACATACATAGAGTCACATGCCATGTGCTATGCTTGCTACTGCTCCCCAAAAGGATTAATGCCATCTGCACTTAAACCAAACCATACGTTCCTTGGGTCACCTGTAAAGTAGCTCCACTTTCTCTCGATCTTTCTCCACTACGACCCATCAGCGGGTGCTTTCAACTTCTCGTCTTTCTTACGGTCTTTTATGTGCCATTGCATCAACTCGGCATGCTTTTTTGTTTCTGAACAGACGTTTCAACCGTGGTATTATAGGAGCATATCACATCACCTTGGCAGGAACCCTCTTCCCGGTCCGCTGGCCCTCAACATCACCAGGGTCATCTTGTTTGATCTTATACCGCAATGCACCGCAAACTGGGCATGCGTGCAAATCCTCGTACGCACCGCAATGGAGGATGCAGTCATTACGGCATGCATGTATCTTCTGCACCTTCAATGCTAGAGGGCATAGAACCTTCTTTGCTTCGTATGTACTGTCGGGAAATTCCTTATCCTTTGGAAGCTTCTTCTTCATTATTTTCAGTAGCGAACCAAAACCCTTGTCAGATACACCATTGTCTGCCTTCCATTACAACAATTCCAGTGTGGTACCGAGCTTTGTGTTGTCATCTTCGCAATTTGGGTACAACCCTTTTTTGTGATCCTCGAACATGCGATCGAACTTCATCTTCTCCCTTTCAATTTTGCCTTCTCTCAGTGCATCAACAATGACCTGGCGAAGATCATCATCGGGCGCATTGTCTAGTTCCTCTTGATCTTCAGCTTCCCTCATTGAAGTATCACCATATTCAGGGGGCGGGTAGTTGTCATCGTCCTCTTGTTCTTCGTTGTCTTCCATCATAACCCCTCTTTCTCCATGCTTGGTCAAAACATTATAGTATGGCATGAAACCCTTCTCAAGCAGGTGGAAGTGAAGGGTTTTAGAGTTGGAGTAATCCTTCGTATTCTCACGGACAGTACATGTACAATGCATAAAACCATTCTGCTTGTGTGCCTCAGCCGCTTCGAGAAAATTATGCAGACCCTTAATATACTCGAAGGTGCGTCGGTCACCGTACATCCATTGTCGGTTCGTCTGCGTGCATTATATAATTATGTGTATCAAAAACCATTACAAAACTTCATGAATATAGAAGTGACAAAATTAATAGAAATTCATCATCACATTAAAGCCAAAGTACAGTAGTGACCAAAATAAATACATAAAGTTCATACATAGTTCTCATTGAAAAACGTATAGATCTCTAGAGCATCTAATTAAAATATACATTGAAACTATGTAAAAAAATTAAATGCAACAACAAATGCGATCATAACCGCAACTAAGGTATCAATTGATTCAACGGCATAATGATACCAAGCCTCAGTATGAATGACATATTTTCTAATCTTTCAAATCTTCAAGCGCATTGCATCCATCTTGATCTTGTGATCGTCGACCACATCGACAACATGCAACTCCAATTTCATCTTGTCCTCTTCAACTCTTTTTAATTTTTCTTTCAAGTAATTGTTTTTTTTTCAACCAAATTTAACTTCTCGACAAGAATTTCTATGTCGGTTGGAATTTCCGGTTCACACAACTCCTAGATAAAAACATCTATGTCACGTTGGTCAGCATAATTTTCATGAAAACTAAATGAAACAAATAGTTATAAAAGATAATATACCACATCCGAATCATAGACAGGACGAGGGTCGACGGGGGCGGATACCAAAACCATGGCACTATATATAATAACAAACAATAATAAAAGTAAAAAAAAATTATACAAGTATCTATCTAAATCATACAAGTAAGAATTTTTTTTATTTTAAAAAGAAGATAAGAACAAGAGTCTCACTACGGTGGTGTCGGCGATGAGATCGGCGCGGGCGATCGACGACGATGAGGACGGGGACGGGACAGGACGGACCGTCAAACCTAGACAAATCTTAAGTGTGGTTTGGGCATTTCATCAAACACCTCATGTGCATAGGAGGTGAGAGCTAGAGCAACACACACCACATGTGCACACCCCGACCGGCCAAAAAACAGAGAGTGAGCGGGCAGGGGCGGGGGTATATATATGCTAATATATTTTGTCCCACTTGGTGGCTAGAACCACGACAGAATATTGATCTTTGGTCTCGGTTCCAGCCAAGAACCGGAACTCAAGGTGTTGGGCCAGGAGCGAGACCCATTGGTACTAGTTCTTGTTTGGAATTGGGACCAAAAGTGTCAGACGAACCGGGACCAATGACCCCCGAGGCCTGGGCGATACCCTGGCCTCACGAATCGGGACTGATGCATCCTTTGGTCCCAGTTTGTAAGTGAACCGGGATTAAAGCCCTTATCCTAGCCTCAACCAAAGCCCTGTTTTGTACTAGTGTCTGATGTTGATGGCTCCCGACCAGGTCTCCGGCTCCGCTTGGCATGGCGTTGCGAGACGTTGGTGGAGCGATGGTGGTGAACCGGGATTAAAGCCCTTATCCCGGCCTCAACCAAAGCCCTATTTTGTACTAGTGTCTGACGCTGGTGGCTCCCGACCAGGTCTTCGGCTCCGCTTGGCGTGGCGTTGCGAGACGTTGGTGGAGCGATGGTGGTCCACGGGAGGTCTAGCCGATGACATATCTGGCCGGGCGGATTCAGATTCGGAAGGCCAGTGATGGTTTCCTGCTATGTACATGTCTCTGCATGGTGCGGTGACTGTAGCGTAACCAGGCGACCTCCTGTCCCCGGGCCTGATCTCGCTATGTTTGGACTCGGAGGCGGTGGCCCTGGGATGGTGGTCGATGTGCTGGTGGCTGTGGAGTTCGTGCGGGCGAAGCGGTGACCGTGGTGTGCTTGCCGGAGGGAGGCTCGTCTCTCCTATTTGGGGGACCTTTGGCTCGGCAGCGAGGCATGGTGACGGTCCCTATGTGGTGACCGCACAGTTGTTGTGCAGGGTTGCGCGGGTCAACAGAGGTACTAGTTGCCGTCAGTCGGCCGTGTGGGAGTGGTGGTGTTGCTGATCCGGGCAAAAACTTGGCCCGTGTTTGTTTGCCGGCGGCGGTGACGTTTGCGGGCCTCGCTTTCTTTCTTGAAGACGCCGTCGTGGCGATCTTTGCATCCTTAAATATCGGATCAAGATATACGGGCGAAAGTCAAGATTCTTGTCAGATCAGGTTGCAGCGTCGTGCCCAACGTCGTATTCCCTTTTTGGAGGTGTCGTCTTGGAGATCTTGGTCCCATCGTACTTCTTATAGGTTGGACGTGCACCACATCGCGTGCCTGACCCGCGATGATGTTGGTGTGGCGTTGCGACGCGTGTGGCAACGATGACTGTGGCAAGTATAGTCGAGTCGCGGCTTGCCATTTTGATGTTGACGGTCTGGTGCGCCAATGGGTGTGCCCATGCAGGTTTCTGGCTGTGACAGAGAAGTCGGAGCTGCGGACGACGGGGCCGGTGTGGAAAGGATGACTCCATGAGGGCAGTTTTCAGCGGGCGGTGCTCTCCGGATGCTATGTTGGACTAGGTCGATGAGAGGCTTGCAACTTTCTTGTGTGAAGCTCGTCGGCAAAATCGGATTTGCTTTGATTGTTTGGGCGTTGTTATGGTCAGGTCGGTCATGTGTGTCCTTTGTGGGTTTTGTATCTAGGTTTTTGCCCATTTCCCCCTAATTAATGAGGTAAATCTTTTCTTCTTAAGCAATAAAAATGGCAACTTTTTGCCTCATTTAAAAAAAGTGTCTGCATCCGAGCCAGAGAAGATTAGCATGGTCCCTGCGCAAGGATGACACGTACAAATCGAGAAAATACAACCAAGCCAAATTGAGGGAGCTCCTTTTTTCTTAGGGAATATTTTTTGAGGGAGCTCCTATTTGGTCCACGTTGGCTGCGTCCAATAGGGTATTTCCTATTCGGAGCCCACTGCATCTGTTAATGTGTAAACCACAAACCGACGCACGCCCCCTCCGTCCTGGGTCCGCCCGTTTTAGCTTATTTTTTGTAAAAATGCAAAAAAGTATTTTGGTGAACTTACTTATTTTTTTCTCCTTTTTTTTTATTTTTTCTATTTTTAAACTTCGTGATTTTCTTTTCAAAATTCGTGAACACTTTTATCCTTCTATTTTTCTTATTTATTTTTTATTTTCTTATATTCGTGAGCTTTTTCAAAAATAAATTGTCAAATTTTTCAAAAAATAATTCCAAAATTTCAATTTAATAAATCCTTTTCAAATTTGATGAACTTTTATGATAAATTGATGAAATTTTGTGAAATTTCACATTTTCTAGAAAAAAATGACGGACTTTTTTAAAATCAATGAACTTTTTACAGGTGTTGTATTTTTTGAAAATTTTAATATTTTTTGTTTTCAAATCGATGAACTTTTTTCAATTTTGGTATTTTGTCAAATTAAAGAACTTTTTTTGAATTTTGTGCTTTTGTCAAATAAATGAATTTTTTGAATTAGAGATTTTTTAAATTTCCTTTCAAATCCATGACTTTATTTGAATTCAAATTTCCCCCTTTTTTTATTTCTTAAAGTCAATGGTTGACTGGTCAATTAGTCAATTATCAAGTGGTCAACCATGGACTGAAAGCGAACTAGCTGCACGCCGAATGGTTGTGTCGATCTCTATTTTGACAACCCGTATATGCTGGCATGTGGGCGCCGGAACCCCTAGGTGCGGCCTAAGGCGCTGAAGAGGAGTGTGGAATAGTATTCCTGTAACAGAATGCTCACCCTTCCACGCTCATGGGCCGTCCCAAGAAGATCCCTCTCGTGCGCCTGATTCACTGCTTAGACGTTCAGCTGGTGAGTTTCACTAGTTTTTATACTCGCTCCGTTACTTAATATAAGGTGTATAGATTTTTGAGAAATATAAGGAGTATATGTTTATAAATTTGTAAAATAATAATGATTTTTAGATAACTACTCGCAAACCACAAAATATTCGTGAATTTAGAACATTGTTCACAAGTTTTAAAAATATCATGAATTATTTAAAATGTTCATGAAACTTATAATTTTATTAAAAATGGAATATATGTGAGTTTTGTTTAAATACACGTGGATTTTCAACAATGTTCAAAAAATCTAAATGTTTACCAAAATACCAAATTATTTTTCCATGAATTAAAGAATTTCTCACTAATTTTATACTCCCTCCATCCGAAAATACTTGTTTTAGAAATAAGTAAAATGTATGTATCTATAACAAAAATAAGTCTAGATACATTCACTTGTAAGACAAGTATTTCCGGCCGGAGGGAGTAATAATTAAGAAATTCAAAAAAAATTCACGTGTTTGAAAATAGTCATGAATATGAATAAATGTTCACAAATTTTAGAAGATGTTCATGAATTTAAAAGTGTCATTAAAAAAATGTTGAAATACAAACAAAATTAAAGAATGACACACAAAAAGTAAAAAAATAAAATGCAAAACTGGAAACCCAACTGATACAGGAAATAATGAAAAATCGGAAAAGAAGGACTCGACCGGTCCATTAGGAAAGAATGCGTGTGTGTTTTGTTCGAAAAGAACTATATTTTACAAATAAGTGTTGTCGTGGGAACAAGCCTGACAGTAGAAGGTAGGGATACGAAAGGAGAGGACAGAGTCGTAGCTACGGCGAGGATGTACACACAAATGTATGAATTCAGGCCCCTCCCGTAGAGGTAACAACCCTACGTCTCAGTGCTCTAGAGCTTTGTCATGTGGAGAATAGAGATTACAATGGTTGCGAACCCTTGTGCCAGAGGGGGGGGCGCTTATATAGAGTTCGCTACCCCTCATAATTACCAGGCATCCAAGGGTTCGATCGTGGGTATAAAGACTAGCGCTACCGGTAACGTACATTATAATTGCTACTAATGACGAATGGACTAACGCCTGCCTGTTGGCCTCCTGGGGGTGGCTTCTGGTCTTCTGGCGTCGACTGGAAGTGAAGTCTTCCGAGTGACATGTGTCTGTCGAGTGGAGGAAGAAGCCTCCGAGTGGATTGCTTGTCGAGTGACTTGAGCATCATGGGAAATCTAGTCGTAATCTTTCTTGTGATCCTTAAGTCCTCCGATGCAGTGTCCTTAGATAGGGTATGTAGGTCAGGCCTTGGACCCTATCCTAGGTACATATCCTCGTCATTATCCCCCGAATGGATCAGGGTTCGAGTGGTGAAAGGGGGTATCGATGCGAGTTCATAACAAGGCACCAAATCTTCCGAATGATATTCGGGGCTTCAACGATACTTGCGTCGACTGAACTCCTCGACATTTGCTCGGATCGATTCAGCCTTGAAAGTGCCCGAGTGAATTTTCAATGTCAATCTTGTTCCGAGTGATCTGAAGGGATCTTTGGAGGTGACGGGTCGGCTTGTCAGGCCCGGATCTTGCGGGATACGAAAATTTGGGAAGCGCGTGCGACCGCGATGACGACACCACGATCGGAGTGAGTGGGGGCATGATGCCTCGATGTTCATGCCGTTCACTTCGCCACGTACAGGGCATCGTCTGTGGTTGGGATATGCGGGGATTTCGCGGGCCCACATATCAGTGAGACACTCGACGGGGTATAAATCCTAGGGCGCTGTGGTTCGCACTGTATCTTTCCCCCAAATCCCCTCTCTTCCTCCGCCTACCTTGTCTCCAGCGCTCCACTCCACCTTGTTCTGACGAGCTCCGCCATCGCGATGACATAGGGAACCACAGAGAAGTTGGAGCGCGCCAAGAAGGGAGCCGTGAAGGGCAAGGCCAGGAAGCCCTCGACCGCCCAGTTCACTGCGCCGCCGGGGTGGATTGAGGGGGACTTTCTCCCATCGATAATCACCCACACGGACGTCGAGAACCTCGTCGTCGATGGGCTCGTGGCGGACGATGCTTGGAGGCTGCCGGAGGGAGAGCACGAGCCGGAGCCGCGCGAAGGAGAGCGGGTTCTTCTCCTCTCCCAAGTCGAAACAGGTTTTTCCATGCCTCCCATCCATTCTTCAGAGGGTTCTTGAACTTCTTCGAAGCTTAGCTCCACCACTTTCTGCTGAATGCCATCTCCTACTTGTCTGCTTTGATCACTCTATGCGAGTGCTTCCTGGCCTGCTCTCCCCACTGGAGACTGTTTAAGCACATTTTCACCGTTAGATCACACACTGTAAAAAGGCCCTCCTTGAGGATGGAAAGACTCATGTAGTCCAGTTGTGTGGGGGTCTAGGAATCCAAAAGAGAGTTCGTAGTTCTTTTCCTTCCATGAACTTTCCTGAATCTGTTAGAGGGTGGCAGTCAACATGGTTTTATTGCAAAGATATAGCTTCTCCCAATATGTCGACTGGCCTTTCCCCTTTGACATCTGATCATCCTGTCGTCCCCAAGTCCCTAATGGTGTCAGAAGGAGAAAAATTCCAAGTAGGAATCTTGGTGGACGCCATAGTGAAACTTGTCCGTGGCGGAGTGACCGGCATGGACCTCCTGCAGACATTCCTTAGTCGACGGATCCAGCCACTCCAGGCCAGGGACCACACTATGTGGCATTATGCAGGCCATGGAGATTCGACCCGGACGCATCCATAAGAGCTTTCGCAAGCAACTGTCGAGCAGTGACTTCGTAGTATCACTGGAGCTTGTGACAATCCCCTGGGAGGCAAGAGGATCCAACCTTACTCAGCCAAGAATCCGCCGAAGGATCTGGTAAATTACACCTTGTCGACTGACACATTATATTGTCGAGTGGTTGATTAATTTGTTGACTTACTTCATTCTTTGAACCATGCAGGAGTGGACACACATGTACTCACCCGTGCCCAACGGGAACTAGCCTGAAGATTGTGGGGAAAGCGAGGGCGGTAGCATGGACGTCAACGACTCTTATGACAATGAAGACGAATATGAAGACTCGGGTGAGAACGAGGAGGAAGTCAAGTCTCCTCCATGCATCGAATGCCGCTCCAAGTCCCGTCAAGACCCTGCAACCGCTGCAGACAAGGCCTCGGCTCCGAGTGAAAAGAACCCGAAGCGGAGCCGACCCTTGACCGTCAAGTCAAGTGAACGATCGGCGAAGCAGCCCAAGCCCAATACAGGAAAGCCCCACAAAGCTCTGCCCTGCATGAAGATGGTTGTGTCGTCGTCTCAACATAAGTATTTGCTTTCATCTTTCTCTGTCGACTGCAACTTATAATTTTTGTTGACCGAGTGGATTTTGATCACCCAGTGCTGCTACCTCAATGACGTCACCTCCAAGGGACGGAGAGGAGAAAATGGATGTAGATACTGTTGATGCGGCTACTTCTCAGAGAGGTAAGTAAATCTTTACGTAGCTCTGATTCTTGAAGCTCTTCGATTGTGAAAGTCAATATCGCCGATTGGTAATTGCAGAAATCATTCAACTGGAGGATGACGAAGAATAACCTCGGGGTACTGGGGGTGAAGGTGAGACCTTGGGTGCCCCGCGAGTACGCGCCTGAAGAACTCCGTCAGCACAGACGCCTCAACGGTCGACTGCTGGATCCTCCCAAGGGATAAGCGACTTGACACGGGTCGGATCCGATCCCGCGGTGCCTCTGTCGTGTGCTCCACCAGCTGTTTCAACTATCGTGACGTCGACTCCAACAGAACCAGCTCAGACTACCTCGACTGTCCCAACCACGACGCCGATCCCGCCGGTGACTGCTTTTCCTCTGCACCGCGTTCCGGAAGATCAGACCGGGCTGCAAAGGGGGCCATGATCCAGGCGGAGCAGATGATGTTGCGCACCAAAGAGGTGTATGAGGCCAGCAAGTTGGCTTACGATGCTAGCACAGTGCTTCGCACCAATGTCCGGGTAAGTTCGATTGTAAGTACATTTCCGATTGAATTCCTGTCTTCTTTGATTGTACACCCACTGGGTGTTTGTTTTCCGCTTGTAGAATATTCGAAAGTTTTCCACTCAAATAGATCAGGTCTTAATCGATTAGGTTTTGGTCCAGTGGGGTCACTCTGAGTGCAGCCACTGGGTGTAGTCCCCGAGACCGCTGTCGAGTGCTTTCACTGGCAGGGGTCTTAGAGTTTGACGTATGCAAAATACGTTTGCTGCTCGACATGTCGAGCGAAGTTTGTCCTGGCCATCCCACACCGAAGCTACCTTGTAGGTTTCATGGATATCATTCGTCAACCATGATATGATGCTACTTCATGGTAGTGGGGTGGCGGATCACTCGACGGATCAAGTGGTAGCATGTCCAGTGGGGGCACTCTGTGTGAACCCACTGGGTGTAGTCCCCGAGACCGCTGTCGAGTGCTTGCACTGGCAGGGGTCTTTAAAGAGACGATATTCATATGCTTGCGCGTGTTTTTTTATTTCTCTGCCACTCGACGGATCGAGAGTTAGCAGATCCTGTGGGGGCACGCTGAGTGCACCCACTGGGTGTAGTCCCCGAGACCGCCGTCGAGTGCTTGCACTGGCAGGGGTCTGATAGAGACCGTCGAATGCTCAGACAAGGAAGACCTTGTCAAATGTTTTAGGAACTAGTGGGGGCACGCTGAGTGCACCCATTGGGTGTAGTCCCCGAGGCTACTGTTGATCTTAGACGATGAGCAGTAGTCTTAAAAACTTGAACTCAGGACTTCTTTCGTACGCGGAGTATGATTCCCACTCGACATGTCGAATGTACTTTATTTTCTTAGCCGTCCCACACCGAAGCTACCTTGTAGGTTTTATGGACATCATTTCATCAACCATGACATGACGCTGCTTCAAAGGTGCGGAGTGGGGTTGACGGGACACTCGACGGATCGAGTGTTAATAGTTCCAGTGGGGGCAATCTGAGTGCACCCACTCGGTGTAGTCCTCGAGACCGCCGTCGAGTGCTTGCACTGGCGGGGGTCTGATAGGAACCATCTTGATCTCTGGGTTGTTTACGGTACGCGGAGTACACGAGTTACTCGACATGTCGGGTGTACTTTTGCTTGAATTCTTCCTCTCCTGAACGTAGGTTTCATGGATATCATTCCATCGACCATGATATGACGCTACTTCAGGGTAGTGGGGTGGTGCGGGGTGCGCCACCCAGTCGACTATCTTTGAACGTAGGTGATTCTTGTCGATTGAATTTCTTTCTTTGTTGATTTTAGAGAGCTTGCGAACTTGGCGCACAGTACAAAGACCTCGAGGAGGAAAGGAACCAGCTGCGAGTGGACTTGGAGGCTTCCAACAGCAGTTTGGAGTGAGTGCGGACTGAACTGAAAACTCTAGTAGGTAACTTCTACCGATCCAATGCATTCTTATCCTCACTTTCCATACTTTGAACCGAGTGCTTTCACTCGAACACACGTACGCAATGAAAATCGTCGACTCCAAGCGCGACTCAACAATGCTATTTTTTTAGATACCATGAAGAAGGCGCTGGAGGACAAGGACAAAGCACTTGCTGATGCCCAATGGGCGGCGAAGGAGAAGACTGAAGCTGGCCGCAGCCAAGAAGATGGAGGTGGAAATTTCTAAGCTGAAGCAGGAGCGGGTGGAGCTCATCAAGAAAACTAAGCAGCTAACCAAGAGGAGCAATGACTTGGAGAAGGACTTGGGGGAGTTCGCGAGAAAGATGTACATCATGCTCGACGGTGAGTATCTCTGTCGACTGAACTTCATAAAATCTTTGATGACTGCATGTCATTAATCCTCCTCCCATTCCTTATCCCCAACAAAATTCTGCGAGGACTTTGAAAAAGAAACTAAAGAGATCGAGCCCAATTTGGATCCCACCAAGTCACCTGTAGAAGATGCAGTGGCCATGAACATGTTCCGACTCAACGTCAGGCTCCAAGGTTTCCAAGTATATGTCCTCTGACTGAAAGATACGATGGAGAAGATCGACAAGGAACTGGGGCCCGAAGATACCATTCAACTTGACCTTACATCCATGATGGCATGCCTTAACGACCTTCCCAGTCGAGTGCAGGCCTCGAAGAAATCTGTTGCCCGCTGCGGAGCCGACGTGGTGCTCTCCCTTGTAAGAGTTCATTGCAAGGAGGCAAGGGAGGACAAGTTGAAGGAGCTCTGAGTAATGAACATGAAGAAGCTTCAGTTTGAAGATTTCATGGAGACCTTCATTGACGCAGCCACGAGAATTGTAGACGGGATAGACTTGGACACATTTGTCGAGCCAGGAAGCCCGTCGGGTGCTTGAAAACCTTGGTCTTTGAGAAAAACTTTATTTGCCTCGGTATGCCGAGTGGAATTGTATCAGCTTTAAAACTTCATTCAGGCCTTAAGCCTGAGCATGTTTGTTTGCTCACGAAACATTTATCCATGATGGAACTTTTGAATTTATCCGTATCTGATTTTCAATTGTTTGTTCGACCGAATTTGTTTTTTGACGTAGGCGGAAACTGGTTCCTAGCTAAGCATCCGAGTGTGAGGGTTCCTCAATAGTCAGAATATTTTTGAACCTAGGCAAAGACTGATTCACAGCTAGGTCGTCGAGTAGATGGACTACTATCCACTCGACGTGGTTTTTAACTTAGGCGAAAGCATGTTCGCAGCTAAGCCCCCCGAGTGTGAGAGTTGCTCAACACTCGGAGTAATTTTGAATTTAGGCGAAGATTGATTCGCAGCTAAGTCGCCGGGTGTGTGGACTTCTATCCACTCAGCAAGGTTTTTAAGTTAGGCGAAAGCGTGTTCGCAGCTAAGCCCCTAGGTGTGAGGATTGCTCAACACTCGGAGTAGTTTTGAACTTAGGCGAAGGCATGTTCGCAGCTAAGCCCCCAGATGTGAGGATTGCTCGACACTCGTAAAGGTTTTTAACTTAGGTGAAAGCATGCTCGCAGCTAAGCCCCCGAGTGCGAGGATTGCTCAACACTCGAAGAAGTTTTGAACTTAGACGAAGGCTGGTTCGTAGCTAAGTCGCCGAGTGAATGGAATGCTATCCACTCGGCAGGGTGTTTAACTTAGGCAAAAGCATGTTTGTGGCTAAGCCCCCGAATGAGAGGATTGCTCGACACTCGGAGTGTTCCTTGGTGTGAAATTGCATGATCGGAATTGAAAAAAGACTACGGAAGTCTAGCTTTTACATATGACATGCTCTAAAATATTTTTATTACATCAAAAACCTTTCTGTCTCTAGGTATAGAAGCGTCGGAGCAAATTTGTGTTCCAGGCCTGTGGCTCATCCATCTGCTTCTTGAGGTTGTAAAGTGATAAGCTCCGTTGTTCAACACCTTTGTGATGACGAAGAGACCCTCCCACACAGGAGCGAGCTTGTGGGCTCGCTGTTGATCCACTCGGAGCACCAAAACCCCCTCATGAAATGACCTACTCTTGACATTCTTCGCATGGAAGCGCCGCAGATCTTACTAATAAGTTGTGGTCCGGATTAGGGCCATCTCTCGCTCTTCCTCTAGGAGGTCGAAGCCATCCTGTCTGGCTTGTTCAGCTTCGGCTTCAGAATAAAGTTCCACTCGAGGAGAGTGGTGAAACAAATCACTCGGTAGGACAGCTTCGGCTCCATAGACCAGGAAAAAAGGGGTCCGTCCAGTCGACCGATTGGGTGTTGTCCTCAGGCCCCATAAAATAGATGGCAACTCTGTCACCTAGGCTCAAGCGGCATGGTCCAAGTCGCGCATGAGACGAGGCTTCAAACCTTGAAGGATGAGGTCGTTAGCTCGCTCAACTTGACCATTAGTTTGGGGGTGTGCAATAGACGCATAATCCACCCGAGTGCCTTGAGAGGTGCAGAAGTCTCTGAATTCTTCCGAGTCAAAGTTGGTGCCATTATCCGTGATGATGCTGTGAGGAACGCCGTATCGGAAATTTATTTCCCTCATGAATGTGACCGCCGTGCGAGAGTTCAACTTCTTTATCGGCTTGAACTCTATCCACTTTGTAAATTTGTCAACTGCGACCAGCAAATGAGTGAATCTGCCTTTTGCAGTCCGAAAGGGACCAACCATGTCTAGTCCCCAAATAGCGAACGGCCAAGTGAGGGGGATTGTCTTCAAAGCGAACGCCAGCTTGTGGGACAAGTTTGCATAGAATTGGCACCCTTCACAATGATTGACAATGTCTTTAGCCATTTCATTAGCCCGTGGCCAGAAGAAACCAGCTTGGTATGCTTTAGCAACGATTGTCTGTGAGGACGCGACGGCCACAAGTTCTCGAGTGGATTTCATACAAAATCACTCGACCTTCTTCAGGGGAGATGCAACGCTGCGTCATGCCAGTCGCGCTTTCTTTGAACAGCTGATCCCCGATCACAGTAAAAGCTTTTGACCTGCACACAATCTGTCGAGCTTCTGTCTTGTCTTCAGGGAGTTCTTGTCTAAGGATATATGCAATATAGGGCACCGTCCAATCGGGAATGACGACTAGAATATCCATAAATAAATCAATTACTGCAGGGACATGAACTCTAGTCAAATCGGTGGAGCTCATAGCTTGCGGGGGCTCTTCAATGAAAGGATCTTCTTGTACCGAAGGAGTATGGAGGTGTTCTAAAAACACATTGCTAGGGATAGGTCGTCGAGTGGATCCAATCTTTGCCAGCTCATTAGCTGCTTGATTCTTCACTCGGGGAACATGATGAAGTTCCAAACCCTCAAATTTCTTCTCCAACTTTCTAACAGCACTACAGTATCCAGTCATAGCGGGGTTACGAACGTCCCACTCCTTCATCACTTGATTGACCACCAAATCTAAGTCGCCATAAACCATCAGGCGCTTGACGCCGAGTGAGATATCCATGTGCAACCCATATAAAAGTGCTTCATATTTTGCTTCATTGTTGGAGGAATTGAAGTGGATTTGCAGGACATAACTGAGTTTGTCGCCCTTCGGAGATACTAAGACAACGCCAGCACCAGACCCGTTCAACATTTTTAGAACCATCGAAGAACATGGTCCAATGTGTCGAGTGAACTTGGATTGGCTGCTGCTATTCAATCCACTTAGCCATAAAATCCGCAAGTGCCTGGGATTTGATCCCTTTCTTGGCTTCAAACTTGATGTCAAAGTACATGAGTTTGATTGCCCACTTAGCCACTCGACCAGTTGCGTCTCGATTGTTGGGAATCTCGGACAACGGAGTATCAATGATGACTGAAATCGAGTGGTCTTGAAAATAATGTGCCACCTTCTTTGCTGACAGATAAATGCCATAAACCAGCTTCTGGTAGTGAGGATATCTTTGCTTCGAAGGAGTCAATACTTCAGACACATAATAGACTGGGTGTTGGACTTTGTAAGCTTTGCCCTCCTCTTCCCGCTCGACAGTTAGCATTATTAGTGGCCACGATGTACAAGAGCAAGGGATCTTTGCTGCGAGGAGCAGCAAGCACCGGCTGGGTGGAGAGTAGGGCTTTGAGCTCGACAAACGCTGATTCGGCTTCTGGAGTCCACTCAAACGTGTCAGACTTCTTCACTAGTCAGTACAAAGGCAATGCCTTCTCACCGAGACGAGAAATGAATTGACTCAATGCTGCCAAGCAACCTGTGAGCTTCTGAACATCGTGCACTCGCACGAGAGTCTTCATTCGGGTAATGGTGCTGATCTTCTCATGGTTGATGTAGATCCCTCATTTGGAAACGAGAAAACCGAGTAACTTGCCGCCAGGGACACCGAAAGTACAATTAGCCGGATTCAACTTTATATTGTATCTCCTCAGATTGGCGAATGTTTCGGCCAAGTCAGCCAGCAGGTCGGAACCTTTGCGGGACTTGACCACTATATCGTCCATGTACGCTTCGACATTCCGAGGGATCTGGTCAAGTAAACACTTTTGAATCATGCGCATGAAAGTAGCGCTGTCATTTTTCAAACCGAATGGCATGGTGATGTAGCAAAAACACCCGAATGGGATGATGAAGGCTGTTTTTATTTCATCTGGTCCAAACAGACGGATCTGATGGTACCCAGAGTAAGCATCTAGAAACGATAAACGCTTGCATCCCGCAGTCAAGTCAACAATCTGATCTATGCAAGGTAGCGGAAAATGATCCTTCGGGCAGGCCCAATTGATATGCTTGAAGTCAATACACATACGTAGAGACTTGTCCTTCTTGGGAACCATGACAACATTTGAGAGCCACTCGGAGTGGTAAATCTCCCGAATGAACTTGGCTTGCAAGAGACAACCCACCTCTCCACCGATTGCTTTATGCTTCTCTACCGCCGATCGACGCAAATGCTCCTTGACGGGTTTGGCCTTCAGATCAACTCTCAGTCGGTGCTCAGCCAGCTCCCTGGGAACCCCCGACATGTCAGCAGGCTTCCATGCGAAGATATCCTAGTTCTCATGGAGGAACTGGATGAGCTCGGCTTCCTATTTACTGTCAAGTGTTGATGATATGTTGGTCAGAGCGGCAGTTGAATCTGTCGGGTGAATGTGCACTTTCTTCACTTCCCCTGTCGACTGAAATGCCGACTCGGAAGCAGGCTTCTTAGCGTGCAACAAATCAACAGGGTCAACACCCTTCTTGTATTCCTCCAGCTCAACCATGGCCATCTAGTGATCGGCGATCTTGGAGCCTTGCTGGAGGCACTCTTCGGCCCGTTGTCGATTGCCAGTGACCGTGATCACACCCTTAGGACCTGGCATCTTCAACTTGAGATACACGTAACATGGACGGGCCATGGAATGAGCATACGCGGGCTGACCCAGAATGGCATGATAAGCGCTCTGGAAATCCATGACTTCAAACGTCAACTTTTCTTTTCGAAATTTTTTATCTGTTTCGAATGTCACATCCAACGCAATTTTGCCGAGTGACTTGGCCTTCTTCCCTGGGATGACTCCGTGGAATTGCATGTTTCTCTCACTGAGTCGGGACATCGAAATGCCCATCCCTTTAAGGGTATCTACGTAAAGAATCTTCAGGACACTACCACCGTCCATGAGGACCTTGCGGAGTCGAGTGCCTCCCACAACTGGATCAACCACGAAAGCCTGTCGACCGGTAGTGGCCGCGTGAGCGAGATGATCCGACTGATCAAATGTGATGGCAGTCTGAGACCACTTGAGGTAGGCGGGGGTGGTAGGAACGGCTATGTTGACCTCTCTGTTGATGACCTTTAATCGACTCTTGCTTTCAACATCAGCAAAAATCATCAATGTAGCGTTGACATCAGGGAACGTTTCTTTATCCTCATCATCCTTCTCAGGAGTTTTCTAACTCGACAGAGTCTCTTTGAACTTCTTAATGAGCAGTCGACACTGCCAAGTGGTATGCTTGGGCAATACTAAGTTGCTTTCTTCGTCTTTTCTCGTGTGGATTGCACACAATAGATCCAACACATCAGTCCCTGACTGATTCTTCCCTTTCTTGGGGTTAAACTGTTCTTTAGACTTCCCCTTGTTCTTTGCCTGGGCCGCCAGCGCGGCTGCCTTTGCCTGGACAGGGCCATCATCCTTCCGCTTCTGCTTCCGACTAGAATTGCCGCCGGCATCGCTAACGACTGCGTTTTCTTTGCCACTGAGGAGGCGGTATTCTTCTTCGCCATTGGCGTATCGAGTGACGATTTCCATCATTTTTCTGAGTGATATGTCACCTGTTCGACCAAACTTCAAGTAAAGCTCTTTGTATTTCACACTAGCCTTGAAAGCACAAACAACCTGATGTTTAGAAACATTTTCCACTGTATGATGCAGAGTGGACCAGCACTGAATGTAATCCCTCAAGGTCCCATTGGGCTTCTGAACACAATGCTGCAAGTCAACCAGCCCGGCAGGACTCTTGCAAGTGCCCTCAAAAGTTCTAACGAACACTCGGGCGAGATCTTCCCAGCAATATATACTAGATGGAGCCAAGCGATTCAGCCATGCACGAGTCAAACCATCCAACATCAAGGACACATGTTTCGTTGCAACATTATCATTGCCACCACCTATCTGAACTGCCACTCGGTAGTCGTCCAACCAAATCTCTGGCTTTGACTCGCCAGAAAACTTCCCGATCCCAACCGCCAACCTGAAGTTGGGGGGAATCTCTGCAGAACGTATGGCCCTGCTAAAGCACTCGGGGCCAAAGATAACAGATGTACTGCCACTCGGAAAATCTCTGTCCAGACCATCTCTATGGGCTCTGCCTCTATCGATCCGCCTCTGAGTGAGGAGATCACGAGCATCAAACCCTGCATTCTGCTCATCACCGAATTAGCGCCTTTCGTCCTGGTGCTAGGGCATGTGTGGACCACCCTGCAGAGAAGTGGGCACTCGGTGGTGGTCATCACGGTGAAACTGATCTCTTAGTTGATCTTCACAAAAACCTCCGCCCCTTCGGTGCAAGGGCGACCCAGGGCTATGTGTCGACTGAACTGTTTTTGCCCTGGGTGAGTTACTGTGAATCCTATTGCGCGACTGCGAAACAACAAAATTATAACGCTGCGCCACATCCAGCAAAGCTCTAATCTACATCAACCCTCTACCAGCCTCTAACCATGATGGCTGAATAGAATATGCTATCCTAGCAGCAGTTGTAATGTTTAACACAGGAGTACGATATACCTCAACATTGTTGTGAGATCCAGTCAGAAACAGTTGTTGCTGGCCTCGACTAGAAACTGGTGGACGCTGACGAGCGCGCTCGTCGTGTTCTCTCTAAAGATCTTCAAGTCGTATGTGTGTGGCCTCCAAGGACTGGGCCTCGGCGGACATACCGACGATGGGAGTATGAAGGACTTCCCCATCGTGACGCGACTGTTCACTCGACGATCCGCCAACTTCCCGCATGCCGTGGCCGAAGCCGGCGGCGGGCTTTGATGAGAACCAGCCATCAGGACCTTCGCAGCAGGATCGCAGCTCCCACACTCGGAGGGAACGTCAGACTGATCGGAGTCTGACTCGAACACCCCGTAAAGGGACTCGGCGCGCTCGATCACCGCAATGTGTGGAGAAGAAATTTGGCGAGCTGCTGCACGCTTGACCCACCGCTGGAGTCATGAGTGGCTAGATCGCTTGCGATGATGAACAACGGGCAAAGCTGACGAATATGGAGTCGACGGCTGCCGCAGCAACACGTCGTAGGAACTCGCGCGAAAGTGCGCAGCCCTGCGGATTGGTAGCACCTCGACGTCGAGAGGCGCTTCCTGAAGCCATGCCGAATCGTTGGCGATGAAGGTGAGCACTCTGAAATGGATCTCGTGGCCCAGAGCGAAAACACCGCCGGAAGACATGACGAAGGGTGAAAAATGCAACCTCGCCGAAAGTCGCTTAGATGCCTTCCCCATGATGTGCGCCAACTGTCATGGGAACAAGCCTGATAGTAGAAGGTAGGGGTACGAAAGGAGAGGGCAGAGTCCTAGCTACGGCGAGGAGGTACACACAGATGTATGAGTTCAGGCCCCTCCCATGGAGGTAACAGCCCTATGTCTCAGTGCTCTGGAGCTTTGTCATGTGGAGAATAGAGATTACAATGCTTGCGAACCCTTGTCCCAGAGAGGAGGGGCCGCTTATATAGAGTCCGTTGCCCCTCATAATTACCAGGCATCCAAGGGTCCGATCGTGGGTATAAAGACTAGCGTTACTGGTAACATACATCATAATTGCTATTAATGATGACTGGCCTAACGCCTGCCTGTTGGCCTCATAAGGGTGGCTTTCGGTCTTCTGGCGTCGACTGGAAGTCAGGTTTTCCGAGTGATAGGTGTGTGTCAAGTGGAGGAAGAAGCCTCTGAGTGGATTGCTTGTCGAGTGACTTGAGCGTCATGGGGAATCTAGTTGGAATCTTTCTTATGATCCTTAAGTCCTCCGATGCAATGTCCTTAGGTAGGGTATGTAGGTCAGCCCTAGGACCCTACCCTAGGTACATTTTCTCGTCAAGTGTAAAAAGACATATTTTATAAATTGTCGTCTACCTTTTTGGTGATTTAAGTGTGTGCTAAGCATGTTGAATTACCTAAGAACTATTGGAAATATGCCCTAGAGGCAATAAATAAAGTGTTTGTTATTATATTTCCTTGTTCATGATAATCGTTTATTGTCCATTCTATAATTGTGTTGACTGGAAACTAAATACATCTGTGGGCATATAGACAACACTATGTCCCTGGTATGCCTCTAGCAGACTAGCTCGCTGATCCAAGATGGTTAAGGTTTCCTAGCCATGGACATGAGATGTCATTTGATAACGGGACCACATCATTGGGAGAATGATGTGATGGACAAGACCCAAACTACAAACGTAGCATATGATCATGTCAATTTATTGCTATGGTTTTCTGCATGTCAAGTATATGTTCCTATGACCATGAGATCATGCAACTCACTGACACCGGAGGAGTATCTTGTGTGTATCAAACATCGCAACATAACTGGGTGACTATAAAGATGCTCTACAGGTATCTCCGAGGGTGTTGGTTGAGTTGGCATGGATCAACACTTAGATTTGTTGCTCCGTGTGACGGAGAGATATCTCGGGGCCCACTCGGTAATACAACATCACAATGAGCCTTGCAAGCAATGTGACTAAGTGTTAGCCTGGGATCTTGTATTACGGAACGATTAAAAGAGACTTGTCAGTAACGAGACTGAACTAGGTATGAAGATACCGACTATCGAGTCTCGGGCAAGTAACATATCGAAGCACAAAGGGAACAACATACGGGATTGTTTGAATCCTTGACATAGACGTTCGACCGATAAAGATCTTCATAGAACATGTAGGAACCAATATGGGCATCTAGGTCCTGCTATTCGTTATTGACCATAAAGGTGTCTCGGTCATGTCTACATGGTTCTCGAACCCATAGGGTCAGCACACTTAAGGTTCAGTAATGTTTCAATATATATGAGTTATGTATGCTGGTGACCGAAGGTTGTTTGGAGTCCCAGATGAGATCTCAGACATGACGAGGAGCTCGAAATGGTCCGAAGGCAAATATTAATATATAGGAACTTCTGTGATGGTCACCGGGAAAAGTTCGGGCGTCACTGGTAGCATATCGGGGGTGTCGAAAGTGTTCCGGGGTCCACCAGAAGGGGCCTCCAGCCCCGGAGGGGCCACTTGGGCTGAGAGGGGTGCGCACCAGCCCCTGGTAGGCCGGGCGCAACTCCCACCTAGGCCCATGCGGCTGGGGGGTTGGTGGGAGGGCCAACCCTAGGGTTGGCGCCACCTTGCCTTGGGTGGCAAGCCACCCTAGGGCGCCTCCACCCTTGGCCGCCGCCCCAAGGGGGAAACCCTAGGGGTTGGGCGCCTCTCCCCTCCCCCTATATATATGAGAGAGGGACGAGGGCAGCTGCACCTCAAGCCACGGCGCAGCCCTTCCTCCCTCTCCGATAGCCTCTCCTCTAGTAGATTGATTCGGTGACGCTTAGCGAAGCTCTACGGGATCAACTCCACCGCCACCACCGTCACGCCGTCGTGCTGCCGGAGAACCCATCTACATCTCCGCTCCCTCTTGCTGGATCAAGAAGGCTTCCTCCCTTAGATTGCTTCCTCCCTTGGTTGTGTATTGGTTCAGCGGTATTGTGGGATGAAGCAGCCCGGACCAACCTTACTCGTACACTTATGAGAGATCGGTTCCATCGACTGACGTGTAACTCTGTTGCACAAAGATGGCTGGCGGGTGTCTGTCTCTCCCACTTTAGTTGGATTGGATTCGACAATGGCGGTCCTTGAGAAGGTTGAAAAGAAATTTGAGTATCACCATTGTGGTTTATGCGTAGGTGAGAATTGTTCTTGCTAGATACCCATAGCAGCCACGTAAACATGCAACAACAATTAGAGGACGTCTAACTTGTTTTTGTAGGGTATGTTGTGATATGATATGGACAAACACATGATGAGATATATGTGATGTATGAGATGATCATGTTTTGTATAGAATATCAGGACTTGCATGTCGATGAGCATGGCAATCGACAGGAGCCCTAGGGTTGTCTTTAATTATTGTATGAGCTGTGTGTCAATCATTAAGCTCTATGTAATGCTTTACTTTATCGCTAAGCGGTAGGAATAGTAGTATGAGCATGGTGGGCATGACAACCCCTAAATAATGGAGATCATGATGATGGAGAGTATGGTGCTATGCCGGTGACGATGGAGATCATGCTGGTGTTTTGGAGATGGAGATCAAAAGCACAAGTTCATGGCCATATCATGTCACTTATGATTTGCATGTGATGTTAATCCTTTTATGCACCTTATTTTGCTTAGAACGACGGTAGCATTATAAGGTGATCCCTCACTTAAATTTCAAGATAAATTGTGTTCTCCCGGAGTGTGCACCGTTGCGAAAGTTCGACATGTCGAGAAACCACATGATGATCATGTGTGATAGACTCTACGTTCGCGTACAATGGGTGCAAGCCAGTGTTGCACATGCGGAACACTCGGGTTAAACTTGACAATCCTAGCATGTACAGACATGGCCTCAGATCACACGAGACCGAAAGGTCGAACATGAGTCATATAGTAGATATGATCAACATGATGATGTTCACCATTGAAACCACCTTAACTCACGCGATGATCGGACTTGAGTTGGTGAATTTGGATCATGTATCACTCAGATGACCTGAGGTATGTCAATTTGACTGAGAGCTTTAGTAATTTAATTAACTAAACTCATTATCTTGAACAATAGTCTTAGTAACCTTTGCTTATTTATGTTGTAGATCAATGGCTCACGTAGTAGCACCCCTGAATTTTAATGCATTTCTAGAGAAAGCTAAGTTTAAAGATGATGGAAGTAACTTTGTGGACTAGGCCCGTAATGTGAGGATTTTCCTCACGGCTTCCCGCAAGGCTTATGTCCTTGATGCACGGCTTGGTAACCCACCTGCTGCCGTGTCATCCGAAGACGTTAAGAACGCTTGGGAGTAACGTTATGGAGATTACTCAATAGTTCAGTGTGCAATGTTGTATGGCTTAGAACCGGGACTTCAAAGGCATTTTGAACGTCATGGAGCATATGAGATGTTCCAGGACTTGGAGTTTATCTTTAAGAAGAATGCCCAGATCGAGAGGTATGAGACCTTCGATAAGTTCTATGCTTGCAAGATGGAGGAGAACGGGTCTATCAGTGAACATATACTCAGAATGTTTGGATATTCGACCCGTCTGGCAGAGTTAGGGATGCCCCTACCATCGGAGGCGATCGCTAACAGAGTTCTTTAATCATTGCCACCTAGCTACAAGAGCTTCGTGCTGAACTATAACATGCACGGGATGAACAAGTCAATCGTCGAGCTGTTTGCGATGCTGAAAGTCGCTAAGTGTGAAATCCAGAAAGAACATCAAGTGTTGATGGTCAATAAAACCACTAGTTTCAAGAAGAATGGAAAGGGCAAGAAGGGTAGCTCCAGGAAGGGTGGCAAAGTAGTGGCCCCACCCATAAAGAAACCCAAGGCTGGACCCAAGCCAGAAACTGAGTGCTTTCATTGCAAGGGAACTCGTCACTGGAAGCGGAACTGCCCCAAGTACCTGGCCGACAAGAAGGCAGCCAACACCAAACAAGGTATATATGATATACATGTTACTGATGAGTACCTCACCAACTCTCGTTTTAGTACCTGGGTATTTGATACCGGTTCGGTTGCTCACATTTGCAACTCAAAACATGAGCTACGGAATAAATGGAGGATGGCAAAGGACGAAGTGACGATGCGCGTGGGAAATGGTTCCAAGGTTGATGTGATCACTGTTGGCATGCTCGTTCTTAGATTACCATCGGGATTAGTGATGAACCTGAATAATTGTTATTTAGTGCATGCGTTAAGCATGAACATTATATCTGGATCTTTTTTATTGCGAGACGGTTACTCATTTAAATTATAGAATAATGGTTGTTCTATTTATATGAGTAATATCTTTTATGGTCATGCACCAAATGTGAGGGGTTTATTCATATTGAATCTCGATAGTGATGACACACAGGTTCATAATGTTGATGCCAAAAGATGTAGAGTTGACAATGATAGTACCACTTTCTTGTGGCACTACTGTTTAGGTCATATTGGTGTAAAACACATGAAGAAGCTCCATGCTGATGGACTTTAGGAGTCACTTGATTTTGAATCACTTGACACATGTGAACCATGCCTCTTGGGCAAGATGACTAAAACCCCGTTCTCTGGAACAATGGAACGGGCAAGTGACTTGTTGGAAATCATACATACTAATGTGTGCGGTCCGATGAGCATTGAGGCGCATGGTGGATATCATTATTTTCTCACCTTCACTGATGACTTAAGTAGATATGGGTATATTTACTTAATGAAACACAAGTCTGAAACGTTTGAAAAGTTCAAGCAATTTCATAGTGAAGTTGAGAATCATTGTAACAAGAAGATTAAATTCCTACGATCTGATCGAGGAGGAGAATATCTGAGTTATGAATTTGGTAGTCACTTAAGACAATGTGGAATTGTTTCACAATTGACACCACCTCGAACACCACAGGGTAATGGTGTGTCCGAACGTCGTAATCGAACCTTGTTAGATATGATGCGTTCTATGATGTCTCTTGCCGATTTGCCACTATCGTTTTGGGTTATGCATTAGAGACAACTGCATTCACTTTCAATAGGGCACCATCGAAATCCGTTGAGACGACACCATATGAACTATGGTTTGGCAAGAAGCCAAAGTTGTCATTTCTGAAAGTTTGGGGATGTGATGCTTATGTCAAAAATCTTCAGCCTGAAAAGCTAGAACCCAAAGCGGAAAAATGCGTCTTCATAGGATACCCAAAAGAGACAGTTGGGTATACCTTCTATCTCAGATCCGAAGGCAAAGTGTTTGTCGCTAAAAACGGATCATTTGTTGAGAAATAGTTTCTCTCGAAAGAATTGAGTGGGAGGAAGATAGAACTTGATGAGGTTGTTGAACCTTTGATTCAATCAGAGAGTAGCACAACGCAGAAAGATGTTTCTGTGGAGCCTATAGCAGTTGAAGAGGAAGTTAATGATGATGATCATGAAGCTTCAGATCAAGTTGCTATTGAACCTGTAGGTCAACAAGCGCATGTATTGCTCCTGAGTGGTACGACAACCCTGTCTTAGAGGTCATGTTGTTAGACAACGATGAAACAACGAGCTATGGAGAAGCGATGATGGGCCCGAATTCCGTGAAATGGTTAGAGGCCATGAAATCCAAGATGGGATCCATGTTTGAAAACAAAGTGTGGACTTTGGAAATATTACCTCAAGGGCGAAAGGCCATTCAGAACAAATGGATCTTTAAGAGGAAGACGAACGCGAACAGTGATGTCACAGTCTATAAAGCACGACTTGTGGCAAAGGGTTTTTCGCAAGTTCAAAGAGTTGACTACAATGAGACCTTCTTACCCGTCGCGATGCTTAAGTCCGTCAGAATCATGTTAGCAATAGCTGCATATTTCGACTATGAAATTTTGCAGATGGATGTCAAAACAATGTTCCTTAACGGTTTCCTTGAGGAAGAGTTGTATATGATACAACCGGAAGGTTTTGTCGATCCAAAGAATGCTAACAAAGTTTGAAAACTCCAGCTATCCATTTATGGACTGGTGCAAGCATCTCGGAGTTGGAATCTGCGCTTTGATGAGGTGATCAAAGCGTTTGGGTTTATACAAGTTTACAAAGAAGCTTGTATTTAATAGAAAGTGAGTGGGAGCTCTGTAGCATTTCTAATATTATATGTGGATGACATATTGCTGATTGGAAACAATATAGAAATGCTGGAAAGCGTGAAGGAATATTTGAACAAGTGTTTTTCAATGAAGGACCTAGGAGAAGTTGCTTCATATTAGCATTAAGATCTATAGAGATAGATCGAGACGCTTAATAGGACTTCACAAAGCACATACCTTGATAAAGTTTTGAAGAAGTTCAAAATGGATCAGTCCAAGAAGGGGTTCTTGCCTGTGTTACAAGGTGTGAAGTTGAGTCATGCCAAGTGCTTGCAGAAGATAGAGAAAAGATGAGTGTCATCCCCTATGCTTCAGCCATAGGCTCTATCATGTATGCAATCCTATGCAATAGACCCAATGTCAACCTTGCCATAAGTATGCTGGAAGGTTTCAAAGTGATCCAGGAATGGAGCATTGGACGGCGGTCAATAATATCCTTAAGTACCTGAAAAGGACTAAGGAAATGTTTCTCATCTATGGAGGTGATCATGAGCTCGTCGTAAAGGGTTACGTCGATGCAAGCTTTGACACTGATCTGGGTGACTCTAAGTCACAAAAGGATAAGTATTTATTCTCAATGGGGGAGCGGTAAGCTGGTGTAGTTCCAAGGAAAGCGTGGTAGCCGATTCAACATGCGAAGCGGAGTACATCGCAGCCTCGGAGGAAGCGAAGGAAGGTGTCTGGATGAAGGAGTTCATGATGGATCTTGGAGTAGTGCCAAGTGCACTAAATCCAATGTCTCTATTCCGTGACAACACTGGTGCCATTGCTCTGGCCAAGGAACCAAGGTTTCACAAGAGGACCAGACACATAAAGCAATGCTTCAATTCCATCTATGATCACATCAAGGAGGAGGACATAAATATTTGCAAAGTGCACACGGATCTGAATATTGCAGACCCGTTGACCAAACCTCTTCCAAGGGCTAAACATGATCGACACCAGAACTGTATGGGTGTTCGATTCATTAGAATGTAAATCACATAGTGATGTGAGCTAGATTATTGACTCTAGTGCAAGTGGGAGACTGTTGGAAGTATGCCATAGAGGCAATAAATAAAGTGCTTATTATTATATTTCCTTCTTCATGATAATATTTTTTTGTCCATGCTATAATTGTGTTGATTGGAAACTAAATACATGTGTGGGCATATAGACAACACTATATCCCTAGTATGCCTCTAGCAGACTAGCTCACTGATCAAAGATGGTTAAGGTTTCCTAGCCATGGACATAAGATGTCATTTTATAACGGGATCACATCATTGGGAGAATGATGTGATGGACAAGACCCAAACTACAAACGTAGCATATGATCGTGTTAGTTTATTGCTATGGTTTTCTGCATGTCAAGTATCTGTTCCTATGACCATGAGATCATGCAACTCACTGACACCGGAGGAGTACCTTGTGTGTATAAAACATCACAATGTAACTGGGTGACTATAAAGATGCTCTACAGGTATCTCCGAGGTTGTCTGTTGAGTTGACATGGATCAACACTCGGATTTGTTGCTCTGTGTGACGGAGAGGTATCTCAGGGCCCACTCGGTAATACAACATCACAATGAGCCTTGCAAGCAATGTGACTAAGTGTTATCCACGTGATATTGTATTATGGAACAAGTAAAAGAGACTTGCCGGTAACGAGACTGAACTAGGTATGAAAATACCGACGACAAGTCTTGGGCAAGTAACATACCAAAGAACAAAGGGAACAACATACGGGATTGTTGGAATCCTTGACACAGAGGTTCGACCGATAAAGATCTTCGTAGAACATGTAGGAACCAATATGGGCATCTAGGTCTAGCTAATGGTTATTGACCATAGAGGTGTCTCAGTCATGTTTTCATGGTTCTCGAACCTACAGGGTCTGCACACTTAAGGTTTGGTGACGTTTTGGTATAGATGAGTTATGTATGCTAGTGACCGAAGATTGTGTAGAGTCTCGGATGAGATCCCGGACGTGACAAGGATCTCCGGAATGGTCCTGAGGTAAAGATTCATATATAGTAAGTTCCGTGATGGTCAACTAGAAAATTTCGGGCATCACCTATAGCGTACGGGGGGCTGTCAGAAGTGTTCCAAGGGTCCACCGAAAGGGGCCTCTAGTCCCGAAGAGGCCACATGGGGTGAGACGGGTACGCGCAAGCCCCTGGTTGGACCGACGCAGCTCCCACCTAGGCCCATGCAGCTGGGGGGTGTGGGAGGGCCAACCCTAGGGTTGGAGCCACCTTGCCTTGGGTGGCAAGCCACCCTAGGGCACCTTCACCCTTGGCCGCCGCCCCAAGGGGAAACCCTAGGGGTTGGGTGCCTCTCCCCTCCCCCTATATATATGAGAGAGGGAGGAGGGAAGCCGCACCTCAAGCCACGGCGTATCCCTTCCTCCCTCTCTGATAGCCTCTATTCTATTAGATTGATTCGGTGACACTTAGCGAAGCTCTTCCGAATCAACTCCACCACCATCGTCGTCACGCTGTCGTGCTGCCGAAGAACCCATCTACCTCTCCGCTCCCTCTTGCTTGATCAAGAAGGCAGAGATCATCGTCGAGCTGCACGTGTGTTAAACACGGAGGTGCCGTCCATTCAACACTTGATCGGGAGTTCATGGGACGGCTTGCGATTTGGATCGCGGAGACGTACAACGACATCAACAACGTTCTTTAACACTTCTGCTTAGCGATCTACAAGGGTATGTGGATCCAATCACTCCTCTCGTAGATGCTCATCTCCTAGATTGATCTTGGTGAAGCATAGGATTTTTTTTGTTTCCCATGCAATGTTCCCCAACAAGAACAACTCTCATTCATATCCAGTTCAAGAAAAGAAATTCATCTATCCCTAAAGTTAGCTCTTTAAGGGTTGCACAATGAAGAGAGGTGTACTCTTAGGGACTATCGAGTCTCAAGGTGTGATCGACCAAGCTCTGGGTGCGCATACTCAAAGGTGTTGGGTGTCATGGTGTTACCTCTGTGTATGAAGTGTGTTGAATCTCCAAGCCACAACCCGGAACCACCATCTTTGCGTTGTCATTGTCGCCAATGGTTGCAAAGCCTAGAATCCCTTGACACACGTAGTGTGTTCAATCTCACCTCATGTAGCCGTATCTATATCATGTTATTAACTTACAATAATCGTCACTCTTGCTTTTGTCATCTATGGGGTCATGTGTGCACTGCTCGCTAGCCTGATTGGGTGCTTCCTATTGTAATGGATAGTCCATCCTTCAAATTGATGTATGTCTTCTCCAAGAACGTTAAGGTCTCAAAGATGATGAAGAATGTGTTCTTTTCTGCGGTGTTCTTCACAACGAAACTATCCATGGTCTACACCCCCAAATTATTGGCACTCAAAGCCAAACTCATATGTGTCCTCTCAACCAGGCTCGACACTCATTGTGTATGCGAGGAGGGGATGGATCTTGACTTTGCGGAGTCCAAAACTTTTTGCCCTCAAAAAATTCCACTCACCACCACGCTTGCTCGCCATGCTCCCCCGACCAATTCTCCATGATGATTTTGAGCAGTCGATACTTGGCTTCCCCCTCCATCTTTGGCCGTTGGATGTTGGTGGGAGACTTCATACTCATTTGATACCATCATGAGAAGAACAACTGAACTTCAACCGTTCTGATGACTCTAGTTTACATGATTATTTTGTTAGTATTTTTGTGCCTGCTTGGTAGGCTTTATGGGATTTATCATGTTCACACACTTCCTTTTGTCATTTTTCCGCAGGTAACACTTTTTGGACCAAATAATATTATATGGAAAAATCCCTAGAAATTATTGTGAAATCAGTTGTTTAATGTGGAAACATCTACCATAAGTGGATGGATCAAGAGGAGCAAAGGAGGAGCCGGTGTGCCATCTCCAGAGAAAAAGACGGCGTACCATGTGACCACGACCGCTCATATGAGCGGTCGTGTGGAGTGTCGGTGCCACCGTCTCGTCTATTTCACCCATGCAATCGGATTGGGGATCAGACGTATAGAAAGACCAGAAACTCGTCCAGAAGGAGGAACCCTAACCTCTATAGTGATCTGAAGCAAGGAACTAGCAAGGAGGAGGTCGTCGCCTCCACCATCATCATCGGGAAGGCTTCAACATCATCACCACTGTCATCATCATCATGCCTTCCTACTCATTGTAATCTCAAGAAACCTAAAGGGGAACAAATTGTGTTACATGTGTGAATCATTCATGTTCTCCATCACCATTGTTAAGATCTTCGTTGTCTTCATGAGTGAGTAGTTCCCTTAGTTCTCGGGGATATGGATGAACCCTAGCATGTGATAGATTGTTTGGTATTAGGATTTAGTATTCTCTTTGAATTTTTATGTTAATAATACTCTTGATGTTGGGTGAAGTCGACAATCCACTATATGCCAATTTTGGACGGAAGGTTATTACTGTTGGCGGTATGGTTGGTTGCGATGGTGGGTGGCGTGGCAGGCCCCATCTCCCTTAGTCCCAGATAATTGTTGCAAGGGGTAAAACATAGACCAATTGTAGGTTCCGTCCACGGGGACCTCTTCCCCCTTAATCATAGTTTCGTAACAGGAGAAGAACGATGGTGGTGTATGTCACTTGAGGCTGCTGAGTGTATGCACATAGTTGTACTGGCTCTGTCCACAACTAGAAATATGCAAAGTGGCTTAGGAATCCTATGCAACATTGTATTTAGGCACCGCTATAGATGCACACTAGAGGGGATTCCAGACTCCCTGGCAACAGTTTAGCTCAATTGGTTTCAACGCTCTCATCAATAACCCTCACCATTTACTTTTATTGTAATGTTTACTTTTATGCATGTTGCACCTTTTCATTACAATACCATTGCTTTGGGTTACTGACAACTTGCAGGCAAAATAATTAGACTGTCCATGAGATAAAAGATCGATTTCTTGATCCTTATGGGATCACTATTCTTACTTCAAAAAAGCTAAAACTAAACAATGTGCGCTTGCAGGCCATCACGGGTGTGTTTGGTTGCCTGCATTAGGTCCAACCAGGTGATACGTCTCCAACGTATCTATCATTTTTGATGATGGCATGCTATTATATTATCTGTTTTGGATGTTTTATATGCATTAATATGTATTTTATATTATTTTTGGGACTAACCTATCAATCTAGAGCCAAGTGCCAGTTTCTGTTTTTCCTTGTTTTTGAGTTTTGCAGATATGGGATATTAAAAGGAGTCCAAACGGAATAAAAATTTCAGAAGGAATTTTTCTAGAAGGAAACAAGTCGATTTGTTGGAAATATGCCCTCAAGGCAATAATAAATTAGTTATTATCATATTTCCTTGTTCATGATAATCGTTTATTATCCATGCTATAATTGTATTGATCGGAGACTTAGATGCATGTCTGGATACATAGACAAAACCATGTCCCTAGTATGCCTCTAATGGACTAGCTCGTTGATCAAAGATGGTTAAGGTTTCCTAGCCATGGACATGAGATGTCATTTGATAACAGGATCACATCATTAGAAGAATGGTGTGATGGACAAGACCCAAACTACAAACGTTGCATATGATCGTGTCAGTTTATTGCTACTGTTTTCTGCATGTCAAGTATATGTTCCTATGACCATGAGATCATGCAACTCACTGACACCGGAGAAGTGCCTTGTGTGTATCAAACATCGCAACGTAACTGGGTGACTATAAAGGTACTCTACAGGTATCTTCGAGGGTGTCTGTTGAGTTGGCATGGATCAAGACTAGGATTTGTTACTCAGTGTGACGGAGAGGTATCTCAGGGCCCACTCGGTAATACAACATCACAACAAGCCCTGCAAGCAATGTGACTAAGTGTTAGTCACGGGATCTTTTATTATGGAACGAGTAAAGAGACTTGTCGGTAACGAGGTTGAACTAGGTATGGAGATACCGACGATCGAATCTCGGGCAAGTAACATACCGAAGAACAAAGGGAACATCATACGGGATTAACTGAATCCTTGACATAGAGGTTCGACTGATAAAGATCTTCATAGAATATGTAGTAACCAATATGGGCATCCAGGTCCCGCTATTGGTTATTGACCTTAGAGGTGTCTCGGTCATGTCTACATAGTTCTCGAACCCGCAGGGTCTGCACACTTAAGGTTTGGTGACGTTTCGGTAGTATAGAGTTATGTATGGTGGTGACCGAAGGTTGTTCGGTGTCTTGGATGAGATCCCAGACGTCACGAGGAGCTCCTGAGGTAAAGATTCATATATAGGAAGTCCTATTTTGGTCGCCGAAAAAGTTTTGGGCTCATCAGTAGTGTACCGGGAGTGTCGGTAGTGTACCGGGAGACCATCGGGAGGGGTATTTCGACCCAAGAGGCTACATGGGCTGTGGAAGAGTGAATACCAGCCCTTAGTGGGCTGGTGGAAGTACCACACAAGGCCCATGCAGCTGGGAGAGAAAGCCCAAAGAGAAAAAGGTGGAGAAAGGCAAAAAAGGCAAAAATAAGGAGTCCTAGTCCTACTAGGATTGGAGGAGGAATCCTCCAATCCCACTAGGTTCGGCCGACCCAAGGGCTGCCTCCTTGGCAGCCAAGCCTCCTCCTCCTATCCTCCTATATATACTAGAGGATTTTAGGGTTTTGGCACAGAATTTGTGGCCACGTGTTGCCCGTTCCTCCAGTGCATAGTTTCTCCTCTAGATCGGATTTCTACAGTGCTTAGGCGAAGCCCTGCCGGAATAGCTCCACCACCATTGCCGGAGCACCGTCACGCTGCCGGAGAACTCTTCTACCTCTCCGCTCCCTCTTGATGGATCAAGAAGGCGGAGATCGTCATCGAGCTGTACGTGTGCTGAACGCGGAGTTGCCGTCCGTTCGGCGCTAGATCGGAAGGACCATGATCAAGCTCACGAGACGGATCGTGATGAGTTCGCAGGACGGATCGTGATGAGTTCGCGGGATGGATCGTGATGAGTTCACGGGATGGACTGTGATCAAGATCGTGAGACAGATCCTAATGAGTTCGCGCGATGGATCGTGATGAGTTCGCGGGACGGATCGTGATGAGTTCACGGGACGGATCGTGATTGGATCGCGGGACGGATCGTGATGAGATCGCGGGACGCTCGGCGATTTGGATCGTGAAGACGTTCGACTACACCAACCACGTTTCTTAACGCTTCCCGCTTAGAGATCTACAAGGGTATGTAGATCCACTCTCCCTCTCGTAGATGCTCATCACCATGGATAGATCTGTGTGTGCCTAGGAATTTTTTTCTTTCCCATGCAACATTCCCCAACAGTGGTATCAGAGCTAGGTCTATGTGTAGATGAGATCTCGAGTAGAACACCAAAGGTTTGTGGGCTTTGATGGTTAGATTGCTTCCTCCCTTGGTCGGATTTTGGTTCAGCGGTATTGTGAGATGAAGTGGCCCGGACCAACATTACTCGTACGCTTACGAGAGACCGGTTCCCTCGACCGCAACTTGTTGCATAGATGGCTTGCGGGTGCCAGTTTCTCTCACTTTAGTTGGATCGGATTCGACAAAGGCGGTCCTTGAGAAGGTTGAAAAGCAACTAGTGTATCACCGTTGTGGTTTTTGCGTAGATGAGAATTGTTCTTGCTAGATACCCGTAGCAGCCACGTAAAACATGCAACAACAATTAGAGGACGTCTAACTTGTTTTTGCAGGGTATGTTGTGATGTGATATGGCCAATTACATGATGTGATATATATGATGTATGAGATGATCATGTGATGTATAGATTATCACGACTTGCATGTCGATGAGTACGGCAACCGGCAGGAGCCATAGGGTTGTCTTTAATTATTGTATGACCTACGTGTCAATCATTAAATGTTATGTAATGCTTTACTTTATCGCTAAACGGTAGCAATAGTAGTAGAAGCATGTTGGGCACGACAACCCCGATGGCGACATGTTGATGGAGATCATGGAGTCTTGCCGGTGACGATGGAGATCATACCGGTGCTTTCTAGATGGAGATCAAAAGCACAAGTTCATGGCCATATCATGTCACTTATGATTTGCATGTGATATTAATCCTTTTTGTGCACCTTGTTTTGCTTAGGACGATGGTAGCATTATAAGGTGATCCCTCACTTAATTTAAAGATAAATTGTGTTCTCCCCGAGTGTGCACCGTTGCGAAAGTTCGTCGTGTTGAGACACCACGTGATGATCGGGTGTGATAGACTCTACGTTCACATACACTGGGTGCAAGCCAGTGTTGCACGTGCAGAACACTCGGGTTAAACTTGACGAGCCTAGCATGTACAGACATGGCCTCGGAACACAAGAGACCAAAAGGTCGAACATGAGTCATATAGCAGATATGATCAACATGATGATGTTCACCATTGAAACCACCTCAACTCACGTGATGATCGGACTTGAGTTGGTGAATTTGGATCATGTGTCACTCGAATGACCGGAGGGATCTCAATTTGAGTGGGAGTTTTTAAGTAATATGATTAATTGAACTCATTATCATGAATATAGTTAGTAGTGTCTTTGCAAACTGTGTTGTAGATTACTAGCTCACACTGTAGCTCCCTTGTATTTTTATATGTTCCTAGAGAAATAGATTTGAAAGATGATTGTAGCAATATTGCGGACTAGCTCCATGATCTGAGGATTGTCCTCGTTGCTGCATAGAAGCCTTATGTCCTTAATGCACTGCTCGGTGAGCAAACCCCTCTAGCGTCATCTGTAGATGTTGTGAACATCTGACAGGCACGTTTTGATTACTACTTGATAGTTTAGTGCGCCATGCATTACGGCTTAGAATTGAGGCTCCGAAACGTTTTGAACGTCACAGAACATATGAGATGTTCTAAGAGCTGAAATTAGGATCTCAGGCTCATGCCCGTGTTGCGAGATATGAGATCTCCAACAAGATTCTGTGCATGTAGTATGAAAGAGAATAGCTCAATCGTTGAGCATGTGCTCAGATTGTCTGGGTGCTACAATCGCTTGAATCGAGTGGGAGTTGATCTTCCAGATAAGATAGTGATTGATATAGTTCTCCAACTCACTGTCACTAAAGCTACTAGAACTTGGTGATGAACTATAAAATGCCAGGGATAGAAGTAATGATCCCTGAGCTATTCCTGATGTTTGACACCACGAAGGTAGAAATCGAGAAGGAGCGTCAAAGTGTTGATGGTTAGTCAAAACCACTAGTTTCGAGAAGGGCAAGAGCAAGGAGGGAAACTTCATGGATAGCAAGTCAGTTGCAGCTCCAGTGAAGCAACCCAAAGTCTAACCCAAACCCGAGACTAAGTGCTTCGATTATGAGAAGAACGGTCACTGAAGCGGAACAACCCTAGATACTTGGTAGATAAGAAGGCTGGCATAGTCGACAGAAGTATATTTGATATACGTGCTATTGATGTGTACCTTGCTAGTACTCCTAGTAGCACCTGGGTATTGGATACCGGTTCGGTTGCTAAATGTTAGTAACTCGAAGTAAAATCTACGGAATAAACAGATACTAGCTAAGTGTGAGGTGACAATGTGTGTTGGAAATGTTTCCAAGGTTGATGTGATCAACATCGCACGCTCTCTCTACCTTCGAGATTAGTGACGAACCTAAATAAATGTTATTTGGTGTTTTTGCGTTGAGCATGAACGTGATTAGATCATGTTCATTGCAACACGGTTATTCATTTAAGTTAGAGAATAATGGTTATTCTATTTACATGAATAATACCTTCAATGGTCATGCACCCAGTAAGAATGGTTTGTTGAAACTTGATCGTAGTAATACACATGTTCATAACATTGATGCCAAAAAGATACAAAGTTAATAATAATAGTACCACATACTTGTGACACTGCCGCTAAATATCATATTGGTATAAAACGCATGAAGAAACTCCATGCTGATGGATCTTTGGACTCATTATTTCGAATCGGTTGAGACGTGCGAACCATGCCTCTTGGTCAAGATGACTAAGGACCCCATTTTCTGTTTTGATGAAGCGGGCAAGTGATTTATTGGAAATGATACATGTTGATGTATGCAATCCAATGAGTCTTGTAGCGTGCGGTGGATATCGTTATTTTCTTACCTTCACTAATGATTTGAGTAGATATAGTGTATATTTACTTAATGAAACACAAGTCTGAATCATTTGAAAGGTTCAAGCAAACTCAGAGTGAAGTTTAAGATCATCGTCACAAGAAGTTAAAAATGTTTGCGATATGATCGTGGAGGTGAATATCTGAGTTACGAGTTTGGCATACAACTTCAGACAATGTGAAAGTTGTTTCACAACTCATGCCACCTGGAACACCATAGTGTGATGGTGTGTCCGAACGTCATAGTCGTGCTCTATTGGATATGGTGCGTGCTATGATGTCTATTATCATTTTGTTACTATAATTTTGGGGTTATGCATTAGAGACAACTACATTCACTTTAAATAGGGCACCGTCTAAATCCGTTGAGATGACACCGTGTGAATTATGGTTTTATAGAAACCTAAGCTATCATTTCTTAATGTTTGGGGCTGCGACGCTTGTGTGGAAAATGTTTTCACCTAATGAGCTCGAACCCAAAGCGGACAAATGCATCTTCATAGAATACCCTAAGAACAGTTGGGTGAACCTTCTATCTCAGATCCAAGCATAAAATGTTTATTGTTAAAACTGGGTCCTTTCTCGAGGAAAAGTTTCTCTTGAAAGAATTGAGTGGGAGGAAGATAGAACTTGATGAGGTTATTGAACCTCTGTCTCAACCAGAGAGTAGCGCAGCGTAGGAAGTTGTTTCTGTGAAGCCTAAGTTAGTTGAAGAGGAAGTTAATGATGATGATCATGAAGCTTCGGATCAAGTTACTATCAAACTTCGTAGGTCGACAAGGACGTGTACTGCTCCCGAGCGGTACGACAACCCTATCTTGGAGGTCATGTTGTTGGACAACAATGAACCTACGAACTATGGAGAAGCAATGATGGGCCCGAAAACCAACAAATGGTTAGAGGCCATGAAATCTGAGAAAGGATCCATGTATGAAAACCAAGTATAGACTTTGGTGGACTTGCTCGTTGGACGGCAGGTCGTTAAGTACAAATGGATCTTTAAAATGAAGACATACGCTGATGGTAAATGTCACCATTTGTAAAGCTCGACTTGTTGCAAAGAAGTTTATGACAAGTTCAAGGAGTTGACTGTGATGAGACTTCCTCACTCATAGCGATGCTAAAGTCTGTTGAAACTATGTTAACAGTTGTTGCACTTTCAATTATAAAAGCTGGCAGATGGATGTCAAAACATCGTTTCCTTAACGGTTTACTTGAGGAAAGGTTGTATGTGATACAACCAGAAGGTTTTGTCAATCCTAAGGATGCTAAAAGGTGTGCAAGCTTCAGTGATTCTTCTATGAACTGAAGCAAGCATCTCGGAGTTGGAATATACACTTTGATGAGGTGATCAAAGTTTTTGAGTCGATACAAAGTTTACGAGAAACTTGTATTTGCAATAAAGTGAGTGGAGCACTATAGAGTTTCTGATAAGTATATGTGGATGACACATTGCTATTCGGAAATGATGTAGAATTTCTGGAGAGCATAAACGGTTGTTTGAAAAGAGTTTTTCAAAGGAAGACCTGGATAAAGCTACCTAATTGTTGAGCATCAAGATCTATAAAGATAGATCAAGATGTTTGATAAGACTTTCAATGAGTACATACCTTGACAAGATTTTGAAAGAGTTCAAAATGGATTAGTCAGAGAGAAGTGTTCTCGCCTGCTTTGTAAGGTGTGAAGTTGAGTGAGACTCAAAGCTCGACAATGGCATAAGAAAGAGAAAGGACGAATGCTGTCCCCTATGCCTTAGCCATAGGCTCTGTATAGTATGCCATGCTATGTACCGCACCTGTGTGCCTTGCCATGAGTCCGTCAAGGGGTACAAGAGTGATCCAGGAGTGGATCACTGGACAGCGGTCAAGATTATCCTTAGTAACTAAAAAGTCTAAGGAGATGTTTCTCGATTATGGAGATGATAAAGAGTTCATCGTAAAGAGTTACGTCGATGCAAGCTTTAACACCAATCCGGATGACCCGTAGTAGCAATCTGGATACATATAGTGGAGCAGCCATTTGGAATAGTACCAAGTGGAGCGTGGTAGCAGTGTTTACAGTTTGACATAGAGATTTGCAAAGTACATACAGATCTGAATGTCGCAGACCCGTTGACTATAAGACCTCTCTCACATGCAAAGCATGATCGAGCCCCAAAATTCTTTGGGTGTTAGATTCATAACAATGCGTATCACATGGTGATGTGAACTAGATTATTGACTCTAGTGCAAGTGGGAGACTATTGCAAATATGCCCTAGAGGCAATAATAAATTAGTTATTATCATATTTCCTTGTTCATGATAATCATTTATTATCCATGCTACAATTGTATTGATCGGAGACTTAGATGCATGTGTGGATACATAGACAAAACCATGTCCCTAGTATGCCTCTAATGGACTAGCTCCTTGATCAAATATGGTTAAGGTTTCCTAGCCATGGACATGAGATGTCATTTGATAACGGGATCACATCATTAGAAGAATGGTGTGATGGACAAGACCCAAACTACAAACGTAGCATATGATCGTGTTAGTTTATTGCTACTGTTTACTGCGTGTCAAGTATATGTTCCTATGACCATGAGATCATGCAACTCACTGACACCAGAGGAGTGCCTTGTGTGTATCAACGTCGCAACATAACTAGGTGACTATAAAGGTACTCTACAGGTATCTTCGAGGGTGTCTGTTGAGTTGGCATGGATCAAGACTGGGATTTGTTACTCCGTGTGATAGAGAGGTATCTCAGGGCCCACTCCGTGTGATAGAGAGGTATCAACGTCACAAGCAATGTGACTAAGTGTTAGTTACAGGATCTTGTATTACGGAACGAGTAAAGAGACTTGCCGGTAATGAGGTTGAACTAGGTATGGAGATACCGACGATCGAATCTCGGGCAAGTAACATACCGAAGAACAAAGGGAACATCATACGGGATTAACTGAATCCTTGACATAGAGGTTCGGCAGATAAAGATCTTCATAGAATATGTAGGAACCAATATGGGCATCCAGGTCCTGCTATTGGTTATTGACCGTAGAGGTGTCTTGGTCATGTCTACATAGTTCTCGAACCAACAGGGTCTACACACTTAAGGTTTGGTGACGTTTCGGTAGTATAGAGTTATGTATGGTGTTGACCAAAGGTTGTTCGGAGTCCCGGATGATATCCCGGACGTCGCGAGGAGCTCCGTAATGGTCCGAAGGTAAAGATTCATATATAGGAAGTCCTATTTTGGTCGCCGGAAAAGTTTCGGGCTCATCGGTAGTGTACCAGGAGTATCGATAGTGTACCGAGAGACCATCGGGAGGGGTATTTCGACCCAAGAGGCTACATGGGCTGTGGAAGAGTGAATACCAGCCCTTAGTGGGCTGGTGGAAGTCCCACACAAGGCCCATGTGGCTGGGAGAGAAAGCTCAAAGAGAAAAAGGTGGTAAAATGCAAAAAAAAGCAAAAAAAAGGAGGAGTCCTAGTCCTACTAGGATTGGAGGAGGAATCCTCCAATCCCACTAGGTTCGGCCGACCCAAGGGCTTCCTATTTGGCAGCCAAGCCTCCTCCTCCTCTCCTCATATATATACTAGAGGATTTTAGGGTTTTGGCATAGAATTTTCAGCCACGTGTTGCCTGTTCCTCCAGTGCATAGTTTCTCCTCTAGATCGGATTTCTACAGTGCTTAGGCGAAGCCCTGCCGGAATAGCTCCACCACCATTGCCGGAGCACCGTCACGCTGCCAGAGAACTCTTCTACCTCTCCGCTCCCTCTTGCTGGATCAAGAAGGCAGATATCATCATCGAGCTGTACGTGTGTTGAACGCGGAGGTGCCATTCGTTCGGCGCTAGATCGAAAGGACAGTGATCAAGATCGCGAGACGGATCGTGATGAGTTTGCGGGATAGATCATGATGAGTTCGCAGGACGGATCGTGATCAAGATCGCGAGACGGATCGTGATGAGTTTGCAGGACGGATCGTGATGAGTTCACAAGACGGATCGTGATTGGATCGCGGGACGGGTCATGATGAGATCGCGGGACGCTCGGCGATTTGGATCGTGAAGACGTTTGACTATGCCAACCGCGTTTCTTAACGTTTCCCGCTTAGCGATCTACAAGGGTACGTAGATCCACTCTCCCTCTCGTAGATGCTCATCACCATGGATAGATCTGCGTGTGCGTCGGAAAAGTTTGTTTCCCATGCAACGTTCCCCAACACAATTAAGCTTGGAGTGCATGTTAGGGGAGGTGCCAGGGCGCCACAAGCCTGCTAGGCGCGCCCCCTGGCCGCGCCTAGCAGGCTTGTCGCTCCCTGGCAGGTCTCCTAACCCTATTCTCTGGCCTATAAATACCCAAATAGTCTCCCAACATCGAAAAGAGCCACGCAAATACTTTTCCATCGTCGGAAGCCTCCGTTCTCGAGAGATCCAATCTTGGAGCCTTTTCTGGTAATCTGCCAGAGGGGGTTTCGATCACAGAGGGCATCTACATCAACTCCATTACCCCTCCGATGATGTGTGAGTAGTCCACCATAGACCTACGGGTCCATAGTTAGTAGCTATATGGATTCTTCTCTCTCTTTGATCTTCAATACCATGTTCTTCATGATCTTCATGGAGATCTATCTGATATAATCCTCTTTTGTGGTGTGTTTGTCAAGATCTGATGAACTATGAGTTTATGTTCAGATTATCCATGAATCTTATTTGAATCTTCTCTGAATTCTTATTTGCATGATTTCATATCCTTGCAAGTCTCTTCGAGTTAATGGTTTGGTTTGGCCAACTAGATTGGTAATTCTTGCAATGGGAGAAGTGCTTGGTTTTGGGTTCAATCTTGCGGTGTCCTCACCCAGTGACACAGTAGGGGTAGCATGGCACATATTGTATTGTTGCCATCAAGGGTAACAAGATGGGTTTTCATCATATTGCCTGATTTTATCCCTCTACATCATGTCATCTTTCTTAATGCGTTACTCTGTACTTCACGAACTTAATACTCTAGATGCAGGCTGGAGTCGGTCGATGTGTGGAGTAATAGTAGTAGATGCAGAATTGTTTCGGTCTACTTGTCACAAACGTGATGCCTATATGCATGATCATTGCCTTGGATAACTACATGATTATTCGCTTTTCTATCAATTGCTTGACAGTAATTTGTTTACCCACCATAATGTTTGCCTTCAAGAGAGAAGCCTCTAGTGAAACCTATGGCCCCCGGGTCTATTTTCCATCATATATTTTCTGATATATACCTTGCTGCAATTTATTTATCTTTTAGTTTCCGCACTCATTTACATCTATCTCTTTCAGATCTAATCCTTACAAATAACCGTGAATGGATTGACAACCCCTTTATAGCGTTGGGTGCAAGAGTTTGATTGTTTGTTTAGGTGCAACTATTGGTGACTTGCTTGTTCCTCCTACTAGATTTATGCCTTGGTTCTCAACAACTGAGGGAAAACTTATCTACTTTGTTGCATCATCCTTTCCTCTTCAAGGGAAAACCAACGCAAGCTCAAGAGGTAGCAAGAAGGATTCCCGACGCCATTGCCAGGGAGGATACACATCAAGCCTACCAAGTACCCATCACAAACTCATATTTTGCATTTACATCATTTGCCATTTTCCTCTCCCCCACTTGTAAAATGATTTTCAGAAAATACCAAAAAGATTTGCCTTTTTTATTCGCCCTTCTTCCGTTCGTCTTCCTGTTTGTTATGTTTGCTTGCGACGCCATGTGCTTTATATTTGCTTGAATCTTGGCTTGCTAAAAATATATTTATATGGATCCTCATCCACTTGGTAATCTTTTCAAAAAACCAAATTATGATGAACCAAATGCTAGTGAGTTGAGTGCACTTGATTATCTCTATGAAGTTTTGCTTGAAAATCATGAATTTTTTTATGAAGTGTTGAAAGAGGAAAATTATAAGGTGATTCATGATATCTCCTTGAATGAAAAGCATGATATTTCCATGTTGTTAGTATGAATTCTCTGAATATCCATGATGCTAACTGTCTGCAAAACCACAAGCTTGGAGATGCTATGCTTGATGAATATGATATTTTTTGTTCCCCAAGGTTTGGTGATGACACGTATGCTATAATTGATCATGGAAAGAATCCTTTATGTTATAGTTAAATTGTGAGATTACCTCATGATGCTACTGAAAATTATTATGAGGGAGGAACATTTTCTTGTAGGAATTGCAATAATATCAAGTTTCCTCTCTATGTGTTCAAAGTTTTGAAGTTATGCTTGTTTTGCCTTCCTATGCTAGTTGATTCTTGATCCCATAAATTGTTTGATAACAAAATCCCTATGCATAGGAAGTGGGTTAGACTTAAAGGTGTTTGTAATGATATTCATGATGCTCTCTTGCATGTTTCAAATATTACTTTTTTATGTGAGCATCATTGAAATCATTATGCCTAGCTAGGGGCGTTAAACAATAGCGCTTGTTGGGAGGCAACCCAATTTTATTTTTGTGTTCTGCTTTTGCTTCTGTTTTTGAGTGTTTTACACATTATTAATTCTGTAGTAATTGCATTTTGGTGTTTTAATTAGTTTTTGAGCCAAGTAAAACCTTTGGGGTGATCTATGGTAGTTGTTGATTTGATCTTGCTGAAAAATAGAAACTTTTGCGCTTAGTCCAGGAAGTTTCTAATTTTTTCAGACCTTCGAATTGATCTGAAATTTTTACACGAGATTGATATATAAATTTCCCATGTTTTCCTAATTTTTTACAATTTTTTGTGTTACATAAGTACACTAAGTTTTCAGATTGCTACAGACTATTCTGTTTTTGACAGATTCTGTTTTCTTTGAGTTGTTCGCCTATTTTGATGAATCTATGGGTTGTATCATGTGGTATGAGCTATGGAGAAGGTAGATTAAATCAGGTATAAAACAAATATAAATAAATAATGACTTCACAACAGTAAAAGTGGTGATTTATTTTCCTATACTAACGGATGTCACGAGTTTTCTGTTAAGTTTTGTGTTGTGAAGTTTTCAAGTTTTGGGTAAAGATTTGATGGACTATGGAATAAGGAGTGGCAAGAGCCTAAGCTTGTGGATTCCCAAGGCACCCCAAGTCATATTCAAGGATTCCAAAGATACTAATCTTGGGGATGCCCCGGAAGGCATCCCCTCTTTCGTCTTCAATCCATCGGTAAATTTACTTGAGGCTATATTTTTATTCACCACATGATATGTGTTTTGCTTCGAGCGTCTTGTATCATATGAGTATTTGCTTGTCAGTTTTCCACAATCATCCTTTATGCACACGTCTTTTGAGAGAGACATGTTGAATCGTGAATTTATTAGAATACTCTATGTGCTTCACTTATATCTTTTGAGTTGGGCAACTTTGCTCTATGTGCTTCACTTATATCTTTTAGAGCACGATGGTGTTTGCCTTTTATAGAAATACTTGAACTCTCGTACCTCACTTATATTATTTTGAGAGTTTCTAAAACATCATGGTTGGTCTAGGTTATGAATTTAGTCCTAATATGATAGGCATCCAAAAGGGATATAATAAAACCTTCCATACTAAGTGCATTGAGTATTTATGAGAAGTTTGATTCCTTGCATAAAGTTTTGAGATATAGAGATGGTGATGTTAAGAGACATGTTAGGAAGTAAATTGTGATTTGGTAAAAATACTTTTGTAAAGGTTTGTGATTCCCGTAGCATGCACGTATGGTGAACCGTTATGTAAGGAAGTTGAAGCATGACTTGTTTATAGATTGTCGGCCTTTGTGTGAGGGTCGGGGGCGCGCGATGGTTAACTCGTACCTACCTCCCCCCTAGGAGCATGCACTTAATCCTTTGCTTCAATGAATAATAGACTTTCGCAATAAGTATGTGAGTTCTTTATGACTAATGTTGATTCCATGGATTATACGCACTCTCACCCTTCCACTTCTGCTAGCCTCTCTATTACCCCGCAACTTTCGCCGATATACCATATACCTTCCTCAAAATAGCCACCATATATGTTTCCTCAAAACAGCCACCATACCTACCTATTATGGCATTTCCATAGCCATTCTGAAATATATTGCCATGCAACTTCCACCGTTTCCTTTTATGACTTGCACCATCACTTCCATCTTGCATATAGAGTCATGTTTGTCATAGGTATCGAGTTGTAATTTTCTTTTGAGTTGTAAGTAAATAAAAGTGTGATGATCATCATTAATAGAACATGCACCGTGTGAGGAAATGATGATGGAAGCTATTATTCCCTCACAAGTGGGGATGAGATTACGGACTTTATGAAAAAATAAAAGAGGTCAGCGAAGCCCAAATAAAAAAATTAATGAAAGAGTCCTTAGATGCCCACATAAAAACAATGAAAAAAATGAGAGAAAAGAGAGAAGGGAGATTGCTACTACCTTTTTCCACACTTGTGCTTCAAAGTAGCACCATGATCTTCATGATAGAGAGTCTCCTATTTTGTCAATTTCATATAGCTAGTGGAATTTTTCTTCATGATGCACGTTGTGACGCCCTGGATTTCTCCTACAGTAATCACTGTAATTAAGCTGCAGTAATCCCAAGCTAATGATGTCACGTCACCGTGTTTACCGTTCCTAATCTCGCGTTGGATTCAAATCATGTTCAAATTCAAAATTAAAATAAAGTCAAACTAATAAAGTTTACAAATATGAAAACAAAAATGTTCGAAGTGTGACAAATATTCTCTGGATATTTGTCATGTTGAAACTACATTGTTACAAGGTAATTAAATTAACTAAGTTAAAATAAAAATAAAACACAGAATTAACTAAAACAAAAAAAATAAACAGGGAAAACATCCCCCCTGGCCTTGGCCCAGCCGGCCCGGCCCAGCTGGCCAACCGGCCCACCCCGCCCCCAATACCCCCAACCGGGGGCAAACCCTAGCCCCCGACCCCCACTCGCTCCCCTCACTCTCCCCATCTCCCCCCATCGCCTCTCCCTCCCCCGATCTGGATCAGGGGGAACTGCCACCGACGCCGGCGCCCCTCCTCCCATCGGCACCTCCCCATCGGACCACCACCGTCGACCCTGACGCCTCCCCATCGCCCCGGACCCTCCTCATCCCCCTCCCCGCCGGTCGCCCACAAGCCTCGTCGCCCCAGCCCCCCGACTACGCCGGTGAGGTCCCCAACCGCTGCTCGCCTAGCCTGTCCCCTCCCCCCTCGTCTCGCGCGCACCGCGCATCACCGCAGCCATTGCGGCCCAGTATCGCCCACTGCCGCCAGCCCACGTGCGCACGCGCCGCCGCTGCCCGCTTGCCGCACTCACCCCGCGTCGCTGCCCGCCCTTGCTATGGCCCTCGCTCCTCACCACGTGCTCCGACCCTTGTCGTCGTTTTCCCACCGGTCGCCGTGTCGTGGCCGCCGAATAGCCCCTATGGCTGACCAGGGCCCCCGGCTAACGCCCCTCCTCCTGTGCATTTGGTTAGTGGGGATTGATCCCCCACTAACCCCACTGACCAGTGGGGCCAGCTCCCCCACTGTCAATGACACCGGGGCCCACGCCGTGCTAAATAAAAATTAATATTAGATAATTAATTAATCAATTAAAAGTTAATTAGAAATTAATTAATTAGTTAATTAATTAAGGACAGATTAGATCAGTTAATGAATTCTGTTAATTAATTAATTTAATTGGAGAATGATAGGTGGGTCCCACCCCCTTAATTAATATTGTTTAATATTAATTAAACTTTAATTAAAACTGAGAGAATGACATGTGTGACCCACTAGTCAGTTTGACCAGGTCAACAACACTGTTGACTGGTGACATCAGCATGATGTCGTGCTGATGTCATAATTGCATTTCGAATTAAATGGATTTATTAATTCCAGAAAATTGATGAAATCTTTAATAATTAAATATAAAATAAACCGTAACTCGGATGAAAATACTTTATACATGAAAGTTGCTCAAAACGACAAGATAAATCCGACTATGCTGTTTGTTCGTGTGTCACATGCCTCTGGCATGACAAACATGGAACTTTTCCATCATTTTCGACTGTCTGGTAGTAGCTCGAGACCTGGAAAATATCGTGAGATATTCTTCCGTCCCATCCGCGACGAGTAGTACTGCGTTAGTTCATACCTAGCTCTGCATATTGCCATGTCATGAATCGTGATTGCATCTGTGCTTTATATTTATTGTTTCTTCACCCCTCTTCTTACCAGTAGACCCCGAGGCTGATGTTGCCGCTGGGTACGACTACGCCGTTGACGATAGCCTTTTGCCGTAGAGCAGCAAGGCAAGCAACCCCCCCCCCCCTTGAGCATTCCGATATCGCCTATTCCTTTCCCTCTTATTCTTGCATTAGATTTTTGCTATAGTATTAGTTAGCTCCTATTCTGATGAACAGCCCATTTTTTATGAACTTCTAGTACACCTGCAATCATACCAATTGCTTAGTATAGGTTGGTTAGTGAATCCCTAGTGACCCCTTAGTACCAGTTGCCATTGCTTCTTCATCGACGACCCGACGATTCGACGACTCGAAGACTCGGTCAACCAACCAACAAGCCAGGCCACTCACATCACCGCACTCCCCTTATTTGTATGACTTTGTAGTGCTACTATCGAGTACCGAGGGTGACACCTCATGAAGTACTCATGATGCTAGCCCTGTAGTGCAACTAGTCGGTCGTGGTTATCGAGGGTGATTCCTCCTTCACCATTCCCAACGATGTCTCTATCGTGCAACCCCTCAAGTGTGGGACCTTCGAGGGTGATTCCTATAAGTCCACCTTGACAGTTACATCGAGCGGGGGACCATTGAGGGTGATTCCTCAGTTCCTGCCTTGATGTTTTATACACACAGTTACTATGACCTGTTTACAGAAACATGTTGATGATGGGTCGGCCCTGAGGGGTACCCACGGTTTGCTAATGTTGAGGCGTGGACTGGTGAGAGAGGCCTTTGCCACACATCCTCGAGACCGCACTTTATGGGTCGCGCTTGCCCCGCATTAATAAAATTCTAACGGTTTGGGTATTTGTTGTGAGTTGGTCGTTTGACCTTTTTCGCACTAAACCTTCACGTGGGAGAAGTTATGGGTACTCAGCGTCGTTGTATTAGCCGAAGCCCTTCGGACGTCAGCAATGGAGTGGTGCGCACCCGAGTGGTCCGCAACGGCATCACACTTGTTATAAGGGGTGCTAGGACTGACCTTGGCCGCCCTCGCATCGTGCAAGAGTGCAAACGGTGAGTGGGCCCATGACCTCTGCGTTCTTAGGATTTAGACCGGTGGGCTGGCCTCTTCGTTGAGTCTAGGTGGGGCGATGACGTTTTGGATCCTGAGGCCAGGCATTACCCCGGAAAGTGTGTTTGGCCGGAGATGATCAAGCGTGTTGGAAATGCAGTGCACCCCTGCATGGATGAATTCATCTATTCGAATAGCTGTGTCCATGGTAATAGGACGACTTGAAGTTGTACCTTGACCTTATACAACTATAATTGTGATTTACTTTAAAGAAATGTTGGCTCTGGGATTACTTCCTCACAGGGAGTCGAGGAAGAATCTCTGGGCGTGGTTACTAAATAATATTGCTACAATAATATGATTCTATGTGAGTTATTTGTCTTCTCTCTTCTAATGCTGCAAGATGCTGAAGATGCTAGTCTTCGATAGGACTAGGCCTTCCCCTCATTCTTGCTTTCTATAGTCAGTCCAGATATAACCCCACCCATTGATAATGATGCATACTTAGTATAGTTATGATGTCAGTCTTGCGAGTACTTTGAATGAGTACTCACCGCAGCTTTGCTTTCTCTTTCTCCCTCGATATGATTCTGCTTTCAGATGATGGAGCCCGGGAGATGGAGTACGCCGGAGATGACTACTACACCATAGAAGGATCCTAATACTACATGGAGGCGGCCCCCGACCAGCAGTAGGATAGGAGGTTCCGAGGCAGGAGGCCTCGCCTATTTCGATCCTTTGTTATGTTTGTGTTAGCCTTCTTAAGGCAAAACTTGTTTAACTTATGTCTGTACTCATATATTATTTGCTTCCGCTGACTCGTGCTTATCAAGCTTTGTATTCGAGCCCTTGAGGCCCCTGACTTGTAATATGAAGCTGTATGACTTTAATTTATGTCTAGAGTTGTGTTGTGATATTGATTAGAGAGTCCTTGATCTTGCTCGTATGCATTGCATGTATGTTTAGTGTACGGTCGAAATTGGGGGCATCACACACGTCCACTTAGTTTAGTTTTGAGCTTTCATACACTTATAGCTCTAGTGCATCCTTTGCATGGCAATCCCTACTCACTCGCATTAATATCTATTGATGGCATCTCCGTAGCATGTTGATACGCCTAGTTGATGTGAGACTATCTTCTCCCTTTCCTTGACAACCTCCACCACATTCTATTCCACCTAAAGTGCTATATCCATGGATCACGCTCATGTATTGCGTGAAAGTTGAAAAGGTTTGAGAAAATAAAAGTGTGAAAACAATTGCTTGACTTGTCATCGGGGTTGTGCATGATATAAATACTTTGTGTGGGGAAGATGGAGCATTGCCAAAACATATGATATTGTTGGGATAACTTTCTTTTTGATGATGGCATGCTTTTTTTGATGATGGCATGCTATTATATTATCTCTCTCCAACATATCTATAATTTTTTATGATGGCATGCTATTATATTATCTGTTTTGGATGTTTTATATGCATTAATATGCTATTTTAAACTATTTTTGGGACTAACCTATTAATCTACAGCCAAGTGTGAGTTTCTGTTTTTTCCTTGTTTTTGAGTTTTGTAGACATGGAATATTATATGGAGTCCAAAAGGAATAAAACCTTTGGAAGGAATTTTTCTAGAAGGAAACAAGTCATCCAAGCTTGGAGTGCATGTCAGGGGAGGTGCCAGGGCGCCACAAGCCTGCTAGGCGCGGGGCCCCTGGCTGTGCCTAGCAGGCTTGTCGCCTCCTAGCAGGTCTCCTAACCCTATTCTTTGGCCTATAAATACCCAAATATTCCCGTAACATCAAAAAGAGCAACGAAAATACTTTTCCACCGCTGGAAGCCTCCGTTCTCGAGAGATCCAATCTTGGAGCATTTTTCGGTAATCTGACAAAGGGGGTTTCGTTCACGGAGGGCATCTACATCAACCCCATTGCCCCTCCAATGATGCGTGAGTAGTCCACCACAGTCCTGCGGGTCCATATCTAGTATGTAGATGGCTTCTTCTCTCTCTTCGATCTTCAATACAATGTTCTTCATGAAATCTTCATGAAGATCTATCCGATGTAATCCTCTTTTGTGGCGTGATTGTCAAGATCCGATGAATTGTGAGTTTATGTTTAGATTATCCATGAATCTTATTTGAATCTCCTCTGATTTCTTATATGCATGATTTCATATCCTTGAGAGTCTCTTCGAGTTATTGGTTTGGTTTGGCCAACTAGATTGGTAATTCTTGCAATGGGAGAAGTGCTTGGTTTTGGGTTCAATCTTGCGGTGTCCTCACCCAGTGACAAAGTAGGGGTAGTGTCGTGGGAAGGAGCCTGACAGTAGATGGCAGGGGTACATAAGGAGAGGGCAGAGTCCTAGCTACGGTGAGGATGTACACACGGATGTATGAGTTCAGGCCCCTTTCGTGGAGGTAACAGCCCTACGTCTCGGTGCTCGGGAGCTTATGCCGTGTGGAATGTTGAGATTACAATGGTTGCGAACCCTTGTGTCAGAGGGGAGGGACGGCTTATATAGAGTTTGCTGCCCCTCATAAGTGCCCGACATCTAAGGGTCAGATAGTGGGTTTAAAGACTGGCGTTACTGGTAACATACATAATAAATGCTACTAATGACGAAGGACTAACAACCGCCCGTTGGACTTCTGATGGTGGCTTCTGGTCTTCTGGTGTCGACTGAGAATGAGGTATACCGAGTGCCAGGCGACTGTCGAGTGAAGGAAGAAGACTCCGAGTGGATTGAATGTCGAGTGACTTGAACGTCTCATGGAACCCAGTCGGAAGCTTATGCTCGATCTTCAAGTCTTCCAATGTAGTGTCCTTAGGTAGGGTATGTAGGCCTTGCCTAGGACCCTACCCTAGATACATATACTCGTCATTAGCCCCCGAATGGATCGGGGTTCGAGTGGTGAAATGGGGGTATCAATGCCAATTTCGAATTAAGGCATCAAATCTTCTGAATGATATTCGGGGCTTCAACAAAACTTGCGTCGATTGAACTCTGAGTATTGACGTCAATTCAGGATCAACACGCCAAATCTTCCAAATGATATTCGGGGCTTCAACGAAACTAACGTCGATTGAACTCTTCTCCATTCGCACGGATCTATTTAGCCTTGAAAGTGTCCGAGTGGATGTTCGATGCCTATTTTGCTCCGAATGAACTAAAATCATCTTTGGAGGTGACTGGTCGGTTTGTCAGACCCGGATTTTGCGGGATACAAAAATTTGGGAAGCGCGCACGCGTGCGATGATGACGCCATGATCAGGGCAAGTGGAGGCATGACACCTCGATTCTCTCGCCGGTCATATCATCACGTACTGGGCGCCGTCAACGGTTGGCATGTGCGGTGATCTTGCGGGCCCACTGGTCAGCGAGACACTCGGCGGAGTATAAAGCTCCACGCGCCGCGATTTGCATGGTACCTCCGCCCATTCTTTCTCCTTTCCTTCGCCTCCTTCGCCTCCAGCGCCCCATTCCGTTCCTCCCTGACGAGAGCCCATCGCACTGATGATGAAGAACACGACAAAGAAGCTGGAGCGGGCCAAGAAGGGGGCGACGAAGGTCAAGGTCAAGCAGCCCTTGACCGCCCGGTTCACCACGCCGCCGGGATGGATGCAGGGTGACTTCCTCCCTTCCGTGGTCACCCGCAAGGACATCGACGGCTTGGTTTCTGGCAGGCTCGTGGCAGAAGGATCTTGGAGGCTGCCGGAGGGAGAGTGCGAGCCGGAGCTGTGCGACAGGGAGCGAGTCCTCCTCCTCTCCCATGTCGAAAGAGGTTTCTCCATGCCCCCCCATCCTTCCTTTAGAGGGTTCTTGAATTTCTTTGGCGCTCAGCTGCATCATTTCCCACCGAATACCATTGCGTACTTGTCGTCGTTCGTAACTTTGTGCGAGTGCTTCCTGGGGAGTCCTCCCCACTGGGGACTCTTTAAGCACATTTTTACGATTAGATCTCAGACGGTGAAGAAAGCAGATCCGTTGGATGGAAAAACTCATGTGCTGCAGCTGTGTGGGGGCTTGAGGCTTCAAAAGAGAGTGCAACATTCTTTCCCTGCCATGACTTTCCCTGAATCTGTTAGAGGCTGGCAGTCGACTTGGTTCTATTGCAAGGACGTAGCTTCACCCAACATGTCGACTGGCCTTCCCCCCTACACATCTGATCGCCCAGCTGCCCCCAAGTCCCTAAAAGTGATTGAAGAGGAACATGATCAGGTGGCGACCTTGGTGGACGCCATGGTGAAACTGGTTCAGGGTGGAGTGACTGGCCTGGGTCTGTTAGAGACTTTTCTCAGTCGACGGATTCAGCCTCTCCAAGCTAGAGATCACACCATGTGGCATTATGCGGGCCCAAAGGACTCGACCAGGATGCATCCAGAGGAGGTTCCGCAAAACACTATCGAGTAGTGGCTTCGCAGCATCACCGGGGTGTGCGACAACCCCGTGGGAGCCAAGAGGATCCTACCTTACTCAGCCGAAAACCCACCGAAGAATCTTATAAGTTGCACTTTGGCGGCTGAAGTACTTGTATTGTCGAGTGATATGCATTGATTTTTAGACTGACTTCCTTGTTGGAATAATGCAGGAATGGACAAACTTGCACTCGCCTGTTCCCAATGGGAACCAACCTGAAGATGGCGTAGTGAGCGAGGGTGGCAGCGTGGACGATGACGGTCCCTCTGACTCTTGAGGATGAATACGAGGACTCCGGCAAACAGGAAGAAGTCGAGTCACCTCCCCGGTGCGAAGGCCGCTCCAAGTCCCGCCAGGATCCGGTAGCTGTTGAGGACAGGGCCCTAGGCCCTAGAGAAGAACCCGAAGCGGAGCCGCCCTTCCACTGTTGAGTCGAGTGAGAGGTCGGCCAAGCAGCACAAGCAAATCACGACCAAACCTCGCAAGGCTCTGCCTCGCATGAGGATGGTTGTACCTGTCGTCTCCATGTAAGAATTTATTTTCGAATTCTTTCTGTCGACTGTGACCTTGCGTTGTTGCTAACCGAGTGCTGTTTGATCCATTAGGGCTGCTACTTCTATAACATCACCTCGATGAGATGGAGGAGAAGCAATGGACATTGACACTGCTGACACTGGAACTTCTCATAGAGGTAAACAAGTCTTCGATTCACTCGAATGAGATTCATCACGTGCAAAAGCTAACACTGTCGATTGACGTTGCAGAGGTCATTCAGCTGGAATATGATGAGGAACACCTAGACGTCCCGCGTGTCCGCACTCGACGAGCTTCATCCGTGCAGACGGCTCAGCGGTCGATTGTAGTCTTCCCGGGGGGTAGGTGACTCGACACAAATCAAATCTGATCCTACAGTACCTCCATCGAGTGCACCTCCAGCTATCTCGACCATCGTGACGTCAACCCCAACCGTACCTGTTCAGACTGCTTCAGCCGCTCCAGCTACTATACCGATCTCACCTATGACGGCTTTCCCTCCGCATCGCGTCCCGGAAGATCAGACCGGAGCTGCGAAGGAGGCTATGATCCAGGCAAAGCAGATGATGCTGCGAACCAAGAAGGCGTACGAGGCCAGCAAGCTGGCTTACGATGCCAGCACGGCCCTCTTCACCAATGTCCGAGTAAGTTCTATTTTAAGTACATTTCCGATTGGATTCCTGTCTTTTCTTGACTGTACACCCACTGTTTTTCTTAACCGTACACCCACTGGGTGCTTACTTTCCACTCTGTAGAGTGTTTTGAAATTTCTATGCTCAAATAGATTGGGTCTTAATCGAGTAGGTTTTGGATCAGTGGGGGCACTCTCAGTGCACCCACTGGGTGTAGTCCCCGAGACTGTTGTCGAGTGCTTGCCTCGGCAGAGGTCTTAGAGTCTGTCGTATGCTTGATATGTTTGCTCCTGATCGCACCACTCCGCAGTTACGTTGTAGGTTTCATGGACGTCATTGATAAACCATGATATGACGCTACATAAGGATAGACTGCACTTCAGAGAGTGGGGAGGGGCGTCACTCAACGGATCGAGTGATGGACATTCCAATGATGGATGTTTCTGCCACTCGACTGATCGAGAGTTGGCAGATCTAGTGGGGGCACGCTAAGTGCACCCACTGGGTGTAGTCCCCGGGACCATTGTCGAGTGCTTGCACCGGCAGGGGTCTTAGAGTTTGTTGTATATGGGATACATTTAGCCTTGGATCACATGACTCCGAGGCTACCTTGTAGGTTTCATGGACATCATTGATAAACCATGATGATATGACGCTACATAAGGAGATTGAACTTCACAGAGCAGGGAGGCGCGTCACCCGATGGGTCGAGTGACGGACGAATGTTCTAACAGGGCTGACCTTGTCGAGCATTTCAATAACCAGTGGGGGCACGCTAAGTGCACCTACTGGGTGTAGTCCCCGAGGCTACTATTAATCGCAGACAATAAGCAGTAGTCTTGAAAACTTTGAAATCAGGATTTCCGTCGTACGCGGAGTACTGAAAACTTGAAAACTTGAGTGTTTCTTGTCGATTGAAGTTTGTAAAATCTTTGAAGGTCGTAGCCCACCGATTCTCCTCCCATTCCCACTCTTCAACAGAATTCTGACAGGACTTCGAGAAGGAGACAGAGGAGGTTGAGCCCAATCTGGATCCCACTAAGTCACCTGTCGCAGACGCAGTGGCCATGAACATGCTCAGACTCAATTTCCGGCTCCAGGGCATTCAGGCATATCTTGTCCGACTAAAATGTGCAATGGAGATAATTGACAAGGAGCTATGGCCTGAGGACACCCTTCAGCTCGACCTCAACTCCATGATAGCTCACCTGAACGAACTTCCAAGTCGAGTGCAGGCCTGGAAGAAATCTGCTGCTCGTTGTGGGGCCGACGTGGCGCTATCACTCGTCAGGGTCCATTGCAGGGACGTGAGGGAAGAGAAGCTGAAGGAGCTCCAGGTGGTTAACACGAAGAAACTCCATTTTGTGGACTTCATGGAAACTTTCATCGAAGCAGCCAACAGAATCGCAAACGGCATTGACTTGGACACTTTTGTCGAGCCAGCCAGCCCGTTAGATGTTTAAGAAAATTGACCTTTGGAAGGAATACTTTTATTTGCCTCGGTATGCCGAGTGGAATTGTATCCCTAAAAACTTCATTCGGGCCTTAGGCCTGAGCACATTTACTTCTTTACGAAACATTTATCCACGATTTAACCTTTGTATTTTATTCGTATTCGGCTTTAATCGCGTGTTCGACTGTATTTGCTTTTTGACTTAGGCAAAATATGTTCGCAGCTAAGCCGTCGAGTGAATGGACTACTATCCACCCGACAAGATTTTTAACTTAGGCGAAACATGTTCGCAGCTAAGCCCCCGAGTGTGAGGATTGCTCATCACTCGGAGTAGTTTAGAACTTAGGAGAATGTTGATTCGCAACTAAGCTATCGAGTGTAGGGACTGATCTCCACCCGAAAAGGTTTTTAACTTAGGCGAAACATGTTCGTAGCTAAGCCCCCGAGTGTGAGGATTTCTCATCACTCGGAGTAGTTAGAACTTAGGCGAATGTCGATTCGCAGCTAAGCCCCCGAGTGTGAGGATTGCTCATCACTCGGAGTAGTTTAGAACTTAGGCGAATGTTGATTCGCAGCTAAGCTGTTGAGTGAATGGATTGTTATCCACCCGACAAGGTTTTCAACTTAGGCAAAACATGTTCGCAGCTAAGCCCCCGAGTGTGAGGATTGCTCATCACTCGGAGTAGTTTAGAACTTAGGCGAATGTTGATTCTCAGTTAAGCCATCGAGTGAATGGACTGCTATCCACCTGACAGGGTTTCTAACTTAGGCGAAACATGTTCACAGCTAAGCCCCCGAGTGTGAGGATTGCTCATTACTCGGAGTATTTTCGAACTTAGGCAAATGTCGATTCACGGCTAAGACGTCGACTGAATGGATTGCTGTCTACCCGACAGGGTTTTTAACTTAGGCGAAACATGTTCATAGCTAAGCCCCCGAGTGTGAGGATTGCTCATCACTCGGAGTATTCCCAATAATGAAACTGTCGATCGGAATCGACAATATATATTGCAGAAATGTGAATTGCATTGATGGAGTACTATTATTACATCATAAGATTCTTCTGTCTCAAGTATAAAAATGTTGGAGCAGATCTGCATTCCAGGCTCGTAGCTCGTCTATCCGCTTCATGAGATTGTATAGATGATAGGCTACGTTCTTAAGCACCTTAGTGATGACGAAAGGACCTTCCCATGCAGGAGCAAGCTTGTGAGGTCGGTGTTGATTCACTCGAAGCACCAAGTCTCCCTCATGAAATGATCGACTCTTGACATTCTTCGCATGGAAGCGCCGTAGATCCTGCTGATAGGCAGTAGTCCGGATTAGAGCCATCTCTCATTCTTCCTCCAGAAGATATACACCATCTTGCCTGGCCTGTTCAGCTTCAGCTTTAGAATACAATTCCACTCGAGGAGAATTGTGAAACAAGTCACTCAGCAATACAGCTTCAACACCATAGACCAGGAAGAAAGAAGTCCGTCTAGTCCATCGATTTGGCGTAGTTCTCAGGAACCATAATACAGACGGCAGCTCAGTTACCCAGGCTCAGGCAGCATGATCCAAATCGCGCATGAGACGAGGCTTCAGATCTTGTAGGATGAGACCATTAGCCCGCTCGACTTGTCCATTGGTTTGAGGATGTGCAACAGATGCATAATCCACTCGGGTGCCTTGGGAGTTACAGAAGTTCCTGAATTCTTCCGAGTTAAAATTAGTGTCATTGTCTATGATGATGCTGTGTGGAATGCTATATCGATAAATTATCTCCCTCATGAATGTGACCATCATGCGGGAGTTCAGATTCTTGATTGGCTTGGCTTCTATCCACTTGGTGAATTTGTCGACTGCTACTAGCAAGTGAGTGAATCCGCCTTTTCCGGGTCGAAAGGGACCAACCATGTTGAGTCCCCAAACAGCAAACGGCCAGGCAAGAGGAATTTTCTTCAGAGCAGATGCCGGCTTGTGTGACAAGTTTGCATAGAACTGGCAACCATCACAATGATCAACGATGTCTTTAGCCATCTCATTAGCTCGTGGCCAGTAAAAACCAGCTCGATATGCTTTAGTGACAATCATCCTTGAGGACGCATGGTGGCCGCAAGTTCCCGAGTGAATCTCATCTAGAATCATTCGACCTTCCTCGGGGGAAATGCAGCGTTGTGTAACACCGGTCGCACTCTCTCTGAACAGCTGATCTCCCATCATGGTAAAAACCTTGGACTTGCGCTCAATCTGTCGAGCCTCTATTTCATCATCCGGGAGCTCTTGTATGAGGATATAGGCAATGTAAGGCACAGTCCAATTGGGAGTGATAACCAGAATCTCCATGACCAGATCAATTACCGTAGGGACATCGACTTCTGTCTGGTCAGTGGAACTCAAAGCTTGTGGGGGCTCTTCGGTGAAAGGATCTTCTTGAATCGAAGGAGTGTGCACGTGCTCTAAGAACACACCGCTGGGGACAGGCCGTCGAGTGGATCCAATCCTGGATAGCTCGTCGGCCACCTGATTTTTCAGTCGGGGAACATGATGAAGTTCCAGGCCTTCGAATTTCTTCTCCAACTTTCGGACTGCATTGCAATACCCAGTCATAGCGGGGTTTCAAACATCCCACTTTTTCATCACTTGATTCACCACCAGATCTGAGTCACCATAAACCATCAAGCGCTTGACGCCGAGTGAGATAGCCATGCGCAACCCATACAAAAGTGCTTCGTATTCTGCCTCATTGTTGGAGGAATCAAAGTGAATTTGCAAGACATAGCTGAGCTTGTCGCCCCTGGGAGATAAGAATACAACACCAGCACCGGACCCATTCAACATTTTAGAGCCGTCAAAGAACATTGTCCAATGCGTCGAGTGAACTTGGATTGGCTGTTGCTGTTCAATCCACTCAGCCATGAAATCTGCCAATGCTTGGGACTTGATTGCTTTTTTGGCTTCGAATCTGATGTCAAACTGTCGAAGCCCGATTGCCCATTTAGCCACTCGACCTGATGTGTCTCGATTATTGAAAATCTCAGACAAAGGAGCATCACTGATGACTGAAATTGAGTGGTCTTGGAAATAATGCGCCACCTTCTTCGCTGATAGGTAAATACCATCGACCAGCTTCTGGTAGTGTGGATATCTTTGCTTCGAGGGGGACAAAACTTCTGAGACATAATAGGCTGGCCGCTGGACTTTATAAGCTTTACCCTCCTCTTCCTGCTCGACAGTTAGCACTATACTGACGACCTGATTTGTGGCCGCGATGCACATGAGTAAGGGCTCTTTGCTGGAAGGAGCGGCAAGCACCGGTTGGGTGGAGAGCAGGGCTTTGAGCTTAACAAGCGCTGCTTCGGCTACGGGAGTCCACTCTAACGTGTCGGACTTCTTCATCAATTGATATAAAGGCAGAGCCTTCTCACCAAGACGAGAAATGAATCAACTCAATGCTGCCAAGCAACCTGTGAGCTTTTGAACGTCGTGCACTCGCATGGGAGTCTTCATTCGAGTAATGGCGCTGATCTTCTCAGGGTCGGAACCTTTGCGGGACTTGACCACTATATCGTCCATGTAAGCCTCGACATTCCAAGGAATCTGGTCGCGTAAACACTTCTGAATCATGCGCATAAAAGTAGCGCCGGCATTCTTGAGACCAAAAGGCATGGTGATGTAACAAAAATACCCAAATGGGGTGATGAAGGCTGTGTTTATTTCGTCCGGGCCATACAGACGGATCTGATGGTACCCAGAGTAAGCATCCAAAAACGATAAACGCTCGCACCCCGCAGTCAAGTCAACAATTTGATCTATGCGGGGGAACGGAAAATGATCTTTCGGGCATACCTTGTTGTGATATTTGAAGTCAATGCACATGCGCAATGATTTATCTTTCTTTGGCACCATCACAACATTCGAGAGCCACTCGGAGTGGTAAATCTCCCAAATGAACTTGGCTTGCAAGAGACGGGCCACTTCTTCTCCGATTGCCTTGCACTTCTCCGCCGTTGAGCGACACAAATGGTCCCTGACGAGTTTGGCTTTCGGATCCACTCTCAGACGGTGCTCAGCCAGCTCCCTGGGAACCCCCGGCATGTCAGCAGGCTTCCATGTGAAGATATCCTAGTTCTCATGGAGGAACTGGATGAGCTCGTCTTCCTATTTACTGTCGAGTGTTTATAAGATATTCATAAGGGTAGAAGTAGGATCCGTTGGGTGGATGTGCACCTTCTTCACTTCCCGTGTCGACTGAAATGCCAACTCAGAAGCCGACTTCTTTGTGCGGAGCAAATCAGCAGGGTCAGCGGTTTTCTTGTACTCCTCCAACTCAACCACGGCCATCTGGTGATCGGCAATCTTGGAGCCTTGCTGGAGGCATTCTTCAGCCCGCTATCGATTGCCGGTGATCATGATCACGCCCTTAGGGCCTGGCATCTTCAACTTGAGGTACTCGTAACATGGTCAGGCCATGAAATGTGCATATGCGGGTTGGCCCAAAATGGCATGGTAAGCACTCTGGAAATCCACGACTTCAAACGTCAACTTTTCTTTTCGGAGACAATGTCACATCCAATGCTATCTGGCCGAGTGACTTGACCTTCTTTCCTGGGATGACCCCGTGAAACTGCATGTTGCTTTCACTCAAATGGGACATTGGAATGCCCATCCCTTTCAGGTTATCCACATAGAGAATGTTCAGGCCGCTGCCACTGTCCATGAGGACCTTTCTAAGTCGAGTGCCCCCCACCACTGGATCAACTACCAGAGCCTATCGATCGGGAGTGGCCACATGAGCAGGATGGTCTGTCTGGTCGAATGTGATAGCATATTGGGACCACTTGAGGTAGGTGCGGGTATCTAGTACAGCCATGTTGACTTCCCTGTTGATGACTTTCAGACGACTCTTGCTCTCGACATCAGCAAAGATCACTAGTGTAGTAGTAACATCTGGGAATGCTTCTTTGTCTTCATCTTCATCACCCTTCTCAGGAGATTTATCACTCGGCGGGTCCCCTTTGAATTGCTGGATAAGGGTCTGACACTGCCGAGTGGTGTGCTTGGGCAGAATCACATTGTCTTTCGCATCTTTCCTCGTGTGAATTACACATGGTTGATCCATGATGTCAGTCCCCGACTGATTTTTTTCCTTTCTTGGGGGCATACTGTGCTTTAGCTTTCCCCTTGTTTTTTGACTGAGTCATTAGCGCGGCTGCTTCTGCTCAAACCAGACCTTCAGCTTTACGCTTCTGTTTCCGATTGTTATTTCTGCCAGTCTCACTAGCGACTGCCTTGCCTTTGCGGCTACGAAGGCAGTCTTCTTCCTCTCCATTGGCGTACCGAGTGACGATTTCCATCATCTTGCCGAGTGAAATATCACTCATTCGCCCAAACTTCAGATATAGCTCTTTGTATCTCACAACGGCCTTGAAAGCACAAATAGCCTGGTGTTCCTACACATTCTCCACTGTATGATGCAGGCTGGACCACCGCTGAATATAATCTCTCCAAGTTTCATTGGGCTTCTGGACACAGTGCTGTAAGTCGACCAGACCTGCCGGACGCTTGCAGGTGCCCTCAAAGGTTCGGACAAATACTCGGGCAAGATCCTCCCAACAATGTATACTGGAAGGAGCCAAACGATTCAGCCAAGCTCGAGTTGAACCATCTAACATCAAGGACAGGTGCTTCATTGCGACATTGTCATTTCCACCACCAATTTGAACAGCCACTCAGTAATAATCTAACCAAGTCTATGGCTTTGTTTGGCCAGTAAACTTCCCGATCCCTGCTGCCAACCTGAAGTTGGGGGGAATCTCTGCAGAACGGATGGCTCTGCTGAAACACTCAGGACCAGAAACCAGAGCTGATCTACCACTCGGAATATCTCTGTCATGTCCTTCTCTATGGGCTCTGCCCCTATCAATCCGCTTCTGAATGAGGAGGTCACGTGCGTCAAAACCTGCATTCCGCTCATCATCGAAGGAGCGCCTATCGTCCTAGCGCCGGGGCTCGTACAGACCACTCCGCGGAGGAGTGGGCACTCAACGGTGGTCTTCGCTGTGAAACTGGTCCCTGGCCTACTCTTCACGGAAACCTCCACCCCAACGGTGCAAGGCTGATCCAGGGTTGTGTGCCGACTGAACGGTCTCCGCCCTGGGTGAATTGCTATGTATCTTGTTACGCGACTGAGACACAACATAATTCTGACGCTGCGCTGCATCTAACAAAGCTCTGATCTGCATCAATCCTCTACCAGACTCTGACCATGACGGCTGAATAGAATCTACTATCCTAGCAGCAGCGGCAACATTTAGTATAGGAGTTCGATATACCTCAACGTTGTCGTGAGATCTAGTCGGAAACAGCTGTCGCTAACGTCGACTGGGACGTGGCGGGCGCTGGCGAGCGCGCTAGTCAAATTCCGCCTGGAGCTCTTCCAGACGAATGCGCACATCCTCCAAAGCTTGAGCCTCGGCAGTCGTGCCGACGATGGGAGTATGAAGAACTTCCCTCTCGCGGTGTGGCTGCACATTCGATGTACCTCCGGCCTCGTGCCTGCCATGGCCAAAGCCAAGCGGCGAACTCTGATGAGAGCCAGCCATCAAGACCTCCGCTGCGGGATCGCAGCTTTCACACTCGGAAGGCATGTCGGACGGATCAAAATCTGACTCGAACACGCCATGAAGGGACTCGGCGGGCTCGAGTGCCGCAATCTATGGAGAAGAAGTTTGACGCGCCACTGCGTGTTTGACCCAGCGCTGAAGTCATGAGCGGCCGGACCGCTTGCAACACGCTGCAGGAACTCGCGCGGAAGTGCGCGGCCCCGCTGACCGGGAGAGCCTCAACATCGATAGGCGCTTCCTGGAGCCATGCCGAATTGTCGGCGATGAAGGTGAGTACTCCGAAATGGATCTCATGGCCCAGAGCAAAAACACCGCCGGAAGACATGTCGAAGGATGGAAAATGCAACCTCCCGGAAGTCGCTTAGACGCCTGCCCCACGGTGGCCGCCAACTGTCGGGGGAACGATCCTGACAGTAGATGGTAGGGGTACGTAAGGAGAGGGCAGAGTCCTAGCTACGGCGAAGATGTACACACGGATGTATGAGTTCAGGCCCCTCTCGTGGAGGTAACAGCCCTACGTCTCAGTGCTCGGGAGCTTATGTTGTGTGGAATGTTGAGATTACAATGGTTGCGAACCCTTGTGCCAGAGGGGAGGGGCGACTTATATAGAGTTCGTTACCCCTCATAAGTGCCCGACATCTAAGGGTCAGATCGTGGGTTTAAAGACTGGCATTACTAGTAACGTACATAATAAATGCTACTAATGACGAAGGACTAACGACTGCCCGTTGGCCTCTTGATGGTGGCTCCTGGTCTTGTGGTGTCGACTGAGAATGAGGTCTACCGAGTGCCAGGCGACTGTCGAGTGAAGGGAGAAGACTTCGAGTGGATTGAATCTCGAGTGACTTGAACGTCTCATTGAATCCAGTCACAAGCTTATACTCGATCTTCAAGTCCTCCAATGTAGTGTACTTAGGTAGGGTATGTAGGCCTTGCCTAGGACCCTACCCTAGGTACATATCCACGTCAGGTAGCGAGGCATGTATTGTATTGTTTCCATCAAGGGTAACAAGATGGGGTTTTCATCATATTGCTTGAGTTTATCCCTCTACATGATGTCATCTTTCTTAATGTGTTACTCTGTTCTTCATGAGCTTAATACTCTAGATGTAGGCAGGAGTCGGTCAATGTGTGGAGAAATGGTAGTAGATGCAGAATCAGTCTACTTGTCACGGATGTGATGCCTATATGCATGATCATTGCCTTGGATAACTACATGATTATTCGCTTTTCTATCAATTGCTTGACTGTAATTTGTTTACCCACCATGATATTTGCCTTCAAGAGAGAAGCCTCTAGTGAAACCTATGGCCCCCGGGTCTATTTTACATCATATACTTTCACATCTGTACTTTGCTGTAATTTATTTTTGTTTTACTTTCCGCACTCGTTTACATCTATCTCTTTCAGATCTAATCCTTGCAAACAACCGTGAAGGGATTGACAACCCCTTTATTGCGTTGGGTGCAAGAGTTTGATTGTTTGTGTAGGTGCAACCATTGGTGACTTGCTTGTTCCTCCTACTGGATTGTTACCTTGGTTCTCAACAACTGAGGGAAATACTTATCTACTTTGCTGCATCACCCTTTCCTCTTCAAGGGAAAACCAACGCAAGCTCAAGAGATAGCAAGAAGGATTTCTCGCGCCGTTGCTGGGGAGGATACACATCAAGCCTACCAAGTACCCATCACAAACTCATCTCTTGCATTTACTTTATTTTCCATTTGCCTCCCATTTTCCTCTCCCCCACTTCTAAAACGGTTTTCAGAAAATACCAAAAAGATTTGCCTTTTTATTCGCCCTTCTTTCGTTTGCTTCTATGCTTGATAGCTTGCTTTGTCAAGATGTTTGAGAATACCAAGTTGTGTGACTTTTCCAATATTAATAATAATGATTTTATTAGTACTCCTATTGCTCCCGCCACTAGTGCGGAATCCTATGAAATCAATGCTGCTTTGCTAAATCTTTTTATGAAAGAACAATTTTCTGGCCTTGCTAGTGAAGATGCTGCATCCCATCTAAATACTTTCATTGAATTGTGTGATCTGCAAAAGAAGAAATATGTGGATAACGATATTGTTAAATTGAATCTATTTTCGTTCTCGCTAAGAGATTGTGCTAAAACTTGGTTTTCATCTTTGCCTAAAAATAGTATTGATTCGTAGAACAAGTGTAAAGATGCTTTTATTTCCAAGTACTTTCCGCCCACTAAGATCATCTCCCTTAGGAATGATATAATGAATTTTAAGCAACTTGATCATGAGCATGTTGCACAATCTTGGGACATGATGAAATTAATGATTAGGAATTGTCCCACACATGGCTTGAGTTTATGGATGATTATACAAATTTTCTATGCAGGGTTGAATTTTGCATCTAGAAATATTTTAGATTCTGCCGTGGGTGGTACTTTTATGGAAATCGCGTTAGGAGAAGCTACTAAACTCCTAGATAATATCATGCCAAACTACTCTCAATGGCATACCGAAAGATCTCCTACTAGTAAAAAGGTGCATGCTATTGAAGAAATAAATATTTTGAGTGAAAAGATGGATGAATTGATGAAATTGTTTGCTAGTAAGAGTGCTCCTATTGATCCTAACGATATGCCTTTGTCTTCTTTCATTGGAAATAATAATGAATCTATGGATGTGAATTTTGTTGGTAGGAACAATTTTGGTAACAATGCGTATAGAGGTAATTTCAACCGTAGGCCTTTCAATAGTAATTCCTCTAGTAATTATGGTAATTCCTACAACAGTTCCATAATAATATGCCCTATGATATTGAGAATATTGTTAAAGATTTTATTGGTTCACAAAAAGTTTTTAATGCTACTATTAAAGAAAAAGTGCTTAAGATTGATGATTTGGCTAGGAGCGTTGATAGAATTTATCTTGAGATTGATTATTTGAAAGCTAGATCTACTCCACCCAAGCATGATATTAATGAGTCTTTAAAAGCTATGATAATTTCTATTGATGAAAGTAGGGAAAGAACTGCTAGAATTCGTGCTAAGCGTGAATGGCTTGAAAAGGTGTTTTCTCGCGATAATAATGATGAAGATCTTAAAGTGATTGATGTGACTCCTATTGAATCTTTTTTTCCAATATAAATATTTATTATGATGGGACTGGAGATAAGTCAACTTTAGTTACAAGGCATCCCAATGATTTGGAGTCTATAGATCTCAATGCTAATATTGATAAAAGTGGGATTGAAGAGGTCAAAACTTTAAATAGCAATGAACCCACTCTTTTGGATTTCAAGGACTTTAATTATAATAGCTGCTCTTTGATTGATTGTATTTCCTTGCTTGAATCCATGTTGACTTGTCCTCGTGCTTATAGTCAAAATAAAGCTTTTACTAAACATATAGTTGATGCTATGATGAAATCTTTTGAAGAAAAACTTGCGCTAGAAGTTTCTATTCCTAGAAAGCTTCATGATGAGTGGGAACCTACTACTAAGATTAAAATCAAAGATTATGAGTGCCATGCTTTGTGTGATTTGGGTGCTAGTGTTTCCACAATTCCAAAAATTTTATGTGATGTGCTAGGTTATCATGATCTTCATGATTGCTCTCTAAATTTGCATCTTGCGAATTCCACTATTAAGAAACCTATGGGAAATATTAATGATGTTCTTATTGTTGCAAATAGGAATTATGTGCCCATAGATTTCATTGTTCTTGATATAGAATGCAATACTATATGTCCTATTATTCTTGGTAGACCTTTCCTTATAACTATTGGTGCAATTATTGACATGAAAGAAGGAAACATTAGATTCCAATTTCCATTAAGTAAAGGCATGGAACACTTTCCTAGAAATAAAATAAGATTACCTTATGAATCTATTATGAGAGCTACTTTTGTATTGCATACCAAAGATGACAATACCCACATTATTACTTCTTTAGTAATTGTGTTTTGGTGTTTTAATTAGTGTTTGAGCCAAGTAAAACCTTTGGGGTGATCTATGGTAGTTGTTGATTTGATCTTGCTGAAAAACAAAAACTTTTATGCTCACTCCAGGATTTTTATAAATTCGTAAGAGATTCTAATTGATCTGAAATTTTTACAAAAGATTGAAATTTAAATTTCCCAGGTTTTACTAATTTTTCAGAATTTTTTGAGTTACATAAGTATACGAAGCTTCCAGATTGCTACAGAATGTTCTGTTTTTAACAGATTCTGTTTTCTTTGAGTTGTTTGCCTAGAATCTATGGGTTGTATCATGTGGTATGAGCCATGGGGAAGTTAGATTACAGTAGTATAACATCAATATAAATAAAGAATGAGTTCACAACTGTACCTAAAGTGATGATTTGTTTTCTTATACTAACGGATCTCACGAGTTTTCTCTTAAGTTTTGTGTTGTGAAGTTTTCAAGTTTTGGGTAAAGATTGGATGGACTATGGAATAAGGAGTGGCAAGATCCTAAGCTTGGGGATTCCCAAAGCACCCCAAGTAATATTCAAGGATGCCAAAGAGCCTAAGCTTGGGGATGCCCCGGAAGGCATCCCCTCTTTCATCTTCAATCCATCGGTAAATTTACTTGAGGCTATATTTTTATTCACCACATGATATGTGTTTTCCTTGGAGCGTCTTGTATGATATGAGTCGTTGCTTGTTAGTTTGCCACAATCACCCTTGATGCACACATATTTTGAGAGAGACACGCTGAATCGTGTATTTATTAGAATACTCTTTGTGCTTCACTTATATCTTTTGAGTTGGGCAATTTTGCTCTATATGCTTCACATATATCTTTTAGAGTATGGTGGTGTTCTCATTTTATAGAAATACTTGAACTCTCATACCTCACTTATATTATTTTGAGAGTTCCTAAAAACAGCATGGTAATTGGTCTAGGTTATGAATTTAGTCCTAATAGGATAGGCATCCAAAAGGGATATAATAAAAAACTTCCATATTAAGTGCATTGAGTATTTATGAGAAGTTTGATTCCTTGCATAAAATTTTGAGATATAAAGATGGTAATGTTAAGAGACATGTTAGGCAGTAAATTATGATTTGGTAAAAATACTTGTGTAAAGGTTTGTGATTCTCGTAGCATGCACGTATGGTGAACCGCTATATAAGGAAGTTGGAGCATGACTTGTTTATAGATTGTCGACCTTTGTGTGAGGGTCAGAGGCGCGATGGTTAACTCCTACCAACCTCCCCCTAGGAGCATGTGTTTAATACTTTGGTTCAATGACTAATAAACTTTTGCAATAAGTATGCGAGTTCTTTATGACTAATGCTGAGTCCATGGATTATACGCACTCTCACCCTCCACTTTTGCTAGCATTTCTAGTACCGCACAACTTTCGCCGGTGCAACAAACACCTTCCTCAAAACAGCCACCATATACCTTCCTCAAAACAGCCACCATACCTACCTATTATGGCATTTCCATAGCCATTCCGAGATATATTCCATGCAACTTCCACCGTTTCCTTTTATGACATGCACCATCACTTCCATATTGCATATAGAATCATATTTTGTCACGGGTATCGAGTTGTAATTTTCCTTTTGATTTGTAACTAAATAAAAGTGTGATGATTTTCACTGTAGAGCATGTCCCATGTGAGGAAAGGATGATGGAATCTATGATTCCCTTATTAGTAGGGATGAGAGTCCGGACTTTATGAAAAGTAAAAGAGGTTAGCGAAGCCCAAATAAAAAAATGAATAAAAGAGGCCTTAGATGCCAGACAAAAAAATGAGAGAAAAGAGAGAAGGGACATTGCTACTACCTTTTTCCACACTTGTGCTTCAAAGTAGCACAATGATCTTCATGATAGAGAGTATCCTATTTTGTCACTTTCATATAGCTAGTGGAATATTTTTCTTCATGATGCACGTCCACTTAGTTTCTTTTTGAGCTTTCATACACTTATAGGTCTATTGCATCCATTGCATGGAAATCCCTACTCACTCACATTATATTCTATAGATGGGCATCTCCATAGCCCGTTGATACGCCTAGTTGATGTGAGACTATCTTCTCCCTTTCCTTGACAACCTCCACCATATTCTATTCCACCTATAGTGCTATATCCATGGCTCGCGCTCATGTATTGCGTGAGAGTTGAAAAGGTTTGAGAAAATAAAGGTGTGAAAACAATTGCTTGACTTATAATCGGGTTGTGCATGATGTCAATACTTTGTGTGGGGAAGATGGAGCATAGCCAGACCATATGATATTCTAGGGGTAACTTTATTTTTCCATCATATATTGAATAGATACAATTTCTTTGCTAGTATGCTTGAAATGTTATTGTTTCTATATCAATATTAAGCTTTTGTTTTGAGTCTTATGGACTTGAATATTCATGCCACCATAAAGAATATTACTTCGATAAATATGTTCGGTAGCACTCCACATCAAAAATTCTATTTTTATCATTTACCTACTCGAGGACGAGCGGGAATTAAACTTGGGGATGCTGATACGTCTCCAGCGTATCTATAATTTTTGATGATGGCATGCTATTATATTATATGTTTTGGATGTTTTATATGCATTAATATGATATTTTATGCTATTTTTGGGACTAACCTATTAATCTAGAGCCAAGTGCCAGTTTATGTTTTTTCCTTGTTTTTGAGTTTTGCAGATATGGAATATTAAATGAAATCCAAATGGAATAAAACCGTCGAAAGGAATTTTTATAGAAGGAAACAAGTCATCCAAGCTTGGAGTGCACATCACGGGACGTGCCAGGGCGCCACAAGCCTGCTAGGCACGGGCCCCCCTGACCACGCCTAGCAGGCTTGTCGCCTCCTGGTAAGTCTCCTAACCCTATTCTTTTGCCTATAAATACCCAAATATCCCCGTAACATCAAAAAGAGCAACGCAAATACTTTTCCGCCGCCGGAAGCCTCCATTCCCGAGAGATCCAATCTTGGAGCCTTTTCTGGTAATATGCCGGAGGGGGTTTCGATCACAGAGGGCATCTACATCAACTACATTGCCCCTTAGATGATGCACGAGTAGTCCACCACAGACCTATGGGTCCATAGCTAGTAGCTAGATGGCTTATTATCTCTCTTTGACCTTCAACACCATGTTCTTAATGATCTTCATGGAGATCTATCCGATGTAATCCTCTTTTGTGGTGTGTTTGTCAAGATCTGATGAATTGTGAGTTTATGTTCAGATTATCTATGAATCTTATTTGAATCTCCTCTGATTTCTTATATGCATGATTTCATATCCTTGCAAGTCTCATCGAGTTATTGGTTTGGTTTGGCCAACTAGATTGGTAATTCTTGCAATGGGAGAAGTGCTTGGTTTTGGGTTCAATCTTGCGGTGTACCCACCTAGTGACAAAGTAGGGGTAGAGAGGCATGTATTGTATTGTTGCCATCAAGGGTAACAAGATGGGGTTTTCATCATATTGCTTCAGTATATCCCTCTACATCATGTCATCTTTCTTAATGTGTTACTCTGTTCTTCATGAGCTTAATACTCTAGATGGAGGCAGGAGTCGGTCGATGTGTGGAGTAATAGTAGTAGATGCAAAATCGTTTTGATCTACTTGTCACAGACATGATGCCTATATGCATGATCATTGCCTTGGATAACTACATGATTATTCGATTTTCTATCAATTGCTTGACAGTAATTTGTTTACCCACCATGGTATTTGCGTTCAAGAGAGAAGCCTCTAGTGAAATCTATGGCCCCGGGGTCTATTTTCCATCATATATTTTCAGATCTATACTTGCTGCAATTTATTTACCTTTTACTTTCCACACTCGTTACATCTATCTCTATTGGATCTAATCCTTGCAAATAACCGTGAAGTGATTGACAACCCCTTTATAGCGTTGGGTGCAAGAGTTTGATTATTTGTGTAGGTGCATCCATTGGTGACTTGCTTGTTCCTCCTACTGGATTGATGCATTGGTTCTAAAAAAACTGACGGAAATACTTATCTACTTCGCTGCATCACCCTTTCCTCTTCAAGGAGAAACCAACACAAGCTCAAGAGGTAGCAACGAGCAAGAATTAAGCTTGGCGATGCTGATACGTCTCCAACGTATCTATAAATTTTTTTCATGATGGCATGATATTATATTACCTATTTTGTATGTTTTATATGCATTAATATGCTATTTTATATTGTTTTGGGGACTAACCTATTAATCTAGAGCCAAGTGTCAGTTTGTTTTTTCCTTGTTTTTGAGTTTTGCAGGTATGGGATATTAAACGGAGTCCAAACAGAATAAAACATTCGGAAGGAATTTTCTAGAAGGAAACAAGTCGATCAAGCTTGGAGTGCACGTCAAGGGAGGTGCCACGGCGCCACAAGCCTGCTAGGCGGGGGTCCCCTGGCCGCGCCTAGCAGGCTTGTCACTCCCTGAAAGGTCTCCTAACCCTATTCTCTCGCCTATAAATACCCAAATATTCCCCCAACATCGAAAAGAGCCACGCAAATACTTCTCCACCGCCAGAAGCCTCCGTTCCCAAGATATCCAATCTTGGAGCCTTTTTAGATAATATGTCGGAGGGGCTTTCGATCACGGAGGGCATCTACATCAACTCCATTGCCCCTCCGATGATCCGTGAGTAGTCCACCACAGACCTACGGGTCCATAGCTAGTAGCTAGATGTCTTCTCTCTTTTTGATCTTCAATACCATGTTCTTCATGATCTTCATGGAGATCTATCCGATGTAATCCTCTTTTGTGATGTGTTTGTCAAGATCCGATGAATTGTGAGTTTATGTTCAGATTATCCATGAATCTTATTTGAATCTCCTCTGAATTCTTATTTGCATGATTTCATATCCTTGCAAGTCTCTTCGAGTTATTGGTTTGGTTTGGCCAACTAGATTGGTAATTCTTGCAATGGGAGAAGTGCTTGGTTTTGGGTTCAATCTTGCGGTGTCCTCACCCAGTGACATAGTAGGGGTAGTGAGGCACGTATTGTATTGTTGCCATCAAGGGTAACAAGATGGGTTTTTCATCATATTGCTTGAGTTTATCCCTCTACATCATGTCATCTTTCTTAATGTGTTACTCTGTTCTTCATGAACTTAATACTCTAGATGGAGGCAGGAGACGGTCGATGTATGGAGTAATAGTAGTAGATGCAGAATCGTTTTGATCTACTTGTCACAGACGTGATGCCTATATGCATGATCATTGCCTTGGATAACTATATGATTATTCGCTTTTCTATCAATTGCTTGACAGTAATTTTTTTACCCACCATGATGTTTGCCTTCAAGAGAGAAGCCTCTAGTGAAACCTATGGCCCCCGGGTCTATTTTCCATCATATATTTTCGAATCTATACCTTCGTGCAATTTATTTATCTTTTACTTTCTGCACTCGTTTACATCTATCTCTTTCAGATCTAACCCTGATAAATAACCGTGAAGGGAATGACAACCCCTTTATAGCGTTGGGTGCAAGAGTTTGATTGTTTGTGTAGGTGTAACCATTGGTGGCTTGCTTGTTCCTCCTACTGGATTGATACCTTGGTTCTCAACAACTGAGAGAAATACTTATCTACTTCGCTGCATCACCCTTTCCTCTTCAAGGGAAGATCAACGCAAGCTCAAGAGGTAGCACCAGGCTCGCGCAACACGAATCATGCCTGTTTGGTTCCCCACAAACACTATTAGGCCTGCATCACACGAAGTTTAAACCACCTTTGGGCCATTCTCGTTAGGAGCGCTCGAATTGGCAGTTTCTAGCGAGCCAGGCTCGAGCTATGCACGTGGCTGACGGGGGCTGCACGCGAGGATCCACACTTGAGAAGGTGCACTGCTTCTGAAGCGCCGATAGTCATTAACCTCACCTTCCCTCACCGCTCTCTATCCCCTCCCCCCTCTCCCCACTCCTGTCGAGGGTGACGACAATGTTCAGCAGATCGGAGAACAACAAGTGAACCTCCGGCCACTTCACTGACATGGGCAGCAACAATTGGGCAATGGCGGTAAGCACTTTTTCCCCTTCTCACATACTATTTCACATTCAATCCACGTTTAGGTTCGATCCACATTAGGGGTATGGGGAATTGGGGTAAATGGCATAGGAGTGATCATAATATCGTCATGAGTACTGATGGATTTGAGGTTCCCTATCTGAATTAAGTATAATAGGAATGAGGATTGGGGGTTAATCTTACACAGTAGTCTCAGATCCTAGCCTCGGCGACCCTAGAGGTAGTTGAGCAGCGGGTTCCCTTGGCCTTGTTCTTCACCTCGAGCTACACCAACGTCTCTTCTTCCTCGTCAAAGTCCAGCTCGATTGACATGCTTGGGTGTCCTGACTTCGGCGCCCTTACAACCATGGCTAGCGCATCTTCTTCTTCCACCTCCATCGACACCGTTTCTTGTTCCTCATCTAGCAGCCAAATAGTCCTTGTAGTGAAGTACATTGTGGCACCATGGTCATGAGTACGTTGGTACTCTCTATACTTCGCCCTCTGTCGAGCGTTGCTGGAGTCGGCCTACATGGCCTAGTGAAGTATGTCGGCTGACATAGCGCCCTTCGTTGGGTTAGGAATCAACGTCTTCAACGCCTCTGGTGCCGCCTTCTTCACCACAGCGTGTGACTCTTTGTACAGGTCTTCCATGCCGCTGAAGTTTGAGCATACTTCCATGGTGTTCTCGAACTTGGTGCGGTCACCGAGCGAGCACCCTAGGAAGAAAGTCCTCCATCCAATGCCCCTAGGGAAGGGGTTGGGGATGGGGTTGGTGTTGTTGTTGGGGTTGGGATTAGGGTTTGAGTTGCTGTTGGAGTTCATGGTGATGGGTAGGAGGAAGAGTGAGAGACATAGAGGATTAACTTTGCGAGGTGGTGGGTAAGTGGTGACCGTGAGGCTGTGTAAATAAAGGGGCTCCAGGATATAGGTTTTAATGGTGATCAACCTTTGAAATTTGTGCTCTTCATAATGCAAATCGACACAAAGAACAAGGGCAAGGAGGTGGTGTCGCCAATGTAGTAGGACAAGGTCAAGGACGTGGTGCCTCCCTTAGAGGTAACGCCCATCCAGGTGTCGCCCACGGACGACGACATGTCGGAGGAGCCCCCCAACGACAAGCGTTGGAACTACGGTCACTACCATGAGGACGGGCCAACTCACTTCTGCAAGGTGATCGTTTCCCCATAGCTCGAGGACATACCAATGCCCCTCGACTTCACAAAGCACTTCCCGTCTGTGTCGTAGGATTTCAAGATCAAGACGAACACCGAATGCTCATGGAGGGTCACTGTCCGACTGAACGACATCGTCACGTTCAATCAGGGTTGGACCACCTTCGCTGCTGCCTAGCAGATCAAGATCGGCTACAGGGTGAACTTCAAGTTGCTGACCCTCGACATGCTCAAGGTCATCATCTTTAATGATGATGGCATTGAAGTGGCGGCCAAGGGCAGGAGGCATGACGACACCTTTGACGTGAACGTCTAGGGAAACCATCAATGCTCCAGCTGGTTTAGTTTAATATTGTATTGCTTTCCTTTCGAATTGATATGTTTATGTGTGGCACTTAAACTGCTTGCTACGATCTTATGTTGTGTGTGTTATTCTTGACGCCGATGTGAGCTGGTAACCTCACCACCATGCCGAAGAGGTTACCAGACAACAGGCGTTGCATGCAACCAAACATCTTGCCTTGTGTTTGCACGTACGCAAGAGGACAACCAAACACCATGCCTTTCATTACACCCAATGCAATTTAGAGGGTATACACGCAAACAAACTAAGTGCAGATGTTAGTTTTCTGTCTTTTTTACATCAGCGAGACCTTGTTGAGACAGGCTCCACGGACCAGTCTCACATGGAACGGCTACCAAACACGCTCACGCTCCCTCACCATGTTGACTAATGCCCTAACCGGCCTCTCTCTCCCTATCTCACCCTCTCTCTATATATGAACTTCCACTCCTTGGCAAGCTATTCACCTAGACAAATAAGCGGGAACCTTCCACACTCTAATACCTGGATCTATTAGAAATATGCCCTAGAGGCAATAATAAAATGGTTATTATTGTATTTCCTTGTTCATGATAATTGTCTATTGTTCATGTTATAATTGTGTTAAGGGTTTAGGGTTTAGGGTTTACCACGCAGCTCCACCGTCACCACGCCGTCGTGCTGCCGGAGCTCTCCCTCAACCTCTCCTTCCTCCTTGCTGGATCAAGGCGTAGGAGACGTCACCGGGCTGCACGTGTGTTGAACGCGGAGGCGTCGTTGTTCAGTGCTAAGATCGGAGTCCACCGCGATCTGAATCGCTACGAGTATGACTCCACCAACAGCATTCTTGTAATGCTTCCGCTTAGCGATCTTCAAAGGTATGAAGATGCAATCTCTTCCCACTCGTTGCTGGTTTCTCCATAGATAGCTCTTGGTGAACATGTAGGAAAAATTTTGATTTACTACTACGTCTCCCAATAGTGGCATCATGAGCTAGGTCTATGCGTAGAATCTATGCACGAGTAGAACACAAGTTGTTGTGGGCGTCGATCTTGTTAATTTCCTTGCTGTTACTAGTCTTATCTTGATTCGACGGTATTGTGGGATGAAGCGGCCCAGACCAACTTTACATGTACGCTTACGTGAGACCGGTTCCACCACCTGACATGCACTTGTTGCATAAGGTGGCTAGCGGGTGTCTGTCTCTCCCACCTTAGTCGGATTGGATTCGATGAAAAGGGTCCTTATGAAGGGTAAATAGCAATTGGCATATCACGTTGTGGTTTTAGCGGAGGTAAGAAACGTTCTTGCTAGAAACCTATAGCAGCCATGTAAAAAACTTGCAACTACAAATTAGAGGACATCTAACTTGTTTTACAGCATATGCCTTGTGATGTGATATGGACAAAGGATGTGATGTGATGCATTGTGATGTATGAGATTGATCATGTTCTTCTAATAGGATTCACGACTTGCATGTCGATGAGTATGACAACCGACAGGAGCCATAGGAGTTGTCTTATTTTATTGTATGGCCTGCGTGTCAACAATAAACGCCATGTAATTACTTTACTTTATTGCTAATCGTTAGCCATAGTAGTAGAAGTAATAGTTGGCGAGACAACTTCATGAAGACACGATGATGGAGATCATGGTGACGTGCTGGTGGCAGTGATGATCATGGTGCCCCAAAGATGGAGATCAAAGGAGCAAGATGATATTGGCCATATCATGTCACTATATTGATTGCATGTGATGTTTATCATGTTTACATCTTATTTGCTTAGAACGATGGTAGTAAATAAGATGATCCCTCAATAAAATTTAAAGAAATGTGTTCACCCTAACTATGCACCGTTGCTAAGGATCGTTGTTCCGAAGCACCACGTGATGATCGGGTGTGATAGGTTCTAACGTTCGCATACAACGGGTGTAAGCCAGATTTACACATGCGGTACACTTAGGTTGACTTGACGAGCCTAGCATGTATAGACATGGCCTCGGAACACGGAAGACCGAAAGGTCGAACATGAGTCGTATAGAAGATACGATCAATATGGAGATGTTCACCATGGATGACTAGTCCGTCTCACGTGACGATCGGACACGGGCTAGTTGAAGTGGATCATGTTTCACTTAGATTACTAGAGGGATGTCTATCTAAGTGGGAGTTCATTAAATAATTTGATTATGTGAACTTAATTATCATGAACTTAGTCTAAAAGTGTCTTTGCAAATTATGTTGTAGATAGCTCACGCTATAGCTCCCCCGACTTATTGATACGTTCCTAGAGAAAAGTAAGTTGAAAGATGATGGTAGCAATAATGCGGACTGGGTCTGTGATCTGAGGGTTGTCCTCATTGCTGCATAGAAAGCTTGTGTCCTTGATGCACCGCTCAGTGCACCACTCCCTCAAGTGTTGTCTGTAGATGTTGTGAACATCTGACATGCACTTTATGATGTCTACTTGATAGTTCAGTGCGTCATGCATTACAGCTTGGAATTGAGGCTCCAAAACATTTTGAACGTCATGGAACATGTGAGATGTTCTAAGAGCTGAGATTGGGATCTCAGGTTCATGCCTGTGTTGAGAGGTATGAGACCTCTAACAACATTCTTTGCCGGCAGGATAAAAGAGAATGGCTCAATTGGTGAGCATGTGCTCAGATTGTCTGGGTGCTACAATCAATTGAATTGAGTGGGAGTTAATCTTCCAGATAAGATAGTGATTAATACAGTTCTCCAAGTCACTGCCACCAAGCTACTGGAGCTTCGTGATGAACTATAAGATGCCAGGGATGGAGATAATGATCCCTGAGCTATTCGTGCTGTTTGACACCGCGAAGGTAGAAATCAAGAAGAAGCATCAAGTGTTGATGGTTAAGTGAAAACCACTAGTTTCAAGAAAGGCAAGGGCAAGAAGGGGAAAACTTCAAGAATGACAAGCCAGTTGCCACTCTGGTGAAGAAACCCAAGGTTGAGCCCAAACCCGAGACTATGTGCTTCTATTATGAGGAGAGCGGTCGCTGAAGCGAAACAACCCTAGATACTTGGTAGATAAGAAGGCTGGCAATGTCGACAGAAGTATATTTGATATATGTGTTATTGATGTGTACCTTGCTAGTACTCCTAGTAGCACTTGGGTATAAGATACCGGTTCAATTGCTAAATGTTAGCAACTCAAAATAAAAGCTATGGAATGAATGGAGGCTAGCTAAGTGAAAGGTGACGATGTGTGTTGGAAGTGTTTCCAAGGTTGACGTGATCACCATCACACGCTTTCTCTACCTTCGGGATTAGTAATGAACCTAAATAAATGTTATTTGGTGTTTGCGTTGAGCATGAACATGATTGGATCATGTTTAGTGCAATACGATTATTCATATAAGTTAGAGAATAATGGTTATTCTATTTACATGAATAATGCCTTCAATGGTCATGCACCCAATGGGAATGGTTTATTGAATGTTGATCATAGTAATACATATGCTCATAACATTGGTACCAAAGATACAAAGTTAATAATGATAGTACCACATTCTTGTGGCACTGCCACAAACGTCATATGACCTTTGATGAAGTTATCAAAGTTTTTGAGTTTATACAAAGTTTATGATAAACTTGTATTTACAAGAAAGTGAGTGGGATCACTATAGAATTTCTGATAAGAATATGTAGTTGACATATTATTGATCGGAAATGATGTATAGTTTCTGGAAAGCATAAATGGTTGTTTGGAAAAAGTTTTCAAAAGGGAGACCTGGATATAGCTACCTAATTGTTGGGCATCAAGATTTATGGAGATAGATCAAAATGCTTGATAATAATTTCAATGAGTACATACCTTGACAAGATATTGAAGAAGTTCAATATGGATCACTCCAAGAAAGGGTTCTTGCCTGTATTAAAAGGTGTGAGCTTGAGCACAGCTCAATGCCCGACCACGGCAAAAAATAGAGAAAAGATGAGTGTCATCCCCTATGCTTAAGCCATAGGCTCTATATAGTATGTCATGTTGTTACCGCACCTGTGTGTGCCTTGCCATGAGTTTGTCAAAGGGTACAAGAGAGATCTAGGAGTGGATCACTAGACAGCGGTCGAAATTATCCTTAGCAACTAGAGGACTAAGGAAATATTTCTTGATTATGGAGGTGATAAAGAGTTCGTCGTAAAGGGTTACGTCGATGCAAGCTTTAACCCAATCCGGATGACTCTTAGTAGAAATCCGGAAACGTATAGTGGAGTTGGCATATGGAATAGCTCCAAGTGGAGCGGGGGAGCAGTATCTACAGTAGGACATAGAAGTTTGCAAGGTATACACGGATCTGAATGTCGCAGACCCGTTGACTAAAACCTCTTTCACGAGCAAAACATGATCAAACCCCAGAACTAATTGGGTGTTAATCACATGATGATATGATCACATGGTGATGTAAGTGCTAATCACATGGTGATGTGAGCTAGATTATTGACTCTAGTGCAAGTGGGAGACTGTTGGAAATATGCCCTAGAGGCAATAATAAAATGGTTATTATTGTATTTCCTTGTTCATGATAATTGTCTATTGTCCATGCTATAATTGTGTTAACCGGAAACCGTAATGCATGTGTGAATACATAGACCACAACATGTCCCTAGTGATCCTCTAGTTGGCTAGCTCGTTGATCAATAGATGGTCACGGTTTCATGACCATGGACATTGGATGTCATTGATAATGGTATCACATCATTAGGAGAATGATGTGATGGACAAGACCCAATCCTAAGCATAGCAAAACATCGTGTAGTTCATCTACTAAAGCTTTTCGAATGTCAAGTATCATTTCCTTAGACCATGAGATTGTGCAACTCCCGGATACTGTAGGAATGCTTTGGGTGTGCCAAACGTCACAACGTAACTGGGTGCCTATAAAGGTGCACTAAGGGTATATCCAAAAGTGTCTGTTGGGTTGGCACGAATCGAGACTAGGATTTGTCACTCCGTGTGACGAAGAGGTATCTCTGGGCCCACTCGGTAAGACATCATCTAATGAGCTCAATGTGACTAAGGAGTTAGCCACGGGATGATGTGTTACGGAACGAGTAAAGAGACTTCCCGGTAACGAGATTGAACAAGGTATAGGGATACCGACAATCGAATCTCAGGCAAGTATCATACCGGTAGACAAAGGGAATTGTATACGGGATTGATTGAATCCCGACATCGTGGTTCATCTGATGAGATCTCGTGGAGCATGTGGGAGCCAACATGGGTATCCAGATCCCTCTATTGGTTATTGACCAGAGAGGTGTCTCGGTCATGTCTACGTGTCTCCCGAATCCGTAGGGTCTACACACTTAAGGTTCGATGACGCTAGGGTTATAGGGAAATAGTGTAAGTGGTTACTGAAGGTAGTTCGGAGTCCCGAATGAGATCACGTACGTCATGAGGAGTTCTAGAATGGTCCGGAGGTAAAGAATGATATATAGGAAGTGAGGATTTGGCCACCGGAAGTGTTTCAAGAATTACCGGTAATGTACCGGGACCACCGGAAGGGTTCCGAGGGTCCACCAAGTGGGGCCACCGGCCCCAGAGGTCTGCGTGGGCCGAGAGTGGAAGGGACCAGCCCCAGAGTAGGCTGGTGCGCCCTCCACCCTGGCCCAAGGCACAGGAAGATGGGAGGGAGGGGAAACCCTAGACCCAGATGGGCCTAAGGCCCACTAGGGTTGCGCCCTCCCCCTCTCCATCTCTCTGGCCGCCAGCCAGATGACATCTAGGGCCGGCCGCAACTCCTAGGGTGGAAACCCTAGGGCTGCGCCCTCCCTCCTCCTCCTCTTATACATAGTGGAGGGTTTTGGGGCTGCCAGACACACGAGTTCTCTCTCCCATGGCGCAGCCCTACTCCTCCCTCTCCTCGTCCTCCGTAGTGCTTAGCGAAGCTCTACCGGAGTACCACGCAGCTCCACCGTCACCATGCCGTCATGCTGCTGGAGCTCTCCCTCAACCTCTCCTTCCTCCTTGCTGGATCAAGGCATAGGAGACGTCACCAGGTTGCACGTGTGTTGAACGCGGAGGCGCCGTTGTTCGGCACTGAGATCGGAGTCCACCGCGATCTGAATCGCTACAAGTACGACTCCACCAACCATTTTCTTGTAATGCTTCTGCTTAGTTATCTTCAAAGGTATGAAGATGCAATCTCTTCCCACTCATTGCTGGTTTCTCCATAGATAGATCTTGGTGAACACGTAGGAAAAATTTCGATTTAATACTATGTCTCCCAACAGGATCATGCCTTCTTCAACGTTAGAATGACTCTCTCCCAAACTCTACTATTGACCGACACATGTTAAACATATCAACAATTTTTTGAAGTTAGCATTGTTAGTTATTTTATTTGATTAACCTACTAATTATTAGCCAGAAGAAGTTTTGCATGTTTTAATGTATGTGGGTGCATGAACCTTCCAAAAGTCTACCAAATTCGAGAAAAGTAAATCTCAATAACTTGCCAAAGAGGATACGTGCCAAAATAAATCATTCGTATATAATGTCGGGAGACATAGTAGTAAATCAAAAAAATTCCTATGTGTTCACCAAGATCCATCTATGGAGAAACCAGCAACGAGTGGGAAGAGTGCATCTTCATACCTTTGAATATCACAAAGCAGAAGTGTTACTAGAATGCGGTTGGTGGAGTCATACTCGCAGTGATTCAGATCGCGGTGGAATCAGGTCTAAACGCCGAACAACGGCACCTCTGCGTTCAACACACGTGCAGACCGGTGACGTCTCCTACGCCTTGATCCAGCAAGGAGGAAGGTGAGGTTGAGGGAGATCTCCGGCAGCATGAGGGCGTGGTGATGGTGGAGCTGCGCGGTACTCCGGCAGGGCTTCGCCAAGCACTACGGAGGACGAGGAGTAGGAGGAATAGGGCTGCGCCGAGGGAGAGAGAGATGCGTGTCCCTGGCAGCCCCAAACCCTCCACTATATATAGGAGGAGGAGGGAGGGCACAACCCTAGGGTTCCCACCCTAAGGGTCGGCGGCAGCCCCAGATCCCATCTGGTGCGGCGGCCAGAGGGAGAGAAGGGAGGGCGGCGCCCTAGGTGGGCCTTAGGCCCATCTAGGCTAGGGTTTGCCCCCCTCTCCTCTTGTGCTGCGCCTTGGGCCCTTGTAAGGGGCGCACCAGCCCAACTAGGGGCTGGTTACCTCCCACTTGCGGCCCATGCAGCCCTCTGGTGCAGGTGGCCCCACTTGGTGGACCCTCAGAACCTTCCGGTGGTCCCGATACGCTACCAGTGATGCCCGAAACACTTCCGATGACCAAAACCTCACTTCCTATATATCATTCTTTAGCTCTGGACCATTCTGAAACTCCTTGTGATGTCCGAGATCTCATCCGGGACTCCAAACAACCTTCGGTAACCACGTACACTATTACCCTATAACCCTAGCGTCATCGAACCTTAAGTGTGTAGACCCTACGGGTTCGGGAGGCATGTAGACATGACCGAGACACCTCTCCTGTCAATAACCAACAGTGGGATCTAGATACCCATGTTGGCTCCCACATGATCCACGATGATCTCATCAGATGAACCACGATGTCGGGGATTCAATCAATCCCGTATACAATTCCCTTTGTCTACCGGTATGATAGTTGCCCGAGATTCGATCGTCGGTATCCCTATACCTTGTTCAATCTCGTTACCAGCAAGTCTCTTTACTCGTTCCGTAACACATTATCTCGTGGCTAACTCCTTAGTCACATTGAGCTCATTATGATGATGTCTTACCGAGTGGGCCCAGACATACCTCTCCGTCACACGGAGTGACAAATCCCAGTCTCGATTCGTGCCAACCCAACAGATACTTTCGGAGATACATGTAGTGTTCCTTTATAGACACCCAGTTACGTTGTGACGTTTGGCACACCCAAAGTATTCCTACGGTATCTGGGAGTTGCACAATCTCATTGTCTAAGGAAACGATACTTGACATTAGAACAGCTTTAGCAGACGAACTACACAATCTTGTGCTATGCTTAGGATTGGGTCTTGTACATCACATCATTCTCCTAATGATGTGATCCCGTTATCAACGACATCCAATGTCCATGATCATGAAACCGTGACCATCTATTGATCAACGAGCTACCAACTAGAGGCTCACTAGGGACATGTTGTGGTCTATGCATTCACACATGCATTACGGTTTCCAGTTAATACAATTATAGCATGAACAATAGACAATTATCATGAACAAGGAAATACAATAATAACCATTTTATTATTGCCTCTAGGGCATATTTCCAGTAGTCTCCCACTTGCACTAGAGTCAATAATCTAGTTCACATCGCCATGTGATTAACACTTACATCACCATGTGATCATGTCATCATGTGATTAACATCCAATTAGTTCTGGGGTTTGATCATGTTTTGCTCTTGAAAGAGGTTTTAGTTAACGGGTCTGCGACATTCAGATCCGTGTGTACCTTGCAAACTTCTATGTCCTACTGTAGATACTGCTCCCACACTCCACTTGGAGCTATTCCAAATGGCTACTCCAGTATACGTATCCAGATTTCTACTAAG